>OX459044.1:17367516-18835335 GCA_949775005.1 Orthosia gothica
AGGTGCGATATAGTAATTAATTTAATATAATATATTAAATTCTTTTTAATATATATTTTAATCTCTATTTGATTTTTCATTTAGTTCCACCTGCCATCATTTATCTCTGCACCACCTAAAGGTCGAGTGGTAGAAAATGCCAAAGGCATTAAGTCCGCCTTTGTAATTATGCATAAAGCTTTAATAAATACATAAAATATAGGTACCAACATCATCAACGACAGGCCGACGACTGATGATTGCGCAGTTCGCATCCATCAAACTGACTCTAGTTCGTTTGCTGTTCATCAACTCACTTTTAATTATTGGTAGGCTCGCGTTTAATCAATCTTATCTGATGGTAAGCGTTGATGTGGTCGACGGTGAAGCACGCTTGCCTAGTAAAGAAAGAAAGAAAACCAAGAAAAGACGGAAAAGAAAGAAAAGAAAGATGGAAAGACAAGAAAGAAAAGAAAAGAAAAAGAGAAGGACAAGAAAGAAAAGATAGATAAAAAAGAAAAGAAAGAAAAAAAAGAAAATAATGAATAGAAAGAAAGTAAAGAAAGAAAGAAATAATAAAGAAAATAATGAAAGTAAAGAAAGAAGGAAATAATAAAGTAAAGAATCGACTCGAAAGAACTGACTCGCACAGGAGACACAACCTATTCACTCATAAATTAAAGGCACCCGGGTTGTAGCTATCGGGAAACACACTCCGGCTTGTAAATATGTTAACTGCTGCGACAGCACCACAGTGACGCGCTAGTAACGTCGCCGTCCGTCTTGCGCTGAAAAGTGCTACTTGTAAACTAAGCCTAACACAAATTATTAGCGCAACTTCAACCCCCGCCCCGTTCTTTCGTCCGGTTCGGTCGACAAGCCCTCAATAGATTCATTAAGAGTCTAACGAGATCTTCCAGGGTGAATCACAAATGCTTTGTCTCACTAAATACGATTTATTCTGTTTGTTAATATTTTGTCGGAGCTGCAGTTGTTTGTTTTGTAAGAATTTCGGGTGCTTTTGAAAGTAGATTTTGAATGTTGCTTATTTCATAGAATTCCTTTAATTGGATCGGCTTTGATAAAAAAATTGTTCGGAAAAGTTTGATTGAGCCGTTTTGAAGCTTTTATTTATTTTATTTGGGTTATCTTATTTTGTTTTTAATGTTTATATAGGGTTCGATCTTTATTTTATTTCAACATCTTAAACACTCTTGGGTGAAGGTGTTTTAGCAGTTGCCTAGTATAAAAGTAACAAGTTATCTGCTAAGAACTTAATAAAAACACTTTTAAAATTGGGTCTTCTTCAATACTTATGTAGCGGCACCAACGCCGCCACTTACGAACTAATGACATGACGTCACACAAATCCTGCATCGCGCAAGTAAAGTTTTCGGCGTGATTAGAACACATACAACAGTCCGACAATAACCGTTGGGAAATTGCCCGCACCAGACACAACACCCGTCTGGTCGGAGGAACCTACCTTTTCTATGGAGGTTTGTGGGACTTTACACTCTGTTCCACATACCTCCAAACTTATTTTAAGTAATTCAAATTATATTCCTTCTTCCACATATTTCTGGTTTGCTTAATATTTTTGTACCAGTAATATTCTTCAAAGTTAATACATGTCTATTCATTTCGCACACAATATTAGAAGCTATATTCGCAGCCTGCCCTCTATTTTAATCCATCAACAGCACTTCCTAAATCAAAAATCGATCATTATCATCCCCCAGCCACCTAATCAACGAGCCGCTTTATCGCTGCACAAACATACCTATACTTACCTACATTTAATATGCGAAAGCGCTTAAAGCCGCCTAATTATCAAAGCTGTCGGTAAAGTAAGTTATGGAGGGTGAATTTTTAATCGGCCTCTCATTTCAGTTGCACGTAGAGAGTCCTATCAAAACGTATTTGCATGCAAATGTTATATTGATTCAACTGCTAATTGAGATGTGTTTGACATATCTGCGCATGAATCGCGGCGATTTATACGTAATTGAATTCGCATTACCACGTGATTCTATGGTAATAAGCCAAGTTGTAGGTAATGTAAATTTCAGGTAATCTATATATGTAGTAATTATCACAGATATAAATCTAAATAGATGACGCGATTGTATGCACTTCGCGTGTCAAAAAACGGAGAAAAATTACGATCAATGATCGTACTTTGAACTTTTCATTTAGCTTTATCGGCACCGGAAATCCACAGAAATCTAGAAAAATACCTAATTATGCTATATTGGGATGTAAAGACAGTATAGAAAAAGTTGGCCGCGGCATTGAAAATGCTTTCAAAGTAAATTTGTTTTTAAATTGTGTGTGAAAAAGTGGCACGCTTGGTTTTCATACAGGTGGAGGAACTTGCGTCATCTAGTTAGATTTATGCCTTTGAGTAATAAGCTAACACAGCTGGAAATAAAATAGTCCTAATGAGTGCCTATAATAAATGTCCCAAAATTATGTACCTTAACCAGTGGCAGTTTAAAAGACTTTTGTTAACCGTTTCACAAAAAAATATCTCGGGTGTTTGGGTGTAAAAAGCGTGAATCATTTTACCTCTATACAGATAAATTTATATAGACAGAAGATGTCACAGCGAAATATTCCAAGAAACCTAAGCAATTACAGCGTAACAAAAGTACTGAAGCTTCCTAGAACTCCATGAATGAAATTTACAAGTACGCATGTCTTAACTTAGAAGTCTTATTCCTCTATTGTTCCGAGGGTACATTAAAGGTATCACCGACGCCCTCAAACCCTTCATTCTCGCACCCTCCTCTCTCTTTAAGATATCCGCAAATATAATAGAGATTTCTAATTGATAAAGAGATCTTATAAGTGATAACGTTAGAGGGACTGTGTCTTTGTGAAGCTGTATCAGTAAAAAGGTTTTGTTAGTCACGAAATGAAATTTTGGCATGTGCGATGGTTGAAAGTGACAGCTCAACGCATATGGAATAAGGAGTTTTTGGCGGGATTTTTTCGAGTGAAGTTCAGCGGCTGTTAATATTATTTGCAAATTGATTCCTAGTGGATATTGTGATATAAAATTGGTGTAGTTTTGTGTCTCAACTGTCTACGCAACTGGACAATATGTGAAATCATTGACAGAAGCGTTCTCAGGATAGTGGAGCGGAGAATTTTATTGTAGTATTGACTACCTCCGCAAAGCTTACTGGGAAGGCTGACTCGATACAATTTGCTGCCAAATACAACAAAAACCATTAGAACCTGTTACACCCGTATTCTAATGCATACTAAAGAATGATAAAATTGCACTGAAGACAAGGCGGTATGGTCCAAGACCTTAGCCTGCCCGAAAAAGGCGAACAAAAAAAAAAATAGCATATGGAATAAGGAGAGGTCACGTGTTGGAACCACATCTATGACAATGTTGTTCATAAGCCATTGTATTCATAATAAGATGAGTTGAATGAAACTAGTAATCAAAAACCTGTATCTACTGTTTAGAAAAACACGAGACATTTTTCACTCAATTCAGAGAGTAAATAACAAATTGCCAATCTAATCAGTATTTTAGTTAGTCCTTTAAATAAAAAAGTGTATAACAATCTTTAATTAATTTATATTTCTTTCATCCCATTTTAATGCATCCTAAAGATTACAACTGAGATTAAATTAAGGAGTTCATAAACCCTAGTCGTAAACACTTAGATAAAAGTATTTTAAGCAACAGATCAAAAGAGATCTTAACAGAATTACTGTTTTCTATTAATCTACGTAGTCTCTATTCGTTGTAATTTAAGATAACTTTACTGTAACAAAGGTACATTTAAATTAAATCTCTCTAAATTAAGACTTTTAAAGGTACGAAAATTAGACCAATAAATTATTTGACAAAAAATGGTCCTTAGGTACAGTCAAGGGTCAAAAGTGCAGTTTTCATCTTCCAAAATTCAAATGGCTAGTTTTTGTAGAAAAAGTGAAATTATCCACAACTGGTTTAACAGATATGTTGTAAAAAAAAAAATGTATAGATTATACCGTGAAAAGTTAAAATTAACATGCCTAAAAAAAATTTGCTGCTGTTTTGCTAGTGTGTGACTGCACTTTTGACCCTTATCTGTGCCTACTTGTATATTATTTTTAGGAAACTTATTTTCTTTTCTATTATTTGTCCTCTTAAATATTGTTTTGCAATACACATTTTCCACATACCACAGTTAGCCAGTTTTTCATTAGTAGGCACCTTCATAAACTCACAACTTCATCGTCTTCCAAAACCCGCGTTCTCGATCTTGAAAAACCGTCGCGTTTTCCAAATTTGTTATGCAAATGTCGATATTAAACACGTTCATTGTCGCACTAAACGCAAATCGATCGGAAGCCTTGACTCGACGTCTTCAAATCACGAATTTAGGGGAGAGGTATTTTTCAAGTCGACTGCAACCACGCGATAAGCGTTCGTTCGGAATGTGACCGAATTTCAATCAAATTTATGAGTTATAATAATGATTATAGGTACTTTATCTGCGCTCCGCATAAAATTTGCAATTTCACTGAAAAGGTGAACTGTAGTGTAACAAATGCGTCGGCAATCGTAAGGCGCTGATAACGATTCGGAAAATTAATCTCGCTGAAAAAACGAACTGGGGGAGTTCGGAATGAGAGCGAAACACGGATGGATGGCTTGCGTTTGTCGCAGTTAATATTTATTAGTCACCTTTTACAAGCGATTTGGAACTCCGTATTATAAATTGGCGAGGTTTCTCATGTATTTTATTTCCCTTTTGCTGTGTTAATCACTTCTAGTACAAAATATTTACTCCGATGAATGGGACGGCATGTTTTATTAAAATAACTTGTTTGTTGTTTTCGCTACATTAACAGAAACGCCTCACAAAAGTCCTAGGTACTCAAATAGGTACTGTCAAAATGTTTTAATAGTCATCTTTGACAAGTGATTTGAAACTCTATATTATAAATTGGCGAGGTTGCTCTTGTACTTCATTTTTTGCTGAGTTAATCATTTCTAGAACAAAATACTTATACTTATCTTTGCTAAAATATGTTTTTTTATTAGAATATCTGGTTTGTTCATATCGTTACATTAATAGAAAAGCTTCTGAAAGGTCTTAGCTTAGGTGCTCAAGTACTCTTAGTTATGTTGTAATAGTCATCTTTGAAAATTGATTTGGAACTCCGTTTTATAAATTGGAGAGCTCTTATATTTAATTTTGTTTTTGCTATGATAATCAGTCCTAGTACAAAATATTTATACCCACATGTGTTGAAACATGAATTATTAAAATACCTTGTTTGTTCATATCGTACCATTAGCAGAAAACCCCGAGGCCCGAGTTGATATAATGGGTTGTGCTAAAATAACGTAGAAGATAAGAGAGCCTATTTTTAGAATTGCCTTTGTAAATATAAATCCAGATAAGTAAATTCGGTATACGAAAATGTGTCTACCTTTAAGTTGCCAGTTACCGTAGCTTAGAGGATTCAACATCTGATAAGTTAATTTACATTAAAATATACTTTCTTGGTACCTAGGACATCACTGAGGCAATCTTCTTGAAGACCTCCGAAGACGACTGTTCTCATTTATTAATGGACCATGTGACCATGTTTCTGAATTTCGTACTAAGCTCAAGTGGCTGCCAATCCGCCTTCGCCGGAATGCCCACATTTTATCGTTACTCTACAGTGTTCTGTTTATTCCTACAACCCCCTTTTATCTCAAAGAACGCTTTAAGTTCCTTCATGACACACATTCTAGACACTTGAGATCATCGGAGAATTTGAGACTTTTGATGCCTGCTCATTCTACTAAGTTCTACAGTAAATCGTTCACGGTCCAGGCTGTTCGATTGTGGAATGAGTTGCCGATGTCAGTAAGACAAGCCCAGTCACTAGCATCTTTTAAAAATCTTGTCAAGAATCATTTCCTTTGTCTTTAATGCTTTTCTGTTTCTTCCATTTTTATTTTATTTTTTATTTCCAATCTTTGTTCAACCATTCTTTAATTATTATTTTTTAAATGTAATATTATGTATGTATATATATTTGTAAGTTTGTGTATAGTATTTTATATAGCTATATAATTTGTATGTATTAATATATATATATTTTTTTAATATAACAGTACACCCTACCCCCTATTTTTATCTTAAGTTCTGTAGTCCATCCAAAGGTTGTCTGGTAGATATCGCTGTCAGCGATAAGACCGCCTTTGTACCCATAGTATTAAGTTGCTGTATAATATGTGTTATTTCTTTTTTTGGTGTACAATAAAGTATATTCTATTCTATTCTATTCTATTAATTATAATTTCAAGAATATTTAAAATATACTTAACTACGCCCAATACAAGTTCAAGTGTAAGTAACGATTTGTAAAAGAACACACTCAACATATACCAGTGAAAAAAGACATTTTATATTAAAGCGTTGATATTTCAAACGATTTCCCGATATAATAAGTTATTATAACACTTAGCAGAAGTCACCGGGTGAAATCTTTGTTCTATGCCGCCCGGGGAGAGACCGGACCGCTCGCAGCGATTGAAATTTAAAATATTGTACCCTTTGCCATTATGCGAGCTTATTCACCCTTGAAATATCCCTTGGGGGCGCCAGGTACAACGATTGGGGAAAATATTTTACACTTGTTACTAAGGATGTCGCTTTCAAGTCTGCTATTACAAACTTTGCACCGAAGAAATTTCAAACTTCTTTTAAAAGGCATAGAGTTCAAATTTGTTCGGAATAACCCGTGATTTTACCAGAATATTTATGAAAAGCACTTAATTAGTGTGTCGAGAATGAAAAATTGTTATTGAAACCGAGTTGATTGAACTGGCGATTCATAACCATGTCATTTTGGATGCGACACTAATGAAAACCCGATTAATCACTGCTCTCAGAGAGTGAAATGGTACGCGACGCGTGATTCTGCAATTTGTACTGCACTTTGTTATTATTGCCCTTTCATTTCGCGTTTCATTTTTCTTAATGTGGTTTTTCAAAAAACTAAATGGAATGGATGTTGCGGTGGAAGGGTTGAGGGTACTGTTGAAAGGAATCGATTATTTCGCGATCAATTAGAAAGCTCCGTTGTGGACGATGTTTTAATTTTCTTTTTTTGAGAGAAATATTTTCATGAAATGTAAGGAGTTTGACGCCTTTTAGGGTTTCGTACCGGGAGGGTCCAAACGGAGCCCTATTGCTGTCACGCACGTGTCTGTCCGTCGTCTGTCACA
This sequence comes from Orthosia gothica, assembly GCA_949775005.1. Lineage (NCBI taxonomy): Eukaryota > Metazoa > Arthropoda > Insecta > Lepidoptera > Noctuidae > Orthosia > Orthosia gothica. Next base: position 17,374,739 of record OX459044.1, read on the forward strand.
TAGGTTTTTACAGCTAAATGGTTGAAGCTACAGTCTTTAGATTTTCACGGTATAAATATCTTGTTGAGCCAAAGCATTGCTAATGATTTTAAAAGGGACTTCCAAATACATTGTTTAAAAAAATGGAAAACAAAAGAATGAGAAGCCAACAAAGTCAGCATTTTTTTACGTAATTTTGTTCCAAAGATTTTTATAACTTCCCATTGACCTATGAACTTGAAATTTGGTGATAATGTTTATTATTACGTATACCAGGCCCCTCAGAAAGTATTGCGAAAAAAAGTTTTTATATATGGGAGACTGGCCAGTTATAATGTTTTTCGAAAATATGATTATTTATAAGTAAAACTAAGTAAGTTCCAATTTCAAAATTTCCCTCCACATTTTTTGCGAGTTAATTCAAAGTATTGTGTCTCACTGAAATATGGATCTGCGCCGGGAACATTTTAGAGCTATGATTTTATACGATTTCAAGTGTCGCCTGAAACCGGATGAATCGTACGTTAGACTTCAAATGGCATTCATGGATGAAGGCCCTTCCAAGGCAACCGTGTATCGTTGGTATAACGAATTCAAGCGCGGTCGACCAACTTTGGGGGATGACGAAAGAAGCGGTCGCCCTTTGACGGCTGTTACCGAAGAAAACGTGCTAGCAGTGAAAAATTTAATCCAAGACAATAGGCGAATTACATATCAGGAGATTCAACACATATTGAAGATTGGATCGGGAAGCGTTCACGAGATTCTACACAGCCATCTTCGCGTGAGGAGGATAGTATCACGCTGGGTGCCGCACAACCTCACCGATGCTCAGAAGCAGGCCCGGGTGGAATGGTGCCGTGATATGCTTAACAAATTTGAAGCAGGCTCGTCTCGGCGTGTTTACGACATCGTTACAGGTGATGAGTCCTGGATTTATCAATACGACCCAGAAACCAAGCGCCAGTCGACTGTTTGGGTGTTTCAAAATGAGCCAACGCCTACCAAAGTGAAGCGATCTAGAAGCGGGGGTAAGATTTTGATCGCTAGCTTTTTTAATTTGACTGGCCACTTGGTATCAATTCCCTTACGGGATCAAAGAAGCATTAATGCCGAATGGTATACTACCAAATGTTTGCCAGAAGTTTTCTCTGTTATAAGCAACAAGCGACCAAACACAGGGCTCCGCGGGCTACTGCTCCACCACGACAATGCACCTGCGCACACCGCACTCAAAACGAGGGACTTCCTGGACAGCACGCCAGTCAAACTCCTGGGTCACCCTCCTTACAGCCCTGATCTAGCACCGTGTGACTTCTTTTTATTCCCAAAAATAAAAAATCAGCTCAAAGGGATACAATTTTCGTCGCCGGAAGATGCGCTGGCTGCGTTCGAGCAGGCTGTAAACGAGGTGTCTGCGGCGGACTGGAAAAAGTGTTTTGAAAACTGGTTTAGGCGCATGAATCTTTGTATAGAGGCTGGTGGAAAGTACTTTGAAAAGATTTAATAAAAATATATGTACGTATAGAACAATTTTTTTTAGTTTCGCAAAACTTTCTGAGTGTCCCACGTATTTTACCAACAAATACTAATATATTGATAAATCAGATTGAAATTCCCTAATTTTTCCTTACAACCAACTTAATTTTGTGGTTTGTTACGTAACCCTAATGAAAATATGCCGGCCGAATATATTGGCCGGTTTTTTTCTTAATCATGCTTTGTAGCTTTTCAGAAAAGCATAGGCAGCAGAAGTTTGCTAACTAGACAGCAAGCTTGCTGAACGAGTTATAGTTGAAGTGCAAGATCATCAAAGCTTGTTGTTTCATCTCTTCCGCCGCTGTTTACACAAGTATGCAACTAAAGCTGATTATGTTCGCAAAAACAAGCCCCTCCAATATAAATTCTTGGATCTGTAAATAAATTAAGCGCTTCCGCAGACGAGAGCACACATTTAATGGTTAACAAACCGTTAAAATCTGCACAAAAATAATTAAGCGAATAACTTCACTCATTAGTCGGCATCAAACTCGGCAGTGGTAGGTGCAGAGGGTACCCGGTTCAGAGGTACTACTTTGCCGCATTACTGCATATTAGGTCCGGCCCACTGAGCGGAATACCAACGTTTACTTGATAAAATAAATTTGAACAAAACAAACGCATCCGCTGCGGCGATATGAATCCTCTCTGAAGTTGTGCTAAGCGGCATGGAAGTGGAAAAATTGTAGCTGGCGATCGGCTAATATGTGAATACTTGGAATACCACTATATGAGGCTTTTTCACCTATGTGCAGGTATGGCTGCTATGCAGTTTCTTTTTTGGAAGCAATCAATTTTTTGAATTGAAAACCGCTTCGCTCTAGAGATTTTTGCAGTTCGTATATAATCAATATCTAAACTAGGGCCCGTAAAAATTGTTTCCTTTGATATTTTATTGAAAAAGATGAAAGTAAGTAGGTATGTTAGAGAAAAAAGGTTTAGCTTGATTAAACATTAAGTCTTCTGTAACAAGGTACCTTTCAACAAAGTAACATAGCAACGTCTAATAATAGTACTTAACGCTTGAGAGAGTAACAACCCTTTTCAGCTCGAAAATCTACCCCGTTCGTATCTAAGTCACAGGTAAGTAATCAGTCTCAATCCGTATCTCGTTCAACAATCTGCCGAACAAACACTACACGTATTGACGATTTAAATTCCTAACTGAATTTAATCCGAATTGAAGTGTCAAGCGTAACGAGAGACTCACTCATGTCATGTAGGGTGACAAGGCGACCATTCGTTAGTCTAACTCTTTTGGTAAAACGACCCCGGGATAAGCCGGGTGCACTGTTAACATTCTTTTCAATAATGATGCTAGGGGAGATGCGAGTACCCTGTGTCTTGTTTATTGGATTTTTTGTTGCAATCTATATATGAATAGAACGCCAATCTGTTGGACGTTGGAAGCTATCGAGTCGAACTGCATTGTTACTGGCTTCTATTTGGATCAAAAATAATGTTTGCACGCGTAATGTAATTATCGCACGCGTGCAAATATTTTTTAACAGGTTTGTTTGCGTTTACTATGTTAACGTTTACTTTGGTATTTAGTTAATTTATTTTTAGTTCATAGAGTTATTTTTATAATACGGTTTAGAAATAAAAACGCTGTCCCTAATAATTTTTATAGTTAGTTAGTTAAAATTATTTTGAAACTCTGTCATTTTATTTTTAAAATGCTTCACTTTATTGGATTTGGGGGATGGCCTTTGCCCAACAGTGGTACTGAAATGGCTAGACAAAAAGTAATTGACAGTCTTTAAAATTTTTAGCATTTGAAAAAATGAAGTCTCCCTCCCTTTTATGTCTACTTTAAAGTTTTACTGTTGAACAACAGCACGCGTGTTGGTCGCTTTAATAAGTCCCGTGCATGATGAATAGGATCAAGTGCGGGGATTGTATGCTCTCTCTCTATCACTTGTTCGCAAAATTATTCTCCATACTCTTCACACACGGCTTTGGGGCATCGAATTTATACGACGTTTGTGGACTAGAAAACTTAATGAAAGTGTGGCAGCTTCAGTTGTGGCCATCATTATCGACGGCTTTGGGTTCAGATAAAAAGCTTTTACTGACGCTATGGAAACGTATGCCGCTTTGGGGTTCAACTAAACGAAGCGGAACGATTTGAATTTAGCCTCCGTGCGTAGGAGCTCTATTTTTAAATCTGTGGTTAGATATTTTTTTATCTTCTTTTTATGTTTACCATTTTGTGGAACGATTTGTTCCTCTGTGCGTAGGAGTGAAATTTTATCCGTGGTTTGTTTTAATTTGTTTCGTGTTTGTATATTGACCTTTTCCATTCGTTATTTTAAACTTTGAATTTAAGGCCGTACCCTGATCAAAAAATCAGCATGAGATATGAGCATTCCAAGCAGCACTGGTGGCGCATGAATTACAGTAGTGAATACGCCCAGATTTTAGAATGAAATCTTGTCTCAATAAAATCTATAAAATCGAATATTGGCCTTTTGATGAAAAATTCTTACAAAATGTTCGTTATCAAATTGTCTATCCATTAGTGTTAGTACAAAAAATCATTAATGAACACTTTACGAGGAGATGCATGGTATCAATAATGATTTTTTGAAGGAGATTAGTGAAACAAATACAATATAAAAAAAATGAAGTCTACCATTTTAGAATCAATATTATGTAGCAATTGAATGTATTTTTGTTAATTGATATTTCTTTTTAAATAACGAGTAGATAGCTCTTAAAACTGCACGAAAAACGGCTAGCGCGGCGTTTTTCTCGTGGTATCGCCTTAATAGAAATCGATACCCTAAAAACTAACATCACATAAATAAAGAAAAAAAAAAAAACTCACTATTTTTCTTTACCTGCTACATACAGGCAAATGCCTAGTCTGAGGGTCACCGTCTATTCAATTTTGTTAATGTACAACTTGTTTAATAAATTTGATTTGATTTAAAAAATAATCATTCCAACTGCAAAGCCTAAACCTTCGGAATAAATAGAGCTCTTCAAAACGTTATTTCTACCTCCGTAGGCTACCTACTTAAACCCGTACATTTTAAACAAATAGAAGCCGTAATCAAGTCGCATTCGTTTCCAAGAGAATAAATTGCAAATTCTACACCCTAAAGTTTCTAATACGGATGTTTTTTTTTCACCACTACAACAACATTATGAGCCAAAACACGTGGCATTCGCCTGATACGCTGACTGTACCAAATTAGTCACGCACACATGCACCTCTTTAATGGGGACCGAGTTGGTACCTATAGTTACCATTGGAGTCATGGAGAAGGAAGAAATGGAGGGGTCAACCCTCTCTCATTTTTGGTTACGTCTGGTCGACCCGTAATAGTGTAAAAACGCAATACACTGCGATTCAAGATTAGATTTGAATGCACTAGACCAGCGTTTTTTTTTAAACAATTCCACCGCACTATTCCCAAACCACTGCAACTCCTGTAAGCCAAAATCAACAGTGGCGACCACCAGAAAAGCGCCGAGACTCGAGTCTTGGATCCCTCTACGAAATTAATCAGAAAAGAACAACGGAGGAGTAGGAAAAAATACAAATTGCCACTTCCCTCCATATCAAGCAGGAGACAGAACAAACAAGGCTAATATACACAAAGGTATGCGTTTGGTATGGTAAGGTAGGCATCGTCTATGCTTTCCAACCTGATTTTGCAGTCATGTGTAAATATTTGACTTATAGTCTCATTTTTTCTAAGTAAGTCTTGTGCCTTTAAACAGCAGTAGACGATGACGATAATAAATAAATTGTTACAGTAAACCTGCTTAATATTTTGCTCCATGGATCACTATACTGGTTTCACAGCATTGACTCATATTCAACAATGACACTCCAATTTATTCCATACTCCATGTTCAGTGGCACTCCCCATTAAAGAGGTGCATGAAACGGATAGTGTATCAAGGTCTTAATTTGAATTTCGAACTCAAAACTTGATGAACAGTTTTCGAGTGCTCCGTCAATAGTGATCGAGATTTTCGGGCAATCGGGACGATGACTGAAATACCTTCGTTACAGAGAAACGTGAGTAATTCTATTATGGAAATTGGCCTAGTATGCATGAAATTGTGGATTGCGTTAAAGTACTAGTCACTGTTTTCCATAAAGGAGCTTGTTAAAAAATACGTGCCCTAGTATAAGAGTGGCCCGTAATTAAGTATTAAAAAGTTTATTAACTGACAGACGCTTGCTTCTTAAGGAACTTTTCAGACGGATTGTTGAAGAAAAAAATGTCAACTTGCACAAAAACTTTACGGATTTCTTCGGCAAATTTTATCCGTGTCTGCTATAATATAAGGAAGATAAACAATTAAACATCATTTGCGGTTTTGGTGGAAGTATTTAGGAGGGAAGCTCACACATGCAAAGGGACACGACATTAAATACTTTACCCACAAAACTATTCAGAAGATCGAATGAACTCCGAAAACAAACCGCTCAGACTATACAAATGAAACCTTGTGAATTATCCCCACTCCAAATTACATTCGAATTTCCGTGGAATTAAACGACCGAAGTCCTAACCGTTGGAAAAGGTCGCATCCATTCGCAACAACACGTTAAACTTACACAGAGCGAATGGGCAGTCGACGGAGACATACTGACGTCATCAATATAACTGAGTTTAGTTCGGTCGCCGGTTGCTGCCAGGGGGCAAGGAACACCACATTAGTAGTAGATTAATATACCCGTATCGTATTGGATGGCATCGCCGTCCCTTATTGGAAGTCCTTCGATACACGCAATGCCTATTTCAGGCCGTCCGCTCCGTTGACTCCAGTATCGTGGATTGGGCTGATTCATTTTTGGATCAAAGAGTCATATTATTTAATCAAGTAGAAAGGACTTTTGGGGTTCAGTTATAAAAAGTAAGCTGGGATGTGACAATATTTTTCTCTGGGAATGTAGACGTCTATACTCTTTGCGCTGTAGCATGGTGCGGGTGACAGTTTCAATAAAAAAAATTACGCATATACGTATACGCATTTTTTGTAGTTTAACGTAATACAGGCAACTATGATATAACTATGGTATGACGTTAAACTTCAAAAAATGTGTATATGCATATGTGTAAAAAAAAATTGAAACTGTCACCCGCACCATTCTACAGCGCAAAGAGTGTAGCGGTGGTTGACTCAAAATAAACCTATGAATCTTATAAGAAAAAAAGCAAGATTTTTTTTTTATTTGTGACCCGCACATGAGACACGAGATAAACAAAAACAAAAAAAAACCCTTTGCGAGAACAAATAGGCTCCTATCTCAGCACATTATGTGTATTTTTTTTCGGTGTGTATTTGTTTATGAAACTCGCCAATAAATCGTCTATCTAACAACCAACTAATGTATTTATATGTATTTCGTTATAACCTAGGTCAATTATCCCTTTTGATTGCGTGAACCAAAAATAAACAAATAATTTTAACGAGTTAGTAATTTAAAACCCGCGTATTTATTTCCACCGCAAAATTTTGACATATAAACACACTACTCTGTGTCTCTCCTACAATTAATAAAGTACATCTAACCGTATGCCCAGTAATTATTCATTTGGACTGGTTCAAAGCAAACTTATTTAATAAATGCACTCCAATTCACGGTTCATTTGGTCATATCCAACGCCTGATTAAACCTATTCAAATACAATATTCTGATTGTTTTTACGTTATTAATTTCATCTCGATGCAGTTTGTGTTGATTTTAGATGACAAGTTGAATTAAAAAATATTGTATTGAGTTTGTTAATAACAAAGCTTATAAAAGTAGTTTGTATTAATAACATCATATATTATTGATCAAGGATTGTTTTATTTTTATTTAATTTATTTTATGTCATCTTTTGTTGTCTTATGCCTATGTCTTTTAGTGTAGTCGATAGCTTATACATGATTGACCACAATATCCTTTTTTATAAACGGACGATTGATTTCTAGGTCTTCGAAATCAATCGTGCGTTGTGATCGTGAACTAAACGAACATTGTCAAAATTTTAACATAAGACGTCACCTATTGCGAGAAAAGAGACCGAAAATCCAAAATCTGTAGGACAAAGGACTTGCGACATTTTTGCTGTCACGTTTACTCTACTTACCTATACTCAACACGAATTGCAGTCATCTACAGGGTAGGTCGTCTAGCTAATTTCCCCGGTGTTATACTTATTAGGTACTACTTGTCTCATGGCTTGACTAAGAAACTCTGGTTTTAACCGACTTTCCAAAAAGGAGGAGGTTCTATGTTCAGCTGTATGTATATTTTTTTTATTTATGTTCACCGATTGGTTTTTGAAATATGGACTGATTTTCAAAATTATTTTTTTGTTTTAAAGGGTATACTCTCGAGGTGGTTTCTTTATCACAAAGTCAGGATCTGATGAGGAAATCCCATGGAAATCAAGGGAACTCCTCAAATTTTATAGGCATACATGTAGCGATTTAGATACTCGTATTTTCATCAACATGCCAAGCATTTGCATTCAGAATGTATCATTTGGTGAAGTGCAACTGATGAGGTAGACCACAGATGGTCACTGGGACTTCTCAATGAGAAGCATGTTTTGGGTATAGGATATCTCGAATAGGTAAATGACTGTGATGAAAGAAAATTTAAATAAATGGTTCTACTGAAAATGGTACCATCGAACTGATCTGGTGTTGAAGCATTGAGGTAGGCACCGGAACTCCGTTATAATCCGTATCTCAGTCGTGTTTAGGCTTGTTAGGATTGTTAAAAGTAGCCAGTCTTAGTCTATAAATGATTTTCATGTAGCGTTCCAGAGACCAAACGCTTTGGCCTATTTTGATGATTCATACGTCAATCGATGCGTCTTAACCCTGCGAGTGTCATAGGCTACATTAAACTATTGGTAACAAAACTAAAAAGAGAAAATTAAAAAGCTATTTAACAAAAAAAATACTCAACCGTCTCCCAAAACAAAACTCTACAAAGCGAAAAATAACTTTATTTACGCAAGTCAGTGTCAAAAAGGAAAAAAATAGGTAGCAAAGACATCGAACTTAGGAAGTCGGTTTCATTTTTATGTTAAAAGGTTGTATTTAGAATGCATTCGTTTTCTCTTATATTAGGTTTGTTTCCAATATCAACGAAGAAATTTCGAAATATAATAAATTTTAATTGTCTGTGTGCTTATACGAAAGTAAATGAATACTATTTATTTATTTATTTATTATATACTTTATTGTACACCACTAAAAAATTACAGGCATTTCGTAGACTAAACTGACAGCTGTCAATGACATATTTTTGTTTAAATAATGCAAGTGCGGAGCACAGTGTCGTAGGTAAGGGTCAATCTTAAGTGATTCATCGAATCGATGTGACATGACTCTTCAATTTCATCATATCAGCCGAAAGACGTCCACTGCTGGACATAGGCCTCCCCCAAGCGTCGCCACATTGACCGGTCCCGTGCGTCCCGCATCTAGCGAATCCCCGCAACCTTCACCAGGTCATCGGTCCACCTGGTGGGAGGCCTTCCAACGCATCGTCTTCTGGTTCGCGGTCGCCACTCCAGAACTTTTCTGCCCCATCGGCCATCCGTTCTGCGAGCAATGTGCCCTGCCCACTGCCACTTAAGCTTGTCAATTCTTCGGGCTATGTCGGTAACCCTGGTTCTCTTGCGGATCTCTACATTTCTGATTCGATCACGCAAGGATACTCCGAGCATAGCCCTCTCCATTGCCCTTTGCGTGACTGTAAGCTTTCTGATGAGGCCCATTGTGAGCGACCACGTCTCAGAGCCATAGGTCATCACTGGCAACACACACTGGTCATAGACCTTCGTCTTGAGACACTCTGGTAAGTTGGACGAGAAGACACCGCGCAATTTCCCGAACGCTGCCCAGCCGAGTCGGATTCGACGGTTGACCTCTTTCTCGAAGTTGGCCCTACCCAACTGGATCGTTTGTCCCAGGTAGACATAATCTTCCAGAACTTCGAGTGTAGAGTCTCCAACCTTGATAGAAGTGGGTGTTACATGGGCATTCAACATAACCTTGGTTTTGTCCATGTTCATTTTAAGACCCACTCTTTTGGAAAATCTACTGAGGTCATCGAGCATTATACTGAGGTCCTCCATGGTCTCAGCCATGACCACTATATCGTCGGCAAACCGAAGGTGAGTGATGTACTCGCCATTGACGTTGATGCCTAGCCCCTCCAGTCCAGAACCTTGAAGACATCCTCCAGTGCAGCGGTGAACAGTTTCGGAGATATGACGTCTCCCTGTCTCACACCTCGCTGCAGAAAGATAGGTTCCGAGGCCTGATCCTGAAGTCGGACTGACATGGTGGCGTTTTTGTACAAACACTTCAACACCTCGATGTACCGGTATTCGATTTGGCACCGTTGGAGAGACTGCAGTACAGCCCAACTCCTCAATTTAATTTTACTAATTGGTGTAAATATTTTTTTTATGAATATAAATGTAATATATTTAAATATAACAGTTCATACACATACCTAGTACATTTATTTTTATTGTATTAAATATGAAATCAACAATAAAATAAATGCGATGGATAAAATGAAGTCTGACATAAATGAGTAGAAACTAAATAAGGGCCGCTAGTTTCTTAACAAATGTATTTTTTTTGCCGTGAAATATTTCCATTTTCGATTTAATTCGATTTTTGATCAACTTTCGATCACTCAGGATATTCTGGATACGACACAATTTTTATGTAATGATAAAGTGACAACCTCCTAATTGTCAGTATAGTCTACAAAATAAAAATTTTGAGTATAATTGTTTTATAGAGTCTAGTAAATGGCCATCATAATAAAGCCGTACAAAATATTTTGTGCTAGGTTTATCATGCATCATTAGGCACATAAAATAGGTATAATTATCATTATTTGGAATTATTACGGTCCATTTCTTTATGACCATAAATACGTTGATAAATTGGATAAATATACCGTAACTTAGTAGGTATTTTTGTCGAACTGGCAGAGATAAATTAATTGCATTTTTTGCAATAAATTGATGAGTTTACTTTTGCACACAAAAACTATTGTTAATGTTATAACCACAGATATAAATCTAACTAGATGACTCGATTGTATGTACTTCGCGTGTCTTAAAACGGAGTAAAATTACGATCAATTATCGTACTTTGAGCTTTTCATTTAGCAATATCGGCACCGGAATTCCACTGCAATTTAGAAAAATGCCTAATTATGCCATATTGAGTTGTAAAGACTGTATCTAAAAATTTAGCCAAGGCATTAGAAATGTTTTCTTTCATCGGTAAGTAAATTTGTTTTGTTTTTCTGTGAAAAAGTGGCACCTTTGGTTTTCATACAGATGGAAGGACTTGCGTTATTTAGTTAGATTTATGTCTGTGGTCATAATAGTTCTGAGTTCTTTTAAATATTATTTAAATATACGAATAGTTTATTAACCATGATGTTTATTAGATTACGAAAAAAATATCGTATCAATAATCATAGTATTTATTTGAACACTACTAAGAAATCATTTTGGAAAACATTAATGTATGTTTATATATTACCATTCATTGAAGTAAGCTTCGCATCTTAGGACCAAACACATTAGGGCCAACCGCAACACCAAAGTTACCTCATTAATTGACAAGCTACAATTTTAGCATTACATTTTGATGATTTTTAATTTGATTAAAAACCTGGTGCTTCTCATGTAGTCCCATTTAATTTAAAGATCTTTTCAAGATCTGACGAGTAGCTTTTTAGTTATCCTAAATAATGCGTATTTTCATGGCAATGTAAGGTACCAATACTAAAAACAGAAAAATAAAATCTTTTAACAAAAAGTCGGTTGATTTTTTTTGTTAGAAAGTTTTTTTATCTCTTTTTACTCCAATTACAATTAAAAGTATTTATTTAAATATTTATCCAAAGTACATCTCATGATAATTCCGATATGCTCAAATACGACTAGGATAGATTGTTTTATTTCGGAGTACCAGTGTCTACCTACCGGCTTCATCATCAGATCAGTTCGATGGTACCATTTTCATCAGTAGGTTCCATTTATTTATAAGTATTTGGAATATCTTATAACCGTGACATACTTAGCATTAAGGAGTTTCAGTGGCCATCTGTGGCCTTTTTCATCAGATTCACTTTACCTAATGATACTTTCTGAGTGCAACTGATTGCATTGTTGATGAAAATAACAAAATCGCTGTTAGTATGCCTACAATATTTGAGGAGTTTCCTCGATTTATCCAAGTTCCCATCATCAGATCCTGACCTGATGAAAATGGGACCACCTGCAAAGTATACCACCCTTTGAAACAAAAGAATAATTTTCCAAATCTGTCCAGGCGTCTCAAAGAAATCTGGGAACATACATACAAAAATAAAAGATAGATTCGGATGAATTGAGAAACTCCTCCTTTTTCGAAGTCGGTTAATAAATGCAAAATCATTTAAACAAAACATCTCTTTCATATAAATTCTAAACAAAATCCTTCAAATTAAATCTTACCTGAACTTATTAGAAAATTAATAGGACCCCTTTGAAATTCAACAAGCACGGAGCGAGTTAGTTCAAGTGTAAAGTAAAATGATTATGTTCTGAGTCACAGAGTTTTTGCATTTCTCCTTTCCCCCTTAGTCCCGTATCTATAATCACTAACTTAATTAGAATGGACTTGAAGCAAAAAATAACGAAGAAATTAACCGTTTAATTCAAGCTGTGATACTGGGGGTTAATATGATTATTAACTTCTGTCAGTTGAATCGTCGGGCTAAGAAATTATGGAGTACCAGTCTCCGTCCCAGTGGGTTTTGTATCATCATCATCATCATCATATCAGCCGAAAGACGTCCACTGCTGGACATAGGCCTCCCCCAAGCGTCGCCACATTGACCGGTCCCGTGCGTCCCGCATCCAGCGAATCCCCGCAACCTTCACCAGGTCATCGGTCCACCTGGTGGGAGGCCTTCCAACGCATCGTCTTCCGGTTCGCGGTCGCCACTCCAGAACTTTTCTGCCCCATCGGCCATCCGTTCTGCGAGCAATGTGCCCTGCCCACTGCCACTTAAGTTTGGCAATTCTTCGAGCTATGTCGGTAACCCTGGTTCTCTTGCGGATCTCTACATTTCTGATTCGATCACGCAAGGATACTCCGAGCATAGCCCTCTCCATTGCCCTTTGCGTGACTGTAAGCTTTCTGATGAGGCCCATTGTGAGCGACCACGTCTCAGAGCCATAGGTCATCACTGGCAACACACACTGGTCATAGACCTTCGTCTTGAGACACTGTGGTAAGTTGGACGAGAAGACACCGCGCAATTTCCCGAACGCTGCCCAGCCGAGTCGGATTCGACGGTTGACCTCTTTCTCGAAGTTGGCCCTACCCAACTGGATCGTTTGTCCCAGGTAGACATAATCTTCCACAACTTCGAGTGTAGAGTCTCCAACCTTGATAGGAGTGGGTGTTACATGGGCATTCAACATAACCTTGGTTTTGTCCATGTTCATTTTAAGACCCACTCTTTTGGAAGCTCTACTGAGGTCATCGAGCATTATACTGAGGTCCTCCATGGTCTCAGCCATGACCACTATATCGTCGGCAAACCGAAGGTGAGTGATGTACTCGCCATTGACGTTGATGCCCAGCCCTCTCCAGTCCAGAACCTTGAAGACATCCTCCAGTGCAGCGGTGAACAGTTTCGGAGATATGACGTCTCCCTGTCTCACACCTCGCTGCAGAAAGATAGGTTCCGAGGTCTGATCCTGAAGTCGGACTGACATGGTGGCGTTTTTGTACAAACACTTCAACACCTCGATGTACCGGTAGTCGATTTGGCACCGTTGGAGAGACTGCAGTACAGCCCAAGTCTCGATCGAATCGAAGGCTTTCTCGTAGTCCACAAACGCTAAACAGAGAGGCAGGTTATACTCTTCGGTCTTCTGTATAACCTGCCGCAGCGTATGTATGTGGTCTACGGTGCTAAAGCCTTTTCGGAATCCGGCTTGTTCGGGAGGCTGGAAATCGTCAAACCTGCGCGCGAGACGATTCGTGATGACTCTTGAAAACAGCTTGTAGACATGGCTAAGAAGTGAGATGGGCCTATAGTTCTTCAACAGGGCATTGTCACCCTTCTTGAAAAAGAGTACCACCACACCCCTGCACCATGCCTGTGGCGTTTTCCCCTCGAGTATGACGGCACCAAACAACTTCTGAAGGGCCTTAAGTATTGGTTTTCCACCCGCCTTCAGGAGCTCGGCCGTAATGCCGTCATCACCCGGTGCCTTGTTGTTCTTAAGCTGTTTAAGAGCCATCCTAATCTCGTACAGGCTGACGTCCGGTATGTCTTCGGTATAGTGACGGGTCAATCTAGCTCTAGGGTCTTTTACTAGATTCGCGACGGGTTTAGTGGTTGACGTGTACAACTGCCCATAGAATTTCTCGATCTCCCTCAGAAGCTCCGGTTTGGCGGATATGATCCCGCCATCGTCGGTCTTCAGTTTCGTGAGCTGGCTCTGCCCAATAGACAGATCTCTTGCAAAGACCTTGGAGCCCTTATTCCGCTCAATTGCGTCTTTAATACGCTCAGTATTATAGCGGCGGAGGTCGCTTTTCAAGGACTTTGAGATCCGTCTATTAAGCTGCCGGTATTTCACCGCATCGTCTGAAGACTGCAGGATCATCTCACGCCTCTCTTTCATAAGCTTGAGAGTAGGATCAGAGATCTTTTTGTTTATATCCGTACGGCGGGTCTTGAAAAACTTAGATCCGACCGTATGGACAGCTTCCACGAACCCGTCGCTGTATTCGTCCACGGAGCTCCCTAGGCACTCGAAACGATTCTGGAGTTCGAGCTGAAAGCTCTCGGGGTTTTGGATCTGGATCTGTGCTGGACGGAGCGTTGACTTCATCAGTCGAGACCTTTCAAGCTTGATATTAATGTTCAATGTGCCTCTTACCATTCGGTGATCGCTCCCGGTTTTCACCGAATTGATCACAGAGACATCATTGAACATTTGCTTCTTGGTTGACATGATGAAGTCGATCTCGTTTTTTGTTGCACCATCGGGGCTTTGCCAGGTCCACTTCCTATGCTCACGCTTTCTGAAGAAGGAGTTCATCATGTAGAGGCCCTCCTTCTCCATAAAACTGGCCAGTAGGTGACCCCGGTGGTTCCGACGTCCAACTCCAAATTGCCCCACTTGCAGCTCATCCTCGTCTCGTTTGCCCAGTTTTGCGTTGAAGTCCCCCATGACAACGGTGAAGTGAGTTTTGAAACCATGCATGGCTATAGAGATATCCTCATACATGGTCTCTACCTCGTCGTCGGGGTGTGCCGAGGTCGGTGCGTAGACCTGTATGACCTTCAGCGAATATCTCGAGGATATTCTGAGTATAAGGTACGCCACCCTGGTCGACACACTCTCGATCTTCACCACGTTGTTCACAAGGGACTTGTGGACGATAAACCCGACACCACCCTGGGACTGCCGGTCACCCTCTCGGAAATAGAGCAGGTTACCGGATTTGAGGATTATCGAGTCCTCCCCCTCTCTTCGGACTTCAGATAACCCTATAATACTCCATCGTAACCTGCATTTGTATATTTGTGATTATTTATTTGTTTTCTTAGTTTTTGCGAACGAAATTTAGCTTTTTATACTTCTTTAATATTGTGGTTTTACTAAAAGTTAGCTACTCGTAGATTAGAACTTGGTTTTATTTAAGCAGCCTAATAACTTTAAACCTACAGTAAATTAGCCAAGAGCAAATAAATGAACATTTAATACTGAGCTCCTAATTAGGGTTCCGTAGCCAAATGGCAAAAAACGGAACCCTTATAGATTCGTCATATCTGTCTGTCTGTCCGTCCGTATGTCACAACCACTTTTTCCAACTATAAGAACTATGCTGTTGAAACTTGGTAAGTAGATGTATTCTGTGAACCGCATTAAGATTTTCACACAAAAATTGAAAAAAAACAATAAATTTTGGGGGTTCCCATACTTGAAACTGAAACTTAAAATATTTTTATTCATCAATCCCATACGTGTAGGGTATCTATGGATAGGTCTTCAAAAATGATATTGAGGTTTCAAATATATTTTTTTTCTAAACTGAATAGTTTGCGCGAGAGACACTTCCAAAGTGGTAAAATGTGTCTCCCCCCCCCTGTAACTTCTAAAATAAGAGAATGATAAAACTAAAAAAAAAATATTATGTACATTACCATGTAAACTACCACCGAAAATTGGTTTGAACGAGATCTAGTGAAAAGTTTTTTTTTAATACGTCATAAATCGTAAACCGTAATTTACCACGTACGGAACCCTTCGTGCGCGAGTCCGACTCGCACTTGGCCGGTTTTTTTTAAACAGATTTTTTGTAAAAAATGTCTCATCAAAAATAAAGTAAATCAAAACACATAACTATGCCGAGTTTTAGCAAAATATTTTTCTTTCTTTCCAACCAATATTCTATTTGTGGTCCAGTAATACTTAACGCAATAGTGACTCATCCCATACAAAGAAACTGTTCCGACGTACTGTACTGATTATACTGATTATATTTTTTACATCGATCGCGTTCGGTTCCGTTTCAAGGATATAATGTATAAAGGATAAACATATAATGTAGATGGTGATCTATCTATCGCCGTGGAAGCGAACGCAATCGATTTACAAAAAAATAATCGAAATAATCAGATAAAAAACGCTAGTTACATCGGCACGGTTTCTTTGTATGGGATGAGGCATCTGTATGGTAGTATTTTATTATCTGAGCAGGTAAGTGATTGAGAAATAACACTAATTTCAAGAGTCGTTCTCCTGTTTCTCAAATAGTATGTATGATTTGACAGTACAGAAAAAACTTTTTCACAAAAATAAACCGATTTCTACAGAAAAACACTAAAAAGTACAAAAATAACTTTTTCGTACCACTTGCTCAAAAAAGTGACATTCTTTGCCACAAAAAGCGAACATAACAATAGTCATTTTTAATCTGTTAAAAACAGGGAAAGAAAATTGTACTGAATTTCATTCATTCTCTAGGGGGAGAATGTGATTTAAATTTGGAATACTTACCGAAATTTAAACTTAACTACATCTGTGTTTACACCATTGAGTTTGTAAATAAAGCAAAATACATCTTTTTGAAAAAGGAATACACATTTATTATGCAGTTATGATTATTAAATAAAATTACGAATACCGACGAGGCCGTATGAGCTTGATGCCTTTGCTTTTCCGACAAAAAAATATGAGTCTAGGAAATTGCCGCGTTTTTGCTTTCTTCAATTTTTTCGCAAATGGTACGAAAAGTAGAGTATTTTCCTCGGTGAAAAAGCTGTCTTAGTCTTGGGTGAACATAAATCCCTCGCTACACTCAGGACTCGTCTTAAATCCCTCGCTTCGCTCATGATTTAAGTTTTTAACACCCTCGCTACGCTCGGGAGTAAACCTCGAGTCCTTCGTTACGCTCGCGATTTAAATCTTCACCCGCGACAGAAGACACTGCTTTATCCCCTTGGTTAATAATCTACTATATACTACACCTGCTCGGAAAGTACCTTGATACTTTATCAAATTTACGGTAGAAAGTACGTCATTGCATATCGAACAAATATGCGGCGAAAAAACGCATCTGAGCGGGAGAGAAAAGTGTATGAAAATCCATTTCTTTCGTGGTTTTTCTTTTTTTAATTTTGGGTAAGACTATGCGCTGGTAACCTAAATATCAAAAGCCAAAAAGTTTTTACAGTGAGTTTTTATCTCCAAGTTCGCAAAATGACACTGGCCACTAGCTGTGTGTTTGATGGTGTCAAACAATTTGAAAAAAGAACATGTGAATTTGTACATCCATAATTTTAATCTGTCTTATTTACATTTTTCTTTAAGCTTCACTAACTGCAACAATTTCAATATAAATTTCAATTAGTAAAGATTTAGTTTTTTATTTTCCTCGTAGGTGTAGTATAAAGCACTATGTATCACTCGAGAGAAAGTGCGATTCCCGATCTCGGGTGTTTTAAAGCCTTCTCCTACGGCTCGGGCTTCAAACGACACCCTCGACGGTAATCGGTCACTTTCTCCTCTCGGTGAACAATGTACTATTCTTTTCGGCAGTCGGTGTCTTTGGTACTTACCTCTTGTTTTTATCGTTTTTCAACACCGGCTTCTGAAACGAAAGTTATTTTTGGACGTTTTAGTGCTTCTCTGTAGAAGTCTAGGTAGTGTAAGGTACCTAAAGGAATGACAAAATGGGTATTTTTTTATATATAGTATTATAATAATTATATATTTATATTTTATATTATATTATATATGTCACGTCGAAGTACCTATGTATCGTAGGACCGCCAGCATTACCCCCATTGCCTAGAGGCAATTCCTTTATTCTTGATAGGAACGGGTGAACTTCAATTACACACAATACTGGATTGAAACTCTCAAGAGCATTTATTTGACTTAGTTACAGACACTTTGAGTTTTCAAATGAACTTGAAGCTAAAACCACATCTTGTGGCTCGCTAGATCGCAAAGCCTAGGAGATCTAGCAAGAAACTCCAGAGTACTCTTTTAAATCTTTACACAATCACTTTATGACAATTAGCGTTACATGTTTATTAGGTTTTCAAACATCTAATCAGTCAGCAGATTTATTAAACAGTTTTACAGTTATTATTTTTACACACACCGTGCACCGTACGCGCCGCCATCCGCGTACTCTACTATGGGCGGGACTTCCATAGTTTTTGTTTAGACACTAATTACTTGGATAGTTGAGTAAAGTTAGCAAACAATACTAAAATGCTGATCAGTTAATTATTTTAACATTAAACAACCTCAATACTCACAAATACAAAGTGGTTTTTAGTTTATTATTGAAATAGCCATCTAATAACAAAACTATTCAAGTTTCCGGTGATCTAACAATCTTACTAATTAGAAAGTTTCTCATTATTACATAGCTGTGTAAAATAGTCTTATGACTTCTTAGTATTTAATCATTTACTCAAATTTGTTTAGTTCTCGTATTAAATTATTAAATCTGGTTATTGGTCATAGAAATTATAACATCCGCCATTGTTTGACAACTTAATAAAGATAACATAATGAAACACATTTGCTTCGTCAAATGTGCAATAGTTAAAATGAGAACAAATCCAAAAGTCCTACAATAAGTGTTCCTGTTTAATTTAAACATCTCGTATTAATTAAACATTAAAATTAGCATATGAATTATGAATCAATACTGATTCCACAGTGAGCCAATAGATGGCGCTGAACTCAAAACCCAACTTAAATAGACATAGACACATAAAACGATTAATTAGGATAATAAATTAGCAAATTCACGCCTACGCGGCGTCACGGCCATTGTGATCGGAGGCTCGCGCTCTGGGCCTTCCGGTGTCCTCAGTCTCTGTGTTTCTTGGTTGTTATCTGTAATAGCGGAGAAATATTTGTCGGCAGATTATTGTTGTTTATCATCCTACAGTATTAATTAAGTTTAGAATCTGATAACAACTGATTTTATTTATCATTGACAGCTTGTAATAAATCTAAGCTGAGTATGCCTTATTTTGGAAATATTGAATGTATTTTTACACCCACAGCTATATGCTTTAGGTATTCTACTTGCTATATGGTAAAGACCAATGTTGTTAGGAAACAACTAACTGCTACATGTCATGTCAATGAAGGCATACAATTTCTATTTCAGATTTTTGACATGGAATAATCAGTTGCTAGCTTATTTAGTCCAATTTGAATCTTGTTTGCAGAATGTTATTGTTTGTATTATCTTACAATATTCATTGATTTGTAATAGGTAATAGTCAGTTTAAGTTATCAATTTATCACTGAATACTTATGAAATTAGGTAACTATTAAGTTTATCTCAAATGAAAATATTTGATGCATTAATGAGCACATACCTACTTATAAGAAGGCTTACATAGCAGCCTTGTATTTGGTAAGTATAGTGTAGGTAGTGTAGGAGTATTGTGATCAGCTGTTTTTTGTTTAGTTTCATTCTCACGGGACGGTAATGCTCTGTGATAGACACAAAGTCTTTGATTTGACAGGATTTAAGGATTGGACCAGGAACACCGCTCTGTGATAGACACAAAGTCTTTGATTTGACAGGATTAAAGGTTAAGGAGTTTAGGATCATTGCTCCGTGACAGGCACGAAGTCTTTGATTTGACAGGATATAAGGAACCAGGCTCTGGGTGGTCTTGTACACCGTGGACCCAGCAGGATAACATGAGAGATTGTTCATTAGCGGCCTCCACGCCTAACCAATGGATATTAAATCTTTATTAGTTGCTTCCACAGCAAACCAATAGATTGTGTGTTGTATTATCACTATTAGTTTCCTCCACGGATTACTAACAGACAGCTTATTGTGTTATCATTATTAGTTGCTTCCACAGCATACCAACAGTATAGTTTATTGTGTTATCAATCTTAGTTGCTTCCACAGCATAATAAGATAGTTTATTGTGTTCTCATTATTACCTCAAATCCATCTCCATGGATGCTGATAGTTTGGTGTTGATATAACCCATTATTTTATTAAGTGCCTCCAGAGCTATAGGTTATTGGACATCTCAATAATTAGAGCTTGTTTTATTATTCATTTTTATAATTGACTAAATATGACAATAGAATAGCATAAACTGAAACGAGTTACAAAAACATAATAATAACAGTAGTCCTCCTGACTGTTGAGCCATCTGCATAAGGAGGTACTATGGTGCACAAGGCCAATGGCTCAACATGCTTTTTGAAGCATGGGGGTTCACCAATTTCAAAACTCTGGGCTGCTACAGAGGAATCCCTATTGGAAAAACCCCATAAACAAATTTTGCCCAACCTAGGAATTGAACCCAGGAATAATAATTTAAAAGTACTTTGTTGCATGGTAGTATCATGCACAAGCGTCATGTAGTTATTCGACATGGCTATTGTGTTGAGCCTTCTGATACAACAACACCGTATCAGTTAGGGAGGTGAGTAGAAGATAGTTTGAAAACTTCTCACCTTTTACTTTAGTTATGTTGGGCTGGAAGTCATTTTTCAGCTGACCTCTATTTGGTGGCTTGTATGTATGTTGGTAGCTTCTAAGGTCCTGACCCGGCGACACGGTCACTTGCAAACCAGGTATTTTTAGTTTTGTTTCCACATCCTTGATAATACTTGACTATGTAGGTAACCATTTTGATTTTTGATATGACACAGGAATCTGGAATGTGAGAAGGTATACAGATAAATAATAATAAAAGAAAAGATGATCCTATTAATATTTAAATAAGTAGGAGTTAGTACTGATAACAATTAAATTATGTTATTGTTTTGAAATAGTAAGTGAGTAATTCAAAGTTAACTAGAATCTGATGACACTGAAATGAATAACTATGAAGATTGCTGCATTACTTATGACGGTGTTTGCACTAGCTAAAGATTAATGTTAAAACATGTTGAAAACTACTTTTAATGATGCATGTTTGCATACCACACACACAACAACCTATTTACACACCTATTACAAACCTATTTCATTACAAAACATTTATGTGTGAACAAGTTTGAATACAAGCTAGGTAAAAAGTTGCAAAAAGAAAAGAAAGTTATTAAATGCTAAAAGTGACAAATTATCAAAAACAAACCTGTCTTTTGATTGTTTTTATTCTGTGCAAGTGCATCCAATAACAAGCTTTGAAATCTGTCAGAAATTACTAATCTATTTACACCCATGTACCATAACAAGTAAAATTCAACTAAACCCATTGTGAGATTTAATTCATTAGGAAGGTTCTCAAATATTGAATGATTAAATAAACTTTATTATAACGAACTTAACTTGAACAAGCATAAATCTTAGAGCTTATAAAAGGCCCCATCAGTATCCAACTGACAGTCTGAACCAAGAATGTAGGGTCAGACAATTTTTAATTAGATTTAACTTATAGCGCTATCACTGTCAAGAACCCCATAGCCAAAACAAATCTACCAGATCATGTAGACAGATAAGATGGAACACAGTAATCACATTACATTCACTCAAATATGTCTTACATACACAGGACCATTAATTTACCAAAAATCACAAGGTCCATACATAATAGGTTACTCACACATACTAAGCGTACCTACTTGTAAATTAAAAGTTACCAGGTGGCTATCAGCTTATGACTATTTATTATTATATTATGATTATGCATGAACTGAAGCTCTGCTGATACTTACCCTGATTATAAAGTTTGTAATGACTCACCCAGGTGTATCACAACCCTTTCATCCATTCATACAAATACATTTATATTAGATGCGTACTCACTCTACAAAAACCTCTAGATAATATTTTAAATATTGTTTAGTCTTGTAACCAAACAATATTTCTCACCCCAGCTACTTAAATGCAAATCGTTGTAAGTATTTTCTTGAGCACACTATAATTTTATTTTTTATTTGTTGTGCTTTTCATGTTTAAGGAATGTGTTAATACATTTTCTTATCTTACTTTACTTTTAAAAAAGTATGACATGCAACGGGTTCCACATTATTCAATAATAAACCCCGTTTGGTAGTCGGGTAAAAACAATAAATTGCAAAAATGCCAATTAGTGCATCAACATGAATATGTCATGGCACTTTCTGCCAAATGTTTACTACTTCTGTTGCACATACATTCTGTAACTTACTTAACTTATTTACCTACTAAACTTTTGTTTTAGCTACCTAAATGTAATGAATGCTATAAAAATAAGTTGTTACTTTTTGTCCGGTCAAAACTCAACGTAGGTACTTTGAATTGTTTAACATTCATACACTCACACCTTGTCCCCATGGGGATAGGCAGCAACCACAGATTGCCACTTGCTACGATCCTTACATACTCCTCAAATAAAATAAAGTTTCTCAAATAACTGAGCCATTGCAATTCTTAAAAAGAACCATATTTAAACAATAACATTGAGTTCCTAGTCAGCTGTCTTATTTTATGGAGTAATTTAAGCCATTTCATTCATTTTAATTCCACAAATTGCCACACAAACAACAGCAGGGACCACTCAGTCAGTAAGGGGTATTGTGTTACCCAGTTACTGGGTTTTGGTTGCTCCATGTAAAACACTGGTACTCAGCTGAATCCAGTTAGAATGGAAGCTGTCCCGGACTTGGTTGGGAAAAGACTAGGCAGATTGATTAAAATTGTCACACAAAAGGTCACTGACCTTGCCTTGTATGATGAAAATAATTAAGAATGTTAAGTTACATAAATAAAAAAAACAGAATACTCCCCTCAACCATGATGGAATCTATCAATGGACAGATCAAGTTGTTCGTTTAGCTGCTTCGGTCATTCTGTGCTGTATAAAGTTTTGGCCACAATGGTGTAGGACAGCATCCATGCCACTAGTCAGTAGCTATTTCTGTCGTTTCAATAGAGTTCAGATCGTTCACGTAAAAATATTCCAGTTATTTTCGCCTATGTCTGGGCATCGCTTACTCTTGGAAATTATCATAGGAAGATCTTTTGCCATACCCTCGGCGCTGGCGATGTTGTACAAAATTCTTCGGATGGCTTTCATAGCATGGGCAGAAGGCGATAGTGGGAGCTGAGCCCAATTCTGATGTCACGTCGAAGTACCTATGTATCGTAGGACCGCCAGCATTACCCCCATTGCCTAGAGGCAATTCCTTTATTCTTGATAGGAACGGGTGAACTTCAATTACACACAATACTGGATTGAAACTCTCAAGAGCATTTATTTGACTTAGTTACAGACACTTTGAGTTTTCAAATGAACTTGAAGCTAAAACCACATCTTGTGGCTCGCTAGATCGCAAAGCCTAGGAGATCTAGCAAGAAACTCCAGAGTACTCTTTTAAATCTTTACACAATCACTTTATGACAATTAGCGTTACATGTTTATTAGGTTTTCAAACATCTAATCAGTCAGCAGATTTATTAAACAGTTTTACAGTTATTATTTTTACACACACCGTGCACCGTACGCGCCGCCATCCGCGTACTCTACTATGGGCGGGACTTCCATAGTTTTTGTTTAGACACTAATTACTTGGATAGTTGAGTAAAGTTAGCAAACAATACTAAAATGCTGATCAGTTAATTATTTTAACATTAAACAACCTCAATACTCACAAATACAAAGTGGTTTTTAGTTTATTATTGAAATAGCCATCTAATAACAAAACTATTCAAGTTTCCGGTGATCTAACAATCTTACTAATTAGAAAGTTTCTCATTATTACATAGCTGTGTAAAATAGTCTTATGACTTCTTAGTATTTAATCATTTACTCAAATTTGTTTAGTTCTCGTATTAAATTATTAAATCTGGTTATTGGTCATAGAAATTATAACATCCGCCATTGTTTGACAACTTAATAAGAATAACATAATGAAACACATTTGCTTCGTCAAATGTGCAATAGTTAAAATGAGAACAAATCCAAAAGTCCTACAATAAGTGTTCCTGTTTAATTTAAACATCTCGTATTAATTAAACATTAAAATTAGCATATGAATTATGAATCAATACTGATTCCACAGTGAGCCAATAGATGGCGCTGAACTCAAAACCCAACTTAAATAGACATAGACACATAAAACGATTAATTAGGATAATAAATTAGCAAATTCACGCCTACGCGGCGTCATATATTATAATATTATATATATAATAATATTATAAAGAGGAAAGATTTTTTTGTTTGTTTGTTTGTGTGTTTGTTTGTACCAAATAGGCTTCGATTCGATTAAAGAATCATGGATTTCTGGTCGAACCCATATACATATAATAAGGGTTATACAAATATTTGACTGACAATTAAACTCCTGCATAAGACTAATTATTTTGTATTTCATACAAAAAGCTGTTGTATGCTTAGTTAACTCGGTCCTTAATTAAAATCAAGACAGGAACTAATATCTAATGAGTTCTATATCAACCGATATCTATACTAATATTATAAAGAGGAAAGATTTGTACTTTTGTATGTAACGAATAAACTTAAAAAATACTGGACCAATTTCAAAAATTCTTTCACCGTTCGCAAGCTACACTATCCCCGGGTGACATAGGCTACTTTTTATCCCTGTATTCTCACGGGAACGGGAACTACGCGGGTGAAACCGCGAGGCGTCCGCTAGTAATAATTAAATTTAGACATTCACGCTGTTTGTCGCTAAGGAGTTCGGTTGTATGCTCCATATTTTGAAAACCGTTTGACCGATTTTGGTGAAATTTGCACTATTGCCTAAATTGAGAAATACTAAATCCAACTCAAAAATAATGATCACGATCCAATAAGTAGGTAGTTTCGGAGAAATGCGTGGACAAACATACATACAAAAAATAAACATATACACACTTATGAAATTTGGCACACATGTTTAGAATATAGAGTAACATATGTTAATTTTGTGCAATTCCCACAATATTAAATACATACATGTCGAATTAATTACCTCCTTTTTTTTGAAGTCGGTAATAAAAGAGCCGCTAAATTTATTTTTATTTCTAAACCACAAGCCTTTATAGCCAACCAGGATAAAACGGCAGTAAACAAGGAGGTAATAGCCAAAACAAAATACGAGTAATCCTGCAAAATTACAAGGCTAATCCAGACTAAAACCCTAAACTCAAAATTAAGCAGTTTATAACTAGGTCCCTAAATAGAGGCTCCATAACTTGTGATGGAAGTGGATGGAAATATTTTAACGGGAACAGTTGTTTCGCAAAAGTTTCGTCCTGCAATGAATTAGTAATTAAGTTAGATGGGACCGAGGACTAATTTATTTCACCTGGAGTGAAGGACTGTCCCTCAACTTCAATTTAATTTTCCGCTTTTATGTAGAGATTGCCTGAGTTATGTGGGAGTTTTGACGTTTATGCATGTTTAAGCAATTATTAGGATTCCGTTTAAGTAATTGTATACATATTTAATTAAGTCAAAACATTCTAACATATAAGACAAACGTGGTATTAATGTCCAAGAACCAAGAATTCAGAGACATGTCACTTGTGTTGTGTATGACTGCAAAACCTTTTTCTTTTTTTACATAAGCTATTATTATCATATCAGCCAAAATACGTCCATTGCTAGGCATAGGCCTCCCCCAAGCGTCGCCACATTGACCGGTCACATGCATCTCGTATCCAGCGGATCCCCACAACCTTTACCAGGTCATCGGTCCACTTAGTGAAAGTTCTTCCAACACAACGTCTTCCGGTTCACGGTCGCTACTCCAGAACTTTTCTGCCCCATCAGCCATCCGTTCTGCGAGCAATTTGCCCTGCCCACTGCCACATAAGTGTGGCAATTCTTCGGGCTATGTCGTTAACCCTGGTTCTCTTGCGGATACATCACACATCATCATCAGCCTATTAATGTTCCCACTGCTAGGACACAGGCCTCCTCTCTGTGAGAGGGAATAGGCCGTAATCCACTACGTGGGCCTAGTGCGGGTTGGTGGATGTCACATATCTTCGAATTTTTGGTTTTAGGACATGCCGGTTTCCTCACAATGTTTTCCTTCACCGTTTTGAGAGCAGTGGTGAAGAAATAATTTACACAAAGTAAAGCGCTTGCCTGGGTTCAAACCCACGACCTACAACTTGTAAGTCGCGGCCGATACCACTGGGCCACCACTGCTCTGCGGATACATAAGCTGCTTAAATTTTAATACCGTGAAATAACGAGCGTACAATCTTATAAAATTGAACTTTTTTCCAATTATAAAGAATTTATTCGTTTTCATTATTTTGATACACATACATATCATAATAAACTTTTAATAATTAAAAAAGAGCAACATTATTTTAAACATAAAAAGAAAGACAAAATATTCCCATAAACTGAATGCTTTAAAATATAAAAATTAAATCATCAATAGCGTGAACTTTCAATTGCAGAATGCCTCTGAAAAACCATTTTATATTTAAACAATGGAGTAAGCTTTTACTGATATTTATATTCAATTCACAATTTTTGTCTGGTATTCAGTTCTTTTATTCATTATTCGTGGACATTTCAGCTCTCTGTATAAAAAAAAACTATGATCTTTTTCAGTCCTTATCATCTGTAATTATCTCCGAGATGTTTGATAAACAATACACTGTTAGGTACTTAGATCTTCCCTTTCTGAGAAAGAGGTTTTTACTATTGGTTTATTGTTTTATTTTTCAAATCTATCTACAAATTTACCTCGATTTTCTTTCGGACAAAGCATAAAATGTGCATTACCGTTCTAACTCCAAAGTAAAAACAGTATAACATCAGACCTGCTAAAACTACGCCTTCTAACGTCGTTAACATTTTATTTATTAATATAATTAACTTTGAACGTATCGGACTTTGTACTTAAGGCTTGTTTAAAAATTTAGCGCCAGTTTTCTCGGCAAGAGTTTGTTGGCCCCCACGAGCCTTCACTCTTAATTATTACTTTGGCAAAATTAAGACTGTCGTTTAGCCCAAGTGCCCACCCGGCTGAAGGTTGTGCCTCTCTTCCATTTATCTAAATGTACTTTATCTTGCCAGGGGCGCTCACGCTTCGATGCGTGGAGACGATATTCGTGTTGTGAATTTTGGGTTACAGATTTTTGGTGAATGATTTTAAAAGCATTTTTTTTGTTTTGATGATTCGTTGTTTTTCAGAAAACAGATGAGATCATAGCCCAATCTCTTCTGTATGACTTTTAATTATGTGGGTTTCAAAAAAAAATAGTTTCGACTTTATAGAATAGGTAATACAAGAGGATGTAAAATCTCTTATCTCAGTATTTTTTCCTCTCAAAATGACACTAAATCAATCTAAAAAATTGCCAAAGACATCACATACTCAGCCTAATAATGTTCCCACTGCTGGGACACAGGCCTCCTCTCAGTGAGAGGGAATGGGCCGTAACCCACCACGGGGGCCAGTGCGGGTTGGTGGATGTCACATGTCTTCGAATTTTTGGTTCTAGGACATGCCGGTTTCCTCACGACGTTTTCCTTCACCGTTTTGAGAGCAAAAATCCTTATCACAACGCAAATTTTCTAAACCAAAACACAATTAGCGACTCCACAGCACCCCTGTTCCCTATGACGGCTCAAAGTAATGACGATACTAGGCACTGCCGCGTTAAGTACATTACCTATTGTAAGTGTTCTTTGAGGTGCCTGCCCCACACTGCGTGCGACGCTTTTACTCTAATTATGAGCTTCAACATTCACACACACCTATAATGACGGGAATGTTCCAGTACGTACGAAAATGTATGTATATTGTCATGTCGCTTATATTAATACAAAGGATGCCTCAATGTTATTTAGACTTCGTGTTCATTAAGGTGTTACATATTTAGTGTTAGAATTATAATTAATAATGGAATTTGTTGTACGAGTACGAATTAATATTCTCAGGAAGCCTTGTGTGGATGGAAACAGTTTGTTTATATGGTAATTATGATACTGGACATGATGTGTCCAAAACACTTAATTACTTTCAGGTTTTAGAACTGGCATAAATCTGGCAACTGGCAGAAATCATTTTTATTTATGCATTATGGATAAATAATAATGAATTTAATGCACTATTTATAAAAATATTATTACTGTGTAGTACAAAACTAAGGCGCTATTTTTGTCTGTCTGTATGTGTACTTATTTCTTTCTAACCACTCAACCAATTTTAAACGGTTTTCATTATAATTAAGGTAATATCTTCGAAAATGTTCTATGCAACTGTAACACGTAGCGGCAGAATGTTTAAAAACTATTTTTATTGACCAATTTTACTAGTAAATCTTTTCGATTTTCTAAACGATTTGACATTCGGTACCTACCTAAGGTTAAATTTTATTGTCTTTTGTCAAAATTGCGAACATAAACCTGCAGTTAAATGCTGAATTTAACGACTAGTTTCAGGTAAAAACGGAGATCGTAAATTTTGGTATTAAAGTCTGACTATTTTTTTTTTTGCCGAAAAACAGTTTTATGACTCACTTTACTTTGCTTTGTCTATTTTTTAAATAATTGTCTTTCAGTCTTAACAAATTTGAGCTTAATGGCCGTTCAATACAGTAATTCGAATTGTTTATTGCAGTGTAAATTAAACATGAAACTAATAAGCGGATCCAGATTTCAAAATTCGTGTCGTTCTAGAATAATGTTTTCCAAATTAATGGTTAACCAATTTGGCGAAGATTTTCATTTGCACCGCGCAAATTGTGGTCAGCTCTCATTTTCGCTGTTGTTGTGAATAACAAAATTAAATCCAGCGGTTAACAGGATAATGCTAAACGACAGCTAATTGAATCGCACCAAATTACATATTATTATTATGATTTAGTAATTAACAGTGTCAAGGGAACTGTGCAAATTAAATCATGTATCTAATAAATGATTTAATTTGCCAATAGTGTTTTCATCAATGTGTGGGAAAATAACGTTTTTGTGGCAAAGTGTTCGACAGCAAAAGTTGTAGTAGGTACCAGTGAAGTGAAGCTCTCTCCTACCCTTGAACAGAGATGAGGTTTGTTAGCGTACACCGTCGCTGCTGTGGTGATTGAGGATTTAGTAATTAACAGTGTCAAGGGAACTGCAAATTAAATCATGTATCTAATAAATGATAAAGTTGTAGTAGGTACCAGTGAAGTGAAGCTCTCTCCTCCCCTTGAACAGAGATGAGATTTGTTAGCGTCCACCGTCCTGCTGTGGTGATTGAGGAGAATGCATCTATGTCCCGTGTCCCCAGGCAGAAAAGACGAGGAGAAACAACAGAACATGCATGGAGGAGGACGAGACAGCATCGCAATTGATCCTAAGCTGCCCACAGAGCCAAATACCTCGGTGACCCAGGTACTGAAAAGGAGGTAGTCAGGAACACAAAGGCGCTGCTGGCCTTCCTCAAGGAGTTGGGGTTGATCGAGTGACGAAGAAGGAAGAAGGTTCATCCTACCCGTACGCAATATACGCGCTTGGTCGTATTCCATCTCACACCTACGCTGGGGGTCGCGGGAACAACGATCCCCCTCTGCGGGCCACGACATCGGGTTGGGGGGGAGTAAGGTGTTGGACTCCCCCCGCGACGTCTAAGAGGGGTGCGCGTGGAACACTACGCGCCACCACCTCGGGTCCTGATGTTTGGGGGGCGACGAACGTCCCCGAGTCCGTCGCCCCTGGACTCATAGCCCGTTTTAACCTAACCTAACCTAACAACGTGTGATATTATACAGTAGAAGTCTGACAGACCTGTTCGCCTGCCCCAAGACGAAGGACATCCATAAGGATTGCCACACGTAAAAAAGGAACCAACGTCAGTGGAAATAAGGTCATAGAAGGCTGATTATAAAAGCTGGTAATAAAAGTAATCTAAGCATTAAAGTCGTGTACATAAACTCTAAGAAAATTCATTAACTCAACAGATTACATCAGATTACAAAAGAGAAAAAAACGAAACTCTTTCTATAGCTGTTTTTACGACTTTTATACCGAGTTTTCTCATTAAAATTTTGAAAGACACCGCTAATAGACCTCTTAAATATGTATAGCAGTTACGTAGGTATGTTTACTGAAGTATCTAATTTCATCCCAGTTCTCCATCAACAGTAAAATTTTATTATCTGCGACATGAATTAACATTTTTTGTTGCCATAAAATTTTCCGTCTCCTCGCCGGGTCGACGGGAACGGAGATTAGCGTTGCATCTCTAATTAAATCTGTTTTATGGCTTGCTCACTTTACTGCCACTCCCCTTCAATATTTCTCTGTAATAAAATCTTAGAATTAAACTTTAAAAATAGTACGATAACTCTTTTAAACGCTGCTGTTAGACAGTCTTTATACTCCTTTGCCAGAAAGAGCCTAAAATAATCCAAGAGATGAAAGTAAACACACTTAAAATGTATCTGCCTGTAAACAGCGAGTACAAAGCTGAAGTACGAAATGGGAAAATATTACATCAGGATAAACCGCTGCTTACAGTTCGTTGTAAGGTTTTATTTTAAGTGCTCCGTGTGTACGTATATTTTTTTCCGGAGCTCCGTATGTTTCGGAGTAGCTGTCACACGACGCCCGGAGCGGGAAGCTATTGTAGATTCTTAAACATATTTCCAGCCCGTACGGGTATATAAATATTTATGAAAACACTGTCCGAATTAAATCCAGTCTCAACGTTTACGTCGTTTCGTATTGTTTTTCCTTTTTCACAGACGTCTGAGCAATAAAACGTTGTGTAGTCGACGACGTTGAATGATTAACTGCGTGTTGGTTTAGGAGGTCGAATGCGCTTCGAGTATAAACCGACTATGCTAACTACTCGTAAAAGTGGATGAAACTGCTCTTTGAAATTTCAGTTTTATTAATGAAAGGTAAGTAATTAAATTGTTAGTTATATTATTATATTATCATCAGCCCTTTAATGTGCCCACTGCTGGGACACGGGCCTCCTCTCCTTAATCTGTCACGCGGGCCCAGTGCGTGTTGTGTGTCTTCGAATTTTTGGTTCTAGGACATGCCGGTTTCCTCACGATGTTTTCCTTTACCGTTTTTAGAGCAGTGGTGATGAAATAATTTACACAAAGTAAAGACCCGGCTTGGGTTCGAACCCTTGAGTAAGTCTAGACGAGTAAGTCGGGGCCGTTACCACTGGTCCACCACTGCTCTTAATAATTGTTAGTATTGCAAGATTAAAAAGTTAAACAACAGATCTATAGCTCGTTAGTCAAGTTAAAAAACTAAAGGAGGTTAATAAGAAAATTTGAAGATAAAGCTCCATAAACAACAGTTTATCTTGTTCCAAACTTAAATGAAGTCAACAATACTTAATAGCTAAAGTTTATCAAATTTTATCTCTTGATATTGTATATCCATACATATAACTTTAGTTAAAAGTAAAACAAGCCTATATAGGTGAATTTATCCGTATACAAGATATATTAGGTTATCTCCTGAGACCGCCGAGATAATGTACCAACGTACTTCAGACGTAGACGGCGTCTAGGGGGAATCAATAATCCCATAACACACTATCCTTCCAAAATCCATTTATGAAATATCACATAAAACAGTCCGCAGGCGATTTTATTTATTCGTATTCGAGCGGAGACAGAAAAGATCAAATAGCCTTTGTCCTTAGTTCCTTACCCCTCTTTACTTATTCAAACAAAATTACATATGCCTGCTTCTGGATCGCCATTGCCCGAAATTTTACGCGTTGGAGATAGTGTCATGAATATAAATCTATCGTAAAGGACACCGCGGAGAGGTTAGCTCAGTTTACGGCGAAGCTCACTTTGCATTCTTTGTGCGCCGATCCTTTATGGTCGCTTTATAGACTTAGGTCCTTTTGCATAAAGCCTCGATGGTCGGACTTGTCGTCAGCCACCGTTGACCGCCCAGAGTCATGAATGTTGAATTTCGCATCACTATTATTGCAACCACAATACGTTTGCTGCTTTAAAACTGCTCGGTCGGCAAAGGATGTCAATTCCATGCAGTTGACAATATATTTATTTAAAATGAACGTAATTATTCCCATGATTTCATTACTGCCACCTGCATTACAGATCGTAATTATGTAAATACTGGGCAGTCAAACAAACTGAATATTGATAAGCAATGTTTATTGAGAAGTGAATTAAAATTTGTGCAATTGATTGCTAAATAAACATAGACAAGGAAAAAACGTGCTAGAAGTACAAAGATACTATAAAACGTTCAACTGGATGTTTAGCGCCTTCGGGCTCTCTGTTAACTATTAATTCCATTTTCTTTCTCTAAAGATAACGAAACTCATTTAAGATATCTTGCGAACGCCTTTCAGACGTTTTGGGGTGCAGCCCTGGACTGCACAGTGAAGGGAGTGGAATGGACTTTCAAAAGCTTTTTCACAACTTTACAAATATAGACAGGAAGTGAAATATTCTTGCAACGGATGTTTCGAACATTTGGCACAGATATTATGTATGAATTTTTAACAGATTTGTGCTGCTCCGGAAATGGTATTTAATGGAAAAATTTGTAAAAAGACAAAAGAAAATATGGTATATTTTTCGTCAAATTCTCAGAAACAATAACTTGAATGTATTCTTAGGGAAATATCACCTTACTCTTCAAAGAAATTGGAAATATTTTTTAGGGTTTGATCCTCTATGCAAGTTTTGTTCTGTATTACGTATTTCGTCTTAAGAGACCAAAGGTTTCACTTTATGTCTAATAAAATTTACTTCAAAGTATTTCTAATTGAAAATTCAAATTTATGCATAAGCTCTGATTGTAGGAGCGGGCTTGGTGTCGGAAGAGGTACGGTCCAAGACACAACCGTTTAAAGAGATCCCAAGCCTTTCCGGACGAGCTCGGGCTTGTCGGCAAATTGCGTTGATGAAATTTACGTCATAGATTAAAAGGAACGAATTTAATTAATTCTTAGTTAATCCTTAAGAATGATTTCAACGGTACTTGTGTCAGTGGGTACGGTTTTGAAATCATTTTCTTTCATGTATAAAACTGGGACACATCATCACATCATCAGCCTATTAATGTTCCCACAGCTGGGACACAGGCCTCCTCTCTGTGAGAGGGAGTGGGCCGTTATCCACCACGCGGGCCCAGTGCGGGTTGGTGGATGTCACATATCTTCGAATTTTTGGTTCTAGGACATGCCGGTTTCCTCACGATGTTTTCCTTCACCGTTTTGAGAGCAGTGGTGATGAAATTATTTACACAAAGTAAAGCGCCTACCTGGGTTCGAATCCACGACGTACAACTTGTAAGTAGCGGCTGATACCACTGGGCCACCACTGCTCTCCAAAAAACTGGGTCATTGATACTAAATTTATGTTTAATGATAATTTTATAAAAGTTCCATAAAAATTCTTCAGCACTAAACAGCTGTTGTAATAAAAAAGGCAATCGATTTTAGATGGTTCACTCGACACTTCGATCACTTGACACTTCTTTATATTTTCTTATAAAGTTCTGTAAAAACTGTGATTGATTGATAGTTAGTCAAAAGAAGTTAAGCTAAGGTTAAAGCCGTAGCAGGTTGACTTGGCAAGTCATTATAAAATCGGCCCATCTCTTTTGTATACATCGCACCGTGAAAACTTACGTGAACTGAGCTTGTAAGTAAACAGTCATTCCAACTCGATTGGATGTCTTGAGAGCTCACTTCATGTTCACTCCACCTATGTTTTTATGGTGAATAGGGATGGGCGATTCTTTTCAAAAAGATCGATCCATTAATCGATTCGAATTGATATCGGAAAATTGATAAACAAAAATAAATAATTTTCCAAAATTGTTTTTTTTTAGATTTGTTTTTCGCGTTTGTAATTTCAATACAAATATAAATCTAATTACGGAAAACCATAACAATAATCGACCGTTTAACTAATAAAAGTTATTTTTACAACTAAATGAAAGTATCAGGTATCAAAAAAGGAATTTATTTTGTTTACATTAAAAAGTTTTCAAGGAAACTGAACTTTTTCAGTTTCCTTCTTTACATGATTTTGTGTAGTACATTCATTTATTTTTAAATAATATTTTGGTTCATCTCAAAACAGAAAAATCGAATTTCGTTTTTCTAGGGTGAATGATAAATAAATGATAAATGATAAATGATTTTATTTCTGTAAGTTGGTTTGTACAAACACTTTTACATGTCGATCATATTTTTTAAAACTAGATGAGGTCGGCGTTTCCTATCTGACTACTCTGAGAAGAAAGGCCGAAACAAACTCAGAGGTCACAGTCTCTTTTGAAGTCTTGACAAAAACTTGGTTATATCATGTGAAGACCATGTAGACATATGTCTGAAATGGTCTTTTGAGGAAAGAACCAGCCAGATTGAGTGGACCTGTCCAGTCAGTGCACGCATTTGTCAATAACCGAACAGCTCAACTCAGAATTTACGGAGCTCAACGATTCGACGAACAATACCAAAGAAAGGACATTCGGGTAGGCCGCATAAACTACTCAAACTGCCAGACCATGAGTAAAAACTAACTAAGTTATAATAAAAAACAAAAATCCACATAGTCTTCACATTCACAATAATAAAAATAAAATAATATAATACTTTAAAAAGTAAATATTCTTGTCATTGCAAGAAAACAAAAAAAATATCAAAATTAAAAACAAAATTCACGGTGCAAAATATAAAAAATCCAAATTTATTGGAGCAGCTCAATCCCAAGCCTTTTTGTCCTCAACGTAATCTTTAATAGTATAAAACGCTTTCTGACACAACTTACGTTTAATGAATGATTTGAATTTATTAAGACTTAGATCTTGTACGTGGCTTGGAAGCTTATTATAAAAGCGTACACATTGACATCTAAACGAGCCACCTATTTTCTT
This sequence comes from Orthosia gothica, assembly GCA_949775005.1. Classification (NCBI taxonomy): domain Eukaryota; kingdom Metazoa; phylum Arthropoda; class Insecta; order Lepidoptera; family Noctuidae; genus Orthosia; species Orthosia gothica. Next base: position 17,409,642 of record OX459044.1, read on the forward strand.
GAGCCTTGTTGTAGGTACTACAAATTTGTGTTTGTTCCTAGTATTTATGTTATGGATATCACTGTATTTTTTAAACAATTTGATATTTTTATGAGCATATAAAAGATTTTCATAAATATACTGAGAGGGCACAGTCATTACATTAATCTCCTTAAATTTCTCTCTGAGAGAGTGCCTCGGGCTTAATTTATATATTGATCGAACAGCTCGTTTCTGCAAAACAAAGATATTCTGGATGTCGGCGGCATTTCCCCACAACAGAATACCGTACGACATTACACTATGAAAATAGCTAAAGTATACTAAACGGGCTGTCTCTATGTCAGTTAAATTACGAATTTTTCTAACAGCATATGCTGCGGAGCTTAGCTTCTTTGACAATTTATCTATATGTGGGCCCCACTGAAGCTTAGCATCCAAAGTTAAGCCTAAAAATACTGTGCTATTCTCAGGATTCAATTCTTCGCCCTTCATCAACACATTAGTTTTCACCTGCCTAACGTGAGGTAGGGTAAACTTAATGCATTTGGTTTTTTTTTCATTAAGGAGTAAATTGTTAACATTGAACCAGTGAACTACTTTTGAGATCGCGCTATTTACTTCGTCAGTAACCAGCTGCTGCCGTTTAAGTTTAAGTTTAAACAATAGTGAAATATCGATTCATTGGATCGATTCATTACATTACGACAGAAAATATCGAATCGTTGATTAATCGATCTTAGATCGCCGATCCTAATGGTCTCACTATTGACAGAATCGTAATGCTTGGGGGTTTACAAGTCTTATACATCTGTCTCTTACACACACTCAAAACAACCTTACTCTAAGAGCTTATGGTCACCCCTAGGTCTAGTTAAAAAACGATAACTTTATGAACACAACAAATAGCAGTGCTTGAATCTAACAATTAAGAAGATAATGAACAAGTTACAGAGATTAAGTTATTTACTGACTTGTTAACTGCAAAGCCTTTTCGACTTAAAGTAAAACTTGAAGTTCTTTCGCTTACTTAAGTTATCCTTCTTTTGTAAGTCCAGAAAATTCTTTAGTACTGTCTAGTCTTTTGAACATTAACGGATCGTAAAGAGAGTAATAAAGGTTATAATCGTTGTGTTTCTAAACTATAATTTCTTGTTGTTTTTATTTTTCTGAAAGTAGGTGTTGTTCGAGAAGAATGGAATGGTTGTAAGTTTGCGTTAAAGTAAAGTTTTCAATGTGTCATATTTTTCTTCTTGGTTCATTTTTATATTTATTATAAGTCTTTTTTAATTTTAGCTTGGCAACTTGTTTTTCATGTTTGGCTTATTCAAATTTAGCTTTGTAAAACCAAACCCAAACATGGCATTTAATAAACCTCGGTTTAAAATGTATTAAAATTAAAATAACACAGTTTTCTGTGTATTGTTCATATTGAGTTGATACTACATGGTTGTATATTTTTATAAAAATGGAGATACAATTACGCATCGACGGTAATCGATACTCTGAAAAACAATTGAAACAAGGTTCAATTTTATTTTCATCGGAAAATTCAATCGAGTGTTAATTCCCATTGTTTGACGTTAGCCACACTGTTATATTACAAAAAAAAACGTTGCTCAAAGTTGTGGAACTCTCGCAGCGATGTACAAAGGGTCTTAATTGAATCAAAGCGAGCGAATGAGGTGCGCGCAATGGGCCATGAGTAAAACAAATCGAGGCCAAATGATAATTTAGCTGAGTTCTGCTCAGTTCTGCACAGTTTTGCGCCAAATATCTGTTACATTGGGGTGTCGCAATCGGATGCGGAATCTCGCATCGCGCCCTCTTCCGGGCATAAATAAAATCGGACGTTTATTTCATAACGTCGGAAGTTTGATAAGAAGTTCGTGTGTTTCCGTGGTGTACCGATCTGGGAAGATTTGATGCTAAGCCCACACACCTGCTGTCTACGTATTGTACTGTCGTGAAAGGAGTTTAAAGAATGGAGAAGAATGAGGGAAAATTGTTGTTAAGTGGATATTTTATAGCCATGTGTTTTGTCTGCGACTAAGTGTCCCAGCTGCAGCTGCATTTGTGGCTTTGCCGCTTTAGCTGGTCCAAATATAGTTTTGTAATGTTGAGGATGCAAGTTGATATCTCAATTTTTAACCGCCTTACCAAAACGGAGGAGGTTCTATGTTCGACTTCATGTTTGATTTTCTTTTTTTTTCATGTATGTTCACCGATATCTCCGTCAATTGTGAATCGATTTTGTAAATTCTTTTTTTTTCGTTTTAAAGAGTATGTTCCAAAATTGGTCCCACTTTGGAACATACTCTTTGTGAAGATCTAATGAAGAACTTCGGAGATATACAACAGAACTTTTCAATAAATAAAGGCAAATCTCTCGGGATTGCTGCAATCACATCTCTGTTTATTGTTTATACCATTTCAAAATCAAAATCAAAATAACATAACATCACGCCAGTACGCTCTAAAGGGGTACGCAGATGTGTACAGTTTACCTTGGTACACTCTCATTTCAAAGGTTATTTTCAGTTTCATGATATTCGAGTAATCTGTTCTGGCATTATTGGTACCTTACTAAACAACTTGCCAATAGGCAACCTAATACGGTAGGTACAACTAAAAAGTTAAAAATAAAAATCTAAAAATTTACTAAAAAATCTAAGAAAACTTAAAAGTGAAAAATAACTTTAATTTTGGAAGTCGGTGTCCATAACGCAAAGAAATAGTACCTACCAAAGACTGAGTTTTTTGGTTTGAAAACTCACTATAAAAAGTAATGCAGTTAATCTAGGAAAGTACAAATAAGAAAAACACAGCACTCATAAATAACACAAAAGCCTACCTGAAAAAGGTTTCAATTAAGACAAAAAAAGGTTCAATTAAAACGTAAAAAGGCCCAACGTCGGAAATAAATTCTATTCAGGGCCACAAAAGGCCTTAAAACACGTTATCATAAGGGAGTATGTGATAGCGATATTACACGGAATTATCTTCATTAAATACCCGACGTGCCCTTAAACAAATTAATTTACACTGTGAACTCCACATAAAGTGCTTTTAAAATCTCGGACCACAGCAGGTGTTGCCCACATTAGGTAAATTGTTAGCTGTCGCATAATCTCTTTAGCCTTTTGAGTCGTTATTTTTTCTAAACGTCCGTAACACTTACTTATAAAAGCAGAAATAATTTAATAAAACCGTTATATCTTTCTCGGGTCACGTAAGAGGGCGCTTCGGGGGAAAATTACATTTTGTTTGGCCACGACGCCGACACGGGACAACTCACTTAACGAATGTTCAGGATTCTTGCTATATTCTCATATCTGCCATCTCTTCAGATAAAACCAGTTTGTGAAATCACATAACAGAGCTGTAAATAGGTTTTATTATGTTATTCTGTTATATGTTTCAGAGAGAAATGTTCGTAATTTTATTTGTGTTTTTCGTTTGTTTATTGTTGGAGTCTACGTGTAGTTTATCATACTTAAAGTTATTGCCTTGTGAGTTATAGGCATCAGTAAAACTATTCATATATTTTTACCCGACTGCCGAAGGAGGGTAATGTGTTTATCAGTCTATGTATGTAAGTATGTATGTTTGTTCCTATATGGCGTTCCAGAGACCAAACGCGTTGGCCGATTTTGATGATTCATACGTCAATCGATTTGTCTTAACCCAGCAAGTGTCATAGAATACATTAAAATTGGACAATAGGAAAATGGCGGATTTTGGGTGCCATATTGTGGGAGCGCAATTTTTTTTTTCCAGACCCATCGTGTGGGGTATCAAAATAAAGGGTTTTAAGAGTTGATTTCAAAAATATAAAACACTTATATGTTTAAATGTATCTAATTCGAAAAAAAAAACGAACTAAAAAGTTACAAATAAAAAAACTTAATTCAAAAAATCAAGGTGCAGGATACATCACTGTGCAGGTGGAGGATACACCAGATTTTGGTCAGCCAGCCCGCGAATATGTATCCTCCGACTGCACAGCATGATTTTTTCCTTGTTTACGACTTTTTAGTTCGCTTTTGAAGCAGTCGGGTTTTTTGATTTTTTAAATTAAGTTTTTTTTATCAATTCTTTGTCCAAAACTGCCAATGCCAGCACACTAGTCAATGTCCGAAAGGGTCAATACATTTCCAAACGAACCCCGTACACATTAATTCCTTCAACGCTGATGACTCCCGAGGGAAACTTTAATAGAGCTGCCACTATACCTAGTAGCGTACCATATAAACCAAAGTACAATACAATATAAATAAAAACTTTGCCGTTCCATTACCAAGGGCCGACTGTACCCGCCAACATTATTCCGACATTAGCAAAAGTTCCGGACGTCCGAACACTCGCAACTTTGTACACGAGAATAAAATGCCACAACAAAATGTTAATTTCAACCCTACCCGGCGACGAATTAGGTAATTTTGCAGCGAAATTCGACGACCGAAGGTTGGTACGTGCTGGCGTTTTTTTGACGTTATGTTTGGTATGTGACAGGCAGGAAGACTTTTAGCTTAACATTCACGGGGGAATTGAAAAAAAATAAGGTTGGCGAATGCACTGAAAACGAAGCGCTATTTGCGATTTTAAAATATCTTTATTAGGTTTATTTTTTTAAACTACTTGGGACTTTGTACTTAAAATATTTAAGACAGATAGTTATTGTAATTTTGATGATTAACTACTTTTTAGGGTTCCGTACCCAAAGGGTAAAAACGGCACCCTATTACTAAGACTGCGCGGTCCGTCTGTCTGTCTGTCACCAGGCTGTATCTCATGAACTGTGATAGCTAGACAGTTGACATTTTCACAGATGATGTATTTCTGTTGCTGCTATAACAACAAATACAATAAAATAAATATTTAAGTGGGGCTACCATACAACAAACGTGATTTTTTGTTGTTTTTTTGCGATAATGGTACGGAACTCTTCGTGCGCGAATCCGACTCGCACTTGGCCGGTTTTTAACCAATAACTACACTTCACTATTATCTTACTTTTCTTCTTTTTCGTATAAGCCGTGAAGGTGATGTGGCCTATGGTGTCAGAGTTACTATAGCCGTCTCTGGGATCCCCACAGGCCTCTGACATGGCTATTTCAGACTTACTATATAAGTCCCAGGTTTCTTTACGATGTTTTCCCTCACCGTTGCCTGTGATGTCCAAGATAAACATAGAAAGTACATATGAATTTGAAAAGTTATTGGTACTTGCCCTTTTCTTCCTAAAACCCCTTTGTTTAGTATTAGTCTCTCCACGTGTAACAAAATTTAATAACCTATAGAGTTTCACTAGCTTTTACCCTGACTCGTCATTTCCCCCTGGCGATATAGGTAGCTAGGTATGAACCGATATGACGTTCATGGATGCGAGGTACCAGGGGAAAACAGGTAACGATACTCTTCAGTGACGGGACGCTACCCCATCCATCGTCATCTAATATGTTAAGTTGCGGTATTTTGTGCACCAACACTGTAACACTGAATACATTATTTTTATTAGTTGTCAAACACCCACTCTACCCCACTCCTGTGCTGTTTAAAAATTCCTTTGCCTTACTCCATACGTGTTCGCGGGACGTTAAGTTTTAGAATTTTCATAACTGGATAATTAACTATAATAGCAAAAAATAAATTTCATTCTTATACTCGTACTTATGCTGGTTTGTGGACTTTATTATATGTATTATAAGTTTCCCCATAAATGCTATCAGAAATAGTTTGCAGTAACGGTCAAGCTCCCGTAATAGTTTCTAAGGTTTAGCAATATACAGGTATTGATCGTCTGTTGTTTATTGCGTGATTATTTTTCAGGGCTCTGGAATGAACCGTGAAGTTGCTCTTTTATATCTGTTTATATTGATATGGGCTCGATAATGTTAGCTGGCGAGTTTTACCGTAAACACTTTCGTTGCGGCCACAAACCAAACAGCAGGTAGGTAGAGAAATTATCTTTTGATGTGGTTCTTCAAGCAGAAAACACCTGCTCTGCAAATAATGGTCATCGGTTTGAAATTTTCAACATAAACTTTTGAATTTTACGTCTCTAAATCTTTGTTTAGAAATTGTAGTAATCATTCGAATATTTTATGAACTTTATAAATCAGTATGATAAGTATTGATGGAATATGAACTCAATATACGAGTGATAAGGGTGAAAATCGGACACATTAGAAAACAAAGAAATTCCGGTAATTGGGGGGGTTCCGAAATATAGGAAGACACGTTAGTCACGTTCGCCACAGTACAAACGCGAGTTGTTCTAAACAGGGGGAAAGTAATCTTCTATAATGCCTCGTTTTAATTTCCAACCGTAAATAATAATTTGGTCAATTTTCCACAATTTCGGTTGCGTGCACAAAGTTTTTATTACAATTTTATTGTTATTTAGGCGTGTTTGTTCCTTGTTTCAGATTACATCGGAGGTTTTAAAGGAGCCGGGCGCTAATGTGAGTTCCGAATTTCACTTTTTGTTTATTATTAGACGATGTAATTGAATTTTCAGATTATACTTTTTTACGTGCAAAATTTTAGTACCACCGTACAGTACAACTATTTTGTTAATGTCCCTCAGCAAACTTCGTGTTTCGTCAGTCGACGGCTTTCTATCAGTTGCCCTTTGCAGTCGATACAGATCGGACGCTTTCAATAAACTTGGAAGTATATAGAGTTATTAATACTCTTTTAACTTAAGGCGCTATATACGCCCCAATGTTAACGCAGTACTGGCCGCTCGATGCCAATATATCAATATTGAACCTCCTTTTCAACAGTTTTGTTTGCAAAATAGTATTTGATTTCAGCCAGCCATTTTTCTGTGTAAACATATTTTTAAACATCCAAGTCGTTTTGGAGGAGTTTTCAAAAGTTGCGAAAAGATATCGTGTTTGTTAATTATTTTTTTAAAGCAAAACTATTAGTTACACGAAAAAACATTGTGTTAAAAATTATGTGCATAAATCAATAATAAAAATATATTTTTTCAGACCTTTAACCTAGCCGTTACTAAGAAGTATGCTTTAGAAAGTTACCGTTTAACGGCACTAAAGGGTATTTTTTTTTTTTTTTTATTATTACAGCTCTATATAGTTCACACGGATCTCAAAACAATACAACAATAAAGTACTTAGTTCTGAATTCAAATGATTAAACTTGATAATCTATCTTATATTTGATGGACTTGGAAATTAGCATTAGTTTGTATTTAGAAATGCGATGATTGCCAAGGGACATTTAGAAAATAGTTGTACTGTACCTACTAAAGTAGTGGCCGCGCACTTACTCTGCGTAAATAACAAAGTTTCGTGTCCAGCGCGTCTAAACTCGAGCACAATAATAAAAGCCCAAGCAGATAGGCCCACGTAATACGAAACGAAACTAGCGGCCGGCGAACTTTTTAGAGAGGGAAATTTTAGTCAACAGGAAGGTAGCCCAAAACTATAAGCGTTAAGAAACTTTTATGAGAGGGCGAGCCATTTAACCGCGAGTCAAGAGCTAATCCCACTAGCCGGCCGCCGGGAACAACGCACCTGAGACCGGCTTTTTATTTCTGTTTCACATTTCCACCTAATTTCAGGCCGGTGAAGCTGGCGAGGTGGGCTGAACTTTGTCGGGCGTCATAAATTTATTTAACGGCCCGAAGGCAATAAGAGGCGGAGTGTAAAAAGAAAAATACGATACCAACGTGCCTAGCCGTTATTGCAATTAAACAGAGGAAGTAAATCTTTCAATACGAGCGGCGAGCGTTCGCCTCCCGTTTCCTGCCTTAATTTATCGCTTTGTTTTAGTCAGTGGCGCGTCCCATTGACGGATAGCGATGTGTTTGATTAAAAAACGCAAGTTGATCTCGCCACCCCTTCTAGTCGGGCCGTAGAATACTAATCCGACTAGACCGCGCCGCGACTCCAATAAGTGCCTTCCACTTGGCGCCTCTTATCACTACTGCTTACCGAGCACGTACTTCAAGTGGCGCCACATAATATTCAACTATCTTACATGGAAATTTTCAAATGAGAGTATTTGAAAATTTCCATGAACTATCTTACATGGAAATTCTCAAATACTCTCTCTAAATAAATAACGAACACATGAAACATTTATTATTTATCAAAAGTTTCAAACTATTTTTAACAATTAAATAAAAAAATATTAATTTTAATAAAGATGGATTGACACTAATCCATTTAAACTGATTGGATTGTTAGAATTTGTTTCGATTTTCAAAATGAGAAAGAGTGAATGAATAAATTAAACTCTCGCGCTCACCCTCACGATTTGCGAAAATAGAATCAAAGAGTGAAATATAACATCTGCGTTGAGCGTATTCAAGCAAGAATGGTTCCGCGCATTATATCGTTGATTTCTTTTTACTTTTTTTTTTCATTTCCTCGAAGAAGTTCCGATAAAAAGCGTCGGATTGGCTCACATCCACGGCTCTATTGCTCTCCACACGTATTTAATTTGTTCACTGTTGATTTATTCCGCATCGATCACTTCATTTCTCTTTGACGCACAAACGATTTTGCAAGTAGAAATGATTCGAGTGAAAATCAGGATAAATACACACGACTCAGTGTGTTTGCCTTCCTTAACTTTAACACGTCGACAAAATATTTAGAAGACTTTAATGTTCCGTATTAATTTATCAAAAGAAAACACTAATAATTTAAATAAATACACGTGAGTGGAAACAGATTTTCCCGCGCAGGAACTAAAAAGAAATAGCGCAAGTAATGCTTCTGCCAGTAATACTTGTAACGGTCTTAATAGGTTTCACGTTCAGTTGTTACTCCACTTCTGAGGGCTTGTGCGAGTAAATCGCGCAATTTCTGCGGTAATAGGAAAATGAAGGGACGAGTGTTAAATTCAAATTGCTTAATGGTTCGGAAGCAGGCATTTCATTTTCCATTCGAATTGTTTCGTAATTTACTGCCTCGTGCGTAAACGACGCGAGTCTCTTCTTTTGTTTGTGCACCCAGGAAATATGCGTTAAAAAATATTTAAAAGTAGGCTAAAATATAACTCAAACGTCGTATGCAGATGCTGATAATAATTGGTTTCTATTGCAATTGGTGGTGGAGCAGTGGTGGCCCAGTGGTATCGGCCGCGACTTACAAGTTGTAGGTCGTGGGTTCGAGCCCAGGCAGGCGCAATTACTTTGTGTAAATTATTTCTTCACCACTGCTCTCAAAACGGTGACGGAAAACATCGTGAGGAAACCGGCATGTCCTAGAACCAAAAAATCGAAGACATGTGACATCTACCAACCCGCACTGGGCCCGCGTGGTGGATTACGGCCCATTCCCTCTCACATAGAGGAGGCCTGTGTCCCAGCAGTGGGAACATTAATAGGCTGATGATGATGATGATTGCAATTGAATTATGACTTAACTGCACTTAAAAAAATACGTTTTGATAAAATCGAGACGTAAACTTTTTCTAAATCAAAGCTTGATTTTCCGGGTTCATAATTTTGTGCTGGCATTTTTGGCACATTCATTAAAACAGAGATAAGCCCTTTGACACCTGTCAAAATGAGATGCTAACACCACAAAACGCAAGACCAATATTTAAAATTGACAATTCCCTTGGTCAAAACTTCCGGAGTGTCTCGAAAGGCTCTTAAGTTTTATATTCTTGGACGGACGGCTATTATTTCCTTGTATAAATAAGTTTGATTTATGTTCCAAACGGGTTGAACATATACAATGTGCAGAGTTCAATTACAGCATAAAGAATGTAAAAATAATTACCCACATTTTCAAGTCACGACAACGTACCTATTCTAAAAATATTTCAATCACGATCATCACGAGGGGTCGTTGATAAACAAAACTATTTCAATTAGCCGATGGTCCGACGCGACAAAAGTATGGACAGTACATAATGCGTTCAAATATTCATGTCGGTATCGATTCCCCCTCGGCGAGCGATCGACATAATACACCCCTAAAGATGGTATCAGACATCGCCCATTCAGACGTGTATCTATGGCCTTAGAATAAACAATAATTACCACTAAAATGTGAAAGCAAATATCGCTACCTTTATTTGTAAGGGAAATTACCTATTTGAAGTTGAATTTGGGCTAATGATTCTTGCTTGTGTGTAATGCATTCATAAATCAAGATCAATGCTGCGTGTACAGGAATACTTTTGTAAATAATCTGTAAACGATCAGCAAAGGCATTCTTACTATCGTAAAATTGTTCACCCACAGTTCGCCAATTTTCGTGCTTATTAGATACTGTAGCAATGTGCCTGTTTCCGTTTTCATGCTCCATTCCAGTCCTTGGCTGCAAATGAGATTTTTTCTCGGAATAACGTAATTACACTTTTATCCTATCTCAAAATCCAATCCAAGACCTTTGTGCTATCTGTGGTCCGACAACACTGCTTATTACCCAACAAGTACCTACTTCGGAACTCGAAACTTTTTGCCAAGTCATTTTCTTGCTTAAGATAATGTTTGGTAATGTTTTGATGGGGACAAAAAAATGACAAATAGCATTTATTTGGGAAGAATAAAATCTTGAAATAGTTTCGATTATATTTAGGTTTTAATGTGAATAAGGAGCAAACAGTCGGACAACTCAACTGATCGTAACGTAGGCACCACCACCTATGAAGATCTGCTAATCCAGATGTATTGCAGAAGCGACGTCATTCACAAACAAAACATGCCTCATGTGACTGTAATTACCATGGTACCCTTGAAATCAGAACACATCAATGCTGATTGGTGGCAGAACTAGGGGTACTGAGCTCTTTTCCCAAATACCTCCTTCACAGAGAGCTTTTTCTTCTACTGAAAAATATGGTGGCTTTCACAGACACCACTACAACTGCAGAGCAGTGGTAGCCTAATAGTAACGGCCGTGACTTACGTGTCATAGGTCGTCGTTTCAAACCCAGGCAGGTGCTTTAATTTGTGTAAATTATTTAATCACCACTGCTCTCAAAACGGTTTAGGAAAACCTATGTCCTAGAACCAAAAATTCGAAGACATGTGACATCTACCAACCCGCAAAGGGCACGCGTTGTAGATTACGGCCCATTATCTCTCACAGAGAAGGCCTGTGTCCCAGCAGTGGGAAAATTAAAAGGCTGATGAAGACTACAACTTATAAAATGATCACTCATTCTTTGAACTGAAAAGCAGTATCTTTACTACACCTTCCATTCATTCACCCAAGTACCAGCCACTTAGTATCAACAACTTGACGGTATGACAATTCCCTAAGGTTTGCTGTTCATATTCCTACAGTATTTTGTCATAAGCCATATTAGTACGGGTTCTGAATTTTTAATTAAGTCGCATGCGGGTAAAGCAAAGGGTTAAAATGAAACCGAGTTGTCAGACGCCCTGAGGGGCAGTTTATGAATGAAATTATTTTAAAATTCCAATTGAATGTCGTAATTGAACTTTTAATGTGTAGTTTGGTAGTTTTTTTATCTAATATTACTGTCGAGTCATTGTTAGAAATGAGTTTTTGGGTAATTACTTTTGTAGAGCTAGCTAGCTTGAACACAGATGTTGTACAATATTTTGTCTGACTTCTTCCTTTTGGTTGACAACAAGAAATAACATTGTTTCTGCATTATAAGAGTACTAACCATTGTTTAGTAAACAATGTTTAGGTCTCTCTGTAGTAACAATACATTCAATTAAAGTATAATTTTGTTGTCCTGTTAAAATTTGAAACAATTTTCAGACCATCCTTTAGTAATAATATTTTAAATGCAGCTTCGTAGTGAATATAATTGAACACTAACTTTCGATAATAAAATTAAGAGATACTTTGTAGATACGCATTAAATTGAGTACCTCTGAGAATAATAAATGTGAATGCATTAATAAAATAACAATAATGGACTTAATAAATAAAGTTAACTGAATAACTATTCTAGTTCATCTACAAACAACATAAATTAATTAAACTTTCTAGTCGAATTGTTCTAAACATTGTTCAAAATGCATGTATTAGGTACAGTTCACTGTTTGTTTACAAGAAAATACCTAATGAGACTGAGAAAATAAATTATTATAAAATTATGAAAAAAACGAAGCTTTCCATTTTCCTGAATGGGACCAACCCACCGCACTATTCTCAAACCAATGTAACTCCTAAAAGCCAGAATCAACAGTGGCGACCACCAGAAAAGCGCCGAGGCAATGAAGCTCGACAAAGTCCCGGAGAATGAATTTAACTGTCTTGGATCCCGCAACGAAATTAATCAGAAAATAATAATGGAGGAGTAGGAAACGACTGAGTCTACGTGAAAAAAAATTGCAGGTATTATGTGAAAATCGGTAGTCTAAAATAGCAATGCAGGTTTTGGAGACTACAGTTCATCATCAGGTGAGATAGTGATCAAGCGCGAGCCTAGAGTGTATAAAAAAGATCTAATTACTGTTCAACCATTTTCACAAATTTTGTATTATTTGGTGATCTCATATTCCAGAAGATTATTAAAAGCGCAGAGTCTCCTGCCAATAATTCAACTGTCAGTTCCGCTCACGATTACTAACATATGCGCGAATTATAGAGCAGCTAGAAAACTACTTACAAGTTTTTTAACTTAAATGTGTGTGTGAAAAACATTGCCTAAACGGTGACCGCCCCTCACATGCGTTCGAACATTCGTACAATGGCGTAGAAACATTTGCACGCACATGAGTGACTCGGGTTATACACAGGTGCCACTTCACTACCAGTGGCGTAGCTACCGAAAGGTTAGCTGTGGGTACAAGAGGCCTCCAAACTTAAGGGGTCCCATTAAAGATTGCTGTGTTAGTACTTAGTAGGTAGAAGCTTTGTTTTATTTTGACCTGCAGTGGGTGAAAAAGAACTGATGATGAGGTTTGCACCTTTAAATTTTGATTTTGTTTTAAATATGGCCCATTAAATATGGCCTTTGGTTACATAGCTACGCCACTGTTTGATACCTATAGCTAGAGATATTAACAGACATGTTTCAAACCAAATGATTAGTACCGTAAACACATTGCCACAGTGATAGTATGGAACTAATCAACGGCCAACACTAGCCAATAGTATTATAAACGTGTAAATCACAATAATGTAATGGCGATATCCTATTGGTTGGACTCAATTACGACATCTCAGCCTATTACCGACTAATATACGGGCGTATTATTGTTGTCTATGCTGTATAGATTGTCATTGACGATATTAATGTGATTGTTGGAACAAGTGGGTAGATTGTACCACGTATGTGTAGTGCGGTTATTGTTTTTGAAGGTCAAGATAATGGGGGCTTATAATTACGTGAGGGGCCTGTCGCCGATATATTGACTTTCCTGAAAAAGCCAGGAAATAAGCATTCAGTGAATCATCGTTTAAGTATTTTAAACTATACGTTGCAGTTTTTCGAAACAATCAATTACTAATATTATCTGAGAGTAAAACTATCGAACATAGAATATCAACTTTTGACTCAAAAAATAGCATTGCTCATTATGTATTTATTTAACCATAAGTGTTGAATTGATTGAATTTTGGTCATCAGGTGAGATAGTGGTCAAGCGCGAGCCTATCCATAATAATAAAAAAAAAACGTTATAAGTACTATAAGGGTCAAAATTGCAGACCCACTCTACCAAAGCAGAAAAGGCATTTTTTTTGTAGGCAGCAGAATTTCAACATTTTTACCGAGAAAAGTTGAAATTCTGCTGCCTACTGTTCTGCTGTCCGTAGGAATAATCTATACTTTAATTTCTATACAAAATATTAAATCAGTTGTGGATAATTTAACTTCTTCTACAAAAACTAGCCATTTGAGTTTTAGGAGAGTATGACTGCACTTTTGACCCTTGACTGTACATTACATTTAAAATATTTGCTTACTTCAAAAAAAACTTTTGTTGATCTTGAAACTGTCCAAAAGTTTTTCAGAAAACTTTTGTTAAGCTCGACTTTTCTAACTTAGATCCTCTACTTAGGCTTATCCTTTTTGCTGTTCGCTCTCTCTACAATTCAGCCAATAACCGGTTTCAGTTCCGTAAAAGACTAATAGATTTAACTTTGGTTTTTGAAAGATGGCCGTCATACCCCGTGGAACCTCGCAGCAGGTGGCTTTTGTCAACGATATATTATTACTATAGCGGACAGGTGTTTGGCCGACGCAATAAACGGTAGGTCGTAAATAAGTAGATTTAGGTAAATAGATGTGAGACGATAACAATATTATATGGTAGTAGTAATAATATTAGTAGTAATATATAAGTACTACACTCTTTGCGTTGTAGCATAGTGCGGGTGACAGTTTCAGTAACATTTTATTACGCATATACGTATACGCATTTTTTGTAGTTTAACGTCATACAGTCAACTATGGTATATGGTATAACTATGGTATGACGTTAAACTACAAAAAATGCGTATACTTATATGCTTCAAAAATGTTACTAAAACTGTCACCCACACCATGCTACAACGCAAAGAGTATAGTAGTAATATTATAACAATGTTTTTCGAATACATGGGACATACACTAACCTGTACTGGGCCTGCGTGGTGGATTACGGCCCATTTCCTCTCTCACAGAGTGGAGGCCTGTGTTCCAGCAGTGGAACCATTAAAATGCTGATGATGATGATGATGGTGGTAGTGTTACCTCACTGTTAGTCTGACCTCCCAATTGAATTAATTAGTAATTCATATATGCCAAAAGAGGAGCTCGTGGCTAAATATTAACAGCCACACTGTTCGATCGTCCAGGTTAAACGACGCTTGACGAAGTCAATCCGTGGATGGGTGACCATTTCGACATACCGAGTTACCTCCGTGCCTCGGAAAGCACGTTAAGCCCTTGGTCCCGGCTGTTATTTAAAGATCTTTGACAGTCGTTACGGCTAGTCAGAAGCCTTAGATCTGACACCAGTCTTGCCAAGAGGTGTTACCCAGTTACTGGGTTGTGGAGGTCAGATAGGCAGTCGCTCCATGTAAAACACTGGTACTTAGCTGAATCCGGTTAGACTGGAAGCCGACCCCAATGAAGTTGGGAAAAGGCTAGGCAGATTGATTGATCATATATGCCAATTCCAATATTTTTTTAATTAGTTATTGAGCAAGGCACACCAACGACTTATTTACAAATTAATATCAGAAAAAAACATTCAGAAAAGATCCTGTGTAAGCAAGTCACTTACAGGTATGCACATCATTGTCATATTAGGTCGCATAAAATAAAATAAGAAGTAAAGTAAGGAATAAAAGTAAATACATGAAAACTTTATTTTTATCCAGCTCATATGAAAAACTACTTCGTCCGTATGGTATATAAATATGTTTACAATAAATGTTGATTGTGAGGAGACTGATGGGCTGGTTTGGATACTGATCATACTGAGGTCAATTTTGAAAATTTTGGACTGTTGAAATGCTATATGCTTTTCAATCTGCCTAGCCTTTTCCCAACTATATTGGGGTCGGCATCCAGTCTTACCGGATTTAGCTGAGTTCCAGTGTTTTACATGGAGCGACTGCCTATCTGACCTCCAAAACCCAGTAACTGGGAAACACGGTACCCCTTGGCAAGACTGGTGTCAGATCACAAGCTTCTGACTACCCGTAACGACTGTCAAAGATTTTCAAATGACAGCCGGGACCAGTGGCTTAACGTGCTTTCCGAGGCACGGAGGAAACTCGGTATGTTGAAATGGTCACCCATCGACGGACCGACCTCGGCAAGCGTTGCTTAACCTTGATGGTCGACCAGTGCGGCTGTTATTATTTAGCCACGAGCTCCTCTCTCATTCGAATATAAGATATATTTTACTTATATATATATAACACCATGTAAATGGTATATATATAAACAAATTTATAAGAAAAATGTTAATTTTTAAAAGTGGTATAAACAGAAGCGGGCAACACTGGGAGTGTTACATACAAAAAATATGACTTTAATAATTTTACGTATCATTAAACATACGTTGTCGGAGTATTATTTACTTAAGGAACTACATTTTAACTTAATTTCGACAAGTTTCTAAAGTTCACAGTCTAAGTAAAATTCAAAAATATTAATACTCATTTTATGCCTTTTGCGGACATTGATTTTATCTTAAAAATATATGATGTCTAAGTTATAGCCACTGATGACATTATTTACAGCATAGCATGAAGGCTTTTGTGGAGGCACATAAAGTATACCATTTTATACCGATTTAGTTGTCAAATTAACTTAAGTTAGTAATTTATTGGTAATTTAGGGATCGACATGATTTACAGCACTAAATGCTATATGCTTTTCTGCTGAAATATTACTATTGAGGTATAATTCTGTGGCAGCGGGAAATGACAGACTACATACTCTTTTAGATAAAGAGATGTATTGATGATTTAAACGAAAACTATCGATCAGTATCGCAGGTACCTTTTTATCATTTATTACTTGGCCAGACACACGCACACAAATCAGTACCCACTATAACAAAGCTAGATCTACGCCACTTAGACAGATATAAGCTGGATTCAGTCGCACTCAATCCTAAGGCTTGATTCCCTTTGTGAATACCTCACGTAGTCAATTACGAATCATCATTGCAAACTCATTTTCATCATCGCTTTGTCATTATTCTGGCCTTCGCCAGTTATTCACTGACGTTATATACTTGGTTTTTAAATGAAAAAAGTTTGATCCTTAAGTACTTTTTTCACGAGCAGATGTGAATTATGATTCAAATAAAGTGCTCATTTAAATAGTTTTTATTATAATGGGCTACCCTATTTGACAGGTATCTATAGCACTAATAAAAGGCGTGATCCATAAATTGAACAAAAAAAACCAATTCCAATTACAATAATTCAGAAGCAAAGAACATAAATAGTAGAAAAGGAATTTAAAATACCACAAATTAAGGTACTAAGTAATTGGCGGTTCCACCCCACGCGTCCCATCAGAAAATTAATAGGCAAATGGAAAAACATCGGAATACGTTCTCATAGCGCGACAGTAATCATTGTTGATGCATTTTTGTGACAAATCACGAATACGTTTTCATGTCCCATTGTAATTATGCAAATGACGTGATGACGTCCATGTGTGTGTATGCAAATCCATCTAGGAACACAGGTGTCTGTTTATCCATCTGATTTAATAACTGGCTCATCGCGAATCGAATGAACGGCATTGTATGCGGAATATCAATGCCCTGTTACAGCGCATTAGTGGCATAGACAGATAGCAAATAGTGCAGGGGGGAACTTGGGTTTCCAGAGCCTCGCAGACGTCGCCTCGGGGACCAGATCCCCCCAAAATTAATAATCTTCGCAACAAGTTCTAATAAAATTTATGTAGTTTGATGTCTACGAGATATAAAATATGTATGGAGTTGCCAATTTTGGTAAATGTTGGTAACTGGTGGATTAATTTTGAGATCTTCTTGAATTATTTACTCAGCGTACACAAGTAAAATGTTTGATCTATAACATTTTGGTAATAACTGAATTCTTGATCATTTAATTTGAGCAATTAAATTTTGAGTCACAATTTGTATGAATTACCTATATTAAAAGACATAAAAATGAAATAAACACCCCATAAACGTCATGACAATGATCAGATAACCAAAAAAAATTGTACCCTCTCAGGAAATACGGGGGCAATAGCAACAAAAATCTGGAAAAATCAACGTCATTTCCTTTCGTATCTAGAGTTCCGTCCTGTCGTCTACATCAAAACTGATAAGAGAAGGGTGAATGCACGAGTGCGTCCAGGTACTTGGGGTACTGCGGGGGTGTTACAAGTGGGGGGGAGGGTGATGAAGCACGGTTCAGGAATACCAACGTGATTAATGGATTCCGCGCGCAACGATAATGATAATGACCCCGTCTGCGACCGCGGACATCATCGGAATCAATGCCGGGAGCAGCTTTTTGCATAGTTGGCGCGCGATGCGTGGGGGCCTGCGTTGATTTAAAGCAGGCTTACTTGATTTCTGAAGTGGATTTGTATCAATGGAATTATTTCGCGATACGCCAGTGGCGAAGTAATAACGAGTTTATTTTCAGTTTGTACACCTGAATATTGTGATGCGATTATTCGAATTCGGGTCATGCTTTGCCCTGAAATTGTGCGGTTTTATGAAAGTGTAAATAAATGAATATTGATTTTGTATTAAAAAAACTATGAAATGTTTTTTCACGAAAAAAGGTGACATTAAAACGTTCACACGTTTCCACAAAGACAATAAGAGCTCTAATCGCTTGATGTCCATACGGCAGTTGGCGCTTTTCAGCACAGCAACAATGGGTGGGTTCCATTATCGACGCCGCGGCTGAGCGCACCCCTGTCTCTGAAAATAAAACAAATCCTATGCGCAAAATCATTTCGTATTCGTATGGTTCGGTGCATATTCGTGGCTTCACATTGTAGGTATGTAGATTAAATTTTGACAGTCGACTTATCAAAGATAATGCTGTGGTCCGGCCGAGCGGTTTAGTTTGGGGCGATAGGAGATCATGACGAGTGACGTCAGAGCCAGTGGCGTGCGCTATGGTTGACTATCAGCTGTTTGGGTTCAGGGTTGTCGTGATCGAAAGTTAGGGGGTGACAACAAAGTTCACGAACTTCTATGTCATGTTTCTTTTTTAATACATTTCTTGTTCAAATTCAGTGTACACTGAAACCATAGTTATAATTTACGTTTATTTTACACTAATGACCCACCCCGGCTTTGCAACCTACCTACCAAGTTTTTTCTATCATAGGATCCCGTCTTCGATGTGAGGCCCGCTTGGTTTTATTTTCGCCCGCGTTATTTTTTATTTTGCGATAACTCTTATGATATTCATTAAAATTATATGGTGATAAGGATTATCATAATGTACATGAAATGCTCAAGTTAACTAACGTACTTAAGTTCATGAGAAGTAATACTATATAAGTAGCTTTCCTATTATCGCATTGAACATCTTTTTTTGTATTTAGAATGGGTATGGTAAGTAAGCTATCATTAAAAGATAGACATATATTATACCATCGCGTACTTTTCTGTAGACCTATAAAAGAGGAACAATTCCACCATATATTGTTTTGTTATATCTCAAAGGGATTAGGTAGCGTTTTTGATGAAAGTTCCCAGGTGGCTTGATTTTTCTAAAATTTTCAACAATTATCGTCTTAATTCAACCAATGTACACAACACCTTAATCACTCTGTCTATTGGTGAAAACCGTATGAAAATCCGTTCAGTAGTTTTTGAGTTTATGTGGTTTATCCCGAACAGACAGACAGACGCGGCGGGGTAGTTTGTTTTATAATATGTAGTGATTAAAGAATCATGGATTTCTGGTCGAACCCATATACATAATAAGGGTTATACAAATATTTGACTGACAATTAAACTCCTGCATAAGACTAATTATTTTGTATTTCATACAAAAAGCTGTTGTATGCTTAGTTAACTCGGTCCTTAATTAAAATCTAGACAGGAACTAATATCTAATGACTTCTATATCAACCGATATCTATACTAATATTATAAAGAGGAAAGATTTGTATTTTTGTACTTTTGTATGTAACGAATAAACTTAAAAACTACTGAAACAATTTCAAAAATTCTTTCACCTTTGGGAAGCTACACTATATCCCCGGGTGACATAGGCTACTTTTATCCCTGTATTCCCACGGGAACGGGAACTACGCGGGTGAAACCGCGAGGCATCCGCTAGTTACTTATAAATGTTCTTATCCCTTCATCCAGCACCGGAATTCATAATTACTAATATCTTGTTTTAAACAGCTATCTTATCTCTGATAACCACAGACAACCAAATTATGCTTAATCCATAGAAGTCAAGTAAACTTACATTCTTTTATAATTTTCCTAACTACTTCACTATTCCATAAAAAGTTGTAAACACACCAAGCTCATCGAACGCTCATACTCCATAAGTCAGTTACTGAGGTAGGATAAGCCGTGAGTAAATCATCCAGCGATGAATACCGAGGTCTGCGCGTTCGCTTGATAACGATTAAATATGGCTCGGCCGCTCATATTGTGTGTACTTAACGCGACCCGGAGTTGTGCGGTGAAAACCTCCAGATTTATGTGTGTCACTTGCCTTAACGGGAAAATGTTCGATGGTTATTGATGGAGACAGATAGTTTGCCTTTTGCGTATGCTTGTTTCAGTTTTCAGGTTGATTAAATCAAATCGAATATAATATTCAAATTAGGCTGAACATTAGCATTTTTTGAACGCCCCAAATAAAAAAAAACCGGCCAAGTGCGAGTCGGACTCAAGCCAAACACCTCAGCTTGAAGGTATTATAGACCTGAGTATTTGATATGAATTTCAATTTAATATCTACCTCTACGCGTTCATGAGGAAAGGGGTATTTAGTTTAAAATTATTAAAAATATTTTTATAATATGATGTTACTAAAAATTTACGGTTTTCGCAATTACTCTTTTATCTGTGCTATAAGCCGTTGCTTTGTACAAAATTTCAAGACTCTGACCTCACGGGAAGTACCCTGTAGGATTTGATTCCCTTGCGAGTGTCGAAAATTTGCGGCATAAACGGCTGTGTCTTTTGATTGTGTTGGCTTAGAACTTTGATTTATTCACAGCTTTAAAGGACAATAGACTTGAGTATTTGATATAAATTAACTAAAAAAAGAGAGTGACAACCCGTTAAACAGACAAACCACAAAATTCCGCCCGTCTCGACATTCTAGTGTTTTAGCTGAAAAGACGAAATGGCGCAATAGACTCCCCATAATGATTACATTGATTGCTGGTGATTTGTAATACAGGCACTTTATGCCTAACTCAGACACCAGCTCCTCACATTGCTAATTAGACATTAAATATGTAAAACCTAGAATTATTATTATTTTTATTCATTTATTCATTTTCTGCCTTATTTAATACATTTTTAAATATTTAAAAAACCGGCCAAGTGCGAGTCGGACTCGCCCACGAAGGGTTCCGTATCATTATCGCAAAAAACGGCAAAAAAAAAACACGTTTGTTGTGTGGGAGCCCCACTTAAATATTTATTTTATTATGTTTTTAGTATTTGTTTTTATAGCGGCAACAGAAATACATCATCTGTGAAAATGTCAACTATCTAGCTATCATGGTTCATGAGTTACAGCCTGGTGACAGACAGACAGACGGACCGCGGAGTCTCAGTAATAGGGTCCCGTTTTTACCTTTTGGGTACGGAACCCTAAAAAAAAGAAAACTTAAAAACATTTAAAAATATAAAAGATAGAGGCCAACCGGTCCAAAGACTCCAGAGACAGGAACCTCCTCATAATGCGAGCCGTATCGTGGAGTACTGCCTTCTGTATCAGACCCTTGATCCAACCGCCCAATGACAGCCTCGACAGATGGTCGTCGAGACTCTATTATTTTTATTATTGTAGTAAATTTGCCTGAGTTGCTTTTTTATCTTAATCACAAAAGCATGTTTTTTGTACTTGATATGTTCGACCTCACGTCATTGGCCAAAAACCTAAGTTTAAGTGACCTCGTATTCTACTGTATCTTCGTACTACGCAAGGCCAGCTCAAGATCAAAGTATTATCCATTACGTGCAGTTTGACTGAAGTCTGAACGTCAGTCACCTCCACCACTCAGACATCGAACAATGTCTGGGTGGTAGTCCATCTAGTTATCATTAGTTATCATTATTATTTTGAGAGTTTAAAATCTTATTGTTAATTCTCACAAACATGAACTATCGACCAACCAATGGAGCCAAAATAAAGACTAGACTGTCTTAAACCAATCTCCATTAGTTATCATTATTATTTTGAGAGTTTAAAATCTTATTGTTAATTCTCACAAACATGAACTATCGACCAACCAATGGAGCCAAAATAAAGACTAGACTGTCTTAAACCAATAAAATTAATTGAAAATCGAGTTTCAAAACAAATTCAAATCAAACAACGAAAACTTTGCCCCTCATAATATTATTACTAGTCTGATGACTTTTACCCCGAACAGTAAAAATTTTCCGATAAATTATTGCAACACTAGCTATCAACGCCACGCTATCCATCCGTTTATCCACAATAGTTCCGCTTGAACCAGTGTTGCCAGTATTTATGGGTAAGTACCGAAATAAATTGCGACATCCTCAGATTAATATTGTAGTACCTGGGCGACCGAACTCTGATCGGGTGAAAATAGAGAAAACGACGTTTTCTACAAATGAAACCTAGCTAGATAGATTTATCGCCACCGAAACTCCCTGAATACAAAATTTCATGAAAATCGTTGTAGCTGTTTCTGAGATTCAGATTATACATATATACAAGAATTGCTTGAAGGTTGCGGGGATCCGCTGGTTGCGAGACGCACGGGACCGGTCAATGTGGCGACGCTTGGGGGAGGCCTATGTCCAGCAGTGGACGTCTTTCGGCTGATATGATGACGATGATGATGAGAAGAAATGCTCGTTTAATGGTATTAGATTTCTAATTCATTACCATTATTCACAATAAGGGGAGGTATATCTTTACAATATCACCGAAAAAAAGAACGTAGCTCCTCCAATATTTTGGTTGCTCCAAGAACAAAAGAAAATTTTGTCTGTCATTTCAGTTTGAAATACAACTGTATAACGCCTCATTATTTTTTATTTTTTTTGGATTTATTCATTTGAAACTAAACCCTGAAGTGTTTAGAAATCTTACCATTATTTGACTAGGGTGAGTTTCTACTCACCCTAGCAAACTACCTACTAGCCGTCTCTGCCACATTTTTTCCTCAGCCTCTATCACTATTTACTGCTAGAGTTAGACATTAATGTAAATTATTATTGGTTCTTTTATAACCGGTGTTATTGGCACAGGCTACAAAATTTTCTTTTGAAAATTCAAATATTTTTGAGAAGACATGTAGTCCTGACAACGCCAATAAACCACTACAGCTGCATTCAACATTCAAACACAATATAAACTGCACATAAATAAAATTGCGCCAGCATTCCATTCTACGGAGTTCGAATTTGCTACTATTTTGGAAGATCCTTGTTCCGCTGGCAACACAGATACCGACCTACCCCTACCGCGGAGTTCAATATCCAAACACGATTAACACAATATAAATGTCGCATTGATAAAACTGCGTGAGCTAGCGTTAACTGCTAAATAGCGTGTGAGTAATGACTGCGCTCGATTCCACTGCTACTGCTACTGTATCAACCGCTACCGTTTTATTGCATTGTTCAACCATTGCTGCGATAGCCCCGGGATGTTATTGGATGAATTTTGATAGGTTTTCGTCTATGTTTTACGGAGAAGTTGGTCGGGATTGGTTAATTGGAATTGTTTGAATATCGAATCGTTTCGTGTCTTTCAAACCATAGGTGAGCGGTGCTTTGTTAGTCTCTACCTCTACCTTTGATATTTTTTAGAGTTACGTAGTCAACAAAAAACGATCGCTTACCATCAGGTGAGATAGTGGTCAAACGCAAGCCTATTACATATAAAAAAAAAAAAAAAAACCCTTATAGTTTCGCCCTATCCATCTGTCCGTCCGTCCGCAGCTTAGCTTAGAGATTCTTAGTACTAGAAAGCTATACTTTGCCATGGATATACATATTAATCACGCCGACAAAGTGGTAAAATAAAATATTTAAAAAAAACATTATTTATTAACTTCAGTATTTTTACCTAATTATGTTGGTGACCGTAGCTGTTTTTATGGAACCCTCGGTGTGGACTCCGACTCGCACTTGGCAAGTTTTATTAATTTCCTCTCACTATCTAAAACGATGCTATCTCTCTAGCTTTTTACCACATGATTTTACTTACCCTAGTTTTTTCAATCATTAAGAATCGTTTAAGTCTGTTCAATGAACTATATTTAGTGTGATATACTGAAAACATTTTAGCTTCTCTAAAAGTTCTATTTTCCTAAGCTTAAACAATTTTTCTCTTATCTTATTTTTTCACTCTATGATCAACTAACTTACGAAAGCTATCAAGGGCACGCACATCAACCCTAATAAACCAAACTTCCTTTGAATATTAAAATAACGACGTCAACTGCCTCCAACGTACATAAATACTCATATTGGACCTGCTCAATTTTACCAGAAAATAAGAAAATGAACTCAAGCAAAAATAATAAAGTATACAGATAAGAATCTCCTAGTTCTTTAAGGAGGTAGTTTTTCGTCGGTCCATTCAATTTACATATCATATATTATCATCTTTGGTTCCCCTCATATTATTTATTTGTTTTAATAAAATCCCAGAAATGGGCTAGTTTTCGTATAGTGGCGGTGCGGTGTCTATGGTTATGGGCTGTTTACATGCGAGCCTATAGACATAAATAGTGCAGTGTTTTGGGCAGACAGTGTATACCATAGACAGTAGGCACACACATTCAAGATGGCTGGTGTGGACGGAATAGAGATAAGGCACTTAAATTTTATGTAGGCGGTGTAAATAGACCTAGTTTATGTGTTATTGAAAACATGATTGTGATTGTAAATAAGAGCAGTCTAGAGTAAATTAACTGTCCAACGGGTTACGAAGGGTCTTAAAAAAACCAGTAAGATGATAACATAAATAAAACCATAAAATTAGCAGTAGTTTAACATAAATCTAGCCAAGAACTAACAGATTTACGGTTCGAATCAAAGTGTCGCTTACCACAATTTAAATAAAATCCTAAGCAAAATAATAGTCAGTTATCTTTACCATAGAATATACCTACAGTGTCTTCCATTATTTCTATGTATATGTCTATTGAAATAAAAATACGACGCAACGAAATGCAAAAAAATTACAATAAACAAAACCCTTCTTTAGTTGTATAGGTATTTCTGCAGAGAAAGGTTTTGTAGCGCAGATAGCTTGGAATGATCCTTATATAAACTCGTAATCATCATTATCATCATCAGCATTTTAATGTTCCCACTGCTGGGACCCAGGCTTCCTCTCTGTGAGAGAGGGAATGGGTCATAATCCACCACGCAGACCCAGTGCAGGTTGGTAAATGGCACTTGTCTTCGAATTTTTGGTTCTAGGACATACCCGTTTCCGTACGATGTTTTCCTTCACCGTTTTTAGAGCAAACATGGAACTTAAATTTGGAATAACATTGATTATTGCTTCACATCATCAGCATATTAATGTTCCTACTGCTGGGACACAGGCCTCCTCTCTATGAGAGGGAATGGGCCGTAATCCACCACGCGGGCCCAGTGCGGGTTGGTGGATGTCACATTTCTTCGAATTTTTGGTTCTAGGAGATGCCGGTTTCCTCACGATGTTTTCCTTCACCGTTTTGAGAGCAGTGGTGAAGAAATAATTTACCCAAAGTAAAGCGCCTGCCTGGGCTCGAACCCACGACCTGCAACTTGTAAGTCGCGGCTGATACCACTGGGCCACCACTGCTCTTTCTTCTGATTATTGCTTAGATTAGTGCTAATTATAGCACTGGATGAGAAAATATATTGTCTTGAAAAATGTCATGCTACAAAATTAAATATATCATTGACATAGACTATGAACTCACACAAACAAAACTCTGTTAACTGCGTGCAGGTGGCCCTATATATATACGTATCGATGATAATCAGGGGGTAACTCCGAAGAAGTTTGCCGTGCTTAGTAACTATTACCCCACGGGCCGTTCACTTTCATTATTTTGATGCATTTCCAATACAATTCGCTGTCTATAACGTGTATGCCAACAATATAGAATGAATATTAGATTTTTTTGAAAAGTTTTATCGATACATTCTTTTAGTAGCAATGGTTTGGAAAATGGTTTTGTTTATTTGTGAATGTATTAAGCCAAATTAGTTTATAAAATAAAATCAATTTGATTGAAAATTATTTACTACTAGCTTCTTCTAGCAGCTTCGCCCGCATGAAAGTCGAAAATTATCCCGAGGGAACCTTGAATATAATTCCTGAATATAATCTATATCTGTGCCAAATTTTATCCAGAGCCGTCCAGCCGTTTGAGCGTAACAAAGAAGTAACAAACATACAAACAACTCACAAACTTTCTTCTTTATAATATTATAGTGTGATCCAAGCACACGAAGATTTGATTACATTTGTTTTGGAAAATGTTCAGTCAATCTTACATTTGTCGACATTTTACGGTATGACGCAATGCATCACCCACACCAGCAACCAGCTCAAGCTGTAAAACAATCCCATAACAAAAATTACTAAAGATCATAGCTACAATATAGGCTTAGATTCTAAACCTACCTTTCAGTTAATATTCTCCTCTACTTACACATTGACTCATGAAAACTCGAAAACCTCTTAAACCCAGTTATCAAAATAAACATCACCCACGCCCTTCATGCACGAATATCATCACTACACAACAAACATACACATACGCACTTGCAACCGTAGCCCAAGCACAGAACCACTTAAGCTTCTTTTTCCTCTCTTTTATCATATTCGCAATGTCTAAATTATGTTGCTTAATTGTTTATTTGCCTCCCACCTAATAATCAGTAACACGTTATTTTTATATCTCTATTACGTTTATTTGTATATTACTATG
Organism: Orthosia gothica; assembly: GCA_949775005.1. Lineage (NCBI taxonomy): Eukaryota > Metazoa > Arthropoda > Insecta > Lepidoptera > Noctuidae > Orthosia > Orthosia gothica. The sequence continues at coordinate 17,436,180 of OX459044.1, forward strand.
ATTTGTTTATTTATTTGACTTGTAATATAATTTGTAATGTGATGTGACGGAGTTAAATTACCTGAATAATCGAATTTAATTATCTATCAAAATCAAATCGATTGTAGTTAGTATTATTAATATTGCAATAACAATTGAAAATTATACTCTAGCAATTATTCTCTATTCTACCTGGATACCTAATATTAAAAAACCTACTGGAAGGAAGGAAGCAAGAAGACCTCAAATTACAGAAATAGCCACAAAGTTCTACAGTAAACTATATGATGACCTCTATTATAGAGACACACAGCCCTCTTTTAAGGCAAATGAAGACCCTACGCCTCCAATATTAGAATGCGAAGTAAGACATGCAATTATTTCCCAAAAGAACTACAAAGCTCCTGGAGATGACAAAATAACAAATGAAATTCTCAAGGGATGTCTAGAAACTATACTTAGAGCCACCACAATTCTATTCAATGAAATACTCAGCGAAGAAATTATACCAAAACAATGGACAACATCCACTATTATATTACTGCATAAGAAAGGTGACATAGGTGAAATCAACAATTACAGACCGATTAGTTTGGCATCAAACTTGTACAAGATATTCTCCAAAATTATATTGAATCAAATCAGCAAAGAATTGGATGAAAATCAGCCGAAAGAACAAGCTGGATTCCGAAAGGATTTCTCAACAATGGACCATATCCATACCATAAAACAAGTCATAGAAAAAAGCAATGAATATGGAAGGAAGTATTACCTAGCCTTTGTTGATTATAACAAAGCATTCGACTCTCTTAGACATATACACATATGGAAAGCTCTAGAAGCTCAAGGCATACATAATAAATACATCCGAATAATTCAGAAAATATATAAAGATTCAACAGCAACGATACAAACTGAGAGAATAGGAGAAACATTTCGAATTAAGAAAGGAGTGAGGCAAGGAGATCCTCTATCTCCTAAACTATTCTCGGCAGTTTTGGAACATATATTCAGGAAAATGGATTGGAGCTTCTTTGGGATCAGTATAAACGGAGAAAAACTAAATCATCTAAGATTCGCAGTCAACTTAATTTTGATAAGTGAAACACCAAGTGAACTACAAGAAATGTTGCTCCAACTAGAAAGAGAAAGCAAAATCGTGGGCTTGACTATGAACACAGATAAAACAAAACTGATGTCCAATCACACAAAAGCACCTATCTCACTAAACAATAATAGTATAGAATATGTTGATCAGTATACTGATCAACATATTCTATACTATTATTGACTTATTATTACTCACCTTCGGTGATATAATTTGACCCAAGTATGTGTATACACATACTTGGGTCAAATTATATCACCGAAGGACCAAATTCAAAAATAAATAAATATAAGAATAAGCAACTCATGGAAAAGATATTGGTCCCTCAAAGAGATCATGAAAAACCCACACATGAAAATGAAAGAGAAGACAAAAATTTTCAACTCATGCATATTACCATGTATGACGTATGGATCACAAACCTGGAACCTCACTGATAAGTGCAGAAGAGCCCTCAAGACCTGCCAGAATAAAATGGAGAGAAGTATTTTGAATATCAGATTGCAAGATAAGGTTAACCTCACTGTTATAAGACAAAAAACAAAAGTTACTGATGTCATATACACAATAAACAAACTTAAATGGAAATGGACAGGCCATATGATCAGAAATAAGACAGAAAAATGGTCAAGGAGTATCGCCATGTGGTATCCTCGCGAAGGGAAAAGGAAAAAGGGGCGACAGAAAAAAATATGGGACGAAGACATTAGAAAAATGGCAGGACCACTATGGAGAAGAATAGCCACAAACAGAAAAGTATGGCAAAGTCTGGGGGAGGCCTTTGCCAAAGAGCAATCTGATACAAATGTTAATAATACAAATGTTACTGATGTCACAATTAGAAGTACAATAAATAACTAGAATATAATGATAGATTTGGAATCTGAATCGTAACAATTGATTTTTGTAAGATGGGTGATTAATTCATGAATTTGATTACTAAATTGGTAAAAATAATTGCAATTTGTTTTTTATATTTTAACTGTGACAATTGATTTGTATACTTTATATAATTAAGTCAGGGTCAAATTTTAGGTCAACCTTTGTGAAGAGAAAACAATAATATTTTTTCTTTTATGTATTATATTTACATACTTTTACATTTTTAAATATTATTGTATATAAAAATAAAATAAAATAAAACATTTAAGAATACAAAAATAGTAACCCACCGGTATCGGGCACAGGGCCCAAGCTACCGGTGGTTAGGACTCCTGAGAGAGGAATCTCCTGAGTATACGCGCCGTGTGGAGGACTACCGCTTTCAGGATCAAGCCCTTGATCCAGCTGCCGCCTGCCTGTCTGCCTATCTATATTTTTATTATAATTATTCCCAATCCAGATTGGGATATAGACTATTAACAATCTCAGAATTTTTCCAAAATGAAATAAAATTTCCTCAAAGACTTCATACTAAATCTTTCATCTACTTAACATCACTAAACACTAAACATAATTTCAGCAGTTTTAACCTGCCCCTTAAGCAGCGCAGTTCAGCTCTACTTGGTGTCGCTAATCTCATTAGCGAGTGTAGACACAGATGCTCCAGTGTAATCCTGTTGCTCCGAGCAAGGATTTGCATAAACAGTTCATGATTTGTGTTCGGTTTTACCCTTTTAATTTTATTTTTATTCCTTAAACTCTTCACTACATTTAATTTTCAACCTTAACTTGCGAAGAAGAGAGTTTATACTTGCATAAACGGTTTTAATTAATAAATACTTGAACACGTGTAAATGAAAATGGATTAGCTACCTCTAAGGAAAATAAAATTATTAACTGGGGATGATGTAAGCGGCTTCATTATGAACCACCCCTTGTGCCGAGCTGTTAACCGCATGCTGAGCCTGCAATCCACAGTTAAGTATTAAGACAACTTGGAACTAGTTTGCATAGAAAAACACAGGGTACGTAGTTTTTCGTCTGTTCAAAATAAGAGGAAGTGAAGCAAAATGGATTTTAGATTCCGACGCAGTAAGCGATGGGTTGGCAATCAGTCTGAACTCACTTGATAGAGCTTTTTCAAATTCCACGTTCGTATTTTCACGTCTCGTTTTGAACACTTTCGAATTGCTTGAAGTTTGAATAACGAACCTAGACATCGCTCATTTGCATGTGTGCGTTTTCTAACTAACCGCTGAACTCTAATCATAACAACACACTACACAATCCAAAACCCGTTATTGACACCAATATTCAATTAATTAAATCATCAGCCACTATCTCATATCCGAAGGGGAACACAAATAGCGGTAGAAACTCAGCAGAGGAACGGCTAGGCGCGCAGTTGCAAAGCACACAATACACGCTTGTATCGATAAATTAAATTGCGGCAACATCGACCATACAACTACGTTAATAGGTAAATAATCGAATATATGTATCGTAATGCGTTTAGCTAGACAGACCAAATCCCCCTAATAGATCTAATTTTGGGATAGACACGTTATGCAGACTACACGTTGCATTGTTTGTAAATTGATTTGATATGCACACAGTTGCATGTCAGCTGGATTATTATTGTTATGATTGCAGTGCATGAATACAGGGCTGGTGTAATTTATATTTGGTTGGGAAATGTTAATTTAAAGGCTTTATATTGCGGTGACATAAAGTCTGCTTAAAATGTTCGTATTGGGAAATGATTGATTGTACCTAACAAGGTAAATAAGATTTAAAAAAAGTTGATTTCATCTACAAAGACAAAGATAAATTTAAAGTTAATAATAATTGATTCTACCGTCCATTCAAAAAATAGCTTGTTATGGAGAACAACGGACAAGAAACTCTATACCTACTCTTTAACATAAAAGTGTTTTACAACATATACATATATACATAATTCATATACGTGAGGACGATGCACCCAACACTACGATACTACGTATAGATATAAAATATTACAAGCACTAACAGGTAAATTCCTTCATTTGCTAAATAGGAACATGGTTCTCACATACTTACAAATATTGTAAAAATTGGTAAATTACCTCATTTAACAACAACGGAACAGTGTGCGAATCAATTTCATAAACAAAAAGAGAATGAATATAACGTATAATAAACAGTTTGATTTTGTCTTCACTAAAGATGGCCCTATGGAGCAGGACCAGCATGTTTTCAAGCATTCTCTTCTTGAATATATTCATCTAATTTGTAATAATTATGCTTATTTACAAAGTGTGTTTTTAACAATACTTTTAAATTTTCTTTCATTTAGTTTTAATATCTCACAAGGTATTTTGTTATAGAATTTAACACAGTACCCAATGAAAGATGAGTGGACTTTAGCTAATCTATAAGATGGTTGATCTAACTTATCTTTATTTCTAGTATTACAATTGTATCTACCCCTAACTTTACTAAAGAGATGTATATTTTTCCTTACATACATAATATTTTCATAAATCTGTCACAGGAAAGTTGTAAGGTATATTTATAAGAAATACCTAAGTATTACTCGAACTTTCAAAGTTTAATATATTCAGCTTCTATCTATAATGGCAAATCTGGGTTTTGTTGTAGGTACTACCTATAATGTAATAATGGAGTTTACAAACAGGTTACACAAAGTAAAAAAAAACCAGCCAAGTGCGTGTGTGCTGCACAGATTTAGGGTTCCGTACCAAATGTAGAATAATAAGCGCGCGTAGACCCGTAGCAGTGGCGTGCCACCGCCGCCCCGTCCGCATCCCTTCTGTGCTACACATTTGACCGCACAAACACGATCGTTGTAGTGGGGGAAAAATAAGGGCGTTTCAAATAAAAAATCAGATTTAGCAATATATTGGTATATGTTAGTAAAATACACGTAAAAATAAACATTTTCAAGTTCATAGGTCAATAGGAAGTTAAAAAAAATCTCAGAACAAAGTTTTGTAAAAGTAAACTGGCTTTGGTGGCTTTTCATTCGTTTGTTTTCCAATATTTTTTAAAACAAAAAATACAATATTTATCTACTTAACAAGTTCTAAACAACGATGTCAGACTCAATGGGATAAGTCAATTATTTTTTTTCACGCATCCCTTTAACTGTATGGGAGCCCCCCTTGACAACATTAAAAACATTTTTTAACCATGTATGGTTATTTATGTATGGTTATATATGTATGGCTTTGGGTCAAAAAGATGCTTATACTATGAAAATTCGAAGACTGTAGCTCCAACCATTTGGCTGACGCCGATGACAGACGACGGGCAGACGGACATGTAAATGACAGCAATAGGGCTCCGTTTGGACTCTTTTGGTACGGAACTCTAATAAACAAGACGTCCAAGAAACCCTTAAAACTTATGGATTTCAATAAACTGTATAATAATATTTACTCAATAATACGGTACCAACCGAAGCATAAGGTAAAGAGAAACAGTACTCAGTACATACAAGTAGCCCTCAGTTTACCTACTCATTGCTAAATCCGAACTAAACAAACAATGCTTCAACAATAATATACCGAACGGCGAACAAAAGCATAAGAGTAGTTGTTAGATCAAATAAAGAAAAGAGCAAACCCCTTAAGTAAATCAACGTACAGGCAAACAGCAGTCGTGAATCGATTGCAGGCCGGTACAACCCCTTATCTCAGCCGCGCGCACGTGTGAACCCCGTTCAATTTTAATTTCATGCTCAAACAATGACGCTATCGAGCCGGCTATTATTTTGTATAGTCGCCAAGGGTTCAGTTCATCTAAATCCGCCAGATAAGCCCTCAGCTCTTTGTCGCCGCCCGTCCTGATAGCTAATTCGGGCGCGAAGCCGTACATTCGGGACCTCCTGTCTGTTGCAAAGACACTTTAGAGTCGTCATTAGAATATCGAAATGCTCATTAAAACCGCCTAATTTTATGTAAACTGCTTCCTGTAATCAGTGTTCACACATTTAATTAAATTACCTGAAGGCCCGGTGTTTGCGAAACAACTTCAATATAATTTTCAGTTCAAATGAGATTCCTTCAATTTGCATTCAAATCACGAATACAATCGAGGAGTCATGAATATTGCGATTGAATATTTTTTGTTGGCCTATCCAAAGTCTTTTCACGGTTGAAAAGGTAGTGTGCCGCTTTCCGTTGCCACAATTTTGACACTTCTATTTGCATTGAGAATTATTCTGAAACTTGAAGTTTCATTTACTCATGACAATATATAAAAACAAGCTGTCCCGGCGAACTTCGTACCACCTCAAACAAATATATGGGAAAATTGTGTAACTAACCCGACTTTGTTTTGAATTTCAGAATAATCGACAACGCCATCTACTGGCGTTACCAGAACCAGTATACAACGCTATGTTCAATTTGATCCGTGTTCTGTTTACGTCATGTATCAGAGATGGCGCTGTTGTCGCAAAACGTATGGGAAAATGTTTTTTTTTATAATTTAGGTTTTTATTAATATTTTCGATATTTTAATAGTTATTCTGTTATTCGGGGCGGAGATAAAGCCAACAAATCAAAGATCATGAAAATCGGTGTTATAAGTGGTGTTAATAACACGACTTTGTTTTGTATATAAAATATATATATTTTTAATTATAATTTACATAATTATTCAGAACAATATCCATGCGATAGAATATCGAAACTACCTATGTAAATCCATACCTCTATAAATCGAACTTTAATCTCAGTTTACAAACACAAGCTTATTTTACGGCCCATAAAAACGGAAACTATTTAACAAAACCTAACTATAATCCCATTCCATACCTAGATAAGGGTACCTCACAATTCAAATCAGAGTACGTGCTTGCCCATCGAGGATGATTTACCAAATTCCCAATTGCGAATCGCATCATCGCTACCCCGTGTCTGTGTTTATCAAAACACTTAACGATTTAATATGTTCGCTGAACCCTACCCTCCGACATTAATGGTACATGTGCCTGTATCCACGTAGATTATAAGTGTTAGCCCTTGATGAACATCACGAATAAGATTCTTATCAGCAGTACTCGTAATAGTATTAGTTTCGTTACCTATGATCTATATGACAATGGAGATAAATCTTTTTAATTTTCTACCCAGCTGCTGTGACCTTTCTACATTTTATCATTTTCAGGGATAACATTATTCAAAAAAAAAGTAATTCTTATAGGATCACTTCTTTGTCTGCCTGTGAAGACCCTACTTCTTTAGAACGTATAAAGGTATTAAGTTCAAACTAATACAAAATACTGTCTGTCTGTAATCCATCTAACTTCTATCTCAATGCAATTAAAAGATCCTGCAGCAGGCTGTTTATTGTATGTTTCATTAGAGCAACGTTTGGTGCTTTCATACTTTTACGGAACCTTCGGTCCGACTCGCACTTGGCTGGCTTTATAAATGTTTTAAAAGGCTTACTCAAAAGATATCTCTTTAAAACGCCAATTCGAAGTCTAACCTATAAAGAATGTATAAAGATATTAAGTTCAAAATAATATCAAGTACTGTCTGTCTGTAATCTCTTTTATCTGTGAAAAAATCTAACTTCTATCTCAATGCAATCAAAAGATCCTGCAGCAGGCTGTTTATTTTATGTTTCGTTAGAACAACGTTTGGTGCTTTCATACTTTTATGAAACCTTCGGTGCTATAGTCTGACTCGTACTTGGCTGGCTTTTTAAAATGTTTACCCAAAAGATTATCTCTTTAAAAAGCTAATTCGAAGTCTAACCTACTTAAAATAAAACACATTTTAATCTTACTCCACCCACATCATCCTAAGCTCTTTACCCAAGTAAACTCAAACAAGAAACAGCATAACAAAATTACCTGTTAACATTATAAAAGAAAACGTACATACATGAGTAGACATGTACTTAGAATTTCTTTGCTAAAGCCCGTCTGCAACTTTATCCTGGGGGACCTTGAAAGAATAGCTTCCACTTTACATTTACCTGACCCACTTTAGTTTCGAGAGAAAGAGTTTCACACAGAGTAAAAAAATACGCGTTAAGACGCTTTTATCTCTTCTCATATAATTTGTGAAAGTTGCACTGTTTTTCTGAATCCGGAAGATAAACAAAATAAAATGTATTTTTCTAGTAGATAACTAATGTTTTTTTAACTTCTTTTATATTGCCTATGATAACAGTCATCATCATCATCATCATTTGAGCCGAAATCTGGCCACTGCTGGACATAGGCCTCTCTAAGTGTCACCACATCAATCGGTCTTGTGCGTCTCGCATCCAGCTGATTCCTGTCGCACCTAAAATTGGTCATTGGACATGCCACGATAAGAGTGGTCTCAGCAATCTTGTGATGAACCGACGCAAATATATAAGAAACCCTGTTCTATTTATTGGTTGAATGATTCAAACAATATATTCAGCCAATTAACATTGGCTGAAGTGAAACCGGCTACCAACATAATTATATTCATTGTTTGATTTTAATTAGCAGTCTAGACCGGGAGTCGTTGACGTAGCAGGAAAAGCTGAAGACAGGATGCCTCTACAGTATCAGTGCCTGAATATCACAAGCAGGCACATTCTGTCATTAACGGACGATCATTTCAGCGCCTTCTATTTCACGGATCACAAATTTTTAGTGATCGTTAAAACAAAATGCATAAACGTCGCCTATCTACTGTGAAATTTAAACAAAATTTTGTTTAAAGTTTATTATCGGGAGACTTTTAAAACTCAAGTATATAAAGTGCTGTAGGTGCTATAAAGCTGTACAATGTACCCTCAAAGTCGTAGCTGAGAAGGTTCGTTTACTCTAGTCTAAGTGTAACTAATCTGAGAATACACGAACTAGAATTGACCTTGTTAGACTGAAACACACTTAGGCTATGTCACATCTATCCACTAAGTGTGACTAATTGGAATCTATTTCATTTACAACTTCAGCCATGATTGATAAACCGATTTACAATTAATTACTTTACATTTTCAGTTATTATCATTTCGTAGAAGATCGTAATAGGTATTCCAGTTAATGTGAATTGATTTGATATTCAATTGGATTCAGAGTAGGTAATTCTACAGAATTAGGCTTCGTAAACATTTAATTAATATAAATGTTTCTATAATTTGATAGCCAGTTTATTTTTAGTTTTAAAGTGAATCAATTTTTTTTTATATAAAATTGTTAGTTATTGAAAAACTATTTTAATTAACTCTAACCATCAGACAAAAGTAACATTTAACTTAACACATGATGTAAACAAGTATGGCGGCCTGTGCTTGACGATAGTATCCGAACTACGCCGTATAGAACCGATCGTTTAGAGAGGGGGCATAGCTTTATTGTGACGTGACGTGACAATTTCTACTTGGCAACTTCTAACGCAAACCGTGTTAATGAACTGCGTTCTAAAAGGTATATATCACAAAAACGTGGCTTAACACAAGCTCAACATGTTTCTTAATTCATTACTCTCCTCGTCGAGCAAACGTGTGCCATAAAAACTTCACACGTGAACGAAGAACTCGAATTTTCTCTTTGATTTTTATCGATCGGGATTTTCTACATCTAGACGAGTTGTAATAGGGGAACTTCTAATAAGAAAACTTCTAATAGACCGTTTGAAAGTCCGATCCTGGGCGATATCGAGCTAATGAGCTAAGCAGACTGGTGTGCGATGATTGCGTGCTGTCTAGCTACGGGTGTAATTTAGTATACGTAGTTAGAGCCGTGGTAACAAGTAGTGGATAACCTGCACCGGGAACCGCGCTCGTGGCTGGATTTTTCGTGTGAAAATTACTGGAGGGAATGTTTTTTGGGGTAAATGATGTGGGTTTGTCAAAAATACTTTTGCTACGTGTGCTTAATATCTGTGTGAGTCCGTGTTGTTATGATCTCAACAATTTACACGACTGTCACTTCGCTTATTGAAATCATCGAGTTCAGAATTCAGAATGCACGCCGTTATAACTTTAACAGTTCCCAGAAAATAGATATTAATTTTGCACAATTTACAATTTACCTTTACCAATTATACCACAGAAAAAAACAATGTAGGCTGATAAATTCAAAGGCGAAAAGTTTTCAACATCGATTTCAGTGAACGCCATTTTAATCAGTGAACAATTCTCTTACTGAATGATTGTTCATACTCATTCGAAGAATCACTTAACAAAATAAAATAATAAAATTGTATTCCTTTTTTATTCAGTGTAAAATAAAATTAACTAGAGATACTCCACAGAAGTGATGGGTATCGAATACTGATATCTTAGGGCAATAAACATAAAAAAAATTACTTAGACATTTAATTTCAAGAAACAGGGTCAACGGCTGCTGAGAGTGTATTTTTTTTGTCAGCCCGACCTGTCCCACTTCTGGGCAATGGCCTTTCCCCATTACTTTAATTTTTCTCTGTGTCGTAGTTATTCGCGCCAATTCTTGAGAAAACCATCCTAAGTGTTAGTGTAGCTACATGAAATTGCATATAGTTTTGCCATCATTAAAATTCGATATACATCAGGTCTGCGGAGTTTCGTCAATTTGATCCTGTAGATACAGGAAAACCGGCCAAGAGCGAGTCGGACTCGCGCAAGAATATTGGTACAAGATAATGGTACGGAACCCCCGTACCATTATCGCAAAAAAACGGCAAAACCCCCACTTAAATATTTAATTTTATCCTGTTTTTTACATCATCTGTGTAAATTTCAACTGTCTAGATATCACGGTTCATGAGATACAGCCTGGAGACAGACAGACGGACAGTGGAGTCTTCGTAATAGGGTCCCGTTTTTATCCTTTGGGTACGGAACCCTAAAAACAGATGCAGCGATAATAATGTGCTCTTTGTTGTTTACATTTTCTTAATTAATTCTACATTTTGTTTACAATTTCGATTATTTTTTTTGTTTGTGTATTACTCTGGCACGTATTTATACCCATCGATGAATAAACTTTAATAACGCTTTCGTCTATAATCTTATTTCATTGGAGTTATTAATGATTTTATATATTTTATGTGCCCTTATTTATTTAAGTAATGCAATTGTGGTTGATTTTGATACTCATTTATGAGACTTCAAGCTTGTGAATTTCGTTTGAATGAGACATTATGACAAGGTATTTTTTCTGTTTATGGATAATAATACTAAACCCGATAAATCACGTAATAAAACTGGCTCTCAACAATCTGTAGACTAATTATACAGTACGTTTCTGTAAAATACGTCAATTACTAGAGCAATTGAATCTTATCGTAAGTTCATTTTATTTTAAAATACTGAATATGTTTTACATCCAATTACAATGTCTCCAACATGAATTTCAATATTTGCACCTCATGCAGGCTAACAAAAGGAAAAAAACTAACTAAAAATAACCCTGTGGACACTGCAGCGAGGAGAGATGGAGAGCGTTAATTGAAATTAAACAAAGATTAGCTACCGATTGCCAACGGATCACTGCTGCGCCGTTCGCAAGAACCTATCTCGTTTTAAATACCAATTCATGGAACGGGATCCGAAGCAGACGGAATGTTTATTGAAAAGTAATGCTGGCATTATAGGGTTAAAAGTTCGGAGTTGATTCTGATACAACTTTTTTTACAATATTAATATTTGTTTGGGATTTTGTAGGGTGTATAGGATTGGATTACTTTTACTTCATTGAAAATGTTTCAGGGGATGTAGATAACTCAAGTATGGAAACAATTTTTACTATGGATTCATGGTTTAGTCTTATCTCGGCACCCTGTCAAAAAATATGTAAGGGTTACATAATATATGTAGAAACACAGTATTCTAGTAACTTAATCAGCTTGATTATTTAATTTGACAGGGTGCCGAGATGCTTCTAAACCGGATCCATTTTAGATTATAATAAAATCAAATGTTCAATAGGTACTCGTGATTTTCAGTGGGTACTAACGTTCGCATAAATGGACAATGTAGGGATTTTTCTTTTTTGCCTAAATATATTTAATAATATAATAGCATTATTTCAGCAGAGTGATGGAGTTGAAAATATTACCGTATTGTTAATTTATATTTTATAATAGTACATATAAAAGTAAATAAAAATTTAAAATATGATTATCGATTATTCTCAGGCATATCACCCATATTACAATTTACAATTAATACCATTTACATTATTATTTACAGAGCAGTGGTGGCCCAGTGGAGAGCAGTGGTGGCCCAGTGGTATCGGCCGCGACTTACAAGTTGTAGGTCGTGGGTTCGAGCCCAGGCAGGCACTTTCCTTTGTGAAAATTATTTCTTCACCACTGCTCTCATAACGGTGAAGGAAAACATCGTGAGGAAACCGGCATGTCCTGGAACCAAAAATTCGAAGACATGTGACATCCACCAACACGCACTGGGCCCGCGTGGTGGATTACGGCCCATTCCCTCTCATAGAGAGGAGGCCTGTGTCCCAGCAGTGGGAACATTAATAGGCTGATGATGTGACATTATTAAAATGAATCAGAAATCACAATAGCACAAAATTAAAATTAAAAATAGAAATAATCGAACTAAAAATAATCAGACAACACAATAACACATAATTAATAAATTAAAAATAATCAAATATTACAAAGTAATAAATAATTTGACAACACAGCTTTATACCGAGAGAGCCAAAACATGCATCCCATAAAATTGGAAGCACACTACACACACACACACACACACACACACACTATATACACTTTTACTCATATGAGTATTTCAGGCATAAACAGAAACGTTTAAATTAAAAATAAATAAACATATAAAATCGTTTATTCTCAGGCATTTCACCCATATTACAATTTATGATTAATACCCTTTACAATTAAAATTAATCAGACATCACAATTAAACAAAATTCATTTTAATGATAGAAATAAAAATAATCAGACATTATAATAACACATAATTAATAAATTAAAAATAATCAAATATTAAAAAGTAATAAATAATTTGACAACACACCACATAACAGATTTAAACCGAGAGAGCCAAAACAAATGCACCCCATAAAATGTAGGAGAGTCATGGAAGGAGAAGATAAACCAGATTTAGATGGAGAAAATACACGGTATATTGTAGCTATTTCACGGTATCAAACACAAGTGTCACAGTATTCAAAAGTCAAAAATAAAAAACCTATTCTAAACAAACTACCTTTTTAAATTCAAATTTACATATATACAAAACAAATAAGTTTGTATATCCAACATAAAATTGGAAGCACACTACTCATACACACACTTTTTTACTCATATGAATATTTCAGGCATAAACAGAAATGTTTATTCAAACACGAATCTATGTTTATACGAAAATGAATGGCGTCTTAAATTAGGATTGTTAATCGTGTCTGTAAATCAAGAAGGCAAAAACCTAATTTAATTAAAAGACAATAGGATTAATAGGGATAAATTATGTAGGATTCAGACCCAGAGCTCTCTAGTATTCAGACACAGATCGATCTAAACAGTAATTTTGAGGCTAGAATTAAACATAGGCACATTTAGATCATCAACAAATGTAAGACCTTTTTACAAGCTATTCTTCAACTTGCAATGTATGTATGTATGTTACAAGCTTTTTTTTAATTTTAACTTGCAACGAATGTATGTAGGTATGTTCATCTTATTTTTACCGGACTGCCGAAGGAGGGTAATGTGTTTATCAGTCTATGTATATGTATGTAAGTATGTATGTATGTATGTAAGTATGTATGTTTGTTCCTATATGAAAACGCGTTGGCCGATTTTGATGATTCATAAGTCAATCGATGCGTCTTAACCCTGCGAGTGTCATAGGCTACATTAAAATTGGACAATAGAAAAATGGCGGATTTTGGGTGCCATATTGTGGGGGCCCGAATTTTTTTTTCTTCCAAACCCATCGTGTTGGGTATCAAAATAAAGGGTTTTAAGAGGTGATTTCAAAAATATATAACACTTATATGTTTGGATGTATCTAATTCGAAAAAAAACTAACTAAAAAGTTATAAATAAAAAAACTTTAATTCAAAAAATCAAAAAACCCGACTGCTTCAAAAGCAAACTAAAAGGTCGTAAACACGGAAAAAATCATGCTGTGCAGTCGGAGGATACATATTCGCGGGCTGGCTGACCAAAATCTAGTGTATCTACGACCTTGTTTTTTGATTTTTTTAATTAAAGTTTTTTCTTCTTCGTCGTATCGATAATTCCTCAATTATATACGTTCTGACCAGAATTCAGCCACGGCAATAGCGTTTTCATTTGCCTAATAAAGGTCCTTCTTGGTGCAGGTGTTGTTGCACAGAGAGCACGATAGGAGGTGGGGCATCGTTTGGAACGTAGCTCCGCAAACGCACTGTGGGTCATTGGAGTACCCCCATCTAACTAAATTGTGCCTTCAGTGACCCACTTGGCTTCGGAGGCGGTTTAAAGATTTCCAGGTGGGCCATGGAAGTTGGTGGCTTGCAGGGAGATTTTCTGCAGGCTCAACACTGTCAGTCGGAGGAAGATGTTTGAGGAGCCACAGTCTCTTCTTTGCCTCACCACACCTGCTGTTATTAATTGATTTGGTTAACCTCAGAAAGCTTTTCCGACTCTTCAATCTGCCCCTTATTCCTCACGGCCCCACCCAGGATCACCAACAAAGGCTGTAGGTATGTATGAATATGTGTTCGGGTCAAATCTTGCAAATGAATTTTAAAGCAGTTATCCTCCACCGATTAAGATGAAATTTTGCATACACGTTTAGTTTGGATGACAATGCATGGTTAGCTAAGTGATGTAATTTTAAATCCAATAGGGCGGCCGGCCAAAAATGGCGTACTAGTATTTTTTGTGCACTGCCATGATATGGGTATCACATGAAAGAGTTTGCTGAGAAGAATACGAAAAAAGCTTGTTTTAAAAAAAGTTTTTTTATTATTACGATTAAATTGAAACTCTTTCTTTTTATGTTCTCAAAGTGCGATACAATTCGTTTTCATTGATGCACTTAAACCCCCAACTTCTATTAGTAATTTGCAGGTCGTTCAACAAAATTTTACGTTCAAAAATCTTGCTCCGATTTATCTATAAATGAGCAGTCACCCACTTGGTTCTCAAGCCACTTAATCAACAAACGGAAGGCTTCGTTCACTGTTATCTTTCTTTTATTAGCTCCCCCCTGAATTTATTACGTAGCTGTAACTCAAATAAGTGAATTCGCTTTTATGTAGGAAAAAAAAACTTATAAAATTCTGGTCTACTGGTTGAAACCGAACAATGGACCCTCACAGATGCTGGTCACGTTTTGTCGCCTTAAAAATGTGACGCTTAAATCCATAAAGTACTCGAAAGTATTACTATTCCTCGTCGGTATTTCCTTTGAACTGCATATTATTATATTAGATTTTTCCTCCACTAACTCCCTTAAAAACATCCACGGAGGAATGGATTTTGATATTTATTATGCTTGCAATGAAAAGCAAACAGAAGTAAAAGTATATACTATACTCTTTGCGCTGAAGCATGGTGCGGGTGACAGTTTAAATATTTTTTTACGCATATACGTATACGCATTTAACGTCATACAGGCAACTATGGTATAAGGTATAACCATGGTATGACGTTAAACTACAAAAAATGCGTATACGTAAAAAATGTTATTGAAACTGTCACCCACACTATGCTACAGCGAAAAGACTATAGGTACTGTTCATTTTAGAGAAGTTAAAAATTAAATTGTTATAAAAATCTAGGAGATTTGATAGCAAAATCGAAATATATTATTATGTAGATTAGTAACGTAGAGTGAGTTTAAAGTGAGTTATAGACTCACTCCAATCCAATTTCAAAGAATAAATTGGCTGTATTTATTTTTGAAATTTCTACGTAATCGATGTTAATAAACACGATCAGATATCGGCGCTAACCAAGATTAATTAAAACAACGTTTTAGCAACATCACATACAGACTTGGTAAATAAGTTTTCTAGAATAATTTAAATATTTATTAACATCGGTGAAACACGAACGTTTAACGTGAAATGATTGTAGTTCACTGCAAGGTTGCTTGAAGTTCGATAAATTGTTTGACACTTAACTATTGATTAAAGTAATGAGTGTCTTAGTTTAAAAGTCCCCTAAGCGGCCCATTTTTGTAGGCACTCGAGTTTTTTTGTGGCATGACCATGTATCATTTCGGCTGCGCATGTCAATAGGGAACATTATTGCCAATTGCTCCCGCCAGATAGCGCTTGAAGGATAGAAGTAAACAAAAACATAACAACATGGCGTCTAATACTGTTTGTGTTTGTGGTTACCGAAATATTTTTCTGTTTTTAAGTATAACTTGTGTTCAAAAACCAAATAATAATATTGCTAGCTGTTGGTCAAGAATGCATCAGTGTTGTGTTTATGGATGCAGAAATAAAACCGGCCATATGAGCCCAGAAAACGCCAATATTCGCAAGCAATGGGAAATTACTATTCGTCGCAGAAATTTTACAAAAAAGTCAAGGCTGTGTCCTGACCGTTCTAAAGCGGAATATTTAATAAAGAAGGTATTTTACAGGTCAGTGTATAATCCTAAGGCAACCTTTATTCAAATAATAACAGTAATGATTATGTTTAATGCTATAGACATTAAAAAGAAGGTACATAACATTGTGTACTAATTAAACACAACTACAAAATGGTTTTAATGTCTACATAAATACGCATGTTTAACCATATGGTGTTAATAAAACCTAATTTATACTTACAGGACTGAAACTAAATGGATAAATATGGGGTTACCTACCATTGTTAGGAGAAAAAGAGTTGATGTTGATGTTGAAAGATGAACAGAGAAGGAAACTTTGAACAAATTGAGCAGAAACAATCAGCACTTTAAATTGCCGGTGCTGTTGGAATAAGTGTCACAATAATGTCTTAAAAATAGTGCTTCAAAAAGCTAAATTTCTTTTGTGGTAAAACAATAAGTAAAACAACAGTTTGTAAGTAGAATAACATGGGCATTTGAGTATGTAATATACCCAGATAGCCTAGATTTAGACTCAACTCTGGACCTACGTTTTATGACAATCCCTTCTAAAACTCTTGTAAATTGATGTGAAATATTGCAAATAAAGAAATATATTTCTTTTTAATTTAATTTGTTACTTGGACAATAATATAGATTCAGTACCTACTCTCAGAAATAATAAGTTTCACCGGTTACTTACTTTAATGGTTATCTAATCTTATGGAGGGGCCGAGAAGCAGCTCGGACACTTAAACCCATTCAGTCTTATTACAAAAAGCGGTTTAACTAAAAACACAGGTTTAAATCTCTATAAACCACGGTTTAAATAAAAATGATATTACAAATACTGGTTTAGCGATAAACCATGGACCATATAATGGTCTAACGCTAAACCTCGGCGGCCCCTAGTTTAACGGTGGTCTAAGTCGTATCTGTCAAAGTTTTTCTTTTAGGTTATATAATCTTTTTCATTGTGTTGTGTTGTTTTTACCCGAAAATGGATATTAACATGGTGGATTTAATTTATATTGAGGATATTTCTTTTATCCTCGGTACTCCAATTCTCAGATGTTTTTTTTTTGTTGGTCCATCACAACACTTAATATATTAACACATTATTAACAAAGAGGCAATTATTATAATAGAGACTTGGAGAACTTAAAAATCCAAAGCCTAATGAACTTTGTTCAACGAGCGATGGTTTTTTTTATTGTTATGGTTTCATGTAACGCGCGAGAATGTTACGTTTCGTTACACGTACGTAGATGTATTATTAGTAATTAATACGAATATAAGTAATCTGCTTAAACCAAAACAAAACTGCATTCGATAAATGACTAATGTTTATAATACATGCAAAATAATAAAGTATCAATATTTTTAACACTCCTAAACATCATTTAATCCTTATCGTATTATCAAAACGTTTTCTTTTCTGGGATACGGAACGTTGCAATTGAATGATATTATGGTGAACGAATGATATTTGTAATAATCTGTGGTTGACATATTGACAATGGTTCAAATGACGGTACTAAGAAGACCAGGGTTTTTTAAAGTTTTGTAATACGGACAAATTTAGACCATGGTTTTGCAGATAAGCCTGGACTTGATAGGCCAGGTTTAAACCAAGGTTTATTGAGTTTTTTATAATAAGACTGATTCAGTCTTATTACAAAAAGCGGTTTAACTAAAAACCCAGGTTTAAATCTCTATAAACCACGGTTTAAATAAAAATGATATTACAAATAATGGTTTAGCGATAAACCATGGACCATATCATGGTCTAACGCTAAACCTCGGCGGCCCCTAGTTTAACGATGGTCTAAGTCGTATCTGTCAAAGTTTTTCTTTTAGGTTATAGAATCTTTTTCATTGTGTTGTGTTGTTTTTACCCGAAAATGGATATTAACATGGTGGATTTAATTTATATTGAGGATATTACTTTTTCCTCGGTACTCAAATTCTCAGATGTTTTTTTTTGTTGGTCCATCACAACACTTATATAATAACACATTATTAACAAAGAGGCAATTGTTATAATAGAGACTTGGAGAACTTAAAAATCCAAAGACTAATGAACTTTGTTCAACGAGCGATGGTTTTGTTTATTGTTGTGGATTCATGTAACGCGCGAGAACGTTACGTTTCGTTACACGTACCTAGATGTATTATAAGTAATTAATACGAATTTAAGAAATGTGCTTAAAATTAAACAAAACTGCAATCGATAAAATAAGTAATGTTTATATACATGCAAAATAACAAATTGTCAATATTTTAACACTCCTAAACATCATTTAATTCTTATCGTATTATCAAAAAGTTTTCTTTTCTGGGCACACGGAACGTTGCAATTGAACGATATTATGGTGAACGAATGATATTTGTTTTATTCTGTGGTTGATATATTGACAATGGTTCAAATGACGGTACTAAGAAGACCAGGGTTTTTTTAAGTTTTGTAATACGGACAAATTTAGACCATGGTTTTGCAGATAAGCCTGGACTTGATAGGCCAGGCTTAAACCAAGGTTTATTGAGTTTTTTGTAATAAGACTGATTCAGTCTTATTACAAAAAGCGGTTTAACTAAAAACCCAGGTTTAAATTTCTATAAACCACGGTTTAAATAAAAATGATATTACAAATAATGGTTAAGCGATAAACCATGGACCATATCATGGTCTAACGCTAAACCTCGGCGGCCCCTAGTTTAACGGTGGTCTAAGTCGTATCTGTCAAAGTTTTTCTTTTAGGTTATGAATCTTTTTCATTGTGTTGTGTTGTTTTTACCCGAAAATGGTTATTAACATGGTGGATTTAATTGATATTGAGGATATTACTTTTTCCTCTGTACTCCAATTCTCAGATGTTTTTTTTTGTTGATCCATCACAACACTTATTATACTAACACATTATTAACAAAGAGGCAATTGTTATACTAGAGACTTGGAGAACTTAAAAATCCAAAGCCTACTGATAATGAACTTTGTTCAACGAGCGATGGTTTTGTTTATTGTTATGGTTTCATGTAACGCTAGAATGTTACGTTTCGTTACACGTACGTAGTATGTATTAGTAATTAATACGAATTTAAGTAATGTGCTTAAACCTAAACAAAACTGCAATCGATAAAATAACTAATGTTTATACACATGCAGAATAACAAAGTGTCAATATTTTAACACTCCTAAACATCATTTAATCCTTATCGTATTATCAAAAAGTTTTCTTTTGTGGGCATACGGAACGTTGCGATTGAATGATATTATGGTGAACGAATGATATTTGTTTTAATCTGTGGTTGATATATTGACAATGGTTCAAATGACGGTACTAAGAAGACCAGGGTTTTTTTAAGTTTTGTAATAAGGACAAATTTAGACCATGGTTTTGCAGATAATCCTGGACTTGATAGGCCAGGTTTACACCAAGGTTTATTGAGTTTTTTGTAATAAGACTGATTGGGATCTATTGTGGTCTACTTTAACAGTTGGTCTATTTTTAATCGTTTTGACACATTACTCAGGTGGACCAGGATTTCTTCGATTATATTGGCAGACAACATTGTATATGAATTGTATTAGTAATCCTAAGGAAAATAAACAACATACAAGTACAAAGAATTTACATTTATTTCTTGTTATAATTAAGTAATACACAGTATACCTACTGTGTGTTACTATTGCTATTGTATTTTAATAGCACAGCACTGAAATTTAGGTAAAAGTAGGTACTTATTTTATACACAACTATCTAGCCCTTGACCCTTCTTAAAAATAGGTGTGATACCAATGACAATTGAAAAACAAGTTTTGTGTCTGTTCTAGATATATTTCAGTTTTCATCCAGATGACACATAAAAATAATAATATCTATTTTATTGTAGTAAAAATAGGTACTGATATTTTCATGGAGGCCTTAGACTGGGTGGTGTAATAAAACATAATAACAAGCATTAACTGCAAATGCCATTCTAACGTGCAGCAGATACGCAGATACATTTTCAGTTCTTTTTAGGGTTCCGTACCCAAAGGGTAAAAACGGAACCCTATTACTGAGACTCCGCGGTCCGTCTGTCTGTCTGTCTGTCACCAGGCTGTATCTCATGAACCGTGACAGCTAGAGAGCTGAAACTTTCACAAAAGATGTATTTCTGTTGCCGCTATAACAACAAATACTAAAAACAGAATAAAATAACTATTTAAGGGGGGCTCTGGTACAACAAACGTGATGTTTTTGCCGTGTTTTGCAATAATGGCACGGAACCCTACGTGCGCGAGTCCGACTCGCACTTGGCTGGTTTTTTTCTATGTTTGGATCAAACCTGAAAGAATGAAGACAGTAGGATGTAAATGAAATGTAATAATATCAAGTGCCAATAAACTTATTTATGATTCAATAACAAAATTTCTAATTTTTGTGTAAGAACTATCAAAACAAAGATATTTAATTTATGCTTTTACAAATCACCTTCCTAAAAACAATATATATTTATTCGAAATGATTAAGGGTGGTAAGGAAGTCAGGGTTTAGGTCTTTGGCAAGGCTTTTGGCATAAATAGTGCATTGGACTACTGTCCACCATCAAAATGTGACCGTGTGCAAGACGGTTCCACTGCAGTAATTATGTAAGTCATATAAAATCAACCTGGAAGTATTGTTTTGAATTTTAATTGGAAGTTCATTGATCTCATTACATAGTAAATTGACATAATATCTACAAGTTACACTTGATTTTCAATTTTCGCATTCATATTCGTATCTTTCAACTAAATCCGTTTTCTTTTTCCTTTTACTGATGCAACGCGCTCTTGAAGCCGGGTTTTTAGGTACAGTATTGTCTGATTTCCTCAATTATTAGTTTGCTCCATTTTTCTTTCACTATTAGTTTTATATTTTGTATGCTTAAACTGCGAAATATTGCCACTCGACTTTGTCAGTTTAGTTTGTTAACAACGTAGTGTTACATACTCTTTGTTGTTAACCTCCCGGCTTAGGGTATATATATTCTGTGGTTATCTTTGTTTTAAGTGGCGCCATCTGAGCTTAGCTTTGCGGATAGTTCCCTATTGGATACGCTTTTGTTTTTACCCGACTGCCGAAGGGGGGTAATGTGTTTATCTAAGTATGTATGTTTGTTCCTATGTGGTGTTCTAGAGATAAAACGATTCTTGCGTCAATCGATTCGTCTTAACCTTGCGAGTGTCACTGGCTACATTAAGGAGGGTATTGTGTTTATCAGTCTATGTACGTATGTATGTTTGTTCCTATGTGGTGTTCTAGAGACAAAACGCTAGGCCGATTTTGATGATTCTTGCGTCTATCGATTCGTCTTAACCTTGCGAGTGTCACTGGCAACATTAAGGAGGGTAATGTGTTTATCAGTCTATGTACGTATGTATGTTTGTTCCTATGTGATGTTCTAGAGACAAAACGCGTTGGCCGATTGGAATTGAAAAATAGAAAACCGGCCAAGTGTGAGTCGGACTCGCGCACGAAGGGTCCCGTACTTGGTAAATTGCGGGTTTCGATTTATGACGTATTAAAAAAAAAACTACTGAATAGATCTTGTTCAAACCAATTTTCGGTGGCAGTTTACATGGTAATGTACATACATCATATATTTTTTTTAGTTTTATCATTCTCTTATTTTAGAAGTTACAGGGGGGGGGGGAACATTTTACCACTTTGGCAGTGTCTCTCGCGCAAACTGTTCAGTTTAGAAAAAAATAATATTAGAAACCTCAATATCATTTTTGAAGACCTATCCAGAGACACAGATAATATAATACTAGCATACAGATGCCTCATCCCATACAAAAAAAACCGTGCCGACGTAACTAGCGTTTTTCATCTGCTTATTCTTCTTATTTTTGTGAGTACATCAATCGCGTTCGATCCCATTTCACGGCAATAGATGGTGTTAGCAGCGCCTTGCAAGTAAAAGGGTTTACTAGGTTCGTGAATATTTTTTTCTTTAAATACAGTGAAAGTTCGTTTTATAGTATTTTTTGCAAGTTGTTACAGTTTTTTTTTGCACCAAAATGTGTAAAAATGCAAATTTTAACAATCAAGTTGAATACCTCAGAAATTTAAAAATGCGCCATCTATGGCATCAATTTTAAATGATCCGTTCAAATAATCTTTGAAATGTGAATTAAGAGCCCAATATTCCATAATTTTGTACTTAGGAGAGTTGATTAAACAAGAACATACAATGTTTAAGTTCAATTCCAGATAATGTTAATTTTACACACATTCTATTGAATTGTGTGTACATGTCGCGCCATCTAGTGAGATTTATTTGAACAAAATTTTCTCTGTTAGCAATGATACCCCGTGCCAGAGATAACCCACACGTATGGGTTTGAAGAAAAAATATATTTTTATTTTCAGTTTCAAGTATGGGAACCCCCAAAATTTTTTTTTTTTTTTTTTTTTGTGTGAAAATCTTAATGCGGTCCACAGAATACATCTACTTACCAAGTTTCAACAGCATAGTTCTTATAGTTTCGGAAAAAAGTGGCTGTGACATACGGACGGACAGACAGACAGATATGACGAATCTATAAGGGTTCCGTTTTTTTGCCATTTGGCTACGGAACCCTAAAAATGGCGGATTTTGGGCGCCATATAGTGGGTGCCCAATTTTTTTCTTCCATACCCGTCGCGTGGGATATCAAATGAAGAGTATTAAGAGGTGATTTCAAAAATCTATAACATTTATATGTTTAAATGTACCAAATTCGAAAAAAATAATATAAAAAAAGCTAAAAAAACTAAAAATTATAAATAAAAAAAGATAATTCAAAAAATCAAAAAACCTGACTGCTTAAGAAACGAACTAAAAAAACGTAAACAAGAAGAAAATCATGCTGTGCAGGACACATCTGGTTTCGGTCAGCCAAATCGCGAAAATGTATCCTCTACCACTATTGACATTAATCAGTGATTTATATATATATAGTCAGACAATATGTCTAGATGCTCGTATCTATTCACCTCGCTAGTCTACCTAATCTGCCTGCCATAGTATGAAATATTCACTGTATGGTATGGTCTCGATCATTAGAGTTGTGTATGTATATTCTTGTTACCCCATACTCTGCTACTATTTAAGAGTAGCCTTAAATTATAAGGAAGAATAGCCTGACGGTTAAGGAACAATACACAAAAAAAGGAAATATATATATAAATATTAAGATTACTTAGAGGGGGTACCAGTTATACTATTACAATTGCCCGAAATTGCCAGTATTTCGATATTGCCTGCCTGCATTTTTTTTTGGTAGGGTTATCATCCAATTACTTCTCCCGTTCTGGGTGCAACGGGAGGGCGTGTCAGACTTAGACTAGAATCCACCCCCGTTCCATCAGTTGCTTGTCCCAGGGTCGCGGTAACTCTCTTTCAAATTTATCCGCGACCCATTGCCTGTCTGTCTATCCTTTCAACAGCTACCAGTCTAAATGAATTCAGCTGAATTTAAGTATTTTACGAGGTACGACTGCCTATTCGACCTCCACAAACAAGTTTAAGGACATCACATTAATATTTTAAAAGCGAAAGTTTTGAGTGTGTGTTTGATACTTCTTCGCGCTCAAACGGCTAGACGGATCTGGATGAAATTTTGCACAGAAGTAGATTATAATCAGACATAGCACATAGGACTACTTTTTATCCCGGAAATATGTTCCCTCGGACTAAATTTTGACTATCACGCGGGCGAAGCCGCTGGCAGAAGCTAGTTATCCCTAAAAATAAAACCAACACTTCCAAAACAGCGGGTTCAATTCTCATTATTTCTAAAACATTAACCCCCGATTTCAGAATTAAAAAACGTTCTTAACTCATAATATTCAATTCAGAAACTGACCCCGAGTTATTCCAAAAAGATCTAGTGTAAACTAGGTACCTACTTACTCTAAATAATGAGGCTTGCCGTCAGTTTATCAATTAATATTAAACCGAAATGCGTTACAATAGTGTTGATTATGAATAATTCAAACACCGAGCTTGTGGTATTATTTAAGATCTACTTACGTTTCATAACACTCCACAATCCATCTTCACATCTTTTGATATCGCATCAATTTGTGTAACTCATTTTTATATATATTCTTTGTATTATTACATCTGGAAAGCATATTTAGTTATTTCTGACTGTTTTAATTATCTAAACTTAAATTATATTCGTAATTTATAATTCTTCTTGTAATATTTTTCTACTGTGACGTTTTATCTGACATGACAGCTGTCTGTCTATTTTATTTTCTTAAAGCCATAGACATACCATAGGTACCATGGACTATAATACCTAGACCTTTCATTAAGCTAGTTGTACATTATTGTAAGGTCAGAGCAGACTGACCCGCCTTTGTAAAGCCGTTTTTTATTTCTCTGGTCTTTTTGAGATTTGAATTTGAAATTTAGAAGAAATGGAGATCGAATGAAAAACGGGCTTCATATTTTTTAGTCTTGGAACTGGTCTGAACGCGGACAGTGGTGGATATACTGTGTACTAGAATACGAAGTGTATTTTTCTACTCTTGAACTCTTAAAAACGGTGAATTATCCGCTTATGTAAAAAACTATTATTATTTGAAGTGCATCAGTTAATATATATATATTTTGTGTGGTTCCCGAGAGCATTATTTCCTGAGACTTACCCTCAACGGCCATCTCGTGTCATCAAAGGCCTCGCTGTTTGACGTATTGAGCCATAGCCGGCCTCCACACACCTCGGAGCCTACGTATTTACCCGTTTGCCTGATTATCCGTCCTGCTATCTACTCTACTGCCTACCTGACTGATTTCCTGGCTTGACCACCTACCCGTGGTGTCTGCTGACCTGCCTACCTGCCCGATTGCCTGCATGTCCGTCGTAGCTGCCTGATCACCTACCTACCTCGGGCATTCCACGACTTCTTGCCCGAGCTGCTGCCTGGATAGCTGCCCACGTCGTGCGAAGCTGACCATAGTTCTGCTCTCTATATCCTTTTTATTTTCATAATTTAATTTAATTTTAACCTTTTATCTTAATTTTAATAACGTGGCTTACGTATAGCTCTCCGGCGCTATACGTAACGTTACAGTTTGGCGCCCAACTTTTAAATAATTGGGCGCAACGTTGTTTGTGCGCCCAATTATCTGAATCCACCCCATCACCCACACTATACCTACTTTTCACTCTATCTTTTTTAACGTGGGCTCGACCTTTCATCATCTTTCTCTAAATTCTAAAAAACATACTTACACAAGTATATACAAAGGCTAACTTTTGGTTTCTCTTACAGGCCCCATTTCATCATCATTTTCTCTCTTTACACTTTTGATAGAACTTAAACCTATTAGGCAACTTCTTTTTCCCTCCTTATGTTTTCTCTTTGTTTTATTTTTAGAGCGGTATTCCTCTAGAGCGGTCTGCACAACTCAGAAAGCCTTATGTGCAAAGAGCGGTCCCGTAACTCTTTAAAAATAAGCCAAATGCGTGGAGTCTTCTTAAAACCTCTTAATTCCCTTGAATCTTATTCTTAAAGAATGAGGTGTTATTTTAGAGCGGTTTGCATAACTCGGAAAGCCTTATATGCAAAGAGCGGTCCCGTAACTCTTTTAAAATAAGCCAAATGCGTGGAGTCTTCTTTATTTTTATTTTTTTTTCCCTCTTGTATCCTTCCCTCTCAACCTAGTTCCCTCTCAACCTACTTCCCTCTCAAACCTAGTTCCCTCTCAACCTAGTTCCCTCTCAAACCTAGTTCCCTCTCAACCTACTTCCCTCTCAAACCTAGTTCCCTCTAAACCTAGTTCCCTCTCAAACCTAGTTCCCTCTCAACCTAGTTCCCTCTCAACCTAGTTCCCTCTTATAGACTTGAGAGTTCCCTCTTATAGACTTGAGTCCTCCTCCTCTTATAGACTTGAGTCCTCCTCCTCTTATAGACTTGAGTCCTCCTCCTCTTATAGACTTGAGTCCTCCTCCTCTTATAGACTTGAGTCCTCCTCCTCTTACAGACTTGAGTCCTCCTCCTCTTATAGACTTGAGTCCTCCTCCTCTTATAGACTTGAGTCCTCCTCCTCTTTGAGTTCCTCTTGTTTAATTAAATAGTTTCTTAAAGGGTTTTCAAACAGGTGCGGGTTACGACACCTATTAAAAATAAATAAGCCTTCGTTATATCTTAATAAATATTTCCTTGTGGAGTATACGTCATTGAATGTGAACTATATCCCCTAACGTGTGATTGAATGAGAGTGTTTGACGAAAGTATGAAAGATGTTGTGTGATAGAGCAAGGATTATATTTAAACCTCAAAATTTTCTTCTAGTTGAAAATTTTTCTGGGGTCATCGGGGAAATGTGGTATTATTTAAGATCTACTTACGTTTCATAACACTCCACAATCCATCTTCACATCTTTTGATATCGCATCAATTTGTGTAACTCATTTTTATATATATTCTTTGTATTATTACATCTGGAAAGCATATTTAGTTATTTCTGACTGTTTTAATTATCTAAACTTAAATTATATTCGTAATTTATAATTCTTCTTGTAATATTTTTCTACTGTGACGTTTTATCTGACATGACAGCTGTCTGTCTATTTTATTTTCTTAAAGCCATAGACATACCATAGGTACCATGGACTATAATACCTAGACCTTTCATTAAGCTAGTTGTACATTATTGTAAGGTCAGAGCAGACTGACCCGCCTTTGTAAAGCCGTTTTTTATTTCTCTGGTCTTTTTGAGATTTGAATTTGAAATTTAGAAGAAATGGAGATCGAATGAAAAACGGGCTTCATATTTTTTAGTCTTGGAACTGGTCTGAACGCGGACAGTGGTGGATATACTGTGTACTAGAATACGAAGTGTATTTTTCTACTCTTGAACTCTTAAAAACGGTGAATTATCCGCTTATGTAAAAAACTATTATTATTTGAAGTGCATCAGTTAATATATATATATTTTGTGTGGTTCCCGAGAGCATTATTTCCTGAGACTTACCCTCAACGGCCATCTCGTGTCATCAAAGGCCTCGCTGTTTGACGTATTGAGCCATAGCCGGCCTCCACACACCTCGGAGCCTACGTATTTACCCGTTTGCCTGATTATCCGTCCTGCTATCTACTCTACTGCCTACCTGACTGATTTCCTGGCTTGACCACCTACCCGTGGTGTCTGCTGACCTGCCTACCTGCCCGATTGCCTGCATGTCCGTCGTAGCTGCCTGATCACCTACCTACCTCGGGCATTCCACGACTTCTTGCCCGAGCTGCTGCCTGGATAGCTGCCCACGTCGTGCGAAGCTGACCATAGTTCTGCTCTCTATATCCTTTTTATTTTCATAATTTAATTTAATTTTAACCTTTTATCTTAATTTTAATAACGTGGCTTACGTATAGCTCTCCGGCGCTATACGTAACGTTACAAGCTACACAAACACCGTATCTTGAACGCTAACAAACTGCGGTGTGTACAAACCAATAGCGTTGGAGACGGCATACCGATTGCTGATCTGCATATCCGAATAGTTAAGTGATATTCCAACTATCCCTGCCTCCCATACCACGCTATAGAAATTGAAACATCATAAAATCCATGGAATGCCGATAACGGCCGACCCCACTCTCTGCGCTTGGTAACGTGTCGATGTATTGAATTTCAAAGATGATTAATAGGATTACTTGAATTCTTGGACCTATTCTGTTTCGTTGTTGTTTTGTTTCAAGCACGCAGGACAGGGTTTGTTTAATAATTTATGGAACATTTTCACGCCACATATAACTAGTTTTGTATGGAGTAGGTATGTACCTAACCTATTTATAAGATACTTTTATCCGGATTCCGTACCCAAAGGGTAAAAACGGGACCCTATGACTTAAGTTCCACTGTCCGTCTGTCTGCCACCAGGCTGTATCTCATGAATCGTGACAGCTAGACAGTTGAAATTTTCACAGACAATGTATTTCTGTTGCCGATATAACAACAAATACTAAAAAGATAATAAAATAATTATTTAAGTGGGGTTACCATACAACAAACGAGATTTTTTTGCCGTTTCTTGCGATAATGGTACGGAAACCTTCGTGCGCGAGTCCGACTCGCACTTGGCCGGTTTTAGTATAATGTATTTGGTTTTTGAAAATGCCATATTATCATGTTTAAAAAAATGGTCCTCTTCTTAAACAGTTGAAATATTATCTATTTAACACTACCTATGTAACTTTTATTTGTCAAAACTAGATGTCATAAATTATCTACCTGAAAAATCCTGATGTTGTATGCTTGGTAAAAATGAGCTTTTCAATAAAAGATCCAATTCGCACCAAGCGCTTCCAAACATCCTTCATAATGCGCACATCAAAAGAGTGGAACTCACTGCCTGCGTCTGTGTTTCCGAACGCATACAAACCGAATCTCTTCAAAGTTAGAGTGAACAGGCTTCTCCTGGGTAAGCTCACTCCATCATCGACTTTATCTCTGTCACCTCTGACCTAGACTAGATTCAAGAGTAAACCCATCATAAAATAAAATAAAACGATCATAATGACCTAACTCAAACTTGATAGTTGTTGATTCTAGGTAAAACATTCCAAAATACATTTAATTTGACAAATAACACTAATTGCCTTGGCCCAATGATTACAAAATAGAGCCGTTCCATTGAGGTTACGTCCATGATAGTTAAAACGTATGTATTCATTTAATTAATTATACAGAATTAGTTACCAATCATCTGAATTTATGTTTCCACAAGGAATGACTGGCTAGGTTAATATTTGAATAACAAAGAAATTCAATTTGATTAATTAATCAGCTCTATAAACAGTGTTGTTTGCATTGTAACAATGTCTACCTCGTTAATTGTTTGCCGGATTAATTCTTACGTTATTGAAGTACAAACAATTTTCTTGGGATAATGCAAAGATTTTGGTCGTATATTTTGTTTAATGGTAACGATAATGAGAAAATTAAAACAGCTAATAATCTACGACATGGAGTCCAATGTTTCCGTTTCATGATATCGAACAAAACAATCAGAGAATGTCAAGAATTTGGTCTAGTCGTATGTTCCTTGAAAAACCCGAAAGTATGAAATTCAAAATGTAATGGGTCTCATTTCAAGAGACAATTTCATTTCTGTTTCACCTCAAAAATTATAAAACAAAATTATTATAAAGTCAAAATATGAAATTGTTAACTTCACACAACACTACCATGAAATAAATAGTAAATCACAGTGCAATATCAAAACATTTTTTTTCCGAACAAAACCTTATTTCACACTGTGTGCACATGGCGGTATATCTTGTCTGATTTCTCAGGAGCGTAGCAAAAAATATTTGGCTCACATCAACCTTATTGTTGTAACAATTTTACATAAAGAAAGAATATTATTCCTTTATTTTCATACGCAATAGTATCTAGTTCGTTTTTTTTTTGACTCACGAAGTTTTTGCTTCATATTTGCCACAACAACAAGAATAATCGGTTTATAAAAAGATAAGTTATTTTATGTCCAAAGTTTTCAAAGCATTTGCGGTTTATTTCATTTGACTTAAATACTGCGATAATAATACAGACTTACATAATTTTAATACCTTTCAAAAACAAGTTCTCTGGTAACATCCGCAGTGGGATAATAAAGGGTTATTCTCCAAATCCGTCATTGTTACCCTAGATACAACAATAATACAACACCAAATGAAATATTTTCTCAGTACAGTAAACATTTGTTGAATTCATAAACTTTTCTCACAGGCCGACTTTTTCCCCTGCCGTTTCGGATGCCCAAAAGTGTGAAAGCATGTTGAACAAGTAGAGAAACCCGGGAAAGGGGAATGTCTCCCACATGACAGGCATCACCTCGGGCGATACTGCTTTTTACCAACCACCCTTGCCGTAAAATGGGGACGAAATTGGGCCATCATTCCATATTACAGTTTTGAATTAGCCTCCTGCGTAATCCTCTTAAAATCTAGTGGTCTCGTTCAGAATGAGTTGTGTGATTAATATTCTAAAATAGATATATATTTTGGACGTTGAAATTAATTAAGCGTGGCGAAAATCGTCCCTAGTTTTAAACGTGAATTTTCAAACATTTAACGCTGTTATTTCAGCTAGCGTGAAACAATTTTCAGCGTAAAATAAAATAGTTGCAAAAGCTCGTGTATCAAGTTCTTCCACTACATTATGACGGCTAGTTTTAGAATTTCCTCATAATGGCGGCTAGGTAGTCACATAAGCCGGTGTCTCTCAACTCCATATTTCATACTTGGACGGGGAATGCCTGGCACGCAACGGTCCCGCGGCGAATATTGGTCAGCGTGAGGTATTCCTGACTAGCTTCATTATTATTTTATAGAAATATGTTGGGGAAATCGAATTTGCCGATACACTTCATAAACTACTAGAGAAAGTTTGAAATTATTTTAGTAGGAAGTGTAACATCGGTTTACTCGCAGACAACTTTCCAACAAGCATACTTACAACTTTGTTACTTATTCATTAAATATTATTTAACGACGTTTACGTTTCCCCACTGTAGCGCTGTACCAACACGAATAATGCGTAACTTAACACCGCGGGCACACATGCTGACTCTATAGAGACGTATTTTCATAAAGTGTGAAAAAAGGTAAGGCTCTGTTGTTCAGAGGTGCGAACCGAGTCTCATATTACCGATAGACAAAACGATCCGACAGCGAAAACTACCAAACTAAACCAACCACAACTATCTCACGTTGCCAAGCTGTTTACTACTGTAATGTGAAAACAACACGGTTCCATTTTGATAATAGCGGAGTAGACTTGCGCTGTATTACTTCCGGCACAAATTACACTTTATCCTTGAAGACCCAGAATAGACAAAAGTCACCCTGCTCGACGGTTGCCTCCATTCGAATTTAGACTTTATTTGAAAAGAACAAAACTGTCATTTTCGTTCTCGTTTTATTTTAGCTTCCATTGGAAAATGTCATCGCGACAGGACTAGGCGTAAGTGAACGCGTCAAAGTGTAAAATGAGGGGTTTTGCGCCGTGTCAGTGAAAGTCATTAGGAATGGAATGGATGAAAATTGCGTGCATATTTAGGTAGCTCTCTAAGTTAATATGAACGACGTGATGAAATGAAAATGTCCCGGCGTTTTGTCGTTTAATCTCGAGTGATTTTTTGGACCATTTGGAATTTGTTTTTTATTAATTTTGTTCGTCTGGATGATTATGATCGGATGAAGAGATCTCTTTATTTTAATAAAGCTTCTGATGTAGGTACTTACTATGTCGTCATGTGTATATGTTTGTTGTTTTGCGTGTGCAGTATGCCGGGTTAGCTGCAGTGCGGTGGCTAAATCAAAGACAACAATGGGTGGGTCGGATTGTCTGCGCGGCGCACTTTGCGCCACTTTCGCTACTTTGTGGATTGTAGAGAGGCGACGGAGGTGGCGGCTCGCGAAATTAGATCGTACCGTCGGAAAAAATGTTTACCTCGTTGATTGGATTCTATATTGATGGCCTGTATTTATACGAACACTCGCTTTCTAGGTTATTTGCGAGAAACTGAGAAGTGTGCTGTAAATTCTACGTAAGAAGCCTTAGACAAAAATTCATCGAATTTTTCTATCGTGTACTTGACACGTGTTTTGTTAGTATAAATATTTTATAACTTTTTTGCATTATGTTTTTTCACGTCAGACTATTTTGAAATTTTTCTGCTGTCTGTATTGCTAACCAGACCATTAAAAGCGAGGGTGTGAAAATTCGCAGCTTATTTTCAACGTGCGTTACTCGGGATCTACATCAAGAACCTATCCGTGTATACGTCAGTTTGTCTGCCTCTGAAATACAACTGTTGCTGAAAATGAAGTAGTTTTTCAGTAATTACCTATTATTTATTCACAATGGTAGATATAAAAGGTTAAAGTTTTTTAAACGTTCAATTTGTCGTCTAAATTGTAATTAACTTCTACCTAATTAATTAAATTTTACTATTTCAAAATCAAAGGGTGTCCCCGATAGAGTTTAATAAATCATTATTACTGTAGTCAATGTCTAACCTACTCCAAATGAATATTCTAATTACACAATAATTACTACTCAAACAGTTCTAAATAGAATCAAATTCAATTAATTTCTAATTGAAATAACGTCGATAGCACAACTTCATGAACCGAACATTGAACAATCAAGAATTTTAAATTTCGAAAAGAGTATTTTTAATTGAAAATGGAAAACAAAAAGTGAACGAACGTGGAGCGACAGTGTAGCAAATTAAAAGCAGAAATATTAGAAGTGCAGTTTTCTGGGATGTTTTATGTCATTTCATTTTTATCTGGCCAGTTTCTTTTGTGCTTGGCATGCTGTTATCTGGTAGTCTGGCAGTTGGCGAGTTGACGGTATCGTTGCAATGGCACTGTTTTGCCAAAGATGCAAACTGGAGCTGTCAGGGCAAGCAACGATGTTACTTATGTTTATTTTGTATGTGCTTTGAATACACGTCCTTTTGAATTGAAATTAAATTGAATTTTATTTTTGGAATCAAACGCTCTGGTATATGAATACCTAGTCATAACTTACTTTATATTTGAGAACGTTTTTCGAGTAAAACTCTTTTGTACAAACAAAAGTCCTTGGTCGATCAAATATCTCTTCTAGATAGATCCCGGGACTTAGTCCCGCTCTACCGCCTCACTAGAGGAAAATTTCCATAATCATCACACTTAGTCGGCGGCTTAGTGATCACAATTTCATGTTATTACTTCAGGTAAATACCGCTACCCATTTCCGTGGAATAACCCCTTAGCTTCTTACGACACCCAGGGGAGGTGATGGGGTGGCCGTGTTTGAAACTGGGAACCACAGGATAGGTCTCTTAAGTATGGTGCCTTTGGAATATGGCAGTATTTATGGATTAATTGAATGAATATTGGTACCTTACAATCACTAAAGTATTGCATGCCAGACAGAATTATCGATTTCTAGGAACTTTAGTTTTAATGTTATAAAATATTTCAGTTTTTCGTTGGATAAATCAATAGAGAATTTTTATTTGAAAAGCCAGCAAGGATTAATTCTTTACGATTTGAATATTTTTTTAAGGTATGTAAGTGAACTGTGGGTAACTATTATACAAAAACTACATAGAAATGCTATATAAACAAATCATCATTTTACACAGAATTTTCCATACATAGCTGTGGGTGAGTATGGCATTGTCTGTCATATCGAATATCATGTCATTTTTAAAATGAGAACACCGTGCGGAACAAAAACCGTGATGAATATCTCAGTCAGTTCCTTCCTTTCAAGACGCGACACAAAGCGCACGCGTCACTCTTGTATGACGCGCTCTTAAGACATCTAAAATGGGTTACTGGGGTACAGCCGATGAGGGTTGGCTTTCATTACTTATGCACTATTATGTGTCTTAAAGACAAGATGCCACGGATTCAATCGTTGATATGTAGGATGTACGTATTGCATTTTATTCATGAAGGATTTGTGTTGATAAAGATACATGATCCGAAAGATCTTCTGTTCTTCTGATGTTCTTCTGTTCCGATTTTTGTGATGATGTTGGAAGTTTGTGGCGGGATACTGTGGGTTTTAAAAGCTTTGACTTTTATAATCTTTAGTAAGTACTAAAGATTATAGAAGTCAAAGCTTTTACGAAAAAAATAATTATAAAATATAATAGAAATCTTGAAGGTGTCCCTTGAAATCAATTTTATTGAGTTATACGTAGATACTTTTGGTGTATTTTCACTAAAATAAACGAAAACCTTAAGTGAGTATTTCAGCGGCGGTAACGATATAAATAGAAATGAGTACTCACCCACGTGTATTTTCATATCAAATACACTATCACACAAAAAACCAGTTTTAGATCACAGTTTATAGAACATGGAGTAAAGAACACAGTTATAATTATAGCAGTACTTACCCTAGGAGATGTTTCTTACCTTACACTCGAAGACGAGTTGACCTTTACGGCGTGAGCCACGCTATTTTTATCCTTGAAATGAGCGGGAAACGAGAAATGCACACTAATCGTTTACCACTTGACAAGTAGGAGTCCAACTTTGTTGCAAGCGTAAAAATATCAAATGACTTATTGCCAATACAGAGAAATCTCTTGGTGTGGAGCATCAATGAAAAAAAAATAATATATAGCATAGGCAAATGGTGCGCTAAATACGATCAAGATTCTACAATTTCTCATAATTAAGTATCAATGAAAATAAGATCAGCTAGTTATTTGATATCGAATTTAAGAAACAATAAGGTCACGTTCCCGTAATAAGAGAAAATTAACAACATCAACCAGAAACAAGTATCTAGATCTACCAAACTTTAATCTCCACAATCTTCGCTCTTGATTTTAATTTACAAGTTGTAGAATATCGAAAACTAAAGTTTGTACATGAAATCATTAATAAGCTTTCAGATTTAATGTTAAAAGTAGCGATGTTTCTAGGATATCTGGAGCATAAATTCGGATTATTAAGTACTAGTTTCTTCCCGCAGGTTCACTCGCGTTGAATTCGGAAATTATCCCAAGGTATTATGTACTGCAGGGTTAAAACGTATCCTATATAGTTCTCTATCATCATCATTAACATTTCATCCGAAGGTGGCGTTCACTGCTCGATATAGGCCTACCCCAAGCGTCGCCACACTGTTTGGTCCTGTGCGTTTCGCATCCACCGGATTCCCACAGGCAGGACCAGGTCATCGCTCCACCTAGAGTGGGGCCTTCCAACGCTACGTCTTTCAGTACGCAGTCACCACTTCAGAACTTTTCACCTACAACGAACATCCGTTCTGCGAGCAATGTGCCCTGCCCACTTCCACTTAAATTTCGCATTTCTTTGGGCTCGGTCGGTAACTGGTTCTTTGCGGATATGTTAATTTTTGATTCAATCACGCAAGGAAACTCCGAGCATAACCCCTCTCTATTGATTTTTGGGTGACTTTAAGCCATCAACTTCCCGAACGCTGCCAAATTCGACGGTTGATCACTTTCTCGAAATTGGACCTATATAAATGGACCGTTTGTCCCAGGTACCTTGATAGGAGTGGGTATGGGCGTTCAACATCACCTTGGTCTTGTCCATGTTCATTATAAGACTCACTCTTTCTCGAGGTCATCAAGCATTGTACTGAGGTCCTCGATGGTCTCAGCCACGACCACTATATCGCCGGCAAACCGAAGGTGAGTGATGTATTCGCCATTACAATGAATTCTAGCACTCTCTAGTCTAGAACCTTGAAAACAGAGCATCGGTGCTAAAGCGTTTTCGAAAACAACTGCCATAGTACTTTTAGCCTTATAGCCATACTGCCCATAGAACCCCTCGATCTCCCTCAGAAGCTCCGGATTGGTGGATACGCTCCTGCCATCGTCGGTCTATGGTCTAATCTATTTCTCTACCTATAACAAAAATCATCAAAATTTGTTCAGGGATTTAAGCGTTTTTTATTTTAATTTATACTGTCCCACTGCTGGACAAAGTTCTCCCCCATAGCCTTCCAATCTGCCCGATTTCGCTTCGTTTTCTCCGACTTATCTCCAATAAAAGCTTCTAAGTCGTCACACCAGAGTATACTAGGCCAAGTTAGGCCTGATATCGTAACAAAAGGACAGAGTAACTTTCACATTTAAAATATTGGTATGGATGGATCTGAAGCATATATTCGGAATATTTAGTTAAAACCTAACCATGACGCCTACGCTCTCTAAAATGTTTGTGGTTTTAAGTGCTTTAAATAACCACTTTCGGAGTATTCAATTTATTATTCACAGGCTTTTATTAGTATTTGCTCGTATTGATAATGTTTACACAGGTTTAAAATAATTAACTAACAAAACTCTGCAGACCTGATGGGTGCCTACCGATATATAATGACCATAAACTTATTTAAGTACATGAATTTGAGTACAGATTGAAATTGATTTCAAGTAACTTGACTGACTGCAGGGTCAATGGCCGCTGGAAGTATAGCCTACTTGAAACTATGAGTTTATAATATATATGTTGTATATATAATCGTCATTAGGTATAGACTCATCAAATCGGAGCAGTTTTGCTAATTACTTTAAATTGACCCTGTACATATGATAAAGTAAAATAAAGTTTATTTTATTTGATAAAAAAAACTACGTTTAATTTTATTTTTGTTAGTTTTTTATTACATTTTATTTTGTTTTTATATAGTAAGATTTATGCATTTATCTTTTGTGCTTAACTTAACTAAACATTGACCGTAGGTAGGTGCGCTTATCTAGACACGCAAGGCCTGTCCTTCTGTGTTTTGTCTATCCGTTAGAAAGGACGTAGTCTAATCATTTGAATCATTTTAGGAAACCTATAGATTTTCCAAGTACTCAACAATGTCAGAATCACATGACGAAATGTAATAATAAAAGGTGGCAAAAATGTTAGAGCAAACTTTAATATTTAACTTTACTTTGATAATTATTTTTATACACGTCTTTTTTTACCCGACTGCTGAAGGATAATGTGTTTATCAGTCTATGTACCTATGTATGTTTGTTCCTATGTGGCGGTCTAGAGACCAAACGCGTAGGCCAATTTTGATGATTCTTACGTCAATCGATTCGTTTTAACCTTGCCAGTGTCACCAGCTACATTAAAATTGAAAAAAAGAAGAAAAATGGCGCCTTTTGGGCGCCATAATTATTGTGGTGGACCCAATTTTATTTTCTTCCGAAGCCTTTGTGTGGGGTATCAAAATAAAGGGATTTAAGAGGTGATTTCAAAAATTCGAAAACAAACTAAAAAGTTATACTTAAAACCCTCAATTCAAAAAATCTAAAACCCGACTGTTTCAGAAGCGAATTAAAAATACGTAAACAACAAGAAAATCATGCTGTGCAGTTGGAGGATACGATTTTGGTTAGCCAGCTCGCGGTTATGTATCCTCCAACTGCACAGCATGAAATTGACGTTTTTTATGAAATAAGTTAACGTATTGTTTTTTCTATATTTTTTATTACTATTAATCAAAGTAATCACCCATGCAATCGATGCATCCTTGCCAGTTGCATTGGCAGTTTATTGATGCCCTTCTTGAAGAAATCGGTTGGACGGGAGGTAAAAAATTCTTCAAAAGCATTTTGTACTTACCTCTCGGGTATTGAATTTTTTTTCTACCTAAAAATTATCCAAATTCTGATAAAAGTAGAAGTCTGTAGGCGTAAGCTCTGGTGAGTATGGTGGATGACGGTGAGCTTTCAACCCAAGCTATTGTAACTTGGAGACCGTACTGCTGTGTAGTACGAGCGACTGACCAAAGATGGTTGGAGACGTGCGAGCTTCTCCATTATTGTGTTAAGTTCTTTACAGTACACATCTGCAGTAATGCTCATCCTCTTTGGTATGAAGCTGTAATGAATCACACCGATGCTAGACCACCAAACAGTGACCATCACTTTTCTAGGGGTAAGTTTTCGTTTAGGGCATTGATTGGGTGCTGAACTAGGATCCAACCAACTTGCTGAGCGCTTGCGATTATCAAAAATAATTCATTAATCGTCGCAGGCAACAATGCGGTTCAAAATTCCATCGCTTGTATGACTGTTGAGCAGTGCAAGTCACATCTCGACGCGTACTTCGCGCTGGCGATCATTGAGTTCGTGGGGCACTCATTTGTCAAGCTTTTTACCTTGAACAATTTGACGCAAATGGACCAATATTGTTTTGATGCTAACGTAGAAAGCTGCTGCTAATTCAGACGATTATAGATTAAGTATCATGAGCTTCCACAATCGCCTTTAATTCGTCATTGCAATCAAAGTTTTCGGACGACTACGGGGTTCAATTTTCAGGTCGAAATTTCCAGAACGGAAGTGGTCAAACTAATAACAGGTGATGCATTCGTTTGTAGTGTTCGCTCCGTAAGCGTCATTGATGTTGCGTGACGCTTGTGCCGCGTTGCTTCCACGACGGTACTCATATTCCATACCTACTCGAAATTTTAACGTATCCAGGATGACGAAAAATATTCAAATAAGATGAAACATAACGCTAACAAATAAACGAATGACCAATTTTGCAAAAAGAATTACATTATTTTAAAATAAAATAAATTTGAAATTAGAATTCTTAGCCAACCAAAAAATATTTTGATTTGAATTGGCCAGTACTACAGAACGGCAATTTCATAGGTAAAGACCTATTTTATTGTGTGCAACGCAATTGAGAGCTGGTGATGTCCGATAGCCAGATAAATAGAAGCCAATAACAAAATAATACATAGTTATGATAATATACACACAGAAAGACACACACATAATCCATACTAATATTATAAATGTGAAAGTAACTCTGTCTGTCTGTCTGTCTGTCTGTTACCTTTTCACGCTTAAACCGCTGCACCGATTTAGATGAAAGTTGGTATGAAGATAGTTTGAGACCTGGGAAAGGACATAGGCTATATAGGTAGGGTAGGGTATGGTAGTGTAGGGAAGAGTATTGTAGGGTAGTGTAGGGTCGGGTAGGGTAGAGTAGGGTAGGGTAGGGTAGGGTAGTCTAGGGTAGGGTAGGGTAGGGTAGGGTAGGGTAGGGTAGGGTAGATAAATGTTTGGTCTTTTTATGGCAAAACAAAGTTTGCCGGGTCAGCTAGTAGTACATATAACCACATAAAAGCAGATAGATGGAAAATGGATAACTGAAATGATAATTAATAAGAATAATTATAAAGCGCTATTCCTCTCCTAGACACTGACTGTATCTAGAATGTTTCTCAGAAACACTCAGAAACAGTTTCTGTGCCCGATAGGGTCCATATGTTTTTTTTTTTTTTTTAATTGTTTCTGTAACTTATATTTAGCACCTGTAAGTACATTATGTATGCAATACATTTAATTTGAATTTGAAATAACCTAGCTATGAATTGCAACTGTGATATAGTGATTGATGAAATATTAATCCATAATTATGATAATTATTTTTGTAGTAGATACAGAAGAAAAGTTAC
Source organism: Orthosia gothica (assembly GCA_949775005.1). NCBI lineage: Eukaryota > Metazoa > Arthropoda > Insecta > Lepidoptera > Noctuidae > Orthosia > Orthosia gothica. Next base: position 17,475,667 of record OX459044.1, read on the forward strand.
CGACATCTTTTAGTACCTACTCGAACAATCCATGAAGATCATCACATTATAATATTGTTATTTGTTACATTTTATCATAATAATCATACGAATAAGAGGCACATTGTATATAATAATTCGTCGCTGTTGCATAACGGCTGCTCGGATTTCCCCGAAGGAAGCTAACGGCCAATATTTCCTCTCACTTATGTTGCTTTTCGACAATATTTCATATTAATCCGTTGATACGTTTATCAGCTTTTCCTGTATTGGTATAAACGGCAAAAATATGTTGGTGGAGAGAATGCTGCTTTATTGGCACAAAGAAAAATATATTGCTGTTTTTGTTATTTAAATATAATGTGGTGTTTGTGTTGTAATATTGAGTTAGATTTAACTCTATTTTCGTTTTACTTTTGCCCTTGTACGGAACAATTTTATATTGACACGAAGAGTTATAGTTCCATTTAAGGAACACACTTTACTGTACTATAAGTTACAAAACACACGATTTACGAATTACCATTTCAAAACAAACATCTTGCACACAGTCGAAGTGTGGCTGTAATTCAATTTTCGCTGTAGCATGTACGTACGTCCGTATGTATGAAACCACTTTGTTGCTGGCGTCAGGCCGACTGGATTTCTTTGTACAAAAGGCCACGTCGGCGCCACGTGCATGCACCCACATCGCCGCACTACCTTTGTAGATACACCCACATAATAGAAACTAGCCAACTCAATAGTTTTCACTTAATTAGTAAACATGTTATGCTTAGAACTTAGGACAATAACACGATACCTTTATGCTACTTTGACTTGAACGCAGTCTTACTGAATAAACTAGATAGGGTCTTGAACAACTGTATTAGATTAATATTTAACCTCAAAAAGTATGACCATGTGTGGAACTACAGGTCTGAGCTAAAATGGTTGCCGATTCGCCAGAGAAGAATTTTACGCGTTTTGACCACGCTTTTCTGCCTACTAAATTCTCCCACCCCTCCTTCCTATCTTATATTAAAATTGCAATATCTTTATTCTTCACATGCTCGGCATCTGCGTTCTTCCAATAATCTCCTCTTGCTTTGTCCTTCTCATACTAGTTATTTTGTTCACTCCTCGTTCTTCCCTCAATATTCAGTCCATTCTGCTCTGGAACGCGCTTCCTCTCGAGATCAGGACGGCTACAAGTCGGTTTGCATTCGAGCGGAAAGTGTGGATTTATTTTCAACACAACTAAGGAGAGTCATATCACCTTATTCTTTTCTGTTACTTCATTAAAATATATATATTTGTATAAATATATATTATATTCAATGTATATGTACGTTTATTGTACCTATCTTAGTATGATAATAACAACTTTTTTTTAAATTGATGAAATGTACCTGCTATGTTATCTCTTCACCACCCTTGGTTGACTGGTAAAGAATGCCTGAGACTTTAAGTCCGCCTTTGTACCTTTTGTGCATGAAGTCTAAATAAATATATAAATACCTACAGAAGGTATTATTCCGTTTATAAAACGCAATACAGCTCTTGGGACGACGCAATTAAAATGAGACGGAGGCGAGAAGCAGCCAGCATTGTCTTCCTTCTTCTCGCCCGCCTATAATTTAGATAATAGACTAGAAAATATTCTTTTGTCTCTCAACAGACTATCTGGTTGTTAGCCGTCGTTCGATTATTTGCCAAGAATAAGGCGCTCTGTTGGCTATCACAGAGCTTCAGTTTTATGGCGTCAATAATTCGACAAAGGGACTTGGGACTTGGCGTCTTTGCATTTAATGGTAAATCATGAGGCTGATTATCTTGAATTGTTGCCAGCTTTGTTTATGTTACAATTACTCAAATCTTGATTGTGTCGTAAATCTGCAAATTACGGACAAGCTTTAGTTTTACGATGAAACACAGCTCTGTTTATCTTGCCAATGATACAAATACAAAGACTAATTATTTCTGCGTAGTCTAGATTTGGGTTATGTAATCAAATTCAGGTAAATCCTCAAGATGAAAATACTGTTTTCAAATCCCGGTAATAATAAACCTCCGTTGTTTGCAGCAAGGAGTTCTGCATCATAGTAATAATTGTTGTCGCGAAACAGATTTTGAAAAAGGTTTTAAAATTTCGTATAAAGTGCAATTCACACTGTAATAACTCGGCTCGCTGCAGCGAGTACCATGAGCGTTCTAACTATTGTTAATGACTCACCGAGGGCATAATTACATTTTTTTCACGCCCCCTAATAGCAATTTCACTAATTTCGTTAATTCCAAGCGTGAAAACTTAAACCCGTTGTGAAAAATTAAATTCAAACTAAGGTTTCAAATGGTAAAAAGTTTGAATGTTAATGTATGAAGGCAACACTACACCCTGTTGCTTAAGTAGAATTACAAAAGTATTTATATGCTAATCTCGTTAAAAGAAAATACGGGTTTATTATGCTAGTACTATTTTCGTGTAAGTTGGTAAAATCGACTAAAAGATAAAAATGTGGGTAGGCGAACTACAACAAAAGAAGAGATTGAGACCGCAAATTGAATAATAGTTAAAACAATAAACTGTACAAATTAACCAGCGTTCCATTTATTTGTAAACATTTTAATAGTCTTTATAAGTAATCAGAAGTTCTAAATAATAACAAAAACTAAATTAAAATGTTCAAATAAAACTTCGATTGGTATTTGGTGATAAGGCTTTTGTATTGGCGAAAATAGAAACCCGCTTTTTACTTCAAACAAAATATTTGTTCGTACTCCGATTACAAAATTAATGTTTAAAGTTGGTAACTTTTCGCAATGATTGTAAAACAAAACCCGCAAATCATTTGAAAAGCGGCTCTCTGCCAGGCTCAATTACTTTTTAAAAGATAGACGAGGCTTTTACAACTTTTCTAGGGTGTTTCATTAAAAATTTCCTCAAAGACCGGAGCTTGTCTCATTATTATATAGGATTTGAAGAGGACAAGGTGCTACGAACGACGAAACTCCGGTACAGTTTACCTAAGGCGAATGTTCAAGCTGAAACGAGTTGCTATTAATATTTAATGTTCCATCTTTGAGCCTTTTTTTCTGCTGCGTATTTAATATTTGGTTCATACTACTGGGAGTTTCAAAGCAAAAGCTAATGCAATAAATCCATCAATAATAATATTAGTGAAGTTTTGACAGTGTTTAATTTTGCTAATAGCAAACTGAAACTAATGAATTAACGTTTTTGACAGTGAAAAAATTACTCGATCAAATCTCAGAAGTTTTTAATTAAGTATAAAATTGATTGTTAACTAGTGGCGTTCCTTTTAATGGCTCGGTTGATTGAGTGTTGCGCTGAATAACCCTTCGTTGCATAAAGGCGACGCGGTAAGGCCAAATAATTACGAACGGGCTCACGGTAGAATCTTTGAAGCCTTAATCAGGTGAGGACGGGTAGCCACGCCCGCTGCCGTAATTAGAATGTCTCCTTGTATAGCCAGCACCTTTAACATGCGACTGAATAACGAACGACACTTAATTTGGTGCCGATGAGGTGTCATCGTCACTAGATGGCGCTGGGAGTATCGGGCATCAGTAATTAAAAATTGCCAGACTTTATAAAAGAGGATTTTTGACATTTATAATTTTTATCAAGCTTTTCATGTTGAAAAATAATATATTACGGGCATTTAATACCATGATTTCGATTTTTATTTACCTATTTCACCCGCCGTCTTTTCATGTTATTAGGGTTCCGTACCCAAAGGTGGGACCCTTTTACAAAGACTCCGCGGTCCGTCTGTCTGTCTGTCTGTCACCAAGCTGTATCTCACGAGCCGTGATAGCCAGACAGTTGAAATTTTCACAGATGATGTATTTTCATTGCCGCTATAACAACAAATACTAAAAACAGAATAACAATAATATTTAAGTGGGGCTCCCATAACACAAACGTATTTTTTTTGCCGTTTTTTGCGATAATGGTACGGAACCCTTCGTGCACGAGTCCGACTCGCACTTGGCCGCTTTTAGCCTAAACGACATCACACTAATATGACAAAGGCATAAGTTTGTGAGTGTGTATGTGTGTGTTTGTATGTTTGTTACTTCTTTACGCTCAAACGGCTTGTCGGATCTAGATGAAATTTGGCACAGATTAATCCCAGGAATATTTTCCCTTGGGATAATTTTCGACATTCACGCGGGCGAATTCGCTGGCAGAAGCTAGTTATTTATAATGCCAATAATTAGTTACTTACGTAAAATTTTATCTTTAGTAATAATTTCGCAATACAGTGCTAAAATCATGACGATTTGAAGAGTACAGGCAAAACACAGAGAATGTCCTAAAAAAAAAAGATTTTGAGGAAAACGCAGTTAAAACTTTAGAAGTATGTAATTTTTATCCTCTTTTTTACCGGTATGTACCGGTATGTCATGGACATTCCCGGTTCTTTTCTATTTGACAAAAAAGTATTTTTGACGCCTTACGTTAACTTTTTTTAAAGTTAGTGAGTTTTTTTAAGTTTAAATAAATAAATAAATAAAAAATAGAAAAATGAAAACTTGTGATATTCCTGTTTTCTGTTCTTTGCCTGTACCCTTCATTTGTTTTAATCCAACATCAGTTTTAAAATCACAAATTATCGATAAGATTCAACTGTCTGGCAGATAAAACTGGACAGCTAGTGGAATCTAGGCTTAGTATAGTACACATTTTTATTTTCCGAACGATATAAAACCAAGCTTAGTTAATTTGTTGGAGCAGGACGGCAGATCGGAGGTCCTTCTCCCTCGTACTAATGATGCACATTGCAATTACAGCAGCTTACAGCGCGCACAATTACAAACACCCATCTATTATTACGCGCTCTATTGTGCGCTTTTACTTTCAGTTTCGTGCGCACAAAGGGGGTGTACTAATACCGATTTCAGAGACACTGATTGTTTTGACTGTGCAGATATTAACACTGTAATTAAAGAGGCACTAACTGCACTGCAGTCTGTAGTTTAGAGCAGCAAATGGTTCTTAGAGAATAGTATAAAATGATATCATTGAAGTTATCAGTTTGAAATATTCACAATTGTTTAAATATTTTATTATGTTACTAAAAATTTACGGTTTTTGCAATTATTCCTTTATACGTTGCTTCGTACCAAATTCCAAGATTCTGAGTTCACGGGAAGTAGTAGTAATCTTGCGAGTGTCGAAAATTTGCGGCATAAATGGCTGTATCTTTTGATTGCGAAGGCTTAGAAATTTGATTTCTTCACAGCTTTAAATCTTAAGGGACAGTAGACTTGAGATTTCAGCTTGATACCTCCACGCGTTCCTGAGAAAAAGGGGTCTTGACAGACAGACGAACGGACAACAAAGTGATCCTATAAGGGTTTCGTTTTTTCCTTTCGAGGTACGGAACCCAAAAAAAACAATTTCGTTTGCCTGTTTGTTATGCGCTGCCATAAATTTCATCCAATTGCGATAAAACTTTATTAAATTATTGTTTACACTTGCACAAAGGTTATAGGCGTATTACAATTAACTTACACGCACACATATGCGTCACAATTATTTCTGCCGCAGCAGCAACGCGCTGGTTACGAGTACTTACCAATATCATGAACTAAAAGATATGTATTAACTTATTTATTAGGTAAACTAACTATATACGACATACGACATAGCCCGAAGAATTGCCAAACTTAAGTGGCAGTGGGCAGGGCACATTGCTCGCAGAACGGATGGCCGATGGGGCCGAAAAGTTCTGGAATGGCGACCGCTAACCGGAAGACGATACGTTGGAAGGCCTCCCACTAGGTGGACCGATGACCTGGTTAAGGTTGCGGGAAGGCGCTGGATGCGAGACGCACGGGATCGGTCAATGTGGCGACGCCTGGGGGAGGCCTATGTCCAGCAGTGGACGTCTTTCGGCTGAAATGATGATGATGACTAACTATATGATTCCAAAAAAAAATACACAGTTGTTCATAAAACATTATGTGCATGTCACTTATAGGTGAACACAAGATAATATATGTATAAAAATTTGATTTTTGATTAATTCATTAAATTAGATCTAAGACTGATGATTTAATAGAAACGAACATAACTAATTTTATCATGCAATGGATATAAAATTAGTAAAAATAAATGAAATGTTTATAATTATAAATTAGGTAATTTAAGTATATTACAAGTACAATACAACTAAATATTATTATTATTATACACAGATACACGTCGACCACATCGTCCACATCATCGCTTACCATCAGGTGAGATAGTGGTCAAGCGCGAGCCTATCTATAATAAAAAAGTACTTCCTAAACAGTCAGGTATATAAACTCGTCATCATCTTTCTGCCCTTGTCCCATATTACTTGTGGCACAACACGTTTTCTTCTTCCATACCGTCCTGTCCCCCGTCTCGCCATCACTGACTACCTTCTCTTTCATATCACTCCTCACACAGTCCAACCATCTTTTCTCTGCCGTCCCCTCCCTCTCCATCCATCCACATTTATATTCATAACTCTTTTAGTAACATGCGTTTCATACCTCCTCATCACATGACCATACCAGCACAAACGGTTTCCTTTCAACTTTTCTGTCACTTTCGAACTTCCCCTAAAATACTAATTTCTCACTTTATCCATTCTCGTCACTCCGCACATCTATCTTTACATTCTCATCTCTGCTACATGCAATCTCTTTTCATCCATCATTTTCACAACCCAACATTCTGACCCATACAGTACGACAGGTCTAATCGCGGACTTGTGAATTTTGCCCTTCAACTTGAGGGGCATCCGTGGGTCGCTAGTTGTTCCAGTGACCTGTCGCCATTTCATCCATCCCGAGTTGATCCGGTGCGTGAGACCTCGGTCTGCCTCGCCATCCCCTCCTTGGACAGGCGACCCTAATACCGGAAGTCGGAGCACATCGGTACGGGTGTTCCATCGAGAGCTATAGGCACGGAACTGGAGAGACCGCCAAAATCGCAGAAAAAATTCGGTAAATAAACTGATTCTAGGTATTTCCAATTATCAGAGCTAATGATTTCTATGAAGAGATTCGGTCAATACACATTAGTTACATTTAATAAAAATATTTATACTTAAAAAAAGAGAGATAAATTCTCACCGTTTTTTTTCTTTAAAGCAATTCATTAGAGACGACTTGTTTATTTAGGTCCGAGTACTAAAATAACAAAGTTAAATAATTTACTTCAAATAAAAATCACCTGTAAAAATAAAGTGTGCCAATATTTGTACACTTGATTTGACTGTCTGGGGAGTGTCTGTTAGTAGAGATTTCACATCATCGACTCATTTATTGAAGTTATTAAAATAAATATCTTGTATTGTATTCAATAGTTATGCGTAGACTTTAGAAATTGGTTGAACCGAATTGTTAATCTTGATAAAAGAGCTATATCAATTACCTAGTTATATGGCTTTATTAAAGCTAAAAAAGGTTTTAGAAGAAAGGTTGTATCATCTGGTAAAATAAAATTTCAAAATGGACAGTTAATAACCTAAAACATTTTACCTAACATATAACTTTAAAATATTTATTTTGCCACGAAATAACGTTATTCTAAGAATTATTCAATATATTTTCTACGAAAACCAATTCAATAGATAAAATGAGCCTGAATTATTTCAGCAAAAAAACCCTAAACCTAAATCGAATTTCGTACTAGATCTATTTTCAAAATGTCACTCCACGTACCACGGGGTGCATAAGTGCTTACGTACTAAGTTCTCACATACCTATCAAATGGATAAATTTACATACATCACCGAAAAAGAGATAGACGTGACAGTTAATCGAATCTTTGAACAGACGTGAAGCGACCACCACCACTACATTCGGCTTACGGCGCTCAAATAAAAAATCGGTACTGAATTGCTTTTCGCCGAAAACGATAGTGTGAATGAGTGAGACTCTTTTCAAAGCGTGCAAACAACGCGATCCTTTTTACGGTGTGTGTAACTATGAAGCGATTTTTCCGCGGGTCAATTTTATGGCGTAACGTGTAATACGATGCGTTGTTTACCAGCAAAAACACGTTTTTATTGTCTATGGGAGAGAATCCAGTTCTGAATTTAAAAATGTTATGATTAAATTGTTGCCTACAAAATATTGAATTCATATTTTGATCATTTGGTATTTTTTTTTTTAATCTGGATAGAGGGGCCTCCCCTCTGATGTAGATATTTGGATAGTTCAGGTAGGTAATTTGAGGGCGAAGAACTTTTTTTCCTTAACTAGATTTCTAAAGTTCACTCTTCTTAATAAGATAATCCTTGAGGTGCTCTCTCTTGTAGGTATTTGTCTGTCTTTTACATTTTCCTGCATTATATTACAATAAGCTAATCTGTGACATCTTTTTATTCTGGGACACTGATTCAAATCGCATCACAAACGAAGGTGAATTGCAAAATTCTGTAATAAATCCGCAAAGATATAAAACTCCATCTAGGTTTATAACAATTTTAATCCACCTTACAAACTTTGTCGTTGGAGAATAAACACCGAGCGGCACTTTTATAAAAAAAAAATGAAAATCCTCTTTCCTTTGGCGCGTTATCTTTTGAATCGTACAATATTCAGATGGAGCAGGATTTGTGAGTTTAACTTTTTCCAGTTATTATTCATAAATGCAAAGGCGCTAGATATTAGGAGAACTCACTTCAGAAGTTGAAGGATTGAATTTGCGAGTTGGATTGGATCTTGTCAATATAACATTGAACTGCGCCTGATACTGCCTTTGATGCGATAATGTTTTATTTTGTTCGTTCGTGGCTTATTCGATTCGCGTTATTGAAATAAATTTTGGGTAGTGGTGTTTTTGTTCATGAAAACTACGAAAGCCGCATGTTGGATATCGTTATTTAATACGTTGTTACAAAGAAAAAAAAGATTACTGTTACCTACTGGAACGTTTTACAGTGGCTGAACTAAACCTATACGTCTGAATTCACGTTTTCTCATTTATTTACAATTATTCTGAATCTTATTTATTTAACATTTTTGAAAGCCCGAATATATTAATATATGCCTACTTGCCCATAGATACAAATTATATTCTCTCTTTCCAGGGCACGCTTGCGATGTGGAACACATGAATCTGAAGTAGAATGAAGATGGACGCTTTAATGCGTTCGGTTCGAAGCGCCATGGCTCTCCTCTGGATCCTCGTGGGATTGGGAGCCGTCAACGCTGTCAAAGTTGTCATAGAACCACTGCCTAAAGGTAAGTCCATATTATAGAACTGTCGTATATTGATAATTGTTGGATAAACGTTCGTCTGTCAAAACGTACTCTTCCATGTGCAGAAATAATGCTCCAGACAAAATTACATTCGCTCGAGATAAAGACTTGAACGTTTTTTAAAACTTATTACGCTTTTCAAAATAGAATTTGCCAGACAAATTCACTTTAAACACGTATCTTATTTTGAAGACTGCAACAATAGAAATGCACATAAAAACAAAGGAGGTTCTAACCTGTCGCTCACAGAGGGTAAACAGAATCGAGCACCCATTCTTAATTTAGCTTTTTTTTAAGTTAAAGCCGTGGACGGTCTCCCCTAAAGTTCTCCCCCAGATGTTGGTACGACTGACTTCTCTTTAGTTTCGTTTAATTTCCTATCTCTCTTGTCGTGACGTTTATTACGGTCTTGCTCACCCACACCAGCAACATCAGACCTACTTTTGTTCACGGGCACTAATAACCATTTGGAATAAATTTTTATTCGAATCTCTTCGCTGTCTATTTTCGGACGGTGCCGCCACGACGCTTTATTGTTTTCGCATTAATTTACAGTCAACAGCTGCGGGTAACGCGGCTTTCTAAGGAGTTTTTATCTGTGCCTTCAGTATTCTTTCTTTTGAAAGTGAGAGCTCCTATTAATATTAATTAAAAGTTTGAATAATTGAATGGATTCGGAATCGTCCCTCGTTGTTTGGTTTCCACTGACAGTAAATCACGACAATAATTAAAACTCAAGAGTCATTTCATTATTCAGTGTTTGTAAGTGACAGATATTGTCACCCTGAATTATGAGCATCTATATTCAAAATATTAATATTTATCTCGTAGACCATTAAGACATTACATAGTTAGTGAAAAATTGTTAGAGAATCTAGACCATATTTAAGAAAATAAAATGGTATAAGTAAACAACAAAATAATTAAAGAAACCTATAAACAACTCGGCAAGCAAGTCACGAAACGTAGGTACAATTAAGAGCTCGCAGTCGGCATATAAAACACGAAGACGCATTCTTTTTGCAGTGTTTCAGGTAATTACTGAAGCGAAAAAACGTTGGCACATAAAATTCTTTATTGATTTACACAATCAAACATTAGGTCAGTGTGTGTACCTTTTACTGTGTGTCTGCGTGTCTGTGTGTATCCATGTTGCAGCTCGCTGCAAATCCATGAGGAATTCGGCTTCATTTGTTTTTCTTAACGTCCTGTGAATGGGTTTTACTACCGTCAAACAGACAAATTAAAAAGGTGAATGCCCGTTTGAATGAGTGATGAAGGCAGTTTGTTTTTTTTTATTATGGTCAAGATTGTTGACGAGTATTTTATTAATTTCTCTTTGTTTAACTGAGGTAGTTGTCCTTTTTAAAGTTAATATACTGCCATTACTAAATCTCTTTTTGTAACAGTAAATATTAAATTTTCCACAGTGGAATTTTCGCTTCTAGTTACGACCATTGTAAACGCGATTTAAAAGCATTTTACGATGATTACTACTTCCGACTTCAGTATAATTCTAGCAATAGAATGTGATAATTGCGTGCATAGTATATGCAAGCATATAAATTTCTCATAAATATTGTTGTTACGTAAAACAATTAATTGCCACATAATACTTTTTACGGGCAGTCCTGGTAGTAAACCCTATTTGATGTAAGGACTGGCGTTCATCGTGGTTTGCACGTTCATATTGTAATGGTCGCTCTCACTGACCGGTTCAAAACGAATCAAATACGCCCAATTTAGAGCAGAAAACCACAGTGGTGGGTGACCCAAGTGTAAAGTTTTTCAGATTTTTTGTCGTACACATAATTATTTTTTAGTTTTATTTTATTGCATATTAAGGTTAATTGTAAAGCAGTGAATTAAATTAATAAATTTCTTGATAATTATTATCTTAAAAACAAATCGTTTTGAAAATTTTATGAATACATTTTTAACTGCATGTTAGACTGCTGTTTTACTGGGTACATTTTCTTATCATCTTTTTCTTGCCCTTATCCTAATTTATTTGGGGTCGGCACAATACATCTTTCAGGAGTCACACTCTATCTAGCCGTATTCATATCATCATTACTTTCCTACGTAAAAAAATTAACAAGATTTACAAAATACTCTCCACGTGACTTGTACAAATCTCATATTGAAAGTGATATTAGTTCTACGAACTTACAGGACATTGCCGTTTGTTTAAGTTGCCGGGAAAATCACATGAAGTAGTAATCAAGAAAAAGCCATACCTACCTCACTTGATCAACACTTTAGTTTTGTTATTGCTTCATATAATCTGAGAAAGTGTATTCGTTTTTTATTTTCTGGATCCTTCTGTTATTTTAGGGATTAACTGAAACATTTCCGTAGTGTATGTCAATCTTTTGACATTTGTTATCGCTGATAAAAAATTAACGTGTATAAAGCTTCAATATCTACATCTATAAAATGTAGAAATTGATACGTTGCCAAGTTTATGTACCAAAAAATGATCAAATTAAATAAACCAAAAATATACAAATAATTTATTTCGTTGTTACGGTTGTGTTAGGATTAATAGATTAAGTATTCATCTCGAACAAACTAGTAACTAGTAGTATTAACATAGCCCAAGTTTCTATACACTATAGCATTACCTCTTAGCCTCACAACTGTGTATACTGTACTAACCAAACTACACACCCGTCAACGCACAACATGACCCAAATCAGTACAACAAAGCAAATTCATCAACATGATGCATAGCCGTCTATCTGGCATGAACTTGTCCCACACTGCCACATCGTCTGGTGAAGCCTGCAGGCATAGATCTAGTGCTGTCAATTAAAACTATAGATGGTAACATGTCGCCAACGAATGGCCCGACTCATACAGACACGGTCCGTTTTATATGCTGTCCGCATCTGAATTACGTACAGGGTGTTTTGTGTGATCGTGTTTTTAAACTATCACATTTTTATTTGAGGTTTTTAGTTATGATAGAGTTCACCTATGTCTAGCAATAGATATTATTTTTGGCTGAAATGACAGAGAGACAATTTACTGAAGATCCAATCAATTTATTTATAGCATACCTACGGCATATTAGTCAGCGTATATCGATGACGACCACTCAGATCATCCACTCAACTATATAAAATTGCTTCTTCTAATAAAACGCAAATTTTATAATTAGATAGTTAGCATGATTAAATTTATATTCTCGGCTCTTTTCTTTGTGAAATCATAAAACGTAAATCTACCAAAGATTCTGGGGCTTTTACTTAAGTTTTACGACAATGCCTGAGTTTAACGTTTAGCTTTAATTACATTTTGTACTGTTCGGGGTAATTTCATGTCTCGCTTTCACATTTTGCTTACATTGTTTTAAGTTGATATTGAGTGTTCGCGTAAAAGATATGGCCACTTCAGTTCTGTGCGCCTTAATTTGGTCACCCTCTCGGTATGAATACAAAGTTACGTTTTAGGATAGTAGAAGACGATGATTTGATGTAGCGTAATCCCAAAGTTCAGCTATTACTTTATTTTGTAGCTTATTCGTGTAGCAATTAGGTTTTAGTTTGTAATACATACTATTGTTTTTGTATTTTACCTTTGCCTAAGACAATAAATAAATCTCTTTTTTATATCAATACATATAATCATTATATCAGCTGAAAGACGTCCATTGCTGGACATAGGCTTCCCCCAAGCGTCGCCACATTGACCGTTCCCAAGACATATAATAAATCTGTAGAAAAGTCGTTTTTGTACATCGAAAATATTGCCTATAAAAATTGCTAGGGTGTTAAAGGATAACTAATAGAATCTACTGCCAGCATATTGGAATTTTTTGTCTGTTTAGATGTGCATGCATCAAGTCATCATCATCATTTTAGCAGAAAGACGTCCACTGCTGGACATAGACATCCCGTGCGTCTCGCATCCAGCGCCTTCCCGCAACCTTAACCAGGTCATCGGTCCACCTAGTGGAAGGCCTTCCAACGTATCGTCTTCCATCACGTAAAATGTACGAAACCAATTAAATTAAAAAAATACTTTTATACATACAAATTGTACGTACATTGAAGTATTACTTAGTTTATGTTTCATCGCAATCAGTTCACTCTATCAAAATATATATGAGTTTATAGTGTTCAAGAACTAACATACCACAACACACGCAATTCAGATACTCGGACAGTTGAACTCCATATTCGATAGATGGATTTGTGCTATTGAAATCATTTTCTGAATGGCGGTGTTAAGATTCTCCGAGAAAAACGAACTTAGAAAACAAATTTGGTCGATAAGTAGATAAGTAGGGTGGGTAGGTACGTAAGTAGGGTAGGCAGTTGACAGGAGCGAATCACAACTAGTTATTTTAGAAAATAAAATAAAACTTTTTATGTGATTTTGCAATCATACTGTATACCCACATTTTCTCTTTGAACCGTAAACTTATGTTTTTTTTATTTTCCGGTCATTAATGGTCACCACCATGACCCTTGATGCATTTTCTTTTTCCTCATTTATTAGCATGCTTACGTAAAAAGCTACTAGCGCAACCTAACTTGTAACTTCCCTCGAAAAATACACAAATTTTTGTTTAGAAACACTCTGTTTTTGTTTACCGAGGGTCCCGATCTGTAGGGGGACGTTTTGTGACACTAAAACAAATGACGCGCGCCCCATGCTCGATTGACGACGTGACATGACCAAAACTGCAGTAACCTATGGCTGTTACTAACTGGCCAATAAATGTTCTGGACGGGCATTTTATTTTAACAGTGAAGATTATGTACTGTATTTTTAATTTATTAAAAAAATAAAAATAAAAATAAATAAAATAAAAAATTGATCCTTAATAAAAAGTAAATTGATCCTTGGTTGCTTGTGGTTGGTAAAAAAGAAGCCCTGATTACTGAGTTTGAAGTTTAAACCGCTACAACACAGACTGCCTTCATGTGTGCCCCAGTGCATCGTGTCGGTGGCGGCAGGGTCAAGGATCTTCTGATCTTCAAATATTCAATTTGGAAACCAGCCCTTAGACTATTTCATCTCAATATTTTTATAAGCACAGTATTTAACAACCAAGTCATCGTAATTTTGACTAACAAATTTTGAGCTCGACTGTATCTACGGGTATCTTTAACCAATAGGTGTTTTTTTAAAGTTTGAATGTGGGTCCAGCTAACCAATAAAAATACAGAAAATAAAGGACCAAGTCAAGTCAAGTCAACTCGTGGCAAGTGGACTCGTGGATCCAGTAGCGAGCGGGTCCAACTTACCAAAGACTCATAGGTCTCCCAAAAGGATTAAACTCCACAAAACTCCAAACTCTACCTTCAACTTACCAAAAACTAAAACGAAGTAAACGTAGATACTACCTTCCGTTAATGATAAATGGTGTTAATTATTCGAAATAGTGACGAGATAGCCCGGCGTGAAACAGCTGTTGTACATCCCACGCTAGCTGTAAGAAACAACTAAGATGTAATGGGTAATAATGGTTTACGCCTTTAGGCTACGTGCCAAAAACCTATCCTTTCTGATGCATTAAGATTTTATAAAATTGTTTAAAATCACAAGAAGGAGATCCTCCATGTATTTATAGAATTCAGAGTACACAGTTTCATAAGATTTATATATCTCAACATGCTTGGTGACCATCATTATCATCATCATTTTTGCCGAAGGACGTCCACTGCTGGACATAGGATTCACCCAAGAGAATCCAGCGGATTCCCGCAACCCTGACCAGGACATCGCTCTACTTAGGATTGGTGACCGTTCGATACTAATAACGGCGCTATGTACCCTATACATTACTATAAATTATTGTAATATGTCATTTCAAGTCTCCAATAAGCATAAATCTTATCGCCAAGTTCGATATATTTTTGGCGCACGTTTCTGAACTGCGGTGTTAAGAGTATCCGCGTCTACATGACTCTACTCGGTTTTTCTACGTCTGTTTTTGAATTGCATTCTTTGCTATGAAGCTAACATTCAATTGTAGTATCTTATTATTTCAGTTCACTTATAGATCAGATTAGTAATTTAAAGGTTTTTGTCATCATCATCATCATCAGACTTTAAATATTCCGACTGCTGGGACACAGGCGTCCTCTCTGTGAGAGAGGGAATAGGCCTTAATTCACCACCCGGGCTCGGTGCGGATTGATTAATGTTTTTTTTTTAGTTCTAGGACTTGCCGGTTTCCTCTCGATGTTTTCATAGTAGTAGTAATGAAATAATTTACAAGAGTGACTTTTGTACGCTGACTTAGTTGCAAATTGACTTGGTTTTTAATTTTACTCATTTTGCTTCGTGATTTAATTATTGAGACTCTACTTTAGGGCGAGTATACTTATACAGTCCACCTCAACAATAGTGAAAGCTATTCCTTGCGTCTGTTGCTGCATACTATTCGAAGCCCACTTTTTTCACCTTTCTCAAAACAGTTGGCGGTATGGTGCATCCAACATTTCAAGCAGCACGTACAATTCACTTGCTTGATTGTGACTAACACTGGGATTATACTCATGAGGAGGCCGGTGTACAGCTATAGTCCCAAACTCTTGCGTCATTTCTTTGCAGTTAGGTGGTTTTCTATAGTGTTTCAAATCCTTTGACGTTATGGGAAAAATATAGACCACATCTATGTGAAGAGTTCTTACGCCTTCTAAGACGCAATTCAGAGCAGGAAGTTAATCTAACAGACGAAAGAGTGACAAAAAGTGCCCATTTTAGATATATTTTTTTTCAATTGGGGGCAACTCTTTGAATAAATACGGCCTGCCTGTTCCTCAAACATCTGAGCAACATCATTCGTGAATATGCAGCTGAGACAAACTACATCTCCACTGAATTGACTGACATAGTTAACGATCACATATCACATTTTACATCGGAACAAAAAAATATTTCACATAGTTGCCCATAGTGTACTTCATTATGAAGGAAAGCTATTTTTCTTAGACGACCCTAGCGGCTAAGAAATTATCTACTTAACGAAAACAATTCTCGCTGAAATACGATAACAAGAAAAAAATGCGTTGGTTGTGGTTTCTTCAGGCATCGCAACCACTTTAATTCCTGACGGTAAAACGACTCCCACAATGTTTAAAATCCCAATCGATTTAGACAGCAACGAAACACCGATTAGTTTCAGGATTGTTGTCTTATCGTTTGGGATGAATGCACAATGGCAGATAAGAAAACCTTCGAAGCCGTTGACAGGACACTACGGGATTTTGGCCGAGATGAGAGGTCAATGTGCAAGGTCACATTACTTTTCTCTGGAGATTTCAAGCAAAATCTTCCTGTCACAAGTCGGAGAACTACAGTTCACTGAAGCATTCTTTCTTATAGTCTTGAATAGAAAAGATGCGATTAACAACTATCATGCGAGCTCAGCATTTATAAGCACATGAATTTTCTGAAGATTGGAGGAAGAACACGGTCAGGTCACTCACTTAGAGCGTTGTCGGGTTTCAATTAGGTGTAACTGTTTTTATTCCGCGCGTATCTTTCATATCACTTCCTCTTACAGTTTAAGCGCATTGAATTTGCGGTAGCCGCTTACTTCGCGATGACCATAAACAAGAGTCAAATGCAGACCCTGAAGGCCGCTAGTGTCGACTTAAGGTCTAATAATGTGGCTTACGCGCTAGTTCGAAATCCACGCGGACGTAGTCGCGGGCAACTGCTAGATTATAATGTAGGATTAGATTATGAAGCCGAATATACCTAACAAAGTAAAAGATCCGCTGTTCCTTTTTCAAAATTTTAAATAATTGCTGTCCAGCTTACCCTTAAGTGAAAACGAGCGAAAAGATAAGAACAATAATTCTCCTTCCAAATTAAAACCGCAAAAAAACGCATTTATTTTTTTCAGCTAATATACTAAGTGACGAAAGCGTTTTATCATTTCGGCCAGAAACGTCATTGTCTGATAACATGGTTTTGGTACGGAAGGAGTAATGTTCTTGAGGAAATGAAGGACGGAATCTTTGCCGACAGACTCCCAAGGGTAGGTGGTTGGGTAAACGTGATGATTAACGTCTTTCACACGAGTTACTGTTATCTGTCGTACAATAACAACTGAATAGACTTACTTATTTGTTGTGTACGTCTTCGCAAGTTAATTAGCAGAGATTAGGAGGAATGTGTGTTTTTACACGATTTCTGTCGGCTGTAATGAAGGTAATATACGAAATGAATGTGTTGCCAAGTTACTTTGTTTAATTTGGAGATGTTGGAAAAGTTTCGTGTCTTTAATACGATATTACTGTACATATAATGTCATATCTTCTCTGTTACTAGGGGTCTATTTTATAGAACCATCATGGGATAATCCAACAATGCTACAATTTTGTATGTTTCTGCTTTGTTATACAACTCCTTTAGACTATGTATTTTTTTACAAATACGTCACCGGCACCGTGTCAGTAATATTAAATAAATAGGGCCCGAAAACTATATATATAATATATATGTATATCTAAACACTGTTGTTATACGCAAATCAGAAATATCATTTCTACATTAAAGAAATACTATATAAAGGAAAGATTAATTTTTATTTTTCCAAGTTAGTAACAAAAAATATGGAGATAACTGATAACTGTAATTTTATTTTGTTTTTCTTTTTATACTTTGTTACCTATTCCACGCGAACAAAGGCCGAACATAAACCAATTTGAATACATTTAGCAACGAAATAGACAATTCGGTATCACTAACACCAATTTTGCCGATGCACACCACAACAAGGAAAACTATATTGGAGAAACTGCTATAATGGTTCAAAGAGAAACCAAAATAAATCACTGACAAACTTCAAAACGCAGAGATAAAGAGGCATCTAAAAACAATAGCAAAAGATCTCATTTCAACCCCAAATACGTTTCCGATATTCAATAAAATGCCTCAAACGGGATCACATGAAAGTCCTATGGATATAACGTCACATATAAAACGGTTAAATATCAATATGCAAACAGGTTTTCTTCTAAGCGAGAAGTCGACATATCTCTTTATTTTGAACTATCTTTGGTCGTTTATCAAATAATTTTACGTCTATTTTATGGATAATGGTATTGATTACAAGAATTATATTAGTTTTGCATACTTGTTATAGCATTCTAACTGATAATATCTCTGATGTCTATTAGTCTTTGGAATTTTCCCACGCAATGTTTCCCATAGTTCAATTTATTTGTTTTATTGATGTCTTTTGTTTTCGAATTTCGTTTTAGTATTTTATTTTGTTTATTTAATACCTCGTTCGAGCCTATCCTATAATCAGAAACGTTTCTGTATATAAAATAGATTATAATAACAAAAGAGTGCTCAACTGACGCAATACTGGTTTTGGATTTCCTCATATTCGTATTTAGAATCAAAATCCCACAATATTTGAATAATCATATTCATCTGTATCCATGATTCGATTTTCGAAAAATCTTCACCCGATCGCATCCGTTTCAGGACTGGCCGTCAACAAAAGGAAAAACTCGTTGTTAATCTCAAATCCTCGATGTGAAAACATCTGTTTTTCTCCAAAGTGAAGCTATATAAAATAGAAAATATGAGGTGAATT
The DNA here is from genome assembly GCA_949775005.1 of Orthosia gothica. Lineage (NCBI taxonomy): Eukaryota > Metazoa > Arthropoda > Insecta > Lepidoptera > Noctuidae > Orthosia > Orthosia gothica. The sequence continues at coordinate 17,494,481 of OX459044.1, forward strand.
TTTCATCCACTAAGCTCTTCGGCATGTAACTAAGTTGTTTTACATATTTCGAAGGAAAAAATGTTTTCGTAAAGTAACAATTTGAATAAAAGTAATTGGATTTCTTGTACTTTGCTTTGATACTGTAGCAAGTTTGTATTAAGTATTCAAATCAATATAATCTTGGTATCAAAATATTTACTAAAGTTCTATTTGTGAAGTTTATTCTTTCTGATAATGTTTTTACGTAAGAGATGAAAAATGTGTCCTTACAGATAAATATATGACCTTGATAATACTTATTATAATCCACTTACAATAGCCAGCAAACAATAGATTGTTTTGTACAACCTTCTATCAGAAACGCCTTTATTAGGTCACTCAACCTGCGGCAACCACATTAGTGTCCATTTCTTTTATATATTGATACGTCGAAATATATAGTAAATCATACACGTGCCTGTAGCTAATAAATAAGTCAAGTCTGTTATAATAATGTCATTCTATCTAGAAATACAGATGATCATACATTTATTTTTTGTTTTATTGGCAGCCTTGGACTTATAAGTAATTATGGATATATATGTTACTAGCTGTCCGCCCCGGCTTCGCTCTAGTTAATATAGATTCTGTGATTTTCTACTTCTTCATGATTCTGATTGCCTGCTAGTTCGAGAGTCCTTACCACATATCATGATATACTTTGTCTTAATGTTTCTGTTGTCCTGGTAGTTTGAGAATCACTACTCATGATTCCAGCCCCGGTTTCTTTACTTCTGGATTCTGGTCTCCTGGTCAGTTGTGGAAAATTTAACTGAGCTTCCAGACGGTCTAAGTGTAAATAAACATGACCATACAAACTTTCATCCCTTCCTCTGAATTGGGTAAAATCCTTTCATAGATGACACCTACAGTATAAAATCAATATCCTCTCAAAATTTCAAACTTCTGTCATCAGTGGTTAAAACTGGGCGTTGATATGTCAGTCGGGACATTGTTTTTTTTATATATAGATTATGGATAATAATATTGTAAATGCGAAAGTTACCTGTATGTCTGTTGCCCTGTCTGTCTGTTCGTTACGCTTTTCCGCATAAACCGCCAAATCAATTTGAATAAATTTTAGCAAAGAGATAGATTGGACCTTGAAGAAGTACATGGGACTTTTTTACCGGGAATAATATGTTGCTTTGGGATAATTTACGACTTTCACGCTGTAGAAGCCGCTAGTAGGAGCTATTTTATGTTAAAGTCATAGCAATCTCCAACGTATTCTTTGTCTATATCACTTTCATATGCGCTTGATAACAAATGGGCTCCAATTCAGAATGGCAAATAGAAAATTAGAGGATGGGTTCTCTCCAACCCTGGGCTTAAGTCCTTAAGTCGTTCTTACGTCATGTGTGTAATTTGTTGTGTCTAATACTGGGTGATTTTCGAATTGAATATGTATAAGGTCAATATGTTATATTCTGTTCTTAATATTGTTTAAGTTATAGTTCCTTTACCGACTATGTGATTAATGCAACTTTTACCTTATCAGCAACGGTTGGAACTATAGCTACATTTAGATGCAAACTTGAACAATTATGCCGAATCGCTCGGCATAGCAAATAAGGTTAATACACAAAAAGGTATAATAATAACGTACTATAGTACGTACGATTCCTGATACACGATATTTTCCCTATTTCATGTAATATTATCACGTTGTTAGTGAAGACTTATATGGAATGTACTTTGGATGAATTTATTTTTTGTGTCTCGTATTCGTGAAATAGGATATAATAGTATTATTATGAACGTTGAGCGTCTTATGTTTGTTCGAGTAGACGATGCCTACGTGATACTTCTAAAGAGATTTAGAGCGATTTTTCCTTTTTCTATTTATTTTTCTTTATTGCTTTTACTTAGTATTTCAAGTGTACAGTGGGTTTAGCTATCAAGACGGTACTGTTTCGTAGCAACTATGTACATCGATTTAACACGGCATATATAATCTTATCAGAAATTTCGTCAAATCCTTTTGATGTCCTTTTCTGCAAATTATTAGCAAATTCATTAGTTTTCATACCAAGTAGGTATACAAGTAACTACAATGTGGTTTAAACTTAAAATATTTGTACATTTTCTGATCGTGTTAATTGCTCAATCAGCCTGACCGGACATTGTTTACTCTAAAACTCTCTGCAAAACTGACCACGGTAATAGGGGCGAATTCTGTTCATATTTACGATCACGTAAATCAATAGCGGTCTCTGTCCACATTAGGCGATTTATTCGATTTGTGGTGTACCCTCGCACGGGCACAGGGGGCTACTCCAACAACTCTTAACGTATTCTAGACAGCGCCACCTGCCCTGTCAATATCATTCGTAGCGTAGCCGTCTGTGTGGAAAAAGGAGCCGATTACCCTTGTTTACGCACAAAATAAAGTTTTCTTCTCATTGGCTCAGAGATAGAGCAGCGCAGAGATTAAATTCGGGTCGTGTTTGTCCTGAGACCCGCGCGCCCCATGTAAACGACCCTAGGTAAGGAGACAAAATATCATTTGGCATAGCGTAATGGCCTCTGAAGAAAGGTTACTTTACGACTTCTTATTTGGCATCTTGTAATGAGTTTCGTAACGAGAGGGGCGCTGCAAATGCTGGCCGCTTTGATTTTTAAATGATTTTAAATGTAAGCAACGATTTTAATGTTTATTTTTGGGCTTTGCACTCAGTTGTAAGCCACCCCTCCTGCTGCGAAAAGTTTAATACTAATAGGTCCCCTTAAGTGGGACAAATAATGATTTCCTTAATTAAATTTTCCCTGATTTTGTATTACTATCTATGGTAGGTACCAACACCAAAAAAAAAAGTCAAAGACAAAAAGGTTCACTTGAATATTTTAAGAACGTGGCTCAATAAATCGACTAAAAAGTTGTGCCCTACATAATTCTAGAGTAGTGTATAAGCTGAACACTTTGTTGCTTGGTTTATGCCATCCAAGTAGGCATGTGACAGTGGAAAGGAGTGCAAAGCTCTTTACTCTGTAGAACCAGTTCGAAATGCTCCAGTAATCCTGTCACTTTGAATTTGGTTTCAAGTCGGGACCCACGTTACCTACTTTTACGTTCGAAATACTTTGTCGTGTTTATGGAAAAGTCAACGGCAAAGGACTCTTTTGTTCGCTTCAAAATTTTATGTATTCATTAGTTTGCCGAAAGATAAATATGCACAGGCTTTTGGGAAAATCATTTGGGAAATGTACTTTGGTATGTTACTTTTGTTTAAATTTTAATGAGATGTCATTTTATGATTTATTCTGTTTAAAGCTATTAAAAAAAAGGATGTATTAGGATGAGCCTTTTTTTAAAACTTCTTAATATAATAAAATATAGAAGCAAAAACATGAAATTAGAGAGATAAAAATCGAAACAAAAAAATACAGCCAGACATCTGCCAAAAAAACAAAACAAAAACAGCACATATTGTTCCATATTTAAAATTAAATAACGGACGAACAACAGCGAAAAATCTAAAAGCTTACATCAAAACACAACACGTATAGCTCCGCTCTCACGATATGATCCCACGTCTCTCTAGGGACCTCGACCCTAATTGGACGTGGTCAGCCTCCGGAATCAGACGTCGATTATTTAATCTATGATACCACATCTTATTCAACTTTTATATCGGCTTGCACAAATTGGTAGAGCGATTTGCTGAATTGTTTCGCGTTTTTTGTTTGATTGCTTTTTGAATTGTTTTGTAGTTAGGTTAGGTTAGGTGGTTGTTAGGGTTTGAATTGGAATGATCCGTCGTTTTTTTAAAGATTTTGAGATTATAGTACCATCTGTTTTCTTGTATCAGTAAATAGAAATATTTACTTGAAACATTAGTGTTTAAAAACCATGACGGATCGAATGAGAACTATAAATGCAGACGATGGAGTATACAGTCATATGCTCTACAACAGCATTTAGATGACCCTTTACTAATGACTTTTCACTACCAATAATGCAAGTTTACACGAAAAATTTAAGAAGTATATAATTACTAGCTTCTGCCAGCGGCTTTACCCGCGTGAACATATGCCTGGTATAAAAAGGACATGTGCTATTCTTGACTATAATTTAACTCTGTGCCAAATTTCATCCAGATCAATTCAGCCGTACTGGCATGATTTAGTATCAAACATACAATACAGTAACAAACTTTCACTTTCAAACTTTAAATTCCAGCTATAACCTAAACATGCCCACCCACTCGAGCAGTACCGTCGTCGAAGTAGTCGATTTCTCTCCTTGCAAACACTCTAAACTGTAGCATCGGTAGCTAACTGCTGGCAAAGGAGACGGCCAAGCGACGTGAGTGGTTTCAAGATATACCTTATCTACGATCCTGGCTATTAGGGCTCGACAGCCTGCCCTGCCAATATTGGCGGCCAATATCTGTTGCGCTGTATTGTGATGTTTCACAAATATTGGGGTGGTAAATATTTTGCTCGGAATTGTATTGAGAAAGTTATTGGTTGAAACTTTTAACCGTATTCTAGACCTGGCTAGTAACGAGACCAAATATCTTCCTGCTTCAGATTACTTAAAATGATTTATCTTACACAAATATAAATACACAATACACAAAAATGTCTGCGAAAGAACCGTGACTCATATTATATGACCCATAGGAGAGTTGTGTTGATAATGCACACAGTTTTCCAATTCCTTAAAACAGAACAAACTTTCAAAATTGGCTGTAAAAACTCTAGACCAGTCCGATCATTAAACTGTAAGTTTTTCTAACAAAGTTCAAGATAAAGTACTCCAGAACTGCAACTTGTAGTTCCTGATTCAAAGAGCCGTTCAGAAGACGGACCGTGTACGAGAATTACATAAATAGTCTGGGCGTTCGATTAACAATGAATAAGCAATGCAAGTAACAGGCAATTGTTCTTGAATAACTTGACTGAATTGTGGCATTGGATTAACTACTCAGCGCGACCCGACGAAACTTCGTCTGTCTGAGATCATTCCCTATAATATTCAATTTAACTTTGACACTTCGCCCGTCCAACAAAACCACTGTCAGCTTTTTGTTTTAGGATATCATTTCTCACTTCTCGGATTAATTATAATTTGCGACAGAATAATAATTTCACTTATAAAGTCGGCTCTTGGGAGCTCATTTTGAATGAAGGCTTGTCGTTGCCGACGAACTTTTGGGAGTAAAGGCTGTAGTTTGAACATCACTTAGACACACGCTGTAGCGAATCATTGGGCCAGAAATTGATGCGAATAGTTAGTCTAGCGTATAAGCTGAAGGGGTCCTGTCTACACAAATCCATGCTAGGCACACTCAAACATTTATCACATTAGTTACTGGTAATTAAGTATGATAAATGTACTGTTAGGCTTCTCTTGCCGTTAAGTAGTGAGTCTATGTAACTTTCACTATTAAATCTGCGAAAATCTCAGATCACCTCTTGACCTTGTTTACTAAAATGAAGTTTTATACACAAACAGGTTAACTTAATACTGCTACACTTTCAAATCATTACTAAATAATATAAAGTCCTTGGTAAGTGACATGATTGTTCACTATACAAAGTAAATCAAAGCTTAACACAATTACTTCCACCCAACTTAGTAGGTGTACTTTCAAAATGATATCTCAGTGTTTCAGACACAGCTGTTGCTTTAGGATATCTACACCGACGCAATTGCCTCAAACCTTAGTGTACATTACTACAAGTACATATTGTAAAACATATCAGACAAGGTTAATCATAAACTTAAGCACAACCTTCTCACACTGTTAAGTTAGGCAACAATTTCCTAAAGTGGTGCCAAAGTTCCCTTTGAATGGAAAGGCAAGTGAAATATATTATCGAATCCATACGTACGATGAACTCCGTCGTCAATTTGTATTCTGTATGTTGAATTGTGAATGAATTTTGAGTGTCTAATGCTTTGTGCAAATTCTCTTTTTGGTTTGATTCGATGTTTCATGTACTGTTAGGAATGGTAACATTATTATAAAAGAGGGTCTGGAAAATGATGGTATAAAATAGATTGATGTTTTTTGCGCCTTCAATGTTATCTTCACCAAAGCTAAAATTACTAATACATTCGGAATCTTTCCTTTTGGATTTCATTCAACATTTCTAATGCATTTGTCTGCTATTAATAAAAGTGGATATTAGCTAATTAACTTAAGTGAAAATAAACTCCATTTCTAAAATTATAAAACCTTCTCGTTCATTTTAATACTAATCTCGGCGAAAGTATCGTATAATATTCACAAAGTTCAGAAATTAATTAAAGCATGCAATAAGAAAATTTTGTATTTTTCTCAGGCTAACCTCTTTCTTTATCCTTTGACCAGCGTTAGTGTTTCTGACAGGCAATTTTCTACATTATAATAATGTATTTTATTTGTTCTTCTTTAGATTATTAGGAATTGTATTGTAGTAATTCAATCCGTCAGGAATGTTTTTGAAGGATTACACGTGTGATAAGACAACATTTGTAGATTCTTCAAAGATTTGATAGGGCCATTTTAGTTTTCAGTATTTTGTATGTATACTTTGTCTAATTATAATAACAATATTTCTTGTTGATCTAGTGATCACTGAAGGATTAAGACAATGACAGTCGCCACGAACTTAAGGGAACAAAACTCGCACTCGTTTCACACCCGTGCGACCCAAAATTCAGTAGATTTTTGAACTTATTTATGATATATAGATATATTATTATTCTATGACTCAAAATTTTCTTTGACCTGGTGAAAATTCCATTAAAATACTCCCGGCATTTTGGTGCGATTATCGTTTTTTTTGCCTGTATTAGACATAACTGTACAAATTAAATATGTTATACGAATAAAACTCAAAATGTTCATAGATCAAATTATTAAGAAAATGGTCTAATGTAACATACATTGTTTTCAATATATTATTTGCACTTGGTGCAGACTAGACGCTCTCAATCAACTCGGAAGTATTTAGATTTGGTAATACTATTTTATCATAATGTTTTCTATTAAAAAAATGGGAGTAAAGCTGCTAAAGCTGCTATTAAAGCTCTATATATTTTAAACGGAAATAAAAATAAAACAACAATAAATTACTTAGTTCTGAATTCAAATTGTAATACACGATAAATGTAATAATTGATGGACATGGAAATTAGCATTCGTTTGTATTCGGAAATGCGATCATTGCCGTGGGACATTAAGAAAATTGTTGTATTCTACACCTCTACTGATCCCTCTAAGTGTGATTCTAAGTTATATTAGGTAAAGTTTATCTACTTATAACAACAATATTTGCTACAATATGTGTAAAAATAAAAAGGCCCCGACAATGTGACTTTGTTCTGCGTATTAGTCTTGACATTAAACGTCATAAAGTACTTTCTCTGATTACTTTCATTGGACGTCCAATAACTTGATTGGCACCGACTTTCTGTGAACATTCTATTACAGACCACAGCCAACAAAAAAGTTTATTTTTCTTATTTTCTGATAAATCAAAAGTAGTCAAGTTAAGTGGTTATAAGGATTGGGGCACACAAGTCAATTCACAAATTCTTCAAAGATTCCGTTGCAAGAAGTTCAGCTTTTCTCAACTCATTTCAGACAAATGAAATAATGCCTGCTAGCTAAACGATCACTTTTTATTGAACAATACTTTTATAGAAATACCTAACAATTGTGAGTCGTTCAAGATGACTTAAGGTTTATTTCAAGATGACGAATCTTGACGGTTTAGTAATCCCCGAAGGATTTGGGCAGAGGGGCACCTCAAGGACAAACGAGCACACAACACACACACACACATTATATCGCACACAGTATATAAGTAATTTCGTTTTATGTAAATGTAACCAACTTTCTCCAAATAGACTAAAAAATAACTCATTTCTAAAAACTATAGCTTCTCATATTGTGAAGTGCTACCAGTGCGTACTATCGCTTATAATTTCAATCACTCAAAAATATTTCAAAGCTATTGACCCTACGGGTCCTGGCGTCGAAGTATAAAATCGATAAGCATAGAAAATTTATACAAAAGCGTGATAGGGCCCCGTATTGGTCACGGTAAATTATAAGGAAACTCAATATTGTGTAAATGGCTTAATCACGGCGGTGTAAACTATCTGCTTAAATATTTATTAGTAATTATTAGTTTAACCCCGTTTCTAGTACCTCGAGAACAGTGAAAATTAAATAGGTTTATGAAATATACTGGATGGATTGTACAGATTAAAAATCAATTCATGATTGTGTCCATGGTTTGATAGCATCAAACGGTAAGTATAGAATCTACTTACAGAAAATTAAAAAAATATAGTTATTAGTAGATCGATCGGTTGGTTACATTCCTGTGGCTCTAGTCAAGTCTTATTTTCAACGAAAACGTGCGCTAGCGATTGGAAAAACGTCAAAAGTGTTTGGGATTTTCAAGCGATATCATAATGTCTCGTGATCACTACACTACATATTGACATATTTCGAGATTTTCTAGAAAAAAAACGAAAATGTATAGGTAATTAGAATTGTGCTATTATGCGGTCTCGTAGGCAATGCTTTGTGACAGTGACAGCTAAGCACCAAAATAGTCACAAGTTCTTTATTGAAAGCAATTTTTGTTTTAATTTACGCTTTATTTTGTTATATTTTACGTTTTGAACGCTTCTAAAAGGATGAAAGCCTTTGTACTGAGTTAAATGCAACAACGATTTTGGTACCGTTAATGGAGTGATAGTGTTAGCCAATCTTTTCTTTATTTTTAGGGTTCCGTACCTCGAATGGAAAAAACGAAATCCTTATAAGATCACTTTGTTGTTCGTCCGCCCGTCTGTCTGTCAAGACCCTTTTTCTCAGGAAAGCGTGGAGGTATCAAGCTGAAATATATATCAAATACTCAAGTCTACTGTCCCTTAAAGCTGTGAAAAAACTTCTAAGCCAATGCAATCAAAAGATACAGCCATTTATGCCGCAAATTTTCGCAAATTTTTGACACTCGTAAGGGAATCAAAACCTACAGGGTACTTCCCGTGAACACAGAATCTTGAAATTTGGTATGAAGCAATGTCTTATAGCACAGATAAAGGAATAATTGCGAAAACCGTATCTTTTTTGTACATCATATAATAAAAATATTTTTAATAATTTTAAAGTTACTACTCCTTTCCTCACGAACGCGTAGAGGTATTAAATTGCAATTCATATCAAATACTCAGATCTGTAATACCTTTAAGCTCAGGTTTGTACGGAACCTTCGGTGCGCAAGCCCGACTCGCTCTTGGCCGGTTTTTTTATTATTTTCTGTCTATCATGTTTCTTTTGTATAATATACCCAGTTTTTTGAGAGATCTGGCTCCTAAGGACAGGACTTCCTAAGTACAAGAGCCAGGGCTGCACTGATATTTTTGACAAGAAGTGTGTTAATAAATAAATAAATAAATAAAATCACTGTCAGTCAAACTTGGTTCCAGCTGCTACCAGACAGAATAAAAATAAGTCCTAAATGACCTTATAGTTTTTATATATATCTACCTAATACTTACAAGCTTTTAGCTAGCAACAAACACTGAAAAGAGCTACCAACAGATAAAATATAACCAACATTACCACAGAATTGGACTAGACCATATTTTCTATAGCCAAAGATTCGGCCTTCGGTTTCCATACCCTTTGAGCGATATTGGGCACGAATCTGGATGTTTTCTACGTGGCTACCTTCGTCCACTCAATCGTTACTGATATCTCAGACCTTATAAAAATGTAGGATAAATGGAGAAATGTTACAAGGATGCGGGGTTTCTTTGGGCAAGTTATCTTGTATGAAACGTTTTTAGGTCATGTCTAGGTTGGGAATGGTCCACTTTATCACTTTGTATGATTAGAGGTGGTGAGGAGATTATGGAGGATGGGCAGAGTTATAGACGGGCAGGCTGAAATCTAGTTTTCATAAGTGCTTGAGCGTTTACGTGAAGGTCAAGAGGACGAAGGTTGCTATTAATTTTTAATATTATTTTTGAATTCTATTTTAGTACATACATGTTGACATGATAATTAATATCTATAGAGACTGTCTTTATAACGTCCTTACAAATTTATTATTTAAAATAAAAAAATATCTAAAATGTAAAACGGAAAAACTTGTCAGTATTCCCGTTTAAAATGTACACTAGTTATCATTAAATCTAAATAACTTTTTATAAAAAAGACTATCGAAAACTGAAGCGGATTTATCTAAAAATAACGTAACTAACGCAGTTTACTAGAGAAAAGTTTGTTATTGCATATGTTGTTCAAAGTTATAGAATAGGAAATTTTATTACGCTTGTTTGAAATAAAATAAATTGCAAAGTCTGTTCTGTACAAACAAGCTTATAAAATGCGGCAAAATGTGTAGTTGTACGTACATGTGTAGTAATTACTTGTGACTAATTATTGTATGGACTAGTTTTGTGTCCTTTACTTATGTGTGTGTTATATAATGTTAGGAATATTTTGCTTATGTCCGGGTTCTAAAGTGGTCTTACTAGTGTATCCAGCCGATAGTACTATCTTGTTGATATCTGGAGCTAGAGGTATTGTAATAGATACATTCGTTGAAAAAAAACTATTTGGAGGTTACCTAAAGATTTCAAAAATCGGATATTATTGTAATACTACCAATTACGTCTATTGGGTCGGTTTTGTCATAGTAGCCTTAAAGAAACAGGTGATAGTGAGGGCCGAATAAGGACATGGCACGTTTGTCGTACCGTATAGAAACTTACCAGCTGATGATAAGAAAACGGACCATAAAATTTTGCTAGCTGATAATGGCGTAAAAACACTAATAGGTAAAGTATTGATAGATAAAGAACAAAATTGTATTGTAAAGATGATAGTTTAAGATGATGGAGAAATTACTGATCCTAAATTAACTTAACTTAAGCCCATAGACTAATCACCACTATCCTCCTAACAGAACTCATCCATGACTCACAATCACAAAAGATTACAAAAACCAAACAACATTTTAAATACAACAAAATAGTTCCACGACCTCTATCATCGCTGTCCATTTGAGACAATTGAAGGGTAGTCTATAAAATTCTTAAGTCGCAGATCGAACTGTATCCGACATGGAAGACAGTTTTGGTTTCGTGATTTCATTGCTATTAGGGTGGGCTGGCCGTTCCACGTTTATTGTTCAAGATACGAGTGGATTTGTGGAAGCAATTTCCTTTATACATTTTGTTTTGTCCTTTTTCCTGCAGTTTGATGGTCCACTTCGTGAGTTGTGGCCTTAGTTCGATTTAGCAAAACTCCTTGAATCGATACGATACGCATCTTGGCCGCAACCTGCCCGTCCGTACTGTGGGAAGGGAAAGAATGTAATTATACAATCCGATCACGTATAGAGCTGAACGAAAACTAATTTAGCACCGAAGTTCTTTTGGCAAAAATTAAACAGTGGACTGGACGTCTATTTACTTTTGTGATTTAGAAAAGTAAATGGTTTTGTTGTGATTAGGAATTTAATTAATCTAGTTAGTATTGGAACACACATGATGAAATTTATTATTCTTAGGAGGACCAGGATAGCTAACATTGTCTAGACATATGAAAAACGTATTGAAGGTATTTACATTCGTTATTAAATTTTTTAAACACGCGACTTGGACTCGCATGTTCAAACATAAAGTTCCAGATAAAAACATAAAACCTACAAAGTCACACAAACTGTTTAACAATTCTCTTTTGGATATCATTTCGTAAAAACTAGATTATACCATCAGTGCTGTTAAACAAGACATAAATTAAACTTCTAGGAGTTCGCATCTGAATTTACTTTGAAGTTGAAACAGAAATGTTAGCAACAGAAATAGACATCGTTACTTATCTTGAAAACCGGTCGACTGAAGAAAACACGTAGAGCTGACTTGCTTTTCTTGAAAAATATTAGAAAGCTAATACGTAATAAAATAATACTAGCCTGTATAAGTCTCACTACGAGGCATATGCCTTTTCTTATACAGAGACGCCACGACCAATAATTATCACATTCTAAACTACTTTCACCGATGCCAGTGTTGTCCAAGATAAATTTAATAAGAACTTAAAAAAAAAAAGTATTAATTTATTTTAGGTTTTTTATTGACTAATTTCTTGTAAATCTTGTGTCATAATTGGAATACCTTTACATTACAAATTCATCCCAATTTTCCAACCAATTAACTGAAGCAGCAACGCAAAGAAAACTCTAACAAAGCTTAGTACACACGACACATAAAATATAAAACTGTTTACCCAAACCCAAGTTAAAGATTCATGTTACTCCTCTTCAAAGTCATGCTTTCTCCGTCACAGGTAAGAAGTGCGCCTCCCTTCAACGCAAATAAACATGACATCGTCATTCAAATGCGGGTCTTATACAACCTTTGGACCTCGGCTTTATACGTCGGGTTTTTGTCAATTCTTCGCGTCTTTACCTCTGTCCATTTCGTCCAAGAAACTTCGCATTGACATTGAATTTCGTACGGTGAACTGTTTGTTTGTTTGATTTTATGTGTTTAGGTTCTTAAAAGACGATTATTTAATGATATTAAGGTTGAAAATAGTTCTATAGGTTGATCATTTTCTTGAAAAGTGATTTTAAATGTGAGAATAAGAACTGCAGGTTACTTGGTATATTTTCAGAATCGTTTATCCTCTACAAGTGCGTCTGATACCCTACTATCTCTTACGCATCAGTTTTCAAAGGAAGAGTGAAACGCTTCTGAACAAGCTTGTTCCATCGTAGACTTACTCCATCTCTTTCCACCTGGCAATATCGAGGTCAAGATGTGTTAATTGCCATCTAAAATAAATATAAAAACATAGATATAATTTAAATCTCTTTAGATTTTTGTAACAACAACTAATAAGGTTTTGGTTACCTAAGTGGAACTAGGTTTAAAATTAAATTACCTCTAGATTTATTAAGGCCCAGTATGAGATGCCTACACTTTCATCATAGAAGGACTACTTAAATATTAACAGACCTATCCTCAAACTATTTAGTGCCTTGTATTTACAGTTACTAATAATGTAGTACCTATTATTGATCAACAATGTTCCTAGATAATTTACGGTAGTTCTACATTAATTTATGTAGGTATTCTAGCTATACCAGCTATAATTATTTCTCTGGCGCTTAGTTTCAGTGTAGTTAGGTACATTAATTATTCAAGTTAGTAACCGAAACAGATACTCTATACAGTGACGCACATTCAAACAAGGACAGGTAAATGTGTTGTTGGATAAAATCCATTATAATGTTGTGTATAAGTAATTCTCGTTAGTGAAATACTGATCGCACTAAATGTTGAGCTTGTAATTAGGCCTGATTACTTTAACTTCGAGAAAGAGGTCAACCGTCGAATCTGACTCGGCTGGACAGCGTTCAGGCAGTTGCGCGGTATCTTCCGTACAACTCACCTCAGTGTCTTAAGACGAAAGTCTATGACCAGTGTGTGTTACTAGTGATAACCTATGGCTCTGAGACGTGGTCGCTCACAATTGGCCTCATCAGCTTACAGTCACCCAAAGGGCAATGGAGAGGGCCATGCTTGGAGTTTCCTTGCGTGATTGAATTAGAAATGTAGAGATCCGCAAGAGAACCAGGATTACCGGCATGGCCATAGAAGAATTGCCGAACTTATGTGGCAGTGGGCAGGGCACATTGCTCGCAGAACGGATGGCCGATGGGGCAGAGAAGTTACGTTGGAAGGCCTCTCACCAGGTGGACTGATAACCTGGTGAAGGTTGCGGGGATCCGATGGATGCGGGACGCACGGGACCGGTCATCGATCATGTTGGTCATTGTCGGTCAACGCTTGTGGGAGGCCTATGTCCAGCAGTGGACGTCTCTCGGCTGGACTGAAAATGGATTTGAAGGCAAGCTAGATTACTTGCTTAGTCCTTATGAAACTTCTTCCACTCCAATCAAATCCATGATAACCGAAAAAAACCCTCGATTAATGTAAAAAATAGAAAAGATATTACTGTAATTTTGGTCGATTCGAATGGACTGAATTATAATATAGGAGTCAATATAAATCTTAAAACTGGCCAAATTCGAGTCAGACTCGCGCACGAAGGGTTCCGTACCATTATCGAAAAAAACGAAAACGAAATTTAGTATTTGTTGTTATAGCGGCAACAGAAATACATCATCTGTGAAAATTTCAACTGTCTAGTTATCACTGTTCATGAGATACAGCCTGGTGACAGACAGACGGACAGACAGTCTTAGTAATAGGGTCCCGTTTTTACCGTTTGGGTGCTGAACCCTAATAACGAGAATGTTAGGTACCTACTTCTCCATTTGTCCACGGATGTATGTTGACTTACTTAATCTTAAATAACACATTCGTATCGGAATCAGCAGCAATGTATCGTCCAAGAATAAAGCGTAGTCTCGAAACGGTGCCATTTGAAGGAATCAATCAAAGCCAAACGTTCGCACAATCAACGTGCGTGGAACGGACGAGCTAATCAAACTAATGGCAACCGGAGGGCCGGCCGATTGCTCCCGACTCGATGCCGCAACAAATCACAACAATAACACTGACGCGTGATAGATTACCCTCAGCGACGGACTCAATTCGAGCCCTGTTACACCTGATTGATTCTTCATTAACATGTTCTGGCCTTAAGTTTGACTGTCTTGTTGTAAATGAGCTATTAGAGTTTATTGGTACAATTTGGGGAGAGATAGTGGATGTTACAGCTGAATATAACACACGCACAAATGTCTAAGATAGTAGTTAAATTTGAAATCCCAGCCGGGGTCGGGCTATATCTACACCACAGGGTCTTTAAGTCATTGAATAGGATACTTCTGGGCAAGAGCACTCCATCGTTGACCACATCTCATCTAAGATAGTAGTCAAATGCGATCATTTCAATGCTAAAAAAGTAGTTGAGGTAGAAGATAGACCCGCAGTAAGAAAAGCAGAAGTCCTCAGATCAATAGTTGTAACTGCTGTAATGCTAACACTAAATGGCGAGAGACATTTTATACGTCCCAACGGCAACGACCCGCTACCTTTCGCCAAAACGATCTTACAAATTAAGTTCTAATTGGACAATTATTAGGTTCTATCACAAACGCAGCTAGATATAGACTTTAACCTAGCCAAAAAGAAAAAAAATCTTCATTGTTGTCTAAGAATATTTGGATCAGAACCTTTATTAATGTCTACCGTAGACATTTATAAAGGTCAACGTGACCCGACCACTTCCTTAAAAGGCACTTCGCCATATCAATTTAAAAGAAACGATATGTGTCTCCCTCAATTTTCTACATATATGCCTTCAGGTGGAACAACTGCGTCATTTTTAGCCACGACTGCGACGTCAGGCTGCCGTCAAGTTAGCGTCAGTGTGGCCTGCCTCGCCTCCTCTACCAGACATTTATTAAGTAGGAAATACGGATGAACTGACCGGAGCGCTGTTAAATTGTTCAACAATTGTTGTAACAGTGTTTAGCCGATGTTTGTTTTAAATTAAGTGGTGACCTGGTTCTAAGTTCTAACTTTCACACTCTGACGGTATCGGCTTTTATAATGTGCTATTTTAAGCTGGGTGCTTAGCGAAATTAATGTGTTTTATCGTAATCGGCAGTGGACAGGATTTTATACTATACAGGTACATGTATATTTAACACCACACTCTGTCCTGAATTTTAAACTAAATAAAACCAGCTCTTACGAATCAAACAATGAAATAATTTTGTCGAAAAACTACTCTACAATTTATTCCCCGGCTATAAATCCTAACAATTTGCCTGGAAGTCGTGTGAACCACCAAAGCTGATAATTGCTCACACACAACAATAAAACGTCACTTAGTATTCACCTGTCGCCCTGTATTAATACCAACGGGCTTACCATACAGTACGACATGCATTTTCGAATGACAGCCACTGGTCAGACTTTTGCGGATGCAGCACAAAGGCACTTATTTTTTTGTCGGACTAACGTAAAATCCAAATCAATGGTTAGCTCGACTCACTTTTGTTATTGCTGCTATTATATTCTGGCCGTCGCTTCGCCGACTATTTCTGGCTTTTTGGCCACTCGAAGCCGGCTGACCGTTGGAACTCGTGGTTTCCGCGTAAAAATTCATGGACATGTGAGTGATGCGATCGTTCTAACTTTAGATAGTTCAAACAATTTTATGATGAACTTTATCCACCTGGAGTTTCAAGATGATTTCCTTGGAGAAATCGGCTTACGACCTCTACGGTCTCCATTCATCAATGTTACTTAAGCATCCTACAAAATATTGCATGAATAACATCGTAGTAAACAGGCGACTTGCCTCCGGCCACAATATTGGCCGACACAAAAGATAAGCAGGAAGGACTACAAGTTGAGAGATGACGTCGACGTCATATTTCTTTTATCGTGTCTTAAAGGCAGGTAACATTACGTCATTTACCGTACGTCTTACTCTGCAGCTTGTACAAAATAAATCGAGAACAGCTGCTTATTGTATCGCTGACAGCAAAGCCGTGGTACGCCATTGTGAAGCTACTCCGAAGAAATAAATAATAGCGACTTACTTGATCCTGCGAAGCTACAATGCGTCGTCATTATTTCGCGCTTATGGAGCCACAGGCCCTCTTTTCACTCCAAGTTCACCACTTCGCCTCTGTGAAGCCTTATGTCAAAACAATTGAACGTTACACCGTCGAGTACATTGTCTTCAAACTTCTCACTTTCTCAGTTAATTTTTTTTTCCATTGTGCTCAACATGATGTACGCATTTGTTTCATATAGTTTACAGTTACTTTTTGCGGAATTCATAATTATTAGTTACCTACCTACTTGTGTTATAGTGAGCCATATGGGAAAGTATTGCTTTCTATATTTAATTTTAATAATGTTTTAAAAGCCAACCTGACCAACCGTCTATAAACAGCTGCAAAGAATAATTCCTCTCAGTGCATTAGTAGTAAAATATCTTTGTGTGTTTATTCTTGTATGAAGTTTAGCAAAAATAGCACGGAACGTTTTCGCTTTGCACGAGGCTAACCGGTATCGGACAAAACGGAATTCACGTCTATGTCCGTTGAAGTACTCGTTCCGTCAGGATTTCGTATTCGAAAAGTTAATGAAGTGTACCGCGAACGTTACCCGTGTCAAACCGTCAAAAACACGTCATATTTCACGTGTTATTTTATGTTTTTTAAGCGATCGCCACGTCAATTTTGCTTAGGATTACGGAACAGGACGCGAGGAATGTGTCTATAGAGTATAACAGAACGGGTGATTTGTATTCGGGTAACGTGTTAGAAATGGTATACTTTACGGAGTGAGTGTATTGTGCTGTCATTTCGCGTGAAGTTTGATAAAGGTATAAAAATAAAGGGCGTGAACATTATCCTACACTAATTTGTGTGTTAGCTACATGGGAAGGGATTGTGTTGTTGTGATCCGGTGTCGTGGCGGTTACCGTCAGCCACGCCGCATGGCTCCGGTTTCGCAGAAGTGTTTCGCTTGACGCTCTCCGATCGCACGGACAAACTTTTTTGATATTTGATACCGACTGCGGATAAAAAAATCTAATTCTAGTTCGTAAGAAATCTAATGGTCCGTTTTAAATATTAATATTTTTACTTTGTAATGGATTCTGTACGTACAATATTTAAAAAAAAGAACAAATATTTTTTGGTTCACTAATTTATAATAATCGCTACACAGCCAGGAATACGTTTGCGACCATATGTTGGCATAACTTTGCCCAACTTTTGTTAAAAAATAGGTCAAAACTGTCAATAGTTTTTACAAGAGGGACATCCTTAAATCTTTCATTAGCTTTATTCAATAACTAAGAACAAAGTGTCCTTACTTCTGATTTTGAATTTTTTTAGCAGAAACCTTTATAATTTTAATTCCTAACATTTTATTATTAGGTATGAATCTATATATCTATACAATCAATCTGCCTAGCCTTTTCCCAATTATATTGGGGTCGGCTTCCAGTCTTACCTGATTCATCTGAGTACCAGTGTTTTACATGGAGCGGCTGCCAATTTGACCTCTACAACCCAGTAACTGGGTAACACGGTACTCCTTGGCAAGACTGTAATCGGAAATCTATACAAATAAGTAAAATTAGTATTAGTTTGTAATTTCAAAATAACAACGTTTTATTAAATGCATGCGAAAGTGTTTACGGTACGTATAACAAATACGCAATTTTAAGATTTTTTCTGTCTGTCTGTTCCGGGTAATCGCCGAAACCACTGGACCAATTTTGACGAAACATTTAGCTGCTACTTTTTAGCCCGGAAAAATCAAAGTTCCTGTGAGAAAATTAAAAAAGTTTGTCACCGACGAAGTCGTGTACAACAGCTAGTAAATAATACAATGGCTACTCATTAAAATAAATCATTGGCAGGTTATTAAATAAAGCTGAACATACAAAATAATAAAACCCAACGTGTGTTTAATTGCGCTATTTAGATAACAGAAAAATAACAGGTGTCAACTCTCCATAAAGGGGGTAAAACGTATCTAAACATTTAAATATAAGGGTCAGAGTAACGATCTCTATTACGTATAATACGATCCCCAATTAAAATAAATTGTATAATAATATAGATGTACAAAAACCACATTTTAAAGCAGATGTCTTCATTTTAAACACAGAAAGTAGTGGAGGCGCTTTATGCAAAAAACATTCACAAAATTTTGCAGCATACGTTACTCCACTACCTGCTACTTTGTGACATCTTGACGTAAGGATGCTACCTGCGCGTCTGAATCATTTATAAGCTTGCAAAATTTGTAGCAACTCTTGCCCCTTCTTTTATCTTTATACGCTCCATTGTTCTTAAGTTTATTTAAATTTTTGTTTGTTTTTATTTGGTTGATTTTAAAGTAGCATATTTTATCCTTAAACTGCTGATACTGATATAAATTACACTAAATAATTTGATTTTGTTCATAAAATCGCCTGTAAAAATCTAGTTTGCAAACTTCCAACATACTTCAAACTAATTAAACTTTCACCTTTTTAATCGCTTCGCGAACTGATCAGGTGACAGCCCTAAAAGCTTCATCTGCCACTTGAACGATCGAAAGGTACGACGGCGCGCCGGTATCAGGAAGGAATGTACAGTGGGTGACTTGAACAGTTCCTGTCCCATTCGCTCTCAACCGGCTTTGCCTAAGCTAAATTTGTACGCCGTCTCATTCATACACACCAACATTTTCAATACTTACCTGCGTAAAATGATATACATCTGTTGCGGTATCAGCCTCTCGCTCGCGCTTACGCTCCCGAATGCATTGTTGATATACGTGTCCCGCTCGGACGTCTCATGAACAGGGGGTAGACGGTGTTGGTGCACGTTTGTGTTGGTGTTCGTTTATTTAGTGAACTTGGAAGCTCGCTTTCGTGTTTGTGCATAGGGTGTCGGGCATGATTGTGTGCGTGAGTTGTAGAGGCGCGACATAGCTTTGCCGTCTCCATGACTTAAAAGTTTTGTACGGAATGAGACCAGCGAGCTAGTTCTGCGCCGGCCGGCACGCTTGATGCACGCGTGTGGGACGCTCGCGTCCAACTTCTTCGTGAATCTACGAGTACAAAAACTTGTTTTATAAAACATTTTAACAGAATGTTATCGAACTGTTTTTAAGTTAGTGACGCTAAACATTTTGCTGATAAATAAAGTGATTATACTCTCATCGTATACAGTGTGTTGTTTATTTTTTTCTGTGAAACTGCAACGTGTTTGGTTCAACGGACTACGGAGGAGGTTGGTCGTCGTATTCTCGTGTATAGCCTATTGTGCTTCAACCAAATATCTCTGGCATACTTTGTCTCTTATTGAAAAAGTTACTGTTAACGATTTCCATTGCAGAATCGTTGATACAATTAGGTAAATATGTCGTTTTATGGTATTCTACAGTCAGAGTTACGAACAGTGTTTACAAAAGTTGTTTAAAAATTTAAAGGCATTACTCACACTCATATTAGTCATTGAGTTAAAGTAAATTAAGGATGTTTACAAGACTACGAAAACAGAAGCATGTTTGTTAATTAAGAATCAATATGTATTGAAGATTCAAACTTGACAACAAACAACAGACAAAATCAAAATAAATCAAGACTACTCTTTAGACATACGAAAGAATTATACCTAGAATATCATTGTGTAAACATCATCAAAAATTTTGTTAGCGAACGGTCTCTCGAGTTGAACAACCTTAGGACACAAATAGATACCGAACAGACGGTACACAAACACACGGTAAACGCCGGCCCACAAACTGTTCTCCCCTTTACAAATCATTGTCAGGCCTTTTACTAACTCAAATCATAACTAGGTTTCACCTCAAATAACTCAAACAAACGTCAGAATTATTAAGATATATGTAACGTTGCCAGCTGTAGGGTTTTCGCCAAAATTAACACCTGCAAAACTTTTAGATTTTAGGTTTGAATCCAGCTAATCTTTTCCTTTTAACCGTCATAGGCTTATTTTGAAGAAAGAGTGAAGCTTACTCTGAATAAAACGTAAATGAGCTAGTAATCAAAGCAACCTTTATTTTAATAGCAATAAAGCTAATTTAAAAAAAAACTGTGCTGAATTTGATGTAATAATTTTCCTTTTGAAACCTTAATTCTTAGTACCTCTTTACTGGTTTTAAGACTTAAATCTAACAAAATAATATAATAATGAAAAGGATATTAAACCCACCCACTTGAGCCTTTTAATGAGGATCTGAAAATTTTAAGATGTCTAAGAAATCATATTGCGGTGTTTGTTTGGACCTTTGAATTTTATAGAAGCTAGAGCTTCAAAGCTAGATTTATCTCAAATACATTCCAAAAACCTGCAGACAATAAATTAATCTTACTTTTGGTTAGCAGTGAATGGCGTAGAAAATGAACTATGATTTTTTCTGTATTGAAAGTTTTTAAAAGATCCATTTAATTTTATAGACACAGTGAATAATGTGTGTTTACCTTATCTATCCAATTGAAGTTCCAATGTCGCACTAATTATATCAAAATCTAAATATATACAAAAAAAATATGATTCTTTAATAAAATTGTTAGACATTTCCTTTCAACATCCATGTAAATCTAAAATTAGAGAAAAAGAAGGATATCTAAAATACGTGAACCGTTTAGAAATTTTTCCTCTAAAAGGATAATAAAATTATGAATGTTCCGTCTCTTTTATATTTTGAACCTTTTAACAAATTAAATTTACTTACGGGGCGGTAAAACAAAATGTCTAAAATGTTATTCTTGCCGATACCAGGATTATAATATCAAAGTTGAATCATGAAACAGAATATAATGAGGGCATTAAAATAATATTTCGACTAATGAGAAGATTTGATTTGAGATACACAATTGATAAGAAAAGGCTAGCAGTAGAAATAATATTGATTCTGAGAATAAATTAAACAGCAGGTAACTTGAAAAAACAAAATTTATGAGTTGAAAATATTACCCTCAACAGCTTTATTATAAATTCTTCTTCTCCTTTTACGAATGAAAAAAAAATGCTTAAGTACAAATTTAATAAATTACCAACGTTCAAATTCTTCATCCTTACATCCAAACAGACGTTAACTTTCTTAAATCACAACATGTGGAACAGTTTCAAATGAAATTGTAATTGTTCCAAAATCCGAAAAAAGTTAACAAAATTTTAAAAATAATGTTAATTAAACCAACAAAATATTACAAATAATGATGATCAAGTTAACTGTATTGCCTACCCCTATGTGCTATCCAGTAATTAAAATCTTCATAAATGGGCACTTCAAGAGTGCTGATGAAAAGGAAAACGAACATTACATAAAATAAAATTATCCACCAAATGTATAATCACGGAAAGGTAAACACTGGCACGAATATGATTATCTAAGCTGAGCACATTTCAATCGGCTCTTAAATACGGTTCAGAGACGGGTCGACACCATCAAAGAGGTCAATAGCATTACGCCGGTCCCGAAGTCCGTAAAAATCTCATTCCATAACACACTAAACTTTACCCCGCAGATATCAAAGTGGTCATAAAGGCCCCTCACATCCCGTCAGAAGAATTACTATCATTGCCACGCTGTTGTTTCTCCTTGTCCTAAACAATTTATATCTCTATTTGTATCAATAAGATGGGAAGCAGACGTTTACGTGAGATTCGTACGTGTTTCGAATACAGTGGTGGAGGCTCCCAGTGCCGGACGGACGCAGCATTTATTGAAACAATTGACATTTATACAAGTTTTATGAATCGCTTTTGGGGAATAAATAGGAATCATATTTGCGACAACCATTTTATTCCCGCTTTGTGAGTAATTTTTTATTGAAGAATCTATTTGCAGTAAAACACGGGGTTAGTCAATATTATTTTGTTAAAATCAAACGTTGATTCACTGTTAAATTTTAATATTGTGGTTTTTGCTATCGGTCGTTAGTATACGCAGAAAGAATAATATACATTTATGAAATTAAATTTTAAAGAATTACCATATATAACTTTCAACAAAAATATAAGTTTTTTTATTTGACTTCGCTATGTGCCTCATAGATGTTCATTATAAAATGAAATTAAACATCACATGGCAGTAAATCTTTTGATAATAACACTGCTATCAAAATTTAAAAAAAGTTGAGTACCCTCTACAAATTTGCCTGTTTTCCTATTTATAATCAACGCTTTCTAAAAAAGAAACGTATGTAGTACGTATTTTCTTTCTATAATGTATTTTTTTTAAGTACACTTACTTTCAATTATCAGTAGAAAAGTAAACACCCAATATAAACATACCTGTATTATTTTATTAAGTTACTGAAGAAAACCGATGAAAAAATTATTTCATAATATATTTTAAAACATGAAAACTATAAAATAAAGGTTTAAAACCATAACATTATTTTACATACATTTTGTAAAATGTTTAACTTTTGCTTTAGACTGGGAAGTATCTTCTTTCTTGAAACACTCGCAGTAAACGCCAAACATAACTGCGTTACAGCGACCTCGAAGCCATTCCTCAAGCCTTTTTACAACATGGCGAAACCTCTCTTCCTTCTTATCATTCATCGCTTCAAGATTCGTAGGCAAAATTGGAAATTAGCAAAAAGTACCATCCACCACTTAGCAAATTTTTTTTTCAGATTTTTGCGCTGACTATGACTACTTTTTTCAGTATACGTCTTAAAATGCTATGATTAATGAATAGAACTAACATAAAATAAAGTCATTATGGAATGATGATAAAATTTTACTATTCAGTCTACTACGGTGGTTAGAAAAGTTATCGGTATGTGCCTCAAAAACTAGACGTGATAGTAACAAAAGATATGCACTGTTCACATAACTTATTGAAATGTATAATAGCTATTTATTTTGTGGGTATCAAAATCGTGTTTTGCATTGTAATCTGCTTGACATGTGAAATCGAAAGAAATAAAACATCATAATTATTGTCGAAAGTCTCCTTTAAAAACTATTCCAAAGCTTAGCATGCACCAAATTCTAGAATCCCTTTAGACGTTATAAACACAATCACATGGTATCCACAACACAAAGTTAACCAACTTTTGCTAGAATGTAATATTAATTTGTGTTCATATAGGTCTGCATAGAGATGTTTGTCCATCCCTTTGAGTCTACGAACATTTCTTGAGGTTGCGGTCTGATCCGATAGCTCTGTTAGTACCATTTAATTGATTTTGTACAACAGAAACTAATTAGAATTGAGGTTTATGTAACCGAACAGTATTAATAAGTTATCGTGTTGACCCTAACATAATCTCGTCTTATTAATCCGTTTTGGATAATTGAATAAGTTAATGTTTGCTACATGAGCTTACACGATAAACACTCTGTAAGGTTTTTATTTTGCAGAGTACATAGCTAGTTCTATAAAAGAAGAAATATTTCCACACTCTGTAAATTAATTTAAATCTGTTATTTAAAAGATATTCACCCATGAAATGATTTGATTTGAGGGAACCCACAAAATTTAAAATATGAATTTAAAGATACGTATATAATACTAGATTAAAAGAAATGGAACTGTAAAGCTAATAAATGGTGACTAAATTAAGGAAAACTGATGTAAAAAATTGGTATGGTAAATAATTAAATCTAGTTATAACCAAGAACATAAATAAATACGGTCGTACAAAACTGTAGTTAATTGACATAAAAAGGAGAAGACCAAAATCTTATTGAATTTATGAATACATCTAAATTGCATCATATATCACCATCCACCATCATTTTGAAGGTTTTGTGTTAAAATAATCTACATCTTTTAAATAATCGCTTTTAAGAAATAATATTATACATTCTTAATCAAACACAGTCTTTAAAAAGAAGGCATTCGAACGTTACTGGCAATACCATCAAAGTTTTAGCAACTTAGTTGGTTCTGTCTCTTTGGCTTTCATTTATCATAATTGCATGCGTTTATGGGTAATCAGATTTACCAAAATAATTACGAACTATTGGTTAGTAGTTGCAAACTAATAAACGACAATATCGATATCCTCTACTATAAGCCTGCGTGTCCTAACTATGACTATATAAATAATGTCTTTAACATAAAATAAAACATTTTTAAAAGTTTCAGTTTTTTGAGTCTAACTTAATCCATTGTTTTTCTTACGGCACAGTTTGTATATATGTTTATTAATTAACCTATATTGTCCCACTGCTTTGCAAAGGCCTCACCCAAGTCTACTTTAGTATAATATTATTCTTTCTCAATTATTACCATTGTCATCCTCTATCGGACCTAATCCTGCCTCTATTGTAACTTCTGCTAGTTCAGTAAGTTTGTCTTTAACATTAAGTAAGACATAACCAAGTGTGGCCATTATTTGTGTTTAGCTTACTATCGGTTCACCAATATTTATACAGTTCCCTTCTAAGAAGCTTACAATTCGCTGTAACCGTACTGTATTAATAATTCACAGCGAATTGCCTGAGTCCGCGCACCCTATCTCTTCTGGACAGGCGATTCGTTGGGCTGGATTACTTGCTTCTCATTTTCTAAACATCGATTAGGTGAATTATTATAAATAATTTACGTTCCTTGTATTATCTTGGTTACTATAGCATGAATTAACATGCTTTTTAGAATCCCGTACCCAAAGGGTACAAACGGAACCGTATTGTCACTCACATATCTAACTATCCGTCTGTCGGTCCGTCGTCTGTCACAAAATTTTGCTCCGAATAATTTTTTAAGTTCCCATTGACCTATGAACTTGAAATTTCGTGATAATGTTTATTATTATGTATATTTTGTTAACAAATACCAACATATTCTTCATTTGATACGGAACCCTAAATGTGCGAAGTCCGACAAGCATTTGGCCTGTATTTAAGTTATACTATACTTCATACAAGATAGGTATTTTTTGGGCACTGTGCATTTTTTTCCTACGGACCGTGCATTTTTTACCTAAGAAACGTGCATTTTTTTGGCATCAAAAGTAGCAATCAATCTACATTCAACGAAAGTATAGATTTTAATTAAATATTTCGTGTTTGGATCAGTAGGTACTGCTAGAGATTACCAATTTAAACGTATAATTTTTATTATATATCAGCAGATATTAGTTTAGATAAATATCTATCTAAGATGTCATCAATACTATGAAACCTATATACTTATCTAAATTCTACTCGATATAAATTTAAGTTGCATAGCAACAAATTTTGTTGTTCTTAGTCAGTTCTAACTTCTACAAAACCTAAAAGATTCATTAAGTTCTCCAAAAGTATCGAAACCAGTTTTAGTCCGACTGGTTAAGACTATCTTTATAGAATAGTCAGATTCATACTTTTCGTTCTATTCTAGTGTCGCATTACATTCAAGACGATACTGGAACTTCATTTTTTTTCATTCAATTCAATTCATAATCAGCTCAATTTAAATGCGAAACAAATTGATATACCTACAATATTAATTGTGTTGCTCTATTAAGAAAATTATTCACGTCCTATAGATGAATGTTTCATTTATAACTTGTTTTCATATATCTATCAGAAATAAGTCTCAGAATCTTGTCGCAATACTAGGAAAAAATATTACATTCAGTTAGAATATTGCGTTTTGTAGAAATATTTTTATGCCGGCTGATCTTCAATATTTGTTTGAAGTTTGTTTTTGTTAAAGACATCATTTTAACGAAGTAATATTATAAAAGCGAAAGTTTGTGAGTGTGTGTTTGTCACTTCTTCATGCTCTAACGGCTGGACGGCTCTGGATGAAATTTGGTAAAGAAATAGATAATTGTCAGGAATAGCACTTAGGATACTTTTTATCCCGGGAATATGTTCCCTCGGGATAATTATCGAGTTTCACGCAGGTGAAGCCGCTGACAGAAGCTAGTTATTTATAATTCTAATAATTAGCTACTTACGTTAAATTTTATCTTAATTAGCAAAATAGTTTTAAAATCATGGCGATTTTAATCCAACATCAGTTTCTATTTATACATAAAGTAATTTAAAGATTATTCTCGGGCTTTAATTAAGTTATTTAAATTCGTTGAATGTAATAAATCAAAGCTACTATAGAAATGATAAAATACCTATTATATTCTGCTACGCTTAATTTGTTTGTATAATTAGTGCTAATTAGCAAGTTCGGTGATGAATTAAAAAAGACTCATAATATAATATAGGTTTATTCAAAATTGGCTTGGTTATCTCATAATAGAATCCAATTTATTTTGACCTCTGAAGTAAATGCAGCATATGTAAATTAAAACGCCCAATTTTACGAGTTAATTGCGATGTTTTACTAAAACAATTTTATTTTTAACTCGAGTGAGTTCCAAAAAAACACACGTTTAAGACGACGACTAACGCCAACGACCTTGAGGGAACAAAACGCGCCCTCGTTTCTCACCCGCGCGACCCGACATTTAGTAGTTTTTTGTACTTTTCTTATTATTCTATGACTTTAAAAAAAAAGCTTCAGATCAAAATGTAGATAATTAAATTGTCTTTGATATGGTGTCAATTTCATTAAAATATGCCCAGCGGTTTTGTTGTGATTGTCGCGTTTTTGTCCGTTTTAGACATAACTTTACAAATTAATTTCACTATGTTATACGAATAAAACTCAAAATTTGCTCAGATGAAATTATTAAGAAAATGGTCTAATATAACATATATTTTTCCAATAAATTACGACTAGCCGTTTAGACGTGATTCTCATTTTAAAATCAGCTACTCAAGGGAATCGGCGCCTTAATCATATAAAAGTGTGAACGCCGTTGTCCACAAGAGTCTCACTTTAAAGTCTAAAAACATGTTTTTTTGCCTTAATATTATTACTATTTGCTTAAACTAAAGTACCAAATTTTAGGTTTAGTCGAAAATAACAGTGTGAACAACATTTAACTTAAAATCGTATCTAATACAACCTAGAACTATAAATTCTATAGTTCCACTAAAAAGTATAAACATTTTCAATTTGTGCCTTACTATTATTAATGTAACCACTAATGTAACAAATGAACTCAACATAATCTCAAAAACAACACAATTTTAATTGGTGTGCAAGCAAATGTTAATTTACTTAACTAAGATGTGTCGGCAGATATTTTTACCGAGCTTAATGACGTGACATGGATACGGATTCAGGAGGAAACATCAAGTATTGTGTTTCGGGGCTCACTGGTCTTTATCGAGGCGAAATTTCATTATAATCGTACCCCATTCCACCTACCCACCATTCAATTGGAACACCTTCATACAATTGGGAGGGTACCCTCAATGGGTTGTCGGATGAAATTTCTTAACATTCTTCGCTCATAATGAGCAGACGCTGTCGTGCAATGGCCAGTAACGGTGTAATTGTACTGCGAAACGAGATCGACAGATATTAAAGCAGATTAAATCCGCTTAATGAAGCCAAGTAATAAAATTACAACCATTTAATATTTCTACGAATTTCTTGGTTTGCCAGAACAGACGGTGTTTAAAATTTTAATTAAATTGAAAATTTTGGGTAAGTTTTGAAAAGGTCAAGATTTGATTTCGTTTGAGAAAGGGATTATTAAGAGGACTCAATCTTTTCAAAGTTCTTTGTGACATAAATATAGATAAAGTTAAGATACCTGTGTTAAATTAATTACAATAACGTTCCAGAATTTAAAAAAATCTCAAACAAACACGTAACAATCATTATTCCAAAAATGGAATTCATAGATTCAGGATGTAGATAAAGAATGAAAGAATAATAATTTACAAGATAAAAAGTCGCCTATCAACGTGCATGAGCGAAGTCGTAGTGAATCACCTGGTAATGAAGACATCATTATGGAACCGGTTCCGATGGCCGAGGGGCTAAGAATTACGACAGAAGCTTTCAATTTTTTTGTAGAATTTTATTTAACGCACGTCTTGATCGTTAACTTAAATATTTGTATTTATTTTTTATCTCTGGAGACATGCTTGTATTGATTGTCATCGGAATTTTCTCCATTGCTTCTGTCTCGATGTTTTGGTAAATCAACAAAATAATCATTATTTTTATAGCTGTGACGAATGATATCTTTTTCCTTCACAAAGTCTCTACTTTTTCTGGAGTTTTAATAATGTTCTGAACGGTAATATAACCTGAATTTCGGATATCAAACAGTCGCAAGAGATTTAGAATTCATCTATCATTTCAAATGAATCTTACAGCACGTTCTGATCCCCAAGGATACAAACAAAATAAGAAATGAGTTTTAATGCTGATACCCTTTAAGTGTTATTTAAAAATGGGGGAGATTTGAAATATTTACTCCAAAGGAGCTACTGTCAATTGAACAAAAATCGCTCAGGCGTTTAACCCGTAGAGATGTGATAAGTATTACCGATATCATTAATCATCCGAAATATAAAATTTGAAGCCCTCCTGTATGACAACCTCTAACCGAGGGTACATTATCATGCACATTTAGGACGAAGGATAATATATATGACATCTTTCATACATAGAATATATTCCATTGAATTCAATATTTTATTGAAAGTTGGGTTAGTTCATTATCCCTTTAGTAAATTACGTTCCCAAAAATACAACAATAAATAATGTCTATTGAGAATAAACCAATTTCGCTTCGAATTAAATTTTGTAGTCGTTAGAATCAAAGAGCGGAACTAATAACTCTTGTACCGGGAACATACGGTAATCATTTCTACGGTCGGTTTCTTCAAGACTAACTGCTAACATAAAATTTGTCGATATAAAAAGCTTTACTATCGGTGACCAGTGTTTATCGAATACATGTGAACGGCAAACCTTTTTATATTCAGTTTTCAGTCAAATTCTGATGAAAGGACTTTTAGAACATATTTAAATATTAACTAGAATAAATGATGAACTAAGTTCCGTGTCCCAGTTCGGATAAACCCAACTTACTCGACACGTCTCTATCCCTTTCATAGTCCCTTTTTGAAGGGCCCTATCTATTTAATTCATCTCTGGACTCTTTCAACGAGCGATCCCTGACCGCATTCAAGGAAAGATATCGGTCACATGACGACCGCTGCGAAAGATTGGAAATATATAATAAATTTAGTAGAAGACATTTATTTACTTATTCAGTGAGTGTCCTCGGGTAATCATCTCTAAGGGTAACTGTAGCGATAGCGGATCATCGCTGATGATAATGTAATGGATTAACTTCAAATGTCATGATTGGTAATGTTTTACTTTAGGGTTTTGACACATCATTTGTATGGTTCATTGGCTATCGTTCATGCTGTCTCTTAAATTCATATGAGAATTCAGCTTTTACCTGACCAACAACCACTGTAACTTGCAATAAAACTCAAACAGTTATGACCTGTGTCGCCATCCTTAAAGCTATTTAGATTCCCTAAAACCAAACACATATTTGCAATTAAGATCCTATAACGACTCAGCCGAATATCTAGCGTGTACCAATTAAAAAGAAAACAATCACAGTATTTTCTATGTTCCCACAATAAACGGTAGTTAATATACCCGGTTGCATATCGCCATGCGGTTTCCATTACAGAGGTGTGCTAATGCCATCGGCTCGTGTAATGGTCTCTGCTGCCATTAAGCTACCCCACATGGTACTTTTTAATGTAAACTCAACAAGCAGAATTGTCATTTTTATTGTCAATAGGCGTACGCTATGTTTTTTCTCGTTCCCTATAATTTCGCTTTATCGGTTTCATTATATTTTCATTCAGGGTACAATGGGTGGGTGACATTTGTTGCTATGTTTGCTTCGTTTGTTATTTTTGGTTCTAGTTTGATGGCTTTGGTAATAAATCATGGTATTTTTTATTATGGTCTGATGTATAGCGCGAAAAAAAAACGTATAATGATTTGCCAAATGTCGGTTTTTAGCGAATTTAATTACCTTTTTTATTTTATTTGAAGTTGTTAATCATTTACTAAATGTTATGGCTGGAGACATAAATAAATATGGAATTATACATAGTGCAATGTTAAACAAGAGGAGGATTTTTCCAAAAAGATTTAGGTGGTTAAGTTTCAGGTTTTGCAAAATCAAGCTTATTTCTCCTTTTCATCACAGTTTTTTATTTTTTACCAATTTACCTATTTGCATGGACGGATTACAATTTATTATAAAACCAATATAATTATGTACATAAACAACTTTACCACATAACCTTATTTTCAAAGCATATTGCGTAAAAATACCTGGCATAAAGCATGAGTAGTAAAATTTGCTATAGACACTGTAATTACTTCGGCCTAATCTAAATTAATTGCAAGTTCATAACACTGTATGTGTGTATACGATCAATTTGTTGGCCACCAAGCAATTATTTTAATTTAACTTTGAACCAAACTGACATTTACATAGTAGAGATACTTTTTTTAATAGCAACACCCGACGCGTCGCTAAGTCAGGACGAATTTAGGCCTAAAAGCTAGGCGTAATCAGCTTACAAAGGTATAAACTTTGACTGTAGTATGAGTAATGCCTTGAAAATTTATTTATGGTTTCCTTTTAGCTCTAATAGCAGACAAAATAAGCCGGAGGTTGGTTGTTTAAAGTTTTGAAGGTCAAATATTTACAAAAGGTATCTTTATTTGCAGAGACAAAAGAATGTCGTGGATTTGAGGCGTTGACTTTTGAGTTTAAAGTACTTTTGGTGGTTTTAGTGTTGTGATAAACTATGTATAAGGTGAATAGTCGGACTATGGGTGCCTTAGCCGTGGTCGTCCGATGGTCTATCCTAATGCTGATCGCTGTGAGTTGGCACGTCAACTCGCAGACAGTTCAAGAGACTACGGAAGTGGACAATTCGTATAATTTTTACTACGAGCAGCCTTGCTGTTCTGGAACTGTTTCGAAGAGTAAATACCACATGAGACATAGACGAGGTAAGTGTTTTTTTACATATAAAAATACAAACAAATAGCAGTGTGTCCTAACAATGGAATAAACAAAGACTAACATAAAACAGTTTGATTTGATAACATTGTTAATATTTTTTGCGTTTCAAAAAACAAAACTTGCAAAACGTCTTTGTTATTTTTATATGACTATAGTATAACGCACCAATATCTGATCAATACAATAAAAAACTAAATTATGGTTGGATTTAAAACGTCCATTGATTGAGTCGTCACTCCAACGCTACCATTAATCTTGATTATTCTATATATACCTGAGAACATTGGGTAGGTATAATGACTAAGTCGAAACCTGTGATTCACGAGATTCATGACACAAAATACTCAAAGTCACTCACACACGCGTCACAAGTACTCATAGCACTAACACATTCAAAATTGAGACGCTTTCAAGGGTACATGACGTCAGGTGGGAAGGAAATATATGTAAATACACAGGAGGGAAAGAGATAGCTGACCTTTTGTTTCATTGCCCTCCCCGTGACGGAGAGAGTGAAGATTTTAATACAGTTGTAGTTAATATTTTCTCCTGTGAGTAAGCGAATTTGGTATTGTCTTATTTAGAAACTTTTGTACCTATTGGTTTTTCTGAAAAAAAAGTTGTATAGAGACAAATGTTTACTTATATTTTTTTTGTTAACTCTTTGACGAGAACATGAAACACCCTGTGAAGTATATTCTTAGAATAATTCATTTCAGTTAATTTTCTAAATTAAGCCAAAAGAGAACAGATTAATTGAAATGGCAAAAACATTTATCTGTGAGCCCAAAATTCATAAATAAGTATTGTTCTTAATCTTTAAGACCTCCTTGCTTTCCACGTGTTTATCAAGAGCAGTGATCGAGAGAAATATAGCTTCAGCTACATCAAAACCTCTGCCTAAAAAATTAGAATTTCCCAAACATTTTGAAGATTTTTAAACTTTGAGTAAAACAGCCAACTGGCAATTCAAATAAAAAAAGCTTGAATATCACTGTCTCTTTAACTACCTAATCATTATTTTCTGTTGGCAATAAAAATGGCTAAACTTCATAAAGATATAAATAAAGATAACTTGATCTCTGCGACAGCTGTCAGTTTCAAAACAGTAACAATAGCGCTTGACAGACTAACAATACCGGAACAATAGCGTATACGTCAGTTTGACATTTATGTCGCAGAGATCTAGCTATCTTTTATGAAGTACTAGTTGACCCGGCAAACTTTGTTTTGCCATAAAAACATCAAACATTTATCTACCCTACCTACCCTACCCTACCCGACCCTACACTACCCTAC
This sequence comes from Orthosia gothica, assembly GCA_949775005.1. NCBI lineage: Eukaryota > Metazoa > Arthropoda > Insecta > Lepidoptera > Noctuidae > Orthosia > Orthosia gothica. Next base: position 17,527,195 of record OX459044.1, read on the forward strand.
CCTACCCTACACTACCCTACCCTACGCTACACTACCCTATCCTACACTACTCTACCCAACACTACCCTACCCTACACTACCCTACCCTACCCTACCCTACCTACCTACCTACCTACACTACACTACTCTACCTACCTACCCTATCCAACCAAACTTTTTTTTTTTTTTTTTGCTTTTAAACCTTCCCTGTATTCTGTCAAATATAACAAAAAAAGAATTATTCAAATCGGTCCAGCCGTTCTCGAGTTTTAGCGAGACTAACGAACAGCATTTGATTTATATATATATAGATAGTAACTACGTTAAATAGCGAGTTTTCATTAATAAAACACTAAGAAAAACTTATATCAAGACATGCCAACTTGGCAAGAAACATAACAATTTTTTCCCGAAACTAACGTGGAGCTGGCTGCTAAATAATTATAATTAATTTACCCGAATCATTTTCCAATAAATCTCTGAAATTCCAATTACACAAGTTTACAGGTGACAATTTGAAATTATTGTTATTACTGCTGCGGCTTTAATCGGGTTAGAGACGTGGTCATCCTAAACCGCAATATTAATGTTAAATTTACCGCTTCCATTAAACATTATGGGCTTAAACAGTTTGTTGAGGGCTTAATGAATTCCAAACTTGTATCATTAACCATCGCTGCACTTAATGAATAACACTTTATGTGTAACCGCAGTTTGGACATAGAGATTAATGTTAAAGCTAACATTATGCGCACAATTTGTAACTGAATTTATTTTGAAATTTTGAAGCATTCGTCTTGTCAAACAAATATAATTTATAAAAAAAAAACTTTAGTTGTCGGCACGTAACTTGGCAACTGTCGTTAGATGCGCAAAAGTTTATTAGGTCTCTTTGGTTACCAAGCGGGACGTGGGGAACGTTTAGCATCGTTCGTTGATCAGTTGACACAACGATCGTCTGACCAAACACGTCACGTCCACGTTTCGTTCGCTCTGTGTGGTGGTTGATCAGTTCGCGCACTATACGCGAACTTACCACCTCTACGCCAAAACCTTGCCAATGTACATGCCGGGGATTATAACATTAACATTATTAGTTCAAAATTCTGAGTAGCAGATTCTAAATTCAAATTCTCCATAGAAAATGGAGAACAAGCACGAGCCAATTTTAAATATATATTAAAAAAAAAAAATGAAATAAGAACACATAAGGTTAGAAAGTTTTCATAAAAAAGGTCCAATCTATAAATAACCCAGACGTGTTTCGCCTCAACTATACGAAAAATTCCACAACAAAATTACATTCCAAATAAAAAAATAAATAAAAACAGCCATTTAAATAAAACCTCGAACGAAACATGTCCACTCAAAAATATTAAACTCGACCGTTTAAAAAGTACTTAGCGAAACGTGACCCTTTTATATGACATTATTTAACGTTGTCTATACTTTATGTACGGGCACACGCTTGGCCAACTTTCCTAAAACATTGGTTCCACTAATGACAGGCCGCCTGAATACTCTACTAAAGAATGATCACAAACTTATTCATCCCTTTATCCGCGCGGGCTATTCGAAGGTTTCAACCCTTGTAATTAGCAACACGCTACTAATTCGGGCTGTTTTATTATTATTATATGTAGTTTGTGGCTTCAATGGTCCGGTGCTATTTAAATACCCCTGAACAGAGGGCCTAGACTAAGTGGCATTTTATTTGCAATAGCGACTGGCAAAATGTAAAGGACTGACCTCAAGACATTTTGGTAGCGTAGGTCAACCCCATACATTTTCAACTTTTCTCTAGAGCCCTATAGGCTCAAAAGTAACTTTCTACCAACGAGAGCGTTGCGATAGCGTTTGGATAAAAGTCTAAAATATATGGGATTGTCAAGCGCAACTGAAATGTCGGGTTGTGGGGCTTTTGGGACCGGGACAGCTGTCCCGGATTCCACCTAAATTACAATATTATTTTTGTGTAGTATTTTGGGATCAAAAGAAAAAATAAGTAAAAGTACAGTTACAAAAAGCTGTTTTGAACAACATTGCAGATATTGGCAGCAACATTTATTTGGTCAATGTGGTCCCGATACTCTACATACTTTTATCTGGCAAAACCCGTGCAACATGATAATGTTTTTATTTTATTTAAGAATCACGTAGGTACAAAACTCAAGGTCAGAACTCGGGTATCATGGATTTTTAAATATTCGCTATAGCACTTCGAAGCATTATCCCAGGTGTGAAGATACTTGGTTGCTATTTCCATTTTACAAGAAGTTTATGGAATTGTTACATGGTCGGCCACATATTGTTCATGGTCTAGAATCAATAATAAATATAATAGTAAACCAAATTTTATATATTAATTTTAATAGGTACTAATGAGATTGATGTGTAATTATATTTCGTATTGTGTATTTTTTATATATTTTTTTTAGGTTTTATTCTAAAAAAGGCCATTTTGGAAATAAAAAAAATATTTTATCATTTTATAAAAATAGTTTATAATTCTGAGTTGACCGTACTTTCCCAAGACATAAATTTGTTTATTTAATTTGTGGTCCCAAAATACTACTCAAAAATAATATTTGATTCATAGGTGGAATCCGGGACCGCAGTCCCGGTCTCAAAAGCCTCAAGACCCGAAATGTCACGTGTCCAATTCCATACATTTTGGCATTTCAATTATCGCCTTCTTTGATATAATGACACCGGAGGCCTTGGACAAGTGACATTCTATCATCGAAAGCTTGGCCATAGCGATTGTCAAAAAGGCAAAATTTTATGGTATTAGAAAAATCACGTGTTCCATCCGATAATCGCCTTCTCTAACATCGAATGCCACTTGTCTAGAGCCCTTAGAGCCTCAGGACTTCTTAATAGAAAACCAATAAGCAACAACCTCTTTCAAACTAACAACTATATATAATCAAAACTTATTTTCAAAAACATAACCCTTTCCTTGCAGTCGGGTAGTACAAAAATGTTCAGCAAACATGTTCCGATACTTTTAAATTAGACTCTCCGCTATCGGTTTCACATTCAAAATGGAGTATTTTTAAACATGCTCGTGGTGCTTTGCTCCATTTTTTAAATAGGTTCGGGCGTTTAGGCTATTAAATTGCATGCTAGACTGTTTTGCAATGCAGTAAGGAAGTAAAAACTGATAAAACTGCACTGATGTTGTAAAATAGCTAATATTGAGTTGCTCGAAAAATACATGAAGAGGAATTCTTTAGGGTTGCACTTAATCATTTTAAACTGCCCGTATGTTTCATTTTGAAATGATATAATGTATTTTAAGAGTAATTAGTGGATTTACCTAACCTAACATTATGCTGTTATATATATTATAGATATACAAGTGTATGAGAGTTAAATTTATGAATTAGATGCGTATAGGTAGCTGCCATCTGCATCCCCAAATTCTAAAGCTATTGAGATATTATAATGATCCAATTTCACCGCAGAGAATTTACAAAATTTAATAAGAATACCAACAAAAAAGCGAATGTAGACATGCATGCGACGTATGCAGCTGACGCCAAAATATGGGCATATTATGATGTCCCTAATCTGCTTCACGGTCGGTTGGTTGGGACGGCTCTCTCGATAACAATAACGGACTTAATACACCCGATAATCGGTTTTCGCTATTCTAAAACATCCGTGATTGACACTTTTTGATGACGTTTGAGCCGAAGCAAACGCCCCAAAGTTCACCAATCGTTTTCCATTACGTTGCGAGGGGAGTTTACATTTGCAAATAAAATATAGAGCCGAATGATTTGTGCAAGTGGTTTTGGCAAATAGCAAAATTGTGTTTGATTAATTGTGGTAGTTATGTATGGACGGACGGAGTGATGTTTTGATTTTATGGCGGTTCTATTATGATTTATTGGACTGAAGCTGGCAATCAGTTTAGTGGAAGAAAGGCGAAACCTTTATGATTTGGGCAGAAGTAATTAATATGTAAATCTTTGCGGCGAATTTTTAGTTCATTAAACTGATTACAACTCGGTGGCTACCGTTTAAAATATTATGATTTTAGATCTGTTGAACGAAGGATGACTTAAACTTGAGCTCTAAAATAAGACACTCATTTGTTAGAACTTTATAGTCAACACAATCCAAGAATAAACCGAGTCCAACAAGCCAAACAAAAGTCGTTACAACCAAGAAACGACTACAAACACAAAAGAACATAATATTTAACTAAAGTAGCGAGCTCGCTATTTCAAACTTAAGTGACCATGAACTGAAACACTCAAAACGATCCAGTAAGCTGGATGAGTCTGAGAGGCAAATGTCCATGCTAGTGGCTAGCAAACAAAAAAAGAATACGCACAGGCCGAGTTGAAAGAAAGAGCGCACTCAACCAGGCAAAAGCGAAAAAGGTAAAAAAGAATCACACAATAAGTGAAGGAGGCAGACGGTGCCACGTCCGGACTAGACGAAACTTGGGCGAACAACCTGACCGCTTTGACTCACTGACCACTCATTTGATGCCTCCTAACTCGGAACTCATTTACTACCGTTTTTTTATCTTTCAATTCCGATCGAAACGATCAAGTTCTATTGACAATGCTACAAGGCGTTTAATAATAGCGTTGAATAAAAGGAGATAATGTTTTTTACTGACATGATACTTGGACAAACAATAGTGGAGTGTCTTGACAATTTAGAAATTTTTGTGCCGTTTCTTTAGTTTAGCAAGAGTTTAAGATTACTACAGTGGATTAAAAATAAAGTAGAAGTAGAGTAATAAATTGAGTTCTAAAACGACGACGATAACGTCTTCAAGAATCATGAATTCACAATTTGAAAAAGATTGCTGTTTTGTCTACAGGCTGACCCTTCCGTAAGATACATTTCAACCGACGACAGCAGAGATGTCCCTACTTATTTCGTACAATTTTCTCCGCTGTCCCACACAAAGGTATCTGACACACAACACCAAACAACGTACAAGATGACATTACTTATTTCGTATATAGGTTTGCCACAAAACATTTTGCTTAAAATTTAGTCACGTAGTCATGAGGGGTGTCCCATGTCGCATCTTCAAACCATTGCGATGGTCCATTGTATTCTCGCGAGACAAAAGGGTTGAGCACCCTCCAAGGAAGCTTACCTTCGTCAAACCGCTTTTTGGAATCAAACGTTCAGGTATTTGGAATAGATTGGAACATTTTATCTCGTGTTGTTGGTTCAGGGAGAGTACACGATTCCTTTATGTATGGAGGAGGTTTTGTCGCTAATATGTGTTCCGAATTTGCTACAGATCTTGTCCCGATAGATTTTGTATTGTCTTCTGTGAATGTTATTTGCCTTACTTATCCTGCTATTTTTCTATTTTATCCTCTTCGTTTACGTTTGCGTGAACTTTGGTGGTTGAAACATGTTAGATTGTACTATAAATAAGTGTTAGATGCAGTGAAAACATTATCATGCTATATATTGCTATTTTTTTAGATTAAGTTTTATAAATATTTACTAAGTTACTTAAGAGCAGTGGTGGCAACGGCCCCGACTTACTTTTCGTAGGTCGTGGGTTCGAACCCAGGCAGGCGCTTTACTTTGTGTAATTTATTTCATCACCACTGCTCTAAAACGGCGAAGGAAAACATCGTGAGGAAACCGGCAAGTCCTAGAACCAAAAATTCGAAGACATCTGACATCCACTGCACTGGGCCCGCGTGGTGCATTAAGGCCCATTCCCTCTCTCACAGAGAGGAGGCCTGTGTCCCAGCAGTAGGAACATTAAAAAGGCTGATGATGATGATGAGGATGAAATCGTCTAGATTAAGAACGTGTAAATTATATTTATGTTTGAACGAAATAACTAGAACAAGTTTTCTGCCAATTAAGTGCCATTCGAGTATTTCGAATGAGTAATTAATTTGAGATGCAGATTCATTAAATATGGTTACAGATGTAGATACAAGATATTAATTTGTAGTTATTTGGTGCATAATATTATATTTTGCTTAAGCCTAATCAAGATCTTAATTTGAATAAAAAGTATGGTGTAAAGATTTTAAATTCAATTGGAATGAGAATGATAATATTTAGATACACCTATTATGAAGTAACACGTTACAATTTCAAAATCTATATATTGTGGTCTTTGAATAACTATTTCAAAACAGTATTGGGCTTTGGTAATTTCATCAACGACTTGGTGCTTTGTTACTCCCACTTTTCCTCAAAATTTGATCCGCGGTTCGTGTGTTTGTTATCTTACCCAAAAGAGCGATTAAATATCATAAAACAGAAACTCTAGCTAAACAAACAGTTACTTTAGTCCGCATTCTTCCTCGCCCTTCCATTTGCTCCGCAAAATGACCGCATTCAGAAGCAACTGTTGTGGACACTGTTTTGCAGAAGTTAAATATAACTCAGGGCTGTTACAGACTGTAATGAAAAGCGGCTCAATGTAATATTTATGTGACGCACATCACTATTTATTGCCAGAACATTAAAGGAAGAAAACTTCGGTAAATAAAGTGTCAATAATAAAAATATTTTACGTTTGCTTTCGACTTTAAATCCGGAACTGTGCCCTTTGAACCATAAAACGATTTAACATTCAACGAATTCCAGAACGTTTTAAATATAGACCTATTAACGATTCAAGCATAGTTAAGTAATTCATTGCAGTTGCATATATTTGGCATTTTATATTATGAACGGGCTATTTTCGTATACATTTTGTCGATGAAACTGCCCTGATAGCGATGCAACCTCATATGAAAATAAAGCGTCCATTGTTAGTGAATATTGCGTGAAGTAATGGGAAAAGTCGGGGTTTTATAAAATGGTTTTATGCTTGCATACTCTGTGAGGTGAACAGATAGACCGGGTGGCGTGTGGCAGTCAATTCGGCTGAATGTTTGGTGCATTTATCATTCATGTCGGCGCAAAATCCCCCGCATTTCGTTGAGATCATTGTGGGCGAGCCATTGACATTATTACCTCTTGCTGGCAAGTATTCGCAAATGTATTCGAAATTAAACTGTTTACTGACTTTGTGGGTATGTAAATTATGCCCGCATTCTTACCTAGTTATGTGTATTCTACCTTGTATCAATTATTTCATAACTTCTCCTTTTCAGCTCTAAATCCGTTATTTTCTTTACAAGCTTGTTGTTTACTTTGATGGGATTTAATTAAAACAAATAAAAGATAAAATAATTAACGATATAGTGTAAACAAACGTGCTAATTAGTAACAGTGCATTTGTTCCGTTATGCAGTCCAACAATAATAATTGCGTTACGCCCGGAGCGTAATTTCATCGATAACTTAAATTTACGCGAAATGTTATTGAGAACTAATTAATAACATTATTTTAATTTTATATGTGCATATGTGACCTATACGCTGAAATAACAATATGTTACAATTCTGACATAATCAGATTATTAAAAAACTACGGTTGTCATGTAAAACATGACATGGCTTTAATTGTGTTGGTAACGAGTTCAGAATATTTATTTTATTAATTATTTGATTTGTGTTATCATGTTTTCAGCTGAACAATTAGAATTAATAGGAACTCATTGTAATATCAAAGAAGAATAATTAGTTCAAACGAATAATTCTTCATGACGACTTTTTGGGATTGTATGAACAGACGATAAAAAAAATGCAGGTTATTCGAGACTAAAAGCATAGAGACCAGCGCTAGCCAGTCTATTCAATTAAGTAACACGTTTCTTCACAACAAAGTTTCCTTCCCATGACGTGACCCCATAATACAATTACGCCCTCCACATACCTAGTTATAATATCATACCATACACAAGCCGAACAGTGCAGCGAAATCTAAATTAAATTTCGTTCAGTACTTTATCTCCTTTGCCGTCGGGACCTTGAGGCAGGCCACATTAACTGTATTAAGGCCGCTTTGTTCACTTTAAAACAATTGTGGCAAAGAGGAGAGAATCCACAAATTCCACTCGTAAAACACTCATCAGGAACTCCGCTGACGTCTGACGCCCGCCATTGTTGCCGAAAAGCATCAAAATTCTTCGCGTCTGGAAAATTTCATCCTTTGTGCGGCGAATGGCCGAACATTGAAGCCTCACAAGTTACTTACTTAATCTTTGCTCCACCCCCTTTGTGTTACAGTCATCAATACTTTTGGAAATTGCACCTCGAGCAAGTTCTCCAGTCGGGCTTGTTCGTGCTTATTGGGAGCGGGATTTAGCCTCGCGGCGTGCAGTGCCATCCTTTCAGTTTTATTATGAATTTAAGGATTTTAGTGATAATTTTTTTGGAGTGATGTCGTATAAGGGCTTTGGTTTTATTATTCCGCCTAACGTTACTGTGTTTATAGTTTTCTAGTCTAGTATATTTATTATTTGGTTCCTTATGTTCATAATCATCATGTTCTATGTTACCTATATCTATATCTAAATTTCCCTTTGAAAATTTCGTATTTTTATCGTATTGCTAGTAAAGCAAAGGAGAAGCACCTGGTCATCTAATATCTCTGTCGCATTGCTCAAACCCATCAATCCCTTATAATCCGTCTTATAAAATCTTCTGTAATAATTTCTTTATAATAAAGCAGTAATAGAAACCATCCCGACAAAACGTTTTTAACGCAATAATAATAAATCTTTCTTGCAGCAGCTTGTCCCCGGACATTCTCTTAAAATTTCGTTTGCACGAATAATGGAATAAGTTTAATTAGTTTCCTCTGCAGAGGTGCCTAGTCTTAATTAAGCTTTGGTTTCAGCCATAATGTTAGAAGTCGCTGTTTGTTTTCGACGCCTACATCCTATTCTTCGCTAATTCTAAATATTTACTTTAACGAACAAGCTATTTTTTGTTTTCCCGTCGCTTTGATTTTGTTTAATCGCTTTGTTTATAAGTCTTTTGGAATTGATTACGTTTCAATTCCTAAATAAATGCGATTTGACCTTTCTTAAAAACATGGCTGAATACCAGAAGTAAAGTTGGTGTAGATCTGAGTATTATTTGAAACAAGGTGGTTTTTGTTTCAAATAATACTCAGATCTGTAGCATATTTCATGTTTCTACCAGAAAATCTTAATTTACATTATATGTTTTCTTCTCTTCAAAATAATTTTGTATTTCACCACAAAAATCCATAGATTAATCTCCCGTAACTGTTTCGGTGTCACAAACAATATATACAAAGACCGTGCGTCTCCTTTATCGAGTCTCCTTTTATTCGAATGCAATCCGCTTTAGTCAAAGGTAATTTGATTCGTGAATCTTGTTCGTTTTATGTTCGCACTTAAGCATTGCGCCTTTAGTTTGTTTTAGACGTAACTTTATACTCGCGAACTTCGCACCCCTATTGACACTTCCAATCAAAACATGTGAATAGAATCAATGGACGGTTTCTTTGTCTTTTTTCGGGTTTCGTGAATCGATAAAGGTTGTGTTGTGAAGGGATTAAAATAATTTGAGAAATTATTTTCGTTGCATTGGGCTTTGTGTGTTGATCAGAAAGCAAGGGATTTATTTCAATGTTATGCTTTTTTTGTTGAATGAATTGTCGGTATATTTTGAATTGCATTGATTATACCGTACTATCCATATATGTATTTTATTTATCAAAATGGTAAATTGAATACTAAAATCTGAATGAACGCCAATCCCGAATCGAAACATTTAACAAAAACACTCAATCAACGCAGCCATGGTAACAAAACAATTCATACCATTATTCGATGATTTGTAAAAAAAAGAGGAAACCATTTGAAAGCGTTGTATTCACTTGTTTCGTGAATTAAACATTGATCTCACTGTATTAACCGTACGTTTACGATCATCGATATAAATCGTCCGATATCGATGCTATAAAACAAACCGCAGGATTACCGATTTAAATTCGTCGATATCAAAGCAGTTAAAGGGGGCCTTTTATAAATTAACGACGCCAATTTCCCTAATGACATTGTAAAAGGAAAGTTTACGATTAACGATTTTGATTTTCACGATTGTATCGTTGTGTTGCTTTGTAATGTTGACATCAATATAATTCATGTCCATACGAACATGTTCGTTATTTTGCTTAAAGATTCGTTATTTCCTTTGATACTAATTTGCTTTGATATCAGAATATTAAATTCAACGGAAACGCTTCCAAAATTTGTTAAATATGAAATCTTGACATACGCATGTCCGCCTATGTACTTGTATGTTGCATGAAGTTTTAAATAAATAAATAATCTGCATACATACACAAACCCAAAGCAATATTTTTTTTAAAGTTATAAAAACGTCTATTAATGAGGGTCGTAATAATATTTATTCAAGTATGGATGATATTAGATAATATCAAAAATAAACAAACTATTCATCATTTCAATTATGTTTAAATCAGATAAAATAAGTACGTTCGTAAGTAAATTAACCATCAAACATCTTTGCCAGACCGACAGGATGTCTGAAAAAGGAAAAAAAGTAATAAAATTATAACTTTAAAAAACTCACAAAGAATTGACAAGGTCAGGAGTTTTTGAGAAAGTAACTTGAAAAACTTAACTTGTAAAGGGAATATAAGGAAGGAAGAAATCAGGAGTGTTAAAATATTAATACTTAACTGAACAATTTACAACAGCCAAAATGTCACGCAAGGCATAATTATTCAACCTTGTCTAGTCTGAAAATTAATTATAAAACCCCTTGATCAATTATATAGAACAAGGCAAGATATTGCGCGCGCGATAAACGCCAATACAATACAAATAAAGATAAAACAAAAACAATTTTCATTAGAGGTTTGCAAATTGAAGAAAGAGAAATTCAGACAAAAAACGAAAATGTTAAGTTACAGTCTGAGGAGAAAGATTAAAATGAAAAAGATATCCATGAAGAGAGTAATAAACTATCTATAGCAGCTAATTAACTAATTAAAAAGCCCAAAGTTATTATTTTTGTAAAGTAATCACGTCAAACACACGAACAACGTTTCAATCTTGTAAACTTAAGGTAAGGCAAGGTTTGTTGGAAAATTAATTATCAAGTGCCTTTATCAGGTGATCGGCCTGGGGCCCCGTGTTTCAATCGGGATCTTACGGTATTTACTTAGATTTGATTCGTGCAATCAAAAGCAAATGTCCTGAGATTGTTTCCAGTAATTAAACTTGGGCCCTGATCATGTTGCGTTAAGGGAATGACGTTAATGATATATGTATACTGCGGGACACGTAAGTTGAACCAAAATGTATTATCGTTTTACTGAAATTAAACCATTTAAACCGAAATAAATCCCTTTTCCACGACCTAACCGTTTACAATATACAATTTGTCAATGGTTAGATCATAAAGAAAAGACTAATTTCGGTTGAAATCGTTTAATTTCAGTAAAACGATAATACATTTTGGTTCAACTTACGTGTCCCGCAGTTTACCTAATATGAAGTTTCAGATCGATGATGTAAAGGTTCAACCTTGATGTCATAAATTATGTTCATAGTGTTGTAATGGTAGTAACTTTAAGCTCATTTAGTACGTATTTTTTTTTATTTCTCGTTTGTAACACGTCGAAACAAAGAAAACGCAATACTAATTTATGATGATAAAATTTCGAAATATTGTTTATTTCTTGAATGGGCAAAGATCATGAAGTATTTATTTTTCTTCTCGTTATCTTTCTGATGCACATTTTTTATGAGCATTATTTTTGGACGTAATGTTTTTTTTTTAATCTTTTTTTACTCGTGATTCAATACAACTCTTTAAATAAAATTGTGTTATATTCATTACCTCCTTCTCTCTCCGTTTAACAGTAAGCAAAGTATTACTTTATTTAATTGGATTTCCTTGAACAAAACGCTTATCCCTTCTGATTGTTTAACTGTGTCAGCTGTAGCCATTGTAGGATAAAAATGCTAATAACTCCCGTCAGATATCCATTACTAAGACTTTCGATTATGCTTGTCTGCATTTGAATTCACAAAATAGCGTTTCAGCATTCAAATATGAGCACTATTGTGAATAAAAATTAAGTTAATTACGTTTGGTATAAGCATTTTGATGCAAATATTGATTAGTACCGCTAAAAATGTCTATAGGTTCTTTAAATGCCGAGGGTTTTACAAATTACCAACATGCCTAATATTGTAAAGGCATTTTGCTACAATTTTGGTTAGACATAAATTAAATTTTACCTGTTAATATGTATTAAAGACTGAAGAGACAATTATAAAAAAATGAGTTGGAAGCTATGAATGTATACCAGACCAGGTTTTCTTATGTTTATTTTTAAAAATTGTTTTAATAGGTACAGACGTAACTTATAAAAATTATTCATTAAAACACTTTTTTTCTTAAAACAAGTTTTTTTCGTATTCCTCTCAGCAAATCCTTATATTTGATACCCATATCACGGCAGTGCACAAAAAATAACTAGTCCACCATATTGGATTTAGAATGACGTCACTTAGCTAATGAAATTTTTCATCTAAATGAAACGTGTAAGCAATATTTCGTCTTAATCGGTGGGGGATAATTGTTTTAAAATTAAGTTTCAAGATTTTACCCGATACACTTACATACATAATTATATACATATAACCATGGCAAGTATAAAAAAAACTTGAAAAATTATATTGAATGAGATGAACTTTTTATGTCTCCTAGACCGAACGAGTGTGAAGTGCTGTCACATTCTGAAACTATTAATCACGACGACACCAAGCAAACCACAATACTATGAAACTTTTAACTTAATTAAAACAGCCGTCTTTATCAAAGATCTGTATATCCCGTGCCTTCATTAAATTAGTGCCAACCCCACAAATAGGTAATGTCGGCTTCTCAAATTATATTACTTTATTGTTATTCTTTTTTACTTTGTTCCCCCAAACTAACGTAAATTGGCTTGGGATCACGCCACTGTTACGATAAACTGCGCTATTGGATTGGTTTGTTGTGGCTTTGTACCAGTTTTTATGTCGGGAATATTACACAGAAACGATTTCGCGATCACTGACTTTTTGATAAAGCTAGTAAATAATTTTATTTGGGATTATTGTGGCGTAACTGTAATGGAAAGGGAAATTCTGAGAACTGTAACACTGTTCAGTCGAACATTTTATTGTGACTCTTAGAATTAGCTATAAGACCGTAAATTGTAGTGTGTGCGTCGGTTTTAATATTACGGTGGCTTTTGTAAAAGCTAGCCTAAGGACATACACGAAAGCCAAGCGTACAGATTTTATATTTCTTTTCAGAGTTTACAATTTTAGGCACAATCGCAAAATATTTGGATTTCGTATTTATACTGAACAAGCCAGACGTAGCCTTGTAGACGGTTTTCTGAGAAAGTATATTGCTGTTAGTTCTGTAGGCAATTTTCGTCACATTAGGTGCTTTTTATTTGATATATATATCAATCTTGTCCATTGGAGTTATTAAATAAATTATAATATCTGAACTCAACATTTTGTCATATTTATTTCTATGGCATTTTGTTTTGCAAATATCATGCAAGAGAGAATAATATAACTAACTAAGCAGGTTTAGCGTTTTCCTTTCTACACTTTTTTTTTGTAACAGCTACCTAGATCTTTAAAATTTTATTAATTTAATTAATATATTTAATTACCTACGCGTTGGTTCAGGATTTACTGTCAAATTGCAATTATATGTCCTTATAAAGTCCTTATAAAGATTGCAAGAAATCGTGAGCCTGACAATCAGCACAATGACTTCTTAACCACCGATTTGCCGGTATTTATCGTCTTTTGTTTCTACAGAACACAGACAATTCTCACAGATTTTGGAGACACAAGTGATAAAAGGGCCATTGTTTCGCAGTTTGTCTGAAATAATCGATATCAATCGGTGATTCGGAATCAGTTATCGAGTGGACGGTGAAGGGTACTCGAATCGCTCCATATGCTCGTGTTCACACGATCGTCTAGTACATACTTGTCATGTAGAGCGTCCGGAACACACGTCTAGTCGGACTCCAGTTTCAGCGGATTGGCTAATTGAAAACCTTTCAACTCGATCAGTTCGAAATTTGAAGTTTTCAATCTGTCACTTGAGGAATGCTAATGTACGAGTATCTTGTGGGAACGCGCTTGTGTTTAGCAGTGCTTTAACGAGTGTGTCCACCCACGTCAGATTATGATTGAGAATACTTAGGATTGACAGAGCATAACATTGAAAGTTTCTATTAATTTGGTATTTTCACCATTTATTTATACTTTGATCGTACTTCGGTACCTTATTCTACAAAACATTAACTGCTTGTCAAAACATTTTTCCGTCGGATGAAGTAAAACCCATCAAAAGTGTTCGAAGGCCTTTACTAACAGTGACAAAGTGCGATTAGGAGTACACAGGACACAGGACGGTTTTGCCTGTAAGCTTCGCATCGACCTACTTTCATCATTTGAGTCCTGAAAATTTTGCGGCGTAGTCAGGTGTATGATCCCTGAAACGCTCGTTTACAAAGAGATACACTCTCTCTCATTGGTCATGGTACGAGTTACTATCGTAAGATTGGTATTGTTTTACAGGCAGATATGTTTTTGTGTTCTTACAAAAAAGGTGAAGCGTTGGAAGGTCTGCCGCAATGTACCGCAATGTGGACTGATGATCTGGTAGACGCCGCGGGAGCCCACTGGATACCAGACGCACAAGACCGGTCGATGTCGAGGAGAGATGCTTGGAGGAGGTTTATCCCCAATAGTGGACGTCTTCCGACTGAAATGATGAAGATGATGATGATTTGCCTACTTAGAACCTGAAATTTCTTTAGACACCGCTCATATTATTATATTTTTATGTGGGTAGGCGTGACAAGTTAACATTCGTTTTTAGCTCCATTATTTAAAATTAATTTAAAAATAGTCATTAATACATTTTCACAAAATATATGTGCTAAGTAACTGAGAAATCCACCTTCACTTCATACTTTCCTTTTCACTTACTCGCTTTCACAACCTCAACTTCTAAGCATGGACAGCAGGCTAGCGCATAGCGTGGAGGAGCTGGAGAAGCTTTTCAGCTCTCGCATGCGGCAGTATGAGGAGAAGCTGCAGAGAGCTACAGCTGGAACGGACACCACACATGCAGACCTTGCATCTTTATCAAAAGATTTTACCGAGTTTAAGGATTTTGTCTGCAAAGCTTTATCACACTTCAAGACACAGATCGAAGTCATCTCATTGAGCCTGGACAGCCACGAGACAGCAATGAGAAGAAAGGTTTTGCTGTTCCACGGTATCCCCGAGCGTCCTGGTGAGAAGTTGTGCGACACAATCCTTCACATCATCTCAAATCAACTGAAGATTGAAGACTGCAGGTCTGAGTTCCTCAATGTGTGCCACAGACTGGGTGCCTCTCAGAGTAAAGCTAGACCCGTGCTGGTACGTTTTGTTGATATGGAGCATCGCCGGTTGGTCTGGGACAGCAAAACCGCACTTAAGGGCAGCGGTATAACTATTTCCGAGTTCCTGACCAAGACACGGCATCAGGTGTTTTTGGCTGCTCGCAAGCATTTCAGCGTCAATAGCTGCTGGTCTGCGGAGGGAAAGGTCATCGTCATGACGCCTGACAGGTCTCGCCGGAAGGTGGCATCCATGGGTGAGCTACATAAATTAATCACGCTATTTCCCACTGCAGCCAGTGCTGGTTCATGTAATGATCCTGGGCCTGCTGCTTCATCCTCGCCTGCTGCTGCTGCTACAACTGCATTGCCTAAGATTGTAACTTCTACAGCGAAAGTTGTGAGGAAGACCCGTCGCTGAGTTTGCGGTTTCATAAAATTTCGTGAATATTTGAAATCGACAACTTTGTGATAACAGTAATGACGGTACATTTTTGGACTTCTGTTTATATACCGTTAACATTATCTTTGCTGTATGTAACATCTATTTCATTATCTTATCACTTTGAATGTATGCCGGTACATGTTTTTATTTTATTTGTTTACTTTTACTACATGACAATGTCAATGGTGATGACTTTTGACGTCTGTCAATTTCCTTTCTTCTATTGAAAGATTGTACGTTTCGATACACTGCTGTGCGTTTGTGTTAGTCTGTACTCGGCTGTTGTAATAACTGATACTCTCGACTGATAATTTTTATTTTTACTTTGTAACCTTTAAGGTTTAATATTTGTTAAAATCTCTTCCAACTACAGCGTACAGGTGGTTTTCTTAGTTATGCGCATTTAATTGTTTTTTTTTTTGTATTTTTATTTATTATTTAAGAAATATTTATTTAGTTTATAATATTTGCTAACTATGATCGATGATGGTTTTGATGTAGATTTTTTTTCATGTTCTTCTTCTTCTAGCAGCTTCCTTAGTGCCGCGAGTGATTCTGCCTCTCCTCTGACTCTTGGTGATCAGATTTCTTCCATATTTTCTCCCTATCCCAATAACCTCAACATAGCTCACATCAATGCCCAGAGTGTTCCTAGCCATTACTCTGATCTTCTGGCTTCCATTAACTGTGCACACATAGATGCTTTGCTGATCTCTGAGTCCTTCATGAAACCTTCACTTTTATCTGTTCACTATGCCCTCCCTGGTTATATTCTTATTCGTAACGATAGAACGGGGAAGGGCGGTGGTGGTGTTGCCATTTACCTGCGTGCTGATATTCCCTATAAGGTAATCAGTACTTCACCGTCGTCCTACTCGGGGTCAGCAGAGCATCTGTTTTTAGAAATCTCCTTACATCACGTTAAAATGCTTCTTGGAGTGTTATATATTCCTAACCTCAGTATTGATTACTTTAATTCTTTTGAATCGCTTTTAAACGATTTCTGTCCTACTTACGACCACGTAGTCTTGATGGGTGATTTTAACACTTGTCTTCTTAAAAATGACTCTCGTACTCACAAACTTCAAACTCTCTTATCTTCTTTTAACCTCGGTATTTTACCTCTCTCCGCCACTCATCATTTCCCTAATTGTACCCCTTCTCTTTTGGACCTAATTATTGTCTCTAAAGCTAATAATGTATCTGTTCATGGCCAGCTCAGTGCTTGTTTTTCCTACCACGACTTAATTTTCATGTCTTACAAGATTCGTCCTCTTAAGCGCAAGCCGTCATATATTTTCCTTCGGAACTACAAGGGCATGGATCTGGAGGCATTGCTGCATGATGCGGATGGCATCGACTGGACGGATGTTTTCGAGAGCTCCAGTATCAACGATATGGTTCATATTTTCAACTCTAAGTTACTCAGCCTATACGATCGTCATGCGCCTATTCGTCGAGTCAAAGTAAAGTATGTTCCGGCTCCCTGGCTCACCACTGCCATTAAGGATGCGATGGCAAGAAGAGATCGAGCCAAAAGAAGGTTAAAGCGTCGTCCCTCCGAGCGCAACCAGAGTTCGTATCGTGAGATGCGTAATCACTGTAGTCGTATGTGTAGAGATGCAAAGAGACGCTACTTCCATAATTCTCTTGACAATCGTAACTCCTCTGAAGTCTGGAAGTTTCTGAAATCTGTCGGCATTGGTAAGTCCCCTGTTGTTGCTAGTAATGTCGCTGACGTGGGTGCTCTAAACAAACATTTCTCACTTCCACCCGTCACTTTAGATCCTCACGTCAAATCAGCTACTTTAAGTAAACTCTCCGCCTTGCCGGTGCCGCGGTGTTCGTCTTTTGGCTTCAGTCCTGTGAGTGAAAATGATGTAAAAAAATCGATTTGTGCTATCTCCTCCTCTGCAGTTGGCAATGACGATTTATGCTCAAGAATGGTATCTCCTATCCTCTCCTCATTACTGCCCGTTTTAACCCACATCTTTAACTACTCCTTGTTTTCTTGCACTGTTCCCGATGCTTGGAAGCTAGCACATATTATTCCGTTACCCAAAATCCCTAACCCAGTCACTCTAACCGATTTCAGACCTATTTCCATCCTTCCTTATCTTTCCAAAGTTCTTGAGCACATTGTTCATCAGCAACTTTCTCTGTTTCTATCTAGTAATGATCTTCTTAGTCCTTTTCAATCTGGTTTCCGCCCTGGTCACAGTACTGTCACGGCTCTTTTGAAGGTGACTGATGACATCCGCTGGGCCATGGACCACAAAAATCTCACGTTACTTGTGCTTCTTGACTTCAGCAGTGCCTTCAACTCTGTTGACTTCGATATCCTTCTTGGGATCCTTAAATCTTTTAATTTCTCCTCTTCCACTATTGATTGGTTCAACTCCTATCTCAGAGGCCGTTCGCAGCGGGTACGCCTTGATGAGTGTTCTTCTGATTGGTGCTCTCTTTCTGCGGGTGTGCCCCAGGGTGGCGTACTCTCTCCTCTTCTCTTTTCTATTTTTATTAACTCTGTTACTAGAGTCATCTCCTGTAACTTCCATCTCTACGCTGACGACCTGCAGCTTTACCATCATTTTTCTAATCATGATGCGGAAGCCGCCGTGTCCGCCGTAAACAGTGACCTGAAGTTGATTGAGGAGTGGTCGCGGTCCTTTGGGCTGCTAATCAACCCTAAGAAGTCTCAGGCCATGGTTATCGGCGGTAGGCAGTTACGGAACAGGCTTGATGTTGCGTTGCTGTCTCCACTCTGGTTGAATGGAGTTCAGATTGGATACACCAAGACAGCTAAAAACCTGGGGGTAATCATGGACTCCTATTTGTCGTGGACAGCCCATGTCGGTGAGGTCAGTCGCAAAGTGCACTATACGTTCCACTCGCTGAAATGTCTCCAGAGCTTTTTGCCCTTGAAAACCAAAATTTCCCTAGCTCAAACTCTCATTCAGCCCATCATCGACTACGCCGACGCCTGTTATTTGGATGCCACCGAGGAGCTTTTAGATAAACTTGAGCGTTTACAAAATTTATGTATTCGTTTTGTTTTCAACCTTAAAAAGTATGATCATGTTTCAGAATTTCGCAAGTTACTCAAGTGGCTCCCTATTCGACTTCGCAGGAACTCTCGGATTTTGTGTCTATTATTTAACATCCTTCATAACCCTAAGACGCCTTCCTACCTCCGAGAACGCTTCTCCTACTCCCGTCCTTCCGATGCTCTTTGCAGGAAGCATCTTAAAAATCTCCTTAATATCCCTTCCCACACTACCGACTTCTACTCCTACTCCTTCACTGTGAACGCCGTGCGTTTGTGGAACTCACTTCCGCCCGACGTAAGGGACTGCCAAACTCTTACAATATTTAAGAGAGAAGTGAAAAGACACTACCTTTCCATTCCATCATAGTTGCATATAGTTCTGTATTATTATTACCTTTTTTGTATATTGTAGGTAGGTAAATATTTATTTTATTTGTATGTATATTTATGACAGTATATTTTAAATGTATCTAATGATTATTATTAGCTCTGAATTGTGTTATGTGTTTATTTTTTCCCTTCTACACACAATGTCTACATCTCTTTTTTTCATCTTTCCATTCGCAGGTATGCTGGAAGAGATTTCATTAGAAATAAGCATCACCTATGTACCTATTTTTCTGTTCCTCCTTCTTTTCTGTATATGTGTGTGTGTGCATAAATGGTTAAATAAAATAAATAAATAAAATAAATAAATATTACTAGTCAAAAGTTTCGACAACATTTCTACAATATTCAAATCAACAAAGACCAAAATAACAGTCCAACCCAACCCAATAGCATTTACTGAAGCACTACACTTCTAAAACCGAATATACGTGTTGTACAAACAGAGTGGTTCATCAGTGGTGGTCGAAATCAACGCGTTTCCGTCTGCTGATTGTTTAGATAATCGCGTGTCATCGAGTTAGCCCGGCACCGAATTAATACGATTGCAGCCGAAGTCACCCGAACGAGAACTTCAACGAAGCGACCGACTTGCAGATTGTGATGATTGGTTTACGTTTAATCTTGTTCATTCAACGTAGTGTTATTGTAGGATGTGAAATGAATTTGGATGGTTGCAGTCTGGAGTTGCTTGTGGTGCATATTATACGTACGTTTGAATAATAAAGAGCCTGGTAGTAAGCAAAATTATGTTTTAACTAACAGACTCAGCGTCCTGATTACAACCGAAGCTTATTGAACCACTGTTTAGTATAATAGTTTGCTTTCTTTCAAATTTTTAGAACCTCGTGATGACAGAGATGAGACAGAGGTTGTCACCATGTGTGAACTGCATTTGCCCTTCCGTTATGATATTTTG
Source organism: Orthosia gothica (assembly GCA_949775005.1). Lineage (NCBI taxonomy): Eukaryota > Metazoa > Arthropoda > Insecta > Lepidoptera > Noctuidae > Orthosia > Orthosia gothica. Next base: position 17,547,304 of record OX459044.1, read on the forward strand.
TATAATAACTTGAAGTTGTTTTTACCCGATGTCGGCGAAGCCAAAAAGGAAGTGTTATGATTTAAGCAATCTTTATGTATGTATGTTTGTATTTTCGTATTTTTCTTCGTAGCACCTAAACTATTCATCCGATTTTGATGAATAAGGTGTCAATCGATTTGCTATTATAATCCGGGCTATTATAATAATTAAATAAGCTCAAAATATCATTTTTTTAATCAATGTTAGGTTTGAGAAGGTGATAACAATAACCTGAATTATTGTAGGCATTCTAAATGATTCATCGATTGATCAAACAATTGTCATTTGCAAGAAATGTAAAAGCAATCAGTACAATGTCTGCAATTGTCAAAGACTCGTCGCAATGACTAATTCTTTATTGATTCTGATGTTGCTATTCAGTAACGGAGCCGTTCTATTCAGCTCAGTTCTGCTTATTTACATGGCGTGTTTGTGGATATCGGCAAATTATAAATACAAAAATATATCTAGTTCAACTGATCCTTTCAATTCACTTTTATTAACAAACTTCCCTTTCATCTCTCGACTGAAATATTAAAACGTAAATATAATTTGTCCGACAAAACCGTGAAAGAAAGAAAAGAAAACGAGTACAACATTACCGCTGCAGTCAATTACGAAGCTTAAAAATATCTCTGGTATTTTTTGTTCTAATACCCAAAAAAGGGTTCTCAATCCTTTAAACCGCTTGAAACAACTTAAGATTCATTCGTTAAACCTGCGAAATCTGTACCGCAGATAAGTATTTTTTTACAAACGGCTTACCACTCCACTAACCCTGAATATTTTAGGCATTTTGTTAATATCCTAATCCTCCTTTTTTCCTCGGCTTGGACTCGGAGGGAAGTCGGCATTCACCGTTAACAGTTTCATGATTAATGACTGAAAACTCTTTGATGGCTTTTTAATTAGAGCTAAAATAGGGGTGTAATACCGGTTGGTAGCCGCCGACGTCGGCCGCGGCAAGGTTGTTGCGGCCACAGCTATATTTCATAGAGGGGGAGAGGCGGCTTCGAATTTGCAAGGCTAATAAATTGCGGAATACCTAGGCCTTATTGGCTCAACATTTAATCGTTCGGGCCGCACTGGATTATTTTTAGCCAAGTTCCCGTCGCTTCTTTGTGTTACTGTAGCAATTGGAAAGTAAAATGCTAAACGTATTCTTGCCTTTGTGAGCGGCTCGGCGTAAGAGCGTTTACTTATCGGTAACATAGGAATGAAATTTCTAACTTTGCATTACAAATTTATTTCCTCCAGCCGCGGCCTCCCGACTCGCCTTTCAGGTTATTACAATTCGTCAGTGAAAATGGCGATTAATATTCAATATGAACAGCCTGTTTGAGTGATTGTTTCTGTAGGTCGCTTATACAGAATGAAATCATCTTGGAACAATGAAAATATTATTAATTGGAAGAAATTGTAGGTGCCTTTGAAAATTCTTAAAACAAATGTTTGATTTGCCGTAAAATATTAATCTTTATCTTGCATAAATATTAATGTCGCTTAGCTAAGTAAAATACAATCGATTTCGCGCAATTTTAAGACAGTGCTTTTCTGAGAAAATGGCGTAGGTTACAATGATTCAATATTACAATAACGTTCTGTGTATTTAGAGATTATAACTTTAGACATACTGGAAATATAATACAGATATACTTTATCGTATATTTAGATACGTTAAAGTTATGGTAGAAGTAAGTTGTAATGATGTTACTCCGCAAAAGTATTTGCCGATGAAACTAACAGGGTGATGGTATTCAAACTTGTGATAGTGTACTCAAGTTTGTAGTTACTGCCCCCTCGTCTTTAAGTACTTTCTGACTTATTCCATTTCCTTTAGGTGACTGCTACAAGATCACAAACAACTGATAAAACACACTGTTTACATTTTTTACTGCAGGTTAATGTAAGTACGTAGTTCATATTAATAGACCATGTTACAAAAAAATAAAAGCGACATACAGAAATTGAGTTGTACTTAGATATATTTTTCGAGGGTTACCCACATAGCCCATAGAAATGCCAAACTTAAGTGGAAGTGGGCAGGGAACATTGCTCGCAGAACGGATGGCCGTTGGGGCAGAAAAGTTCTGGAGTGGCGACCACAACTGGAAGACGTTGCGTTGGAAGACCTTTTACCAGGTAGACCGATGACCTGGTGAAGGTTGCGGGGATCCGCTGGATGCGGGACGCATGGAACTGGTCAATGTGGCGTCGCTTGGGGGAGCTCTAGCTATGTACGTGGGACACTCAGAAAGTTTTGCGAAACTAAAAAAAATTGTTCTATGCGTACATATATTTTTATTAAATCTTTTCAAAGTACTTTCCACCAGCCTCTATACAAAGATTCATGCGCCTAAACCAGTTTTCAAAACACTTTTTCCAGTCCGCCGCAGACACCTCGTTTACAGCCTGCTCGAACGCAGCCAGCGCATCTTCCGGCGACGAAAATTGTATCCCTTTGAGCTGATTTTTTATTTTTGGGAATAAAAAGAAGTCACACGGTGCTAGATCAGGGCTGTAAGGAGGGTGACCCAGGAGTTTGACTGGCGTGCTGTCCAGGAAGTCCCTCGTTTTGAGTGCGGTGTGCGCAGGTGCATTGTCGTGGTGGAGCAGTAGCCCGCGGAGCCCTGTGTTTGGTCGCTTGTTGCTTATAACAGAGAAAACTTCTGGCAAACATTTGGTAGTATACCATTCGGCATTAATGCTTCTTTGATCCCGTAAGGGAATTGATACCAAGTGGCCAGTCAAATTAAAAAAGCTAGCGATCAAAATCTTACCCCCGCTTCTAGATCGCTTCACTTTGGTAGGCGTTGGCTCATTTTGAAACACCCAAACAGTCGACTGGCGCTTGGTTTCTGGGTCGTATTGATAAATCCAGGACTCATCACCTGTAACGATGTCGTAAACACGCCGAGACGAGCCTGCTTCAAATTTGTTAAGCATATCACGGCACCATTCCACCCGGGCCTGCTTCTGAGCATCGGTGAGGTTGTGCGGCACCCAGCGTGATACTATCCTCCTCACGCGAAGATGGCTGTGTAGAATCTCGTGAACGCTTCCCGATCCAATCTTCAATATGTGTTGAATCTCCTGATATGTAATTCGCCTATTGTCTTGGATTAAATTTTTCACTGCTAGCACGTTTTCTTCGGTAACAGCCGTCAAAGGGCGACCGCTTCTTTCGTCATCCCCCAAAGTTGGTCGACCGCGCTTGAATTCGTTATACCAACGATACACGGTTGCCTTGGAAGGGCCTTCATCCATGAATGCCATTTGAAGTCTATCGTACGATTCATCCGGTTTCAGGCGACACTTGAAATCGTATAAAATCATAGCTCTAAAATGTTCCCGGCGCAGATCCATATTTCAGTGAGACACAATACTTTGAATTAACTCGCAAAAAATGTGGAGGGAAATTTTGAAATTGGAACTTACTTATTTTTACTTATAAATAATCATATTTTCGAAAAACATTATAACTGGCCAGTCTCCCATATATAAAAACTTTTTTTCGCAATACTTTCTGAGGGGCCTGGTATGATGATGATATTTTTCGAAAGGTGTGCTTTCATATTTTTCGAAACAGTCTACTAAAAACACTTTTACCGTCAGGCAGAGACAAAATAGTTAAACAGTCGATATGGGTATAAAAAATGGTATGAATTAGGGGTAATCATGGGGCTTAGAAAAGACAGAGATTTTACTCTTTACTTTAACTTATTTTGAGCCTGTAATTTCCTACTTGCAGGCAAATCCCTTCCTTCTCTTCTTCGAATTATCCCGTTCTCTCCAATTTTGGACCAGGCCTCAGGAAAACTACAGTTCACCCTACTATGTTTTTACTCCGTTCATTCTTTTCTTATTTCTCAAATAAATAAAAGTCAACCAAATATATAAAACCAAACTATATACCAGAAAGCATCCTTTATCCGCTCGTTGCCACCAATTTTGAAAGTCACGAATTCTCTAGAGGGGTGGTTACCGAAAATATTTCGTATTACATCGCAGCGATGTCGAAAACAATGACTCGCGAGAAAGTACGCCTCTAAGCAGCCACTTTGTGCAATTAGGAGAAACAAAACATTTTTATGCGAAGCTCGTTCGGGTTGACTTCGGATTTCCTTGTAAGCCGAGTAACTTGTTCGCCGACTGGCAGCGTGTTAATTGTGCAGATTTAAGGTTATCTTCGGAATTTGTAGCCTTTGGATGAGAAAGGGAAAAAAGATACTCGGTTATGTTTAGAAGTTTTAGAGGAAATTACTAAAATATCGAGAAATACAAATGTTGCGCTGACGCTACCATCAACTAAAAGATATAATTACAAAACTGGTATTAAATTGAATTGTGCTCAAATGTTTAGTGGATTATATATCCACGACTCTTTATCAGTTCAAAAACAAAAACACTCCGGAAGATATAATCTTCAGTGGCAGTTGGCTCTAAAAAAAAGTAACAAACGCTGCTATCAAACTGCACAGTATAGAATGCATCGAAAACAATAAAACTTTTCACATGTAGGTATAATTTGCATTTATTTACACTTTACAAAAATCTCTTCTCAATTTTTCTCCCACAGTCGAACTGTTCATTAGCATAATTGGTTTACAGCGAAAATACGTCTGAACGTAGAACGTATGAGGTGCATCCATAAACATATATTGCAGTATCGGCATTATACCTCGTTTGCATAAGTAGTTTCAATGAATTCACCCTCAGCTACGTCATTTACCGCATAAAATTATTCGACATCGCAACTAATGACGTTAATAATTATCGTCCTATCACTATATTGTCTTGTATAGATAAGATCTTAGAACGTTATATTGGTAATGAGATAAATAAGTTCTTGCAAATAAACGGAATAATTAATAATAAACAATTTGGATTTCAGAAAAATAAGAGTACGACACTATTGTTGAGAGAATTTACTGATGAAGTAAATAGACACTTAAATGAAAAAAAACATGTCTTGACACTCTTTATAGACTTTAGCAAAGCATTCGATATGCTCCGTAGCGATACACTGTTTGAAAAGTTGTCAAGAAATGGGATACAAGGGCCACTATTAGAATTATTAAAAAACTATCACACAAACAGATACAACACGGTCAAAATAAAAGATGAGTACAGTGCTAAGCTTCCGGCAACTCAAGGAACGGCCCAAGGTTCAATTATAGGTCCAACGGAATACTTGCTTTATGTTAATGATATGAGTAATGCAATAAAGTCAGATTCTTTATACCAATTTGCAGACGACACGTGTATTTTGGTCGCTAATAAAAACATCCAAGCTGCTCAGGAATCCTTACAAAGTAGCTTCGATCAAATGTGTAAATGGGCTCATGACGTAGGACTGGTAATAAACGCATCTAAAACTAAAATTGTTCACATACATTCATCACACAATAAATGCTCGACTATACCTACAGTTATAGCACACGAACATACTTGCTTACATAGCTCGCCTAAGACTTGTAAATGCCCGTTATTAGAAGTAGTTGATAAACACATGTATATCGGTCTAGTGGTTGATAGCCGATTCTGTTGGGGACCTCACAAAGACTACGTATGCAACAAACTGAGGTCTATCCTAGGCAAACTTAGCATACTAAAATATAAACTGCCTTATAAAACGCTAAGAATGTTATACATGGCCCTAGCAGACTCGGTTATCAACTATGGACTCAGCAGCTATGGGAGAACTTATCATACATACTTGACAGATATCTATAAGCTACAACGAAGAATATTAAAAGTAATTACGCCTAAACATATAAACAAGAAGTTCGAAAATAGTGACGAAGATCTTTTTAAATACTGTAATGTTATGAATGTGTTCAATAAAGTCGAATTTTTCACTCTTACTGAAGTAAATAGACCGGAGCTGCTAACCGAAAAAACAAGATCTGACTTTCTTAGAAATATAAAACTTAAACATAAATACAGCTTACCAAAATACAATAATGTGTACGGGATGAGGGTTGCAGAATACTTGGTACCTCTTTTTCTTAATAAGCTTCCGGAAGACTTGCAAAATTTGTACAAAAAGGGTTCGAAAGGTTGTAAGTACAAATTAAAACGTTTCCTAACACAGTAAAATTCCCCAAACAATTGATCTTTTGACAAAATTTATCGATGTTTATTATGAAAGTATTTTATATGTAATTTAATCATAAATATATAATATTGTATTTACGCAGCATTGCAATTTGTAATTTAATTTTAAAATAAGCGGCTCGCCATCACACAGTTAAGCCCTGTGAGGTTTTTGTTGTGTGGCTAAAACCAAATGTAAAATAGGTTAAGTATTTTGGAAATAAATGATAAATAAAAATAACTTTAATATTCCACTTTGTTTCTTTTTGTAGTGGCGTTTTAAATGGGACCTACATCTTGTGTAAGACCTTTAGTTACAAAATATCTATGTTCTCAGCAATGTTTTGAAAGTTGTGGTGGTTTCACATGCAGTCACAAAATATAAATTTCAGTTCATGTCGTTTTTACCTCACCTACTTGTTCTAACTGTCATCATCTACCTTATTATATCTCTTGATATCTTATTATTCACCTCTTTTCTTGCCATATTATCAGCTTAGTCACAGTCTAACCATCGTTCCAACTAAAATATCTTCACGACGCGGCTACGTGTCGTTTATTTCTTCGCATCACTCACTTATAGGTAATAACCTAACAATCACCGTGTTTTATAAATTAGCTTTAATAGTAACATTTTATGATATTTATAAAGCAAGATAAATATCAGTTTCATAAATAAAACTAATTTTAGGTTTCGCAGTATCAAAGTAAGGCTATCAAGCCCGGCAAAGTAAAATATCACATGCAGCACCACAGATAAAAAATTTATGAAAACCAAGCGTGCCATTTTATCACACACAATTTGAAAACAAATTTGCTTACCATTGAAAGAAAACATTGCAATGCCTCGGACAACTTTTCTTTACAGTATTTACAGTTCAATATGGCATAATATAACCCGAAGAATTACTAAACTTAAGTGGCAGTGGACAGGGCACATTGCTCGCAGAACGGATGGCAGATGGGGCCGAAAAGTTCTCGAATGGCGACCGCGAATCGGAAGACGATACGTTGGAAGGCCTCCCACTAGGTGGACCGATGACCTGGTTAAGGTTACGGGAAGGCGCTGGATGCAAAACGCAAGGGATCGGTCAATATGGCGACGCCTGGGGGAAGCCTATGCCCAGCAGTGGACGTCTTTCGGCTGAAATGATGATGATGGCATAACAAGGCATTTTTCTAGATTTCGTTGGATTGCCCGTGCCGATAATGCTAAATGATAAGCTCAAATTAATCGTAATTTTACTCCGTTTATTGACATACAATCGCGTCATCTAGTTAGATTTATATCTGTGTGTAGCACAGTATACATACACCAGCTGTTACTAATGTTTTTAAGTGTAACTAAAACCACTAAACTAATAAACAAACAATGTACCAACGCTAGCTTACGTAGTTAGGACAACGTATAATTTATATAGGAGGTGTAGCTAAGTATCCAAAATCTATTTGCATTACAACCGACGGGACTCAGATGTTGCCGAGAATCTGTCGTGATATATGGACGTTATTAGGAAAACAAACTTATAATTGCACGTAATCCCCGTGTTGTATTGTAAATTTTGTTTTTGTTCGCTTTTGTTGGAACACTCGATATGAATTATGCGAAAATTAAGAGTTCGGCTGTGGATTTTGTTGTATTTGAGTTGATAAGATTTTAAATTTGTGTTTTCTTTGGACTGTTGTTCAATTTGTTTAAGGGATATTGGATTCTGGCGTCTTCTTTATTGGTCATAACATTTACCAGACTTCAGTGTGAATTCTCTGGTTGTAGGGTAAAGTCTTCTACGTAGCTATGTTAATTATTTGCACTATGGACTCATTTTAAGCGAAACAGTCGCACCGAGAATCTTGGTGAAATTAAATCCTGACAGAAAATGTAGACATCAGATAGATGACATTATTTTATTATAAAGATGAAAACCAGTACGCTTTTAAAGTCTTTAAACACTACTGACATTCCTGCAAACACCGAGATGATTTTACAAGCGTCTCTTTTTGCAATTTTATACGAAAGACTGAAAGAAAAGGGGTGAAGTTTAACAAGTGGAAAATACCCGTACAATTTAAAAGAATCTCTAGAGCAGCAATTAAACTCGCATTAACTAAAATATGAGAGCACCGCAACTTACTTCCGCTCGCAACTGGTCCTTCTGTTTAAGCAATTTGCCTAAGCTACTGGCAAAATGTTTTCCTTTTCGAAACTCACACAAAACAATTTCTCACAGACTCTGCTCTGTCCATTCGGTATCCGGAGGAGCAAGTTTAACTCCGAACAATAGTTAAGCAACAAAGAAAGTTGCAGGCTGGCGTGCTGCGGCCGAATTGTGTGTGTGAACCGACTTACGGTGCCGCCTCTGCGAGCGCGCTTCGAGTGTTCTGTAATCATTGCAAACACACCCCCACTTACAGTGTTATCTCCTCCAACTAACAACTATTTTCATGCTAATATTTGTCTAGACCATTTCTTTTGCATTTATTTGTTTCAGAGACACTTTTGAAACTAAAAGGACTAGTGTTTGTGTAGCGGGGCACGTTTCGAGATGGAAATCCTTACGCTTTGAATAGCAGTTTCAACGTTTTACTATATAAAACATTCCGAGCAGGTGTTTCGAAAATTGTCTTGTATGAAAATGTCTGCTTATTCTTCTAGTTTTATAGTTATGTTGACAGTAAATATTACAACTCATAAAACTGGATTACTCAATACTGCTGCAGAAGGTAACATAAGTGCAAATAACTGCTGATCGTTTTTCATTTAACATCATCATTATTACGCCTGCTGTAGCACAGCTTTCACATAGATGAGTCCTTCTTATATTGTTTCTTTACCAAAAGCCTATATAATCCACTCGCATATAGCCACCAAAATGTATAAACACAACTCTGACCGATTTTCAAGTCAACCCGAGCCTTCTAAACTTTGCTCTCAGTTCAGAAAGTCTTGCAATTTTCCCCGTATCGGTGTTGTACGCGTAAGGGTGCTGATTTATTTGCGGGTATGAGGCGTGAAGCAAATGAACTGCCCGTGTAGCGAGATGTACGACGAGACCGCACCGTAACTACAGGGTGGAGGCGCCTTAGATCACACGGAAAAGCTATGTACGGAATATCTTAAAACATGTGTAACAATTTTCGCAGTTCGCCGTGAGATGAACGTGAAATGTGCTGTAGTTAATATTTGAACATGCGCAGCTAATGTTGGCCTGTGATGTAGAGGTGTTTGGTATTTATGGTGTTATTGCAAATTGTGAGACGGCAGGAAATGGTGTGAGGAAAAGGCTGAAAAGAGAGAAATGTGATCGAATGGGAGATAATATAGCTCAGGAAAGAAACCCATTAGGTTCCTCCGAATAGTAGATTGGTGACAATTTGTCCATACACCACCTTGTACACAGACAAATAGTGTCAGTACTCCAATTCGTTATCCACCAGCAGTTTGTCACTGGCGAACGCATTAGCGGCTGTGGCGGGCCGGCGGCGGGGACTTGGCTTGCGGTCGAAGCCTCGTCCGAATTCCTCTCACCGAAACTGTCATCACCGACCGACGATTAGTCAAGCTGCTAAGTGCTCCTTCCCGATTGTTTTTCTCTTTGCCACCGTCGGAAACTGTAATTTATGCGACTTTGCAGTTCCACCACAGCGTCGAAATTTGCAATCGGCGTAGATCCCAGCAAAACCGAAGGTTTATTTATGGCATGGAGAGTTAACTTTTGAACTGAAAGTTCTGCGGGTGCAGCGGTCGCCAGACCTTTTTTTGTTTGCAGTTGTTACTGACTCCGAGGAATATAGTGTTCTGAGCTCACATATATTTTATGTTCGATTCTTTTTACTATCGCCTTATTTTGTTTATGTGTTCATCTGCAGTTGGTTCTTCTCCTCTAGATTTCTCTCTCCCGGGATTAATTTGAATATTTTTAACATATGTTTTTTTACATCCAGTGTAAAATTTTAATAGAGTGCTGTTGTCCAACATGTAATATTTAGATAACTCTTTATTTCGTCAAAAGAGCATCATTAAAATCGAGCACATCTGGCACTGCTTAAAAAAGGGAAAACCGTGCTAACAAACAAAAGGACCATACACTAACGAATCCAAAGGTGACAAAGTAACAAAAATAGCCGCGAAAATAAACGGCGAGAATCCAGAGACAAGAGTGCCCCTTGTTTTGTGCAACTGTTTGCTCTGTGTATTGACAAGCAATGTTTTCTCTAAAAGAGGTTTGAGCAAATAGTATTGGAGTGAGGGCGTCGACGTGATTGCGCCAAGGAAGCTCGACACTTTGTTTGTTTAATCCTCAGCCTTTGATTAGCTACTTCTAGTTTTATCGGTGTAAAAGGACCGGGGGAAGTAGGGTTAATTCTGTTTATTGAATTCACCTGACCTAGTTTGTCTCTGGGTGTTATCAATAAGAAAATCTTGATGGTGTTTTGATTAAAATTGCCTCTGCTACTTAAAGAGGTATTGAACAGCTTTAAGGCCCTTACTCCGTTTTAGTGCCGTAAAACATATTTATTTTTTATTGTTTATTAAATATGTAACAGGACAAAATATAAACAGAAACATCACAAAAACCTCAAAAGGTTTGTCCGGATGTTGAAACACTTATAAAAAATCTTAATACTAACGAGACATAAATAATTATAGTTTTGAAAACATAGTTTATAAAATACAAATAATAAAAATTGTGAGGTAACTAGTTTATAAAAATACTAAAAACAAAAAATTGTGTGATTCCGTTGCTCATGCAAGTCTACTCCTTAGTAAAGGCATAGTTAAAAGGCTTGACAAAAATATATATTTATAATTGATTCATGTACATTATTTATGAAACATGGTTTTTTCGTGCAACTAATAGTTTTGATTTAAAAAAATAATTAACAACACTACATTTTTCGCTACTTTTGCCTACTCCTCCAAATCGACTTAGTTGTATAAAAATATTTTCACATAGAAATGTTAAAATTTCTTCTTACCTACATAGGTTATGTAAATCAAAAAATATTTTGCTTACTAAACTGTCCAAAAGGAAGTCTGTCCAATATTGATATGCTGGTTCCGAGCAGGCGCACTGCCGTATTGGGGGATACGGCTTAAACGAAGTCGATTTCTGCCAACATTTAATATTTTTTGAAGTTTGTTGAAAAAATTATAACGAGACTTAGACTAGAATTTCTTTCAACTTAAAGGTCAATATATCTCAACCTGCCTAGCCTTTTCCCAATCATGTTGGCTCAGCTGCTAGTCTTACCAGATTCAGCTTAGTACCAGTGTTTTACATGAAGTGACTGCCTATCTCACCTTCACAACCGGTAACTGGATAGCACGATACCAGTTTTCAAGACTGGTGTCAGATCTTAAGCTTCTGACTACCCGTGACAAATGTCAGCCGAGTCCAACGGCATAACGAGCTTTCCGAGGCATGGAGGAATCTCGATATGTTGAAATGGTAACCCATCCACAGACCGACCTCGTCAAGCGTTGCTTTACCTTGAAGATCGACCCGTGTGGCTGTTATTATTTAGCTACGAGCTCCTCCAACTTAAAGCTAAGAACTTAAAATAAAACCGAAGTATCACGTGTTGAATTTCCCACGCAGTTATAAGAATCGAGTAAGGAAAATGGATTACGTGTGTAATGGGACGCGTTGGCTTGACCTGTCATTACTGTTGTAGTCATCCATCTAATAGGCTTCACTGTGGGTGACCAATACGGTATTATGTTGGCCTTGATTTATTTTTACTATTACAAAGTATTATATAATATTTTGGATGTATTGGTTTTGAATGACGTTTACATAATTTGGATAGTTCTGCGTCGTCATTGCTAGAATAAGTTTCTGTCAAAGTCATCGAAATACAATAACAACTTATGACAACTTTAAACAAGTTTCTTCAGAATAAGTACCAAACAAAGTGATCACTACCAAGAATCCAATCGGATTAACAATCGCCAAACTTTAATTAAATAGAATTTTCAAGTCCAACTAATAAATAGTCGAAGACCAAAGTTCATCTTAGACAAAATACTCTTAAACGAAACTTTTAGATGCAAAAACCACTCAAGCGAGAACATCTTCTCCATTGCAAGTTTTGTTTCGATTGATATAAATGGAAAACTCTTTTTTGTCTCTAAATCTTGGCTAGATACGGGAGGAGGTCGTAACACTCGATCTTCATTCACTCGAGTCATCGCACTCGTTTCCGACCTTTGATTTATACCCCTCTCTGTCGCCGGATTGGCTACAGAAGAGAGTCAACTATCAAATATAGGCTCTGATATTAGTGTTGTAGTTTTGTTTACATTTTTATCATTGGCTTTTCGGGGTCCGGTAGTGCTGATAGAATTTGATGAAGTTCATTTTTTATGTCAACGTGTGGATTGCCTTACATCAACTGGCAAACATCATATTAGGAATCAGGTTTCAATGGACAATCGTTATTCTTATGTGAATGATCAACATTACGTTTTAATTTAAAGAGAAAAAAAATGTCTTCTCCTTTACTAAAATCACTACCATCATCGATAATTACAACTTAACCAGTTCGAAAGCAAAGCTACTTTCAAAGATCTAAGTAACATTTTCTGCAAAATATGGATTTCCTATTGCTTTCTTGGTTATTAGATTAATCTTCGTCTAAGAAGATTCAGAACACGATATAATTCGAAGTGGTTTCTTATAAATGCCGCAGACTAAACTCTATTCCAGAATTAATTGATTTATCCTCGGCTGAGTCTTGAGTGCGTTAGGGTCAACTAGTTTAGCCTAAGATAATCTAGTTTGTTCTTGTATGAATACTTAATTACTTCGCTTGGAAGTGTAGCGTTTTGGAATACAAGGTTTTTTTTTATTTTCTGCTGTTATTTAGTCAGCAAACAAAGACGTATTTGCACCAAATAAAGTACCATTATGCTTGATTTCACCCACGTTCCTATTATAGCTGTGTTACCTGGAATTAAGAATAACGGACCAAAGAATTTTATTCTTCGAATTAAATTATTTGGGTTGCCTGCGACTTCATAAAAGTCAATACCACCACAAGTCCTGGTACAAATAAACATGTTATTATACAATAAGACCATTTTAACGTAATGTCACCAAATCTTGACCGGATTGTGTTTTCGCAACGGTTTCCCCATGTTTTTATACCCGGCGGCATATTTTGCTACACACCATCTGTATTCAGCATACGTAATTACAATCGATTATGGGGCCTTGTTTATTTGCCAAACGGTTACAATGAACGCTTGGAAACGGTCACTTTTTGATTTTATTTATTTCGGTTACTAGGATTATTCAGTGTTGTCATGATTCTCGTTTGAATAAACAGTCTAGGTTGTAAGCCATTTGATTTTTGTGAAACATTTTTCTCGTGTTATTTTAAAGGCTTTTTGAGGAACTTAGAAGTTACATTACTTTACTGTCGAGTTCAAAATTGTGGCTTCTCCCCCAAATGCTCAGGTGGTGACGCATTTTACACCCCTTGAAGTCACTTAGCAACGTAAAACTGAGGGGCTTTAATTTTTTTAATGTTTGCACATCATAAACTGTGACAGGCTGTTTGCTGTTATTGACCAACGATTTTAATAATTTATTCCTCAATATTGATTGGCATTTTTTATTTTTTTGCTTTTATATAACTTTGACGTACGATTAGGTACTGAGACAAAGTGTTAGGTGCTAAAAACAAAATGGTTGCCACTGTACATAAACTTCACTCCACTACTATGTAAAACTAAACATCGTATGACGCTTGAAATATAAAAGAGTTGAGAGCTTAGATCCTCCCACCTCTCAGGGGCAACAATTAAAACATAAGGACCGGGGGTGAGGGAGTAACTACTGAGTGGAAACGATGACGGTTCTCGCGCTTCCGACGGCTTGTTACACAACACAAAAATACATACTTGGGTAAATTATGTCTCGTCACGTTCGCGTTTCAAATTGAAAAAAGTTTGCAGTTAATATTTCTAAAGGGTTTTCCATGCGTTTTGAAATAAAATAGGAATGCGAGGGTGAATTTTTAATTTTACATTTCACACTTGATTCCAGATTTATTTGATGATGTGTGAAACTAATAGTGTTTGACTTTTAGTCTGGTTTACTGCAGAAAAAAAATCACATCTTTCTCTCAATAAATTATGCCAGTCTACAAAATTAAATCTTTAGTATTAGGTCAACAAATGTTGCAATTTATGTGTCTGAAAGTCACAAATTAATAATGTCAAAGTGCTTTTACCCAAAAGGAGTTCACCGTTTTTAGAGATGCTTGAGAATAATTGTATCCACGCAATATACTCGATCGATAACAACAATAAGATTGGGTACATACGACCTAAAGTTTCTACAAACTAAAACGACTTCAAAGCGTAGGGGAGGTACAGTTTATTCCCGGCATCCTAGCGTTCTGCTCCGGTCGGATTTAGAGCTGCCACGTCAAACAACAAAAGTTTATCGTATGTACTACTAAAACAATGAATCCGATGTATGTAAAACGAAAGGGGTGTCGCCGCCACGATAGTTCTCATGACGGCCCACCGATGCGGAAGGAAGCCGCACTCGAGTTTTTTTCAAAATGGCCGGCTGTCAGACGTCATTCTGACGCGCGAAACAAGAAATTCAAGATGGCGGTGTAAAAGGGGTTTGCAAGTTGTTTTGGCGGGCTGCAAGCACTCGTCATCGATATCCGATCATTTCGCTCGTTAGGTTATTCGTTAGAATTGATTCAATAATGCCAGCATGATTCCTATGTTAGGTATGGTTTTTGGAAGTCTCAATGAAAGCAGGCCTGGATGCCACTAATATATGCATACTTACCACAAAATAATGTTGTATTCGTTTTTTTGTATTTGTTTTTCACCTATGTATCCATACCATTGCGAATTTTCTCATATAAAAATTTATAACCGTTTCTTCCTTCTTGTTACGCTAGCCAATTTAGTACTTGGTGCTGATTAAGAGTCCAGATCACAGACCCATGTCGAATACGGACTCCATTTCAAAGAATTTCAAAAATAGAACTCATAAAAGAACTCATTAAAACTCGAGTTGCAGCCTCCAGCACATTCGCCGACCTTTAAAACTTTTGACACAAGAAACAAAGGCCACATTTTCCATCCACGCTTTTCATTTTGACCTAGAACCTTTTTATCATACGAGAGTGGAACGTTTCTCGGACTGTAGTGTCAAAACGGCTTTTTCTCTTAAATCAAAGTGAAGCAGCTCTCAGGCAGCGGGCAGGGCAATATGAAACAGGTCGACCCGAGTGATCCGTACTCCAAAGGGCCCGGCACGGCTTCTCAGATGTCGCCCGAAGAGCCCATTCGCGCGGCTCGGCCACACCCTCCACTCGACTCGCACATAAGCCTACGAGCGGCCCGCTTTATTTATTATGTACAGCCATTAACGCCACTGCCATCATGGCGGCGAGTTTTTCAATTTTTAATTTCCCTCTTACCGCGATGGCGACACTCGACAGACGCTTCCCGGATTGACACTTAAGTTGTAACTCATTGCGCCGCCAGTTGCCTACTGACGACATAATGAGTGTCTACAACGAAAAGAAATTGCTTTTTCATAAACGGTTTTCAGATTGTTTGAAGTAATACAAAATGCTGAAAAGGTTTTCAGTCAGGAAAATCGTATAAAAGTAGCCCACTTCTCATTTTTTTAATCTGGCATTTCTACATAAATAACTTGCATGCACTGTTCCTTGACCACACTTAAGTGTATGGTTAGGACGGAAACGAAAATACTCTGAAAAACCTTACAGCACTAATCCCTACGAACAAATAAGTATTGTGTTTTTTCTGACAGAGTAAACCGATAATTCCATTTAATCCACATACGATTTCTTTGACACGTGTTAATTCTAAATACGTAAGCACGTAGTTAATAATGTGTATTTGTCGCTCGTATTTAATACGGCTTCTACACCCCCTAAATACGTACCCAAAACTTTTGTATGCCTACGGCTTCTAAAGCTGTCTTTTACAATATGGCGCCTATTCTTTGAATACTCACATTTCAACAATAATTACTGTAGAGAGGATTTCAGGTACAATAGATGAAATCTAGTTAGAAAACTTTGTCTGTAAAAGTGGTGTTTCTAATAGGATCTGTGTTGGTACGGTTTGGCTGAAGTCAGAGGTTTTGCGGTAACAGTTAAACGTAACGGCGACGTAAAGGGTACCGGGAGTCCGGCCGTCCGGTCGGCGTGTCCGCAACTATCCCCACCGATGTCCGTCCGGACCGGCCCCAGACACAACTTCCCACTGCTGATTCCGCAAATTTATTTCATTAAATTTAATTCTAAACTCTCAAGGGCCGCCTGGGAATTCGGTCAGAGGCAAACGAGTTAAAGTTCACGAGTACCTACTTGGCAAATTAATCTTAAGGGAGTTTCGATGTTATCCTGCTTCGTGGACTTGAGTACGCTAAGTCTGTCGGACGTTATAAATTAACAAACCCTCGCCGGTAATTAAGCGGAGGTGTGCTTCACATCGAGTTTAACGAACAAAAATTCAATTAACCCAAATTGTGTTAGAACAATTTTTCAACGCAGCATGGTGTATTTACATATCTCGTAAAAATAAATCTGTCGAGTCCTGGCCTGTCTTCATTACGCGATTTTAAAGCTCTTCCTCATGCCATAATATTTATCGACTAATCAGATTATAAAATGTTGTTGCTCCTTATTAAATTGCGAATTTGTAACATAATTTACTTATCTAAAAATAACGCAATCTTTGACATCTTAAAAATTAATTGCGTATCTTTCTAAAAATAACTGTGCTTATAAGGTTGTTGAATATTTTTTTTTATAAATCCCAACATTTTTTATTAAATCAGTTCTCTAATAATGTTTTTTTCTTTGCAGGTAAGACATCCACTAATAAAGATACTACAGCCACCATACAAGGTAAACGTAATTAAATAGATAATTAATTAATGAGAGACCTTAAAACGAAAGTCTTGTTTATTAAAGTAGTAGTTCTTAATTAAAATGAATCTCAAGAATTATGGTGGCCTCACACTGCTTGCCTAATGGACTTATATTGTATCTTCATTGTATATGAAACACTAGAAAACATAATAATATTTCGTATTTCCTGCGAACAATCGCACCTTCGTATTCTCTTAGCAAAACATCATTATTTATTTATTAAAACTTTGTGCAACATAAAAGTACATAGGCGGCCTTAATGTGTGAGGCATTCATTCTCTGGACCAAAGGCGGTGAAGAGATAGCATGGCAGTTGCATAAACCTTAAATAATAATATAATACACATAAAAAGTACAAAAGTTTATAGTTAAATATTTACTATGATAAATACTATATATAAAATAATATATATAAAAAATAATAGAAAGGCGCATATTGGGACGATTCTGCTATTCGTTTAGAAAATAATGCCGCAACTTCAAGTTAAATGCACACTGACTGGTGGCCGTCCTGATATCGTGAAGAAGCGCATTCCAGAGAAGAATGGATTGAATATGAAAGGAAGAATGAACAAAATCAGAAGTATTAGAAGGACAGAGCAAGAGAAGATTGTTAGAAGAACGCTGATTCTTTGTCTTGCCCTTAACTCAATTTACTTGAGGTTGACGCAGCTTGGTCTTCTTTTAGATATCTCTATTAGTCGTTTGCTCAGGTATCATGGGTCCCTTGGTTTTTTGTTCTTTCTCTATTCTAATATCTTTCATAAATAATATAATAGAATTACGCATACAATTCACTTGAGCGAAGCCACGGGTACAAATAGTCTTTCATAAACTTTTCTTACGAGATGGTCATCGTTCCTCAGATTCCGATACAATTTGTGACTTCTTAGTCACTTGACTAGCAAACATTCCTGTGAAATGAAGTAAAGCAGAAACTTTATAATTAACATTTAAATATCTATTAAAATTCGTCAAATGCCTCTTCATTTACATATTTTCCATCGTCTATCAAAGTAAGTCTGTCTGTTTCCTAGGAGTCCCTAGGTGGTCATACTGCATCGCCTTTACTCACTCGCCCAATATGGAATTAAATGTTGATTAATATCCTGCATTTTAGGGGCCGCGCTGCGCTAAGGCCGGGCAAGCCATTCAGGTGTTAAATTTAGAGGCACTTTGCAACTAAGAAGTAGTTAATAGTTGCCCGTCTAGTGGATAACAGCTGGTAAGGTACCTGAGGGCCCTTCGATTATCGAAGGGCCCTCAGGTACCTTACCAGCTGTCCTGTCACATCGAAGTACCCTCTATCCCTATCGCCTATCCCTCTATCCCTATCGAACAACCCTGTCATATCGAAGTTCGATATGACAGGGTTGTGCTGTAATTAATTGTTTAGTTATTAGTATGACAATGTTTTGGTTTGAGCGCTGAAAAACACAAAGCATCGGTCAAATACATTTTACTATTGAATTCTTGACTTAAACCACGACAAAACGTTAAAGCTTTTTAACA
This sequence comes from Orthosia gothica, assembly GCA_949775005.1. Lineage (NCBI taxonomy): Eukaryota > Metazoa > Arthropoda > Insecta > Lepidoptera > Noctuidae > Orthosia > Orthosia gothica. The sequence continues at coordinate 17,565,883 of OX459044.1, forward strand.
GGTTTCGCATAAAATACAAAAACAGTTATGCATTAAAATGGGGCAAAATAAAAACTAGTCATATTGAATTTTATTGGCCGGAGTACGTTGGCAATAAGTCACGCAAGCTCGCAATAAAAAATATTATTATGAAAAAATGAAATGAATGTATTTCTGCGTCGCTGCAAAATTTCGTACAGCGCTGTCGCCAACCAGCCAGGCTATCGTTATGATTTGCCATTTGGACGAAACTAAAATACGTAGTAATTCTCATGGAGTGTGTCTGGTCCCTAAGGGAACGGTCCTGTCAATCAATCTGCAGTCACTCCACAATAGATCCAATAAAATATTTACAAACCTAATCCTGTGTGGCCGCGAATCCATTATAAATGGCCTTTTATAAAAGTTCGCCCTATCATATTGCCCTGGGGTGACGTTTAATAAGGCGCTTTTACCTCGTAATCGTTACTTATTGATGTTCTTGTGTCTAGACGCGTTCGGTTTTCCTTCTAGTTTTCCAGTATTTGCTGTCACGAACCTATGAATTATTAGTTGTTACTGCAATTTCACGTACGTGCATCCACGTCGGAGATTGTTTTAATGATAGTTATTAGTTCCCCTATTGACGGACACGAAGCATTCAAACAAGTGAAATTATCGTAAAGTTTTCCTATTAATGGAACCTCCATTGGAAATTCTTCCTGTTAAATGTCAAGTGATCGAACAGATTTTTGTGTATTCGTCCATTTCATCGTTGATCATTGTCAAAAAGTAAATTGATGTTTGACAAAGTGAAGTCACCGTTGAAGTTAAGCCGGGGAAGCTTTTAGGGATAATTAATGTGCACTGAATTTTGAACTTTGAAAGAAAATTTGTCATTGATAATAATCGAAAATAATATTTAAATGAACGGTATTTTCTTTCAGCTTCGTTTGCAGTCGAGTTATTTTAATGATGTAAATATCATATTAACAGTTCGTAGGTTCATTACTAAAGTTTACAAAAGAGAATGTTCTCTAAATTTCAACAACATTTTCCACGAAAGGCAGACCTAAATTATTCTGGTAAGTACATGATATTGAAACCGATATCTGCGATGTATTTATAGCACAAATTTACCTAGGGATACCAACTTAAATCCTTACGAAATCGAATTCTTATTATTCTTTTTACGAATACTTTATCTTTTGTTTTTTTTATGTTATTCTATTTTTAAATTAAAATTATGAGACAGCAAAGAGGTTGTTCTGTTGACGTTTTTAAAGACCTTAGCAATCTCTGCATAGCAATTAAAGTATAATAAAAGTCTTAATAAAACTCGAAATAAACTTTTCTCGTTGCTTTCTGTCAAGATGATATTTATGTTGTTATCTCACTTTGATAAATATAATGTTTCAAATCTGTTTTTAGAATAAATTCCAAAGAGTTTATGAAAGAATCAATTAAATGGAAACTTGTCTTTGAAACAATTTTAAATGCTTTGGCGCTGATCTCTGATAAAGTAAAGGGGTGGTATTTAATACTTTAACTGTAATTCCCCTTTTTTCAATCAAAATATTCGAAATTACTACCAAAAATACTGAATTGCACACTAAATTTGCTCATCAAATAAATGAATTATACTATACTGCTAGATCTTTAAAGCTTAACTGTTTTACTGAATAACTATCTGTTAACTAAAAGTAAATCTAATAATTCTTCGAGTGCAACAAAATATTTAAGTTTTAAGGGAGGGGGGGAAACGATATTATATACGCTATTTTATATTTAATTGAATAATTTGTGTGCAAATCAGTATTTTTGTTTTACGGTGAGTAATATTGTTTTGCAGTAGGTTATTAGTGGAGATATTTTGTTTGCTTAAATTTCTAAATAGAGGTGCAGTTAAAAATTCCCCAAAGGAAAGTACTTAAATAATAATATACAGGTATTTCTTTAATAACGAAACCTCCAGACGACGCGGATGCTGCGCTGCGTGTCGCGGGTTTGATTCCCGCACTGAACAAATATTTTATGGCCAACAAAAGTATAGCCAGCCTGGTTATTTGTGTATGTGAGTTTGTATGTTTGTAAATGCACCCACGCTTCAGGACAAATTTCTATTGAGGGGCAAAAATGGTTCAATTAAATCTCTACTCGATAAAACAAGAGGATCAGCATTTTAATAATATCGCTGCACTATCAAGATCAAACCTCCAAACACAGTGAAAACCAACTGCTTACTTTAAAGGGCTATTTTCAATTTTCGCATAAGCTTGCGAAAATCCCTTTCGCAGCCAGAAAATCCGTCACCCCTAATCTTAAACTTCGGTCTTTTCGAGCAAATGTCGTGCTATCAGCTCTCCTCAGAGTAAATAACGAGTTGAAAAATGACAGTAATAACTATAGGGTATAATGAGTGGGGCAGAATGCCCCCAGGAATACATGGGGTGCACCAAATGTTGCAGCGAACGGGCATCGCACTGCCGCGAGGTAAACAAACCATTGCCCGCGGTTTTTCCGTTGTTTCAATATAAAATACGTGCTCCTGACGTTTTTTGGTCATACTTCCTTTTATTTTGATTTTATGAAACTACATTTGAATTTGAGACTTTGAAGTAGGGACGCATTTTGGCTGTAAGAAAAGTTATATGATTTTTAAATAAGTAACAGCATTAAATTCGAAATTACTCTTGCAAAATATAATAGAAAAAAATCTGATTAAAATCCTAATCCTATCCTACTAATATTATAAAGGCGAAAGTTTGTGAGTGTGTTTGTATGTTTGTTACTCTTTCAAGCATAAACTACTAAACGGAAATTTGGAACACAGATAGATTATAGTCTGGAATAGCGCAAAGGATACTTTTTATCCAAGCATAATTATGTTCCCTTCGGAAAATTTTCGACATACACGCGGGTGAAGCTGCTAGTGATCACATAAAAATCAAAACGTGGAGTTTTATTCATGGGCATTGTTACGATGTTCACTCGTGTATGTTATGTTATTCACTCGTGTGATATTTATAAGAGTCGACACAGTCGAAAATCACGTCAAGTCAGCGGCACGATCCACAAAGCGTTCTTATCAGAACGGCTCATTTCCACTCAATCCTGTTTCACGTGCCATCATACACGACACCGGGGATCCAAGCTTTTTAAACTCTCGCGCGAGGGGAAAAACGAGCGCGAATTTATCAAAACTCCCGTGTTCTTTCCATTAGCAACATCTCAGATTGTTGGAGTCGAGAACGAGTGCGTGTCGCGCGAATAATGATGTAATATACGCGAGACGTGTAATGACGCCTTTTGATGGTGCTTCTCCCATCGTCATTACAAAAGTCACCATGACTACACGGTGCTTATGTGGAATAAGATATTATACACCATAATACGTTTACTTTTTCATGGAACTTGTTAATGAGCCATTTACAAAATGTCCCAGATAAAAGACGTATAAAGAAATCTCAGGCAGATTACATTTTCACAATGTATCAGGCGCCAATTCAAGCTAAATTGAACGTAGATAGCAAAATGGAATACAATATTAAAGTACATTTTGTAAAATTTTAATTTTTGCGGACAAAACAAGTTTGCATAGGCACAAAAACCCAATTAAAATTGTTTGCGAATGGCTGAGTAAATCCGAGCAAAAATTTCTGCTACGCAAATAAGGACTAGGTAAGCTTCTTCTCAATTTAGGTTCATAATAAGATATTCATAAAGATGTTCCGGCGAAACGACAAAAGATGTCGAGGAGACAAGCCGGCTCCAACTAAAATGTTAAATTACAAGAAGCCCACAGACTTATCCGCAGCGGGAACAATGAAACCCACTTCGGTGCAACAGTTCTATACAAATAAATAAAGCAATATAAAATTAAATAATCTTAACGAAATGAAAGTCACGCAGATAATGACAAGTATAATTAATTTTGAATCTACTTTCAAAGAGCTCTACGAAGGATTATGTTTTTGATACTTCAATAAATTTTAATAAAATAATTTGGAATGTGTGGCAGTTAAAATCACAGATAAGTTATTAACATGGCTTAATAGCTGCGAACTTTCAGAGCTTTTACGTCTATGAATAAAAACTACCAAAAAATATTTTCTATCAAAACGTTCGTAAGATTTAATTGGTAGACTGATATGACGCGATAAAAAAAATTCTGACAGAATTTGGTAAGCCAAGTCTAAGCCCTTGGCGACATCGTAATTATTTTTTATTTACATTATATTTATTATATTTATAGTAATTATTTTTTACACAATAATGACTACACCATGTATGACCAGTATGTTTATTATGTACACCATATAAGTGACAGAAAGTATAGACGAAGAAAACATTACACTGGGTGACACAACGGGCGGCCTTATCGCTAAAAGCGATCTTTTCAAGATAACCTTTGGATGGATTTTAAAAATAAAAGGAAAGACAGTACTGTAGGTAGTCTTTGTTGTACTATTTATATATAAAATAAATACTTTTATATATATTATAGAAAAATATATACAGATAAAAGTATGGAACAAAAACATAGAAATCAAGAAAAACAACTATTAAAGAGAGAGAGGTAGTGAATAATATTTTATACATGGCGAGTAATTACATAACAGCAATCCTCACTACCAATACTTGCTGATTTGTTACTCACATATGCATTAATTATTTAACAAAATGAATCAACTCATACTTCAGGTTTATATTTGGCCAATTTACAAGTTTTATCATAATTATTATGATGGACTACCCAATACCAATAGTTGTCGATCCAGAATGAATCCGATGCAATTTAATACCGAAGACGTTTAATCGCGTCTTTCGACCCCTAGACATGAAAATCTACTCATTTGTCAGGTTCTCCCTCGAATTGCCCGTCAGATGAACATATCAAATATCATTCGAAATTAATCAGGCCACCTTGCCATCCCTTAGATAGACGTCATGGGGCGTCTTCTAACTGTTTTGCTTGTCATTCTATGTATGTCATTGTATTGTGTGCAAACAAAGGGACTGTGATTTTATTGTTGTTTTAAATGTTCTGTGGTTTGGGGATCTTTGATATTACGCTTTATTTGGTTGTTTGAGAATTTGTTTTTTTCTCCATGTTCATTAAAAGTTTTGTTGATTTCCAAACCATCTACTCCTTCATATACACAATTGGTTGATGTCTGGATGTCTTGACATCCAAGTCTAATTTTCTTTTACTAAAGATCTGCTGAAAGAAAATTGGTCTTCAAAGTCTTCAGACACTCCGAATTTTGTGCAAAATATTTTGCTTCATTTAATATGAGTACTTAGTTTCAAATTTCAGAGCAAGTATCAACCTTCCGGTTCTCCACTTAGACGGCTTACAACCCAGACCCAGATCATTTTGATCCGGCCCCTACTCGTATTAATATAATCTCAAGAAAGCTTTATTTTATACTCCCCCCGTCGACAAAAGACAGCAAATGTATTGCAGTTATAAGTCAGACGAATTAATCCCTATCACTTGACAATAAAATGAAAGTAACATCACAAGAAGTTAATAGAAATTTATTATTGTCTCCAGGAGATTTTGAGATTAATATTTGAAGTTCCGTGACTTCATATTTTGGACCCTTCGTAATTATAGCTAGGTGTTTATGGTTCGGCTTAAATACCTTTTGATGTGGATCGTCGTCACTCATCGTGATTTGCTGACTTCGAGCTTTGGCAAAGCAAATGTTGTTCTTTCAAGTTATTTTGTCAATTTTGAACCGGGCGAAACTTTATAACTGTCATTTACCTATATCATGATTAGATTGATCAGAATCACTACCTAGATTTTATTAATATTACTTGACCTACCTAATCCTACCCAAAGCCTCTTCGGAAATTAGTCGATTCCCTATATTTCATCAAGTCGATACCCAATACAAACTATTATCCTACCCCTGTAATAAAATATAGAATATCAAATTTATGTTTTCCTGTCCCCATCTACAATCGCCTAATTCAGTTGAAATCTCATCAAGGGTAAGTTCAGTGAAATAATTTTCCGCTATTCCGCCTCCTTATTGCCCAGTGCACCGCGGACCACATTTCAAACAAATTGAAAATCAATTTAACGAAGGGTCCCTATGAAATAGGCGGGCGACGACTTCTCAAAGAGAAGCAGATCGGGCATCTTCTAAGGAATAAGACGAGCGATTATTGCTATATTTTGCCGTGTTTATTGAGGAGGAATTTTGGGTACCTAATATTATTTTGTTCCTAGTTAATTAATATTATATTTGAAGTGATGCGTTATACCACAAACAAATTAAATCAGCTTTACCATTTGTTTTTCTTATAATGTTTTACCATCAATTCTATCAAGTCTGTAAAGTTTTAATTTGACCCACAAAAAAAGAAAATATAGATACTTAGAAATAAGGTATGCTTTTAAATACCAGAAAATACCCCATCGCATTGCATCGCCTTGCCTTTAACTTGTCGGAATCGCACCTTGTTGTCACGTGGGGCATAACCTATCAAGAGAGGGGAAGAAATAGGAAAATACATCACCTTAAAGCGAGTAGGGAAGATTCATATCAGGCAGGAAATTCGACTCGCGTCTCTCCTTCGAGCAGTCGATTTTTTGAACCACCTTTCGCTTTCACGTATGGACTCCTGATTCATGAGTTTTATCTTCCATGAAATGTGTGCCTTAGAATTGAATATTACCGGGTTGTCTCCGCGACAAAATTAATGGTAACGAGTATCGATTTTGCTTTTGTACGTGAAATATATTGCGGTGCTAAATTCATCGAAATATTATATTATTTGGTAGAACTGAGTCGATGTAAAGTGTGGAAGATAATAGTGTGACTCCCTTATTACCTACACATCTTTTACATATAAATGACTCAGAAAACGAGCTTCTAAATGAAATCCTAGCTATTATTTCATACATAAAAACAAATGCACCCACGTCTACTTCATATTCAATATTCCAAATTGAAGATAGTGCCAATAAAAAATGCAACAAACTTAGGGATGGAGGTGAATAATACGGCCGAGATGTAACTCAATTTTCCGCATAAAAATTGGCATTCTTTTGTATGTACAGTTAGTTGATTCGCGCGCCCCATCACGACGATACAGCGATTATTATTACGTTCGAAAACCCATCAAAAGTTACAATTGAAAAGTTAAAGTATTCCGGGTGGGACGGTAAGCCTCCCCCGTCTATCTACAAATGAGTTTGGAGTAGGAATATTCTTTTGTGTACACACCATGCCGCCGTGCAGTCACAGTTGTACGCTTAATTATGTTTGATATTTTTACTATTCCGTTTGAAATAAGAAAGCTATTTTCATTTTAATATGCCGCCAGCATGTGAACTCTTTAGAGTGGGCTGTATTTGACTTGCCCTGTTTATTATTTTGAAGCTCTACTTTCTGTTTGCTGCTTAGTTCAGATTCTAGGATATCAAATATAAACAAACATAAACCGGTAAGTTGAAGTGCGTATTTATTTTCTACACTGAGCTAACTTTATAAACCCTACAATCGATAGAACATCCACTAGGCGGAACTTATCTCGTTCCACGCTGCATTCCAAAACAATTTTATTAAACTTTTCTCCCGCCTCGGCTATTGTTGGAGCGGCGGACCTCGGTGCAAGTTCCCTAAAATTCTTTTCTGTACAGTTTTTTTCTAAAAACAAATTACCTTACCCTCCTTGCAAGCGCACCTTAAAACACGAAAGCACCGCCCTGAATAATTAATACAATGGTAGGTTAAATTCGTCCGAGTGTCAACTTTCCCCTAACTTTTTAAAATACGACACCATCAAAAGTGCGGTCTAAGTCGACGTCTAGACCTTTTATCTCGCCGGGGGCTGTTTATTTAATTTTGCTTATTTTATTGGAACTGACAATGATTTAGGAAAACTTTTTCCGTTGGGGATGCCGACTTTTTGAAGATACACGTAGGTATTTACAATACCTACGTGTATCTTCAAAAAGTCGGCATCCATCAGGGTGTTCGTTTGATCCTGATTGACGAATTTATCCTGTCCATGTTAATAACGTTTGATGCAAAGTTTTTTGCGAATGTCTTAAGCTGCCAAAACAAATTTTGACATCTTGGGGTGAATCGAATTATTGATAAACTGAATGCATGTAGCACAGGGTGAAATATGTTTAAACAAGGGGTACTAAAAATGTAAACATGTATATTTTGGTATGTAAAACGTGACGTTTTCGGAGCTATACTTTTTTATGAAAGCCAAATTAAGTTTTCCCCTCTCGCGTCATTCCTGTGAAGAAATTGTTTCACATTATTATAAATTCACGTTAGCACGTGATTTACGTTGTTCCTCTCACATGGTTTCCTTTGCAAGTAGGTTAGAATTATTAGTCATTTCGTTGTCAATGGGCTAGTAGAAACCCACTATTAGGTTGTTATTACCCGACATTAAGGATTTAAGCCTCTCCTATAATTTTGTGCTTTAAAAATACTACAGTAAACTCCTTTGTCGTTTTATAAATAGGTATGATAAATATAGAAGCCCACTTATCTTCTCTACTTAACACATGCCACTGTAAGTCCGCTAATAGAGCTGTCAATAAACCGTCAATCTAGATATCGGTCACGTGACCGAAACAGATAAAACTTATTGCAACAAAAACTTTCTATTATAAGTACACCGTTTTTTTGTACTTTCACGTAAGCAATGCCCTTTAAATCCCGACAATAATTTCCCTGGGGGCTGCAGGCTGGCCTTTGACAGGGGTGGTCGTGGACACCGAGGGTGACCGGGCCAAGAACTTAGTAAGGGTACTCGGATAGGGTCACTCCTTAGTCGTTTATTGTTCCTCGACGTTTATGGTCAGCAAAAGGGCACAACGAAAGGTCAAAACTCGGGCCTGGACCCCCAGGTAATTTCTCAACAATTAATATTGAATAGAAGCCTTTCGAAATACAGAATTTAATGCTTTTCTAAAAGGTAGGAAATTAGTCCGCCAAGATTTATTTGAAAATTTGGGAACAAAGCTTGTTTATAGTTCAAAATTTATTTGTGTCGGCCTATATCGAGACTTTGGAATGCTTTATTGTTGAAATATGGACATTCTGAGAAGTAAATATATTTCACAGATTTATTGTTCCTAGCCCATAACTAAGTACTTTCGACAGGAGGCTACTTGGTTGAAGCGTATTTTTATTTTAACCAAGATCAATGGAGTCTTGTATAATCTTTGCTTTTGAACACTTGCTAAATCAATAACTTATTTTACAACAATAAAACATTCTAGACTTGTATAATCTTTGCTTTTGAACACTTGCTAAATCACGAACTTATTTTTCAGCAACAAAACATTCTAGACTCGTATAATCTTTGCTTTTGAACACTTGCTAAATCAAGAACTTATTTTACAGCAATAAAACATTCTAGACTTGTATAATCTTTGCTTTTGAACACTTGCTAAATCAATAACTTATTTTACAGCAATAAAACATTCTAAGAAAAACCTACAAAAATTACAACTTCGAAATAACAAATTCTAAATCGATCGTCCTTACTTATTCACAATTACATTTATTTCCAATTGGCATTCACAAGTTTGATAGTAGGCAGGTATCTAGTTAACAGGCGTATGCAGCCCTGCGGCAGTGGATCCCCTGTGGATCTACCATGAGTCTTTGTGGTGGTCCACAAGCACGAAGCCAATATTTCCCGGCTTGTATGAAATGCAAATACAATTTAAAAGTTTACATATTTTCTCAGTGAGACAGAACTCGCGCCTACGGCCCAGCTCGCATTATACACTACTTATGTAAACTAGACAAATAGCGTAGCTTTTATTGGTAAAAGAAAATTTACATATTTAATGCACAAAAAGTGCTGGTTGCTTTTAGAGTTTGTTTTTAGTTTTAAACATTTAAATATTTAAACCTTGCTGGAACAAAAACTTAAAGTAGAAAAAAAATAACAGCTCCTTGAAGGAATCCATAATAACATTATTAATACTTTGATGATTTATTATTTCTTGCACCAACAAAATAAGAATCTCTCGGGTCGCCTTAGCGCCTGACAAATTATATTACCCAGGGTAATACAGAAAACTTATTCAACAAACTCTTTAGAAAGTTGAAAGTCAAAGCCTCTTCCAAAGTAATAATCCTTCGGTGACTCTCTGCTAAGTTTTATTCTAACGAAATTGTCATTCGACTGGCATTCATTTTTAAGATAGAAACTGTAAATTAATTGACAGCGGAGCTCTGTAATTAAATGCAGTGTTTTTTGTATTTAAGTATTAGAAATGTTATAGACCAAATGATTAATATGGCACTAATCATAATGCTCAGACAATTTGAAAAATGCCCAATATGAGTGGGCAATATGCTAAAAACTATTAAAGTAAATAAATTGACCGGGTTTTCTGAATAATGGCCATTACTTACTGGGCCGGGTAATAAAAAAGTGTTTTTTTTTATTATTTTAATATATTTATTTATTTATTAACACACACTTTATGTCACAAATATCAGTGCAGCCCTTGCTTTTGTACTAAGAAGTCCTGTATCACAAGAGCCAGACCTCTCCAAAAACAGGGAATATTAAACAAAACGACCATGATAGACGGCAAATATAAAAATAATAATATTACAGTTTTCGCATGCAAACTTTATTAGATATACAAACTAAGATTAAAACGGGAAATTGATATCCTTAAAATTAACACATAGATAAAAATAAAAAAGATAAACATTAAATAAATTAAAACTTTACAGTAAATTTAAATTATTAGCATTTAATACATTACAATTATTAACATTGACTAGATAAGAATAAGAATAATTAACATTGTAAAAAAGTACAACGAAACATTGCATTTAAATTAACAGGGCAGTTTGTGCCACTCACCCCGTGTGTATGTGGGGTGTGTGGGTGTGGGGGGTTAGTGGGTTAATGTTGACATTGATTTTAATATAAAATAGGTAAATACGATTACTATTTAAACAACAAAGTCTACGTCCTATTTCTGACTGCAGGTTGTAAAGTAACCTAGCATGAAGGAGATGACGGGAGTTGAGTTCGAACCTAACCTATCCCTGTCGGGATGCTCTAAGCTTCCGAGCTCGCTCCGCTCGCTCTTGGACTAATTCATTGACTATAATTATCAAATTTACCAACCGTTATGTAGCGATATTCATAATGACCAGACAATGTGATAAATATCGAAATTTAAACCAGTATTTATTACATTGCCCAATTTGACTAGACTTGATTCATAATGCACGGGCATTATATATAGTGCACTGATGAATCACTTGGTCCATGGCATAAACATCACAATCTTATAGAATTTTAAAAACTTTTCTTAGCAGTGGAATGAAAAAGCTAATTATTTTCTTACTTTGTCCGGTGCATAATTATATTGCCGTTGCCATTATTAGTATTCGTTGTACGACAATGAATGGGCTTGGTCCGATGTAAAACAAACTTAGTGAGAGGACGAAGCATAAAATAAGGAATCATAATTCAAATCGAAAAAAGTTTTCCCGTGCCGGGTAATTTTTCCCATCTTACGGGAAGTTTTTGCAGAGGGGTCGAGGCTCTCGCCTCAAGGAAATCTAAGAGAGGGTTTACATTTTTAGCCTTTCGCCGTGTCTTCCTCTTCACTTTATATCGTCTTTTGATTACTCTCTCAACAAGTTATGCATATTGTAAAAGTCGGCGTCGCGGTTAGTAGAATTTTCGGCGTCTCCTTTACGTCTTGCCGTCGTTGATGTCTCGTTTTTCATACCTTTTATGTTTTTCGCTTTAGTATGAATGAATCTACCTTTTATGATGATTATGATTTGTTTTTCTTGTTTTTCCTGTCTTGGTTTTTTATAATGGAGACGGAATCTCATGTGTTATGCATACCTCACTTAATTGTGCGATTTTGTGTAAAATTTTGATCTCATTGCTTTGTAAATACAGCTAATGTGAGAACAATACCGCAAAGCCCGCGGTGGAATATTCTTTAAAGCAGTGCTAACGTTCTATGCGCTGTTAATTCCCCTTAAGATCCCAGATCCACCCTAATTGTTATCGGCCTGCCCGACCCTTAATGGTGTTTCTAATGCGACTAATGTATTTTCGGGACATTTTGCAGCTTGCCTGGGGACATTTTTCTGTTTGTATGAACACTGTCCCCGAACTCCCTGTCCCTACAGTCACGGTAACTGTATTATCTGCAAATATGTTCACAATTTCTATTGTCCATCTGAGTGGTGCGAATGCAATGAACATAAATAAGAGATATTCGTTCAGTATGTTGAGTGTGTTTGGCTTGTCTCCATACATCTTACTTTATTCCGTTTCTTGACAGAGGGTAGCTTTAGTATTCATAAATTTTCAGGGTCTCTTCTTTTAGCCTCGCATTTGATGTTAGTATTTTTTTTAAGAACGTTCCTTTTTAAAAATTCATCGTCCTTTTTTAATGGTCACTATTGAGTATTCGTACCTATTGAAAAGTCAAGCACCGAAACGAGGATAAGTTTTATTCCTTAGTACTTTATAGCCTTAATCGTATTAGGGGAAAACAAATAAAAACTCAAAGTATTGAAAATAAACAATACACTCTAGTCAGCGGCACTCGTAAAACGGTTCGTATAAACGTAGCAAGGCGGTAAATTAGATTTTATTTTATTTCTTAAACAATTTGCGGCCGGACACAGACAAAGGGCGCGTAGGTTCGATGCCGTGGTCAGCAATTCAAAGGTTTATGCGGGTACGTTTATTACTTACCTACACCCGAACTAGTGGTGCGCGGTTACGTTTTTTTGGGCAGGTAGTATCGATGGGTTTTCGTTCGTATTTTTGTTTATAGAGTTTTTCGTAAAAGTCAAGTTAAGTATGTTCTAATAACTTTCAAGTCCAATTGTAGTTAGTCCAAAATATATATTCGCACTTTAAAATCGTTTTCCGTGTCCGTTTCCAATCAACTTACATGTTAATAAAACCAGCTTAAAAATGTCCTATAATTTTCGCAGGGATTGGGCATTGGTTTGTTAGCCATCAATCATCAGCGTTCCAAAAACCAATAAAAACTTTTTAGAAAATATTTCACTCGAAAAATCGACATGCCCCATCCCTATAGGCCCAACGCGACGATTCCGCAGTGACCATCGCTGCCCCAATCGGCGGCCATTGTCCGGCCGTGTTCTTGTTCACATTAAAACGCAGTTAACCATTCTTTATTGTTTTATCCTCGACCATTCGCCGATAAATGTCCTCGACTCATGGGAAATGTTATGGCACAGCGCAGTACAATTTCGATTTCGGCACACCGTAATTAAAGTCACCTTTTATTAGAAATTCGCTGCACTCATGTCGCCTAATTTGACCGAAATTCGTGTTATTGTAGAATTTAGGGGGGGTCGTAAAATTGAAATATTATGTGTGTATGGGATGGTCTTGGTATTTATAGAGTTAGATTTACGTGCCCATTATTAATTAATTTAATATTTTAAGTAATATTAATGCGTAATTATTAATTGTTATTGCCTTTTATAACCTGAAATAGATTTGACCGAATTGTTTGAATAGGTCCATTGGGAATTTAATATTGCATACGAAATTTATACATACAAAACTCGTTAAGCGTAAAAATGTATTAATATTTAAAATAATGAATATATAGATGATAATGTATTTCACCTCCAAAGAGTAGCACCGACACCGATTAGTAGAGCAACTCACCACTAAATTTTAATTCCTACCAAAGCTGTTAAACTCAAAACTTCAAAAGTATTTGAACACTAACGCCTGAAGTTAGTGCAAGCGCATCAGACTTTTCGTTTGGTTTACCATAACGTGGTGGTTACGGAACCTAAGGCCTTGTCCAGAGTGAATGCATGGATGCGGGCACAATTTGGGGCTGTGTGTTCACGTGACATTTTGATGGCACATAATCCCATACATTTATGACATTTTACCAACCGCTATCGCTACGCGTTCTTTAATAATATCCCACTTGTCCAGGGCCTTAGGTGAACACAGTGCACCGCAAGTTTCGCAAGTCAAATTTTTTCTCAGACAAGAACAACAGACGATCGCTCGCTGGCATGGCCGCTCTAACGTTACGCTTGGTGCCCACTGCAGGCACTTCTGTATGGTCGCATACGGCAGGCAGTGGTTTACATTCGCCATATCATCCGCGCAAGCTCCTCACCCTGTTCGGGGCCTTAGTTCGAAAAGTTTCAACGTCGATAATTGCTGAAGTGTGAACGGGTGCCAATCTCTTGATCCACTGTAGGCCGGCTTGAAAGCTCAATTTGACAATTATAGTCCCTTCGCGTATGGTTCTATTGTTGGCACATGAAGGTGGATGAAAATCAGGACGTTACCTATTCCCTTGTTTTTTTTTTTTATTAAAAAAAATCTCGGGCCGTACGTAGATGTCGTCAAAACTGTTTTGGCTAGATTTGCGCAAAGCCAGATAACAGTTAATGAAATCATAAGAGAACTGCGTGATAATTGATTTTCAAAAGTATGTTAGAAAATATTAAAAACCTATCTGAAAACCAGATTTATTTTCAAAATATTTTTGCCCGTGGTCCACCCCGCACGAGCGTTATTTTATGGGATGCAAGGTAGCCTATGTTACTCCGGAATAATGTAGCTTCCTATAGGTGAAAGAAGTCAAAAATCGGTATAGTCGGTTTTTTAGTTTATCTATGACAAACAAATAAACTTACAAACAATCAAATATTTCCTCTTTATGATATTATATTATTATTTTATATTTTAGGGGTAAATATACTAACACTGTAAACAAAAGCAAGCATTAAATAAAAATTTATTAAAAACGGGATGTCTCCGTAATCGTAGACGATTGGCGACACTCGACTGAAGTACGTCTGTCCTGAATCTTGACAGTAATTGCGAGAATTATACTGAAGTGGCCTAATACCAATTAGAATCGAAGACAATAGTAATTTACAAGCACTGTACCGTTATGTAACTACCCCCGTTTAGTTATGAATGGCACAATAGTTTGAGATAGATATATAAGTACACATGTTGTGTCAAGCTCATTGACGGAATGGTAATCTATACTATATATAATATTATAAAGCTGAACAGTTTGTTTGTTTGTTTGAACGCACTAATCTCAGGAACTACTGGTTGGACAAAAATTCTGTGTTTTGGAAAGCCCATTTATCGAGGAAGGTTATAGGCTATATAACATCACGCTACAACCGAAAGGAGCGGAGCATAAATGGAAAATGTAGCAAAAATGGGCTAAATAATTCTTTTTTTAGAGCTTTCGTTGCGGAAACGGTTTAAGTTACGCAACAATCATGTATGTAGGGTAAGTAGGGTAGATGGGTAGGTAGGTAGCCAGTTGACGGGAGCGAAGCCACGTGGGACAGCTAGTCATTAGATATGGACGAACTAGTCGCTAACTAGTTGGCAAAATATGCCCATTAGTTAATTGGTTCTGCCAGCGGCTTCGCCCGCAGCCCGGTATCCCAAGGTACCATTATAACGGGATGAAAAGTAAAATTTCTAAAAATCTCTGTGCCGATTTTCATCCAGAACCGTTCATTCGATTAAGTAACAAACATCCATCCATCAAAACGTTCGCATTTATAATATTAGTAGAATAAAAGTAGGATTATTTATCAAAAACAGTGCGTTCTATTAAACTACTCGTATTAAAACAAGAAAAATAGATGGGCCGACTAGTTGGGCAAGCCACATTTTATAGTCGTCGACTATTAGGCATTAGGACGCCGACTAGTGATCTAGCCGGCCAAGTCCATAGTCGGCCCACCTTAAACAAGTACATAATATTTTCAATCTCACAGTGCGAATGGCAAATATCTTGCATGGTAGAAAACAATGATATGATGACACTATTCATTCGATTAGGTACTCCTATGACTTAGGTAAACTTCTTTTGTTTTAACATTCCACCAGCGGTCATTACCCTCTTCATAATATATCTCCATAGGAACTCGAATAAATTAATAAACTATGTTTCAAGATTACTTAGATGTCGGTTCTGGACAATGGCTTTTTAATTGAGTCGGTAATTACGGCATTCAACTGGTTTAGTCTTCATTTTCTATGAAATAAAGAATGCAAAAAATTATAGATAATCGACCGTTTTTCCAAGCTAATAGGAAAATGGTGTATAATTCCACATTTAAAAAATGAACTGCCTATGAAATAAGTAAGCGAATTAAACGGGCGTGCTTAATGCCTGGCTTAAACAGTAACTTGTTATTGTACACCCTGTTCGCTGATTACGGTATTACGCTCCAATCTGATAACGCGAGCTTATCACCATTTACCGAATACGATCCTTATCTCGAACAATAACAAAAAAGCTAAAGGAAAAACTCCATTACGATTGTACCCTGACCTTCTACCAAACCGCTAATGTTGGGTGTTCAAAGTAAATCCTGCTGAAATAGTGACAAGCCTTAAGCCATTCAGAAATAGTTTTTACTATTTGAACATTCATTGTTCACGTTTCCAACGAGGAGCAAGTTAAACCAGATAGTTCCTCTTAGACAGAGGAACATTGAAGCGAAAACATCAAATGAAAGATTCAGGTCTCTCTTTTATTCACAGCAAGATATTTCCGACCTCGAGCGTCTAAACAATAGTAGGCAGTCTCGATTCAACAAGAATAGATTGCCATAAGTTAGTTCAGTACGGGGGGAAAGTATTCCCGTACGCCGCGATCCCGGGAACTCTCTGAATTATAGATGCGAGGCCCGCCACGTAACGCTGTCACTCGTGTGATTTTGAGACAATCTGATTTTGTGTTTTCCCCGTTTTGGCCGTTGAATTGTTTATTAGATCACCCCCGAGCCCTGGCTCTCTAGTCTAATGCTCCGCGGTCATATTATCTTGGCTCTGTATACCCACGTATCGTTAACGTTATCGAACACTTATTCCTGATTAACGTTTGTTACACGTTTACCCTATTTCCGTAACCACTTCCCAAATATATAAATATTGCATGATTCCTTTCACGTCGTGATAAGGGTAAGGTTGTATCGTATCAAATTCACTTATGTTAAATATGGCTGCTTCAAACCTTACGGTATTGTGTAAGGGCAGCGCAGACTGTCGATGAGAGTGTTTTGTTGTGTTAACAGTGCATCAGTCGCTTGTATGCTAATTACTGCTTTAGTTGAGTCGATAGTGTGAGCAGTTAAAGGTACTGAAACCAATTAATATTCAAACATGGAACATAGAGGTTGTTGGACGTTGGTCTTTATGTGTTTGCCTCCAACGATTTACATTTGGTTTGTATAAAATATTGGCTTGTTCTGAATCCATCCAAAGGTTGTCTTGAAAGATCGCTTTTATCGATAAGGCCGCCCATTGTGTCACCCCGTGTAATGTTTTCTTCGTCTATACTTTCTGTAACTTATATGGTGTACATATTATAGACTATTGTATTCTATTCTATCTCTTTTAGAAAGATACTGGCATAAATTCCCCGCCCGAGAGGAGCTGGAAACGTGTCAAACATGTCGTTATCACGTTGTTTTTCGCCCATAGGCGGGGCAAAACCTGCGATTAATGTCTTCAGCCGTACCCCATGCCCCATACGAACGCCAAACTTTTCCTAATTAATTGTAAGATTTTAATCATGGTACTGGCGTAACGAAATTATTATGGACCGTTTAATTTCCTTGGCCTGCGCCCTTCGGCGTCTTACTGCGCTAATGCGTTATTGCAAAATTTTAATCAAGGGTGTGAGCGAGTAATTAAATTATGCAGGCTGTCGTATGCACTCCACGATTATAAATCTCCGATGTTTGCTTAGGTTGGTAATGCTAAGAGTCATATTTATCGTAGTGATATTACAGTGGCCCCTCAATGTCAACATCTGGTACATGGCCAGATATATTAAACGATTTGCATTTTCAAGATGATTAAATTTTATGTGTAAGATTAAGAGCCTACGTGGATAAATATACTTCCTGAATATTCATTACAACTATTTCATATTTTCGGAAGTAAGGAGAAAGAGAGCTATAAAGAATGTAATGTAATAAGTCATATTAAAACAATATGAAGTACGTGCCACTCTATGCACTATACAGAACAGTCATATTCAATTATAATGAGACGCCTCGCGATATAAGCGCTGCATAATAAACTACGTTTATTACTTCAACACGAAACCGCACTTTAGTCAATTTGCTGAACCGCCCTCGGAGTCAAAAGTAAAAGCAGACAGACAGCAATAAACTCGTGTTTATGTAGTTTGCCAACGAATAAAGCCGAATTATGTTCTAGACCTCAGCGCTACTAAAATCTTCACAACGCAAAAATAAAATTAAAGTCTGCGATCCCAGCGAATGAATCGCGACCAATTGGCCTCGTGTTGGGCCAAGATCAAATAATTTTATGAAAATGAACCCCCAGCCCATTTAATTAACCCAACCTCCCCCTATTAAACTGTACAAGAATTCCCTGGTTAAACATTAACATTCGTCAGGAATTTAATTCGAGGGCATCTCTAAATAATATAGGTACCGTACACTTTTTTGGTCTTAATTATATTCATCTAACACATCACAATGTTAACGATAGCGCAGATAATTATTTTTATTGGATTTTATTTTCGCTAGAGAAGTTTTAATTACTGCAGGGCGTGTAACGGTGTTTTATAAGCTGGAGTGCGCTCGCCGCGCTCGGACGCTAAATTGTTTGTTGCGGTCGTAATATCGCTTATATTCGCTCGCAGCCCTGTAAATTTTCCGATTTCGGCTACATAATTCATTAGCAAGCATTGCAATTGCGAACACGTTCCCTAATTCCTTGATGATTTTCCAAATATCAAATAATGCCGTCTAAATACATTCCATTCATTATATCGATTAATCGAACCAAGTTTAATTCACTTATCTCGTGTGGAAAACAAACAACCGCAGGACGTGATCGAACTTCGATCTTGTGGAGATGCGTATAGAAATTAAGGAGGTCGAATCTGAGCTCATCAAACATTAAGCCCTTACGTGTACCTGGGGCCCTCGCTAAATAAATAACGGAGCAAATGAAAAACATCCTCGCTCGTATTGAACGAAACAGTGAGAATTCGTCGGAGGCAATAATAAATATGCATAGCGCGTCTATGCCACATCCTCTGTGATTAGTCGTGTGGAGGCACGGGGCTCCAAAGCCCCCCTAGCCACTGATACGGATAGGTGAGTGATAGCGAGGGGGCCTTAGAACTAAGCAACCCCTAGCTAATAATGCTAGTATCTCTCTGTAGTATTGGCGAAATTTCTTGGATATTGCCAATATGGGGTGTTCACGTGCGCACACTTTTGTTTCTGTCAAAGTGCGCCTCACGGCTGGGTAACGTTCGACGAGGGAATCCGTATTCAAAGGCTAACATTCATAATATGTGTGGGATAAAAATAGGATCGGCTATTTTCCCATACGCCCCTGTTTCTGTACTGAGATTAATTTTACTTAACTTAGATATGTAATCACATACAAAATGTTTGTACCTGAATATGTGTTACAAAAAGCAACTAATAATATAAAACTGTTATTTTTGGCACTCTTGACTACAACAAAATTCCATCTATTAACCAAACTTCGGTACACCGTTGGCAATTTTAAGTTCCCACTAGCTTCGGATGTTTAATACTAGCAAGAGCCTGGCTTATGGCACCTAATG
This sequence comes from Orthosia gothica, assembly GCA_949775005.1. Classification (NCBI taxonomy): domain Eukaryota; kingdom Metazoa; phylum Arthropoda; class Insecta; order Lepidoptera; family Noctuidae; genus Orthosia; species Orthosia gothica. The sequence continues at coordinate 17,585,516 of OX459044.1, forward strand.
CCTCTTATATTAGTACCAGCATATAAATATACAACGTGGTACACTGAAGCATGCACTTTATGGCTCGGTTTGGGATGCATTATATTCGGCAGAGTTATGTGCTCTTTGGGCTGTCTCCAGAGAAGAATGACTCCCAAGGCATAGGGCTGTAATGTTGGGGAGTAGAAGCCTTCGATTTATATGGGGACGTATTTTTGTTTCTCTCGCTTGAGGTGTGTTGGATTGCATCTTTTATAGAGGTGCTTTGAGGTGGCGTCTTATTTTAAGGCTAAGTACTTGATTTACATGGGTGTTTAAAAACCAATAGAGTTAAATAAGTGATGAAATAATCTTAGCATATCCTGCAAAATCCTCCTACTTACCGAAGGATGTTTTGAATAGCAACATTCATATGTACACGTAGGTATCCGAGATACATTTTGTGAACTTCATCAGGTGTGCAAGAAACAAGTGAGCCAGAAATAATTCATGCGGCGGTTTCTTCACACTCGAGCAGTGCTCTTTACAAAATTAATTCCCCTACGTGACACTCCGTGCCAATTGAATGTAGACACAAAATCGCAACATGGCTCTGAACGTGGGATTGAACGCACAGATTCACCTCTAGCGGTTATATTTATTGTTATTGCTCGCCGATTGCGCGAGAACCGTCGCCTAAATCAAATTACGAGTCCGGCACAGTCCTAAACAAATTTCAATTTTCAATTACGTCCACGTAGGAGTGGTAACCTCCCCAGAGGTCCGCTTGACTTATTGCACAGCATCGAATCACTTCAATAATGTATTCAGAATAATTGTTTATACTACGGCCTGATTCGATTGAACTCGCAGGAGACTCTATAACTCATGATTTATATCGAGCCCCAGTACCAACTGATCACGCGACCAGACGTGAGTATGATTTTATGAGTTTTATTACATGAAACGGTCCTCGAAAACAGTTGCCACGTCACGCTCCTTATTGATTTCGTGTGGCAATAAAAGAATCGACGCCGACCTTAGCCTCCCCATATAGTTTTTCCAGTTCAATGAGCATAAATTGCAATAGGATTCCACGCGGTGGATGGCCCCGAATATTTCTTGTGAACCGCGCGTATCTTCTGCGTAGAAAAGGTGCAAAGATTTACCTGAAACCCTTACAGGGGCTATCGGTTAACATTAAAATATTTATTTTTCGATAAATCTCTTTGTGTGAGGGTAAATACGCCGCTGTGGTTTGGCAGCTGCGTATTGTTCTCACAGACGAGCGAGTAAAATCGCGATAAGTCGTGAGTACATTTTCATCGAATCTGGTTGGATTTTGTCGGCATCCAGATTATTTTGCGGGTTACGATTTTTACACAACAGCTGCCGGTAAAATAGGTCTTGTCGACGATGAAGATGACGGAATCCTATGATTGAAGTTTACCCAATTCACTGCGTTTGCTTAAGATTTTATGTAAATTATTTTTCGACGGCGTCGAATTCTCAGAAAACATTTTCTCTGTATATAAAACGAGTGCCTAACAAATTACAAGCAAACAACTTTAGGAATAAATAAAATTTTACTAAGGGAAGAACGTTACAAACCGTTTTGCTGTAAAAGGTTTCGAAATTGCATATTTTCTCTTACCTAATTCGCCCGGTATACGTTCCTGTGACACAAATCAGTGGCGTATGAAAACAAACCGATTCAACCTGACATATTGGAAGGGAACCCCTATTCGTTCAAACGACAATAAAACCAATAGTTGTATCCGAGCGCGTCCCGTTCCAATGAATTCTTACGGAAAGGAGCAATAAGAAAAAAGTATTTCCAACAAAGCTGCGGTGATAGTCAATATAGCAGATGCAAGACAAACAGGTAGCAATATCGAGACATCCATAGAGTACACCGGTGATATCAATAAGCGGCGTGATACCGCGACGAACTGCCGAGATAAAGTAGGGGCGATGCGCGTGCTTCGCCGAGATTGGCGACGATTACCGACACCGACCCGTTTCTATCAAGTGGGCCCGTTCTCCGCTCCACACTCGCGTTACAATATTATGAACTTACTCGCAACATCATTAATCTTCCCAAATTAAACTCTGCATATCAGCGCAATCTGCAATTTGAACTCGGATTGTAGACAATATCAAAATAGCTCGCGGAAAAGCAAATACTTTCGTGCCAATTTGTTTAAACTGCCGCTTTCATTGAGTGCAATGAAAATAAACATCTCATTTGACTTCATAATGCAATAACTTTTTTTCAGTTCAGCGTACAAAGTAGAACGATATTAAAAATGAACCCGACGAGCTCAATAATCAATAAGCAGTTTAAATAATACGCAATAAAACTCAGGCTTTGGATATAGTGTTTCAAATGTTCCATTTCTCCGACACGGGCCATTAGCGGAGCAAAGAAAATCTGCAATCTCAGGAGATTGAAAATCAAACAATACGAACGCTCGTAACATAATACCATTTGTTATTAAGACACAAATGTGGCATTAGAGGGAAGTAAGGCGAAGACGAAAGTTGCTTTGCGCTCGGCGCGAGGGGAGACGCGACACAAAATGTTTATAGAGAGAACAGGGTAAGGGGGTAATGCTAGTAATAAAATTTTATACACCTTAATATTTCGCCAAACGATGATTCGAGGCGTGTGTGAAATTTTGTACCTACAGTGTGGTGGCGGAATTTACTACTTTCCCCGCGGAGCTGCAGACGTTTTTTCATTGCACAAAGAGCTAAATAAGTCCTGTTTTTTATTATGGGATGCTGCTCGCCCATTTTTATTACCGCCAATTAAATTCACTCTAACTGGAGTTGCTTTCATTTAATCCTTAAAAGCCTCAAGTAAATTAATCCCAATGGGCGATAACGACGTGTTGCGTAAATAAGCATCCCTCGAAGATGGTTTGCGTCGCCCGCTTCGCATAGACGCCGTTTCGCCGTGTGATAATTTATGTAAATGAAAAACACATTACCCTGTTTCCTATTCGAAGTGCTGACATGTTTTCAGAACATGTTTATTGCCGTGTTTTGTCTTTATTATCTCGTCTCTGGTGTCACTACTTCCATCCTATGTGTCGTCGCGCCGCCGTATTTCATAATTTTTTGGCGCTCTCGACTGCGAATTCATTTTTATCAAACTCTAAAAGCTATCTGATATATGCACGCACGCTCTAAAACCCAGCTAAAGTTAAAATGCATTTTTAAATAACCGTTCCTGTGAGCGAATACGTTTTCTTTTGAAATAAAAGCTTATATTAAATTCGTGTAGATTGAAAAAAAACTTAATCAAGTCCACAAAGCTATAACAGAAACTAGATATCCGTTTTATAGCAGTTTTAGGAAAAAGCGCCAGTAACACCGCAGAGCGTTTTCTAAATTACCAGAGCGAACCTAATAAAGGCTGAGAAGTTTTAGGTGCGCGTTTGGTAAAAATACGGTGTCGCAAAAGTTTTCTTTATTAGTTTCCCCCTTTAATCCGGCCAGGCGTGTCCCAATGTCTTTATGGCGAATTTTCAATCTGAGTCTGGGTGGAAGCCAATAAGAAATCAACTATTTTTCCCTGATTCCCGTGCATCGGTTCGAGGGGAGACTCGCTTCTTTACGACTTCTTTTACGATTGGAGGTGCATTCGGAATTAGTCCGCACCATCGGGAGAGCCTTTTCGTGTCTACGACGAAAGGTAAAAGGATTACAATGACAGAATTTTTCTTCCTTCTAAAAATTTTAAAGCCTTTATTTTATTGAACAATGTGGGCTGGTATTTTTTCAACGTCTTTTGATACAAAATCGATGTGACGACAGCACACAACTTTGATACTTGAAGCGAAAAACGTATAATGCTCGCTTTTAAACTACTGAAGTTTTCCCTAACATAGCCGGTGAATGTTTACGTTATTGTTAGCTTTTTTAGAAAACAATTTTGCGTCGTTTTCCTGTTTCGAAAGTTGGGAACCTTTTTCAACAAAAAGATTTCAGTAGTAAAGGATTTTGTAGATGGCATCTCGCATGCTACGTGATTACTTTTAATCAAGTGAGTGGAGTTATTAAGCAGAAAGAACTAGAGGAGTCATCCGACAGTGAATCTGACTTTATGAAATAGTGAATTTTTTTTTTACCTTGAGATTAGATCTATTTGATTTTGTGTGAGAGGTTTTAAAAACATTACTTACCTTACTTTATTTGTTTTATATTTATTAAGAATATGAGGAAAGCTACGGTTTGGAAAAGCAATGTTTGTCTTCAACCTAACTATATTTTTATGTCTCTTATCATGTCAACCCTTCGAGGAACCCAGCGCAAAAAAAACATCATAAAACCGTGGTAGATAACTCAACTCATTACTTTTTAATCTTGAATTTAATCGCAAGCTATCGCCTTTTTTGAACATAAAAGAGTTTTAAGTACTTGGAGTATTTATATCATAGATTTTATTTGTAAAGATACGGTCGTCCAAACCTTTGCTTATAGGTATGCGTTCACCATGCAAGAAGCACGGGATTTTTTTATATCTCTCGCATACGACCGCTCCCGAAGATAGCCGATCGCTTCGCGAGTTTAATTCGTTCTAGTATGACCGAATTATGGCATCTGAAAAACATGATGTCCACCCTGAGGCTCTAGATAAGTAAAGGTGAATATATACTAGAGCATTTACTTGTAACAGAACATCGAGCATTTGCTTTTTTTTTTAATTTACTAGAACCACACTTCGAGCATGGCACTCGATGTTTTGTTACAACCTGATTTTAAAAGCCAACGATGGTTTTGGTGTAACATTTTATCGAGCAAAGGCACGAGCGCGGGTGACGTGGAGTGAGGTCAATAATAAACGCAAGTTACACAGAAATGTTCCCGATAAATGCACAATCGCCGTGAGCATTACGTCGAACTCAGCGTCGAACATTCGCAAGAACGTTACAATACATGTCAATACTGTAGGAACCTGAGCACTTGTCTGTATTGTACCATTTGTAAGAACATTACATTACATTGTAATGCTCGCGAAAATGCTCACTGTATACCTTTACATTCTACCAACAAAAGCGTAGTGATAGCGATTGGTAAAATGTCAAAAATGTATGTAATTGCCAAGCGCTATCAAAATTTCACGCGACCAATCTCTAGCATTTTGGCATTCTTATCTAGACCTTCAGTAATTATTACAAGAGTCAATGATTTATAAATAACTAAAGTAAAAAGTATTTAGAGCTGGCAGGTTATAAGAATTGAAGCCTTTTTGTGTTATGTCAAATATACATCAGGACCTGTAGCCAAGTTGACAATCTACCATCGATAACGCTAGTAGAAAACGAATCATTGTATGAGAATGACATATCTGAACGTTAAGTCATGTGGTCAGACCATACAAATAGAAGGCGTTAACGATTGTAGAAAGACATTCGATACGAAACGTTTGTAACTTGGCTAGGGGGGCTGGCAGACCTCTACCGGTGGCGTTTCATTGTACCTGCCACCATAAACCCATCTTATTTATTTTATTTATTTATTTAGGTTAACCAACAATTGTTTACACGATGTACATTTCAGACTTAATGACTAGAGTAACATTTACAAGTGCAACAATTAATTACAGGTTAACACCACATGCACAAAAAACGGTTTCACTTAACATATTTATATATTATTGCCATTAAAACTTATACAAAATAAAAAAAAAGCTTGTTATAAAGGTACCAAGTCCAACACACAAAATAATTAAAAGGCTTTCATTGCACAAAAATAAGTCTTATAACGTAAGATGAGATGAAATTCCGTTAATACTTTATTACGGCTCAAGCTAGATAACTGGGCGACTTTATGGCACTCTTTTAATAGCCCCTGAGTCCGGCTCTGGCGACCTCTACCGTTGGTTTATGTACTGTTATTAATATTTTAAATACATTTTCAACTTTATATCACATTAAAATTTTTAAGGGATAGACTAGTGGGTATAAAGATTGCCTGGTTTATAGTTTTAGATGTTAAAAGTTAGTTACTACATGTTGGATCAAATGTTTATGTTGTGTCTTGAATGATTAACCTTTCGGTCTTGGCAGTTTTTAACAGTAAAATAATAGTTCGATCTTAATGTATACAATTAGGGGTAGTGGGAACGGACTACCTGGCAGGACTTGGAGTTGGCCTTTGCGGTCTGTGCGGACGCTGGACTGTGTCATCATCATCAGCCTATTGAAGTTACCACTGCTGGGACACAGGTCTCTTCTCTGTGAGAGAGGGAATGGGCCTTAATCCAACACGCGGGTTGGTGGATGTCACATGTCTCCGAATGTTTGGTTCTGGGACATGCCGGTTTCCTCACGATGTTTTCCTTCACCGTTTTTTAGAGTGGTAATGAAATAATTTACACAAACTAAAGCGTCTGTCTGGGTTCCCACGACCCACGACCTACGACACGTAAGTAGGGGCCGTTACCACTTGGCCACCACTGCTCTGGATTTATTCAAATGTATCATTTTTACCTACTTATATGGGTAACTCGATAAAAAATATAACTGCACTAGCTGTTCCCCGCGGTTTCGCCCCGTGGCCCACCCTACAGGACCCGTTGTCGGGATTAAAAAAATAGCCTTTGTCATTCAGGAATAATGTACCTTTCAACTAGTGAAAGAATTTTCAAAATCGGTTCAGTAGATCCAGAGATTAACCCCTACAACCTCAGATACTTTACCTCTTTATAATATTAGTATATATTACTCTAATAATGCAGGACGAAACCTAAACCTTTCCTTCTGTTTTATGGGAATACAGGCGTGATATTGTTATTTACAAACTTTATTTTCACTAATATTATTTTTCCAGCAAAGTCTGTAATACTTTCCGTGCTATCTAAATAGTATTTAAATTTCTAAAGCTTATATTTTCATAATTTTTATCAAACCTATAACGATTACAGAGTTAATTGAACATGTGTTAAAACCGACTGCTTTATTAACTTAATCTAACAAAAGCTTAAAGGTTTGTTAACTTTTATTTATTATTTGTACTTTGTTATTTTTTGTTACTAAAAAGGTCTTCTGAAACTTTGAAGCTAGCCCCTTTGTCTAACTTAAGTCGCTTTAGTGCTGATAATATTTATATGAAAAAAATAGGTTTTTTAACAGTTTCTGGTATAAAACTATCGCATTAGCACTACAGTATAAGCGCCCCTTTTTTACACGAGTACACGCGTGGCCTACTATATTAGGCCGTTTTATATTTTTTTTAATTGTTTTATATATTTTTTTTGTATAATTTTATATTTCTTATTTTTTTATTAAAACGCGTTTTCTTGAACGTTCGAAATCGTTTGAAGAGTGCCAGAGCCGCGAAGGATGACATTTGAATAATGTTATTTTCAAAAATAAATTTTACTTATTTTCACTTTATTTTTTCCCATGTCTTCAGTTTGGATTTTGAATTTTAACGTGTATAAACAAATATATTTAAAATTCTAAGCTTACCGAAATAGCTACAAAACTATTAATAATTATTATTATTAATTCTTAGTTTTTTTATGTCATTAATTTTCTTATTCTATTCAATCATAAAACTAGATTTGCTTTTTATTTGTTAAGCATGGTTAAATTCTTACTATAATGAAACCGGAGGGGCAAGTTTTATTAATTCCAACCTTGACCTGCTTGTAAAAACGCATACAAGCGATAATCAAGCTTCTAAACTTAGCATTTATGTTCTAAATAGGTACACATAATAGTACTGCTTCTCTCTTTGATAACTGTGGAGCACAAACTATTAATAAACTACCTTTAAGTTCAGATTTCTTCACGATGTGAGGAACAACTTAAAGGTAATAATAAAACCCCTACCCTAATACTTTCATTATGCGTACAGCTAAGGAGTGGAATTCCGTGCTGGAGTATGTGTTTCCCGATAGCTACAATCTCGGGGTCTTTAAGTCAAGAGAGAATAGGTTGCTTCTAGGCAAGCGTGCTACACCTTCGACCACATCATCACTTACCATCAGGTGAGATAGTGATCAAGCGCAAGCCAAACTGAAAAATAAAACTGTTTTCCTTCCCCGTTGTTAGCGATGCCCAATATAAACTTAGAAAGTACATATGAATTGAAAAAAGTCACATTGGTACTTGCCCAGATTTGAATCCACGATCACAAGCATGAGAGGAGAGTCTATTCCGCTGGACCTCCACAGCAACATACACATTGTGTATCCCAAATTCATTCGGTACATTATCTAAACACGTGTCGCGATTAACTCCGTTAACTCACTTCGACTTGCTACCGCTAGTAACTGAGTATTCACTAAGATCGTGACTGAAATATCATATCGTAAGCGAGTTAATTTAGTTTTCCCCCTGTAGATGGGGCTTTGTGACATTTGTAGTTGCTAGTGCTGTACAACTTGTATGGGTGGTGGAGGTGTTTTGCCTGGATAATATGGAATTTAGGACTTGGTTTATTGTGTTCATTTTTTTTTTCTTAACACTGTTTTATCAACTTCTAGATTGCTCTTACTCATGACTCCGCCCCCGTGCATGTTTCCCGAACAAAAAATGACAATTTCAATGTACCAACCTTGTCACAACCGGCAACATTTACTTTTGTATCTGTGAAATATTTTTTAATAATTAGTAAAGTATTAAAATGTAGTCTGTCTCGAAGAAGCCTATCTGTAAGCTTCCATAAAATAAAAATAAAATTATAATATTAAACAAAAAACATTATTTTTATATAGCCATTTGATCAAAAAAAAAATCTAAGTATAAGAAACTATATAAGACATTCCTTATTAACTAACCAATCTATTTCATGTCGTAAAAAATAAACTTAAACAAACTTACAATTTACATTTCCATTTCACATTTCACTTATCTATATAAATCTAATAATTCATGATATTACTTAGTAATTACAAATTTTATATTTCAATATCATTCATAATTTTCAAATATTTAATTTCAACTTTCCTATATTATTGTTAAAGACATACCCGATAACGACACGAAACAAGCACCCGCGGGGCGCGTTCTGAATTAATCCAATCCACGGAACAGGTACCTACCTATAACTGAAAGCTAATAGCCCAAGTTTCCATGTAAGCCAATTGTGTGCCGTTAATCTAATCGGTGCCGTGTATAACGATATTTTGATATCAGACCGTACAATTGCCAAATGAAAAATACGCGGATTTCCTGTCGACCGTAATCGCTATGTAATCCATCAAATGAAACGATGTTGAACGCTTTGCTTACCGTACGAAGTCTGCCCTATTACGTATTGTCACGATTTAATACAGCTGATGTATGAGTTATTTACAACGTATTTGTTTTGATTGATTGTGAATGGAATGGGAGTATTTTTATTGTAAACAACCAATTTCCAAACGAAATATTGAATACAGATGAGAACTCAATGTTATCTCCGAGCTATTGTCCCGAATGTAGGTAACCTGTTTCAATGAGAGACATTAAACTGTATCAGTAACCTAAATACAATGAAAACGAGGGTGTTTTCCCTTACAAATTATACAGTATCCATAAAATACAAAGCATGTTGTTTGCTCAAACTACCCTTGACCAAAATAATGCCGTGTGATAGGATCTTCGAACGTGCGCGGGTTTATTATAACTTTCTTAGTAAGAGTTCCAGCTGTGAGAGACCATGTCGCACCCCTCCCTGTTTACCCCACAACCCCTCCTCATTTCCCCTCACCTGACCAATGTAACGGTGCTCATGCGATAAAACAATTACCACACTGAAGTCGCGTTCGGACTACGAAACTTCAGAAACCCTGTATTCTAAACTTTCATTTTAATTCTAATTTAGAAAACTAAGTACAAAGTCAGGTTTATGATATTTGTTTAATCTACAAAAAAATTAATGAGTAATAAAAGCCGAATTTATTATGATGATGATGAAAAGCTAATAAAATAACTTTTTATTGAGAACGAAATTTTAATTTTTAATGTTTTGACGGTTTAGAGGGTAATTAAAGCTAACCCTAACATGACTGATTTTATTTTCATTATTTTATTTACTAAGTACAGTTAACGAGGTGATTCGGTCATAAAATTGGTCAGGTATAACCCTTATTACTGAAAAAGAAAATAACATACTTCAACTACCATAAAATAAACAACCCGCTTATTTTTCCACTTCGATAAGCCCATAACTAGAGATTAAAGGAATGTAGTAACTATTTACCATATCGTATTATTAAATAAACCTCTAATTAAAGAAAAAATAATCTAGTAGCAACAAAAGGCAGGTTCTTATTATCAGATCTGGGTTCGTTGTCGTGTTACCGTTTAAACAACTCGCGTGCTGGTTTGAGCCTACTAAGATCTTGATACGGTACGGCCCGCACTAATTATAGTTTTGCTTATTACTTGCGACCTCGGCTAGTTATTGTAGTTACGCTAATAATTTGTTGATCCAGAACTGACCTAATTGTTGATATTGCCGTTATAGAGAGTATCTATTAATTATTTATACAGCATAGAACTAAAACTACGTTTCAGAAAAACATACCAATTTTAACACTGTCTTTGTGTTCAATATAAAACTATATACACTTATTGCAAATATGAAATCCCATACTCCTTACGACGAACTTAAATCTGAACGTGAAATCTTCAACAAACATAATACATTGTACAAACTAGCACAGACTTTGTAAGTCTAGTGTGTAGATCATCTATGCGCTGGCAGTCGGGATCAACGTGAATATTCTCCCCGCTGAAGGTTCGACACTAAAGTCTACATATTTCATCGCGACGCGGCGGTTGTCGTCCTATCTTTCATTGCGTCTCCTGTAAGAATCACATATTCAAAGCCAGTGCATTTTTCATCAGTCAATCCTATGTAGGATCACAATAAACTTTTAGTGGGTGTCCCTCAGGGTAATCTTTTAGGTCCATTGCCTATCGTGACAATCTTTGGGATGTATTTTGTTTACTGCCTACTTAGAGGTATAGATCAATCTTAAATAAAATATTTTACAGAATTATATACATAGCATTGAATAAAGAAGAAAGTGCCCAAGGAGCACCCACACTTCGTCAGTAACGATAAAGTCCTGTGTAATTAAGAGCCAGTTGACTATAAGCCACCGAGGTCAAAACCAATCTCCCGTAGATTGCTACTGAGAAATTCCAGATAGAAAAACACAGTAACACTTGGCATGAAATGGAATTCATAGCAGCGACTGCAACTACTAGACCAACAAGGCAGTCCATAAATATAATGACTACATAAAACGAATAATGACATACCGACGAAAGAAATTGTATAAATGTAAAACCAATTCACCAGCTCCACGAATCCATACAATGAAATGTAGTTAGCTAAAGTACTGACACGCTCTTATGAAAAATGTATAACAGCATAAAGTTAAAACCAACAAGAACTGTAACTACATTTAATGGGCGATGACATTCTTGAAACGTCTGGTATTACGTGGCTATAAAAACGAATACTTTCGTACGCTGTTCACTTGTTCAGTCTGCCATCATAATAATTTCACTACGTGCATTCTGTTCATAGTTATAGAATCGTCTATATTGTTCGTTTTTCTATCTTCTAAGATGTCTTTGTGCATTATTATATTAATACCACGTGGTTTAGCTTTGAGATAATATTTTATCTTAGTTTGGTTTTGTTCCATCAAAATTTTCGATGAGACAAATAATATTAGGAAGCTTATGAAAATTTGTAACGATTTCTTTAAGAATAGACTTATCTACCTTCGAGACTTGGACTACATTGTCTTCGAAGTATGAAAAACTAATCACAATCATCATTGTGTTGATCTGATGAAAATTTAATTTGTTCAAAATTGAGCGCTTGCCCTTGTTAGCAAGTTGTATGCAGAACGCTTTACAAATTACTAAACCCCCGTCTATATCCAGTGTCTACAGTCACCTAAATAACAATAACTGTCAGACGGCCAACTTACATCTCGAAGTATATGCAAATTGCTGTAACAACAAGCTCCAAATGGTGTCCCAGCGGCGTCTCGTCTGCAAGCAATACTGATTCCTGAATTCTCTAGCACCTGCCGATTCCCTACGATATCGCCTTTCCAATTCAAACTACATTTCTACGGATCTACGTAATGTCAAGTCTTTATGGCTCCACTTACATTATACTGTAGACATCGGGTTGTGTCTCTCTATAATTCTGAAATGTTGAGCATTGGGTTTCTTTAAAAGTAATACTAGCTATATTATTGTCGTACATGATGACTGAAAATATTCTTACACTCGAAATTTTATAGAAATATCTCTTGCTACGAAAATTATAATTCAGTTTTTTGCTCAAGTGCATTTTTTTTAATATTCGTACAAGAAAGTGCAAAAAAAAACAGAAATAAACAAAAAACAAGTTGCATCGACGATGTTCGGTCAAAGGATCAAAATTTGCCGAGCCGGGTAGACATGATGGCTGACTTCGTGAAAAATATATTCCATGAAGTGATAGACGTAGGAACAGCTCCCGGCGAAAATACTTGAACAACCCCAAGTTTTGCGCCAAACAATTTTTGACTCATATTTTAGTTTTTCAGAAAGATGCTTAATATAAGTAGAATCGTTTTTTTTTTCTGTGGGTGGTGGGTACGTTGAATATTTCTGAGGAAACGCTTCTTCTTTTCTTCAATAGCAATTATGGTCTACTTCATTCTGAATTATGTGATGGTAATGGTAGCTTAAGAACTTGAGGTTCATATTTTGAACTATAAGTAGTGCAATTTTAAAAATGTTTGCTTATTATAATTAGTAATTTACTGCACCTATTTTATTAAAGTTCAAATAATACAATCTATACTATAATATTATAAAGCTGAAGAGTTTGTTTGTTTATTTGAACGCACTAATCTCAGGAACTACTAGATAGTCCAATTATCGGTGAAGGTTATAGGCTATATAACATCACGCTGCAACCAATAGAAGCGGAGCATAAACGAAAACTGTTGCGAGAACGGGCAAAAATATTCATTTTTGAGAGATTCCGTTGCGTGTGCTGCGTAAGCGGTTAAAGTTACGCAACATTCATGTATGTAGGGTAGGTAGGTAGCCAGTTGACGGCAGCGAAGCCTTGTGGGACAGCTAGTTGTTAAAAAGCCGGCTATAGACATTGAGGTAATAATGTACGCTATAATAGAACATAAAACAAGTAAAATTTCAAAATTTAAAAAACTCCCGGCACATTTATCTTGCGAAAACACCCCGATTCAAACAGTATAACACTCATAACTTTGAACGGCTGAACCGATTTTATTCAAACATAGCTTAGAACACTCTCGACACAATCACCTTTCAAACAAAAATAACTAAATCAGAATCGGTTCATCCGTTTAGGCGCTGTGATGCCACAGACAGACACACAGATACACAGATACACAGACACACAGATACACAGCAACACACGTGAAACTTATAACACCCCTCTTTTTTTCGGCGGGGGTTAACAAAAAGAGTCACTATCAACAACTAATTAATTTCAACAAATTAAATGTGTCATCACAATAAAATCACATTCTAAAACATATTTAAACTGAATCCAGTTCTGAGTCTCGTCAACAATGTACCTTTGAAGTTAGCATATCAAATAGCTGAGACGTATCTATAAACACGCAACCTCTTTTCAATAGCTCTTTGATCTTCTTTGTGTTTAAAAATATTACATAGATGCGTCTTTTTATTAAATGTAACCAATATAAAAAGTTAATCGGTATTTGCGGTTGATTTTTCTTGTTCAGTGATTTTATTTACCTATGAAAGTGTTTTGCGATGGGAGAATTGTTTTATTTTTTTTCTATGTTATGTAAGAGAATAACTTTTGATAGTACTGGCTGGTGGAAATTATCATAAGATATAATTTTACCGGGATCCAAAAGTCCAATTTAACCAAGTGTTAATGCGCATGTTAAATATTATAAAATAAGTATGAAGTGTCAAAAAACTGGTCAAGTGCGAGTCGGACTCGCGCACGAAGGTTTCCGTACCATTATCGCAACAAATGGCAAAAAAAACACGTTTGTTGTATGGGAGCCCCACTAATATATATTTTATTCAGTTTTTAGTATTTATTGTTATAGCGGCAACAAAAATACATCATTCGTAAAAATTTCAACTCTGTAGCTATCACGGTTCATGAGATACAGCCTGGTGACAGACGCACAGACAGATATAAAGATGGACAGCCAGACAGACAGACAGATGGATCGTGGAGTCTTAGTAATAAGGTCCCGTTTTTACACTTTGGGTACGGAACCCTAAAAATTAAGAAACTAAACAAGAAACCGATATTCGAAATTAAATTATTTTGCACTTTGTAGTGGTTTGGAAGTCTGTTTATTTATTGTGAAACAGTTTTTCTGTTCGAAAATCCTCGTAGTAGATTTATGTAGGTACTCTCTTCTTTTCTGAAAATCCGGAAACCATACATGCATTGTAACATTCTTAGAATCTCTCGCCACACAATAGATACATTGGAAATTCTTTACTAAGGTATTGTGACCTTAGTAAAGAATTTCCAACTTCAATATTTGTTCTGTATAGCTCACTATAAAATTACTGTTCTGAAAATTTTATCATCATCAGGCTTTTATTTTTTTTTCCCTCGCTGGGACACAGGCAACCTCTCTGATAGAGGGAATAGGATGTAATCCACCACGCGGGCCCAGTGCGGGTTGGTGGACGTCACTCCGTCGTTTTAGATTTTTTGGTTCTAGGACATGCCCGTTTCTTCACGATGTTTTCCTTCACCGTTTTATTTTCATCTTACTGACTAATGAACAAGTACATGAACTCATATTTAATTTCCGTCTTTTCAGATCATGTTCGTGAATTCTCCTGTGGCACGCTTTACTACCGAACCTTCTTTGTGGACTCCAAAAGGGATGCCCTGTACGTGGGCGCAATGTGAGTATATAACTTTTATTTTAAATGTTCAGTCTTGTCCTTAAGTTGTACTAAAATATTGAAAAGAAATAAAAAAATATTATCAACAGCACCCCAACACTTTATAGGCTTACTTATATTTATATGTATATACAAAGTTACCCCACAATAACAATATCAAAATAATACCTCTCTACACGCCAAAAGGAATCCGATTTAATATACAAAGGTTACATACATTCGATTGTACAACACAAAAAATCAAATACGATTTCGATCTTCAATTCAAATCCACGCGTATCCATCATTTTCTCGTCACAAAACAAAAACCAATCGGTCCAATACAATCAAATAGCTATTTTTACGAGTGCCACCGTATCAGCTTTACCTTCCGTTGACTACGGTTAACCATCAACCATTTCCATTTGACCTCTGGTAATTCATAGTTTTACTCAACCAACGACCACTACACAAAGTTTCTGAGGAGTCAGGAGGGTCAACCTACATCGGTGATTCAATAAAAGAGGTGATATAGGTCAATCGTGTGTGTCACGAAGGCAACTAATTTCATTCGAGGAATAATACAGCCGCATTTTGAGCTATAAAACGATTCTTCTATAAACGTTATGGTAACTTTTACGCAACTTTGTAATGTATCCCCTTTAGTCCGCAGTAAATTGACTAAACTTTTCCATTCAAATAGCCCAAGTTAAAAGAGTTTTACAACATTCCTTTTATGCTTTTCTTATGGTACTTTTTTTTTCAGGGATCGGTTATATCGGCTGAATATGAATAACATCAGCGCATCACATTGCGAAGTAAGTTATAAAATAAAACATATGAGTAAAAAGTAAAAGGCTTTTAGAATGCAACTCAAAAAAATATGCTTGCAAATTATTAGCATCATAAAAGCATGAAATATACCTGCAGAGTTTACAAAATAATGTTCAACGAATTCACATTAAAGTGTACCTTTTTGTTTGCAGAGAGATTCCATAAATTTGGAACCCAGCAACGTGGCACAATGCGTATCTAAGGGAAAATCAGAGGTAAGTTCATTATATGCTAAGTAAATTAACTGCTAAGTACCCTACACAAATGAGATTAAAACTTTCACATTTCTCGCGAAATTACTTACAACTAGCACTATTTCCATCAAGGGTTAATCCCATTTTTAACTGTGAGCGGCGGGAGCCGAGCATATTTCATAGCGGGGGGCTTACAGCCATGCTCTGCTTCGCTATATTAAGGCCGTTAATTTTGATTTACAATCCCAACGTAAAAGCAATATTTGTTTTATTTCTCGGCGGTCGGAGGCTGTCTTGAAGATCGGGAATGGCGATTATTGCGACTTGCCTCGGTGCGTCATCCACTAATTCGATAATACCTACTCAACACGAACCGTTACATTTGAGTGGTTTCCTTTATTTTTGCTCTCGCTAGCCATATTACAATTTTTCGGTTTTCGCTACAACCACAGTTTTATTTATGACGTATAAAAGTAGCGACGACTCAGCGTATGGTGTCGTATATATTTATAACTCTTTGTTGGCTCACTCAGACACGTTTATATCTAATAAGACAGTCATAAAGCCCGCAACCAGAAATGGGCTGTCTCATGCGAAATGTATAAAGTCTTACCGTAAACAGTTAACCCTCTTTGTGACTCTAAAAGGTGTACCGAAGCGGCGAGAGACGCAAAAACTGCCGAAAGCAAATTCACAAGTTTACTACAACAAAATATCGCGGTAACTTAAAGCACGCGAATAAAAGGTCAAACTTCCGCAATAGCGTGAAAGAAAAGCAATAGACCACATGCTACCCACTCCAACTCTTCCGATGAAGAAAAAAGTAAATTTGTTTTATTAGTATCAAAGAGGGCTATAAAAAAGAAATATCCCCGAGTCTATCACCTCGATCGCGAATGGAACGGCCACTCGTGAAGGCTATAATCAAAGTTTCTCGCTGTCGGCGAGTTTTCTTTTCTCTAAACACGATGTCGTAACACGAAAAAGGCAGAAAAAATGCCGTCGGCGAATTCCTTAAGGCGGCCAGCTCTCCTTGTTGTTTTAACTTCGCCGCTCTTTGTGACGCTATTAAGGAATATTCACTGGCTTAGGTAAATCAGAGACCCGAGATTTTAGAAAACGAGAGATGTAAAATATCTCTAGTAAATAAGAAAACCGAACTGCTTTGTCCATTCCCTTTGACAAACTCGCTTTTCCATCTTGTTTTATTCATTTACTTAAAACACAACCCAGGCAGAAAGTCCGTATTTCATACCATGATTTCGTATAAATTAGTATGCAATAAAAACATTTTGACCAAGAACGCAAAGCCTTAAAAGAAAAACGACGTAAATAATACTAAACCGCCTTTCAGACGTACGTTCTCAAAACTCACTTACAATACATTTTCTTTTAATTTCCCAGTACTTATTACGACCTTTGTGTACGAGTATCGTGGCAAAAGCAATAAAATGTTCCGCATTGGTAATGCAAATCAGCGCTCTTAAATTCCTAATAAAAACCATTATAGAAAAACAAGAAGAAAACCTTTTGGGTAGAAAAACGCTACGAAAGCCCGCCGTAAATCTACTTACGTACAAAGTGGCGAATAATTAACGAAATGGTCCAATCGAAGGCATTAGTTCCGAGAGGAGTTATGCGAGCGCCGACTAAGTGCCGTTAAAAGAAACTTAGACGCGAGCTTGATTGTTCTCTTGCTTAATTCTGATTGTTTCTGAGTGCAAAACAGTTCTGTGTTCACGTCAGTACGACGGCTGAGCGCTCACAGTATATTAATCCGATAATTACTTTAGAACAATCTCCTGGAAAGTTGCCTCGCGCGGCCGTTCCAAAGAAACTGGGCGAAACTTTTTATTAACAAACAAAGCACTCGGTTAATTGCTTACTTACACGTGCGTATTCGAAATCGAGTTTTACTACGTTCACTGATTTTGTGTGTGTAGAAAGTAATATAATTATGGTTCGTTATCAAGTCTACTCAATCAAACAAAGAGCCACGATTTATTGTATTAGGTGGGTCAGTGTTTACCTATAAACTTATTGTTCCAGCCGTATTTAGTAAGGTTTTTCCATCTAGGGTGAGCGATAAAACATGTGGCTCAAAAAGGCCATAAAACAATTAGGAAAATCATAAGACAAAAATAATTCATTGAAATTGTTCTGAAATGTGAAAAGTAAACAATAAATAGGACAAGAGTTAGTCACAATATACACAATATTTAAAAATAATTTTATTAAGTCAATCAATTTCAGTAAGTTAGTTCTTCATTTAAATTGAATTGCGATTTTATAAAATGATACCAGACCATGATAAGCTCGAAGAAGTTTAAAAGTTTCACCGCAATAACAAAAGAAATAGACCTTGTCCCAATTTGCATACTTAGGTCGTTTCAAAACTTTCTTTCCTTAGCAGTTCATAATGTCAAATTAATTAAAACTATCTGGTCCCTAACAATTATAATAACACAAAAGAAACCAAAATTTTATTTTTTCTTTGCCTAGTCTTTGCTTTGATAAAAGTTAATACAATTTTCGTTTATAAAACTACAATAAAGAAGGTAACAGACGCCATTCACATTTTAAATAAATGTGGTTAGTTGAACAAACGGTGTCTTGATCGGATTTATCCTAGTATCCGTACGCCCGTTTAGAGTTTTCATTCTGACGTAGACAAAATAAGTTTCGAGCTTGACGAGTGACCACGAAGACCACATACCAATCTGCTGCTAAACAAACATTTTGATTCATGTTCGCTCTATGAAAGTTTGGTTTGTTGTTTTGTGAAAATTTTCATTTTATTTATTGTGGGGGAGAATATACTAGCTTGGGTGAATGTGACTGAAAATTTCAATTGGATACAGAAAAATAACTAATCAAACTTTATGAATCAGAAAATCATACAATCAATACAAACCCATAAAATCACTGAAAAAAAATGGCACTTTAATGAACCGTAATGAACTGAAATGGACCAATATAGCAGTGTTTTAACCGGTAAAGCGAGCAATGCATTTCTGTCGTCCGGAATATTAATGCGCCGTTTAATATTTATGTCGAAGGCAAATTTGCATAATCACAGGCTGTGAATACTCATATACACCCACGTACTTTCGAATTACTATTATTCCAATGAATTTTGCCTGAGGTAGGTATGCGCATCGCTCGCTCATTGATGTGTTTCGATTGTTTGCATTACAGTTTATTTTTGTTACGTGCTGACAATGAATGGGATTTAATATTTCGTGGGCGTTTCGTTAAATCGGTTCATTTAAGTTGTCAGCTAAATTGGTTGGGAAATTATTAAATAATCAGGCTTTATTTGAACTACTTTTCCTACTTACTACAGTAAAAATATAACCCACAATAATATCTAATTGTTGTCTTTGCACCTATTACTTATCCAATATTATAATAATATCTTTACAGGCAAATTGACCTTTTTACAGTGTGTCTATTTACTTAGTAGTTTTAAAGTTTAATTTACAGTGGACTAATCTATTTTATTTACTTTCAGCATTTCGACTGTCGGAATCACGTCCGCGTGATCCAGCCAATGGGTGATGGGGCGCGGCTCTACGTCTGTGGAACCAACGCGCATAGCCCAAAGGATTGGGTCTTATATGTGAGTATTACCTGCACAATATCTTATATTATCTGTGTTTTATATCTCACGTGGAATTTACTACCAAAATAACCAATGAACGAGGATTGCTAAAAACTATGGTCCATCTCACTAAGAGGAAATGCGGTCACAGACATCCGACTGTATTTCCTAAGTAAAAAATCATAATTCGGGGTTTGGCTCTCGCATATTTCCTACTCCAATATTGGACCAATTTAAAATATATATATATAAACTGTTTAAAAAAGTTTTTTTAATATATAGAAGCACTAGAACTCTCAAAAGATGCTCAAAATTGCGCTGCCAACAGAGGCCTAATGTACAAATTGGATAAAATTTGTACATTAGGCCTCTGTTGGCAGCGCAATTTTGAGCATCTTTTGAGAGTTCTAGTGCTTCTTAAAATGAAAAATACATCATCAAAAAGGAAAACATAGAGGCACAGTATATATCTTTCTTTTTCAGTTTATGGAATATCTTTTATATTGGTCCAATATTGGAGGAGGAAGGAAATAGGTGAAAGCCAAACCTCGAATTATGACTATTTAGTAAGGAAATTCAGTAGGATGTCTTCGATCACATTTCCTCTTAAGGGCGGGAAAATAAGTAGTATACCTAGTGTGATGTAGGTTGTTTCCTACCCTAAAACTAACCTATATAGAACTGGAAAATTTAAATTTTATCCATCTTCCTACGCGAAAAACAGCGGCAAAATTATATCTAGTTCTACATCATGAGAATTTCTGATATTTTACATCCCACCTAGTGTAAAAGCTAGTGGGAATCTGTAGGCGGGGAATATGATATGATTGTTTTTTGCATCTTTGTTTTGTTGGTGTATAAAAGTAGCATAATTTCGCTAAATCGTTCTGGGAAAAAACGTGGGTGAACAAAGGTATATCTATTGCTGATATATCAGGGTACTAATGGGGTTCTATACTTTAATAGAATTGTGGGGTAAAAGCAGGTACACTATTATGCCTTGCTGAGCGTGACGTTAAATTACCTCTTTGTCTGACCTTATCCAGAATACAATTGTGATAGCTCGCTTAGACTTTCACCAAGTTTTTGCGCTTCTAGAATCTAAGAACATTGAGGACAAGTACTTTAAGCCCCAATTAATTAAAGCTACAGTTTTACAAACATCTGGAGTACAAAATCTCTATTTCAACGCAGACAAGTGTAAAATAAACAACGGGACGAGACTATTTTATGCGGTGATTTCCATTGCATAGCTAACAGGGTATCTCAGCGAACACTCCCGAGCACATGCAACGAAATGCGAGCTATTATCTAAAGACCCACCCCACTCGAACTGATCCCGACATGAGCCTTGGACAGCAGCCAGCGACGCAACAGATCTCCAACAGGTCCCTAACATATTTGTGTTACAGATAAATGCGACAGAATTGAATGTTCTCTGTGATAAATTATGCTGGGCCAAAAGGACCAGCTTTCAATTTGACTTTGTTTTCTTCGTGTGGGAATTCAAACACAGTTCTTGGTTCTCAAGAACAAAATTGTTTCAAATTACGAAAAACTATTCCGGAGTAATCTACTTCGCCCGAAGCTGAAACTAACTCCTTTACATTCCCCAAGACTCGCAATTTTCCTAACATTGTACACTGATGCTCTTTAAATTTCTATTTCGCCGGTTTATACGACGACAAACTCAACGAGACGGTATTAAGCGTCCATTCTACATGCAGCTGCATGCACCCAGTACATAACGCACTTCCTTGGTAGCAGGAACCGCGGCAAATTTCACGGTACCGACTCCGAATGACGCCGTAACGTGAACGAATATTTTCACGACGACGTCTAAAAATTTCTAAACGAACGCCTTCAGATCCCATCCAATGACGAGTTTTAACTTCAAAGAATTTTCCATGATAGAAATTCAAAATAAAATTCACCGCGAGTTTATGCGAGCACTTTAGATTTATTATTTATTAGGCACTTACATTCTGACCAACCCCGCACCGACGACGACCAAATGGACGCTATTTGAGACCCCGCGATGGGACTATAAGTGCAGTTATTTTCATGAAAATTATTTAAAAAAAACTCATAAAGCCAACTTTTC
Source organism: Orthosia gothica (assembly GCA_949775005.1). Taxonomy (NCBI): domain Eukaryota; kingdom Metazoa; phylum Arthropoda; class Insecta; order Lepidoptera; family Noctuidae; genus Orthosia; species Orthosia gothica. The sequence continues at coordinate 17,607,116 of OX459044.1, forward strand.
ACAATAGGTATCGAAAGCAGACCGTAATAAATTTTCAGTGTGGCCTGTTCACCTCTCACTTTCCCTGGTCTTGACTTTCATATAATTTTATGATGTATTGGCGGTCGTTTTGACCCTTCACACGTTTTATAGCAGTTCTGACACTGTAGAGTTTTGGATTTAATAGCCGTATAGAAAAATGTGAAAATGGAAGTATAATGAGATTCAGTTTTCGGGAGACTCCATTTTCAAACTGCTCTGTAACGTGCATAGACACCGTAAATTGCTCCTCCCTCCTCTAAAATTTTAACTATGGTACCTACATTCATAGTTTGTTGCGGTTATTTATAAAGATACTTTATTGTTTAAATAATTTTAGTGATTTTATTACCATCAAGGAACAGTAAACTGCAAAGGCAAATACTAAATTTTCACCGTCCTAAAACCACACATATAAAACTACAAAAACAGCAACTAAATTGCATTGAAAATAAAACACTTATCGAACGATTATCTGTTTCACGTCCCGCAGTAAAAATAAATCACACAGAGTCGAAAATTCGCACTAATAGGAAGCCAAAAATTGAAAATATATCATCTATACTTACGTAGGGAGGGGACACGGGACAGCGTTGATCCCGTTCGTCGGGACTCTTTTGTACAGAGCACTGTCAAAACAGAGATAGTTACGCATTTAAATATGACTGGCTATTAATTCCCTTTGGAAATTGATTTAATTAACTGCTGAATTGGTTAGAAGCTCATTGGCATTGGTTTGTTGAGTAAAAATATCTGCTTTTGGAAACTGGTAGGTACAATTGGACTTAGTTATGAAAATAGAATCAACCCACACTATGACAGTTTTGAGAATAAGCGATTTTCGTCAAAATTTTGGCCAAAGAGGCTCCTTATCACTTTACTAAATATTAAATATAATAATAAATATTGTCTCTGTCTTAAAATCTTCAATCAAATTAGACAAAAATCGATTTTTCTCAAAACTGTCATAGTGTGGGTTGATTCTGTTTTGCATAACTAGGTCCAATTTACAAAATTTCATATTTAAAAAAATAGAGTGATATTTTTGTTTGAAAAAAGTCAGAGCCAGAAACAGTTGAAAACATTGAATGAGCCTCATTTAAATTATTCACAGACTGTGATTTGTCACAATGCAAAAGGTTTTACAAAAGTTGAAATCTCTTACAACAGATTAAAAATAAACTCTTCTGAGCAAAAAACTGAAACCAACAACACTACAGCACAATGCTTTCACAAAGCAATAAATAAAATAAATACAAAGTGCAAAGTCTCGCGTTATCTGCACTATGAGTAATGTTTCCCTCCTCACAGGGCGCGTCAGTTTCAAAAATTGAGTGAAATCACATGTACGCGATTGATAGGGAGAATGCGACTTGCGGCGAATGAACGAAATCGACCGAACAATTCATATTTGCTGCAACCACCAATTTATATCTATTCTGTTACAAATAGCTGTAGCGGATTGGACGGGTATTGGAAACAAATGACGCGGTAGTTTGTTTGTAGTGTTTGTGCGTTTTTTTTTTCAATATTGTGGCTTAAAGTCTGTGGTGGAAAATGGTGATGAGGATTATGCCATTTTGTTTTCGTTTTTTGAAAACTTTTGTTAGTCACCTTAAATTTTTAATTTTGCCTTTCAAAGCAAGACACTTAATTAAAGCTACTTACTTAAATGTGCCGAATTATTTATGACTGAAGTATTTTATAACTCATCTTAGAAATAATTTTTGTTCGTGAATTAAAAACTATAAGCTCCTAGTTTTCCAACAAAGAAAATAAAATCTCCAAAACCTTTTAACCCAAAAATCTTATTTCTACAACACAAATAATTTCCAAATTACTTTTTAATGTTTTATCTTTATCCAATACTCGTTACAAGAAGCTTTATGGTGATTACGCTTCATTTTTCCACCTCATTTGGTAACTGTGACGAAAAAACAGATTTACGTTTTCATTTTAAATGGGTACAATCAATAAGGTGGGCTTATCGCATTTTTTACGAGATGAATACGATGTGCTTTAAATCTCCTATTAGGTAGGTACAAATGGTTGTATTGCACGGAACAGGTAACAAACGGCCCGTGCTTTTATTTTATTTTTTAGTCTGATCACACTTGTTCTTTTAGCCCCGGTGTTGCCAACGAGCGCGCTAAATTGTCTTTGTGTCTCATTGTTTGTGCTCATAACGTTCTACCGTTATTGTTGTTAGATTTATTGGGTTTTATAATTACTTAGTTTACTTTCTCTTCTTTAGTAAACGTGTTTGCTTAACGACTTTTTATACCCGTATTTTTTTTAACAAAACATTTTTTTACTGTTTTGCTCTTTTACCAGTAAAGTTTTTTTTTTGTAATATTTCTCTCTACAGTAATTGTATATCAGTTTCTTAGTGAGAGAAAATTATATGTTTTTTTTTACATAGGTATCGACGGTAAATTGGCATGAAATATTGACTTCAAAAACTGATTATCAAAAAACTCATTCATAACAAAAAGGTTATAATCCTTGATAATATACTATAACATGTGGTTCTCTTAAGTTGTATTTAAGGCAATAAATTATAAACCTCACTAGAATGCAGTTGGGCCAAACTGGCGTAGCAGTATAGTGGCTATATTTTGTGCTAAGGGTTACGGATTCTATTTCCGCAAGGGGACAAACATTTTGTATATATCCAGTTGCCCCCGTGATTTATGTATCTGAAAGCACCAACGAACCATAGCTGGAACCTAAGCACCTACTGCAAGCCGATGAGTACCTAAAACTACCTTTTACTTTTATTTCTGTAAGTATGGTTTCCTTTTTTCTTTTTAAGTTGGCACCTTGTTTTTAAACATACATGTAAATTGCAATCATTTAATGAAGATTTTGTGTGTTGTGCTGTGTCTTTTGTGTGCACTAAATAAAAGATTTATCTATCTATCAAAATCTTATTTAAACAGTGTATTTACTTACAAATTATTATTCTTTGTGCGTAATAAATTTTGAAATTCCAGCGATGAGCTAGGCATTTTGGCAATCATGATTATTCATTTTGTTTTTCTCTTTATATAATTTCATAAACCTGATGCTGCTTGGATCACCCAGAATATGAAATTCTATATTATAACTATATATCAATTCTCAGATTATACCAATAAAGCAAGTGTACCGACTTCAAAGACATTGAAAACAGGAATCTTCTCGGCTCACCCAAGCAAGCTCTTTTTGAAAAAGAATAAGGCAACCTTTAAATCAGTAGTCCCATGTAACATTTTCCGTTGGTACCAAACAAAAGCTGAACTAGCAAAACTTATGTCCTAAAATAAGTTGACCAAGTTTCCAGTGCTGTTTACTACAAACTTTACCGCGAACACAAACTAGGGGAGGTTTTCATACGGACCTTTACAACTTTTGTACACATCCCTGTAGTTATCATAAGGGTTTCGTGTTGATCTAAAAAGTTTTGCCTCCGATTCCACTCGATTAGGTTTTTTTTTTCCTATTTCTTTTATTTTTCGGCAGTCTTTCTTTTGAAATTAGTTAGTTTTTGAGGTGCTGACTAAATGGTGTGTGAAATAGGGCTGACGTGGAAATACGGAGGAATAAATATGTTACAGGTTAGCATCTGCTTGAGCTAGTTTTGATACTAACATTTTCAAATGTAGTAAAGCCGTCCGACTGCTTAACTAAATTGAAAATGAGAACACCACTCAAATATCGGTTCAAATATGGAGTTAGCTGTATGATGTAGAATTTATGTTGAACGATTCAAGTACTCTTGTAGTTCTACATCTGATCTTAATGAAAATTAAATGGGACCACATGACAAACACCAGCGTTCAAATAAAAAAAGAAAATCAAAATCGGTTTACCCAATAAAAAGTTCTGAGGTAACACGTAAAAAAAAATACAGTCGAATTGATAACCTACTCCTTTTTGCGTAGTCGGTTAAAAAGTGGTACGCTTGGTTTTCATGCAGATGGAAGGACTTGCGTTATCTATTTAGATTTATGTATGTGACTAGAGTACTCTTTTCACTTCGAACTGAAAATCGATATTCACATTATGTCTGAAAGACCAGCTGCGAGTACCTACTGAACAACGATCATCATAAACACAATGGTATATCACCAGGTTCAAACTCGACGGAAACTATCGCGAAACAACCCACACATTGAATAATACATTCTAAAAGTGTGTAATAAATGGTCTAGAACGCTTGATAAGTGGCGGGCCCGCGTTAGGCATACACCGTCGAGCGTCGGCGCGAACCAACCTGCTATTATACGTAAATTATCTATCTTTACACTGCAAAGGGAATTACAAAGAACAACGTATGTGTTCAACATTCCATTACCACGAATTGCATTAAACAAAGAGCCTCATTTAATCGTGAAATCATCCATTTTCAAAACGCAAACTGTTGCAACGTTCATTTTCCCCCAGCACAATCAAAATTTCAGTGTCATTTCCCTCTTTGTGATATAATTATTCATGCCGATAGATCAACAAGCTTTTGTATCATCATACAATAATGTTTATAGCATAATAATGGTGCAAATCCAACTCCCGCGCCGCTTCGCTGAGTGCACTTCGGAAAATCACTTTATAATCTATGCAACGCCGCATTCGGCTGAACACCGACGCCGCATAACCATTTTTGTGCATTACATGAATGCAGCTGCCCGTAAAATTTTATACAAACAACTTTGAAACTAAGTGTACTTATTTTGTATGTGGAAATTGACTTAGTTTGCAAAGTGTGTATTTGTGTTAGCGTACGATGAACGGTTATGAAATTTTCTTTATAATTTTCGAACGTACGAACGTACCGTGCTGATGAAACTTAACGCTTTGATATCGCACCTTAAATTCCGTCTACAGGTTGTAAGATATTTTCGGATCTAAGAGACGATTTATGTTAACGAGAGCGTTGATCTTTAGATTTCAAGAGATGCTTGAAAAACTGATTTAAACCTAAAATAACATTAGCTAATTTTCTAAAATAGAGGACAATATTAAAACAATGAGACGCGTGTGGGTTTGGATGATCCTTAACAACCTACGCAAGTAACAAATAAACTGAACTGCTATTTGTGTTCTGAATTAGTGAACTGTAGTTTTTCTTACCTTTCGAGGTATTTATATAGGATCTTGTTACGCAATTACGGTAATTCACAAGGCAAATTTTGCAGAAGTCATTATACGCTTTTTTTTGGGAAAACCTATTTGTTCACCAGTAATGTCAAAATCAATTCAATATTTACGCCAAGAAACAACCGCTATCCGTACGTTCGTTTCTTGACAAATTGATTTTCACGGAACTGGTCCTTTGAGCCTAAATTTTTAATCCAACTCGGGTTTCCCGAGTCTGTAATTTGTGACGTCAGCCCACCGACTGTGTGTTCACTCGATTAAATGTTCTTAACTATTATCTTCCCTTCCTTGTTACGTGACAGGCTAATTTATTTGAAACCTGTCATACTCCCTCGCTTGACTGGCATATTTGTATCCTCATGACAGCTAACGCAACCGCTTATTATTTACTCAGAATATACCAGGTACTTCTTCAGTTCATGTCTTTAACTGACAGTAGTCAACAGTAAATTAATTCTAAATATTTAATTTCAGTTCTTGACAAGGATTTTTCTTTATGTCCGTAATCACAAACAATTCACTTGTGACTTGGTAATGACGCTCCTAGTTCTTGGAAAGCTTATTCTGGTCTGTGTGATTATGAACACAAAGCTTTGTAGTATTACTGTTTTTATCTTTTACGTTTTTACGTTATAAAGTGCAAAAAACATGGTATCATTCATCAAATAAAATGCGATATTCGAACTACTTTGTCATTCAAAAGCATTTTGTCTCGTATGACGTGCAATGAATACGTTTTTTATTGATCTAAAACCCATAGTCGTATTTCACACGGCGTACTACTCGGTGCACAGGTGCAATAGCTATCTCATTCGGAATTAGTATCCGATATCGCGTGTACTTTACGATTGCCTACGTCTGTCGCTTTGTTAAGTTCTACGTGCTGTGCTATTTTGTCTTTTATTTTAGGGTAAAGATCATTGATTCAAAAATTGCTCAGTCTTGCGTTTTGGTCTTTATTTTTTTGCTTTTGGTTAAATGATAAATTGCTAGGCGATTTTATATTAAAATAAAATTCTAAACTGAAACGAAAAATAATATGTTTCAAAAAATATTAATTATTTTACATAAAGGATTATGGCAAAATATTTTTGATATATCGGTAGTAATTATACTATTGAACTCAAAATCAAATCTTTAATTCAGTAATTAATTTATTAAATATATTCCGTCCTGGATCTGTTGGGCAAAAACGAATGTCACATCTTTGATCTTCAAAAATTCAAAGTAATCTTTTATTACTGTCGAATAATATACTTCAGACTTTCATATTTCAATAATAAAACTTTTAAATGACATTTAAATTCTAAGTAGCTAGAAGAATAATTGAATTCTGAAAACCTTTAGATTCTTTATAATTTTTATTTATAATACTTACAACTATCTTCACAGAATAATTATGATAATACAATAGAATTATGAATAAAATAATATATATCTAACCTAAACTATAGTGACTCATACTAAACCTACGTAGATACATATAATACAAACACAAGTCACACTTAGTCGTCGAAGTACTCCTCCACATTGCTGTTATCCAGGTCCGATTATTTATTATGTCCATCAAGTTTTTCACTTTATTTGAGTCATCATCATCATCAACAGCCTTGGCCTCCTTTCTCCTTTCTTGGGCCCATACCCTCTGGGCCTTTATCCATCACGCGAACCCAGTGCGGATTGGTGGTCATTTTTTTTTGAATTATTGGTTCTACGACATGCCGGTTTCCTCACGTTTTCCTTCGCCGTTTTTATATGTGTGCTAGCAGGTAAATAAATAATTTGGAGGTGCAGCTATCATCCTTATGCAAACAGGCCCAACTTTGCCTGCATTCACGTAAACTCTGCTTATTTATATTTCAAGCTTGCGAAATGTGTTCAGTCTCTGTGAGTGATATGCGGCTACCAAACTTCAAGTGTAACTTGGATATTTTGACTTTGCACATTGCCTAGGTTTTGTCTTCTGGTTATGTTTGAAAGACTTGCTTGTGGAATATATTTAGGTGAATGTTGGTTTACTTTTGTGATTCTAGTATCTACCTCAGTTATTCTAATATTAAATTGGTTTCCACACTCGTCTCCTAATTCTACATTTGAATGTCATTTATTATTACACATTATATTACTAACAACACACGTCATTTACATTTTCAAAAGGACCAATTTCGGCTAACTCCTTACAATTTAGATTAAACTCATATTAAATTAATATTTGTACAAGTACTTCATATACATTTGTTGTATCAAGAGCAATATGTCGTTATAAATTCAGATCATCCCCTACAGGTTATTAACTGATAGTGACGTGGTTGTCAAAACTTTGCTCCCCCACAATCTCTACAATCCCGAGATCCCTTATGCGTTTGAAAGTTACTCCTTCCAATACACGCACTGACAAAGACAACTTTCGTAATGTATGTCGCAACTCGTAACGTATTCACAACTTGTATAATTATTGTTTAAACACGTAACTAGTTGCTATCAGGAGTTGTAGGGCTTTTCACAAGTCCTCTACATTCGTTTTCTATTGTTTCATCTTCGTTTGTGACTTGTAGGTATATGAATATGAATGAATGATTTTTTATAACTGCCTCTTTCGTCCTGTTGTGACAAGCGGGTGTTCCTGGGTGGCATTATTGGATTTTCCCATTAGGACCTTCTTAGTAGCAACTCGGCGCTTGGTAAATAGTGATATAAAACCCCTCCACGGACAGAGCGAAAGATCGTTGGTCCTGCGACTGATCACTCCTCGGTCATGTCGGATGTCATTCCATTGAGAATAAAGAAACTGCATTGATAGTGCACCTTTATCTGCATACACACTTGAGCACAACAAAAAATTGTGCGTACTTGGTTAATCACCATTAGCGAACTTATTATAAACTACTAGCTTCTGCCAGCTGCTTCGGCTTAAAGTCGAAAATTATCCTGAGGAAAAATATTACCGAGATAAAATGTATCATGTGTGCTATTCCTTACTATAATCTATTTCTGTACCAATTTTTCATCAAGATCCGTCTAGCCGTTTGACGTTTGCAAAAGTAACAAACATACACATTCAAAAACTTTCTCCTTTATAATATTAGTGTGATTATGTGAGGACACTTATTTGACCTTCGACTACGACCCTTGTAATTCACCAAACAATTAGTCTTTGATTACAAGACATAATTTGTGTAATTACTTAAACAAATTACCCCTGTCGTTCTCCATTATTGCTTGGTTGTGTAAGATCCGATATATGTGTGTACTTAATCACCCAATCAACTAAATTTGTGCTATTAGAAACTCGATTAAAATATACGTCACGTCAGAATCGAGTCAGAATGAAATATCGTTGTCAAACAACTGAGATACATTATTAATTGTTTCAAAACCCAGATTAAAATTTACACACACATTTTAATGCAACTTTGCGAAAAACTGCTCCACAAGATCTTTCAAGAGCCCACTTAGTCCGATTCGGTCTTCATCATCATCATTTCAGCCGAAAGACGTCCATTGCTGGACATAGGCCTCCCCAGGCGTCGCCACATTGACTGATCCCGTGCGTCTCAAATCCAGCGCCCTCTCGCAACCTTGACCATGTCATCAGTCCACCTAGTGGGAGGCCTTCCAACGCATCGTCTTTCGGGTCACGGTCACCATTCCAGAACTTTTCGGCCTTATCAGCCATCAGTTTGCGAGCAATGTGCCCTGCCCACTGCCATTTAAGTTTCGCAATTCTTCGGGCTTTGGTTCTCCTGCGGAAATCCTCATTTCTGATGCGATCACGCAAGAAAACTCCGAACATAGCCCTCTCCATTGCCCTTTGGGTGACTCTAAGCTTTCTGATAAGGCCCATTGTGACCGGCCATGTCTCGGTCCCATAGATGATCACTGGCAACACACACTGGTCATAGACTTTTGCCTTGAGACACTGCTGTAAATTGGAGGAAAAGATACCGCGCAACTGCCCCAACTTCCGATTCAGTCTTTGCATCCTCTTAATGCTGGTACATATTCATCTTCTAAACGTGATATTTTCCTCAGTACAAATTTATAAAGTAAAACGAAGTAACATCCACGTTCTTGTATAAATATTCACACATTACATATCCTCCACAAACTCGTAGTGAGTGTCTCGAAAGTTTCCCGTAGGATATTACGAAGGTAACGTATGTATTCACAATGTATCGGGAAGCCATTGTCGTATATCATGAGACCGCGTATCTGTAGGTGCCAACTATTCTCTTGTCTAGATACCGTGTTATACTTTGTACGAGTAGCAACGATGTAAACTTTTAAACGGCTGTTTCGTATCTAAGTAAGGTTTGTTTGACGTATATTGGAAACATCTTTCGCAGTTTATTGTAAAAATCAGAAGTGGGATAGAATTTGTTGGCTCGTGAATCATCGATGAGAGAAAACAATCCAAATCAACTTGGTGCCCGTTCAAACGTCAATTAAAATTGTAGAACAGACAACCTATTGAAAAGTTTTAATAGATCTTTTTCGATAATTTAGTAGTTATTCAACGTATCAGTGAACTTGATGGCATAAAAGTTTTAAAATATTTTAAGTGATATCGTACCCACAATTTTCCATTTTCAAATCTAATCCCCAGTGCTTATAATAAGTTTGATATCTTTCCGAGCAGTATTGAAATAACAACTTTAGATAGTTCAAAATTGAATGCTCAACTTAGATAAATTAAGAACGACACTGAATTAGACTATCTAAAGCAAACTTCATTATTATGTATTTCGAAAGATTTAATCCACGAGCATTTATCAAAATTTGATAACTTTTAAGAGTCCACAGCCTGATTAAATATAATATGAAGTCTAGACACGGAGTAAACATATCTATCTACGTTGAATAAAACATAAAATAATATTTTTAGGACAACATTAAAATATAATCTCTTAAACAAAAATATATTGCCATCATAAATTCAAAGACAAAATCTCACCTCTGAACTTTCAATTCGCATCATTAGACCGTTGACGTTTCATTCTGTGAATGAAAAGCCTTCTAGATGCTAATTTGGTGGACAAACAAAGCTAAGGCCTAATGAGGGCCGCTCGCGGGCCCCTAGACAAACTTTCTTATTCAACCTTAGGGAGGCCCCGGGCCCTTCCGCCCGGGCCATTTGCTTGTTTATCCTGGACTTAGGATCGAGCTTCGATGTTGAAAGGGAAAATAACGTTGCAAAGAGCTTCGCAGTTTGGTGTAAAGTTTGCGGTGTGTTCTACTCGTTAAGGTTTTGTGTGCCGATGGTGAAGGAAACACCTTAGATGTTGTCCCTTCTTACGCGTGTTAGGTGTATGTTAAGTCTTAACTTACACATAAAGTTTAATGTAAACCTTTTAAGCCTGTCATTGTTAACATAGTTGCTTATTTAATCAGTTTTGGATTACCCAAATTACTACATAAATAAATTCAATGAAACAATATTTCGACCTTCGTCTTTCAAATAAAGTGTCAATGAGTCTACGTCTATCATAATTTGCATTTGTTTATTGAAAAAATTCTGTCAATTTATACTTGGGGCATACAGGCTTCACATTAGTATATCAATAGGTAATAAAAGTGTTGCTACCCTTACATTGCCTAAGATCATAATCATGCAGGGACCTACAATAACAAATGCGCTTATTGTCTTGGGGTGCCGGCGGGGTTTAAGAAACCTTGGGGTTCCAAATCAAGACTTGCAGAGCAATGAGTCTTTTGAAATATTTTGAAAGAAACATCTTGCATTGCTCATTTTTGATTATTTTATAAGAAATATTTAATTATTTTTCAGTGTTGGCAATCAATTTGTCGTTAACATGGGTTTTATGTTTATTTCTCTGATTTTTTTGTATCGATAATATCTAAGTTCTGTAGGCGTCTAATAATTTTTGTTCATGTATCTCTAAAAATGTCAACCCATCTACTATTTCTATCAGATTAGGCCCAATATATCAATTTGCGTCACGCTCTTCTTGACATTTCACGTCGTAGCCTTTATATATGCGTAGGTGTTTTATTATTATTAGTAAAATAAAACAAAACATAATTTCAGGTAGATATTATAGGTAGTTTGTAGATGCCACTCAAGTTAAAGGGGAAAATTTACAAGTCCGTGATTAGACCTGTCGTACTGTATGGATCAGAATGTTGGGCTGTAAAAGATGGATGAAAAAAGATCGCATGTAGCAGAGATGAGATGTTGAGATGGATGTGCAGAGTGACGAAAATGGATAAAGTGAGAAATAAGTATATTAGAGGAAGTTTGAAAGTGGCGCCAGTGACAGAAAAGTTGAAAGCAAAACCGTTTGTCCTGGTAAACTCATGTGATGAGGAGGGATGAAACGCGTGTTACTAAAAGAGTTATGAATATAGATGTGGATGGATGGAGAGGGAGGGGACGGCCAAAGAAAAGATTGATTGACTGTGTGAGGAGTGATATGAAAGAAAAGAGCGTCAGTGATGGAGTGACGGGGGACAGGAAGGTATGGAAGAAGTAAACATGTTGCGCCGACCCCAAGTAACATGGGACAAGGGCAGGAAGATGACGATTATAGGTAATTTATTTTAGAAAGAGCCTACTACGAGCTCATGCGTAAATCGTAGCTCGAGGCAGATATATTAACATTATCAAACACGATTTACGCGTGTCCGGTTTAAATAACGTGTAAAGCTACAAATGGTTTTCCGATAAAAGTCAGAATACAAGTAAGGAACGAGGAAAATCTTACCCGGGGGCGGTCGGGCCGTCACGTCTTCGCATGCCTAATTTAATCCTCGGCTTATTGAAATAAAAACGACATAGGTTTTCGACAGGTGCCGCGGGCGAAGCGGGGAGAGGGTCACAGGTGCCCCCGATGGTCGCAGCGTCGTTAAAATTTACATAAAGTCTCAATCCACGACGACGGGCGCGCTGCCCACCCCACGTTTATGCTACATTTAGTAATTTTATGATAATTTCGAAAACCGTACCGCCACCCATCGCATTATACTAATAGAGGAATTCTCCCGAGCCCGGCGGAACGGCGAAAAAATTCGACCGCCTTCAAAATAATAAGTTTCGGTTAATAAATCGCGTTCAACGCGAAACGAACATAAATTTTTGGAAAAATTAATAGCAGATGTGTTGTTGAGTTGCACAGGCACTGGGGACGCGCCGGGGGCCGTCCATACTCCACTGGCCAGTGCGCTGTTACTGACTTTGAAACGCATAAATTCACTCGTTACGTTTTGTTTTTTAGATATATTTTTGATTAATGGCGCATAAAATCGAAACGCTCACGCGTGGAAATTTTAATATTTTTGGAATCTTTTTATTCACCCTCTACCAACATCCCTACTTTGGTGTTTCGGAAATTGGGGTGTTTGGACGCTTTAATTAACGTGTTTACCAAAACGCACACCCTTATGCACAAACAATTGTGGAGATAGGTACTTTATACGCAGTTTAAATCAGAGGGGTATTAGTAGCGAAATAATTACACTTTCAAAATGAAATTACGTATACGTAGGTAAGGTTAAGTAGAGTTATGATTTAATAACAACGTTGTGCTGACTGTTTACTGTGAGTTTATTGCATTACTTGGTACCAACTAAAGTTCTACTTTGGTAAATAGTTTACTGCATCACATACCAGATTCAAAGCTTTAGTTTGCAACGCAATAAGGTCTATTATTACTTTGATTGTACACATAATTTATACAGCAGCTGTATACGCAATTTTGTGAAAAAATATAGCTGCTGAAAGTGCCTATTTGTGACAATAATCTTCTTTTGTTACAGTCCAACTTAACGCACCTGCCTCGCCACGAATACGTGCCAGGCATAGGCATGGGTGTTGCCAAGTGCCCCTACGACCCTGCCGATAACTCCACAGCGCTATGGGTGGAGAGGGGCAACCCTGGCAGCTTACCTGCACTCTACTCTGGCACTAATGCAGAGTTCACCAAGGCGGACACCGTCATCTTCAGAACGGATCTCCATAACTTGACGACGGGGAGACGCGAATTCGCGTTCAAGAGGACCCTGAAATATGATTCGAAGTGGCTTGACAGTGAGTATATTACTTTCACATCAAAATTTTTGTTTGTTTGTAGGAAATAATCTCTTAAAGTGAATTCTTTACTAATAGAAAGCTACTCTATTGCTTAGTGTTGTGATAAAAATGCCCGGATCCTGTGGAATAGCCCGAAGCCGCAGGAAATACTTATCTTTTATATTACAACTTATCCAAGATGTTTACATATATTGCATAACTCTTGGGTATGAATGAGATCATATCAAAGAATTAACTGCCAAATTAATTATTTTTCTATAATCACATATATTTTTTTTTGCATTTTTCATACATAGATAGAGAGAAATCATATACCATAGTTGCCGGTATGACGTTAAACTACAAAAATGCGTATACGAATATGCGTAAAAAAAAATTGAAAATGTCACCCGCATCTACTACAGCGCAAAGAGTGTGGTATATACTGTTTTCTCTATTCATCGTATCATTTAGTTGCACCTGCCTTGATTTATCTCTGCACCATGGATACCACTATGGTCGACTGGTAGGCAATGCCTAAGGCATTAAGTCCGCCTTTGTACTTGTACATAAAGTTTTAATACACAAAAATCCTTATATTTTACTTTGTACAAAGGTTTCTTCAGCTTTATATGAGTTATAAGGCTGGCATATAAAGTAGAATTTATTATTGTTTCGTTGTATACAGATAATTATTTTCAGCGTTAAGTCCAAAATAGACTGTTCCTAAGTAGGTAAGCACCGTAATAAAAGCTACATGAAATATTTTTTGTTCTACAACAATGTGCCCACTTAACGTTTTTGGGGCAACATTTGCTGCTATAAAAAGGTTATTATACCAGTGTGGCTAATGGTAATGACTAATGAGTACGGACCAACATTTCTAAGTACGCGGTCGATATTTTCTGTCTGACTGACTCACAGTGGTTCAGTCATCCGAATCGATATCGCTGCCGAGATTAAATCAATATTAAGCGTGATCATTGCTGCCCAACAATGGGCGAGTATCCATTAGGCTGAAAGCGATCCGGTAATAATAAGGACAAATGTAACAATTATCGACGCTTACACGATTTACACGGAAATTGGCCTGTTTGCGATTAAACAACCGAAATTAAACTGTGTTCGTTCTAACGAGCAACAATGTCTCGGTACTATGGCATGGCTATTGCTATTTAAGCCAATTATTGTTTACCATGTAATCAAGTTACCTTTACACCTATAATTTGAGTGTTTTCCTCCACTCGACTCGACCTCGACTCAAACTCCCTCAATTAAATTGATAACTTGTTATTTATTGAAATACTAGCGTCTGCCAGCAGCTTCGCTCGCGTTAAAAGTGTTTTCTTATCCCGAGGGATGAAAAGTATCCTATGTGCTATTCCAGTCACAGTTACAGCCATGTGTTCAATTTAGATAAACAGCAAAGGTTAACTTTTACTCAATTAATTTTACTCAAATTTTCGTACAGAAAAAATATCTTTCAAACTTTAGTCAAATTGTTTGAAGTGCTGATATGCCCGCATAAACAACTAAACTATACGCATAAACAACAATAATCTAGATTTAAAAGATTTTGCTTTCGTATATTTATATTGTATTATCATTTCTGCTTTATCTACTCTTGACTTATCGGATAATAAAGTTCGAATACTTATTTACATTTGGCGAATACTAGTACCGTACTTAGTTTCAGTGATAACAGTTTCACTGAAAATTATTGCAAATTCGACAATAAATTTGCAAAAAGATTTTATTAAATCATAAAACCTAAAATGCCTATTGAATTCATAAAATATTAGTTCTTCCACTCGACTGCCCAATATTTTAATTTTTTGTTGAAAAAGATGCGTTCAAATAATTCTATTTCAATTTTGCGATGAGAAAAAACTAATATCAAATCAAATTAATATTTTATTAAGAACGTCTTTTTGGAGTAAATGCCTTAATTGTTCTGATTTTCGTACGAAATGAATATTGGAACAATTGGGCTCAACCCTTTTGCCCGTTAATTTGTGTGGCATGGTAGCAGTGAAATAGAAATTACGCTCGTGTACAAATTTGCCTAATTTTCGTTAATATTGCTCTGTTCATTACACTCGGTCCTTTATTACTAACGTTTCGAATGCCACTAACAGTTAATTATTTTCATTTAACTTTCATTTGTACTGTAAACCCTTTTTAGTATTCATCCTATTTTCTAAGTTTCGTTTTGAATAAATTCGTTCCTTGTTTTGAGCTCCATTTTATATTCGTTGCGATATAATAACAGAAAAGCTAAATATTTTATAAAATATTTTATAAAAACTACGTTATTTCTATTTGTATTAAGTTATCAAACAATTTAATCTTACTATATATATAAAAGGCCCCGACAGATATATCAACGTCCAGATTAAACCACTAATGATAGAAGTCAAATTTTTTGAGAGTATATTGATTTTATACCGTAGGTATCATTTAATATAAAACTTTTCTAAATTTATTCCCTAAAGGGTTGAAATAGTAGATGTAAGTTTGTTTGGCACAGATTTTTACAATTGACCCGGAGACCAGAATCCTAAAGTAAAGAAAAACCGGAGCTGGATTCATGAGTGGTGACTCTCAAACTCCCAGAGCAGAAACATAAAGAAAAGAAATATAGACTCTCGAACTACCAAGAAATCAAAATCATGAAGAAGTAGATCGAACATCACAAAGTCTATATTAACCCGAGCGCAGCCGGGGCGGGCAGCTAGTTTAATCATAAAATAGAGAGTATTGCATTAATACTGATACAATAATTACTTAGATAAGATTGAACTGACTACAAAACATTTTATGAAACTATGTATAGACGTTTCTGTGAATAATATGTTCTATTTTGATGGATACTCACTTCCATTGAACTTGGTTATCGATCCTTCAATAAATAATAATACTAAAGATATTTTATGAGATATAGTTAATAATACCACCACGTACAACATATTCATCAAACGAGGGTTTATCACCACTATTCATTAAATGAAGCCAAATTTATAGGCGTAATAATTTTAAAAGTTCCAAAGCCTTATTACTTATTTAAGTTTGTATCTTAAAGCTTATGTTACTGGCATTGTAGCGTATGCTATAGAGAATATTATTCAACAATGTGAATAGAGATATTGGGAGTAAGGCGCGCGTCCGTATTCTGTAATCCGCGCCACGTGGCGTTTTCATTATAGGACCAACAAATAAGCACTTATTAATGCTGGCTATAAACGTCCCGTGTGACATAATTGTCACCCACGGCTTCATATAATATTTATTGCATATCACATGGAATAACAGCAATTTGATACTGTGGAATTAACTCTGATTGTGGGAACGCATGCTTGCCAGAATATTACTGAATATATACAAAATAATTATATTCATAATTAACGAAATTATTACACCGCGACCTGGTTGTAGTTTAACTTGAAAACTCGATATTAAATGGAAATTATAATGCTTATTATTTATTTAAAACTGATGCCGAAGTTAGTTTAAAACTAGAGTAATTTAAAGTGGTTTATTGTCGACTATCAATTATGTTCAACTTTTAAGTGTCGAAAACTTTTGAATCATTCATGAAACATGTTATTAACTTGGTATTATTTTGTTCTAGAACCGAATTTCGTGGGTTCCTTCGATGTTGGGGAGTATGTGCTATTCTTCTTCCGTGAGACTGCTGTGGAATACATCAACTGTGGCAAGGCAGTATACTCCAGGGTAGCAAGAGTTTGCAAGAGAGATACTGGAGGCAAGAACATTCTCAGTCAAAACTGGGCCACGTATCTCAAGGCAAGACTGAACTGCAGCATACCCGGAGAGTTCCCCTTCTACTTCAACGAAATACGTAAGTTATAATTAATCTTTGTTGTGATTGGTTCAATAATATTCAAATGGTTAGATATATTTTATCTTTAGCTTAATTCATGGCAATAAGGGACTCACACCTTCGATCAAAAATATACTAGATAAACAATCCCATACAAAACTTCTCTTTGAAACTGACGCCAATTGTGTTTAGGTAATTCTAAGAATTCTAGTTGAAATAAATATTCATGAATGCAAATTCAACCTTAACTAAAAATGTTTTAAGTTGCATTCACAAAACTATACAAAAGCAATAAAAAAAATATGAGCTTGCTCGCTGCTCAACATAAATCCAAAACAAATTTAGTCTTACACGCATGTTTTAAAGTCTAAATTACAAAGTTCCGGAATAGTCAATGTTTGTTACAATAGTTGGCGCGTTGTCGACGCAAACGTTAGTCAAACAATCATAATATTTGGTAATTGATTCATATTTACTATTTAATTCGGTTTTACTTTATGAAAAATACTTAATGTTATAAACTTACCAAAAAAAAGATATTCCTTCCAAAATCAAGATGTTACGGTGGTTATTTGCATAATTTTTAAACGCGCACTAAGGCATTTTTAACGTCTTAATGTTGGCTATGATTGGACCATACTAATTTGAAATAAGACCACAACCGTATTTGTGGCCATATTTTTCGGCCCGTTTTTGAAGCGCTGACCGGGTGTTAGAAGCGGATCTAGTGTATTATTGATCGAAGACTTACACTATTCAAGGTATGTAATGCTGATTACTTAAATAAAGCTAGTCTGCCCACAACATTATTGGTAAAGAAACCATCTAAGCACACACAAATATGTATTTCTCCACCATTTTGGCTCGAGAAGCTTGTCGAATTTCGACTTACCGTTCTACACACAAATATTGACTGTCAGTCCCGGGCAAACAATTTGAGTTCCAAATTCAAAAGTGCATAGTACGATTTTACGAGAGTCTAGTCGACTCCGCTCCACACTTGGGTACGGGACCTCCCAGACTGTGTTCATATAATATTAACGGTCGGGGTTCGCGTCGTCGCACGGTTTTTCACGCGGACCCACTACCGTCACTGCATTACTCATGAGAGTGTAATAGGTACTCAAGTGCTCAGTATTTGCTGTAGCTGTGTTATTTACATGTCTGTTCGAGCAATTAGGTTCGCACCCGAAGTTGGCGATCGTTTTTCCCTGAATAGGGTCCCATTCGGAGATACAATAGGAAGAATGCCAGCTATAAAGATTCCTTTCGTGTTTATTTTTCTTCTGCCATAAAATGTTGTCTCGAAATTGCTTATCTACACAATGATTTTTCCTTATACGAAGTCGAATGAAATGGTTACTTACGTTCCAATAGCTGGAGGATAAATCGAGATGAGTGTTGTTGAACAATATGTTCAGTACCTACGCCATTCTCAAACGAGTCTCCCTGCCTACCATAGTTATACATTTTGCAAACGCAAATTACGAGTACCTGGGTATATTAATAATGGCGCCAACTAGTACGAAACTGCTGCAACTTTACCAGAGATATTAGGTTGAGAGCCCACAATTAAAACCAATTTGATAGTAGTAAACTAAAGTTTTCACAACTAAAGAACAGATTAGGCATCATGACGGCGCTTGATAAATTTTAGCTTCAGTTGTCCAATAGTTAGAGATTGAATTTTCTTTACAGTGACGAGAGAGTTTTATTAAAATTAAACTTTGAAATTAAAAGTCTGCGACCAAATTCGGTGTAATCTTCCATATCACGATGAAAATAGTAATTCTGAAGTTTATCTTGTCTACTTTATAAATCCTCATTGTAATATTGTGAAATAATTTAGAAGTTTTATTGAATATTTATTCAATTCAAATTCATAACTATTAAAATAATTATGCTTTTGAATGAAAAAGTGTATAATATTTCAATTGAATCATAAATTCAAATACATTTAAAGTTTAAGTTGAGGCAGGAGATTATATTCGTCCAATTATTCATCTCATAGACAAAAATTGCTCTGACCATTTATTACTACGCACCACACTACTAACTAAAATATTAAGAAACCATGCACATAGAGCAATAGCATATACTAAATGCATGAACTAAACCAAATTCTACCGAAGAGCGTTTGCATAAAACTACAGAGCAAAACGTACATACATACATATAACATCATGGCTTTCCCCATAGGAGCAAACACAAACAAGAGGACGACATGTGCCACCATCTTTAAATACTGCTTTTGCTTTTTCCGCTTACATGAACCTTTTCAAATGGACGTGTTGGAATACAACAAAACTTTTTGAATGACATTTAAAATTCATAAATATTACGAGACACGAATTTTATTAAAAGCCGAATAGAGGGACGTACTGTTTTTATTAGACGCTTTCTAAGACGAAATAGTTATCTTAGATTAAACACTAGTTCTATTGCTTATGTTTTAGGGTTCCGTACTCAAAGATTAAAAACGGGATAATATTACTAAGACTCCGCGGTCCGTCTGTCTGTCTGTCCGTCTGTCACTTTTCAGGCTGTATCTCATGAACCGTGCTAGGCAGTTGAAATTTTCACCAATGATGTCTGTTGCCGCTATAACACTAAAAACAGAATAAAATAAATATTTAAGTAGGGCGCTCAATCAACCAACGTGTTTTTTTTGCTGTTTTTGCGATAATGGTACGGAAACCATTCGTGCGCGAGTCCGACTCACACTTGGCCGGTTTTTTTTAAGTTTTAAGTAATAGATATTTCTTTTGGTTTCTGAATTGAGAATTCAATGTCACTTGTTACTATAACATACTTCGTAACTTTTTTTTTATTCTTTCAGGAACCCGATATACTGAATTTAAGTAAAAAACTACATTTAACTCTTCCTTTTCCACCAGAGAGCATCTACAAAGTCCCAGGGGACGACAGCCGGTTCTATGGCGTCTTCACGACTGCCTCCACCGGTCTCATGGGATCCGCCATCTGTACCTTCACCATCGGAGACATCCAGAAGGCTTTCGAAGGGAAGTTCAAAGAGCAAGCATCTTCAAGCTCTGCATGGTTGCCAGTTATCAGCAGTAAGGTCCCAGAACCAAGACCTGGGACCTGCGTGAATGATACGTCGTCTTTACCTGATACAGTGCTCAATTTTATAAGGTAAGTGTGCTTATTTGAAATGCTTTTGAGGGTTGTAAGAAGGTGGACTTTTGGTAATAATGTTCAAATATTTCTTAAAATATTTACACATGATAGAATTTCGTTAATCAACAACAACAACTTAATTAAGAAATTAAATTGAACGTAGTCAGTAAATTGAAAACCAAATAAATTCGCACACTTACAGATTATCGGAATTCTCGATGCATTGTTCAATTTATTCATTAAAATAACGCCCCGTACGAAGCAGAAAATTAATTTATTTTCAAAACGGCCGAGCAGCCGGATACGCAAAAAGAACAAAAGGCGAGACTGTCGTTATTGTAACAAGCGCACCGGACGTAAACAAAGTAGAAAATCGTCACTTAAAAACGCGAAACACGATCCTGTCGCCGACGAGGTCTCTAGCGATTCCAGAATTCCACGCTCATTGAAATCCACAGGCACTTTTATCTGGCGACACGTCCTGTTAATTATCCGACGCTCTCACCCCGAGAGCGTTCAATTATTTTTTTTCCCGCTTTTCCATGATCCTCATGTGGAAACGTTGAGATTTTAACACTTCACCTGAACCAGTCTGCTGAAAATAGTATAACATTTTTTATTCATAACGAGTGGAGGTTTTAATTAAATGAATGGTATTTTGTGGTTGGCGTCGAAGCAAAGACTGTATTGTGCGACATTCGTGCTGGAGACATTATCGTCGCGCGCGATTGTCGCTCGGCCGTCGACGACGCGACGCAACCTTATTGTTATCAACATGCTTGTAATGTTTCCGTCCTTACGCTCCGGTGACTTTTCCTTTATTAGACACCTTTACATGCTGCATTGTTTCTGAATTAATATATTTTGAAATATGAATTTAAGTTTGATAAGTTTGAACGGTGTCAATGAATTTGTATTCACAAAACATTATAAATAACAACCTTTAAATATTTTGAAAGTCGTTCCCAAGTTTTACACAAAAGCTAAGTACGTGCTTTGTGGAATGGGTCGACTATAATAATGAGTGACAAATTCAAATAATAGACAAAGGCACCTTCCAAATCACAACAATGACTCCATCGGCTCCACAACTAACAATGATTCATATTTGGCTTTTAGTCATGAAGTCTGCTAACAGAATGAGTGACTGCTATTTATGGTGTCTGCGATAAATAAAATCAGACAATGATGGAATTCTCACCCGTTTATTCATAAACGACTTTTAAAGGTCTTTCAATGGAATTACAGCGTGGGTACTGACTGAATACCATTTTGTTCTCATGTTTTCGATACAAAAATCACGAGGTGTTCTCGTGATTTTGTATGTTAAGAATAAAGTCCGCAGCCTAACAAATCCTAAGCAATAAGTTCTGAAATAAAATCTGGATTGATTCACTAGAGCATCCACGCTAGCACACCACGTAGATAAATTATTTTATTAAGATTTTAGCCTACAAATATGTCCTGCGTCTGTCCTTCACCTACTGTTGAATCTACCAGGGCCACAGAAACAGTAAGGAAGTAGTCCCAAGTTTCTAAACAAAAAATTCTTCCAACAGATCTCACCCACTGATGGATACTGCCGTCTCCCACGAGAACGAGAAGCCGATATACTACAAAAGAGATCTGTTCTTCACGAGGCTGGTGGTGGACAAAGTCAAGGTTGATATGATGGGACACCCACTTGAATATACCGTGTATTATGCAGGCACAAGTAAGTACATTATTTTTCTAAGAATTTTCTGACTTGTTACAGGTATTTATTGAAATTACTGTCAAAACTGTTAAAGTAGGTTTCGCAAATAACTATAGAAATATGATTAAATTATGACTATTTATTTGGTTTTGCCAGTTTATTCCGTCGTCCATTAGAATATTATGAAAGTCCCATTTTCTTTTATGTCGTCTCTCACCTCAACCCTTGTGGGTAGTAAGGACTAAATATGACTCTCCATTTGCCAAATATTATAATCTTTTAGTCACCTATTTCCTGAAAAGATCAGGCCCCCAACTCGTAGCAAGGGTCCACATCGCACGTAAAATCTTTACAAGAACCCATAAAACATCCAATGTATGCAAATTGTACTCATCCTAATGGAAAAACCTGATACCTAAAAATACATGGGCGCTTATATCGGAGCATATTCCATTCCTTTGTTAACAAAGAGTAATGGCACTTTTATGGATCTGAAAATAAAACATTAGACACGTAGACGACCAATGGTTGAAACAATTAGCGAATTCCGAAACGCAAAGCAACGCTCCGAACAATCAGTGCACGGATACGGCAGGACATAAAATTTCATAAAAGCTCACGAATTAAAAAATGCCTTCCACTGGGAAATTAAAAAGTGGTGGCGAGTGAAAGTGGCACAAAGGCCATAATTCGTCTCGTCCATGACGGCTGCATGTCCGTCTGGATGCCATCGCTGTTTCCCCCTCCATACCATGAAACAGGGGATTTAGTTCAAAACATGAAAAACCGATTATACGTTCATTGTTTGTAGCAAAATGGCGTGCGAAACTCTATGGTTTAAGCGCTTTTGGTACTTCAATTTTATTGACTCCTAAAAAGCTCGCGCTAAAGCTTGTAAATCCCTGCACTACAATCAAAATATCTATAGCACAGGTGAACGGTTCGTTGGGTAAAAAAAAACAAACATTGAGACAGTAAAACCAACGTCATTACATACTGTGTAACATGTTTTGGAAGGCTTTCAAATTCTTATCGCTTCGTTTTCACAACAACAGGCAACAATTAAGATTCTAATAGGCATTACGCACTTACGAAAATGTATCTCGACATTTATTCCGTCCGCATTTTCGTAGCGTGTGCTACGCCGTAGCCTCGTAGCGTCGTAGCCACGGTATGTGCGCGCGGTTCGCTGTAGACCGCAGAGAGTCAACGTCACATTTCCATTGCCGCATAAATTCGGCCGCCGCCGCCGTTCTCTAAACAACGCCTCCAAGTGGTAATTTTCGCCTATGTTGTTGCAATTTTCACCAATTTTCTCGAAAATCGTTCCCGACCGAACCGCCCTGCCGAGTGGATTAAACTCACGTAGATATCTAACGAAGGGGGGGGTTCGTTTACGGAGCAACTTTTACGAAAGGAGAAGCCACGTTTGAGTTGGCGTTTGAAATGCTTGTGTGTAGAATATTAAATTGTTTAAACGTTACCTTTGACGCACCCCACCCGTAGCATAGCCACGTACCACGATAATTACTCTAACTTAATCTACACAATATAACTTTGTTCCAGTGCGCTAAGACTAAGACTGTTCTCCCGAGCACTATTAATAATGGTAACATTTTGGGAAACAAAGGGACTACAACGAAATCGTTTTATGCAACAGTGTGTTGCACAGTGCACAATATACGTCCGTATATATTCAAAACCGCAGAGGAAAGGGTAGCGTCCGAAAATCCGAAGCGCTCTTAGTTCACTATTATTTACACTCGAGCGCAAAATAAGTTGCACGAAATTCCGTCACAAAGCGCCCGAGGCGTCCCGTGAAAAAGGACAGTTTACTCTTTCAATAAAGAGCGCGCCCGTGCGCTCGCGTCTACCGCGCGATATTGCCTCGCCGCTTACTCCATTTTGAGTACTTACCGCGTCATAATATGCATTAAACTGCACTGGCAGAAAGTTGTAGCGGCGCTCGAGGTGCTAGCAGACAATGAGAAATGAGCGTATGATGCTCCCGCAATGCGGGCCCACGTCTCGCCTCATTCCATTTGTTAGCACGCCTAAATCACTGTTGCCAGACAACTTCTGAACGCCCCGCCGAGGTTGATAAAAGTTTGACAGCGACTGTCGTGTACACACACCAGGGATCGTGTTTGTCAATGAAAGGGAACGGAGGTATCAAAGACGTTAAGAGTATTTAGAAGTTAACGAAGTTAATTAAATTCACCGAGTTAGACGTCGACGCCACCACTCTTTAGTATCAAGGGCGCCTTTGTAAACAAACGAACATATTAATGTTAACGTATCGCATGAATACAGACAACACAACTTGAAACGTAATTACGGCGCGTTTGTTGTAAAAAAACAAAAGAAATTATCCGTTTTTTTAGTTTACTAACATGGAAAAGTTGTTGCGTCGGATGCGAAAAACTGAATATAGGAAATCAAATTGCAAAGTAAGGGTCAGCTTTGATAGCGGCGGCTGTGGTACGGGCCTGCTATTAAAAACGATTTAAAATTCACAGAAGGCTTAACTGCCGAACCGCGCTTGAAACGTCACAGCAATTTGATGACGTAATTATGTAAGCTCAGAGTCACAAAACGCTAACCCTTTGATATTTTGACAGATACGTGGGTATGTTAGTTTTGCTTCCAGAGCGAATATCGAGTTAGCGAAACCACTTTTCATGAAACTCTGAAGTAACTAGATTAAAATATAGTATCCGTTCATCGTATATTAGAATTTCAGCTTGTCAATTTTCATAATAATATTCTGTCTGAAGCATTAAATAATAACTAAAATAAATGGATTACCCGTCATATTTCAAGAACATTATTTAATGATAGATATTATTTCTGTATTAAGTACCCATAGCACTATTTCTCGATCAAACAAATAAGTTACTCTGAACGGCTTTATTTACCCATTTATTACAACGCCAGTAATAATTCTAAAATAACTTACCTTTCATAAAATGTAGCGGTACGAGCGTATATTGCTCTTATAAGTATCGGAAACCCATTTGCCTAAGTGCATGAAGTCCAAGTTTTGCCATAAACATGAAATGCGGTCCATGCAAAATGATATGTTAAGGTGTAGGTGAGGTATGGCGGACAAGGCCGGTTTATGTAGAGCAAGTTGCCGTACCGCCGGCAATCGCGAGGAGTTACTGTGAGACTCCCCAACGTGGCATAGCTTCGTGCTTCATCGACGTGCATTGCCCACAGGACGAAAATGAACAATATTTATTGCCGAGTTGCGGTACGATATGCCGGAACGGAATTTCCCAAGTAATTTATAGTTTGCAACACCTTGCCTTCGTTGCTCCGTTCTCAACTCGTGCCATGGTTCAATTTTGATTTCACGTCGAGCATAGAGGAAAATTCTTAAAATTGTTCCAAATCCAGTGCGGAACTGGTCGCTATTTCCAGAATACGACTAAAAAACTTTTGAAATCTTCGTGTCGTGTCGCCTACGGGAGCGAAGGTCCAATCGAATTGAAAACACATTAATTATTCCATTACGAATATATCACAGTCAAGGGAAAATTCAATCTGGGCTCGTCGCACCGCGTTTGAGAACCATTTATAAAACGATTGCGCCTTCACACAAACACAAAGCAATTAGTTATACCTATAATTAGCATTCGAATCGCGTTCACCGGGAATAAACATTGATTTTTTATTCCCCCAAAATGGAGGGAGCACGCAGTTCCGGATGAGATTGGGAATACTAATGTGTTCACTTTTGAACGGTTATTCGCGCCCCGCTAACGCCCAACGTTTTTTGCATAAAACATCTCATCAAAGGATTGCTTAGGTCCCGCAGTATATTGAATATCAAAAGGTGCACGAACGAGAAAGTTTCGGGAGGTGGAGCGGTCGCGGCATCCCTAATATCGGCCACCGTGAAAGCCTTCTTTAAAAATACACCTTTGGAACGTGTTTGGAATAATCGTTCGTTCAACTAAAGTATGTTTATCTAGTAAATCGAAAATGTATTTGAAGATAAAGTTTGAAACTTTTTGATTACTCTACTGCAAACTTTAAAGTTGTATAATTTACGGTTTTTTATGCCTGAAAGTTTTATAAAATCGTGTTAGGCATACAAAATCAAAGGCGAATAATGAAAATGTTTAAACTAAACATTACGATATCAAACATACGGTTCAATTTATTGATCGAACGCGTCCTCGTAAAGCTCTTTCAAACTATAGGGAAACAACAACTTTACAATGGGTGTTATTGGAAGTTTGATGTTCTAGTTTGAATCACATACGCCAAGACCCAATTATGCATATCGATTGACAAAATAAATCGGTTTAGGAGATTCATGAACATAAAATTTCTTGGGACCAATCTCGTAAAAGTCAGCAGAGCTCGTAGGCAAACGTTAAAAACCCACGTCTTTCGATTTACGGCACCTATAAAATACATATTGCGATTCGTGATAAAAGTCCTTGCCGAATTCGTTCATACCGCCAATCGCTGAATTTATCTGGGCTGTCTATGAAATACATTTCGGTGGTCTCCATCGCGACCAATAGCCGCAGCGCTGAATACCGCTCATATCAATATTTCAGCGCTTCGAAATGTTCTTGAAATA
The DNA here is from genome assembly GCA_949775005.1 of Orthosia gothica. Classification (NCBI taxonomy): domain Eukaryota; kingdom Metazoa; phylum Arthropoda; class Insecta; order Lepidoptera; family Noctuidae; genus Orthosia; species Orthosia gothica. Next base: position 17,633,583 of record OX459044.1, read on the forward strand.
TTTATTAGCAGTTACAACATTTTAAGCAAATATTAGCCACAAAAAAATTCAGGAGTGCTTACTAAATTTATAGGAAGTAAAACAGGAAAAAGATTACACAATAACAAAACTCTTAGCGACACTCCCCTTCGGAATTTACAATACACTGCCACCCTGAAATATTATGCAGTAAATTTAGTTGCAGGTGCTGTAATGTATAAAATACAAAAGGTAAAAAACGTCACGGTGTAAACGTCGAGATGAGGGGAACCCGACCGATCTCTAACTGGTAAATCTATACGTTAAACGCGGACTTTTTTTATGAAAAGCAATAAAGATGTTAGAGCTACTTTGTGTTTGGGAATTTATACCACTTGGAGGAATAAAACTTATATTGTTCGGGGATCGCAAAAAAGTTTTCACTTAGGCCTGTCGAAGCGAAATCTTTATTGGATTGCGGGATTATTTCTTTTGAGGCTGTGGTCGGGAGATGTCTTGATCGCTCACAAGGAAAATATTATGAAAGATAATTAAAGAGTTGTCTTACCTTGGATTACTTTGGATTTGTTCGGATTGATATCTATCGGCTGGTAAATTAATTACATCTCAAAAATAAATATGCCAGCCTTGGGTTTAGAAGGATATTTCTTTGGCTAGCAGAGAAAAACAATACAGGTTTGCAAAAAAATACTGTGACCTTAATAATCCGGTTAATATGTATGTTTGACATGCCGCTAGCGTTGCGATGACTACGCTTCGGTAGTTTTCTTTGACATTTCAGACAAGATTTCCTTGTTTGGCATATTCACTGGGCGTTTCCTTATGAAATTCGTTATTGTTTAGGCGAGGGTGGTCTTTGGGGAGCAGACCCGTCCGTCCGCGTCCAATGTGGGATTGTTTAATTATTTTGCTCGGCCCAACCGTGATCGGAATTAATCACTAGAAGTAAATTTATTTATAGACCACCAGCGGATTGGAGATCGTGCATACGTATAGGTACAATTATGTATGTGTTTCAATTAAGTTCGTTAACTTGTACCCCGAGGGGGAATAAATTATCCTTCTAATTTCAGCGGTTACGTACTGAACAACAAGTCTTGCCATTTTTTTGTGTTCTTCAATAAAATAAATATATAAACAAAACCTTTTATTTCATACATTAAGTACAGTTTTACATCTTACGAATGCATACTTTAGTTAATAGAAAAGTCAAGTGGTTATAATTATACATGTAAGAGCGGGCGTACTCAGGATTCTCAAATGATAACGATCAGACACCTTGTATACACTTTTTATTACTCACACCAACAGTAAGTCTCACAACTTAATTTTATAATGATATGTGCACAGTTCAATACAATTCAATACTGAGTTCTTTCGACTAGAACCAGCCTATTTATACGTTTAAACAAATGACAAGACGTCACACAGCAACAACATCCGGTGACATTCGTTTATCAATTAATTATAGATTTAGGTTTGTAAAAATACAGTAATTGTGTACATTATTTGTTTAGTAATTAATAATACTTTTTACAAATATTTTGAACGAATATAGTTACCAATTATTTTATTGAAATAAACTAACAGTCGGTGAATCTACCTTCCATTTTTGACTTTAAAATATTACTCAAATAAAAACAAATCTTTACAATAACAATACATAATTCGTGTTTCCGTTATGTCATCTGCCTTTTTGACGTTTTGATTTCGTCTCTGCTGCTAGTTTCATTTACCAGCGCTATCACGGCCATACTGACGAGCGGGCCTTGCTAGGCCCAGCGAATCTCTGAAAATCATTAAAAAAAATTAAAATATGCAAAAACCTTTCAGACCAGACTCAGAGGCGACATTATTGCTTGTTCTGGTGAAACTGTCAAACTCAGAGATCGCAGATCGTGGCTTGTCCATTAAGGTTCAGAGGCCCATCTTTGACTTGTTTTGACTTAAATTTTATTGAATCATCCAACTTAAACCATAGGCATGACCAAGCCCTTTTTACACATCCATTTTGCTAACTCAAATCAAATTCAGAGGTCTCAGATCGTAGCTTGATCATAAAGATTCAGAGGCTAGTCTTACGACTTGTTTTGACTGAGTTTTATTTAACTATCAAACTCAGAGGTCGTAGTTCGTTGCTTGATCATAAAGATTCAGAGGCCCCGTCTTTGACTTGTTTTGACAGAATTTTATTTAACCAACTAATTCTGAAACTCAGAGGTCGTAGTTCGTTGCTTGATCATAAAGATTCAGAGGCCAGTCTTTGACTTGTTTCGACTAAATTTTATTTAACCAAACAAAACATTCTTTTTTTTTTATCCATAAGTTAAGCTTTTCAATTCTGAATAATGTTATAAAAAGTTTTAACCCTTTTTTTTTTTCATTATTATTTATTCTTGCTATCACGGTCTAGTCGTTCAAAGTTCATTGAGTGACCAAAGTCTTTTTCTAAAACCAAAACCTTTTTTATTATTTTTTTTTTTTTTTTTTTTTTTTGCTTCCGTTTCGGCCATTCTATGCTTAGGGTCTAAACGGATATGGTATTTTCAATTGCAGGGGAGGGGCTATTTTACCTAGTTAATCAAAAGGGCCATTCAGTAGCATATTTTAGTAGTATATTTTAATGCCAATTACAATTCACCTATTTTATTAACCCAAACCCATTCAGTTTGACTGTTAGCTCTAGTACCGCGAGTAATAGCATGATGTACGAAGAAAAAGAAAATAATAATGGCTGTAATCTGTGCCATTGTAGCGGATTCCCCATTTGTAATAATTCTACATGAGGTACCAAAAGATTAATTGAAAAGTTATACTTATTCAATGATCATCAATAGGGTGAAGTTCGGAACGCAAAAGCTTCTAATCTTCGTGATTACAAAGTCCAAGTACCACTGATAGTCACTAATGTCACATTAAATGAAACAAAAGAAAAAGACACCAGGTATCTTATTCACGACCTTTAGCCATCACATAGCTCTCTTCTCAATTGCTCTACTCGCACGTCCCTACGATGTCGAGTCAACTCAACTCTCTGAACTCAGAACCTGTTCACACAGAGATTTAGTCTGTCCTATGTTACGTCTATTCATCATCTACAATCTCAATTGGTACTTCAGCTTTGTATATCTTACTAACACAATCTACGCATAGTAATAAAAATTAGAAAACCAAAATTATTTCAATTTTCGTAACGAAGGCTTGTCGATTCGAACGTCATCAACATTAACATGGTGACCTCACCTCTCGCGTGACTATGCGATTTTAACCTCATAACTCTACAGGAATCCTCTGTAAGGTTCCTAACACAAACGTGTTTATTTTAAACCAACTTACAGGACCACAGTTGCTACAAAGACCTCCAGTTGCCACACTGGCCTACAGTTGCCATAAAGGCCTCCAGTTGGCACACTGGCGTTTAGTTGCCACACAGGCCAACAGTTGCCATAAAGGCCAACAGTTGCCACACAGGCCAACGCACAACGCTCGGCTACTCCTGACCAAACTAGATCATTGGGTTCGTGACAATAGGGAAATTTTAGAACTTTGATCTTTAACTAAATCATTACCCTGGGCCATGTACCACCAGTCGCTCAAATCAAACTTTAAAACTTCTTCTGCAGCGAAAACTGCCAAGCTTACAGAAACCCTCGAGTAAAACCTCTAACGCCACGGCTCTGTAGCCGAACAGCAATTATATTGCTCTCACACAACGGTCTCTCAAGACCCCGACCTCCGCCAGAATCCACTGGTACGGTCAAACATAATACGGCTGATAGACTCAATTACTCGACATTTTGAGCTTGCTCATCATCATTAAAATCCTTTTAACATCAACATCGACTGGTACATGACCCGCTGGCATCTTCCTTAACCTACCGTGTCCATACTTGTAGGTTTAAGCGTATCTATTTAAAGCTTTCGGTGTATAACGATCACTATCCTGTCATAATCACCTATCGCGGATTTAATACCGGGCCTCTTCAGTTTTCGTACTAAAGTTTCCCACACAACACTATTCATTAGAAAAAGGTCCTACGATCAACAAGTTAAACTAAACAAAGTAAAGGCAATGCATACTCAACTCATAAACCCACTTTAAAAAAACCCATCGCCACATGGTACGCATGAGGTGCGGTCCAGAATTGGTCTTATGAGTAGACATGTAAATCAGATTCGGTTTCACTACCACAGTCATCAACTATGACGTCTAATTCTCAAAGAACTTGGCGATCGGGTATCCTTCCAACATGATTCGCGTTTTCTACTTAAAGATTTTGGAACATACTGATGGCTTATAAAAGGGAAACAACTAACCCTGATACTATTAAGGAGCTTCACGAATTAACTCTGATCAATATCATAAATATCAGATTATCAACATTAACCCTTTACTGTCGGTCACTAACTCAGTTTTCATGTAAGAAAAACAATCGCGTGATCTACTGTTATCATAATATTACTTTGAAAGTAAGCAAGTGAATTCAGATCTGAAGACGGTGGTTGTACATCGTTACGCAACAAGATCCGTCCTGAATACACGCAAATGACCAGTACCGTTACTAACTCGATACAATTACGATAGCCCAACGACATTACTAACTCGCTTTGCCACTGAAAACGACTAGTTATTCAGTCATTTTGGATATTTCATCTCCTTCTTATGGGATATCACATCCTAAAGTTCGTACTGAACCAAATGTTGAAACTAGGAAAGTACTAACAACCCAATAGGTAACTTATTAGCTACTTGCTTTTTACCAGGTGTGTCTTAATTACCTAGTGATAGTGCTAGGTATAACCACTACCAACCAATTCAGTGTTCCAACATGAACACTTAAAACTCGAAATAGCATCTCATCACTAGAGAATATTCGACTTCACTATCAAAATAAAATGGAAGCGACTCACCGAGTATTCCATTCCAAACTTGCGCACGTTCGTACCGTTCGGCTAAGACCAGCGAAATGCTTGCATGCTGTTCTTCTTAACCTCTCAGATGTTGACACGTCAACCTTCGCGCTCAGCATCTGAATCGCTAGCCTTCAGCAGAAGCTTCAGGCTGTGACACAATATGGTATCTGAAACATGAAAAATATTACGAGAGTATAATGTTCACACAGTTATCTTAACCATACACAGCTTTGATGGAAATTAACCTGTGCACCGGTGTAGTAACCTAAACCAATCAATCTGCCTATCTGACCTCCACAACTCAGTAACTGGGTAGCACAGTACCCTTTGGCAAGACTGGTGTCAGATCTCAAGCTTCGGACTACCCGTAAAGACTGTCAAAGATCTTCAAATGACAGCCGGGACCAACGGCTTAACGTGCTTTCCGAGGCACGAAGGAAACTCGGTATGTTGAAATGGTCACACATCCACGGACCGACATCGTCAAGCGTTGCTTAACTTAAGTTATTATTTAGCCACGAGCTCCTCTATTAAGGGATATGAAAATAATGGGCATAACCGAAAGTTTTATTTGTATGTGTATCATATTTAGTGGCATCTAATGAAGTATTTTGATATCCAAAGTCAAAGTTTCGCGCAAATCATGTTTGTTTTGTGTTCTTGATGCTTGACCCGAGGGGTTCAGCTTGGTAAAACTATGATTTTATGCCACTGGAGCATTAGGAAAAATACTTGAAAGTAAACTTTATGACTTGGTACCATATTCAAAAAAAGATTTAGCTTGATTTGAAGTCTATTCAATACACACACAATTCCAATACACAATATAATATCTAGTTTAGCTACTTAATATTGTGCTACGAGTGCAAAAGAATGAGCATTAGTGTCTACCAATTGCTTGGCGCGTCTTAGCAAGCATGAAAATCCCTTCATCCTAGCAATAGACTGAACTACCTCGCACGGTGGATAGACAGGTAACTTGTTCACTCAATTGTTATTTTATGCTGGTCAAGATCATAATTAGGTAAATAAATTTTACTTAGCTTGTGGGTATTGGTGTTTTGTTTTTGAAAAACATCCTTTTCTGCAACTTGATCTGGCAACGAAGTAAATTCAGCTCATCCGAATGTCCTGGTCGAGTGGTCGGTAGGCTAGGCAAGGCGACTGCGTTGATGGGTCCAGTTGAGGCTCGGGTTGATCCCTTTCTTCTGATGTAAGAGCGGGCGTACTCAGGATTCTCAAATGATAACGATCAGACACCTTGTATACACTTTTTATTACTCACACCAACAGTAAGTCTCACAACTTAATTTTATAATGATATGTGCACAGTTCAATACAATTCAATACTGAGTTCTTTCGACTAGAACCAGCCTATTTATACGTTTAAACAAATGACAAGACGTCACACAGCAACAACATCCGGTGACATTCGTTTATCAATTAATTATAGATTTAGGTTTGTAAAAATACAGTAATTGTGTACATTATTTGTTTAGTAATTAATAATACTTTTTACAAATATTTTGAACGAATATAGTTACCAATTATTTTATTGAAATAAACTAACAGTCGGTGAATCTACCTTCCATTTTTGACTTTAAAATATTACTCAAATAAAAACAAATCTTTACAATAACAATACATAATTCGTGTTTCCGTTATGTCATCTGCCTTTTTGACGTTTTGATTTCGTCTCTGCTGCTAGTTTCATTTACCAGCGCTATCATACATAACTCTATTAATATTTTTAACAGTGAACATTAAAGTGTTAACATGTCTCAAATACGTATCTCACTCACTACATACTCACTACATCTATTTTATTTTTTTATTATATTTTATAGAGCGCGGATCTTGTCAGTTACAATTACAATAGAATATACCTTATTGTTCACCAAATAAATAAATTACACATATATTTTACAACAACTTAATACTATGAGTACAAAGGCTGTCTTATCACTGACAGCAATTTCTACCAGACAACCTTTTGATTGACCTAAAGAACTTAAATAAAACAGGGGTTAGCCTATGGTATACTGGGACAATCCCACCGCACTATTCCCAAACCACTACAACAAGTGGCGACCACCAGAAAAGCGCCGAGGCAATGAAGCTCAAAGAAGTCCCAGAGAATGAATTTAACTGTGACTTCGATCCCGCAACGAAATTAAACAGAAAAAAAAAATAGAGTGAAGCGATACTTCACGCCTGGACAGCTTTTAACCCTATACAAAGCGCAAGTCCGATCCTGCATGGAGTATTGCAGCCACCTTTGGGATGGCTCAGCAAAGTATCAGCTTGCCGCGCTTGACTCGGTGGAACGCAGAGCCAAGAGGCTCATCGGCGACGTTGAACTGGTGGATGCCAAGCTTAATAGCTTGGCTCATCGCCGCAAGGTTGCCTGCTTGTCGGTCTTCTACAGACTGTACTTCGGTGAGTGTGCTCAAGAGCTCCACGACCTCATCCCACCAGCCTTCTTCTACCATTGGACATCTAGACGCACTGCAAGTTACCATCCTTACCTTGTTGCCATTCCACCAATTCGCACCAGGCGCTTCCAAACATCCTTCATAATGCGCACAGCGAATGAATGGAACTCACTACCTGCGTCTGTGTTTCCGAACGCATTCAACCCGAATCTCTTCAAAATTAGAGTGAACAGGCTTCTTCTGGGTAAGCTCACTCCATCGTAGACTCTGTCTCTGTCACCTCTGACCTAGACTAGAGTCAAGAGGTAACCCATCATAAATAAAAAATAAAAAAAAGAGTAATGGAGGAGTAAGAAAAAATACAAATTTCCACTGCCATATCAAGTAGGAGACAGAACAAACAAGACCAATAGGCACAAAGGGTCGTTTACAACTGGGATAAGCCCAGTTGCCTAGCACCACGGATACAAATTAGCATTAATATTAATGGCTCCTAACATTGTGAGCCTATGGTGTACTGCTACATTTATATATAAATATATACATAAAAAGACACATATAAAACTTATAATACTTCACATTCGTCTAAAAGTATTACCCTGTCCCATCGGTGCACATTCGTTAACCCCGCCAATCACGCGAACACGAGCCAGCTCTTTTCCCTAATTACCCATAATCTTTCCACGAAACTCTAAGCAAAATGTCTTAACCCACTTAGTCGTCCAATATCCCCCTCATTGCTATCACACCAGATAGTGTGACGGGTAAAGCTTAAAACATGTTACACTGTTTCTCGTAAACAGATTTGAGTTGGGTACCTTGTTCCGCCTCCCCACATTTGCTTGCAGACAAGTTTGTTGAATGCTTTCCCATGTACCAGCTATTATCGCATCAAGATACTTGTGCGTCAAATGTGGCAACACAAATTGGGAATATTATCATTGTAAGATATTTTGTTAGTGGGTGCTATGAGAGCTCTTTGTACTGTCAAGTTTTATATACTTCAGTTTTTATTCAATAAACTGGAGAAAATAAAACTTGACATACTTGTTAATGCATTTGTTTTCGTAAGGTAGAAAAGGAATAGGAATATGTATGAATCGTAGGAGGCGGCAATTTGTAGTTTCTGGATACCCCTATGGGAAACAGGCGTAAGTTTATGTATGGATGATGGAGGAGTAGGAAAAATACTCCACTATTCTTTACTGATTAATTTCGTTGCGGGATCCAAGACAGTTAAATTCATTCACCGGGACTTTGTCGAGCTTCATTGCCTCGGCGCTTTTCTGGTGGTCGCCACTGTTGTTTCTGGCTTTTAGGAATTGCAGTGGTTTGGGAATAGTGTGGTGGGATTGTCCCAAAATAAAAATGGATGTTGGTTTCATGATGTTTAAAGCTTCCGTCACTTCAATTACATTAACAGCTGTTCCGAAGCGAAGCTGTATACAATCTGACTACAAATAAAAGCCGGATTGCAGACACTTTTCAATACCTTCATAAAAAAATCCGTCACCTCAATTACATTGACAGCAGTTCCGAAGCGAAGCTGTATACAATCTGACTTAAAATAAAATCCGGATTGCAGTCAATTTTCAAATCCTTCATTAATTTTTTTTAACCCAAATTCTGTGTCTTAATTAGTCACCTCCTTACAAAAGGCTGACACCACACTAAACCAATCCCATCGCTTAGAAATCACGCAACGCCACGAATTCTACAGAGAACACGTTCCAATTACGGAGTTCCTTACGATATTCAGGCAACACAATTACCATGCGTTGGTTCCGTGGTGCCATCACTCAGGAGAACTGCGCACACGAGGTTAATGGTCCCGGTGTCACCGCGTTACTTTACGTTCTAATCTCGCTGATTTTATGCGAAAATGTCAAGTGTCTTGCTTTAAAGGATTAGAGAGTTGAAGAGGTATTGGTTCTTAATCTTATTGCAATATTTTTAAGGCTCATTTTTATTAGTAGCCTAGAATTCCAAACTGGTAGAAAAAGGCTTTGTCGACTCTCATCCCACCAGATGCAGAACTATAATAAGCAAAACATGAGTCTTAAACAGATGAAGAAGACTCATATTTTGTTCATTATAGTTTTCCACGTGCTTAAAATCAGACGGCTCTTAGAGATGAATGTTTGTGAATCATTACTTTCTTTCATAATATGTCACAAAACATTAGAGGTTAAAAAACACAAAATTGCCCAACCTTCAAGACTATTATGACGGTTTACAATATATAAAATAATAATAAATAGCTCAAGAATTACCTATTATAAAAGTGATTCGTGATTTATTTTTCCATCAAATTCCTACCCTTTGAATCTAACATTACCATTAATATAAAACTAATGCGTATGCTACACACTTGCCCGACTTTATTATCCTTTCTTTAGTAGAATGGGGTGCCGGGTAGTATATTGTTAGTTCTTCAATTCCCACTGGAAATTCGGAATCCGCATCGCAAAAATAGGGGTCGTTGTCGATTTAGCAGTTTTAAAAGCTGAGTGTAGAATTTGTATTTTTATACGTGTGGGTTTGGTTTTTCACCGGCTTTAGATAAAGTAAAGTTTTAGGCAAGGAACGACAGAACAGGCATTTGTTCCGATTTTAGGTGGTTTACACGATACATGCCTTACCTTCTTCCGCACAAAATATACCAATATATTTTGTCCGGGAGTAGGTAAACTCTGAATACAGACATGCAGACTGAAGTAATTTCATTGACAATCCTGTTTTTATTATACGAACATTTTGCGATGTTGCTTGGCATTCCAAAACAGCACTACTTGGAAATTGAATTGAAGATAATAATATTAACGAAATTAATACGATTACTGTACAAAGATTTATAAGGCCTCCATTATGATTTCTCTGTTCCACGAATCATCTTATCCCACACTCCCAAATGAACTGAACCAAATTCCTCAACGCATTACAGCCTTTGTCAAAGTGCTATCAAGGAATTACACACCACTACATTCCAGAACAACAACGATGCAACGCTATATTTGGATACATCGAGCGTTCTGCATTAGGATATCAGAGATTAACCCGTTTCAAACAGACAATGGATACTGGATACCGAAATAGTCGAATAAAATATGAGCTTTGAATAGAATTGGAATGAGAATGGAGTGTGTCACGGAGAGCGGTTGTTTGCCGTGTCAAACCACTTGTAAGAGTCGACAGAGCTGAGGGTAGGTTATTATAATGTCGTTTGTGTCGGCTGCACTCTGTCTGTGTTTCTGTTAGACTGTCTTGTGTAGCTTTGTCCGGTTTTTCTTTGTAATCAGTACTGGTTTTTTTTAAGTTTCTTCTTTTCGAGTCGAAGGTGATTTAACCTTTAGACAGTTTGGGTTTCTTAGATGGCTATATTTATGGCAACATCGGTGGCGTTCATCAAGTTCTCCTATTTTTAAAGCTGCTTTAAAAATGACTGCCTTTAGGATATAGCAGCTGTTAAAGTGAGAATGAAATTCGACTGTTATATTATGAAAGTTTTAATACTATAAGAGACGAATTTCAGCATAGTTGGTGACGCAAACAGAAATATTTTCATTCTGGATTATTACGATAACTAAAAAGTGATTATAATAATTGACGTTAAAATTCTGTCGACAAAAGATAATTATATTAATTTTCCTAACCAATTTGTACATGCAATTTGCTCCATCAATTTAAGAGCACTTAACTATTTAACAGTTCATGTCACATTATACATTGTAGAAGCAAGCAAAGTATCTATCTCATGAAGCAACACTAAAGGTGGACCAGACCTGCATCCCAGTAAATATTCGGACACAAATGAGCTTACCTATGGATTTTAAGAGTTTAGACTTGCTGATGAGAACATTTCAAATTCAGGTGCCGAGGGGTAACCGACGTGGTGGACATAGAATTTTAAACGTAAATGATATGAGTCCCATAAATTATTATTAGAAAGGGAATTATTTTGCACTTAGATTGTTTAAGATGTCCATTTACCAACGCTTAATTACGGTTGTTATATCGAAGGCTTTTATGCTTTTATATATTTGTGTTAATTTTGGCTTTTTGCGCCAGTCAACTACACAAAATATGGCACACTAAACATCAAGTCGGAACATAACACGCAAGCCCATTCGCACAATCAATGTAGCACATTCATTTGCGACAAGACCCTAATATAATTACTGATTTATAGCCCAGTAGCTATAACTTAACGAACACAATAATACAGGGCCCGACCATTCCGTCTTATGGCGACACACTGAGACACGTAGCTCGAGCATTGTACGTAACACGGTTAGGTAATTTCGCTATATGCCTCTAATCCAATTAGCTATTAAGATTCGTGGCCCGAATATTAATTCGCTCCTGATTCGGCCTCTTTGTAAGGAAGCTGGGACTGTGACCTTATGTACAATGGAGGCTTTCAGGCCGTGGTCACGTGCCGATTGCAATTGTACCCATCGATTGTGTTTACAGTGATTGTTCTGTATTTTCTGACCTTCGAAAAATACGCCTGTATTTTTCGCCGATAGATAGATTGTATGTATGATGTGTGATCCGTTTTCTAGCTTTATTGGGCGATATCGTTTTATGTCAGGGAAGGTCAGATAGGTCGTCCGATACACGCAGAGGTTGGCTATTATTAGATTAAAAATATCGGTGGGTTGGTCTTTACCTATTTACAACAAAATTGAATTAAGAATTTCATAGAAATTCTTAATCATTCTCAACAATAGAATATGAAAGTTACTTCAAGACAAAAGACGACGTAGTTCTCAAGTTAGTTTTACGTTTTGGAATAGCTGAAATCTAGATAAACAAACAATGGGTTGGACGTTTCGTGACTATTGTAGGGAGGGGAATTAATTGAGGCCATCACTTTGAGTTGTCCCCACCATTTATCAGACAGTTTGAACAAGCTGTTAGAAACGTTCCGTTCACTTGACATTTGTGAGTTCACACGTTTGCAGACGATCACGAAACCACAAAATTTCCACCTTGAATTAATACTTAGTCATTGTTTATTGAGAATTTAAATATAAAATGCGAGGCGCAAAAGTAATATTATAGCTTAAGGACTTAATCTTCGCGTTATTGAGCTCTTTGAATGTTGTAGAACTATTATATTGGTTCTGGGAAACTACGACGGTTTAATCGCCTTGTGATTCCTAGAATCGGGGCTAAGTTTAATAAATGTAGTATATTTGTAGGTGTAGTAGGGTAGTGACAACCGTTATCAGATTGAAGATTCGCAGTATAGTAATTCTACAAGTCTTATAATCATCACAGCATATGGGATTATTTGTGTCTATTCAGTAACTAACCGATTCTGAATAAATTCATTCACACATTAATTCATTCAAGTTCATTAGTCCCCTAAATCAAGCGTACCCATACATTAACTAATAATCAGTCCTCAATTATAATATTAATCGTGATTAATGCAAACATCGGCATCTAAGATGTTGCTAATAGAACTTGAAACAACAAGCAAGTTACGTACAGAAGTTCCACTCCATACAACGAGAGAAAACAGGCGTACGCACACATAGACACGTACGGCGAACTCAAACAAATGGCAATCGTGAGTGCGCTTGCATTCGCTGTACGTGAAGCGTTTGTATGTGTGCGTGCGTTTTCGTTTTGTTGTATGGCGTTATCCTTCTGTCTCTACGTATTCTGTGCCGGAACACACGGCGTCGCCGGAATTCCTGATACGTGTCAGTTATGTACTGATACTGCGAATTAACCAAATACCTATTATGTGTATATGTGCTTCGTGAATGACATTTAGGTAATTGAGCGTTTTCGACAAGCACTGTTGCGGAACTGATAATAGATGGATGTTGTGTACTGATTAAGTTGCTATATATTGAGTCTAGGTATCTTGAAGATAAACTAGTTATATAATAAGTGGTGGAATATCTAACATGCTGATGTGTTTTACCCGACTGCCGAAGGAGGATAATGCGTTTATCAGTCTATGTATGTATGTTTGTTCCTATATGGCGTTCCAGAGACCAAATGCTTTGACCGATTTTGATGATTTGTACGTCAATCAATTTGTCTTAACCCTGCGAGTGTCATTGGCTACATTAAAATTGAAAAATAGTAAAATGGCGGCGTTTGGGCGCTATATTGTGGGGGCCCAATTATTATTTTTTCTGCCAATCCCGTCGTGTGGGGTATCAAAATAAAGGGTTTTAAGAGGCGGTTTTAAAAATATAACACTTATATGTTTAAATGTGCCTAATTCGAAAAAAAAATTAACTATAAAGTGTTAAATAAAAAAATATATTCATAAAATCAAAAAATCCAACTAAACGACTAACTAAAAAGACGTAAACAAGATAAAAAATCATGCTGTGCAGTCGGAGGATACATATTCGCGAGCTGGCTGACCAAAACCAGATGTATCCTCCGACTGCACAGCATGATTTTTTTATCTTGTTTACATCTTTTTATTCGCTTTTTAAGCAGTCGGGTTTTTTGATTTTATGTTTTTTTCTTTCTTATTGATACATTTTGTGTAATAGACGTAATAGTATTTAGGACTTTCCTTTTTAGTATCCGACAAGTTTTATAAGGTTAGGAATGCATTACTTATTAAATCTTTCAATCCCATATTGTTTTATTTCAACAGACCTGTAAAAGGTCCCATCAACATTTTCCATCACCTTACCTATATACCTTCAATGAAAATATTAACCAATCAATAAATCCGATTGGATATTTCAAGAATCGAATCGTAAAATCAATTGTATTTTCTTTATTGCAGACGAAGGCAAAATCCACAAGATAGTGCAGTGGAACCGCAACGGTGACAGCCAATCAGCGTTGCTCGATATTTTTGACGTCACCCCCGGGGAACCCATACAGGTATGTCTTTGTTACAATCAATGGATATGGGTGGTTTTGTAGGTCTTTGGATTATACTTTTATCTTTGTGTAGAGTTTCTATTCTTGGATATGAAATCATGGAAAGTATTTCAAAATTATCTTTTATAAATACTCAAGAAAATGCCCATTGTCTCTCTAGACTGTTAATTACATCAAATATTCCTGCTAATCAATTATTAATTTGATCAAATAGAGATGTTAGACTTCGCAGATTCGTTTTGAACCAAGCTAATCTAGTAGATCATATTGCATAGGCCAAAAAAATACCGTTGAAGCTAAATTCTAAATATATCGCCCTTATTTATAAATGTCGAATTCTCGACACTGTTAAGCAATTGTTTAGCACATTCTATATTAGAAAAAAAAAACAGAATCTGCTTATCAGTTGGTAAACAGCTTAGATAATGTTTAAAATAAGGCACAGTGATACACCGTTCGCGTGACGACTGTATTTATATATGTTTTTTTTTTTCATTTTTTCTCTAGGCAATGGCAATATCCCGAATGCACGGATCACTTTACGCGGCCTCCGACAGAAGAGTCCTACAGCTCCGACTTGCGCTGTGCGCTCGACGGTACGACGCTTGCGTGCGATGCGCGCGCGATCCTTACTGCGGTTGGGACCGGGACGCCGGCGTCTGTAGGGAGTACATGCCGGGGTAAGTTTGAAATTTAAATTCAGAATGTTGCGAGATTTATTGATATTATAAATTCAAATATTAATTTTTTGATGGCTGGCAAGAATTACGTGTACAGATGTTAAGATTGAAGTGAATCTTCCATATTTAAACAAGTGAATACAAGCCAGACGCAATTTATTAAAATTTCTATGAAACTTCGTATCGACTACGGCATAGCAAGTCATTGTGTCCACGTAGTCGGTTACATTGTAGAATTAATGTCTAACCTAAAGATTGCTGGTGTCACTAGCTTCAAATTCATATTTTTTTCCTATCATCCTCACATCCATCTTGTTAATTTAACTTTGGCAGCGCCTCTGTTTGTTAGTTAAAATGCTTACTGACTGCTAACAAAAATGTACATACATACATAAGCTCACGCCATTATCCTTTTTCCCTTAAGGGGGTAGGCAGAAACTACCAAACACCACCTGCTACGAGAATTACATACTCCTGTTGCTTTACTTACATTCACAAAAAAGTACTTATTCAACACTTATTTCCAAAACAGCCTCATCCAAGACGTAGCCAACGAGACCGCAGACATTTGCGACTCGTCCATCGCTCGTAAGACCGTCTCCGCTACCTGGGGTCAGAGTCTTCACCTGGGCAGCTTTGTCAAGATGCCGGAGGTGCTGCAGCCCAGGGCGGTGACCTGGTACCACTACTCTAGGGAGAAGGGACGGCATCCGATTACGTTCAAGTGAGTTATACTTTATATATTTTTAAGTAAAAATTTATTTACACGTGTTGATCGATTTTTGGTAGGACCAAATTTATGGGTTCACGTCACCGACGTGCTAACGTGTCTGTATCGACGAAATGCAAATGTGCCGTGTTGCGAAATTGAAATCTTAAAACATTGGAAAAATGGACCGCTAGTAATATAAAAAGGACGCTGTGCATCAATTATTCCAAAGTTTAAAATGTTCACTTCTGTTGGCAGTCCCCATGCCTGGTTTTTTTTTACGTAAGATTGTATACATAGTAGGTACACAGGTATTATTGATTTTACAGACAAACAAATTTAGGTACGACAGTTGTGCAGTGCGAAAACAGCGCGTGTTTATTTAGTAGTAGTGGACACGGGCATTTATGTTTTTATTAGATAATAAAAAAAAATCTTGCTATATCAATAAGATGAAAAGTTTGATCTCGTGATTTTTGATGACTCAAAATATCTACTGATATTCTAAAATCTTTTTTTTAACAAAGTTAGGGTTACTTGAAATAAAACCAGAAGTTTTATACCACTAAAGAAACTAAGATTAATCGCCCCACAACACGATAAACCGCTAAACCCACACCGAACATAAAATCGCTAAAAAGTTAAGTTCCCCCAACTTCCGAACAAACTTCACTCCAAATTCACGAGCTCTCTTCAATTAACGCGTAAACCGTGAACCGAAACTCCAACTGCGACTAAACCTAATATATTTGCCTGATAAACCACCATTTCTTGTTTAACGCATCCCCTGAGCCCAAAAACTTTAAACGTCCCACTTTGAACTTAATTGCCTACACCTGCAAAGTAATTTTCACTAGAAGATAAATACAATTTGAACAGCTTTTAAAGTTATACGGTAAATACACGCATGCAACAACATCAATTAAAGGGCTTCCAAATCTTCGGTTATCGCACTTCCGATGCCACAATTAAAATGCAAGGGGAAACTTCGGTATTAGCGTTTTATTTACAATGTTTTATTCAACCATTCAGCCACGGACTTGTTAAGCCACCCGATGGTGTAGGCGAGTAAAAAGTAATCTTTTTGTGTGGTATATTCAATTGGGAAAAATAATTTATAATAATATATTTTTGTGGATGAGAATTCGATTTGGGTTAAATTTTATGGCTTGCTTATTTAATATTCTTTTGTTTACCTAAGTCCATAAATTAGTCAAAAATATTGTGACTTGTTTTCTTCACTGATAAATGTTAAAAAACAAAAATATTTCACCCCGTTTTTCCAACCAGACATTAATTTATTCCCAGACAGCCTCTTCGTAATGCAACCCCTTATTTAGAATCGACGAACTCATAATGAACTGAGATTCATTTCAGATATAGATTAATCACAAAGTGAGTCTATCCCTCATAAATATTAAAAGCATTCCCAACGCTGGACGTCTCATTAAAATTTAAAACAAAACATCAAATCTACAAACCGCAATATTTAATACTTTGTAGTAGGAGTAAACAATCTTGATCCTTGAGAAAAATAAACAGATTAAATATTTTTTTCTTGTTTTCTTGCAGTAAACCGGAAAAGTATATTGAGACATCGGAGCATGGTTTGCTGATTATTTCAGTAAATGAAGCCGATGCAGGCAGATACGATTGTTGGTTGGGTGGATCGCTGCTATGCTCCTACAACATCACCGTTGATATTCACAGGTAAACAAAAATTTTAACTTAAATAACTTAAGTACTGTAGTAATTGCTTAAGTATTGTATGAAGGATTTGTTTTCTAATGATATAATGTATTCGTTTTGCAGGTGCTCTCCTCCCGAAAAGAGTAATGAGTATCAGAAAATATATTCGAATTGGTGCCATGAATTCGAGAAGTACAAAACTGCGATGAAAACTTGGGAACGTAAACAAGAGGTAATTGTCTTACTTTATTGAAAGTAATAAATAAACTATACATACTTAAAACACAAGTTCTTACTTAAAATAAAGACTGCAGACAGCAGCGGCAGGCGACGTGTCGCCGTGATATGACGCAGTGACACGTCGTGGCGTCATGTCGCTGCAGTTATGATTCCGAACCCGACTACAGACGGCAGCAGCAGACGGCAACACCGTATTTCTATTGATTCTGAGTGTTCCGTGAGGCAAGATGTCTGACTACATTCACTCACCATTGGTCACTTCTGACTGCTGAGGCCTTAGTGCGAGTTTTTACTCACGCTCAATCGCGTTAACGTAAACATCAATCTATATTGAAACTGGATAAGCACCGTCTAGTGACGGTAAGGAGAAACCTCTTTTTTTGTATAAATTTTGACATAAAAGATTGTTTACGTTATCACGAGTGAGTACGTAAAAAACTCGCACTAAGGCCTCTGATCTGCAGTCGGGGAAAACGTCGTCTACAATCGTGCCACGTGTATTCGGCCAACGTGTTGCAGCGACACTTCATCTGCTGTTGCTATCTGCAGTCGGCTAAGAACTCGTACCGTTGGTATTATTCATTGTTTACCTGCGAAACTCATATGTTATTCTTTTTTTTTCAGCAGTGTGCGAGACAAAATGACTCAAATCAGAACACACATCCAAACGAAATAGTGTGATAGCTTCTGAATATCGCCTATCTCATGTTTCAGTCTGTTAATTATTATGCTGGAGCTATACCGATACCTTACGTCTCGGCCGGCCTGAAGTACTTAAATATATTCTCGTGAGGAAATCCGTCAATATCATCCGCTCCATTACGATCTCATAGTGACTCCATAGTAGTGTACGTCGAGCTCAAGACAGTGCATTCGACCGAATGTGACTCCCTCTATAGCTTTTGTAAAGACGTATTGAAAGTGTAGTGAAACTGACTAGTAATGAAATAGTGCATCGTTCCAAACTCTCGGCGGGAACATGAATAGGTGATTATTGGACACTCGAAATTTTTACGGACACTTTTTATCATTATTAAAAAAATAAAAGGAACGAATATAAATAAAAAAGCGTTGTGCGTTGCTTTGTTGGTAAATGGAATGTAAAATATTTAGTAATCGAAATTATAAGCGCTTCGTTCGTTGGCTTAAGTGATAGAACAATTGTTAGATTATGGGATGGTATTATTTGAATGTGTAGAAGATTTTATTTAATGATATTTTGATGAATTTGTTTTGCATTGATAAATAAAATTATGTGTTTCAAATCCTGTCTGTTTAGTTACTTTTAGTGTGACAAATGATGTATCTTGAACATGACTTTTGCAAACAGATCAAGACACATTATTTGTTGTAAGCTAACGGTTCAAATACAAAAATACGTATTGCCGTGTGTTGGTACCGCGGTCGTAATTTGAAATCTCCGAGGGTTGTGGGAGGGTTCGCCTCATTATTTTTCCCCTATTTGTGTAAATAGTTACCTAATTTCGTTTGACTGTATCTATTATAAGTGTACGTATAGTATGCACGTCCCTAATGGTAATGAGTATAATTTAAGCCTGTGATATATAAGAAACTCGTTTAGGAAATATATTTTTAAGTATTGACCGTGGACTTATTAAGACTAAAATTATCACTCATTAATATAGATGCAACATTTATTTTTTGTAAAATCACAAATAGTGCTATTGTAAGTATATACTGAATTTATTTTAATTAGACAGTACCTAATTACAAAGCTGTGAGAATGTATTCTAAACACGTATTACTGCACAAGCTAATGTTTCATTTATATCACAGCAATATAATAGAAACTATTACATCGACTTCAAAAGCTCTCATAAAATTGTATATTAATTTTAAAAATATTAATTTTAAAATCCAAGTTTTAAGCAAATTATTTAAGTAAGTAGGTATTTAAACTATCCTCAATGAAATATTATTGCTCATTGATAAGCAGACTGTCTTTGGTATTTGAAGGCATTTAAAAAATACTTAATATAACAGTTTTATGAGAGTTTAAGATATTATTTAAACGTATAAGTAAATATAGATTGTACACAAAGTAGAAAACTTAAGACATTTTTAGAAAAGCATCTCTGAATATTTTTGTACAAAAGTCCTGTACTCATTTTAGCTCACTATTCAAGTATCAACTAGTACCTACTCAAGTTATTCGATTCCATATCATACGATTGTACCTAAGAGCTTGTACATATTCATTGTCACACCAAAATATTTACATTCGCAGCGGTCAAATATAAAAAAGTATCTAAATTATATGAGTATTCTATATATTTTTTCTAAAAATTTTTTCGAATAATGCCATTTAACATCCGCTGCCAGAATTTTGTAGTGCAATTTTGTGTTATTATTATAAAAAAAAAATAGACATTATAATCTGAATGAATATAAAACCTACTTGTTGTTTCACGCATTGCGATTCCGTCAATATAATTTTTTGAATATGGTATTGAGTAGATGTTCCTTTATAATATTTATATTATTCTGTTTTTCTCATAAATACCGTAGCATAAAATATCATAATTTTTAAGTATGTGTTCATCCTCACTTAACATAAATTGTACTTAAGGGTATTAATTTATTCGATTGCTCATTAAGGTACCTACCTAGTTACTAAAGCTAAATTACATTTTGTTGTATTTATTGTAGAAAAAGTGATAAAAATGAATGTGACCGTTATTTACAATGAGCCCTTCGCTATAACTGCTAAAGTAGTCATAATATAGCCTACTAGGTGCTTAATAAGCTTTCGTTTTGCAAATATTATATAAAAGTATTTTTCAGACTTCTCTCATATCATAATGTACATACATAAATCGAAATAGATTATAAATTCGTAAGAAATATCTGAGCTTCGTCGTTTATTATATTAGTTAAGACTCAGTACTTAAGTATTCTAGTGAATAAAACTAAGGATATCCCTCTTCTTGGGAATATCTTGCGCAATAATTATAAACTAATTACTATTATCTATACTAATGTAATAGCTCTGTAAATTTCACATGTTACTATACTAAGTTAAAAATTCAAAATGTAGCGTTAAGATTTTATATAATAAATCTATGAAATGTATCTTTCAGTTTGTTGGCGTTTCATTTTGTTGTACCCTGGCGCTATTGTTTGTTGTTATAGAGCCATCATAGAAACACGAGGCGGAGAAAATGTTTAAAATAGTGTCGATTCATCAAGTCGCATACCGGGTTGACATTTTCGTCATAACAGGCCGGTCCGTAGCCGGGGGCCGGCCGGGCCCCTCGAGCAACGACCGAGGGACTATAAAAAGTGAGGGCGCGTAATTATATAGTGCCACTAAACTAATTTCACGATACATTGCCGACGAAATCTGTGCTTGGCACCGCCTCGCCTGACGACGAAATGTGATTTTTCTTTCATAACCAAACGCCTGATTACTATTGTTATGTGTTATTTCATATGAATTGCTAATGTTGGTGGCAACGTGTTTACGATGAAATTGGCCCCCGAATTAATAAGCTGATGAAGGGACTTGGATTGTTTTGACCTTCGGCTTTTCAAGGTTTTCGTAGCGTGCCTTGTTGGGTAGTCGTTTTGATAATTACTGGGTTTTAGCGTCATGCCAAACCGTGTTTAAGAGTGTGATATAGTAATCTATACCAGCAGTAATTTACACGTGCTTATCGCCGATGACATAGAAAATACTGGGGAAGTTAAGCCTTGAATTATTTTCTCATTAGCGCTCTGTATATACCTACTAAGGTATCGTTATATCGTTTAGGTTTTGAGTTACGAGCTTATTTCCTATTGATATTAAACAGCAATTAGGCACCCTAATGATCAACTAAATGGCTTAATCATACCCTTTGTAGGTACTAACACACAAAACCGTGACTACAATGGTAACAACCCAGACACCAAATGTTGCAATTTTTAATTACTCGGTACTATAACTGCAGACTGTCTAGCCACAACCCTCTGTGTGTAAAGACTATTTACCGATTCGAAATCAGCAAATGCGTTCACCCTCGTACCAATTAGCAATCCCACTGTCGGTCGATAAAAATTGCAATGCGTTATACCTCATAAGCAAGGTACCGAAATCTGATCTATTAGTTCTAAAAACCAGTGGTTTCGTGATGAATTCATGGAGAATTGGAGGGCTTCAAAAACTTGAACCGAAAAGAAAAGATCCAGGTGCCCAAATGTTTCATCAATGATAGCAATCACAGATCGCCTAAGAAAGAATTTACAAAGGAGTCGACGAAAGTTGCGTACTAATTCAATTTGAATATTGTATTTGCTAACCTAAACAATTATGAAGCTCTAATTGTGTTTTTGGTAAAATAATATATGAAACTGGCTGTTGCCTGCGACATCGTCTGCATAGCATTAGTACTTCAATTATCCTATTTCTTATATCGCGCAATAATATAAGGCCGCCTTACTTGAGAAGTTATTCGTTCATCATACAAACTTCCACCCTCTTAAGGATGATTTCTAGGATAAAACTATTCTATGTCCTTCCCAGGGTCTTAAACTATCTCCATACCAAAATTTATAAAATCGGTTCACCGGTTTAAGCGTGAAAAGGTAACAGACTGAGTTGCTTTAGTTTTTATTATATTACATAGTATTATATATAGTATATGAATAACTGATTCGATTTCAAAAATATTTATTCAGATAAATAATATGCACTATCCTCAGAGTACTTCTTTTTAATTCGAAGTAATGCTCGGTTCCTGTAGGATAGAACATGAGGACGTGAAGCCGTGACAAAAATAGTAATTTTAGATCGAACACAGATTTACATTGGTCATAGAAACAATTTAGTACAGTGTCTGTGCTAATACAAAATTAATCAGACCATGCAAATCGATAACTATCTATTTCAACTAAACAAACTAAAAAGCCACCGAGTATGAACCATAACACTACATAAATCCCCAAACAGAGTACAGAAAACTGATTAGTTCTACAAACTAGTGATTAGGATGCTGGGCTAGCTTAGAATACGAGGGGTTTACGTGAAGCACATGCATTGTAAGCGAGAACCAAGTTGTGACAAGTTGGTACTACGTCTCAGGAAGTGCTCTGCGGATTAGATTGCAGATTGCAGCATAAACCTACCCCAGAGCTAACAGATTTATCAAATGTTCTGTTATAGTAATTCTGTGGTAAATTTTGGATGTAAGGGAAATGTGTCTTCTGGTTTTTGATGTGGTGAAATTCAAGACACATGTAAATACCTAATAGCATCTTACATTTTTTTAGGCAGGTACGTTAGTACGTACCTAGTTGTGGTCAATGAAGAATTCCTGAACAGTAAACGCTGATTTGACCAATCTTTGATGTACCAAAACCACTGTTACAAAAGAAAAGCAAAAAAAGTGGTCGGAAAATTAATGTTACATATTGTCGAACGTACGTTAGCTACAGTTATTGGTTGAATGAATTTTCAACAGTCAATCTCATCACTTGACTAGAGTTTAATTTGTGACGCGTCGATAACTGCTGTCCAGAAACCGGGCGTTCAACTATTCGATTTTACTTATCGAAAATTTGTCATTTATAAAACATATTGTAAAATTCCAATGTCTGTCTTCAGGGTCAATGGGGTCCGAGTGCGCATCGAGTTTTTCGAGAAATTAGCACAAACCTCGTCGAATCTTCACGTGACCAGAGCTCTAGCCTTTTCTTCGGCCAGAGAATCAGCATTGCCATCCAACGTGGTAATACTGCCAGCGTTCTGGGCACGTTTCTCATTGACATAGATGTGGATGAGCCTTTTTCCTCTCCCCTTTGTATATGTATAAATACGTTTTTTTTTAGAATATTCAATTATATATATGTTAATAAATTTTTTTACTTTACTAAAGGAAAAAAATATACATACAATAAATTATGTCTGCACCATTGGAGGTTTACAATATTTTTTACATAACGAATATCAACCGTAATATCAACGAAAAAAAATACTGAATCTCTTAGGTTAATTAACGGTTACCCCCGATCAGTTCAAAAACTTTTTTATATATTTTACGACTTCAACCTAAAAATAGTAATAAATTACATCAAAAACAAACAACGAAAGCTCAATTAAAACATCCGGAACAGGGCCCAAAAATTAATTATGACCGTGGAATAAAGTCGCGTAAAAATAAAATGTTTATAAAAGGGTGGCTTCCGAAGCATTGCTGCATAAAAACCATGTCTTCAATGGCATCATTGAAGCATATAACGTTTCATTTCACGGTGCGACCGCCGCGTGCTTGCGGAATTCGTCTCCATTAAATAATTACGCACAGCGTAAAACGGAGCGCAATTATTAATAGAGGGACGTTTAAGATGGATGGGTTTTGTAGCCCTTCGCAGAAAGTGGTTACCAGTTAGCAATGCTTAATAAAATCATTTTGCTGTGGAAAGCAATTTATTTATACTTCAGTGTATTAAGGATTGAAATTGAGAGTTCAAAAACTAAAAATACAAACAACTATTTATATCCAATTATTGGAATTCGAGAGATATAATTTAGTTGTAGACTCCTGAGACAACCTCTCAGTCAAGTGGTTTTTGATGTCAGTGAATTGGGTTACAGCTCAGACAGAAGCCGTCCAATTAAATATATTAATAATGCAATGGCTAGGCTGAAAGCCTTAAAACACTAAATAATTCACGACACTATTGAAAATTTCATTTCAAATATTTAATTTAATTTTTTTAAAACCCTACTTGTATTCGTTCTATAGATCTTTACAAAACTCTCTCCACCTCTCTCTCGTCCATCTGTAACATTGTATGTTAACTTTTGTGTGCAATAAAGAACAAGAATAAACTGGTTCTGTACTCCGTAGTCTTCTTAGTGTATCAATGATAAATATGGTTTTTTTCTGACCAGAATTTACCATCGGAAAAGTTGTCAAAAAAGGCCGTTTTGACAACTATAAAAATCTTAATATATATAAATCTCGTGTCACAATGTTTGTCCTCAATGGACTCCTAAACCACTTAACCGATTATAATAAAATTCGCACACCATGTGCAGTTCGATCCAACTTGAGAGATAGGATTTTTTTTTTTTTTTTTTTTTTTAATGGTTAGGGTAGGTATGTAGGGTAGGGTAGGGTAGGGTAGGGTAGGTAGGGTAGGGTACGTAGGGTAGGGTAGTGTAGGGTAGGGTAGGGTAGATAAATGTTTGGTCTTTTTATGGCAAAACGAAGTTTGCCGGGTCAGCTAGTACTTAATAATAATTAAACTTGATGCTTGCGAATGATACTCGTTGTTATAGTGTATGAGGTAACATAGTAATTAATTAAGATTATGAATTTGATTTTTCAATTTCTAACGTAAAAAGTAGAAAAATGAGAAACGTCAACGGACATCTTAGATTGTGACAACTTTAACACTGTTTGCTGACATTAGATCTTCACTTCGTAGTCATAAATCTTGAATAGAAGCTCCCAAACCGAGCCATACTAGAGACGGTCTTATGAAAAGCGAGGTCAGGCGACTAATCCTTTATTACATAGGCTCGGGACGGTCTGTGGTGTCCCACTCTCGTAAGCGCATTAGTCGAATTAACAATTAGTCATGCCTACGTCTGCCCAAGTTTGCACAAATTTACATAACAATATAACCCTTCGTACACCCACCGTTTGTTATGGCGATTTTTAAATTAATTGGATCGGGAACCGTGAAGAATTTGTGGGCTTTAGCTCCCTACGCGGTCAGTACTGAACAGAATGTACTGGGAAACTGGACTGCCTGATTTTTATCTCACAGATAGCGTCCTTGTGTAATTAAAAATTAATGGACAGGGTTGCATCGTGAAAAATGCACAGATGAGCATTGCAAAGTGCAGTTTCGAGTACCTACTGATTGAAAAATGTTACTGAGATAGCTATACAGAAATAAGTATGATAGAGTTGCACTTACATGTCATTATAAGAGGACCCAGACTGAGATTTTCTTCTACGATAACGATTGTCAAAAAGTTCAAGTTGATTGACAGATAAATGCTAAAAAAGAACGGTCTGGTTAATCCAAATTATGTTAGATTTTTCACTTTGTCCAGAGTCTCAGATAAGTGTTTGTTTACTAGCGTGACGAAAGCAAAGCTTCCTGTCGATCAAGATGAACCAGAATAGAATTACTGAAGGAATACGTAAGTATTCGTAAGATTGTGAATCCAGAACAGTCAAATGATATATGTAGGCTTTGTATAGTAGAATGGAACAATTATTTATTTTACAGCCACTCTGAAAGTCAGATCCATTCATATCATTACTGAAACACACAGAAAACAGCACGTTCATTACACATCATTTTCAACTGAAATCATTAAAACAATCAGAGTTATCAGAACGTAATCTCGTTATTAACTTATTGTGTCAACGTTATGACGGGCGACGTTCATTGGACCGGGCACAGATACGCTCGCGTTCCACGAATCAAATGGACAACGATAAAAGCACGAAACTAAATCGAGACCGGAATAAGCAAGAACAATGGCGGCTTAAATTGTCGCATTGTCAACGAACACGTCCACGAAGAATAGAGTCATTTGCCTCTAACAACATTAATGCCAGCCTGACCCTCATACCTACCATCAGTTTTTGTTTGTTAATCTACAGAAAAGGGCGTAACTCATTTTGTCAACTCGTAATTTAATTTATATATTTAATTTCACTTGAACCCCAGCAACTCAACGGTAGGCGGCGTTGGACATGGGCAACAGCAGTTTATGTTGTTAATTTATTGTCTGTTTATTTGTAACGATTTTAGAACTACAACAAAACAAGGGTATCAAAGTTCAACGTGAAGCCTAAAACAACGCTCATTCGATGGAAATTATTTGTACCACAGCGGCGTATTTTATAATAGGTCCCCATAAATTTTCAAAATTACAATACGCAATACGTGCAGTCCCATCGTTATCCTGAAAGTTTAATGTCCCTATACAAACCCACCGGCATCCCGGCCAAAGGTGACGGTCGCTTTTAGAAATGCTTAAAATGCAATTTTACGTGAGTACTTTTATTTATGGCCCCCAAAAATGTAAAATGCAAACGTTTTATTGCGGGGCTTTATAAAAATACGAAGAACAAACAATGTTACCGGTATCCCGAGACGAAAGACGAGGGGACGTCGGTCCATATTTGTCCTTTCTGGAGATGCCGATGCAGCGAAACGTCTTAAGTAGGTGAACGGAGGTAAACGAGGCTTCCCCTTAACTTTTTATATCGTTATTGAGCTCGTATCAAAGATCCAACGACAACACATTATAAGAAAATTTATTACCATAATTGCAACACGAGAATGTAAACATTGATAATTTTAAAGTCTCCGAACAGACCCTTTGAAATGAATTGAAGATTCAAATGAGCGATAAATTTGATTACTCCACTCTACAAAGAGATTTAATTTTGATAAATCAGCGCTTATTGTTAGTAGAGATTTATTATGTTTGCTTCTGTGATGTCAGCGTTTCAATAGAATTGAAGTCGAACAAATCTAGTGGAAGATATGCCTCTGAAGACAACATCTTAATCAAGTTAGCGCAAGATTTTTTAAGGGAGTTAGAAAATATTGTGTGCTATTATAACAATATCTCAAGCCGTCCAATTAGCTTTTTATATAGGTAAGGCAGCAGCGCTATTCTCGAGTCTACTTTGTCTGACGTAATAGCGGCAGCATTACCCTCTTTCGGGGCGTCGTCGCAAAGCGAAGTGTGTTGAAAAATGTGAAATATTTAAGATGCAAAATTTTATAATAAGAATCGCCGAGATTACACCTTGTGCTCATCTATTTTTAATGCTGCGAAGGCAAGTGGGACATTTTTATTGCCCCCAAGCTTCTAGATTAGTTTTGTTCTGTGAATTTGATGCATATAAAATGAGCTCGATTATTCATCGCCCTGTGCAACTTGCTTACAATTGTGCCCACAGCAAATATGAATTTGAAATGGAGCCATATGATTTAGTTTGTCATGTTATACAAGAGTTTTATTTACCATAATAATCAAAATATTCTAAGAAACCACAATGAAATTAATCATCCTTTTGTTGACAAAAAGTTTGATAATTATATCAGAACGGTTTAAGTATTAACAATTCGTAAAAATTAAGCACCATTTGGCCAACATTTGGCTTGTACAAATTGTATTCACAAAATATCAATAACAGACAATGAGAATCAATAGTGGCCGTGAAGGGTTGCAAGTTATGTGAAACGAACAAGAAAACTATTGCAAGTTTCCCCGAATCCCAATCGAAATTACGACAGCAAAGTATGACATTCTGTGTCGAATAATAGTACAAAGGAGAGAATACGAACATGTGCAAAAAATATCTGGCGTATGCATTTGGGAATTTCGCGTGACAGAAAATTTAATACGAGGGGAGTCTAATATTAAACCTCGGGGACCCATCACTTTTAATATTTGGTCGGCGTCCTAGAGGGCTCCTAAATTATTTACCAAATGGAAAGGTAATGGTCGAGGAAGAGTGCGAATGAAGGTATGCAAATTTTATAAGCACGTATTGTTGCCCATAAAACGTGTTAGCTCCTCTTAAATCGGCGTAATGAAGAATTCGCGGCCGGCAAATGTGTTCACACAACGTTACCCGCCCAACACCAAAAGTGAATTATGCTTTTATGCCGTAATTGTAATTTATGCTATCGTAAAATGTGGGATTATAATTTGAGACACATACACACACTGACTTTTATCCTTTACGGAAGTAGTAATTCCATAATGCTGCAAACGGAAATATACGTTCCCATTTCTCCTTTGAATTTTTCTGACCCAAAAATACGTAAAAAAAAATCCATCTATATTTTTCCTCAAATTTTTCCGTGTTTTTTTCAACAGATTGTCTATTAAATTCATATAACCGGCTGAATAACCATCGAACTTAATAAACTGCGAACGAATCGAAGCGACCACAGCGCGTCGCTAGAAAAATATCCGATTCATACGAGCGCTGAACAAAATTGAATTGTATAACAATTGGACCTTTTAGCTTCGTTGTCAGGAAAGATTTATTGGAAAAAAATCACCATTAATTCGCACACGTGTCCTCGATTAGGGCGAAGGGGTGAACGGAGTCACGGGCCATAAAGAGTCACGCATCGCGGACGCCTGCTAATGATGCCGGTACCATGGACCTGCGAGCAATGTACCTTATTACGTAGGTAGCTAGAGGTACCAACGTTCACGTCGGTAAAACTTTGTGACGTTTAACTAGTTTTGGTAATTGCGAAAAAGTTAGGTAGGTAAGTTCACGGTCGTTTGTTGGAGAATTTATTAATGCTTACTCCTAGTAAGTGCTACCTTTTATAACAGTACTTACCTGCCTCACATTGTAAGTTTTATAGTTACATTAAATTAAAATATATTATGTAGAAATGCCTGCTTTATGCTACTGATTTATTTATTATTTATTTGTTTACCCTTGCACTGGAACGCCTTGCAGCAATTACACCAATGGAGCACAAACTTACAAATACTGACTATAGTCTATAAGGGCTCCCACACATAACTGCGAATTCGCATCGCATCGCAAATATCTGCGAGCTCGCACGTACTAAATGTATAGATATCGCGTGGCATCGCATCGCATCGCAGTTATGTGTGGGAGCCCTAAGTCCTGGTTTCCTCACGATGTTTCCTTCACCGTTGTCAGCGAATATGATTTGAAAAAGTCACATTGGTACTTGCCCGGATGCTTTAGACTAAACCAATAGGCCTTATATAACCCTTTATCAAAGCAGGCAACGAGTTTTATATTTGATCCCCACTTTCTAATAACAAATAATAATGTTCAGTTTACTTAAATATTTACCAAACAAATCTTTAATTCGTTATCCGAATACTAAAATGAAGAATTGAGAATAATCTCCTCAAAATAGGCTTCTATTTGAACAAGAAATCTGAGATACTTTAAATTAAGTTTGTTAAACAGCCGTTGTAACAAATATCTTTCAAAGTCGATGGCAACAAAAACAAGACGACTAGAAATTAGACAGGCACGAACCGAGGGATGTCTGAAAATACAGACCACCAAGATACCTAGGTGGCCTCAGCTAGAGACGGCATTGTCAAAACTTCTTTTACAATGCAAACGTGTCTTAACTATGAACGTTTATTCGTAGAAATTGATGACCCGTGACAATTCTGACTACGACTTTGACAATAGTCTAAGATCCCGATATAAAACGACCTTCACCGAGATGCTTATTTAATGAAACGTATTTTATATTTAATTTAATATGTCAATAAATATAATCCATATGGGTTGCCTAGAAAATTTCAGTCCAGAGTATGTTTAGTTAATAATTAAAAAAAAAAAAGTTTTTAAACATTTCACCGGTATGATTATTAGATAAATTCTATACCAATCGAAAGTATGAAGCCCATAGAATATGCAAACGTTAGGTTGCCTATTCTTTTCCGGTCACAACTATCGGGTTGCCAGGTATAAACAGGTAAATCTGTACTAGCATTTTGCAACGGTCTGTTTATTGAATGAAATTTAAATGAAATTAAAGATTATTTTATTCTGAACACGGTGGTATAGGGTTGCCTGCGAAAAATCAGTCCAGAATTGCGGTTGTCGAATTTTAAAAAGTAAAATATTGCTCCGAGTGAATGTGTGAGACTGAGAGGTCCCAACCGACCATCCCATGTGATAGAAGAGGACACAGCATAGCAGCTGTTTAAAGTCCGCCCACTTAAAGAAAGAGAGTGCGCTTGCTATTTGGGCTTGGAGAAGAAAAGGACAGCGATAGACTCGTATATACTATGCATCATTTTGGAGTAGTTTATTATTTAAACTAACTGTTCCCCGCGGCTTCGCTCCCGTGGGCCACCCCACAGGACCCGTTTTCGGGATTCAAAAATAACCTATGTCACTCAGGAATAATGTAGCTTTCTATTAGTGAAAGAATTTTTTAAATCGGTCCAGTAGTTTCGGAGCCTATCCGGTACAAACAAACAAACAAAAAAATCTTTCCACTTTATAATATTGGTATAGATAGAGAAATAGTTATTTTTTATTTTTTTTAATCAATTAATTATTTATGTGTATATTTTTTATGAGACACTAAAGTATATATACATCTTTAGTAAAAAAAGAAGGTTATAGTGATACATATATAATACTATCCTGATTAAAAATATTGATTGAAAAATTTTTTAAAGAAATACTACATGCAAATTATAAATCTATAAATGTAAACAGAGAAATTGAAATCAATTGAAACTATTGGAAAAAATTCAAAACCCATAAAAGTGATTTTTTTTAATCAGGGTAATCTTGCAAATTTTATTTTTATTATAAGAAGATAAAATAAAAAAAAACAACAATTAAAAAATTACTTCTATTTATTGTAAAAATTAAAAATACATTTTTTTTTAAATTATTCAGAAGCCGAGTCATCGGACATAAAACTACAATCTTCAACTTCTGAATCTTCTTCGTCATCACTTTCTGTTTCACTTTTTTCAACAATGTCTTCTATCTTTAAAGGTGTATGATCCCCAATGAATCCTACTGGTTTTAAATATTCATCTAAGAACCATCCGCAGTTCTCAGGATCAAGTTTCACGCATATTGGATCCTTTGCATTAATAATAAATTTTGCGATTAAATGAAAATGTTTGATATATAATTTTATAAACTTCTTGATAAGAATAGTTGATTGAAAACATCCTCATTAATTGTTACAAAAAAAAAGGAAATCAGATCAATTTCTTTTTTAATTTATAAATTACCGTTTTTAAGTAAATTACAAAAAAATTATGTGTGTCGAAAATTAACAAAACCATAGTTGAATTTTACTAACAATTATTTAAACATGAAAAAAATATAGAAGATGTATTAGCTAAGATAATTTTAAAGATTCAATTATTATGTACGTGGGACACTCAGAAAGTTTTGCGAAACTAAAAAAAATTGTTCTATACGTACATATATTTTTATTAAATCTTTTCAAAGTACTTTCCACCAGCCTCTATACAAAGATTCATGCGCCTAAACCAGTTTTCAAAACACTTTTTCCAGTCCGCCGCAGACACCTCGTTTACAGCCTGCTCGAACGCAGCCAGCGCATCTTCCGGCGACGAAAATTGTATCCCTTTGAGCTGATTTTTTATTTTTGGGAATAAAAAGAAGTCACAGGGTGCTAGATCAGGGCTGTAAGGAGGGTGACCCAGGAGTTTGACTGGCGTGCTGTCCAGGAAGTCCCTCGTTTTGAGTGCGGTGTGCGCAGGTGCATTGTCGTGGTGGAGCAGTAGCCCGCGGAGCCCTGTGTTTGGTCGCTTGTTGCTTATAACAGAGAAAACTTCTGGCAAACATTTGGTAGTATACCATTCGGCATCAATGCTTCTTTGATCCCGTAAGGGAATTGATACCAAGTGGCCAGTCAAATTAAAAAAGCTAGCGATCAAAATCTTACCCCCGCTTCTAGATCGCTTCACTTTGGTAGGCGTTGGCTCATTTTGAAACACCCAAACAGTCGACTGGCGCTTGGTTTCTGGGTCGTATTGATAAATCCAGGACTCATCACCTGTAACGATGTCGTAAACACGCCGAGACGAGCCTGCTTCAAATTTGTTAAGCATATCACGGCACCATTCCACCCGGGCCTACTTCTGAGCATCGGTGAGGTTGTGCGGCACCCAGCGTGATACTATCCTCCTCACGCGAAGATGGCTGTGTAGAATCTCGTGAACGCTTCCCGATCCAATCTTCAATATGTGTTGAATCTCCTGATATGTAATTCGCCTATTGTCTTGGATTAAATTTTTCACTGCTAGCACGTTTTCTTCGGTAACAGCCGTCAAAGGGCGACCGCTTCTTTCGTCATCCCCCAAAGTTGGTCGACCGCGCTTGAATTCGTTATACCAACGATACACGGTTGCCTTGGAAGGGCCTTCATCCATGAATGCCATTTGAAGTCTATCGTACGATTCATCCGGTTTCAGGCGACACTTGAAATCGTATAAAATCATAGCTCTAAAATGTTCCCGGCGCAGATCCATATTTCAGTGAGACACAATACTTTGAATTAACTCGCAAAAAATGTGGAGGGAAATTTTGAAATTGGAACTTACTTATTTTTACTTATAAATAATCATATTTTCGAAAAACATTATAACTGGCCAGTCTCCCATATATAAAAACTTTTTTTCGCAATACTTTCTGAGGGGCCTGGTACTTACTGTATATTCAGCACTAAAATTAAGAAATTCTTCGTTATATTTTTTATTCAAAACGGTCACTTTTTTGTAGCACGTGGTTTGATAACCTACAAATTGAAGCACTGGGTAGCTCAACAAAATTGTATTTAAAGTGTTTTTTTTTTACGAAAAGCTAACTTTAATTCACAGTTTTTAAAAGTTTCATCATTAAAATCAATTATTTCATCATCCGATCCACACAAAAAAACACTTTTATGCCATTTTTTCCAACAATAAATAGTAGCACGTTTTTTCAATTGTATTTATAGCAACTCTACTCCAAAATGATGCATAGTATATACGAGTCTATCGCTATCCTTTTCTTTTCCAAGCCCAAATAGCATGCGCACTCTCTTTCTTTAAATGGGCGGACTTTAAACAGCTGCTATGCTGTGTCCTCTTCTATCGCATGGGATGGTCGGTTGGGACCTCTCAGTCGCACACATTCACTCGGAGCAATATTTTACTTTTTAAAATTCGACAACCGCAATTCTGGACTGATTTTTCGCAGGCAACCCTATACCACCGTGTTCAGAATAAAATAATCTTTAATTTCATTTAAATTTCATTCAATAAACAGACCGTTGCAAAATGCTAGTACAGATTTACCTGTTTATACCTGGCAACCCGATAGTTGTGACCGGAAAAGAATAGGCAACCTAACGTTTGCATATTCTATGGGCTTCATACTTTCGATTGGTATAGAATTTATCTAATAATCATACCGGTGAAAAGTTTAAAAAAATATTTTTTTTAATTTATTAATTAAACATACTCTGGACTGAAATTTGCTAGGCAACCCATATGGATTATATTTATTGACATATTAAATTACATATAAAATACGTTTCATTAAATAAGCATCTCGGTGAAGGTCGTTTTATCACGGGATCTTATACTACAACAAAACTTGAGCTCAGCACACATTTTGCGAGAACAAATATGCCATAAGGAGCGTCCTCACTGGGAACATTCGTTCGTGAGCATTTGTAAACAAGTAATCGTAGGCGAGCAACAAATGCTTCCCAGCGAGCCCAGCAAAGAAACTATGAATGTTCAAGTCGAACATTCCCTTGCAAGCTTGGAGCATTCGAATACGATCTTAAATGTCATTCATTCGATAATATGATTGACCAAGAAGTTTACAAACAGTTCACAAACACTTAAGATCAAGGAACTGTTCCTTGCTTACAAGTGGCCAGTAATATTCCCACATAAATACTCATTCATTTCATTATCTGCGTATTCGTTTTCGAGCGTTCTTTTTGCGTGAACATTCGAATGGGAGCCGTTTCCGAGAAAGTCATTGCAACGTCCACAACAGCCGAAGTTCGCGCTTGCTTGTAAGCTTTGTAACGCTCGGCTCAACGTCCATATCTCTCGAATATTCTACGTTGAATGCTCATTACACGTGCTCTCAGTGAGACATCGCCCGCGTAAACGACAGAAATTATTCCGGGATAGAAGAATTCAATGTCCTTCTCCTAAGGTCCAATCTTATACTAACACTCATCAAAATAATTCTGTGATTTAGCGTGAAAGCGTAATAAAACAGAGTTACTTTCGTATTTATAATATTAATAATGGATAGCGTCTGTCACTGATGGAACGATTCCGTAGTCTATGTATTCGCCGAATGATGTTTGAAAGGGAAGAGTGACGTCATAATGGGCCTATCAGTCTAAACTGAAAGTACGTTTTATCTTTTTATCACGAAAATTGTATGTCGAAACCATAACTCGAAGATTTCAGGAACACGTTAACTTTTTTATGTGTTATTCAAATGAGTAGGTATACCTTCAGTCTAAGTCAAGCCATAAAAATAAATCTTCATGAATTCGCGAAATAAAATAAAACATCTACATATATTTATTCAGTACCGTAATTTTTATACACAAAATATGATAAATCAAAAAATCATCAAGTGAAACAAAGAATTTTATTTGTGACTCACACAAAAAAGTGGAATTATTAAAAAACTAAAAAAAAGGAATTATTAGAACCAAAAAATAAAAAGACTAATCTATACGAAGCCATAAAACAACTTTTTTTACAAATAATTACGGAATATTTTTCATTATGGACACCGATTTCCAAAAAGAAAGTTATTTCTCACTTTGTAGTGTTTTTATCTGAAAGTCGGTAGGTATTTTTGGAAAAACTTTTATTTCATCACTTTTTGGTTGTACATAATAGGCAAGTTCTTTAGTAAGTATCTATAATGCCAGAATATATAACCCAAATATCATGAAACTTGTACATAACCGGTGAAATGAGAATGTACCAAGGTGAATTGTACAGATCTGCGTACCCCTTTAGAGCGTACTTGCGTGATCTTATGTTATGAAATGGTATAAGCAATAAACAAACATTCGATTGCAGCAATTCTGAGAGATTGGCCGTCGTTTATTGAAGTTTTGTTGTATATCTCCAAAGTTCTTCACCAAATTAAAATGGCCAATTAGGAAACATACAAAAAAAACATAATAGATATACAATTGACGGAGAAATCGGAGAACACAAAAAATAACTAATATATAGTCGAACATAGAATCTCCTCCTTTTTGGAAAGTCGGTTAAAAAAGGCTCACGATTAATCAATATTATGGTGTAGATAGTCAATAAATACTTAATTTTATGCATTAGAGTACTTAGTACGTTTAAATATCTGGTTATGCTAAGTCAGTATGCCTTAAGCAAGCCCTTTAGTTGCATGAACATAGGTACCTACATGCCTATTGTATACCTACTTTCAGGGGAGTTGGAGTCAGTTAATCAGTCTCCAGCGTAGGGGTTCGCTTTGTTTATTTGACTGTTCGCCCAGATTTAGTAGAGAGGAGCGCCCAACGACCGAATCCGAGAGGGCTGGTTGCCAAAGATTCCTCCTAATAATTTTAGAAAAAACTTTCCCCCATATTTTTTGCTCATATCTCTCTCTCTCGTATAAAACGTGTTTTAGTATAAATAAATAGATAGGTACCTAATTGAGTTTGTTTTTTTCTTAAATTATAAAGTTTATCCTATATTTTTCTAAGCAAATTATTATATAGGTTATGTTTTTCCTACGTTCCTTTCTGAACCATGAGTATAAAGTACCATTAAGGTGCTCCGCCACCTGGAGCATTCGCCTGTAATGTAACGTTACAAAGTCGAGCATAACATTGGTGAGAAAAGAGAACCGAGCATTACATTGAGCAACCTATAATGATACAGATTCGAGCATAACATTGGTGAGGGACAAAACCGAGCATTACAGTGCGCAACTTGATGATACAATGTGTAATATTTTGACACAACTTACAGGCGAATGCTCGTCAAGTCAGGGAGTCAGTACTGTAATGTAATTTTCAAAATCGAATCTTAAATGTTACATTACAGGCGTATGCTTCAGATGATGCACCTTTAAAGGAAAATATTTAGGTTTATAATTTTCTTTCAAATGTGCCGTAAACGAAACTACAAATCCACTTAATTACCAGTAGCTAATTAACTTCAACGCTCGAGAGGAAAATGGAAACATTTTTATGTTCCTCCAAGTAACCTCTTACTGGCAGTATTATGGTAGAACTAATGTTTATGAATAAAAAATTTATTATACTTCTTTCTAAATTACTAGCAAACAAACACGTGAACTGAAAAATGTGTTAATTGAAACGTCGAATGTCTTGAAACCTTTAATTAATTTTGAGCTAATAATAGGAACACTTGGATACTGGTTTAGAGACCCAGATTTTGTATTTAGGTACTGATGTCCCAATGAATGATCATCATCATCATTAGCCTTATAATTTTCCCACTGCTGGGACACAGGTCTCCTCTCTGTGAGAGATAGAATGGGCCTTAATCTTGCTAGCGGGCCCAGTGCAGGTGGATGTCACACATTTTTGGTTCTAGGAAATGCCAGTTTCCTCTTGATGTTTTCCTTCACCTGGGTTGGAATCTTACCTGGGTTTTTTAAGAAACGTAAGTCGGAGCTATTACCACTGAACCACCACTACTCATTAAATTTGCCTAAATTAATAAATAAGCATATTAGCGCATGCATAGAATTTTACTCCTATTAAAAACACTTATAATTTTGCTGCTTGCATGAATGGTAAAGTAATAACACCTACCGTATATAATAATGCTGTGTTCTTTGTCATAAGTAGGTAGGTTTACATTCTTATAATATGGATGAAGAGCTAACTCTAAAATATTAATTATTGGTGTTTACATATCGAACAATAGGGACGCATAATGGGCAATATAAATCCATACAATTTAGCAGGCAGGTAGATCAATACATTATTAAGAGTCACATTGAATCCATATATGTAGTTGAGAAAAGATAACCTTTTAATAAAATAAAAAAAAATACCGACTTCCTAAACAATGTTGAAAATAACTTTTCGGCAGTCTGTCTCTTTGGTACCTATTTCGTTTTTTGTTTTCGACATCGACTACCGAAAAGAAAGTTATTGTTCGCTTTGTAGTGTTTTGTTTTCGAATTCGTTTTTTTTTTTTTGTTAAAAGTTTTTTTTTTGTCCTTTTAGTTTTGGTACCTTATAATACCATGAAAATACGCATTATTAAGGATAAATCTAAAACTACTCGTCAAATCTTGATCAAATTTAAATGGGACCACATGAGAAGCACCAGCTTTCAAATAAAGAATCATCAAAACGGTTTACTTAGTAAAGTTATGGGCTTTATCAATCTGCATTTACCATAAGAACATAAGCCAATATCCAACTGACAATATATATCTGCTATACCTAAGTCTCTATTGGATATCCTTGTCACAGTTGAATTGAGCCCAACGTTCCATTTCACGCATTACAGTGGTACTGATTTTGGCTATGCAGTGGTATTATTAGTGGCTTAACGTTATGTCTTGACAGAACGTAAAGCCTCTGTATAACTGTTACATGCTAGATATACTCGTACACCTGTATGTGCCCCATATATGTGATTGTATTGACTATTATTTTGGTATGTGAATGCAGGAAGTAGGAGTAAGCAACTGCATCCTCGTTACCTGCTTAATACTTGGTGAATGAAATGGTCAATATGTTGTATATTTTCTAAAAAGGTCAATTGTGTAACTTTCACTATTTGTACTAATTCTATTTATTATTCCTATTTTTACCTGACTACGGCGAAGCAAAAGGAAGGATGTGTATATGTTTTTGACCGGCATGTTTGTATGTTCAACTGTTCCCTCATAACTTCTAAGCTACTTACCATAATTTGTCAAGTGATCGTTGGAAGCGTCTTGTTTGTCCGCTGGTTATAGGATATATGACCTCACTTTAAATTGAATATGGCACCCACTACGGGGCACGCAGCCAAAAACAAAAAAAAAAAACAGACTTTGCAGGATGTATTGTTTTGTTTCGTTAGGTGGCATAAGACCACGGTTTTCCTCTACGGAATAGTTTTAAGTTGTACATAACAATTACAGACTAGAATATTATCTTGTTTCATAATTTTTAGATTGTAATTTTTCAGTAGGCAGGTTTTAATTTTTTTGAACTAATTTTTTTCCTCTATTCACACAAAATGATAGCACGTAATTTGAAAGCCAACTCATTTGTTTTGAGGTCCACTATCGTCGAAATACCGTTCGAATGTTAAAGTTTTGTCTTGGGATTTTGTTTATACATTTCGAACCCGATTGTTCCAAATTGAAAATTGACTGTCAACTGCTTCACGGTCTTGATGACCACGTTCTTTGAAATCTTTTATTTTACAAAACAGATGGCTCGCTCTTCTTAATAACCGACGAAAAAAGAGGGGTGTTATAAGTTTGATGTGTGCACCTTTATGTTTGTGTATATTATTATGTGTATTTGTGTATATCTGTGTATTTGTGTATCTGTCTGTGGCATCATAGCTCCTAAACGGTTGAACCGATTTTAAATTAGTTATTTTTGTTCAAAATTTTACTTTATCTCGAGTGTTCTTAGATATGATCGAAGCTGGTCTACTACAAGATAAATTACGTAGCATGAAATAAAATGTGACGGGAGCTTTTTAAATTTTACTTGTATTTATTATGAAGGTCAACTTAATTTAACTAAAATCAAACCTTTCTAATCCTCGCCCTAAACAAGTCAGAAACGCCTATTCAAAATGAAATAATGAAAAGTTTACAGTAAGTAGTTTTAAAAGAATTACTGAAGTACCTTTCAGCCTTTGAATTTAGTATTTAAAAGCTCCTGAGTGACTGCTGATAGGCCTCTAAACAGATAATTTACTTAGTGTTGCCTCTTCAGGCTACCATTAACCCCTTTCATAACTTTTTGGACAAATGGTTATGACTCGACGAAAAGTGTTAGGGCTAGATTTAAGATTATAGGTTCAGTAACAATTTTTACTCTCGAAGACAAGATTGTACGAGTATTCGCTCTAAAAGTGACAAAGTAAAATTACCAGTGCTTGTTGGGTTAATCTATCTAGCAACAAGCTCTGTGTGAAAAGACTTTTGTGGGGCATTATTTAATATTATTCAGAAAAAAAAATTAAAACAAATTTTAATTGTTGTTTTTTTATACTATCTTATCTTACTAATATTCTAAATGTTTAAGTTTGGATGGATGTGCTTGTGGATGTGTGGATGAATGTTTGTTATTCTATCACGCCCGAACGGCTGAATGGATTTGGATAAAATTTGGAACAGAGATAGATTATAGTCTGGAATAGCATAAGGCTACTTTTCATCCCGGTATAATGTTCCCTTGAGATGATAATACACTTTTCAAAGCCGCAGACAGAAGCTAGTTGAATAAAGCGTCAATGAGAGTTTAATTTCGATTGCCAGGACGGACAATATTTTTTTGCAATGGGGATGTGAACTGACATTTTTTCACTATAGGTGGCGCATCGTCGCTATGGCTATTGAAACTTGTCAAATCCATACATTTTGTAACCTATCATTCAGTAAATTTTAATTTTCTCGAAATATGGCTCTGTGTGCGGTACCAGGATGTTCCAACCCCAGTGTTCATTTGTTGCCCAAAGATACAACGCTAAAAAGAACTAGGAAATGGCTATACATATTTATGGGTTATTTCTTGTACCTGTTCTTCAGAAAGGCCAAGTGCACAGTACCCATAACCGGCGTGTGTGTATGACTAGATGTATGTGTGAAGCAAAAGAAGTATGTAAGGATCGTAGCAGGTGGCATTCTATAGTTTCTGCCTACCCCCATGGGAAAAAGGCGTGAGTTTATGTATGCATGTTGTGAACCTGTCAAAGTAACTGATTATGTTGCTTGGTAATCTTCGGCGATAAAATATAGTGGCGCTATTAACGTATAAAGTTCTACAGCAGGAATGTCATTTGTTTGGCCTTCAGAAGCTTGAGGGCTTTGTTTGCCAAAAATAAAATAAAATTTCTAACCTAAAATATAAAGAATAGCAACACATTAAAGTAATGTATTCTCATTTTTTGTAAATTTTCCTAACATGAGTCAAGTAAGAAATAACTCGTTACAACTAAAAAAATGCCAAGCCTAGAACATATCACCGATACAAAAAAAAATATTATATAAAACTCTGCCGCTCAATAAGATTTGTTTTCTTTCCTATCCTTGCTCCATATTTCTTTAGTTCGTCTTTAAATTCCTTAAGTTTCCAGGGACAATACATATTATCAATTACGATGGTAGACCGAAATAAACACAAAAAAACGTGATGTACACAAAAACGAAAATGATTTGACAGCAGCCATTACGCCGCCAGCGACATCTGCGCTCAGCTTTGCGTTCACATCCCCATTAAATGTTTCACCGGAGTTACAACAAGCGACTATGAAGACCTTATAGTACTTATATGCTTTATTAAGTAAGATTAGTCTTTTAATCCAATTATCAGATCCCTCAAAAATCTTAACCTACCAGCTGAACAGCATCAGTCAGGCATCCAAACCACATGCTTGACACCAGCAATGCACACAAGTCATGCCAGACGGGTGTCCGGTTACATTTGCGGTTGCTGAGCGATGCATGTGGCGACCGCACCGTTCCGCGACGCGGTCGTACCACCGGCCTGCCGTGCCGGACCACTGCCGGACCACCGGACCACCGGTATGCACCCTGCATCAATGTCACCGCTGAATTCCCACCGCATTAGTACACGATTGGAATTGTCGCTTTGGTTTTGGGAATGTAAGTGTGACAGCGTTTCGACAACTTCATTTGGTAACTACAAGTATTATAGTTAGTTTTCGTGACAAACACAAATGGGGCAACCAACTTGTATTTTTAATAATAAAAAAAATACTTTTAAACTGGCCACCAAGAAATAATGGGGATGATGACGGGGTACGAAGCAGCAAATTCTAATTAGTCCGCCGGTTAAATTATCTAAAAATATTGGACACGTATTTTTTGATTATTAAAAAAAAGTCACCAAGATAAAGCGCAGCAAAGTTCGGGAGCGGGGGCTTGTGACGTATATATTCTATATAAAAAGTATACGATACGTCATGCGATATTTTAACGCAATGTATCGTCATCATTTTATGTTAACGTGACAAAAGAAAAATACGTGTACAATAATTTTGGAAATTAAGTGACGGACTAAAAATATATTTTTTTAGTCTTCATGCCAATTGCCAGTTGTCATTATTACAAGCTTTTATTTAGTTTGTCCTGTCTCAATGTTTGTCATAATGTTAGTTTCCTTTATAAATGTAACGTATGGTGTACAATAAAGTATATAATAAATAAATAAATAATGTAATCAAAGAATGCAGGTTTTTCATTCACTTCCTGGTGTTCGATTGAGATAAAATTTTGCACACACGTTTATTTCTCGTGATAGTACAATTTTAATATTAAAGATTGTTTATAAACATAATAGCTTGTTTTTGTAATTCTTTAAAAATAAATAACTATTCAAATTCTCTCTGGCAGTACTTAACCCTTAAATACGCGATCTCTTTGAAGCAAACTGAAGAAAATTACTTAATGTTTAGCATTAAAAGATAACTCCAACGGAATAGTAGCTGCAGCGTACCATTTTTCTTTGAACGCTTAGAACCTTACAAGATTGTAGTATCTAACTTCAAGATGGCTACAAAGACAAGACTCTGAACTCGATATATTCATGGAATAGATATAGTAAAACAAATTACTTTGTATTATCCGTTCCCAAGCGTAAAGGCTTCCAAGAAGTTTCTCTTCGAGCTAAGACAGATCTCATTTTGTTTTGTAACTTGGATGTTTGCATTCGAGATTACAGAGACATTTTATCATTGTTTTACTTCAAAAGTAGGTAACTATTTGATTATTTGCTCTTGATAAGAAATAAATTATTTGACACTTAACATAACGGCTGCCCCATTTCAAAACCTAGTAAGGACCTAAAACGAAATTTTACAGGGAGAGCGCATGCACGTAAAATTATAAGTCAGCCTTTGAAAAGTATTTATGTTAGGTAAAAAAAAATACAATTTGTAAAAACCTAGCAAGTCCAGAGACTTACTAGGTTTTAAACTGTCCACGAGGGAGTGAATAGTCTAGTTACTAGGTATCAGTGCCTTAATATATGTAGTTTTATGTGACTTTTCAACGCTGGTGTTTTTGTATTTGGTAGGGACTAACTAGGTTAGCAAGATTATGCAATAAAACGACTTTTGTAAAAAAAGTTAATAAAAAAAAAAAAAAAAAAACCCGACTGCTTAAAAAGTGAACTAAAAAGACGTAAACAAGAAGAAAATTATGCTGTGCAGTCGGAAGATACATATTCGCGAGCTGGCTGACCAAAACCAGATGTATCTTTCTTCCTTTTTTATTTTACAATTTTAATGTAGCCAGCGACACCCGCAGCGTTAAGGTGAATCGATTGACGTAAGAATCATCAAAATCGGCCAACGTGTTTGGTCTCTAGAACGGACATATATACATACATAGACTGAT
This sequence comes from Orthosia gothica, assembly GCA_949775005.1. Classification (NCBI taxonomy): domain Eukaryota; kingdom Metazoa; phylum Arthropoda; class Insecta; order Lepidoptera; family Noctuidae; genus Orthosia; species Orthosia gothica. Next base: position 17,676,253 of record OX459044.1, read on the forward strand.
AAACACATGACCCTCCTTCGGCAGTCGGGTTAAAAGTGTCCCTTACTAGGTTTTGAAATGGGGCAGCCGATAATGTCAAGCAGTAGAGTAAGACAGAGATGTGGCCCATATTTCATCAGTCATGTAAAGTTAGCTAGACTATTACGGTTTCAACCGGGCACAAATCTAGACCCCGGGTGCCTACTCAGACGGTAAACCCAATCACACTTTGCACGAACGGTGCATCAAACCCAGGCATTGTTGTTTATCATGTAGGGAGAACATGCTTCTAATTATTGACTAACTCACAATCGAACTTAAAAAAAAAAATATTAGGCTCGCGTGAGAAAATTAAGTTACTGAAAACTTTTGTTTGTAGTAACAGCTGCTAACTTACGAACAAAGTAGACTTTATTTAGAAAGTAACGTTTAATCTTAGAGCTCTTACTATTGTAAAAATAATTATGAGAGCTAGAATCTTTCATTCTACTGAAAAATCACAGGACCATCTTCAAAGCGTGGTAATCATGACAATATTCCACAATAATGACGAATTGCTGTTTTATGAAGTCCCGACCTCTATCACTGTGCGGCTAAAAGCTTCCATACATAATCTGCTAAGATATTCTGAGTGCGGTATTAAAAAGCATTTCGAAAATGTTTGCTAATTCCTCGCCAGAAAAGAACAATCGCGGCGCGTGAGTGCTGTGTGTTGTGCATTACCCTCAAAGGTGGTGTGAATTGTAGGAGATGGCGATTTGCATGTGTAGGTTCTGTTTTTAAATAATATATGAGTAACTGCTTGTAGAAGAACCAAGCTTAAGAAATAGTTGTCGGTCCGTGGATGGGTACCGGTTGTCATTCGTTAATTTTTGACCGTCATTACGGGTAGTCAGATGCTCTAAAGTCTGACAGAATTCTTGGTTATTGGGTTGATGTTATTGGTTATTGGTAGAGATTCAATTGGTAATCGATCCATGTAAAATACCAATATACAGCTGCATTAGCAAGACTTAGAAACCGAACCCAACACAGTTGGGCAACATCGATATATTTTTTCAAATGAAAATTGACAAGAAAATATTTTCAGAAATGAAACATTAAATTGGGTTTTTTATAACTGCCTAGATTCTGCAATATCACGGTGCTGGGGTCCAAGCTATTCAGGCTATAAATCTCATTTCGATGAACGAAGGGCGTTTATAACTTGTACCCGCACACAATTGAAACAGTAGAGATTAGAGGGTATAGACTAGTACACCAACATGAGCCGGGATTTTCACTACAGCTTTGTACATTAACTTCCTTTATACTCGTGCATTTAAAGACAATGGATTGTTTTATTTATTCTCACTGAACGAATATTGTGGCGTACGCCAGAAGGCACTCTACACTACGATGTTATGTTTTAAAATGTTTTCTGTTTAGATAGAAAGAACAAATGGGTGTCAGTGCTAGAGAACAATACAGGTTATATTTATTTAGTTAATCGGTTTTATTTTCATTTGTTTTTTTGTAAAATATTTAGATTTCAGTAAGGCCAGGTGCATAGTACTCAAATGTGTACTATACACCTGGCCTTAGGCGTACGTGTATGACTAGATGTATGAACGTAAATAAAGCAAAATGAGTATGTAAGGATCGTAGCAGCTGGCGTTCTGTAGTTTTGCTAACCCCTATCGGAAAAAGGCGTGAGTGTATGTATGTATTTTCCTAACCTACTAATTCTTTTATATGAAAGTATATCTTGATAATAATGACGCCTCAACTACTGAACAGGTTTGAATAAACTTTTCACACAGGTTGACCATGACCAAGATATATTATGCAGAAAATTTTATATTTAAAACAAAGTTCTACAAACAATATCGCAAGATGGTAAAATTACTGTATTTTTGCTAGCCTGCTCTGTCGCAATCATGGTCGCCCACTCTTTTTCCTTCCAGTTCTACATAAAATCACAAAAGAGTTTTTTTTTTATGCCCGTAAATTATTTTTCTACTTAACACTACCGTACTTTCTAATCTCTCCTTTCGTCCATCTTGATTTGTATCTCCTACAAATGACTTTGACCGTCATCCCTATGTAACACCCTCGCTATCTGGCCGGCCATCTGACAAAGCGTCATCGGCCGATGTTTGCCAAACGAGATAAGCGTGACCGATCTCTGGACACCCTTGCAGGAAGTGACGAACAGGGATTCATGGAGTTCTGTGAGTAATAATTCGGTGGCGTCTTGGTGATACAACTTTTCTAGAAAATATAGCTTTTATTTAATTAATTTGGTTGGGTAGAATGTCTTGCTGCAAGCAGATGATCATATTTATAAGCGACATGTTATTAAACACTAGCTTTTCTTGCAGCTTCTCTTATGAGTTATGCTTATTTATTAAAAAAATGGAGAGGATCTGGTGGTCGCAGCCAGCTGGCGAATATGTAACCTCCGACTACCCAGCATGATTTTCTTCTTTTTTACATCTTTCTGGTTTCCTTTTTAAGCAGTTGGGTTTTTGATTTTTAAATTATGTAACTTGTTTTTAAATCTTTTTACCATTTTATTTAGATTTATTTCTAAAAATATACGTGTTATATATTTTTGCTACCATCTCTTAAAACCCTTCATTTTGATACCCAACTTGATGGGCTTGGAAGAAAAAGAAAATTGGGACATCCACAATATGGCACCCATAATCCGCTATATTTATTTAAACAAAACGGACGGAGTCGGTCAAGACGAATCTAACGATATCTTAATTATTTACTCTGCCAGCGGTTTGAACGATATGAGGTCATAAAGTAAAAAGAAGATACGCGCGAAAAACATAACCCGTTATTTGCAGTCGGGTAAAAAGTTGCCTGGGTGACACTCGGCGACAGTGTAGTTTTCTCTGTGTGAATATGTCTGAAAGAATAATAATAAATACCTACATGAGATATTATTTCTAATCAGATCAGTACTTCTAGAGATTACAAACGTTGAGATAGATAATGATAAAATGAACGTGATAAATTACACGCAATAACAATTCAGATACCTAAATAACTTCTCAAAAGTTATGCACGCTATTATTTCCATTTCTTATGCAAGAGACGAACTATTGCTTTCGAATTTATTAAACCTTATTAATATCACTTTATTAAAGGCATTGGCAATTATTGTGCACTATTCGTTTCTTTATACTGTGTTATCAGCAAACCTCCAGCAATTAAGCATCAACTTAGATTAAATTGTTCAAAGTACCGCGCTGCGGCAATTATAGATATTTAATTCAATTTTAACTCTAGAATTACCTCGAATGTGTTACCTTTTTATTTTTATTCCGTTGAAAATTCTACCATGCTCAATACATTAAAATCATTATAATCACTAGCTATATTGCCACCATTTCGACGCAACTACACCTCTAAAATTTACGACCTCTAACTGACCCACAAACACGTGGTTTGACACTATAAAACATTCAAACTTTTTGCACATAGCCTACGAAAAACAGTACGACAAAAGCTATCCAGTGATATCGGGACGCATCCGGAATCATAACAGTGCATAGTCGACTCCACGGCTTCGTTGTTCGTGACGGAAGCAGCTCCTCCGGCCAGTAATGCGTTGACCTAGGTCGGCCTCCTTGCGACCGCTGCAACCATTACTCATTGAAAATTATACGAGACTAAGTGGTGTTTCGGGTACATCCAGTCATGCGAGTCCGCACCCTGTTTGCGAACATCGAATAACAACGCAACTCGAATGAGGTTTGCGTGTATCGATTGTTCCTGTAACAATTTATTACTTTGAATTTTTCGCTGATGCGTTTCCCGTTGTTAGAGTGGAGACGAATCGATGGTATGAAGCAATGGTTTGGAATGTGAATTGGTTGGCTCTCACGATATATTTTAAATTCTAACTCTGTTGCAGGTGCTCTTTGTTTTATAATGTTTATTATGTACTATAATCAAGTAAGATTTACGTGTTGTACGTCGTGGGTTTGAACCTAGGCAGGCGCTTTACTTTGTGTAAATTATTTCATCACCACTGCTCTCAAAACGGTGAAGGAAAACATCGTGAGGAAACCAGCATGTCCTAGATCCAAAAATTCGAAGAAATATGACATCTACCAACTCACACTGAGCTCGCTAGTGGATTACGGCCAATTCCTCCACACAGAGAGGAGGCCTGCCTGTGTCCCAGCAGTGGGAATATTAAAAGGCTGATGATAATCGAGATCAATACGGCACTTCTATAAAATATGTTAACATTATGGTGACAATTTTCGAGAGGACAGAAGGACTCACCTACGGTCAATATGGCAAATGTTATATACAAACTTGTTAGTAACTGCACCAAGAATTCAAGAACTCTTCATCCCAATCCCAAACAACAAATCCATTAGCCGTTACATCCCACAACTTTTAACAACAGAGATAACAGCGAACACATCAAACTTGTACGGAACCCTTGAACTTAAACCCTTTCGCTAATCTGGCCACAAGAGACACGCGCTCTTAATCCATCAGGAGTGAACTAATGAATGATGATAAATAGTTTTGTCAGAATTGAGAAGGGTTACTTTGCCTCATCATTGGGATTTTATCGGTAAATAGTTATGACGTGAGTGATATTTATGAAGTAAAGAAAGAAAGAAAAATATTTTATTTGTGCTTTGTAGCTTCTGCCAGTGGCTTCGCCCACGTGTATGTGAATATTATCCGCCACCACGTTCTACCTGTATAACTTTATTCAACTCGGTTCAGCCATTCATTGAGGTCGGATTGATTAATTACCAAACATCTATATATCTAAGGGTGGTATTTAATACTTTAACTGTAATTCCCCTTTTTTCAATCAAAATATTCGAAATTACTACCAAAAATACTGAATTGCACACTAAATTTGCTCATCAAATAAATGAATTATACTATACTGCTAGATCTTTAAAGCTTAACTGTTTTACTGAATAACTATCTGTTAACTAAAAGTAAATCTAATAATTCTTCGAGTGCAACAAAATATTTAAGTTTTAAGGGAGGGGGGGAAACGAAACAAAGTCGACGGAGCCCCGCTGCGCAGGGCTCCTATTTCTGTCTGCAGGGTCTAAAGTAACCTAACATGAAGGAGATGACGGGAGCTGAGTTCGCTCGCTTTGCTCGCTCACTTCAGCTCCCGTCATCTCCTTCGAACCTAACCTATCCGTGTCGGGGTGCCCTAAGCTCCCGAGCTCGCTTCGCTCGCTCTTGGACTAATTCACATTTATTTTATATTTAATTGAATAATTTGTGTGCAAATCAGTATTTTTGTTTTACGGTGAGTAATATTGTTTTGCAGTAGGTTATTAGTGGAGATATTTTGTTTGCTTAAATTTCTAAATAGAGGTGCAGTTAAAAATTCCCCTATATCTAAGCGTTTCAATGGTAGGATATTTTCTTATGTAGTTGTTGTTTTCCATCACTAGAAAAATATGGTTATTCCGAAGTTTCTAAAACCCTGACCAACTTCATGTTACCCATTTATTGATTTAATTTTAATCTGAATGCTTGCTTAAGCTACCTGTCTCTGTTTCTCTAGTCTCTGATATCTAGCTAGTATCATTCCACTTTTCGTCCATGACTATCAGTTTTTAGACATAGGACTAATTCAATATCAAGCTACATTCGATGATTTAATTTTTCACCAAAATATTACTTACAAAGCCTAGATACGAGTGTATTCTCAAATATGAGCACCATGTGTAAACATTTTCCCAAGAGTGATTTATGTGGCAGCTCGGCAGACCTCGGGTTTAACTTTACTAATGGCTTGGACAATGGGTTCGAACTACTATAGGCAAGACATAAGAGCTTAACCCTCTCGGGACTTCTGATCCGCAAAGAACAAGCCCGGGGTTACCGTGCATCCTTTGAAATTGGAACTATGATGATTTGACAGTTAGAATGGATAATGCGAATGAATGGAGACGTGGCTAATAGTATTAGTTCAGTTGATTGACTTTGTCTGTGTCAACACGGTGTTGATACGGTATTGTTCAGTTCCTTTCTAGTTGAATTGGTTAAAATAATATTAGCAAACCTAAAGTTCTTGTATATTTGCTAGCACAGATACACAAAACCGTTTGTCTAATAAAACTATTTGTAACAGGTTCAGTATCATAAAAATTAAAATTGATTTCACACTACTAGTCAGTTAATAAAATTGTCCTTCTCCATGGAAGTACATTATTAAAATCAACATTGTCTTTAACCTATTTCACCCAGGTTGATCTTGTTATGAAAGTTTGCATAGCTAAGTTCACATGTTTGTTTTCATAAGATAGTTAGAATTTGGTTTTGCACAATAGGTATTTCATACGTTCTAAATCCTAGGCATATCGTTAGAGGATGCTTTTTACCTACAATAAGTGTCCTCCAGGATTAGCGATAAATACAGACTATGCTAAGTGCCAGATCTAATATTCTGATAAAATTATGAGACTAATCCCCTAACAGTGAACAATGTGCTATACTTTAGTCCTTGGAGACTTTCGTTCTGTCTATTAGTACAGACAGCTGTTAGGTAACCAATGTTTGTGTTTTCTCTGTTCTAGAGACAGTTAGATCTAAATATAAACTAATATTATAAAGAGGTTAAATTGATTGTTTATATCTATGTTGTTGGATTATAAAGGTAAATGGGGCTTGTAAGTGACTAATTAGCGCTCTAGGGTAATAATGTAGCTAGAAAAGCCCTAGGGCGGTAAGTAATTTAAAAAAAACACTTCTTTCTTTCAAAAAGTTCACGTTCATCTAACCATCATACTGGCAATAGACATCATGCATTCAGCCCAATGACCAAAGAGGTCGATTTGCTATTCAGCCTTGTCTTCGTGTGAGTATAATAGTCATCAATTTTAAATATCGAACGGCGAAGCTCAAGTTTGTTCTTGAAAAAAAAAATTTTTTTTTAATGTTTAAAGCTGGTTTACGGCTGTCAGTGGCGTCTGTAAGCTGCGTCCGATAATTTGATTCCAGCTTTATTCTTGTAATGCTGGTTTTTCTACTTACCTCACAATCGAGATGTAAAGCAGAATAGTTAGCTCGGGTGTAAGCACCAATTGCAGCCCGAGATATTAACTAGCCCTTGGCTACTAATCTACTATTATTGTGTTTAACTGTATGATAATTGCATTTTAGTTGTATTAATAGTTGTATGATTGATTGTATTTTAATTGATATTTTAATTGTAATATTTAATTGTATTTTTAATTGTATTTAATGGTAGTTTTTTTTGTATTTCTATAAGTCTAATATCTTTGTGGTAGTAACATCGCATTGGCGATATAGCTGTTAAGGTGTTACTTACATAATTTTGAATAAATACATAAACAAAAAAAATATAAAAATGTTTGCAATATTTGTAAGAAAGTGAGAACCATGTTCCCATTTATCAAATGAATTAATTTACTTGTTAGTGCTTGTAACAATTTATATATAAACAAAGTACAGTCTAAAGTGTTAGACTGGGTGCATCGTCCTCACGTATTATAATAAATTAATGTATGTATGTGAATATTGTAAAACGCGTTTTTTTAGAGAATAATTGTGCAGTTTATTGTCCGTTCTAATCCATAATAAGCTACTTTTCCGAATGGACGGTAGACCAATTATTATTACATTTAAATTATTTTTTTTGACATTCAATAGTGCAGCTTAGTGGCCAAACTGAAATACAGAATTAGATTTTAACTTTGACTATGTTTGTTTAAGGATATATTTGAGCGCACTGATCAAATTACTTATTAGTTTCAATATTTTATAACAGAAAGCTACACTCAGCGATAGTCCACGGATAGGTCATGGGAAGAAGCTTAATCTTATGATTTGTTTTTATTTATTATTCTATAGTAGTATACATACCCGGCAAAACACAATGTTGCATAAAAAAATGTATACTAACCTCTTAACTCAACAAATAGAGTATTACAGATTTTTATAAAAAATAATAATATTGATTTCAATGAGCGTGAATACATTGACTACTACAGTAGGTACAGATAGACTCAAATAGAGATCTGCCCCATTACTTTCACAATTGTACCGTCCACTCCCTACGTATAAGCGCCCCAATCACATCGAAAACTTAATTGATTAAAACTTAGTAAAGACGAGAACTATATACCAACTAACGTTCGTGAACTGGTGCAATATTCGCGCCAGTGTCGCCCTCTGTCCATCTAAGTCGAGCAAATTGTTTACGACAACCCAGTTTTCAGAGGAAACTATTTAATTCAGTTGCCGTGCCATCCCAGGAAGTCGGTACTTCGGCAGTAAGTTGGTGGTGGTAGCACTTTACTACCGATGGTATGCCATGTAGTGTAGTGAAGGCCTGAATACAACTAGTTATAACGATAATTTGCATGTGACGTTATTTGTGGGAATATATTCATGGATTTTGGATTTGGTTTTTGATATTATTGAGTTGTGATTTTCTTTATAGTGGTTGTAAATAACCTTTAGGACAAAAATTATGAGTTTCTAATGGATAACATTGTCCACTTGCAAGAAAAACTTAACTAAGAATTAGTTGCTAACACGAGGGTAAATTGACAATATTGTATACCAACTTAACCTCGTATTGGGAACTAACTCTGAGTTTAGTTTTTCGTGCAAGTGGGAATTATTGTATCAATTTTCTTATTTGTTTCTTTTTTTTTTGTACAGTTTAGGGTCGTTTTTTGAATTTAGACCGTCACATGGATACTTTTACAAAGGATACTTTTTGTCCCTGTAAAAGCGGTATACCTGTATTATAATTAACTATTTTAGTTACCACAGGTTTAACCCGCGTAACGTATTATTAAAACGGAAACTAAAGTAAATAAAATAAAGTTACATCAAACTTTTCCAGCAAAATAAATTCAATCGATCAGAAAAGCAGGTTTATAAATACAATAGGAGGTAAGATTTAGAAATATTTTTCGCGTAGACATGTAGGAAATGAACATGTCTCAGTCATAAGCCTACAAGACACGTCGCTCGCTGTGTTAGCGCAAAATAGCGCTTGTCTGTAAAATGTGAGCCTTTATACCCGACTGCCGAAGGAGGGTTATGTGTTTATCAGTCTTTGTATGTATGTATGTTTGTTCCTATGTGGCGTTCTAGAGACCAAACGCGTTGGCCGATTTTGATGATTCTACTAAAAAGACGTAAACAAGAAGAAAATCATGCTGTGCTGTCGGAGAATACATCTGGTTTCGGTCAGCCAGCTCGCGAATATGTATCCTCCGATTGCACAGCATGATTTTCTTTATTGGAATGGCAATTCATCATCATCAGCCTATAGCAGTCCGCTGCTGGATATAGGCCTCTCCAATTTCACGCCAGTTGTTTCGATCTTCAGCAACTCTCATCCAGTTGCTACCAGCCACCCTGCGAAGATCTTTGCTCCACCTAGCGTGAGGGCGTCCTACCTAACGTTTACCAGTTCACAGTCTCCACTCAAGAACACGTCTACTATCCCGTCATAGGTTCTACGAATGGACTCAACCACTGTTCATGGCTGACAATGATTTTTAAGAACAGGGAAAAATAACGCTGCAGTGAAATACCTGGCAAGTAGTAACACAGCAACAGAAGGTTTAAAAAAAAAATAACTTGGTACCTTCAGGCTTGCCAGAGAAAAAGGTCTTGACACGGACAGACAGAAAATGAATGAATTTATGTACTTTATTATGAACAAAATAGTTTTACAGTGGTAAAAGTAACGGTTATTTAAAACAGACTTAATAAAAAACTGGCCAAGCGAGAGTCGGACTCACGCACCGAGCTACATTCACCAAAATAATTAGTTATCATTACCGAAGTTCATAAACAATGATAGCACCGAACATTGCTCTAGCGAAAATATAAACTGGATTGAGAAACAAAATTACATAACTTTGCCGTTGGAAAACTGTTGTACCCATACGGTTGCGTCCAGTTTTCCAACTGCAAATAAGTTAATAACTTCTTTTTTCTAAAAGTTATGGATTTCGGATTTTTGCCTAAACTTGTGCCTTTCTTCAGTATCCAGGGATTCTTGGGTGAATGCTGGGGACATTGATATTTTTCTTTTTTCTTCAGCTGTTACAGCAATATTTTTAGATTGCACCGGATAATCTTTTGTACTCGGTTGTGGAGAGTCAGTGGAATGCAGATTTATCATTTCAGATATCTTAGCTACTTTACTCGACTTCCAACCTTCATGCTTTTTAATGAAAGTTGCCGATGTTCTGTGAAAGCAGTGACCCGAATATAGATTTGAGTTTGGCAAATTAAGGTTGGTGGCTATCTCTTTAGGAATACTTGAAATCTTGTTTTTGAAAAAATGGTAAATATTTTGCCCAAGTCTATGTTATTTTAAAGAAATTGTTGAAAGTAAATGAAAATAAAGTCTTTAAAAAAGTATATTCTGTTATTTATACTTAACTTTATGTTGAATTTTACATCGCGTTGTAATTGAGCAGCTGTATAGAAAGTTCGAACATGGTTCAATAGAAATGTGAAAATGGAACTAGTTTTTTTAATAATTTGACAGCTGTCAGTTGAAAACGATTCTCCCTAGGACTGAAAAGTATTACTTTCAACCTAGAAGACCTACTTTCCGAGTATGAGTAATGAAAAAACCACCTTTCACGCGGGCGGAGCCGCTGGCAGAAGCTAGTCCTTTATAAGGCTCAATTCCATCCGACCTCAAATCAACAGTTCTGAAGCTGTCACTCAACGAATAAGTACCGATAACATTTTCAAAATAAGCGCACCGATTGACTCATTTATTCGCCGTCAATTTAAAGTATTTACCCACTGATGCGACATCAATTCCGCATTATAGTCCGTCGAGCCATGACAGTGAAATACGTATCGTCCGGAAATATATTTTTAAATAAAAGCTCATGTGAAAAGCCCAATATTAAAGGTGTTTACTTAAGCATTATTAATGGTTCATATTTAATACTGTAAACCGTTAAGTTGGATTTATTTCTGGCTTTTACGGTTTCTTGAAAATATGCGATTTTAAATATTTCAATGTGTGTGCAGCAAATAGCTACATTGATTTTTGCAAAAATAAGAGGAAAGTAAAACTATGTATTGTTTGTGAGCAATGTTCCAATTAGGTTTTCGCATTCTTGTCTATAGTAACTTCGTAATACGTTAGGCCTGTTCAGGTGTTACAACTGACTTGCCGCCTTCAACCTTTTATAGCAGAACTTTTTATGTCATAATATTATTATGCATAACAACGGATAGCATAAACATCATTTCGAAGAAAATCGTTTGGCACACACTCATTTATCATACTTTCAAACTCATAATTTTGTAAGTCAGAATCATCTGTAGGCATAAATTTCATATTGATAGTCATTAAAAGGCGTAACCATCATATCTCAGCAAGTTCACAGTCAGAATCGTCTTTCAGCATACATTTCATATCTATATTAATTGAAATACTCATCTATCACATTACAGATAATTCATAGTTAGAGTAATTTTGTATTTTTACCATAGTAAAAGATTGATTGAACACAATTGTTTTTTGTGTTTTAATTCGCTACACCAGCATACACCACGCATGCAGCAAGCATGTAAGCAAGCAGGCAAGTGAGCAGCAGCAAGCATGCAACGTGAAAGCAAGAATGCAAGTGAGCATGCAGCATGCAGCAGGTATGGTTTCTGTCACGGCTCCGGCGCTGTGGGGCTCCGGCGGTCCATAGAGACACTCTCCCAAAGAGAAACTTAAGGAGATTAATGTAATGACTGTGCCTGCTCAGTATATTTATGAAAATCTTTAATATGCACATAAAAATAAAAAAAAATGTTTAAAAATACAGTACACATACCCATAACATAAATACTAGACACAAATACAAATTTGCAGTACCTACACCAAGATCTAAGCCTGAATAAATTCAAATCATATATTAAACGTTAGTTGTGCCAGAAGGCGATTTATACCGTTAAATATTACGTTAAGGATAAAAAGGCTTGGGATTGAGCTGCTCTAATTAATTTATAACATACTACTACATTTGTTTCATTTTTACTACATTTGTTTTTTTGCGTGATGTTTTTTTTTGTATACTAACAATGACAAGAATGTTTACTTTTAAAGTATTATATTATTTTATTTTAATTATTTATTTTATTTATTAAAACTTTATGCATAAGTACAAAGGCGGACTTAATGCCTTAGGCATTTTCTACCAGTCGACCTTAGGTTGGTGCAGAGATAAAACAAGGCAGGTGCAACTAAATGATAGGACGAATAGAGAAAAAATACGTAAAAAAAAAGGAATAACAAATATATACTTAGATACATACATACATATAAACGATGTTATAGATAATCCGAAACGAACAAATCAATTTTGTGATGATTCTGCAAACTTCTTGCGAATGTGCTCACGTGCCTTCAATTTGAAAGAAAGCTGACTGGTTGTCATCCTGATGTTCTGCGGGAGCGCATTCCAAAGGGAGATTGCCTGGACAAAGAAGGACGAGTGGATAAACCCAGAGCGGTGGGAGGGACATTGTAGAAGACGATTATTGGTGGAGCGAAGATTCTTACTGTGGCAACGATAATAACTGTGAATGTGACGACTATGTGGATCATTCTTTATTTTTTGGTTTTTATTGTAATTTTTCTTAGTTAATCATGGTCTGGCAGCTTGAGTATTTTTTGCGGCCTACTATCGAATCGGTGAGCTCCTTAAATTCTATTTTGAGCTGCTCGGTTATTTACAAATGCGTGCACTGCCTGGACAGGTCCACTCAATCTGGCTGGTTTTGTCCTTAAAAATCTTGGTTAGATCATGTGAACACCATGTAGACTCTACATGGTCTTCACATGATCCAACCAAGATTTTGTCTGGAGTTTTAAAGAGACTGTGACCTCAGAGTTTGTTTCGGGCTTTCTTCTCAGAGTAGGCCGACCTCATCTAGTTTTGAAAAATATGATCGACATGAAAATTGTTTGTACAAACCAACTTACAGAAATAAAATCATTTATCATTTAACACAAATTCAGAAAGATAAACAACCCAAATCAAAAAGCATCAGCATCCAACCCTGATTGATGTCATAGTCTGCCGCGTCAAATCCGGATGGAAACTTTAAAACGGTCCGACGTTTTAACCGGGCCGGCCGTAATTGCAGTAACAAGGGTGCTCTAACGTTATTTAGTCCGGTCGCATTAACGTCCCGCTGCTGTCACGTTCCGAACACACTTCGCTTTTAATTATATTTATTTGGCAATACACGCTTTTGTCACTTTTATGGGTGGGAAGTAATGTGATGAGACGGTAAAGTGGTGGTGGTTATGGGTTTTATGAGTTTTAGGACGGCCCGTGTATGTTAAACTTTTTGCAGGATTTTTTATACAATTTTTACAGCCTGCTTATGTAAAATAATAAGTAATATTGTCTTCGCTAAATTCCTTACTAATTTTCACCTGACTGCGCGATACAAAGGAGTGTAATGTGTTTATCAGTCTATGTATGTATGTTTGTTCCTATGTGGCGTTCTAGAGAACAAACGCGTAAGCCGATTTTGAAGATTCTTAGACAATCGCTTCATCTTAAACTTGCGAGTGTCACTGACTAAATAAAAAGTGAAAAAAGAAAATAGCGGATTTTGAGCGCCATATTGTAGAGTTTTTCTTCCGAACCCGTCATGTGGGTTATCAAAATGAAGGGTTTTAAGAGGTGATTACAAAAATATAAAACATTTACATTATATTTAAAAGTAATTCAAAAAACAATAATGGTTACAAAAATGTAAAAATAACAAAAGTTAATGTAATAAATCGAAAAACCCAACTGCTTAGGAAACGAACTGAAAAGACGTAAACAAGAAGAAAATCATGCTGTGCAGTCGGAAGACACATAATCGCGAGCAGACTGACTTTTAAGTCTGTTTACGTCTTTTTATTAGTTCGCTTCTTAGCAGTCGGTTTTTTTTTGTAATGTGGTACTGTATAGGTACACAAGCTATTCACTATCTTGTTTACACTTTGTTATTTATTAGTCCATGAAATAATATGTAGTTATTAACCTTAAACAAAACATTGCCTATGTGCAAAATTATTAGTTTAAGGATGATATAGCTATAGAAACGAGTTAAGAGAAAAATAAAATAGAAATCAAATTAAATCACTAGTATAACAAGTATAATAAAAAAATAAAACCCTCGAAACATTTTGACTTTGTACTATATAATTTATCTAGTAGTAGACACGCTTAGATCGAGAATCTATTGAACACGTAATTATGACACGATATCTTGCGAAAACACCCCGATTCAAACAGTAAACGCCCATAACTTTTGAACGGCTGAACCGATTCTCATAAAACATAGCTAATAAAAGAAAACTCTCGATAAAGCCAGCTTTCCAACAAAATAAAAATCGCTTCATCCTTTTAAGAGCTATGATGCCACAGACAGATACACATATACATAAATACACAAAGGTAAACACGTCAAACTCAGAACACCCCTCTTTTTCCGTCGGTGGTTAAAAAGAACTAGTTGTATCGATATAGCTTGTCATGAATTACATCAAATATTTATTTATCAAAATATCAATACACAAAGAACATCATCACAAATACTCGTAATAATAAAATACCAGTGTGTTGATCATCTCTATCAAATCATCCAAAATATGTATTAATTGAGTAAGTCTTTTTACTAGCCAACCAATCACTACTAATTAACAAGCCTAAAATCAGAGGACCCAATTTCGAGGATTTTAACAAACCATTGTCATCAAATAAAGTGCTGTCAGCCTCGAAAATGTTCTACACTTAATTATGTCGATGAATGGCGATGATTATCGATACCGAAAATAGTTTTCACAATGTAGTTGTTGCCCGTCCCGCCTGTCAATCAAACAAGATCGATGGCTAGTTATGTGCAAACTGTTGTTAAGCCCGGATTAACGCACTGCGATAATCTATAGTATGACAACACTAGCACGCACACATTGATACTTACGCGTTCCAAATTTAATTTAGATTACTTTTTAATCGTGGTGCATTGTGACGTGGCAAATCTTTTTTGCATCTGTTTCAGTATTTTTGGTATAAGTACCACAATCTTGCATACAAATGTGGGATTAATTTTATTTCATCACAAATTATCATGATAAATTAGGTACCTCAGTATTACCGGAATACTGAAATTTTAACATAATAAATCATAATAGTGGGCATTTTTTTATAAAAATCTGCACGGTTTGCAGGAATGGCTTAGCAGATATTTAATTTAAATCTGAATTTATAATATTTTAATCAAATGCTAAACACCTTCGAGATTCTTATAAATAAGGATGATTTTAAATTTACTTTTTATAGCTATGAAACAGTACAGCTACACAGAAAAAGGAGATAAGAAAATATTATAGTAGGTTTTAATTAAATAGCAGGAACCGAACATTATTGTTCCTAGAAGTAGAACCATATAATAAAGGCAGCAGAGTATCTGTGCTTCACATCTACCGGTAATACATCCCATGATAACTGACTCGCTCACAATATGCACCGAAATTTAGAGCTGTACCGTGGACCTTAGTGAATTGTACTGCAGTGATCCTCCGTTACGACCTCTTGACATCCTGCAATCACTCGTGGTAGACATCTCGAGTCGGTATCGTATATCGAACGCTCGAGAGCAAGTATCGAGTGAGAGTCGAGAGACCTCGTAATGTGAACTAACGCACACTTGATCGTCCGCCAGCCGAAGACCGAAATTCGATTAATGTTTGAACCCGCCGCTACTCACTCCGCTTCAAGTTCGCTACGACTAATCGAATCTCAATTCGACACAGACCCGAAACGTATTCCTGGAGTTCGTATCGACTGTTTGCTATGCACCTGCTACGAGATACTAACCGGAAAAAAATTAAAAATAGTAAAAATATTTTTCTCATCGAAAATTCGTATATATTACCAAATTATTTCTTTTTCAAAGAACACTCGTCACAGTATTCAACCACTATGAACGGACCACAATGCAGCCAATTATTCCATTCTATTGTCATACAAATAAAACTCAAACTTTACCAAAAATGGAGGATAACCAAACTGACACGAGTGTATGCGAATTGAATCTGAATACAATGTCAGCATAACTAAAGAGTTTGACTTTAGACTAAAATGACCGTCCAGTGTAACATGAGCTCCTATGTGTCCCACTCGGTCTTAATCGGAGGGTAAAAAAGGGCTAAAGGTAAGTGAAGTCGGGGTCTGGACTAAATGGGTAGCTAATATCATTGGGTTGTTCCGCGCCAGCGCTTGAGTGACAGTCCCCTGTGCAAGACAGAGACTGAAATTGTTTGTAGAAGCGCATTGCGGGAGAGTCGGCCCATCAACTATAAACATAGCTTTCGTGAGCATCTCTGGCAAAATTCACGAATTTTTGGTTTAAACTTTTGTATTGATATTTAACTTAACTAAATTGTGATATGTTTGAATAACATTGAGCCAAATAGATACCTACTTGTTTATCTGATATGGGATCATACAGATAAGTATATGTCCGTGCTAATCTGGTTCAGATCAGTAAGGCCTTTGTGACTGACAACATACCGTTTTGAAGTTGAGCTCAAGCCAAAATAATCGTAAGTCATTTAAAGTCCAGTCTAGCAGCCACACTACTAAGATCATCGCTCCTCTACCTAGCCAGACCTTCACTAAGTTATTCGACATTATAACGATTACATAAAAAGCAGATACATAAAGATCTGGGATTGGTCATACGGTGGCGCAAACAAAAACATCCGATTAACGTATTGATAACCAATCAGACATCCATCGAAGAAAATAATTATGATAAGAAAATCAAATCGGTACGATTATAAAAACTGAATTCAAGATTTCGATGAAAATAACGTAATCATTTATTTGTTTTCGATATAAAGTAAAGCATTCATTTATTGATTTTCAGTGACAAAGCATAACTTCGGGTCACGATGCAGTTTTTAGTCGCTCTTCTTTTGTTTGGAACGCTGGTATACTCTGAAGATGTGTCTAAACCTTCTGTTTACAATCCTGCATATGGGTACTTGAAGAACATAGGAATTCCAGAGGCGGAGAGAATTCGGAAGGCGGAGGAAGCAGGCTCTAGGATTGTCGGAGGAGTGCCGGCCGCACTTGGACAATATCCCTTCCAGGTCCGTATTGATATCTAAACTATAGACTATCTTCGCGATATCTAACTACGTATTGTTAGGAGTATCGTTTGCGTTATTCCCTTGTGAAATTAGCAGAGTAATCTAATGACGTCAAGTTATACGAGTACTAATGCACTCGTCTAACCTAACGTTGTCGTCGTGCAGGTAATGATTCATAGAGTTGTATTGTGTGAGTTTATGTTGAACAGCTAAATTCTGTTTGTGGTTCTGCGAAAATTTATTTATTTTATGTCACTGGAGCTAATCTGAAAACATGTGTAAAACTCTGAATGATGTAACCCTCTTAACAGTTGTGATGCCCGCGCACTGTGACCCACCAGGTCTATGGCTAGATGTCTGATGTGATGGTCTAGGCTTGTAACATTTTACAAATTGTGTTATTTTTCATATTAAATATATGTGGGGTTTAGTCAATAGTACTGACGTTAAAACAAATCGCAAGCACACCATCTGGCGGCAAAGCAAAACAAAAACGCATTGGCGCGCTTCATCTAACCACTTGCGTGGTAGGGATAGTAGAATATGGCAGTTGAGTACTGACAGCCTTAGAGCGAACACGTCGTAGAATCAGTGTCGATCCGTAATATTAGTAAGCAGGATTGTAACTGTGAATATTTGAATAAACCCAGTGTATCGAATAATTTTTGTGATTTCATTTGCACGATTGTAAACACCGACCTGCCCACACACGATGCCTTAACCTAAGGGAATACATCCTGACTTTCCGATGGTTTACATCTATCGGCCAGCCTTGATGCGACATATATAAGATAGTGACAATCCTGATTATAAAATATTATCATCCCTTATCGTTTTCATTGGCATACAGCACATGGAAAAAAAGCAGACACAAAACAAAAGTGATAGATGCAGTAACACACGCAAGGCGATTGAAGTGGCAATGGGCCGCACACATTGCCCGCTATCCAAAAGAAAGATGGTCCAAACAAGTAACAAAGTGGATAGGCCCTGGAAGTAAACGACCAAAAGGCAGAACACAAGGTCGCTGGATTGACGAGATATTGAAAATAGTGGGACTGGTTGGAAGCAGAAAAAAACCAGAAAAAAATGGAGGCAATTAGATGAGGACTTTACCCGTAACGGGCCATGCCAGATTTTTTTTTCGTTTTAAAATATGTTTTATGGCATTTCTTTTCTAATTTTTCTTTCGTTACTGTCTTGCAAATAAAATAGGATTATAATAATAATGATGATATAAAAGCAGTGGACAAGGGACTCACCCCGCTCTCCTTGGTAAATGAGAACTGGCGCAAGCCTGTAGTGTTTGACACTAACGACCGCAGGGAGGTATGACAGAGTAAGGAGCTTTACGGACGCTTTTTCCGGACCCTACGTGGTTCCGATGTAGACCAATCAGTGTCCGTAGCCCGGCTGCGTTTTGGTGACCTCTTTGGAGAAACCGAAGATTTTTTATGTGAAGTTATCATGACGAATAACTACCGGCGATTTGTTGTGAAGGATGGCACGGTTGATATCTGTCGGGCATGTCACCGCCCGGGTGAATCGATCCGCCACATTATCTCTGGTTGTTCTCGGCTCGCTAACGAAGAGAACTTGCATAAGCACAACCTTGTAGCCAGGATGATCGATCAGCAACTTGCTCTGAAATACACTATTGTGGCATCGGAGGTGCTGTAATACAGGCATGTGCCCAAACCAGTTCTCGATAAAGGCAATATCACATTGTACTGGGATTGGCCCATCATCACTGACAGGACTATTATAGCCAATAAAACTGATATTGTGGTGGTCGGCCGAATCGAGAGGCGTGCAATGATTGTTGACATAACTGTCCCGCATGACGGGAACCTCGTGAAAGCCGAGAAAGATAAACAAATCAAGTATCTTGACTTAGCTCGCGAGGTTGTCGACCATGTGGGATGATGACACAGCGATCATTGTACCGATAGTCGTGTCTGCCAACGGCGAGCCAAGCCTTAAACAAACTCAACAACAACAAACAACGCATGCAAACAAGCCTCGACCAACACCTTAGGAGGCTCTCGCTAGGCGGCTGGGTTAAGGGCCTGATCCAGAAAGCAGTACTGCTGGACACCGAGCCGTGTCCAGGATTAGGTTATTGTTAGGATGTTCCTCTCTCTGGAGCCCTGACCGCCGGTAGCTTGGACCCTGTTCCCGATACCGGTGCGCCTCTATTTTTATATTTTTAAATGTTTTTGTTTTTAATTTATTTTATAAAAATATTTAAAAATGTACAAAATAAGAAATTTAATGAATAAAGGGCATAATAATAATTCTTTGCGTTGCAGGCTGGCATTCTTGGCGACATCGTTCAAGGCAATGAAGCCTTTCTCAGCGTTTGCGGAGGTTCACTCATTTCTGCCAGTCGTGTTCTCACCGCGGCCCACTGCTGGACTGACGGTGTCCTCACCGTGTGGCGTTTTACCATCGTTCTTGGCTCCGTTCACTTGTTCAGCGGTGGTACCAGAGTTGAGACTAGTGCGGTCGCCTCACACCCGAACTGGACTCCGGGATTGACTCGTAATGATGTTGCGGTGGCGTATTTTGCGACACCGGTTACATTATCAGGTTAGTATCTTGTAGTATTTTAATCTGCACATTTAGTAAGATTATTACTTCTTAAAAGCTATGTTGTCTCTTCATCTTTTCATCCCACGGGTATAGAACGGGTATAGAATACCCGCGAGATCATTTATCGTTTATAGCCTATGTCACCCGGAGTAGTGTAGCTTACCAACGGTGAAGGATTTTTTGAAATCGGTCCAGTAATTTTTATGTTTATTCGTTACATACAAAAATACAAACATACAAATCTTTCCTCTTTATAATATTATATATTAGTATATATTATTATTATTAAATATTAAGTATAGATATAGAAATGATAGAAGCTGTTATAAGTGCTGACTCGACAAAGGAAGTGGTCAATACGATTACGGGCAGGTTTAATAAAAATTATAATAATGTTGTTTGTTTTACAGCTACTATTGCTCCGGTTGCTCTACCTAGTGGATCAGAACTGTTCGAGTCTTTTGCTGGAGAGAGGGCGATTGTTGTTGGTTTTGGTGCAACCAGTGATGGTAAGTTAATATTCATCAAATTTAAAACAAAACGAGTGACGTCTTGATCTATTGCATAGTAAATTAAATAGATAAATTAGTTAAGCTATCGACAGTCGGTTAAAAATAAAGTACAAATTGAAGAACCAACAAACAAAAGATGATAATCATCGTCAATATAAATATTTTTTGTACAGAATTTAAATCAAGGCATACTGCTTAGTTCATTTTTAGATTTTTGCCGCGACTCTGGGTCAATGCCTTGTCCTAACGTTCTGCAATCCGAGATACAGGATGCCGCCTAGTTCGGATGCAGAAAGTCCTATATGTACCAACACCTAGCCGTACATTCTCATTTTAATTTTATCTGTAATATGTGTGTAATATCTTTGTGGAATAAATATTATTTGATTTGATTTGATTTGAATTTGTTCCTTTTTCTAGCTGGCAGTATTTCTTCGAATCAGTTCCTGAGCCACGTTGGCGTGTCTGTGATAACCAACAGCGACTGCTCTTGGGCATTCCCTATCATCCTCCAACCTTCTAACATATGCACCAGTGGTCTTGGAAGTGTCGGCTTCTGCAGGGGAGACTCTGGTGGTCCTCTTATTATCAACAGGGTCGGCAAACAGATCTTGGTATGGATATTACGATGCATTGAATAATATTATGACGTATGAAAAATTTGGAGACAAAATACCATGAGAACCGAAAACATTTTTTTTTGTTATTTACTCATCCAGTAAGAATTTCTATGTTCTATATTATTTGTAGTAATTATACATTTATTTGTAGTACTTTAAAATATTAAAGCACACCAGGGCATTTATAAATTAGGTAGGTAATAATATAGTAGTTAGGCAACATGAAATCCGTGTTATTGCAATAAAAGTGAGATATACGCATTTATCAGTACATATTATCAAACATCTAATTATATTAACGATTGATTTTAAACATTAAAATATTAGATTAATTAATTCCTTTTAATTTCCAGATTGGTGTTGCATCATTTGGATCTGCCCTGGGTTGCCAATCTCAGCTGCCAAATGCTTATGCCCGTGTCACTTCATTCATGGACTTCATCAACCGCAACATTTGAGCTTCCAACTTGCAAACCTTGTACTTACTTGTTCATTAATAAAACACTGTGCATACATATACTTTTTATTATGAACAGCAAATACAAACGTACTCCAGACTATTACCTGAATCAATAAATCACTATAGCACTTACAAAGTACACTCAGTCCTGTTTTTTTAACACTATAACAATATAGACTGAATAGTTGACCGATAATCTTCGATAAATAGTATTAACAAATACAACTGGAGAGGTATTTCAATAGGCAGATAAATATTATCAAAAGTATTCTCCTATAAGAAACGAGAACAAATATATCTTGTTGATATAGTCGGGTATTTTAATCTTTTAGTATTTATTGAACAATCTAATAAGTGTTTCGCCTTGTGTAGAACAAACGCAGTATTTTCAACGTTTCTTAGGTGAGAAACTAAACATGATCATACTTATTATTTTGCCCTTATCCCTGTTTATTTGAGTTTAGCGTAATATGTCATCTACTTCTATAATTCTCTGTTAGTTTTCATTTCAGTTATAACCTCTTTTTTCCATAATATCTTTCATATATGCCATGTTTCGTGTTTTTTGTGTCCTTTGTGTCTTGTATGTAAAACAAAAAGATATTTTTTGCTCAATACTCCTGGATAAGAAGTTTTAGGTTATATCTCTTATCATAATCGTCGGCGCTCCCATTTTTATCAGGTTATTCATGACGTAAGATCTCTTAAATTAAATTTATAGATTAGATTGTGAAATATTAGGGTGTGTTTTTATGTAATCACTACTTAAAGATTTTCAAATTATCGGAAGGGGATAATTTTGAGGGATTCATTGTTTTTCACCTGTTCTCAATGTACTACTGTATTGTATTTTTTAAGAAAAGTTGTGTGTGTCTCCTATTCAGGAATCATGTTGCAAAATAGTAGACAGATTTCAATGGAAACTTCTCAAAAGTGTCGCCAAAAGTGTGTGACTAATTTTGTAAACACGATTCCTACCCTCTTACTAATAAACACGGAATAAAGTTATACCAGGTTTAACAAAGGAATAACCATACATTTTCATAGGTTTATACGTGGTATACCTTTATTCCGTGTTTATTAGTAAGGGGGCTAGTGTTTACAAAGTTAGTACAAGTTATAGTCACAAATGTGTTAAAGTGGATCTTCTTACTATGAACTGCATTGAGGCAGCCACATAACTCCGTTAGTCACAACTCTTTATATTAAAGAATAGGCTTTTAAATTTCAGTTTTAGGGCAAACACCATTTATTAATTAATTTGTTTTGCACAAAAACTACGATATATTATGCATATTGTTATTCAAAACCCATTCGTAGATTCAGACTGACTAGACTGATTCGTCGATAGCCAAAGAATCTGGAAAAGAAAATTGACGATTTTGTTAATTTTTTGAGCAAATCGCTTATTAAAGCAGTGACATCATTATTTTATGATAGGGTCGAGCATGAATTGATAGTAGCGCAGTAATCTGAAATGATTTCAGATTTCGACATGATATTAAAATCAAACTCGCAATTGCTACACTATCATCAAGATAACTATCGGTACCTATTAGCTATCTGCAGATTAATTGCATCAGCATATAAAAATTATCTATATCACCTCTATATAATAATCTAGAAAATATTTTTGTGACTAGTTTCGGCTGGAACCACGATGAAAACCTTTGTATTAGCGTGTTTGGCTCTGGCAAGCTTTGCCTATGCGGGTGAATCCCCATACAGGAATACCGCTTATGGGTATCTGAAAAACGTTGGTATCCCTGAAGGTGAGAGGATCAGAGCGGCTGAGGAAAAGTATCTTAGCTCCAGGATCGTTGGAGGCGTACCTGCTGGCCAAGGCCAATACCCTTACCAGGTTTGTAGTTTTTTTTACATGTTACGATATTTGCACCATCCGATGCAAAAGTAGGTTTATTTAAGCATAAAAGTGCAACTGAGCTGACTGAAATATACTTTAAAGAAGTCAGCTCAAAACTTGTATTACTACTGTCTTGTATTGCTCGTACTAACTCCCCATTTAACTGAGAACTTATATAGATACTTATAATTTGAATGATTCCTGTTTCGTTCTGCATCCAATTTGTGAATACATAGATCTGTCGATTTAAGTATTCACAAATCCAATGACTTAGTCGTTGAGAGCTATTACTAATAAAATAAAGACTTACTATCTCTGCCAATCTTTTGAACTGTTATGACATTGTTTTAATTATATTCTGTCGTCTACTAGGCTGGTCTCCTTCTCTCCATCATCGGCTCCACTGGCACTGGTGTGTGTGGAGGTTCCCTGATCAGCGCAAGCCGAGTGGTCACTGCTGCCCATTGCTGGAGCGATGGTGTCAACCAAGTCTGGAGGGTCACGGTCGTCCTCGGCTCCACACTCCTCTTCTCTGGTGGTACCAGGGTTGACACCAGTGTCATTGCCATGCACCCTAACTGGACACCCGCTCTTATCCGTAACGATGTAGCTGTGATCTACCTGCCCAATCCTGTGCAATTGTCTGGTAAGTCTAACAATAGTTGGATACTTTGAAGAGAGCAAAGTGGTGCACATAAATTTGATAACAGAAAAAAAATATTGCGGTTGATTGAAAACGTCTCAGTAATACTTATCTCTATCTAATGGGGCGGGCTGTAAATCAGCGTTTATCAGCTTAGTAGCCACCCTTTACACTGGTCAGAATATGCTGAGTCTGCATATATTGTGCCTCAGAGCTAATTTGTGTTCGTTTATGTTCTGTTACGGTCGGCAATGAATGTTTTCTTTCTTTATTTTTATTAATTATGGAATACCTAAAATTCAATTCTGATTGTATCAAATCAAAATATTTATTGATGGCACTATTACGAGCCGGCATCAAACGAATCAACAAAAAAAAATACGGAAAGGATGCATTTCATTCAAATGCCTTGCATCCATCACTCATATTATGCAAAACACGTTTCATATTGTTTTGTCGACTAAATAGGTCTTAAGTTTTATATAGAAAATTATCCTTTTACGCCGGTGGTAACCGACTTTTATGTTGATTTTATTTTTATTTTCAGCTACCATTTCTCCAATTGCCCTGCCCACGGGATCATCAAACTTCGATGGTACCTCAGCTATTGCCTCCGGTTACGGCTTGACAGCTACCGGTGAGAAACTAGTTATTATATTAATACAAATAGCCAACATCATAAAATTGCCCTGACAAAGGTATCGTGTGACCCAGTTACTAGATTGTGCTGAACAGATAGGTATTGGCTCCATGTAAAATACTAGTTCTCAGCTGCATTAGGTCAAATAGGAAACCGATCTCAAAATAATTGGGAAGAGGTTAGACATACGTTTATTTTCGTGCTTTTGGTAAGAATAGAACACTATGATACAATAAAACATTAGATAAGAATAATAATTAAGAAAATAATGATGTTAGTGTATTGACTTTGACTTTGTGTTTGTTACATTGATAAAGGTCAAAACCATGATTACTTACTTTTTATTTACTTTCACCTGTCCCGGTTTGAAATTAATCAAATTGTCAATCTTTTTTTACGAATACACTACACACCATCCATATTTTTTTTATATCTCATATTGTGTATTAATTCCAGGTGGTGGCATCTCTACTAACCAGTTCTTGAGCCACGTCAGCTTGAACGTGATCGCTAACAGTGCCTGTAGCTATGCTTTCCCATTCGTGATCCAGCCTTCCAACCTTTGCACCAGCGGTATTGGTGGTGTTGGTACCTGCAGTGGTGACTCTGGTGGCCCTCTTGTTGCCACTGAAAATGGACAGAGAGTCTTGGTAAGAAGACAATGTATTTTTTTTCATGATTTATGTTATTATGCTTGCAGTTATCTCCCATAAGTAAGGCAATAAAAAAAGAAGATCTTTGGAATGTTCTATGTAGCTTTTTCTGAAGATCCTGCTCGTATCACATCTCTACCATACGTATGGACTTAAGATTTACTGCAGTTTAGGGGCGTATTAAAAAGATTATCTCAAGGTTGTCCTTTGAGCCAATCTATGTTAAATTGACCCTTCCGATCTATAATAATTATTTAAAGACTGTGGGTTGATGAAACATATCTGTTTCAACTACACCACGCTTAATTTTGATTAGTCTTTTCTGGATTTGGTTTTAAAATACTAAGCCTGGAATTAAATTAAATTATTATTGATTGTTCCAAAACAATAGCTGCCACGTTTTTTTTAAAACCAAGCTCATGGTTTTTATTATTAACCTAACTGTATATTTTCTTTTTTACAGATCGGTGTTACATCTTTTGGATCTGCTTTCGGCTGCCAAATCAACCTGCCATCAGTCTTCGCTCGAGTTACATCCTTCATCAGCTTCTTCAACCAACACTTGTAAATTATATAGGGAACTGAACAAAGCATCTGGAACATTAAATCATATAGAAACTATATGGAATTTTGTATGTTGTAGGAGTGGCAATTACTTTTGGGTTATATATTTTGTATTTTTGACCCGAAGATCAACAAAATTAAAACTTAGACTGAACAGAAAAAAATTAGCTTCTTCTGTGTAAAATTGAGAAAATACAAAACTATACTATTCCAATTTTCTTCGTTTTTATTTGGTGTATATCAAAGAAAACAAAGAAAGAAAAGTGTTTATTTGCCACAAAAACGACATAAAACATTATTTACGATACTTTCCATCGCGCCAACGTAAACGCATGTGGCGTTCTGTCATATCTGCTGACTCCAGTGAGAAACAGGCGTGAATAATGTCTACGAGTACCACAGAGTTGTTGTAAAATGTAAATATTCATTGATACCCGAAGGAAGTGTTTGTTTTTTACTGAGAATCATATAAGTATAAGTGATTGCATCATCAGCTCAGCCTATCGCAGTCCACAGCTCCGCAGGACATAGGTATCTTCCATGCTGGACCACAATTACACCCACACCCAGTCTAAGTCAGCTAAATTTTTAAGGTTCTCGATCCAAATAGCTAGTGGGAGAGTGACGCAACGCTTGCCGATACGTGGTCTCCACTCTAAAAGCTCTGGGCAAGTGGTAAAAAGTTAAAAATGATTATGAGAATGCCAAGCGCTATAGATATAGATTACATTTGGGCATTTCGACCAACACCATTGTTGATAGTACAACATTTTGTCAAGAGCCTCTGTACTTTGCTGAACTGGCTTTCGGTCCTTCGACAGATACCCGGCACCAGCATGGATGGTGATATTTATATTTTACACTAGCTATGCCCGCGGCTTCGCTCCCTTCAACTGACTGCCTACTCTATCCTACTTACCATCCTGCCTACCCTACTTGCCTTCTTTCCTGCCCTAACTACCTACCATTATTTTTTCTATCGAATATGGACAACGCCATCTATCTAATATGGAGTTCAACTGTCGGAGTGTCTGAATTGTTGTGATAATTTTACTTCTTGAACACTTTAAATTCATCTTACTTTTGATAGCGTAAACCGATTGCGTTGAAACTAAGTAATACTTCAAGTTACTCACAATTTTTACCCGACTGCCTAAGGAGGGTAATGTGTTTATCAATCTAAGTATGTATGTATGTATGTTTGGTCCTATGTGGCGTTCCAGAGACCAAACGCGTTAGCCGATTTTGATGATTCTTACGTCAATCGATTTGTTTTAACCCTACAAATGTCACTGGCTACATTAAAATTGTAAAATAAAAAAATTGCGGATTTTGGGCACCATATTGTGGGGCACCAATTTTTTTTTCTTCCAAGCCCGTCGTATGGGGTATCAAAATAAAGGGTTTTAAGAGGTGATTTCAAAAAGATATTACATTTATATGTTTAAATGTACCTAATTCTAAAAAAAAAAAAAGAAAGTTAAAAACAAAAAAATAATATTAAAAATAAAAAAACCCGACTGCTTAAAAAGCGAACTAAAAAGACGTAAACAAGAAGAAAATCATGCTGTGCAGTCGGAGGAAACATGTTCGCGAGCTAGCTGAACAAAATCAGATGTATCCTCCTTTTTATGTTTTTAATAAACTTTTTTATGTATAAAAGTTATCTACATTGGTTTCGTACATTTTACGTGATACTTGCACAAATAAACAGATAAACAGACAAACCGACAAAAAATTAAATAATGCTGTAAATGGGTTCTGTTGGTTTTAACACACTAGCTAAGTTTTTTGGAAATATTTTCGATGTACAAAAACGACTGTTCCACAGATGTATTATATATATTGATTACGTCTAATGATCCACCTTGCATTGATAAATAACAGACTGACTCATTTTTTGCACAACTTCAATATTTATTTTTGATGCGGGTGAAGTAGATACCTTTAAAAGAAGTAATACCAACTTGTTACTGTTCCTTTACAAGGCAATGGCCTCTTGTTATATAGAGAAGGGACGAGCATTAATCACTACGCTTGTTCAAGGCAGGTTGGTGATTTCAAACATGAATATTAACTATATAAATGCAGATTTTCTTACGATATGTTCTCTATCACCGAACTCAGCAAAGCTTAAATAAAATTAGAAAGTACATTATAATATTAATACTTAATGCAAGTAAGCTTAAAATAAAACAAACAGTCTTCCAAAACAAACACTACAAAGCGTAAAATAACTTTATTTTCCGAAGTCGGTGTCTTTGGTACCTATTGTTTTCCTTTTGTCGGCAAAGAAAGTTATTTTTCACTTTGTAGTGTTTTTGTTTTGGAAGTCGGTTCGATTTTTTGTTAAAAATTTGTTTTTTATTTATATCTTTTTAGTTTTGGTAGGTACCTCAAACTACCATGAAAATCATTTATAGCCAAAGTACATCTCATGACGATTCCAATACGCACACACATCGACTAGGATAAAAAACCGGCCAAGTGCGAGTCCGACTCGCGCACGAAGGGTTCCGTACCATTATCGCAAAAAACGGCACAAAAATCACGTTTGTTGTATGGGAGCCCCACTTTAATATTTATTTTATTCTAGTTTTAGTATTTGTTGTTATAGCGGTAACAGAAATACATCATCTGTGAAAATTTCAACTGTCTAGCTATCACGGTTCATCAGATACAACTTGGTGACAGACAGACAGACAGACAGACAGACAGACAGACAGACAGACGGACCGCGGAGTCTCAGTAATAGGGTCCCGTTTTTACCCTTTGGGTACGGAACCCTAAAAAGACTCTTTATTTCATGCAAAAAATAATACATGTTGAACATAAATTACAAAAAAAAAATGTAAATAACTTTCATTAGAATAAAGACTGATACGTCTATAAGATGAATTATTAATAATGAGATACGTAATTCAATAACAGATAAGTCCAAGTCATTCAAATTCCAAATAAATTATTGATTTATTTAATTCATAGTAATTAAAATTAAAATTATTAAACGTAGCAATAAATAATATGAAATTATTAATTTTAAATAGATGCAGAAATAATTTTAAATAACTAAAAATGGAGAAGACGATGGGGAGAGAAGCTAGGGTAAATTTTGGTGGGAACCGCTGTTGCTGAGAACAGCATTACATATAAAGTGCCAAAAATACCTTCTGCTGTACTTGGGGTGGAGTACCTTAACAAGCAGAGCCCTAGCCAGACCGAGTCATCCACGTCCCCGTCGTTCTCCCTGGTACCGGCTGCGACCGCGCCACCGCACGTCCACCACCCCGAGTTGCTGCTGAGCTATCGGATGCAGGGCGACGGGCGAATATTCTGCGCCTTAAAACAGAATCGACACACTATGGAGGATACCCGAAAAAAAACCCGAGCAAATCCGTAGGCTCCAAAGCGGCAGCCCCGCTAACGGATTAAGGCACAGTTGGCTAATCACTCGCTTGCCCCGACAATAACAGATTCAAGAAAACGAAACAGTAAGAAACCGGACCGATACCCTACCGACGACTTTTGGCTTTAAAACACGGACACGAATTGCTTTTCGGAATGTGAAAACGCTTAACGATGACAGTAGACTAGCCTAAGCAGAAGCAGTAATGTTAAATTACAACCTACAAATACTCGGTCTAGGCAAAGTGAGAAGAAACGGCTTCGGTGAACTGAGAACGCCCAGGGGCTTGACTTTGCTGTATTTTGGTAAAGAAAGTGAGGAAGATGTGCGCGAATACGGCGTAGGGCTCTTCCTGTCTAATACAGCTAAGAATAGCCTCCTGGACTGGAAGCCGATCTCAGAACGAATCATGTACGCCCGTTTTTACTCGAGAGCCCAGCAGATCTCCATCGTACAATGCTACGCCCAACTTATGCATCACCAGAGGATACCAAAAACGATTTCTACAACGTCCTCAACGGTACCATTAGGAGCTTTAAGAAACAAGATATCGTCTTAATCACGGAGGACATGAATGCAAAGGTTGGGAGCGTTAACACAAACCGCGAGCGGCACATGGGTACGCAGGGGCTTGGAGTTTGTAATGAGAACGGAGACCGATTTGACGAGTTTTGCCAGAACCACGACCTGACCATTAGAGGAACATTATTTATACATGGCGACCACCACAAGTACACGTGGAACTCACCAGATGGAGTCACCAAGAACCAGATTGACCACCTTGCCATAAGCGCCAAATGGCGTTCCTCATTGCTCGATGTCCGAAACCGCAGGGACGCCGATATTGATAGCGACCTCTCATTGAGAGGAAAAGCTTCCGGACGAATGGAACAAGGGTCTTTTGATAACTGTACCCAAGAAGGGAGATCTTTTGGGGGTATGTGGACAGGGTGTAAAGTCCCACAAACCTCCGTAGAAAAGGGAGGATCCTCCGACCAGACGGGTGTTGTGTCTGGTCCAGGCAACGGCCCAACGGTTGTTGCTGGGCTGTTGTATGTGTTCTAATCGCGCCGAAAACTTTGCTTGCGCGATGCAGGATTTGTGTGACGTCAATCAATCAATAATTTATTTTGTCGTCATTTGTACGTCATGTCATTAGTTCGTAAGTGGCGGCGTCGGTGCCGCTACATCACTCCCCTCCGGAGACCGGAGGTCGATAGCAGGTTAGGTTGAGTCGTCCGTACATCTTGTGATGTGTGCCTGGCCAGTGGAAGATTGGTTCCCGTGAGACGGAACCGGTAGTCGCAGAGTTCGCGGTGAGTCGGAACTGTATGCGGTTGTGCCCCAGTGAGTCGGGGTGATGATATCCCAGTGAGTCAGGATAGAGTTGCTGGCTCCAGTGGGTCGGAGCGGTGATGATGTCCCAGTGAGTCGGGACAGTGTTGCTGGCTCCAGTGGGTCGGAGCTATGATGATAGAAGCTGAGGGTGATGACCAGGAATGCGCGTCCACTGCATGCTGGTGGTCAGGATACCCCCGTAGATGCCGTGGGTACTGGCTGGTTGTGTGACTCGCTGCTCGAAAGCTTGAGGAAGTGATGCTGACCCCTTGGCACTAGTCACTAAAGTGCTAGCGACTGTTTATGGAGGGGCCCATTAATTGAGTGTGCAAGTCATCCCCTGCCATTTTACAGCCGCTTAGATCAACAGTGGTCACTATTGTTTTAGGTAATCGATCTTCGAAACCACCCAAACCCATAGACCAAACACTTGACTCCATATTCTGCAATAGTCCTGCACCAGCCGGGGATTGACCTTGGGTGCTCTTCCGTAGTGACTAGTGCATACAGGGATAATCGCTGGTTGGTGTCACATGGCATCCTACATGTCTAACAAGGCTTCTGCGAGTTGGTTTTGGCCCCTGGTACGCCTTTCAAAGTTCCGAGACCCTAGGGTCCTGAGAATCTCAAAAAAAAACTTGGCACATTTTATGTTTTATGTTATTTTGTGTACAATAAAGAATTTTATTAAGAAGAAATATGGACGTGACTTTTCCAATTTCAATATTCTTATTTTATAACGCGTATTAATTACCTTAAAAGATTGTAAGATTATCGTCATACGTAGGTAGGTAATATTAATTTGCGTAAAAACCAAATGAATATTAAAATTGATAAAGTCAGATTACAAAGGTGTTACATACATTTTGGATAAGATTAATTAGGTAAATAGAAAATCACATACAGAGTATTAAGATTACAAAACATACCCGTTATCTTATATAAAGGTATTTGTTCATGTACCCGTGAACTGCTCTCTAGCCAAGTTACAAACATTTCGTATCGAATCTCTTTCTACAATCGGTAACGCCTTTTAATTGTATGGTTTGACCACGTGACTTAACGTTCGTTCGTTCCTTAATGTGTCATTCCCATAAATTGATTCGTTTTTAACTACCGTTATCGATTGTAGACTGTCAACTTGGCTACAGGTGCTGGAGCAAAAATAAAATTTATCTGTGCTCCAATTATGAAACCAAAAAAAAAATATTTAAACAAGAAAAAAAAAACCTGGGTTCCAAAACAAAACACTAAATGACAAAAAATAACTTTCTTTTCGGATGTCGGTGTCGTTGGTTCCTATTATATTTTATCATTATTGACACCGATTTCTGAAAAGAAATTTATATCTCATGGGATCCCAATATTTTATTCTGACCGGATGACCACAATTTTCCAAATCGGTATAGGCGTCTTTGAGTAATCGGGGAACATACCCGTACATAAAAAAAAAGATATCGACGAATTGGGAACCTTCTCAGACAGATTTTATCCTCAGACAACTCTTATTAAATTAAAATGATTTTTATAACATATCTTCCCTAACAAAATAAAGTTGATGAAGATGAAAAAACTTTTTTTTGGCAAGAAAACTGCAACTAAAACTGCAGGTAAGCATAGATTATTACTTTTTTTATATACTTCGTAGGCTCGCGCTTGACCACTATCTCATCTAACGAGGGTAAAGCACGCTTGCCTAGAAGTAACCTATTCACTTTTGACTTAATGACCCCTAGGTTGAACCTATCGGGAAACACAAACTCCGGCAAGTAATTCCACTTCTTAGCTGTACGCACAATGAAAGTATTCCCAAAAAATTTTGTGCGTATGGGTGGGATGTCCACCATGCACCGATGATGGAACGGGCTAGGTGGCATTAGATAATGCAATTCCATCGCAATCTTCCTAAAATGTAGCTGATGAAAAACCGACAAGCTGGCAGTTCACAGCGATGTTCACAGCTTTGAGCTTTAACTCGACCAGCGCAGCGCCTCATTGCCGAAGAGCTTCGTGGCCCATTTTTGGATGAACTCATGTGCATCAAGCTAGTGTTTGGCAGATCCATCAAAAATATAACATAGAACATAGAACAGTACTCCATAGTTGATCGAACATGCGCTTGAAACAAGTTGAACAGCTGTTTTGTAAAGTGCCATCTTACCTTTGCCAGGATCTCCGCTGCAGAGCTGAGCTTTTTCATTAATGTATGGACCAAAATTGAGGATCGATGCAGTTATGCATGTTATTGGCACGGTTACATCTCAGCAAGATGCGACCGGGTAGAATTGGCTCTTTTAGCGTAAAAAAACACGCCTGGATTTTAGCAGCAATGAACCTGACCAGATTGGTATCGCTCCATTCGGATTCTGCCTTCAAAAATGGGTTCAAGCGTTCCACAGCGGTCTGACGATATTTTTTATGATCACAGAGAATTGCGGTCACTTTTATATTAACTGGGGACTTTTAATTGAAGTGACGCTGGTTCTTTTGTTAACGAGAAATAAAAATTCTTCAAACCAAACACCATCTCTAGTCTAGATTACCTTTGATCTGAGGCGTATGGATTTGACACACTCAGATGGTTATGAAGTTTTTGCAAAAATTACCTTCATTAAAACTCAATTAATTAAAAAATTCATTAGAACTTGGCTATATTTGTAATTGTTTGTCTACAGTGATTACTTTTTCCTCACGTAGTCTACAGATACTAATCTGCATGCATTTTTTTAATCTGTTAACGACTTTATATAAATACTAATCTGATATTTTCGTTCGAGATCAGTAATTTTAAAATAGCACAATTAAAGTATTAATTGTAGTAGCTTTAGTGGCCCTCGCCTGCGCGAATGTGCAGCACCCGATTGAGCGTAACACCGCGTATGGATATTTCAAAAAGTATTGCGATCCCATTGGCCTAAATCCGCAAAGCCGAGGAACAGATGACCTTAAAAAGGATTGTTGGTGGCAAGCCTTCTGTTCTTCGTCAATTCCCTTAACTGGTTAGCTGATATTTCTAATGATGCTTATTAACAAATATTGTTATATGACAAATACATTTTATTTATTACTGTTAAAAATTGATGATAGGAGTCCCTTATAACTATTTCAATATATGTTCCATAGGCTTGTCTCCTCGCTACTTACATATATATATCTGGTATATCTGGTACTGGAGTGTGAGGAGGTGTCCGCGTCGGTTGAAGTGTCACTAAGGTCCTCACCGCTGCCCACTGCTGTAATGACGATGTCAACCAGGCCTGGCGCTTCACCATAAATACATACGCATAAATACATACATATTAAATATAATGGCAATAAAATATAATGATGAATAAATCTATTAATAATCACAATCACAGGGTCTTTTTGAAATCGACACGCTAAGACAGTGACAGGTAATGTTCTATTACGAATCTTTTGAACACAGGCAATGATTGAGCACGTTTGATTGGATCTGGAAATGCATTCCACAGACGAGTAGCCTGGACAGTAAAGGATTTATTCAAAAAAATTGTGCAATGCGTTGGAATTTGACGTCGTAAGTTGTCTGATGACCCAAGTAAATTTTAGTGAGAATGGCGAAGAAACTGAAAACGTTTCTTAAGGTAAACTCGGGTGGAAGGAGTAAAGAGCACATTATTAAAGAGAAAGTATATCAGCATCCGGCGAAAGCAAATTGGCATCCACTTGAGCTTCGCACGAAATATTTACGTAATAATTTACGTTACCGTATCTTCAAATGCACGTCACCATGCCGCAACATTACATGTTGTCGTGCCTTTTAAAATTCCATACATTTAACAGCATTTCTGACACAAAGATGCAACGTGTAGTTTCGTTTCTTGTAGTTTCAGGCAGATAAAGCATTTCTGACAACTTTCTTGCACAACTAATCGCCAAGACATTTAAACAATAACTGAGCGAGCGCGTATTAGCACGTCATGTCAATGCAACGCGCCGACACCACATCGTTACATGTTCCCTACTTCGTGACGTGATGATGGGGACAAACCCTTATTCAATGTAAAATTATTTTGTTGCAGATTTCATCTCTCCAATTGCTCTGCCCTCTGAAGACCAACTGGAACAAGACTTTGCCGGTGTCTCCGCTGTGGCTTCTGGCTATGGTTTGACCAGTGATGGTAAGCATTAATTTGGCTTTTAAGCTTATTTTAACAAATTGGGATTTATTAATTTATTGTCTTTTTTTTAATTTTTGTAGTTGGTTCCATTTCAAATAGCACGAATCTGAATTACGTCAATGTGATTGTCATTCCATACAGTTATTGCTCTATTGCGGGAAGGCAAGGCCTGACCCTCCAACCTTCGAACATCTGTACCGGCGGACTCGGTGGCGTCGGCTCCTACAGAGGTGACTCTGGCGGTCCACTTGCCACCACCACCATTATTGATGGAGAACCTATTCTGGTATGTTCAGAATAAACCGGTCAATTGTGTGTCGGACAAAGGAGAGCCTTTGCGCGCGAGTCCGAATTTTCGAAAGTTCTCATTATGCTATCCATCTCTATAAATTAAGTTTTTTATTATTTTTTATTATTAGGCTGTGCAGTTTTAGAGATGGTTATCCAACTACTACTATTATAAACGTGAAAGTTTGTGAGGATGGATGGATGGAAGGATGTTTGTTACTCTTTTACGCAAAAACTACTGATCAGATGTTGATTAAACTTTAGGCAGCTAGTTTTACCTATTTTCTGGTAGTTTTCTTTTTAAGTATCGAAACATATTATTTTCAAAACCTCGCATTACGCCCTGTCATTTGACAGTTTACACCGCAAAAGTGACCCCGTATTCTTTTTTTAGGGTTCCGTACCCAAATGGTAAAAATGGGACCCTGTTACTTAGACTCCGCGGTTCGTCTGTATGTCTGTCACCAGACTGTATCTCATGAACCTACCGCTAAAGCCAGGCAGTTGAAATTTTCACAGATGATGTATTTCTGCTGCCGTTATAACAAAATAAACTAAAAACAATAAAATAAATATTTAAGTGGGGCTCCCATACAACAAACGTGATTTCTTTCCTGTTTTTTGCGATAGTGTACGGAGTCCTTCGTGCGCGAGTCCGACTCGCACTTGGCCGGTTTTTCATTATGTTATGCATCCGTGTTAGAATCACAGAAGTTCAAAGTGAAAAATAACTTTATTTTTGGAAGACAGTGTCCATAACGCAAAAAATGTAACCTACCAAAGACACTGACTTTCAAAAATAAAGTTTTTTTTCACTTTGTAGTTTTCTTATTTTGAAGTCGGTAGTATTTTTTTGCAAAAGGTCTTTTTATTTTGTTTTATTATTTTCAATTCGGGACAAAAGGCAGTTAATTTCGCCGGGACTCGTCGAACTTCATTGACTCGGCATTTTTCTGGTAGTCGCCACTGTTGATTTTGAAATTTACGAGTTGGTGTGGTTGGGCATAGAATGTCTTGTCCCAAAAAAAAATACCTCCATCCTAGAATAATTTAAAGGTATTAATGTTTCTTTTTCTACTTACAGATTGTTATCACATCATTCGGATCTACCCTTGGTTGCCAGGCTAGTCACTCATCAGTCTATGCCCGCGTGACCACCTACGCAGACCGTTCTACACCGGCACATGTAATACTCAAAATAAAATAAGTCACATAAAATATTTTTACTCTTATAATGGTTTTAACTACACGGCCCAGAAGAGTGGACCCTATGGAAGGTCGATCATGATCACATTGACGCTTTCGAGATGTGGTGCTGACGAAAGATGCTTCAAGTTCTATGAACTGCATTCCACACAAAAAATCTATCCTTGGACAACTTAATATCAAACCCAAAGAATCCTCAAATTCTTTGGTCACGTTGCCCAAAAAGATGGTCATAACCTTGGGCGGCTAATGCTACTGCCAAGGTCGATGGCAGGAGGCCGAAGGGTCTCAGCCCGATCAGATGGTGTGACCAAATCCGTTCAACGTTGAACATTAAACTGCACGAAGCACTCCACGACCCCAAGAACAGACACAGAAGGAGGAACATCATTACATAATAGTTGATCGTCCGTTGGGAGAATCACGGAGTAGGACTAGTTTTGTTACCACTGACGTGTGGTCGACTATGCTATTATTAGGGAGTACCTTTTAACCATTGTCATCACATCATCAAATAGGTCGTGCCTACATCGGACAAGTCGTGTCTAAGTAATATCAGCCGCATGGTGATCTTCAAGAATAAGTAACGGTTCAAAGTCTTATAAACACTGAGACTCCACCGTGGCTCGGCAAGCAGATTAAGCCGTTGGTCCCATCCGTCATTTTTAGACTTTGGCAATCTTTGCAGGTAATCAGAAGCCAGAAAATCTGAAACCAGTATGGAAAATGGGTGTCTTACCTAGTTACTGGGTTGTGGAGGTAAGATAGACCGTATTGTTCCTTGTAAAATATTAGAATTTAGCTGCATCTAGTTAAATTGGCAGGCCAGGTTGTTTACTTAACTAAATTGAAAATATTGCATATCGTCATAGGTAGATTTATTTTGCGTAAACACATAAAGAGTATTAGAATAGATAAAGTCAGATTACAAGGCTGTCACATACACAGTATCGGATAAGAATAATTAGGTAATAAGAAAATCAAATACAGAGTATTACGATAACATGTACGTACTATGCAGGGTGCTCAATCTTAGTAAAAAAACTGGGGACAGCTGCAATTGGTACAATGATAAATCACGACGGACACAAATATCAGATGGAGCTAGCTTCTTCACGAATGCAAATGACCCGTTCCACGGAACAAGATTGGTATCTGCTTCATTATAGTAACTCATTATAGTGTACACTGTGGTACTTAGTAAACAAACCTAATTATTGCGAAAATAAGTTAAAATCATATTGACCATTTGTACAGATTTTTTTTATTGAAACTTCAAAAAAGGATGGATGAATTGTGTGAAAGATGCTACAAAGTTTGGCCACTCAAAAGATAAAATACTCTGAACAACTGAAACTGACTTGTTGGCAGAATATTTCCAACTCATTATGAATTGACGAAACGGAGATGTAGAAACATTTGCTGCGATATATTCTACTGAATCGAACTATGATTTACTGAACCGATTTAGGTGAAATTTGGCGTGGAGATAGTTTGAGAAGCTAGTCGAATATAAAATAATTGAAAGCAATGAGCGGCAAAGCAGAGGTAAAATACCATGATATTGTGGCAGTTTCCGTCTAACCCCATGGGTAAAAGGTGTGAGTTTATGTATGTATGTATGTAAGTATATTGAGGGCGGCGTTGAGTCTCACCGCATGCAGCTGAGTAATATTTTTACCTAGTTACTGGGTAACACGACTTCTGATTACCCATTACGACTTTTAAAGATCTATAAATGACAGTCGGGACCAAAAGCATTTCGTGTTTTCCGAGACACGGTGCAGCCTCGATATGTTAAGATTGTGACCCATCCAGGCACCGACATTGCCAGGCGTTGCTTAACCTTGAATATCGATCTGTGTGATCGGTACGATTTAGCCACGAAATCCACCACGAAGTAATAATTCAACCACAATTCCTAAGTTTTAAATCGAGATTCTTAGATTATCATTTAAATTCTATAGTAAGTCATGCTCATTAAGTGCGGTTCCGCACTGATCCATTTCGAATCTGAATTTTAGTTCCGACTTCTATCCGAATTAGAAATGTTCTGTCTTATGATGGATGGTCAATTCACTTAATATGAGAAATACAAGGTAATCAAAAAATTACTTCGAACCGACATTTCTCGGCTCGAATGCAGTGTGTAACCACCCTTAGGCTAAGTGAATTAACACTAGATCCACGCTCTAGACAAAACATGTTCGCACACACTTGAAATGTTATCATTTTAATCTGCCCATATGAAAGTGCAGCGCCAAGTTCTTAAGTTTATCCACTAATTCAACATAACGAAAGTATTGTATATTAAAAAAGCAAAACTCTACAAAGCGAAAAAATAACTTTCATTTTCGAAGTCGGTGTCTTTGTTACCTATTGTTTTAAATTTTTCATCACCGTCTTCGAAAATGAAAGTAATTTTTCGCTTTGTAGTGTTTTTCTTTGGAAGCCGGTTTTTTTTTTTTTTGTTAAAAAGTTTTTTTCTCTTTTTAGTTTTGATAGGTACCTCAAATTACCATGAAAATAATTTATTGAATCAATTATTTATAATTACTTGCTTCATCATAGTCGGTTTACTATTCGAAATACGAGTATCTTATACTCGTGACATACTTATCACTAAGGAGTTCCAGTGACACTCTTTGGTCTTCTTCATCAGTTCCACTTTACCACATAATACTTTCTGAGTACAAATGCTTGCATTGTTGATGAAAATACCAAAATCGCTGTACGTATGCCTATAATATTTGAGGAGTTCCCTCAATTTCTCCAGGATCCCATCATCAGATCCTGACCCGATGATCATGGGACCATCTGGGAAGTATACCCTTTCAAACATAAGTATTTCAATTTTAATTTGTGGGATCTGAAAAAATAATCATTAATTGGGAAATACAAATAACAAATCAGTATCTAGGTATTTAGAATACCATTCCTACGGGATTGGTTTTTCCATTATTGGCTTTTGAAATAATTTGATGTAATCGAATTATTGTTTTGTGGTCACAGGGAATCTGGCTCATTTTTATCCGACATCACCAGAATGACGGTAATGGTTGGAAATGAAATAGTATTTGTGATTCAGATATGACTATTCATGTTAGGTAAATTAAAGGGTTCAAAGGAGCCCATTCCAAAAATGTAGTTTGTCACTAAAATGTACAACATATTATATAAAACAAAATAGAAACACAAAACAGCAAAACACAACTAAAAAGTTTCAAACAAGGTAAATTTATTTATTTAAACAATCTGATGCAGTTGTTGGTACAAAACATGAGATCGAGCTAAAATAACTTGCGACCAACTTTACGAGACTGTTTTGTTTTCGGGATGTTTTTACATTTTCTATTTACAAAGTAGCTTTTTTAGACCTGAAATATCTTCAAACCGGGTAACGAATTCCGAATTCTCACTTGTCTTTGTTTAGATTCGTAGGTTTATGATTTCTCTGCATATTTTTTTGCCTCCTCTAATGCCTACATTATTATTTTAATGTTCATGATAAAATTATGCCATCTATTTAACAGAATTAAAACACAAAGTAATTAGAACTTGGCTGTTTTTTTTTAATTATGTTGCTGTGTGATTATATTTACGTAAGTTCTACGTAGTATCTGCAGTGGTCCTGTAATCTGTTAACGATTTCATATAAATACTAATCTGATAGCTTGGTTTGAAATTCATAGTTATTTCAAAATACCATCATGAAGGTATTGATTGTTCTAGCTTTGGTGACCCTCGCCTACGCGAATGTGCAACCCCCGATTGAGGGTAACACCGCGTATGGATATATCCAAAATTATGCAATCCCATTGGCTGAGGAAATCCGCAAAGCCGAGGAACAGATGACCTCGGAAAGGATTGTTGGAGGCAATCCTTCTAGCCTTGGACAGTTCCCCTACCAGGTAAGTTACTATTAGCAATGGTAAATGTAATGTAGATGTGATTAAAATGTTTTTCAACAACTATTCTAAATTGAAAATTTGTCCTAAAACAAAAAAGGCCATTCTTTCCATTACTGTTTTTGATAATTTATATTCCATAGGCTGGTCTCCTCGCTTCCTACGCTGGTATCTCTGGCACTGGTGTGTGCGGAGGTTCTCTCATCAGTTCAAGCAAGGTCGTCACCGCTGCTCATTGCTGGTTTGATGGTGTGAACCAAGCCTGGCGTTTCACCGTCGTCCTCGGCTCCGTCACTCTGTTCTCTGATGGCACCAGGCTGGACACCAGCGTTGTCGCAGTCCACCCTAACTGGCTGCCTATTCTAGTTCGTAATGACGTAGCTGTCATCTATCTACCTTCTGTCGTCACTTTCTCTGGTAAGATAAACGAAAGTTTACACTAAAATCATTTGGTTGTTCATCTTAATACTAATATAAACTTATTCGCCATATTTTTCTGTTCATTTATATAATTTAGAAATATTTTGTTGCAGATAATATCTCTCCAATTGCTCTGCCCTCTGGAAATCAACTGCAAAACAACTATGCCGGTGCTTCGGCTGTAGCTTCTGGCTTCGGTTTGACCAGCGATGGTAAGCACAATCAATTTGTAGTTCGATTCCTCTGTTTATGTTAATAAAATTGTATTAATATGCTCTTTTAATTTTTCCAGATGGCTCCATTTCCACTAACCAGTTCCTGAGTCACGTGAATTTGAATGTCATTACCAACAGTGTTTGCTCTTTTGCCTTTCCTCTGATTCTCCAGGAAACGAACATTTGCACCAGTGGACTCGGTGGAGCTAGCACTTGCAGAGGTGACTCTGGTGGTCCACTAGCCACTTTAGTCAATGGCGATCCAATTCTGGTATGTGGTTTAGCTTTAATATTATTTAAACTAGAAACTGGAAATCATTTGCAAGTATTCATGTTTTTTCTTATTCCTGCAGATTGGTATCACATCATTCGGATCTGGCCTTGGTTGCCAGGCTAACTTACCAGCGGCTTACGCTCGTGTGACATCCTACATCGATTTCTTCAACCAGCACCTATAAAGACTTACTACGAATAAGATTATATAAAATAACATAAAACTCATGATAACTCAAACATTGTCTTATATTTATTTTGTAATCGGCTTTTCTGCGATAAGAATGTCAGTGGCCTTGAAGTACCGAATATCAATGGAAAAGTACAGCTTACAAATTTTTTTTCGTAGTAATGTGCGGTCGACTGTACTATTATTAGGTAATATTTCTTAATCGTTATCTGATGTCGCGTCATGACTTCCAATAGAGGACTTTCATGTAACTCTTGCAAATACTTAAGTCAATAAAGCTCCGTCTACAAACCTAAATGTTTGCATAACTTGACATACTGAAATGATCTTAAGTAAAGGTACCTTTTTGAGAGAAATAAACTTCTATTCTAAAGGTATTCATAGTACAATTATCCTTTTTTTGAGATTTTTTGTTTCTGTAACACCTGTATACAAACCTACTATTACTTGTTATTAGTGTAAGAACTATCTAAGTTAATAACGGATGTGATCTCTTGATGACAGGAGCTCACAAGGATATGTCAAGGCAATACAAACACGTAGCAAGAATCATGTAGCTTTACTCAAAACCAAATCATAAAAACAAATCTCTCCCCTTTTTGTCGATTTAAACAATGTGTCTCTTAGTAAACAATGTGTCTTTATATTTATATACCTACACTTCTAAATTAATATTACAAAGAGTCCAAGTTTAAAGAGGTAATCTCTGCATATAAATCTACACTATCGGTGAGTGCACAGGTACAGACCAGAAAAATTAACGGTTCCTGTAGGATAGTCCACGAGAGAAAACCTATGGAAAAAATCTAGTAGCAGATAAAACCTGACGATAATCCTTGGCAGTGAACAATAAACATCAATAATTACAACCCAACGAATTTCTGCCAGCGGCTTCGCCCGCATGAAAAGTATTGTATCATCCCTAGGGAACAATATACTGGGATGAAAAGTAGCCTATGTGCTATTTCAGACTATGACTTATCTCTGTGACAAAGGAGACGGGGATTTCTGGGCCTAATTGTAATAAGATGAGGTATAGTTTAAAAAAAGGGTTATATTTTTCTAATTCAAAATGTGAAAAATCAGCTTAATTCACAATCTGGAAAATGAGAAATCCAAAAATTAAGTTAAGGTTACGAAGTAAATCGAATATCGATTAAATTATAATCGATTAACGTGACAGAGTTCAAACTATTTAAGAAAATACTTTCACCAGATGATTAATACAATTAAAATAATTAAATCTATTAGAATTAACGTATTAAACAGTATAAACCAAATTAATATCTACATAATTAAAGCAAATCGATTCACGTTTACTAATCGATTATTGTATTTTTAGTCTGTGCTAACTCTGACTTGACATGCATGGCATGACACTCTGTATAGTCTATGCTGATACTACTCGTTTCGTATCGTATAGTGCGTGTGCGTTTTGAGTGTGTTTCCCCCATAGTTTTATTGATATTTTCTTCGATCCCTGCTTTCATTCTACGGACTTCTGATCTACCTTCTTGTACGACCCTTGCCTTGCTACCATACCGGACACTGAGAACCCCGCCTAAACATTGAACTTGGATTTGTTATACAGAAAATGAATTAGCAGAATTTATTGTAACAAACAATTATAATAGGCGTAGGGCTAATTTTCAAACAATAACCGTGCAAAATGATAACCTAAATGATTTTCCCCAGCTTACTGATAATGAACTCTTGCTAATATCACTAGGCATATATCAAATAAAGCAGGCACGTTCCTATTTTGGTGAACATGTAAGGGGCAATGATGGCTATGTAATAGAAGTGTGCAGGGAGGTCAGCAGCAGCCTACGTCGAGAGCTGTCGGCTTCAAATACCTCATGGCTACTTAGGGGCCGCATTCAATCCAGACATATAAGTCGGAAAACTTATTTTGTTTATATTTTAGTAGACAGCTCTCGCAGAGGTAAGGAAGCAATACTAAAGTATTATTGCAACTGCATCGTAGGCAAACGGACTGTAGGCTGCTGCGCCCATGTTATGTCAATAATATGGTACCTAAGTTGGGCTAGGTACCAAGATAATATAGTACCACCTGCACAATTCCTAGATGACATTCTAATTATGATTGAAGATGAATAAAAAATACCTATTAATAAAAAAGATTTTTATTTTTAAACATCATCTCCTTACCTACTTTACAAATATATTTAACACCCTATCTATAAATAAAAAAACATTTTTGCAAAAAAATACTATCTTTTTTATTTTTCCCTTTTTAGTTGTACCTACATAATAGGCAAGTTGTATAGTAAGTACCTATAACGCCTTTAACTTGAACATAACCGATTAAATGAGAGATCTGCTTACACCTTTCGAGCGTACTGGCGTGATGTTAACTTATGAAATGGTATAAACAATAAACAGACATGCGATTGCAGCAATCTCGAGAGATTTGCCGTTATTTATTGAAGAGTTCTGTTGTATACCTATCTCCGAAGTTCTTCATCAGATCTTCACCAAAATACAAACAAAGTCGAACATAGAACCTCCTTTATGGTAAGTCGGTTAAAAATGACAATCGCAGTTCAAAAATCGGCTGTTATGTAAAGATTTTTACGTAACCTCACTTTTCATTAATCTCTTTTATCTCGGCTCTCAAATTGCCAAAATCTGCAAAATTTTCAGTGAT
This sequence comes from Orthosia gothica, assembly GCA_949775005.1. Lineage (NCBI taxonomy): Eukaryota > Metazoa > Arthropoda > Insecta > Lepidoptera > Noctuidae > Orthosia > Orthosia gothica. Next base: position 17,720,013 of record OX459044.1, read on the forward strand.
TGTTTGATAATACAGTAGCTATCAATTGACACCAATTTCATCTTTTTACATCCAGGCCCAAAATTGTATGAAAGCGTATCCGTCTCCTTTCATTCAGATCCGTGCAGCTGTTCTGGCATGAATGAGTAACAAACATACATCCACAGACATCCATCCAATCTTTCACATTTATAATATTAGTAGGATATGGAACATATTTAGGCATAATAAAATTCTCACTATCAATAATTAATGCTTTTTAGGGTTCCGTAGCCAAATGGCAAAAAACGGAACCCTTATGGATTTGTCATGTCTGTCTGTCTGTCTGTATGTCACAGCCACTTTTTTCCGAAACTATAAGAACTGTGCTGTTGAAACTTGGTAAGTAGATGTATTCTGTGAACCGCAATAAGATGAACGCAAAAATAGAAAAAAAAAACAATAAACTGAAACTCATTTTTTTTTTCATCAAACCCATACGTGGGGTTATCTATGGATAGGTCTTCAAAAATGATGTAGAGGTTTCTAATAACATTTTTTTCTAAACTGAATAGTTTGCGCAAGAGACATTTCCAAAGTCGTAAAATGTGTCCCCCCCCCCCCTGTAACTTCTAAAATAAGAGAATGATAAAACTAAAAAAAATATATGATGTACATGTAAACTTCCACCGGAAATTGGTTTTACCAAGTACGCACCCTTCGTGCGCGAGACCGACTCGCACTTGGCCGGTTTTTCTACTTCTTGCGGGAAACATAATGCAGGCGGCTTTGATTATATACATGTCTAGATAGAGTGTTGCGCTGCAAGCGCAACAAAAACAACAGGCCAGATTTGCAGCGCTTGTGTTCGTGTTACGCACACAAGTAAGCGTAGCTTTACAAGCGCGCGGCTGCGCGCGCATCACTTGGGAGCGTACTGAGTGGTACCAGCCCTTGGAATATTTCCCATAAAAGGAGGGAAAAATATAATGTTTTGATATTGAGATAAAGAATTAAGTAATTTGTTTTAAATTTAAATTCATTCAATTATGTTTTTTTCACATATTACGAGTTTGTGCATGAATTATTAGGTAAAATATATTTTAATGAAACAGATATGGCTAATAAAGGTTATTTATTCTTAATTTTCTAGATCGGAATTATTTAACAACAAAATTATTATTTTTATGGTGGTAAAAATATTCCCTTTACCTTAGAAAGGGTTAACAAATATTTAATTTTGTTATTATGCTATATACAGCAGGCATCATACAGCAGATAGGAAACTTAGTGACCTTCTCTTTGAATTTGTTTTATAAACAGTTTTCGTTTAGATGTTACATCCAAGTTGATATTACCCAATTTTGACTTATAGTAATATCTTAAATCCAAATATTAGATCCTCGTCGCGGCTTTTTCTTATAAAGTCTATCCACCTACTTCTTAAAATAGGATCTTTAGATAATCTACCAAAAAAAAAAAAGTTTACACGACAACGGCTTCAGCACTAAAAGCTTCCATATTTTTTTAAATTTTAATAGGTAAACTTCAATTTTATTGTAGTTAGTATTTAAAACTTTATTTATGATACGTAGAATACATACTACTTTCGTTATCAGCACCCAAGGATCACCGAAATTGACACTCATATCAGATTATTAAATAAAATAAACAATATTCGCCACCTTAGATTTAAATATATATATGTATTATCCAGCATTACAGTTAAATGGTGGCTTGAAATCTCGAAATATACTTTTTGGATCATGATTAAAGCTTTTTTTTATTATCTAACGTTCACATGGGAAATTTTACATTCAATTAACAGGCAACCCTGAAAACATTCCGTCAAAATGGTGTAACATCTTTTGACAAAATTTCACTCTATTAATTTAATTATTATATAATAATACAGTTATTTAAAGTTTACTACCGATGATAGGTAACTTTTTTAGTTGTTTTCAATCGTCCTTTGTAATTCCTGCACACTTTTATAGCGCAAATCGTAATTTTTTTAAGCCACTGAATACGTGTTTACCGTACAATGACAGTGTCGCCACTGAGCGGGCGGGACGAGCTTATGAGCCAAGAGTTGGCTGATATTTTTTTTGGCGTTTAGACGCTCAAACTCTCTATCTAGACATGTATATAATCAAAGGCAGGCGGTTAGAAGGTATTTATGTCCAGAGAAACATGGTTAGTCAACATTTTGCTATTTCTAATTCTAATTAATTTATCAAGCACGTCAATAAATAAGATAACACCTACTATTAATCCAATTCTAGTACATTTCATTCCATTTCCGAAAGTTGTTCACTTTTGCTTGAAAACTGTCAAATTTTGGTATTAAAGTGCGCGCAAGGTAAGTCTGCGCGCGGACAAAATCGGAACTAATCGTTTGTCATTTATAATGTCAGGTGTGTTAAAAGAGTGTGTTATATTTCGTGTTTTTATTCGTTTCCGAAGTAAATAATCGCCATCATTATGCCAAAAGTAATTTAAAGTGCTGGCAGGGATGTTTTCTTGAAGTGAACAAGACAATAACAGCCCTACGGTACCGTTTTACAAAGATAGACCCCCCTTTCCTTATTTAACAGGTAACTTTTAGGGATACCATTATACAAAAATTTCCCTAAATTTTCGTACTACCGGTGCCTGACAGTATTGATTTTTGGGTGGTACATAAATATACCAGCGGGACAGGACCGGCATCATGTAATATAATGCATCATTGTTATTTTGTTTTAGGCGTTTCTGAACGCACCGTCACCAAAATAACTCAAGAGTTATGTGGCAGCAACTTCTTTAAAAATTGTTGAAAAAGTTTTTTTTTTTTTTTTTTTTTTTTTAACTTTGCCCCACACTAGGAATTTCTTCCTGTATCGTGGGTGCGTTTACAAACATATAAACTCACATACACAACACCCAGACCTGGAACAACTATCTGTAGGTCATACAAATACTTGTTCCGTGCGAGAATCGAACCCGCGACACGCAGCGCAGCAGTCAATCGCTCAACCACTGCGCCAGCCGTGAGCATTGAAATTGAAATGGACGGTATTAGCCACTGCAGGACTATTGTTAGACCAACTTAACAGCAGGTACTACTAAGTATTCAATAAAAGATTTACAATAATTTCATGAACCTTTTTTATTATATTCTATGCAAGTAGAAAAAGCTAGTAATTAAATATGCTTAACTTAAATAAAATTTAAGTTTCGAGTAAGTAATGAAAAATGACTGTTGATTAAATGAAGGAAAAAAGATTAGTTATGCTGGCAAAATTAAGCAAGCCACCCGCACACAGACTTATCTGCGCGCACTCTAAAGTCAAACTCGTCACACAGTGAAACGACTCAAATCATGTTCACTTGTTTCAGTATTTGTGCGAGTGAACCGATCACGTAGTAACTTTATACTCGTTAGACAGATGGCGCTGTGAGGGCCGAATCACATTCAAGACTTATTTTGTAATGGCTTAAAAAGTACGATAAAACCTACGGTAGATATCACGGGACCTATCAGTGTGTCGACCTCGAGCCGATAGATGTCCACAGTTATACGTAGGCCTGTGTCCAACAGTGGACATCTTTCGGCTGAAATGATGATGATGATGATAAAACACGAGACTTTATCATGGAATAATGAGATATTTAAGTAAACATTTATAATACTCACCCCCTTATTATCTTCATCGACTGTGTTGACTGGCATTCTCGACTCAACGTTGACCTCAATTCATGTTAGCCGGTTCTTCCTCGTTTTCCTGGTAAACATATCTAAAGGTTGCAGTGACTAAATAACAAGCCATGCATAGCTGTATCAAAGGTCATAATTGCATAATTAAGGTTCACTTTCCATATTTCAGATTTACAAGACAAAACTATTTTGTTTTGGTTAAGATAGGTATAGATTACATTTTTACACATAAATACCTATGAAACCGCAAATGATACTCAATATTCAGATGTTAATTTAGCCTTTTCTACAAGCAGAATAATCAAAGACGTAATAATCACACAATCGAAGATTAAGCAAACAAGAAAGCTAAAAGAAACACAACACGTAACATGAACAAGTCGACGGAAAACAAATATCGACTATAAAGAAATAGCAACGATTTAGAAATACTTAGGCACAGGCCTATGATTAATGAAGAAATGATGAATTGATTTGTCGTTACCAAAAAACCAGTAATTTTAGGGGTCCGTAACCAAAGCTTGAGAACGGCACTTCATTACCTACTAACCGTTACAGCATCTGTTCGTCTGCTAAGAGACTACGTCTTGTTAACCGCTATGGGTAGCCAGTTTTTAAAGAATTAAAGTTCTGTGGCCTTTTATAGTGTCATGCAAAGTTTAAATAATAAAAACGGTGACATAGCGAAACCCTTATACGCGACTCCGATTCGCAACTGTCCGGGTTTTTTTATCTTATCACGGGAGATATGGCGGTTTTTCCACATTGGGAAATACCGTTTAATCGTTCGTTAATCTTTTTCCAATATCAGTGCATTTTGTTGATTAATGAATCAACGGCTAATCCTTTGTTGTGTGGGAATTTTTTTATGTAAACGTATCGCTAGTAATCCTAGGATAAAGTGCACAAACAAACTAACAGACCAACACCGTCAGACACGTTAACGTTCATATAGATAGGAACTTGGGTAGTATTTTTATTGTAGGTGCACTAAAAGGATAAACATAAGAACAGGATACATTATACAACTAGTAGAATAAATTGCCAGTTAGGTCATCAGGTAATACTTAGGTGCTCTGCTGCCATCAGACGTCACGCTAAACTGGAACCTTTTGGCAATGAAATCTTTCCTTTTTTACCATTGAAAGTTAGGCGGACGTTTCTATTTATTATCTTAAATCAAAATGGTTGGTTTTATTCAGTTCTTACATAACGCGTACTAAGCGAAAAACAACAATGCTCAAACACACCAATAAATAAATAAAATTAAAGCTTAGACTAGGAAAAAATTACCTTGTTTGTAGGAATCCCACGATAAGGATCTCATCTCATTGAGTAACATTTAATTTTATCAATATAATCGTATGTGGAAGATAACAGTTTCATATAAATGTAGAAGGGTTTAATTAGTTTTATTACGGTTATTTTGTAAACATCAGAATGAAGATCGTATTTGTGCTAGCACTGGTGGCTCTTGCCTATACCGAAGATGTAAAAGTCATGGAAAGCCCTGTATTTGGCTACATTCAGAACCATGCAATCCCATTGGCTGAGAAAATCCGTGAAGTGGAGGAACAGATGACCCCTCAAAGGATCATTGGTGGTAATCCTTCACAACTTGGTGCCTTCCCATATCAGGTATGTAGTCAAAGTATTCCTAATCCCAAAGTAATTTAATAATTTTGCAAAGTCTGAGCCTAAGGAACAGAGACAAGACTAAGAGTGTACCTACCTACGTTGTCTATAAAGACGGTGCCAAAATATTTGAAGCGCAAGTGTTGTTTTAAGATTAATTTATAAAACGAAAAATTCACGTATCTGAGTATTTATTTTTACATTGCTTTTCCGTAGGCTGGTCTTCTAGCCCAATACGCCGGTCTCGATGGTACCGGTGTGTGTGGAGGTTCCCTCGTCAGCCCTAACAAGGTCATCACAGCTGCCCACTGTTGGTATGATGGTCAAAACCAGGCCTGGATCTTCACCGTTGTTCTTGGGTCCGTCACTCTCTTCACTGGTGGCACCAGGTTGCAATCCAGTGCTGTTGCCGTGCACCCTAACTGGTTACCTCTTCTAGTCCGCAATGATGTTGCAGTCATCTATCTGCCTAACAATGTTGCCTTCTCAAGTAAGTATTTTTATCGCATTTAATTCACACTCACTCTCATAATTGATTGAATTAATATCCATGGCAGAATATATAAAAATGTTTAAATAATTTATTTTTACAGGCCTTATTTCTTCCATCGCTCTTCCTTCTGAGTCGCAACTCACCAATGACTTTGTGGGAGCTACTGCTGTTGCTTCTGGTTTCGGTTGGACCACTGAAGGTACGTATATATTGCGTTACATAACCAGTTCCTCTAAAGAAACGGTATGAAATTTTATATTGCGACGTTTATGCCTTTTATACTATTAATTGCTTCTGCCAACTGCTTCACTCGCGTGAAAGTCGGAAATTATTGCGAGAGAACATATTCCCGGGATAAAAAGTATCCCATTTGCTATTCCTGACTATTATCGATATCTGTGCCAAATTTCGTCTAGATCCGTTTAGCCGTTTGTAGCATGGAACGTGAGAACACATTCACAAACTTTTGCTTTTATAATACGAGTATTAATTGTGATGCCCTTCACTCACTGATTTCATAGTTTCACATTCAAATTCGTTAAAGTAGCAAATATCTTGCACCATTACGACCACTACATATTTTTATAGTATTTATAGTTTATTTGCCTGCTTTTATAAATAAACTTGTTATTTTATTGTTTCAGGTGGTCCCATCTTGTCTAACCAGGTCTTGAGCCACGTGAGCCTGAACGTGATCAGCAATGGTGTCTGCCGTTTCGCCTTCCCTCTAAATCTTCACGCTTCTAACATCTGCACTAGCAGTCTTGGAGGCGCCAGCGTCTGCAGAGGTGATTCAGGTGGTCCTCTTGCTATCAACAGTGATGGAAAACCAGTTTTGGTACGTACAGTTGATATTATTATATTAATAGCAATTATAAGTGTTAGAGTTGTGCTCGTCCAGTGGTAGCGGTCGAGACTAACAAATTTTGTTTTAAACTGAGGCAGGCACTTTATAAATTATTTAATGTTCTAGATAAGGGCCCAATAACACTTTGTCTGATTCGGGCATCGAATCCAAGACTTGAGGCTCAGCTGTAGCGTTTGTGAACACTAGACCAACAAGTCTGTCTTTTTCTTGTTCTTCTTCCTGCCCTTATCCCATGGTACTTGGGGTCAGCACAACACGGTTTCTTCTTCTATACCGTCCTGTCCCCCGTCACGCTATCACTGACTCCCTTTTCTTTCATTTCACTCCTCACACATTCCATCCATATAGACCAACGAGGCTGTCAAAGATTTTTATTGGTATTAATTCTTGTTATCTTTACAGATTGGTATCACATCTTTCGGCTCCGGTCTCGGCTGCGCGGTCGGTATGCCTGCTGCCTTCGCCCGTGTTACCTCGTTCATGGACTTTTTCAGACAACACATCGATCAATAAACAACAAGCACACCTTACTATAAATATTATACTATTATTATTAATACTTAGTAAATAACTTGTTTTAACTATGTTTTTGTTTTTATTTTTACCTGAATAAATTGTTTAAAGCCTCGTTATGGTATTTAAAAAAAATATTTTGTTTAATTCTGACTAATATACAAAGACACACCTAAAGGAGAACATACGTAGTACGACGCTTATGGGGATATTACGGTATGTTATAATTTCCCCAAATCTATTTACCTTATTTATTATAAGGTCTTCTTCTTATCGCGTGAAGATGTGGCCAACTCTGGTGTCAGAGTTAATAAGCTGCCTCTTGAAAACCCACAGGTCTCTGACTTGGCTATTTCAGACTTCTATAAACTATATAAGTCCTGGTGGTATCGCTACGATGAAGATTAAGTCCGTAATACGTAATAAAATATACGTCACATCTACTTAGCTAGGTTCAACACCTTCCGAAATATATTTTAAAACCAGGAAAGAAAGTCACTCCAGAACATGTTATTCTAGAAATACTTTCTGTCTTAAAAATCAAAAACATAATTAAAAGTGTGATTATTATAAAATTTTGTATTGCGTCAAGCGGTAATTATAGGATTTTAAAGAGATAAAGATTTCATTAATATGATAGAAATACCAAGGCAGCTTTATTAATGGATTTTGAATTATATCTAATTTTTTTTCATCTTATCTATTTGATACCAAGTAATTGCTCGAACCGTGAATGGATTTCGAATTTGGTTGCGAACTACAAACATTTTCATTATTATGGCTTTGTATAATTTCTATGTGCGTTGTACATATCAATCAGCAAGCCCGTTGCGAGTCTAGCAAACGACCCAAGAGCTAGATTGACTCGACACTTTACCGAAGATAGCCCGGACGTCAGCATGTACGAGATTAGGATGGCTCTGAAACAGCTTAAAAACAACAAAGCGCCGGGTGATGACGGAATCACGGCTGAACTCCTGAAGGCGGGTGGAAAACTGGTCCTTAAGGCCCTTCAGAAGCTCTTTGATTCCGTCATACTCAAGGGCAAAACGCCACAGGCATGGTGCTAGAATTTGGTGGTACTCTTCTTCAAGAAGGGCGACAATGCCCGACTGAAAAACTGTAGGCCCATCTCACTTCTTAGCCATGTCTACAAGTTGTTTTCAAGAGTCATCACGAATCGTCTCGCGCGCTGGTTTGACGATTTCCAGCCTCCCAAACAAGCCGGATTCCGAAAAGGCTTTAGCACCGTAGACCACATACCATACCTACCCTGCGGCAGGTTGTACAGATGCCCGAAGAGTATAACCTGCCGCTCTGTTTAGCGTTTGTGGACTACGAGAAAGCCTTCGATTTCATCGAGACTTGGGCTGTACTGTAGTCTCTCCAACGGTGCCAGATCGACTACCGGTACACTGAGGTTTTGAAGTGTTTGGACAAAATCGCCACCATGTCAGTCCGTCTTCAGGATCATACCTAGAAATCAATCCATCTCCGGCGCGGCGTGAGACAGGGAGACGTCATTTCGCCGAAACGGTTCACTGCTGCGCTGGAGGATGTCTTCAAGGTTCTGGACTGGAGGGGGCTTGGCATCAACGTTAATGGCGACTACATCACTCACCTTCGATTTGCCGACGACATAGTGGTCATAGCTGAGACCATGGAAAGCCTCAGTAAAAGTAGTGTTCTCGTCCAATTTACCGCAGTGTCTCAAGACAAAAGCCTATGACCAGTGTGTGTTGCCAGTATCACCTATAGTACCGAGACGTGGTCGCTCACTATGGGCCTTATCAGAAAGCTTAAAGTCACCCAAAAGGCAATGGAGAGGGCTATGCTCGGAATTTCCTTGCGTGATCACGTCAGAAATGATAATATTCGCAGGAGAACCAAAGTTACCAACATATCCCGAAGAATTGCCAAACTTAAGTGGCAGTAGGCAGGGCACATTGCTCGCAGAACGGATGGCCGATGGGGCCGAAAAGTTCTCGAGACGATACGTTGGAAGGCCTCCCACTAGGTGGACCGATAACCTGGTTAAGCTTGCGGGAAGGGTCGCACGGGATCGGTCAATATGGTGACGCCTGGGGGAGGCCTATGTCCAGCAGTAGACGTCTTTTGGCTGAAATGATGATGATGATAATTTCTTCTAGAATTTCAGACTTTACATCAAAGAGGACCAAGTCGTCAGAAAATCTGAGGTGATTTAGTTTGGATCCATAGTAGTAGTTTAGTTTGGATATTTAGACCAAAATCTTTCCAATATAGGTTGTGGAAGATGTATTCAAATAATGCGGCGAAAAATTTTGGTGAAAATGGATTCCCTTGCCTGACTCCTTTTTCTATGTATCGTCCTTTACCCAGTGTTTCAACTGGATAAAGTTGATTTCTAACCTGGCTGTTAGCGTATATGTTTTGGTTAGATTAATGTAAATTGCAGGTATTCCTTGTTGTTCCAAAGGAGCCCATATATAGCTGTGGTTCAAACTTTCAAAAGCCTTGGCACAGTCTATGAAGGCCAGATAGATCTTCTTGTTGTACTCGTAATACTTTTATATTATTTGCTTGACTGTGTGACTACATGTCCTACGTCCCCTGGATGGGGCAAAGGGCGTCCACAGTATTCCTCCATTGCAATCGGTCTTGAACTTCACGCTTCACTTCGCTCCACGTCATACATGCTCGTCGCTTCCGCCAACACGGTGCGACGCCAGGTTTGACAGGGACGGCCACGCTTTCTTTTGCCTTGGGGATTCCGATCCAGCGCTTGCTTCGGTATATGATCAGAATCCCTTCGCAGCGTGTGACCAATCCAACTCCATTTGTGACGCTTGATCTGGCGGTCGATCAGGCTTTCGTGGCATTGCTCCAACAGCTCTACAAGAGTGATGGTCTCGGGCCAGTAAATGCCTAGTATGCGACTAAGACAGCGGTTGACAACGACTTGGATCTGGCTTGAGATATCTTTTGTGACCTTCCACGTTTCACACCCGTCAGCACGGATTTGACATTTGACCCGAAGATTTAAATAAGAAAAAAAAGATTAGTAAGATTTTGAGTTTAATCCTTCGTGTGAGTTTCAGCGATTGCCTAACAGGTCTCAACTGCGCGAAGGTAACTCGTGCTTTGGCAATCCTTGAAGCGATGGCCTCTTCACTACCTCCAGTTTCTGATACTACGCTCCCGAGGTAAGTGAACTTGTGGACGCGTTCCACTGCCTCTGCGCCAATCAGCAACGGAAAACATAACAGCAAATTGACTGTCTGGATATGTTCAATTGTGGAAAAGCCTTTTCTGAATCAAATATGATAAGATTTATATTTTAAGATCATTTGCAATAAAGATCACGACAAATACAATTTTAATTAATCACTTGATAATTTATATTATTCTGAAAATAAGTAAAATAAAATTCAGTCTTGTTAGTAATACAATAACCGCTTAAAATAATGAAAACATTAACAATTGTCTCCATGATTTACCTGGTTTAACCGGATTAAAACAAGAGAAGCTGTTATTTTTTTTATGAGATTCATCTTTATACTAATATTACTAACCTATGTTTTAATAACTTTGGAGTATAATTTCATATCCCCTTTGTCTTATTTTATTTATAAACAATACCTATATCTACCTAAGTATTGTTGTAATAATTAAGGATGAAGAAAGAAAGAAAATCAACTCGAAAAGAATACAAAAAATGACAATTAAAACCATATTACCCTGTGACCCTACTAAAATCCCCTGAATCCCAAAATATACATGCATCTATAAACTCATGCCTTTTCCCATCAAACGCAGAAACTATAAAACGCCACCTGCTACGATCCTTACATACTAATTTTACTTGATTTTGTCCAAAGTATACAATTTAAGTCAATCTAACACAACAGTAACAAACAAACGTCTCTATGAATTTTAGTACACTAGTTACTTAACTAGATGGCGTTACTTGGAGTAAAAAAGATTTTAGTTTTCAGCAATTTGTGATTTTTCGATCTTAAGTCATCATCTTCATCATTAGCTTTTTAATGTCCTCACTGCTGGGATATGTAGGCCTACTCTCTGGGAAAGAGGGCAGCGTTCTAGAGTTTCCTTTGTGTAATACAAAATGCTTTGGTACAAATCTTCAAGGACAGTCATTAATTTTGTACAAATTATTTTTAAGTTTGTATTATGTTTAGTATTTTGAAAACGTATATTATCTCAAAAACCAAGTGTTACAGAAAAATTACTATATTTTTTCTTGAATTAAGTGTAATTAAATTCTATCTAACAAAAAAAAACAATCGAAGTCACAAGAACAATCGAAGTTTATTTCTTTAAATCCAACTCAAAATGCTCAAAAGCTTTTTTTATTTTTTGCTTTTCAGTTCGTTATTTTTGTCCGTTAAATTTTTTGTTAAAAATGTCGTTTACTATTTTATAAACCTGAGAAAGTTTGAGAGGATGAATGAATGGATGTTTGTTACTCGTGCACGCAAAAGCTACGGAACGGATTTGGATTCTTTATGACCTGGATGAAAACATACTTTTTATCTGGGCAGTAAGTTCCCTACGGATAATTTTCGATTTTCTCACATGAGAAACCGCCATCAAAAGCACAAAATTTTGCTAGGTACGAGTACTAACCTAAAACATAAAGTAGGTAACATTGAGCAATAATAATAATGGAGAACTATGCTTTCAATTAATTAAATTTCTCATTGATGCTCGGGATCATAGAAGCACGCCAGCAACACCACGACGACAACGTAGAGTTACTGCGATGGGGTAGTATAAAGTGGTATTATAATTATTATTTTTTGAATTATTATTATTGAACTATTATTATTAAATTGCAACACGACTGCCCAAAAAAGGAGTGTTATGTTTTCAAGGTTCATGTAGGTTTGTGAGTTTCTTTATTCTATCATAACTTCAAACCGGCTTAATCGATATCAGTGTTTCGTTAGAAGCGTTGCGTTATTCCGGATAACATAGGCTGGTGAAAATAAAAAAAACCAGAATGGAAGCGCCATGGTTAATTAAACACAACGGAAATGTTTTTTTTAATAAAAAATTGACTACTTATACTATCATCGTCAAGAGCTTGCGGGACAGTTTTGCTCGGGGGACAGTTCTTCTTTACAGGTCCCCCACTTCGCTGAAAATATTAGTTTTCATACATTTTTAATTTTACAGTTAAAATTTTTAATTCACTTTCTGACAAGTCAGGTGTCTTTTTAGGGTTCCGTACCCAAAGGGTAAAAACGGAACCCTATTACTGAGACTCCGCGGTCCGTCTGTCTGTCTGTCTGTCTGTCTGTCTGTCACCAGGCTGTATCTCATGAACCGTGAAAGCTAGACAGTTGAAATTTTCACAGATGATGTATTCCTGTTGCCGCTATAACAACAAATACTAAAAACAGAATAAAATAAATATTTAAGTGGGGCTTCCATACAACAAACGTGATTTTTTCGCCGTTTTTTTACGATAATGGTACGGAACCCTTCGTGCGCGAGTCCGACTCGCACTTGCCCGGTTTTTTTTTAATTGGTTTGTCTGTCTTTGTGAATTGTAAATTTTAATATTTTATGTTGTACTCGTAATTATATAATAATTGAATCTCTGCACGTGTTAGGTCAAACTGTAAGTGCAGAGAGTAATTGCAATAAATAAATAGGCATTACCACATGGAATTCTAGGCAATGTCCTGTGCCCTACCTTAAACCTTCGACACAAATTATATAATAAACTAACGACTTCTGTTATTTTTATAATATATTTAACTTGGTAAGTATTACAAAGACCAGTTAATTAACGGTTAAAACCCAAAGGGAAAATGTATTAGTCTAAAGAAAAACTAATCCAAAAAGTATTTTAACAGTTTGTGTTTATCTAGAAAATTAATAATGAAGTTTTCATATTTTTTAAGTTTTCAAGCAATTTCTTCTTAGATTTTTGATTCAATTTTTACTAGATCCTAATGACTCAGGACCAGTGTTTTAAAAAAGCACTTACAAATCTTCTGCTAAGCTTTAGGTCTACTTTGAAGCACTATGCTAATTTTAATCAGAGCGTTACAATCAAAACAACAATCAGTAGTTACATAAATCTGGTTTTTACCATAATGATGTGACAAACGTATTTTGAATTAGCTGATAAGATATAAGATTAGACTAATCTATTTCTTTGAGTAATTTTAAACAATGTGACCAATCGGTTTTAATACCTTACATAAATTCTATGATAGCAAAACATTGGGAAGTACCATGATTATTATCTTACTTTTTGAGCATATAAATATCAACTGTAGAGAAGCGATGGCATCCACTCGAAGGTATTTGGTAATACCGGTAACATGAAGTTCTTGGCTGTGACTTTGTTGACTGTGGTGGCGGTAGTGTCCGCAAGAAATGTCAACCTCGAGAATGTGGTTGACCTTGAAGAGAACACCGCGTACGGCTACCTCAGTAAAGTCGCCGTTCCTTTGGCCGAGAAGATTCGCAAAGCTGAAGAGGAAGGCGACCAAAATCCGTCCAGAATCGTCGGTGGATCTGCATCTAGTCTTGGCCAATTCCCTTACCAGGTATTTATTTGATCTCATATAGTTCTTACTAATAATATTTCCAAAGTGAAAAATTACTAAGCGTATTTCTTATGTTTTTGCTCAACCTATTTCGTCTCACTGCTGTGCAAAGGTCTCCCCATAGCCTTCCACTGTTCCCTATGTCTTGTCTTTTTCGTCCATAATAATTATTCTTTTTAGCTAAACACAAAAATATTGTATTTTCTAATCCTATTATTTTTTTCAGGCTGGTCTTATCATTGACCTGAATAATGGCCAAGGCGCTTGCGGTGGTTCTTTGCTCAACGCATGGAGAGTACTCACCGCCGCTCACTGCTGGTTTGATGGTGTAAACCAGGCCTGGAGGATCACGGTTGTGCTCGGCTCAATACGTTTATTCAGTGGCGGTACTAGGGTGGCTTCCTCTAATGTCATTATGCATGGCAGCTGGATCCCCTCTTTGATCCGTAATGACATTGCCATGATCAATTTGCCTTCTGCCGTTGGTTTCTCAAGTGAGTTTTAAACCTTATTTTGCTTTTGTTGCAGATTTAAAAATAAAATTCAACAATGTTTGTAATTAATTTAAAACGCATTTATCAACAGACAACATCGCTCCCATTGCTCTGCCTTCTGGTAACGAACTCAACAATCAATTCAACGGTGTTACTGCTGTTGCTTCAGGCTTCGGTCGAACCAGGGATGGTAAGAAACAGTATTATATTTTAGAATTTTTCTATGAACGTCGAGGATATTTTGCTCGTGGAGGTAATTAAAATAACGCATTATATCCCGGTTATAAATAAATTGATAAGTTGTTACATGTTCCTTAACTTGAAATGTATACCCATGTAATATATATTTACAGGCGAAAACCTCAGTGTGAACCAGTTCCTGAGCCACGTCTCCTTGCCAGTGATCACAAACTCTGTGTGCAGCCAGGCTACATTCCTCTTCCAAATCCTCATCCAGTCTTCAAACATTTGCACCAGCGGCGCTGGAGGCAGAGGTACCTGCCAGGGTGATTCTGGCGGTCCACTGGTCGTTAACAGTAATGGCAGGAATATCCTGGTATGTGAATTATGTTTTTGTTTGTTATAAATATCTATTTTTAGGATTGGGACACTCAATTATTTTTTAATCTTGTTGTTGATGTGTTTCACACATCAACTATTTCTATAGATATAGATTACTATCGATGAGTTGTTTTTCTTTTAAACTTTATTTTCTTTTTATCAGATCGGTGTGACCTCATTCGGAACTGGACGTGGCTGCGCAGTTGGCGACCCTGCTGCCTATGCCAGAATAACTTCATACATTTCATGGATTAACCAACGTCTCTGAATAATCTCAATAAATCTGTGATTGCAATATGTAATTAATAATAAATTATTCGAATAAAAATTGATTATTTCTTATAAACCGGTTGTTTTTAATAGATAGAGTGAGGTGATTCAAGAGCATGGTTTATATGTTTAAATACACGCGAGCGAAGCCGCTGGCAGAAGCTAGTATTATATAAATCCAAACATCATCCTTCCTACACATCACATCAAATGAATGCCGAAACAGCTACATAAATCAAAGATCGAGACTCAGCAATCACTGTGCCGATAACTGCTACAGCCAATGGCTAAATAAGAAGTATCTAATATGTAACATAGTAAGAAGTGCCCTATGCATAATAAGAAGTGCCCTCCCTCTGTGACAATGTGTGAAGCACTTTCATGAAGAAATTCATACTGGTAATATTTTGGCAAACGCAGCAACTGACCCAAAGAATTACACTCAAAATCTTCGGTTTCAATTTCAAACCACTGTTGCACCACGAGTGTAAAACGTGGCAGATTCCAAAAAGGACATCTCACGCCAAATACAGTTGCAAAATCAAAATCAAATAGTTTATTTCAAATAAACCATAGAGGTACTTTTTATTCTCAAATAAAATAAAAAGATGACTCTAGTTGCAAATTCGCAAGCGTCAGTAGGTCTCAATGGAGAAGAATTTGCAAGAAACTCCACGGACACTCTTTTCCATCAGTTTTAGTTACAAGTATATTTGGTTACATCATTATTGTTGAAAATGTTTTAATAAAAAATTAATATATATATGTGGGAACGAAAAAATATATATATGTGTTTGTTAAAAGCGTCTAGAGATACCAAAAAAAAATAAAATACAATAACAGGTCGAGGCAGCTAATTATGACTAATCCCAACTGATGGCACCCGTTCACGAACATGAAGCATGGATCGGCACCACTCAGCTCAATCATCATGAAGGGAACCAAATGATCCAACACATGTGCCACCATCAGAGGGACAGTAGAGGGAGCATGATCCACTCAACTGCCAGGGCACACACAAGTCAACGATCGACAACGGTACAGTGAATGGTACATTTACAGTCGGACCATAGTACTCACACATGTGCTGTGTAGTTATATAATACTAAAATAAATTGATATATACAATCTTCAGCAGGTCCAACAATACTTCAAAACTTTTCTGCCCATCAATTGTTTTTGCGCCCTAGTGGCTGCGAAGCAGCATTGCGCCAAGCATTTAATCGGCGATATAATCCTCCAACTTATAATATGCTTGCCTGCTTAATGTGCGTTTTATACAAGTTTTAAATTTTATCTCATTCAGATGCTTCTTTAGCCAGCCTGAAACCTGGTTGAATTAATTATTTTATATTTCTAGTTACATAATTATGTCTTTCGCCGTTTTTACTAAAAATATATAAATTATTTCTAACGTACATGATGTTTTCAAAAATATATTGACAAGGTGCCGTCATGATGTTAATGTCTTTAAACAGTTCCCTTAAAGGATCACGCCGGCGAATATTGTATATCGGTCTGATGGCTCGTTTTTTCAGAATAAAAATTGACTCAATGTCTGCAGCCCTTCATCATAGTAAGATACCGTAAGATATTATTCTATGAAAGTAACTAAAATAGACTAGCCTCGCAGTATCTATCAGTAAACTGACGATTTTTTCTAACAGCATAAGCCGCCGAACTTAGCGGCCCTGCAAGTTATATTAAATGAGGACCCCATTGTAACCTTGAGTCTAGCGTGCCCGTTTTATCGACGAATTTTAGCTTCTCCCTGTTTAATATAATGTCACATTCAGTACTTTGCAAACTAAATTATTAGCTGTGAACCAAATTTAAACCTGTCGTAAAACGTTATTTACGATGTCGGCAACGTTACTCGTGCGTCTATTGATCTTAAAAATCAAAGAAGTGTCATCAGAATATAACACTATGTTTTTACATTGTTCTTAAATATATGGGGTAAATCGTTAATGTAGACTAAAAATGAGAAAGGACCCAAAATTGAACCCTATGGTACCTTCATTTTCACAGATAACCCCGACGAATAGACACTGTTTATTTGAACTAATTGCTGTCTATCATTTAAATAAGATTTAAATCAACTTAAAGCTGTTTGGCTTAGCCCATAATGCTCAAGTTTCTAAAGTAATGTTTCATGATTAACGCAAACAAACGCTTTTGACAGGTCGCAGAACTCACCTATGGCATCTTCCCATACATCAAAATGTATTTTAATAAGGTGACACCAGCGTCGGTTGTACAAATCTGTATTAACCGGTGTCTTCTTCCAGCCTATCTGACAATCAGAGTGATAACAGATAGAGCACCAGAGCATGAGCATTCCCTTCTGCACCTAATATCAACTGCTAATTTGATTAATATCAGTTGGGATTAGCTAACCTCTTTGTTCTTTTTTATGTCAATGACTTCAAAAACAGAATGATGTTCTCAAGTCATCTGAATGTTTTTATTTGTATTATATGTTTGTTCAGATATATCTTCGCCAATTGTAAACCGAAGTTGTTAATTTTGTTTGAAGGCATATTTTCTGGGATTAGATTTCCATTTAAATTTGTTGAGGATCTGATAAAGAACTTCAGAGATATTCGATAGCACTCTTCAATAACTGACGGCAAATCGCCCAAGATTGCTGCAATTGTCTGTCTCTATATTGCTTATACCACTTGATGAAATAAGATGACGCCTGTACGCTGTAAAGGGGTACGCAGATGAGTATAGTTCATCCTAGTACACTATCATGCATGATATTTTTTGGCCTAGGAGCAGGACTAACAATATTATGAACACGGCAAAGACGTGGTAAACGACTTGGCTTCTTCGGTTTTTATCAGAGTTAACCCTCACTTTATAACTTCCACCGCCGTGGTTAACTATGTCTCGGACGTTAAATACATTTTTTAACTCACATATTGAACAGGATACGCTCTCAAAGAACCAACAGACCTCTTAATGAGCCAAGATCAAGATCCAGTTTGAATTAAGTCACTTTTTCTTTATAAACTTTTTGAATTAGCTTAACAACAACAACAACAATACCCAGCCAATTTGGTTTTTACCATTTATGAATTTCGGATTTTACATATATATAGATAAGATTGAAACTACGTACATCTTTTTTAGACTTATTTAATACCGTAATTATGAGTAAAACCGCTTTAATCTCATTTAAATCGATGATAACAAATTAATTATTGGGAAGTACCATGATCATTATCTTACTTTGAGGATATAAATATCAACTGTAAAAAGCGATAGCATCCACTCGTAGGTGTTTGTAATACTGGTAACATGAAGTTCTTAGCTGTGACTTTGTTGGCTCTGGTGGCGGTTGTATCTGCAAGAAATGTCAACCTCGAGAATGTGGTCGACCTTGAAGAGAACACCGCGTACGGCTACCTCAGTAAAGTCGCTGTTCCTTTGGCCGAGAAGATTCGCAAAGCTGAAGAGGAAGGCGACCAAAATCCGTCCAGAATCGTCGGTGGATCTGCATCTAGTCTCGGCCAATTCCCTTACCAGGTATTTATTTGATCTCATATAGTGATTACTAAAATATTTCCAAAGTGATACCTACTGAGCGTATTTCTTATGTTTTTCTTATTTCATCTCACTGCTGGGCAAAGGTCTTCCCATAGCCTTCCACTGTTCCCTATGTATTTTCTTTTTCGTCCATAATAATTATTCTTTTTAGCAAAACACAAAAATATGGTATTTTCTAATCCTATTATTTTTTTCAGGCTGGTCTTATCATTGATCTGAATAATGGCCAAGGCGCTTGCGGTGGTTCTTTGCTCAACGCATGGAGAGTACTCACCGCCGCTCACTGCTGGTTTGATGGTGTAAACCAGGCCTGGAGGATCACGGTTGTCCTCGGCTCAATCCGTTTATTCAGTGGCGGTACTAGGGTGGCTTCCTCTAACGTCGTTATGCACGGCAGCTGGACACCCTCCTTAATCCGTAATGATATTGCCATGATATATTTGCCTGCTGCCGTTAGTTTTTCAAGTGAGTTTTAAACCTTTTTGTTTGTTTTGTGTTATTAGTGAAAAAATAAAATTCACGAATATTTGTAATTAATTTAAAACGCATTTATCAACAGACAACATCGCTCCCATTGCTCTGCCTTCTGGTAACGAACTCAACAATCAATTCAACGGTGTAACTGCTGTTGCTTCAGGCTTCGGTCGTACCAGGGATGGTAAGAAACAGTATTATATTTTTCTTTGAATGTCGAGAATAGATTGTTCTTGTGGTAATTAAAATATCGCTCATACATTTATAGATTGTTACATGTTCCTTAACTTGAAAGTAAACTATACCCGTGTAATATATATTTACAGGAGAAGACCTCAGTGTGAACCAGTTCCTGAGCCACGTCTCCCTGCCAGTAATTACAAACTCCGTGTGCAGCCAGGCTACAATCCTCTTCCAAATCCTCATCCAGTCTTCAAACATTTGCACCAGCGGCGCTGGAGGCAGAGGTACCTGCCAAGGTGATTCCGGCGGTCCTCTAGTTATTAACAGTAACGGCAGAAATATCCTGGTATGTTTATCATGTTTTTTAAAATAAATATCTTGCATGTGACTGTTGACCGGTTTATAAACTATTTTGATGTGTTTTATACAGCAACACCAATCTATACAAAAAAAACGATGAATTGGGTCCATTTTTATCTCTATTTTCTTTTTAACAGATCGGTGTGACCTCCTTCGGAACCGGACGTGGCTGTGCAGTTGGCGACCCTGCTGCCTACGCCAGAGTAACCTCATACATTACCTGGATTAACCAACGCATGTGAATGCTCTCAAGAAATCTGTGATACTAAATGTAACTTTAAATATAAGTATTAAAAATCGTATCCTACATTTTTTACTTTTTTGGTTTTTTCCAATTGTTGATATACCTATCATCTACTTAAGCCATACCTTACCATCTACTAATGCAATAATCATAGCCAATGGCTTAATAATCAAGACGGACTGTTTCTGAATTAAACCATTGATTGAAACGCTACATTAATTATAAAAAATAGTTTTGCATATCTCAATGCAAACAGCCATTCAGAAACATACTAGATACTCTAACCTATTTTTTGTCTAGAACAGGTTTTTGTTCCTGAAATACTTACATTAAAATCTGTTTATATATAATTCATCTGCTTATTCAATATTTGTTGAGGAAATGTAAATTAATTTCTTAATACGTCCTTTATATGGAAGGAGTGTAGCAGTTGGCGTTCTGTAGTTTCTGACTAACCCCATGGGAAAAGCTTATGTATGTACGTACTTTTAAAGTATTTTTTTTTTTCTTAAACTAGAGATTCTGAGCCTGACATGTACACTGAAAGCTAAGAACGCCTAGTTTCTGTTTCGATATTCTAGCATTTATCAGAAAGACTGCTTGTCTGTCCTCCACAACTCAGTGAAGAAAATAATCCCTACTAAACCTTTCCACCGAAAGGTCATCTCATCTTGCACATAATCACAATACACACACAAACGCAAACACACTCACCACACACACTTTTGACTCTGATGCTAAATTAAACAATGTATGTATTAAATTCTCATTTTGATTTTGATTTGATTTAATTTAAATTCTTGTTTTTATTTGTAAACTTTGCTTGTTAACTTTACCTCAACAAACGCTTGCTTTGCCGACTTTCCAATAAGGAGGAAATTCTCAATTCGATTGGTATTTTGTTTTTTTATGTATGTATATCGATTACTCAAAGATGCCTGGGCCTGCAGTCTCGACATAGCTAACGATCGTTACGTTAACTAACAAACGTTACCTCTTACCGAAAAAATACGCTTTGCCGTAACGACGCTAACAATAAACGCAAGTCTCGACAGCCGCGATAGCGTGCAAAATCGGTCACTTTCTTGACGTAGCGTTGTTGGTACGCTACCGATGTTCGTATTCTAGTTCTAGTTGAAAATAATCCTTTTATTATAGGGAAAATTGGTTGACAAGATATACAAAAAAAACTATTGTTCTTTGAAAATTGTATAGAAGATAGGTAAACCATATCATGTTAACACTTTTTTGCATAGAAACGTTTAAAGTAGCTTATACCATTTTTAAGAATATGCATAACAAAGAAGAAAATAGTTCGCTTCCTTGCAACACAGACGTGGAACATGGGAAACAAACTGTCGATGTCAATGTCAATGTCAAGTTTATTTGTACACAAATTATGCCATTGAAGTAGAATTGGAATTGTTAAAAAAACTGGAAAAGAACCGTATTTCGTTGGTGGAGTACAGTGACAAAGGCGCAGGCCAAAGCCCGAGTGCCAGCAGCGTGTGCGTCAGGTAAATACAACCTACAAAAAAAATCGATTCCTATTTTTGGTACTAAATTGAATACTTTGGGTACGTCCGAAGTAGTTTGTGTTTACTTAATGAATATCTTAAATGTTTCAGGCGTATTTCGGGGCAGATCGATGCGCTTTTGGCGACTTTAGAACGCCGTTCATATCTCCACACAAGCAAATTTTGAAACAGGCTGGAAAGAAGTTGCCAAGGAGCTCAAAAAACTCCCAAACGGATCCAACAAGTTGCCCGAGCAGTGCTTGACGTTAAATCTCAAGTTGGTTTTTAAATGTAAGTACAAGCCACGTCAGTTTTGTTTATATTTAGTAGAATACTTAGGTATCTTAATTACAGATTTGGAGAGACTTATAAAGCCATGCCTGCACTAAGGCGGCAAAATTAAAAAAAAGAAATCATTCAAATTGGCAACCGAGGCATCATCACTGACTGAGGTGGAGAGACATATAATGTCCTTAATTGGTGTAGAGTACACATTTGGCATCGACTGCCCGTATGCTATGCCATTTCTTTCTTTATTATTATAATCACTACCACGCTAGAGGTCATTAAGAGACATTTATAGTATATCTAATTTTTTTACAGATTCTAGCCGCTGCAACTCAAGTGCAAGCAGACGCTGACAAGATGCAGGCTGACGTAGCAAGGCACAAACTGAGGCATCGGTGCTATTTCCATAGGCTGCAAATAAAATAGCTAACGCTTTAACAACTTTTTAAATAAAGATAATGTATGGTTTAATATGTTTTTATTTAAATCACAGTGGGTCAATAAAATAAAACTAGTATTAACGAGTATTCTTCTTATGTGCTCTGCAACAGCTCTCCCAGTGCACGATACAAATCCTGTATAACAAAAACAAGATTTTAGGAGTATTCATACAACGGTGTTACATAAGTCGGACTTGATGCTATATAAATGAAGATACCAATGAAATAGGTATAAAAATCTGGGGAAAATTATATGTTCTGCAAATATAGGTATACCTATTTAATAAATATAATAAAACATTAAATGAATACCTTAAAATAAATAATTTGATAAGGTACCTGTAACTTCTAGGCCATCTTTATGAACTCTACCATCATTGTTCACTATTTGAGTGGGTGTGGTGGCCTCTGGTTCATTTAATTAATATTATATGTGTATTTATGCGTTGGTGGGAAAGGCACCTAAAAGCAGACTTCAGCACACCCAAGCATCTTTCAACGACGTTCCAGGCTGAACAATGAGCATTTGTGTATTGATACTCCGGTGTACCTGGGCGTTGAATTTTTAAAGGAGTCATCAGCCATGGTTCCAGAGGATATCCATCATCACCTAAAAGATAAAACATAGAATGTACTTTCAGCAGTCTAATGGGCAACCTGTTCTAGACAGATTATAATGAACATTTATTATTAGTTACCAAGCAGCCATGTATGGTGGTCCCCATTGATATTATTTTTATATGTGTGCAGTCTATGGCTCCAATTACATCATGGAATGGCTGTGGAGCATTTCTAAACTTCTCTTTAACTGCACACCGTTCTTCTTGGGTCATGAGAAATTTGACATACCTATGTAGGTTTTAGCTAAAGTTACAGCATGTATTACTCGGCTTACTGACTTTTGGCTTATGCTGCAGCCCCACTGTAAGCCAATAGGTAGTTGCCACTTGACTATTAAGAAGAAAATTATAAAAAACATCTTGGATAATAGGAAAAATAATTAGAAATATTATTTAGGCACGGTATCTACCCAACTCTACACTCACTTGAGACTCCACAGAAAGTCCGTAAGGCCCTCGTCTCTGAATAGATGGGCGAAGTTCACCAACGAGCTCATGAAACAAGTCCTTGTTTATTCGGTGATGATAGAGAAATTGGCCATCCTCTAAATCCAAAGGATTTTCACCTTCACGCCGGTTTCGTGCAATTTGCCGCCGCATTATCATATCGCGTCTGTGTTCGAGCACGACTACATTCTCTACAGCCATATTTATGTCTAATTATTATTTATTTATTGTTTTTTTATCCTCTAAAACCAATATAATGATCGTTATGAACACTTAGCGGGCTGTCAAAAATGCTCGCTAGGAAATTCGATATCATACCGATAAATCCTTATCTTAACGTCAAAATACGTTATGTTTGCGATGAAAAACGATAGATTTGACAGTCGAGACTACCAAAAATCGTTATTTAACAATCGTTAGGACTTAGCAACCGATCGTTACGATTTAACGATTGCTATTTATGTCGAGACTGCAGGCCCTGGACGGATTTGGAAAATTATTCTTTTGTTTGAAAGGGTACACTTTCCTTTTGGTCCCATAGTCATTAGGTCAGGATCTGATGATGGGATCTTGGAGAAATCGAGGGAATTCCCCAAATATTATAGGCATCAACAATTTAATAATTTGCACTCAGAAAGTATCATATGGTGAAGTAGAACTGGTGAAGAAGACCAAAGGTGGCCAATGGAAATACAACTCCTTAATGCTAAGTATGTTACGGGTCTACTATATCTCGAATAGTTAAACGACTATAATGAAGGAAATACTTATAAATAAATAGTACTAATGAAAATGGTACCAACGAACTGGTCTGATGATAAAGCCGGCAGGTAGGCACTGGAACTCCGTAATAAAACAATCTATCCTAGTCGTGTTTGGGCTTATTGGAATCGTCATGACATGTATTTTGACCATACATTTTTATGGCAATTGGAGGTACCTATCAAAACTAAAAAGAGATAAATAAAAAAAACCTTTTTAACAAAAAAAACAAACCGACTCCCAAAAAACGTTCTTATTAAAAAGTTTTTTTATATTACTT
The DNA here is from genome assembly GCA_949775005.1 of Orthosia gothica. NCBI lineage: Eukaryota > Metazoa > Arthropoda > Insecta > Lepidoptera > Noctuidae > Orthosia > Orthosia gothica. The sequence goes on from OX459044.1 coordinate 17,744,247, forward strand.
AGGTGTTGTTGTAACCCTAAAATTATTCAATTGATTTATGTTAACATGCTTCTATTGATTTGAATTATTTTATTTATTTAGTAACTGGGTAACACGCTACCCCTTGTCAGGACTGTTGTCATATTTACTATTCTTATTACTTATGACAATCGGTAACAACTGTTAAAGACGCAGATTCGACAGTCGGGACTGGCTTAACGTGCTTGCCGAGGTTCGTAGGAGGTAATCATATGTTACGATGATTACCCATCTCGAACTGACTTAGGCAAGTTTTGCTCAACTTAAGATCAATCTGTGCGGCTGTTATAAACCATGAGCTCATCCTTCGAGATTATTATTTATTGTTATATGATAGTTGTTCAGGCTCTGGGTGTTGTGTATATGAGTTAATATGTTTGTAAACGCACCCACAGTACAGGAAGAAATTTCTAGTATGGGGCAACGTTTTTTAAAGAAAGGAAAATAATTTACACAAAACCTCAATGAATAATACAATACATAAAATAACATCTATACATCATCAGCCTAAGGCAGTCCACTGCTGCAACATATGTTTCTCCAATTGCATGCCATTTGGTTCGAATTTAGGCAACTGTCATCCAGCTTCTACCAGCCACCCTGCGAAGATCGTCACTCCACCTAGCCTGAGGGCTTACCAGTTCACGGTCTCCACTCAAGAACACGTTTACCCCAACGGTCATCGGTTCTACGATTTATATGGCTGGCCCATTGCCACTTCAGCTTACTTATTCTGTGAGAAATGTCGACAACTTTGGTTCTCTGCCGGATCACCTCGTATCGGATTCGATCCCTTAGAGAGACTCCAAACATAGCCCTTTCCATAGCTCACAGAGCAATTTTGAACCAGCCGTAAGTCATAATAGGTAGGACGCACTGGTTGAAAACTTTGGTTTTCAGGCTTTGTGGCATACGCGACGAGAAGACACGATGAAGTTTTCAAAACGCTGCCCAGCGGCTATATTCTTATGCTAGCTTCCTTCTCAGTTGTTCTTACCAAACCGCAGAGTATGCCCGAGGTAAACGTATTCTCGAACAACTTTGAGAGCAGCTCTACTGATCACAATCGATCCCAGAGTGACGTGTGGATTGAACATGAATAAACCTCTTAAACCTTTCTCATGAATCACTCCGTCTATTGGTGAAAACTGTAAGACCATTTCTTTAGTAGTGTTTGACTTTACTGTGTACAGACAGACAGGCGGCGAATTTATTTTATATTTATGTAGTTCTGATTGTGACTTAATCCACAGAAAGAATATTAATCGTTATCTGAGAATTATCAGCCTGTCTGTATAAATATATTAATACCTAAATATTCTTTAGGGTTTTGCACGTCTAAATGAAAAACGGCACCCTTATAAGATCAACTGAACCGATTTAGTTGAAATTTGGTTCACCATGATGAACTGTAAATAAATAATTCCTACTTATGCGAAAAATACGAAAGTTTGGATGGATGATTGTTACCCAATCACGCCAGAACGGCTGCACAGATGTGGTTTGAATTTGGCACAAAGATAGATAATAGTGTGGAATAAATAGCACATAGGCTACTTTTAGCCCGGTATTATGCTCCCTCGGTTTAATAAAAAGTTTTTCACGCATCTAAAGCCGCGGGCAGTAGCACGTTTTGAATGTTGTGACCTGGGAATAAAAATCATACTGTACCGAGTGACATATCAAATGAAAGGGCTTATTGAGAGCGTTTCAAATAATACTCCAAAGTAAAAATAAAAAACAAGATTTGCCACATTTGCTCATATTGCCACATCTGTGTTTGACACTATTTAGTATTAAGATTGTACACATACAGTGTTTGGTAATAAATGTTTTCTCTCTTTCTTTTCTTTTTTTTTTACTTATAAATTATAGGAAAACCTATAAGAAGACCATGGTTTTAATAAAACAAGTTAAAAAAATATGATACGTTTGGAACCCTTTGCGAGTCTGACTAACTCACACTTGGCCGGTGTTTTTCCTGTTGTATGGTTTGTCCCAAAAACATAATCCGGATGTACATAATAATATCATTATCTCATTATCTGTGCTATATCGATTTGTAAAAGAAGACATAAGTATCATTATCTGCTCATTATCTATTTAGAGAAGTATATAATATATCTATTTCAGAAAAGTTATTATATTCATTTCTTGGACCCGGCAACATGAAATTCTTGGCTGTGACTCTATTGGCTCTAGCGGCGGTCGCCTCCGCGAAAAACTTCAACCTCGAGGATGTAATCGATCTTGAAGATATCACCGCTTATGATTACCACAGAAAAATCGGTGGACCTTTGTTGGAAAAGATCCGCCAAGCTGAGGAAGAAGTCGACCGGAACCCATCAAGAATCGTCGGAGGATCTACTGCCCATCTCGGCCAGTTCCCTTTCCAGGTCTTTATATTTTTTTAAAACGTTGCAATGGCTCTTTTACACAGACCTGGTGTCAGTTTTTTCTACATTGTAGGAAAAACATGCATCCATGTGTGTGTGTGTGTGTGTGTGTATGTGGCATGGTCACAGATTACTAAATAGTTAGCATGGTGTCATTATGTGGATGCATATTGTGCCGGTGGATAGTTGTAAGTGACATACGTGCGGGCAAGATTGAAAGCATAGTCTTTAGGAGTCTTGACAAGTAATATCTACCTATTCTAAATCTGCACTACATTACTTTTTAACTTTTTATGCTATTGTAGCGGCACCAACGCCGCCGCCACTTACGAACTAATGACATGACGTCACAGAAATCCTGCATCGCTCAAGCAAAGTTTTCGGCGCGATTTGAAAACATACAACAGTCCGACAATTACCGTTGGGCAGTTGCCCGGACCAGAAACAACACCCGGTCGGTCGGAGGATCCTCCCTTTTCTATGGAGGTTTGTGGGACTTTACACCCTGTTCCACATACCTCCAAACTATTGCTGTCACTTACATAATAAACTATCTGTTCGTCCGTCTGTATGTCTGTCCACCGTCCGTCACTCACTTTTACAGCCAAACGTTTGGAGTCTTCAAATTTTAAAGTTTATGCATCTTGTTGATCCAAAGCCATACAAATTGTCAAAAACAATTTTTTATGTTTTTAAAGCAGCGCTCCCATACAGATAAAGGTTAAAAAAATATTGGGAAACAAAGGAATGAGAAGCCACCAAAGTCAGCTTTTTTTTTCAAAATTTTGTTTCGAACAATTTTTTATCTTTTTGAATTGGCCTACGAACTTGAATTTTGGTGATAGAGTTTATTATTACGTATATATTATTTTACCAACACATACCAATTTATTAAAAAATCTTTTTTTTTTAATGCCCTAATTTTGACTAGTACAACCAACTTGATTTTGCTGTTTGGTACGGAACCTTCAATGTGCGAAGTTCGACACGCAATTGGCTGGTTTTTATTTTACTGTCAAATATCCTTATCCAATCTGCCTAGCCTTTTGCCACTTACGTTAGGGTCGGCTTCCAGACCAACATGATGCAGCTGAGTACAAATATAGTATAGGAGTGACTGCCTTTCTGATTTTACAACCCAGTAACTGGATGACACGGTATCCCTTGTCAAATATCCGAAAGTAAAATCGATAAATATTTTATTTCACAGGCTGGTCTCATCGTTCATTTGCCAAGCTCGCAGGGGGTTTGCGGTGGTTCTATGCTCAACTCATGGAGGGTACTTACCGCTGCTCACTGCTGGTTCGACGGTCAAAACCAGGCTAGAAGCTTGACAGTTGTCCTCGGTTCTATCCGCCTGTTTAGTGGTGGTGTCCGATTGGATACCTCTAACGTCATCATGCATGGAAGCTGGAATCCTAATCTAGTCCGTAACGACATTGCTATGATTTACTTACCAAGAGCTGTTGGTTCTACAGGTGAGTTACTGTAATTGCCAAAGTTTGTATATTATGTGTTACCCATTTAAAATGTGGTGATCTTACTAATCTAATCTTTCTCATTTTGACTTTGAAAAACTAGTTATAGGTACTGAAACAATTAAAAAGCCGTTGCGTCTCACCTGGGTCCAAGTTTTAGACACTACAGGGGTTAAAAGACTTTTTCATTTTACATGATTTTCTTTTTTAAGGCAAACTATTTTGTTAGCTAATTAACTATCTTTTATTTTATAAAAGTATTATATTTATCAACAGCAAACATCTCTCCGATCGCTCTTCCCTCTGGTAATGAACTCAACAACCAATTCAACGGCGCAACTGCTACCGCATCTGGCTTCGGTCTCACCAGGGATGGTAAGATAAATAACTAGTTGGTATTTAGATTGCTTTGACTTATAAATGTTACTAGAGTTATAGTTTAAGTTCTAGAGTGGCGACCTTGAACCTCCCACAAGGATGACCGATGACCTGGTGAAGGTTGCAGAATCCGCTAGATACGACAGGACCGGTCAACGTGGTGGAACTTGGAGGAGGTCTATGTTCAACAGTGGACGTCTTTCGGCTGAAATGATGGTGTTGCTGAAGAAAACTTCTTTGTTTTCAGGTGGTAGCGTGAGTGGAGCTTTAAGCCACGTCAACTTACCAGTGATCACAAACGCTGTGTGCCGTCAGTACCTACCTTACCAGATCCTCGTTCAAGCTTCAAACATTTGTACCAGTGGGGCCAATGGTAGATCAATCTGTCACGGTGACTCCGGTGGTCCTCTCATCGTTAACAGCAGCGGCAGGCGTATCTTGGTACATTATTTTACTATTAAATGTTCTTCTTCTTCGTCGTATCGATGATTCTAAATAAAATACGTTTTGTCACGCCAACTGGTGATAGCATTTGCCTTGTAAAGGTATTTTAGGATGAAGCTGCCACTCATGAGATTCAAACCAGTCTATTAATATAATTTTGTCAAACTGTCATCTGTCGAGGAATGTGTTCCACTTTTTCAAGAATATGGTTCTAACATTTTCTTTCTTTCCAATAGGTTGGTGTAACCTCCTTCGGATCTATCCGAGGCTGCCAAACTGGTGCTCCTGATGCCTTCGCCAGAGTCACATCATACATTAGCTGGATCAACCAACGTTTGTAAAAACTAGAAAAATAAAGTACCGAGGAACTCCTTTGTAAATATAAATTAAAATTATAATATGAAAAAATGTTTTATTTTATTTAGAGATTCTGAAGCTACAAAACAAATACCTATAACGCGGCCAACTCGGATTACCATTAAATTTCAACCGAATCTGTTCTTGGGCATATTAAACTATGTTAATTTATTTTTAAGCAGAAAAAGGCAATATTTTTTTTTTGGATGTTATTTTTAACCATAATGAAAACATATCCACAGTGTATTTGTATCTAGTAGATATTAAGATATTGTCTGATTATCAGAAATAAAATTGATTTACAGTATTTTTTGGTACTTATATTTCTGTGTACCCAAATAAAAATCATAAAAAAGATTTTTTAAATCCTACTACTATTATAAACGTGAGGTCGAGAAAACTGATGTTTCAAGATACTGTCATTCGCGCTACCGGTGTGACGAGCTTTTAACTGTTCAAGACACTGTAACTCTTGACAAACCCTTCCGCTCTTTCTAGGCACAGGACATCCGTAAAGACCTAAACAAAATGAAGTGTCTGGGAACGGCACGAGAAAAGAGAAATCTATACCCTGCATTGGGTAAAGAAGAAGCTGGTGCCATTTACAGCAGAAGCAGGCCCTCGATACGCCCCCCGATGGGTTCCCGCTTTGCCGAGGCGGGGGTCTCAGTAACCGTGGCTTGGTCACGCACGAAGCAGTTAAGAGGAGCCTGAGGAGGGGCCGCTCGTCAGGTCTTTTGCCGATAAGCCGACGACGGAGCGGCCAACATGTAGGTTGCGGTGCTGTCTGGGCGACATCGCGACTGAGGCGGGCCGCAATGTCGTATGAGGTCTCCTAAACCCGTATGATATCTCGGCGGAGGGTTGGATGCCGCGGTGGGAGAGGAGTGGCGGTATTGCGGTGCGCCGCGCTCCATCTTTCCGAGGTATAACCGTACCGATAACGGAGCATCTTGAACTTCTTGGCGTAACGTTGACACTCAATTTTGGCCCATACATTGAGGCAAAGGCTCAACTGGCTGCCAAAAAGTTGAGGATCCTTGCGAAGGTGAGACGGTACTTCACGCCATAACGCCAGTTTAACTTGTATCAAACGCAAGTTCGATCTTGCATGGAATTCTGTTATCATCTCTGGGACGGAGCTGCCAAATACCAGCTCGATGCACTAGAGTCGATCGGAAAAGAGGCCAAGAGACTCATCAGCAATGAGGCACTGGTCGAGTCAAAGCTCCAGAGCCTTGCAAATCGTCGCCGAACTGCCAGCTAGTCGGTTTTTTATCGGTTGCATTTCGGGGAGTACGCGATGGAATTGCACGATCTAATTCCGCCTAGCCCGTCTCACCATCGGACTACGAGACGTACAGTGATGTGCCATCGGTACATGATGGACATCCTACACGTACGCACTAAACGTTTTGGAAATATTTTCATTGTGCGTATAGATAAGGAGTGGAATTCCCTACAGGAGTCTGTGTTACCCGATAGCTACAACCTCGGAGTCTTTAAGTAAAGAGTGAATAGGTTACTTCTAGCTTAGTGTGTTACACCGTCAACCACATCATCGCTTACCATCAGGTGAGATAGTGGTCAAGCGCGAGTCTATCTATAATAAAAAATAAATAAAGAAAAAGTTTATTCTAAAAAACCCGTGTGCTTAAGAAGCGATTAAAAAGACGTAATCAAAAAGAAAATCATGCTGTGCAGTTGGAGGATACATCTGGTTTTGGTCAGCCAGCTCGCGAATATGTATCCTGCGACTGTACAGCTTGACTTTCTTCTTGTTACCCGACTGGGTTATGTGTTTCGCGCGTATCTTGTATGTACGTGGGACACTCAGAAAGTTTTGCGAAACTAAAAAAAATTGTTCTATACGTACATATATTTTTATTAAATCTTTTCAAAGTACTTTCCACCAGCCTCTACACAAAGATTCATGCGCCTAAACCAGTTTTCAAAACACTTTTTCCAGTCCGCCGCAGACACCTCGTTTACAGCCTGCTCGAACGCAGCCAGCGCATCTTCCGGCGACGAAAATTGTATCCCTTTGAGCTGATTTTTTATTTTTGGGAATAAAAAGAAGTCACACGGTGCTAGATCAGGGCTGTAAGGAGGGTGACCCAGGAGTTTGACTGGCGTGCTGTCCAGGAAGTCCCTCGTTTTGAGTGCGGTGTGCGCAGGTGCATTGTCGTGGTGGAGCAGTAGCCCGCGGAGCCCTGTGTTTGGTCGCTTGTTGCTTATAACAGAGAAAACTTCTGGCAAACATTTGGTAGTATACCATTCGGCATTAATGCTTCTTTGATCCCGTAAGGGAATTGATACCAAGTGGCCAGTCAAATTAAAAAAGCTAGCGATCAAAATCTTACCCCCGCTTCTAGATCGCTTCACTTTGGTAGGCGTTGGCTCATTTTGAAACACCCAAACAGTCGACTGGCGCTTGGTTTCTGGGTCGTATTGATAAATCCAGGACTCATCACCTGTAACGATGTCGTAAACACGCCGAGACGAGCCTGCTGCAAATTTGTTAAGCATATCACGGCACCATTCCACCCGGGCCTGCTTCTGAGCATCGGTGAGGTTGTGCGGCACCCAGCGTGATACTATCCTCCTCACGCGAAGATGGCTGTGTAGAATCTCGTGAACGCTTCCCGATCCAATCTTCAATATGTGTTGAATCTCGTGATATGTAATTCACCTATTGTCTTGGATTAAATTTTTCACTGCTAGCACGTTTTCTTCGGTAGCAGCCGTCAAAGGGCGACCGCTTCTTTCGTCATCCCCCAAAGTTGGTCGACCGCGCTTGAATTCGTTATACCAACGATACACGGTTGCCTTGGAAGGGCCTTCATCCATGAATGCCATTTGAAGTCTATCGTACGATTCATCCGGTTTCAGGCGACACTTGAAATCGTATAAAATCATAGCTCTAAAATGTTTCCGGCGCAGATCCATATTTCAGTGAGACACAATACTTTGAATTAACTCGCAAAAAATGTGGAGGGAAATTTTGAAATTGGAACTTACTTATTTTTACTTATAAATAATCATATTTTCGAAAAACATTATAACTGGCCAGTCTCCCATATATAAAAACTTTTTTTCGCAATACTTTCTGAGGGGCCTGGTATGTATGTTTGTAAGTATGTAATATTCTTTATTACCTCATATCTTTTAAACCTCTTGACCGAATTATATAATTAAGACATCGATAGATAAGTCTTGACCGCCCAAGTGTTCTTAGATAGGTGAAGTTCTAAAAAAACAAATATGGCGGATTTTGGGCGCCATATTGTGCGGGTCCCAATTTTTTTTTTCTTCGAAACCCATCGAGTGGGGTATCAAAATGAAGGGTTTTAAGAGGTGATTACAAAAATATATACCACTTATATGTTTAAAAGTAATTCGAAAAAGAAAAATATAACTAAAAAGTTGTAAATAAAAAAAAGTTAATTTAAAAATCAAAAACCCGACTGATTAAGAATCGAACTAAAAAGCTGTTAACAAGAAAAATCATGCTGTGCAGTCAGGTGGTCAGCCAGTCAGGATCAGGTGGTCAGCCAGTTCGCGAATATGTTTCCTCCGACTGCACAGCATGATTTTTTCTTGTTAACAGCTTTTTAGTTTGATTCTTAATCAGTCGGGTTTTTAATTTTTAAATTAACTTTTTTACGTCTTTTTAGTTCGCTTTTTAAACAGTCCAGTTTTTGATTTTTTTTAATTAACATTTTTTTATTTTTAACGTTTTAGTTATTTTTAAAATGGCGCCCCAAAAGCCGGCTTTTTCTTATTTACTATTTTAATGTAGCAAGTGACATTCGCAAGGTTAAAGGCTCCGTCGAATTTGTTGCTCAAATAATTATCTTACTTACCTATTCTATACTAACAGCAACATTAAAATAATTTAAAAAAACCGGCCATGTGCGTGTCGGACTTTGCACATTTAGGGCTGTATGCAACGATACCCCACTTGATGGGTTAGTAATTATCTGTATCATGGGACCCCGGGCATTATGAATAACAGAAACAATATATATATTTTCAAAACCAATTTAAAAAACAAAAAAACTACCCAAAAGTATTGACATTACTCTGCCCAACCCTAAGGAAAATACAGGTGTGATATCTGCAGCACTATCTCATAAACCCACGTTTCAGATACTAATCACATAAAAAACGATCAATTTTCTGTTCCTAATAATAGCGTTTTTCAAGGATTAAGATAACGATTTATCAATGAAAACAACCTTTGCACTTGGAAAGTCGCTTCTTTAAAATTGGGAATTCCTTTCGATTAATAACACATAAACCTTATCAGCTTAAGTAAAATTTAAAATGATTATAAAAACCCGTAGAAATGACTTACACACAATTTTCTAATATTGAAATCAGTAAGTAAATTGTAAAACGTGTTTTGACAAGCACCGTAGATCTGATCTCTGTTCTGAACTCACTCATTAAAGGTATTCTTTAAAGGGTTTGTTACGGAATCGTTATGTTAAAGGATCTATGAAACTATATTCAGACAGGTGCAATGAGGATGATCAGATCAGATTTAACAATTTTTGATAAAACAAATTTCTACTTCCCTCCATATCAAGCAGGAGACAGAAAAAACAAGGCCAATAGGCACAAAAGGTCGATTACAACTGGGATAAGCCCAATTGTCTAGCACCACGGACAAAAATTAGCATTAATATTAATGGGTCCTAACATTTATTTATTTATTTATATTTATATGTCACGTCGAAGTACCTATGAATCATAGGACCGCCATCTTTAACCCCAATGTCTAGAGGCAATTCCTTTATTCTTGACTGGAGCGGGTTACTTCAATAACACACAACACTGGATTGAAACTCAAGAGTGTTTATTTGATTTAGTTACAGGCACTTTGAGTTTTCAAATGAACTTGAAGCTAAAACCACATCGTGTGGCTTGCTAGGTCACAAAGCTATCGTCGGTCGCTGGAGAAGACCTAGCCAGAAACTCCAGGATACTCTTTTTAAATGTTTTTATAGATTACACAATCACTTTATGACAATTAACGTTACATGTTAATTAGGTTTTCAAACATCTATTCAATTAGCAGATTTATTAAACAGTTTTACAGTTATTATTTTTTACACACACCATGCACCGTACGCGCCATGTGTGTTCTAAACAATGGGCGGGACTTCCATATTGTTTTTGTTTAGACACTAATTACTTGGATAGTTGAGTAAAGCTAGCAAACAATACTAAAATGCTGATCAGTTAATTATTTTAACATTAAACAACCCCAATACTCACAAATACAAAGTTGTTTGTAGTTTATTATTGAAATAGACATCTAATAACAAAACTATTCAAGTTTCCGGTGATCTGCAAATCTTACTAATTAGAAAGTTTCTCATTATCACATAGCTGTGTAAAATAGTCTTATGACTTTTTAGTATTTAATCATTTACTCAAATTTGTTTAGTTCTCGTATTAAATTATTAAATCTGGTTATTGGTCATAGAAATTATAACATCCGCCATTGTTTGACAACTTAATAAGAATAATCAAACACATTTACTTCGTCAAATGTGCAATAGTTAAAATGGGAACAAATCCAAAAGTACTACAATAAGTGTTACTGTTTTATTTAAACATCTCGTATTAATTAAACATTGAAATTAGCATACGAATTATGAATCAATACTGATTCCACAGTGAGCCAATAGATGGCGCTGAACTCAAAATCCAACTTAAATAGACATTCGACACTTAAAATGCTTAATTAGGATAATAAATTAGCAAATTCACGCCTACGCGGCGACACGGCCATTGTGATCCGAGGCTCGCGCTCTGGGCCTTCCGGTGTCCTCAGTCTCTGTGTTTCTTGGTTGTTATCTGTAATAGCGGAGAAATATTTGTCGGCAGATTATTGTTGTTTATCATCCTACAGTATTAATTACGGTTAGAATCTGATAACAACTGATTTTATTTATCATTGACAGCTTGTAATAAATCTAAGCTGAGTATGCCTTATTTTTGAAATATTGAATGTATTTTTACACCCACAGCTATATGCTTTTGGGTATTCTACTTGCTATATGGTAAAGACCAATGTTGTTAGGAAACAACTAACTGCTACATGTCATGTCAATGAAGGCATACAATTTCTATTTCAGATTTTTGACATGGAATAATCAGTTGCTAGCTTATTTAGTCCAATTTGAATCTTGTTTGCAGACTGTTATTGTTTGTATTATCTTACAATATGCATTGATTTGTAATAGGTAATAGTCAGTTTAAGTAATCAATTTATCACTGAATACTTATGAAATTAGGTAACTATTAAGTTTATCTCAAATGAAAATATTTGATGCATTAATGAGCACATACCTACTTATAAGAAGGCTTACATAGCAGCCTTGTATTTGGTAAGTACGTGGGACACTCAGAAAGTTTTGCGAAACTAAAAAAAATTGTTCTATACGTACATATATTTTTATTAAATCTTTTCAAAGTACTTTCCACCAGCCTCTATACAAAGATTCATGCGCCTAAACCAGTTTTCAAAACACTTTTTCCAGTCCGCCGCAGACACCTCGTTTACAGCCTGCTCGAACGCAGCCAGCGCATCTTCCGGCGACGAAAATTGTATCCCTTTGAGCTGATTTTTTATTTTTGGGAATAAAAAGAAGTCACACGGTGCTAGATCAGGGCTGTAAGGAGGGTGACCCAGGAGTTTGACTGGCGTGCTGTCCAGGAAGTCCCTCGTTTTGAGTGCGGTGTGCGCAGGTGCATTGTCGTGGTGGAGCAGTAGCCCGCGGAGCCCTGTGTTTGGTCGCTTGTTGCTTATAACAGAGAAAACTTCTGGCAAACATTTGGTAGTATACCATTCGGCATTAATGCTTCTTTGATCCCGTAAGGGAATTGATACCAAGTGGCCAGTCAAATTAAAAAAGCTAGCGATCAAAATCTTACCCCCGCTTCTAGATCGCTTCACTTTGGTAGGCGTTGGCTCATTTTGAAACACCCAAACAGTCGACTGGCGCTTGGTTTCTGGGTCGTATTGATAAATCCAGGACTCATCACCTGTAACGATGTCGTAAACACGCCGAGACGAGCCTGCTTCAAATTTGTTAAGCATATCACGGCACCATTCCACCCGGGCCTGCTTCTGAGCATCGGTGAGGTTGTGCGGCACCCAGCGTGATACTATCCTCCTCACGCGAAGATGGCTGTGTAGAATCTCGTGAACGCTTCCCGATCCAATCTTCAATATGTGTTGAATCTCCTGATATGTAATTCGCCTATTGTCTTGGATTAAATTTTTCACTGCTAGCACGTTTTCTTCGGTAACAGCCGTCAAAGGGCGACCGCTTCTTTCGTCATCCCCCAAAGTTGGTCGACCGCGCTTGAATTCGTTATACCAACGATACACGGTTGCCTTGGAAGGGCCTTCATCCATGAATGCCATTTGAAGTCTATCGTACGATTCATCCGGTTTCAGGCGACACTTGAAATCGTATAAAATCATAGCTCTAAAATGTTCCCGGCGCAGATCCATATTTCAGTGAGACACAATACTTTGAATTAACTCGCAAAAAATGTGGAGGGAAATTTTGAAATTGGAACTTACTTATTTTTACTTATAAATAATCATATTTTCGAAAAACATTATAACTGGCCAGTCTCCCATATATAAAACTTTTTTTCGCAATACTTTCTGAGGGGCCTGGTATAGTGTAGGTAGTGTAGGAGTATTGTGATCAGCTGTTTTTTGTTTAGTTTCATTCTCACGGGACGGTAATGCTCTGTGATAGACACAAAGTCTTTGATTTGACAGGATTTAAGGATAGGATCAGGAACACCGCTCTGTGATAGACACAAAGTCTTTGATTTGACAGGATTAAAGGTAAAGGAGTTTAGGATCATTGCTCCGTGACAGGCACGAAGTCTTTGATTTGACAGGATATAAGGAACCAGGCTCTGGGTGGTCTTGTACACCGTGGACCCAGCATGATAACATGAGAGATTGTTCATTAGCGGCCTCCACGCCTAACCAATGGATATTAAATCTTTATTAGTTGCTTCCACAGCAAACCAATAGATTGTTTGTTGTATTATCACTATTAGTTTCCTCCACGGATTACTAACAGACAGCTTATTGTGTTATCATTATTAGTTGCTTCCACAGCATACCAACAGGATAGTTTATTGTGTTATCATTATTAGTTGCTTCCACAGCATACCAACAGGATAGTTTGTTGTGTTATCAATCTTAGTTGCTTCCACAGCATAATAAGATAGTTTATTGTGTTCTCATTATTACCTCAAATCCATCTGCATGGATGCTGATAGTTTGGTGTTGATATAACCTATTATGTTATTAAGTGCCTCCAGAGCTATAGGTTATTGGACATCTCAATAATTAGAGCTTGTTTTATTATTCATTTTTATAATTGACTAAATATGACAATAGAATAGCATAAACTGAAACGAGTTACAAAAACATAATAATAACAGTAGTCCTCCTGACTGTTGAGCCATCTGCATAAGGAGATACTATGGTGCACAAGGCCAATGGCTCAACATGCTTTTTGAGGCATGGGGGTTCACCAATTTCAAAACTCTGGGCTGCTACAGAGGAATCCCTATTGGAAAAACCCCATAAACAAATTTTGCCCAACCTAGGAATTGAACCCAGGAATAATAATGTAAAAGTACTTTGTTGCATGGTAGTATCATGCACAACACAACATGCACTGAGTCATGTAGTTATTCGACATGGCTATTGTGTTGAGCCTTCTGATACAACAACACCGTATCAGTTAGCGAGGTGAGTAGAAGATAGTTTGAAAACTTCTCACCTTTTACTTTAGTTATGTTGGGCTGGAAGTCATTTTTCAGCTGACCTCTATTTGGTGGCATGTATGTATGTTGGTAGCTTCTAAGGTCCTGACCCGGCGACACGGTCACTTGCAAACCAGGTATTTTTAGTTTTGTTTCCACATCCTTGATAATACTTGACTATGTAGGTAACCATTTTGATTTTTGATATGACAATTACCAGGAATCTGGAATGTGAGAAGGTATACAGATAAATAATAACAAAAGAAAAGATGATCCTATTAATATTTAAATAGGTAGGAGTTAGTACTGATAACAAATAAATTATGTTATTGTTTTGAAATAGTAAGTGAGTAATTCAAAGTTAACTAGAATCTGATGACACTGAAATGAATAACTATGAAGATTGCTGCATTACTTATGACGGTGTTTGCACTAGCTAAAGATTAATGTTAAAACATGTTGAAAACTACTTTTAATGATGCATGTTTGCATACCACATACACAACAACCTATTTACACACCTATTACAAACCTATTTCATTACAAAACATTTATGTGTGAACAAGTTTGAATACAAGCTAGGTAAAAAGTTGCAAAAAGAAAAGAAAGTTATTGAATGCTAAAAGTGACAAATTATCAAAAAACAAACCTGTCTTTTGATTGTTTTTATTCTGTGCAAGTGCATCCAATAACAAGCTTTGAAATCTGTCAGAAATTACTAATCTATTTACACCCATGTACCATAACAAGTAAAATTCAACTAAACCCATTGTGAGATTCAATTCATTAGGAAGGTTCTCAAATATTGAATGATTAAATAAACGTTATTATAACAAACTTAACTTGAACAAGCATAAATCTTAGAGCTTATAAAAGGCCCTATCAGTATCCAACTGACAGTCTGTACCAAGAATGTAGGGTCAGACAATTTTTTAATTAGATTTAACTTATAGCGCTATCACTGTCAAGAACCCCACAGCCAAAACAAATCTACCAGATCATGTAGACAGATAAGATGGAACACAGTAATCACATAAGATTCACTCAAATATGTCTTACATACACAGGACCATTAATTTACCAAAAATCACAAGGTCCATACATAATAGGTTACTCACACATACTAAGCGTACCTACTTGTAAATTAAAAGTTACCAGGTGGCTATCAGCTTATGACTATTTATTATTATATTATGATTATGCATGAACTGAAGCTCTGCTGATACTTACCCTGATTATAAAGTTCGTAATGACTCACCCAGGTGTATCACAATCCTTTCACCCATTCATACAAATACATTTATATTAGATGCATACTACACTCTACAAAAACCTCTAGATAATATTTTTTAAATATTGTTTAGTCTTGTAACCAAACAATTATTCTCACCCCTAAGTGCATGTAAACTATGACATTAAAGACAAGAAAACTAGATCATGACACAGGGTATCCTAGTGTGGGGTCTAGAGCTACTTAAATGCAAATCGTTGTAAGTATTTTCTTGAGCACACTATAATTTTATTTTTATTTGTTGTGCTTTTCATGTTTAAGGAATGTGTTAATACATTTTCTTATCTTACTTTACTTTTTTTTTTTTTAAATATGACATGCAACGGGTTCCACATTATTCAATAATAAAACCCGTTTGGTAGTCGGGTAAAAACAATAAATTGCAAAAATGCCAATTAGTGCGTCAACATGAATATGTCATGGCACTTTCTGCCAAATGTTTACTACTTCTGTTGCACATACATTCTGTAACTTACTTAACTTATCTACCTACTAAACTTTTGTTTTAGCTACCTAAATGTAATGAATGCAATAAAAATAAGTTGTTACTTTTTGTCCGGTACAAAACTCAACGTAGGTACTTTGAATTGTTCAACATTCATACACTCACACCTTGTCCCCATGGGTATAGGCAGCAACCACAGATTGCCATTTGCTACGATCCTTACATACTCCTCAAATAAAATTAAGTTTCTCAAATAACTGAGCCATTGCAATTCTTAAGACAAAAGAACCATATTTAAACAATAACATTGAGTTCCTAGTCAGCTGTCTTATTTTATGGAGTAATTTAAGCCGTTTCATTCATTTTAATTCCACAAATTGCCACACAAACAACAGCAGGCACCAGTCAGTCAGTAAGGGGTATTGTGTTACCCAGTTACTGGGTTTTGGTTGCTCCATGTAAAACACTGGTACTCATCTGAATCCAGTTAGAATGGAAGCCGTCCCAGACTTGGTTGGGAAAAGACTAGGCAAATTAAAATTGTCACACAAAAGGTCACTAACCTTGCCTTGTATGATGAAAATAATTAAGAATGTTAAGTTACATAAATAAATAAAACAGAATACTCCCCTCCACCATGATGAAATCTATCAATGGACAGATCAAGTTGT
Organism: Orthosia gothica; assembly: GCA_949775005.1. NCBI lineage: Eukaryota > Metazoa > Arthropoda > Insecta > Lepidoptera > Noctuidae > Orthosia > Orthosia gothica. The sequence goes on from OX459044.1 coordinate 17,760,548, forward strand.
TCGCTTTTTAGCGGCTTCGGTCATTCTGTGCTGTATAAAGTTTTGGTCATAATGGTGTAGGACAGCATCCTGCCACTAGTCAGTAGCTTAGACGGGACCACAGCCAGAACTTCTTCTGTCGTTTCAATAGAGTTCTGTGCGTCGTCACAAAATAAAAATATTTTATTGCAATAATCTTCAATTTTGTTTCCATTGGCACTTGCGGCCGCCATGATTTTTCTAACCAGATCGTTCACGTAAAAATATTCCAGTTATTTTCGCCTATGTCTGGGCACCGCTTACTCTTGGAAATTATCATAGGAAAATCTTTTGCCTTGCCCTCGGCGCTGACGATGTTGTACGAAATTCTTGGGATGGCTTTCATAGCATGGGCAGAAGGCGATAGTGGGAGCTGAGCCCAATTCTGATGTCACGTCGAAGTACCTATGAATCATAGGACCGCCATCTTTAACCCCAATGTCTAGAGGCAATTCCTTTATTCTTGACTGGAGCGGGTTACTTCAATAACACACAACACTGGATTGAAACTCAAGAGTGTTTATTTGATTTAGTTACAGGCACTTTGAGTTTTCAAATGAACTTGAAGCTAAAACCACATCGTGTGGCTTGCTAGGTCACAAAGCTATCGTCGGTCGCTGGAGAAGACCTAGCCAGAAACTCCAGGATACTCTTTTTAAATGTTTTTATAGATTACACAATCACTTTATGACAATTAACGTTACATGTTTATTAGGTTTTCAAACATCTATTCAATTAGCAGATTTATTAAACAGTTTTACAGTTATTATTTTTTACACACACCATGCACCGTACGCGCCATGTGTGTTCTAAACAATGGGCGGGACTTCCATATTGTTTTTGTTTAGACACTAATTACTTGGATAGTTGAGTAAAGCTAGCAAACAATACTAAAATGCTGATCAGTTAATTATTTTAACATTAAACAACCCCAATACTCACAAATACAAAGTTGTTTGTAGTTTATTATTGAAATAGACATCTAATAACAAAACTATTCAAGTTTCCGGTGATCTGCAAATCTTACTAATTAGAAAGTTTCTCATTATCACATAGCTGTGTAAAATAGTCTTATGACTTTTTAGTATTTAATCATTTACTCAAATTTGTTTAGTTCTCGTATTAAATTATTAAATCTGGTTATTGGTCATAGAAATTATAACATCCGCCATTGTTTGACAACTTAATAAGAATAATCAAACACATTTACTTCGTCAAATGTGCAATAGTTAAAATGGGAACAAATCCAAAAGTACTACAATAAGTGTTCCTGTTTTATTTAAACATCTCGTATTAATTAAACATTGAAATTAGCATACGAATTATGAATCAATACTGATTCCACAGTGAGCCAATAGATGGCGCTGAACTCAAAACCCAACTTAAATAGACATTCGACACTTAAAATGCTTAATTAGGATAATAAATTAGCAAATTCACGCCTACGCGGCGACATATATATACTTTATTGTACACCAAGATAAGACAATACAAAAATAACATTGTGACCAGCTTTTGTTTCCAATAATAGATATGGCAAAACCACTTGAACGCACGGAAATTTGTTCTAGTTTCCACAAGGTCCGTATAGTAATCAACTCCTGATGCAGCCTGTACATTATTCAACATAATATTACGTTCATTCTGCCAAAACATACACTCACATAAGATATGTGCAGATTGTACATATTCGCAGTCAGATGTAGAACACTGGCAAAGGCCACTGATTAAGGCGAAGCAACGAGCTTGAATGAAAATAATTTACTTTTAAAGTTACAATGCCCTGTGAGAAATTGGGCAATACAGTGGTCCACATCCAGCTACGTCCTGGCCAGCCGCACGCGAACTGATGGAAATAATTGGTGGAGGTGTCAGCCCTTGAAGGAATTATCCCACCTACATTGCGATTTAAATAAAAGTTCCTCCCAGACGTCAATATGTGGTTTAAATAATCTAGTTATTTTCTCACGGTCTCTCCGCGTTAAAAAGTCCCCGTCCATGATCTCTCGTGCGGAATAGTACATAGCAGTAAGGCGCTGCACTTCAAGGTCACCGGAAGTACGCCAGCAAGTACTGGTAAAGCCACAGTACTAACCGTCCTGTATGCTTTGCATAAGAATATCAAAGCTTAACGCTGACTTTGAAGTTATTTACGTCGTACCGCCCCTAATGTGGCCCTATCAATCCAAACAGGCGCCCCAAAGCACAAACAACCCAAGTAAGTAGCCCCTTAAATAATCTTATATTTAAAAAAGACAGACCCCACGTAGATTTAGATATTCTTGTTAAAGCATAGAAGTTCTTTTTTGCTTTTTACCGTCTATTTTAATGTGATCTATAAATGCAAAATGCCTCCCTAACACTAGACCAAGATAGCACACGGACTGCTTCCTTTTTACGGGAAAGTTATTAAAGGAGTATGCCCAAAATCAGTATCGCTTTATAATAAAACAGTATAGCCACAAAACAATACTCATCGTCAAACAAAGTATCGAGTCGGCGCAGAAGCAAACTTTTGTTTTTGCGTTGTTAGTTGTTGTTGTTGAGTTTGTTGTGGTAATTTATAAACTTATCATTGCGTTGAGTTTGTGTTCAGTAGAGTCTTCGGATTCAAAACTAAAAACAAAACAGAACAAAAAAGAACCGAAAATTGAAAAAAAACTCAAACTGATCAGAAAATCAAAAAACAAACAAAAGCCTCACAAAATAAATGGATAATTTTTATTTCCTTTGAAAGTACGACCTCTCCCCTCTTTTATATCCAATTAATGCTATAATACAAAAAAAAAATGCGCAACTGCGGTCCATAGAAGAATGGGCAATCTCCTTTAACGATTCAACACGATTTAAGATTACATTTCAAAATGAGTTGATAATTTTTGTGCGGTCGGGCGGTTTCGATCGCCCCACTGAGATATAATCGTAGGCAAGTGTCAGCCAAGTTCTCGAGTCCAGCTCGAGTACTTGATTGAATGAGCAGAAGACCGTCGTCCACGTAAACTGTTAATGATCAGCCGCTTGGAAGCGGAATCGCGAGGAAATCATCTAAGCCTAAATTCCTTAAAGGTGGACCTATAACTGAACCCTGAGAACATCTCATGGTGAGAGACTTCGGCATGGAATGATGGCCGAGTTTGAGTTTCACGGTACCAATTAAAAAGTAAGAGTAAAATAATTGTATTTGTTTTTCATTTTAAGTAATAGTATTGCATGGCTATCAAAAGCCCCAGAAATGTCTAGAAAAACCATTTTCGTACTAATGTTCAGATGGATTACCTATTTTCATAACAGTAAGGGCCGCGTCTACGGTAGATTTGCCTATAATGAAACCGAATTGATTCGATAGCAGATTGAGTCGTCCGTACGGTTACCTATCATAAGTTCTAAAAATATTTGACCGAATTTAATTTCATTTAAAACTTTTCTACTATTATCGTTTCGTTTTTTTTTACTTCATCGAAGTCACGTCTGCCACTGACTCAGTTGACCTATTATTAATTCGATTTTTTTCATTACTGCGACGTTTCATTTGGTCGAAAAACTTTTTACCGAAGTAACACTTAGCCGAAATAGCATTGAATCGAAGTATTTATTTTATACGCATATGAAAATACTAAGTGAGAGAGAAACAATGGGCGAATACAAATGTTTAACAAAGCGATTTGAAAAAAGAAATTGTCGACGGCTGCTATTACCTATACGAGAAGATAGCCGAACTCGAGGAAGAATTGAGCAGGTTGCGATGGAGGATTATAGGGTTATCTGAAGTCCGAAGAGAGGGGGAGGACTCGATAATCCTCCAATCGGGTAACCTGCTCTATTTCCGAGAGGGTGACCGGCAGTCCCAGGGTGGTGTCGGGTTTATCGTCCACAAGTCCCTTGTGAACAACGTGGTGAAGATCGAGGGTGTGTCGACCAGGGTGGCATACCTTACACGCAGAATATCCTCGAGATATTCGCTGAAGGTCATACAGGTCTACGCACCGACCTCGGCACACCCCGACGACGAGGTAGGGACCATGTATGAGGATATCTCTATAGCCATGCATGGTTTCAAAACTCACCTCACCGTTGTCATGGGGGACTTCAACGCGAAACTGGGCAAACGAGACGAGGATGAGCTGCAAGTGGGGCAATTTGGAGTTGGACGTCGGAACCACCGTGGTCACCTACTGGCCAGTTTTATGGAGTAGGAGGGTCTCTACATTATGAACTCCTTCTTCAGAAAGCGTGAACATAGGAAGTGGACCTGGCAAAGCCCCGATGGTGCAACTAAAAACGAGATCGACTTCATCATGTCAACCAAGAAGCAAATGTTACGGTCCAGTCTAAATTTTTCAAGACTCGCCATACAGATATAAACAAAAAGTTCTCTGATCCTACTCTTAAGCTCATGAAGGAGAGGCGTGAGATGATCCTGCAGTCTTCAGACGATGCGTTGAAATACCGGCAGCTAAATAGACGGATATCAAAGTCTTTGAAAAGCGACCTCCGCCGCTTTTATACTGAGCGTATTAAAGACGCGATTGAGCGGAATAAGGGCTCCAAGGTCTTTGCAAGAGATCTGTGTATTGGGCAGAGCCAGCTCACGAAACTGAAAACCGACGATGGCAGGATCGTATCCGCCAAACCGGAGCTTCTGAGAGAGATCGAGAAATTCTATGGGCAGTTGTACACGTCAACCAGTAAACCCGTCGCGAATCTAGTAAAAGACCCTAGAGCTAGATTGACCCGTCACCATACCGAAGACATTCTGGACGTCAGCCTGTACGAGATTAGGATGGCTCTTAAACAGCTTAAGAACAACAAAGAACCGGATGAGGACGGCATTACAGCCCAACTCCTGAAGGCGTATGGAAAACCAGTACTTAAGGCCCTTCAGAAGCTGTTTGGAACCGTCATACTCGAGGGAAAAACGCCACAGGCATGGTGCAGGGGTGTGGTGGTACTCTTTTTCAAGAAGGGTGACATTGCCCTATTGAAGAACTATAGGCCCATCTCACTTCTTAGCCATATCTACAAGCTGTTTTCAAGAGTCATTACGAATCGTCTTGCGCGCTGGTTTGACGATTTCCGGCCTCCTGAACAAGCCGGCTTCCGAAAAGGCTTTAGCACCGTAGACCACATGCATACGCTGCGGCAGGTTATACAGAAGACCGAAGAGTATAACCTGCCTCTCTGTTTAGCGTTTGTGGATTACGAGAAAGCCTTCGATGTAATCGAGACTTGGGCTGTACTGCAGTCTCTCCAACGATGCCAAATCGACCACCGGTACATCGAGGTGTTGAAGTGTTTGTACGGAATCGGAACCTATCCGGTGGTGTGAGACAGGGAGACGTCATATCTCCGAAACTGTTCACCGCTGCACTGGAGGATGTCTTCAAGGTTCTGGACTGTAGAGGGCTAAGCATCAACGTCGATGGCGAGTACATTACTCACCGTTGGTTTGCCGACGATATAGTGGTCATGGCTGAGACCATGGAGGACCTCATTATAATGCTCGATGACCTCAGTAGAGCTTCCGAAAGAGTGGGACTTAAAATGAACATGGACAAAACCAAGGTAATGTTGAATGCCCATGTAACACCCACTCCTATCAAGGTTGGAGACTCTACACTCGAAGTTGTGAAAGATTATGTCTACCTGGGACAAACGATCCAGTTGGGTAGGGCCAACTTTGAGAAAGAGGTTAACCGTCTAATCCGACTCGGCTGGGTAGCGTTCGGGCAGTTGCGCGGTGTCTTCTTGTCCAACTTACCACAGTGTTTCAAGTCGAAGGTCTATGAGCAGTGTATGTTGCCAGTGATAGCCTATGGCTCTGAGACGTAGTCGCTCACAATGGGCCTCATCAGAAAGCTTACAGTCACCCAGAGGGCAATGGAGAGGGCTATGCTCGGAGTATCCTTGCGTGATCGAATCAGAAATGTAGAGATCCGCAAGACGACCAGGGTTACCGACATAGCCATAGACATAGTTCCAGAATCTGTTCCAGAATGTAGTTGTTGTGCAGTGCGGTAACCCATGTATTTTTACTGTGAAAATTGTAATAAAGGATAAATCCTTTTTAGTGTTTAGTGTTTATATGCCCACGGACACGGCATCGAATTTAATGGATTTTACGGATATCTTGAGCTCGGTGAGTTTGATTATTGATAGCTGTAATATAGATTATGTGTACATGTTAGGGGATTTTAATGCGCACCTGTCTGAGCTATTTTATTTCGAACTCGCCGGTTATTGTAGTGACCAAACATGGACATGTAACGATACTGAAATGTTAGGATTACATTCGGGCACATACACATTCTTGAGTGAGGCGCATGGCTCAAAGAGGTGGCTCGATCACTGTGTAGTGACGGAGGCAGCTGTGCCCTCTGTCAGGAATGTGTATATAATTTATGATGTACTTTGGTGTGACCATCTGCCACTGGTTGTCGAATGTGATTTGAATGTGATTCTGCCAAAGAAATGTGCCCATGTTGTGTGTGTGAACAAGGTTGTGTGGGGGGAGACAAGTCAAAATTATTATTGTGTTGTTGTGTGTACAGGAAATAACTCTAAACTTATATTAAGTCACGTTGATGATATTCCTTTAAATCATTACGTAATTTGTAATGATCATTGTGGGTTATCCTGGATTTTATATTGCTACATTAGTATTATAAGTCCTTTGAAACAATTAGTACAATACTAAAATAAAAAAATAAAATAAAAGTTTATTGATTCAATAAAAGAGTGTTACAGTATTAAGATGTGACACTGGATTCTGCACTAGGATACCCTGTGTCGCAGAATCCAGTCTCTCTCGACAAATAATATGATTAATTCATTATATATATCAAATGCAACGGTTCCAATCACTAAACAAAAACAAAAACTGAAAGGTAACTGAAGGTGTAAGCGTAAGTGTGCTGGTATGTAAGTGATGGAGTGTATGCGATGGTGTTTATGTGTTGGTGTGTATGTGGTGGTGTGTATGGTATATGTTGAGTTAACACTAAATTGCTAGTAGGTTTTAAGTTTCATTATAGGTAAGTCCTAGAAGCCAATCCCGAACTTGTTGTTTGCACCCAAACTTGGTCATGGGGAGGATTTTTAGTTTGTCATACAGATGTGGACCGATATGTGAGTATCATTATTCTTTCGAATATTGATTAAGAATGGCTAAATATGCAATATTAAATTCCTTAATTGTCTTGATACGTTTTAAAACATTTTCAATACATAAGAATCTTTTATTACTTATTATATACAATCTAGTATTTATTATAATATTTATTAGTCTATTGGTTTAGAAATTATTTATGTATTTTATTAGTTAGATAGTTTATTATCCAATTTTAATTATGGTTCATTTTTTATTTTGATTTTGGACTCCTACCACTGTTGTGTTCTTTTTAACCCAAAGGTTGACTGGTAGAGAATGCCTTGCTGCATTAAGTCCGCCTATGTATCACCATTGTACATGAAGTTTAAATAAATAAATAAATAAATAAGAATTGATTATTTTTCAGCTTATTTTGAGATTATTTAAAGCAATATGGAAAATGGCGGGATACCGCGCCATTTTCTCATATTGGACGTATTGAGACACAGATAGCCCCGAGGTTTAAAAATATTGTGTAATTGATAAGCTGACTTACTTTTTGTGAACTACAAGCCATTACAGGCCAGATAAAGTTATTTAGAAGTATTAGTTATTAGTAGTCGACTACACAAGGCAAACGTAAGTTATTTGATATTATATCTTTATTATTGCTAATGGTTGTGTTGAAACTGTGTCTATATCATATTATGGCCTTTATTCCTAATATGTTATATTGATTTAAGGGCTAGTCTACGTCCTTTGCCTTATGCTTGTTATTTTGATTCTATAATATTATAAATACTTTGTGGTTGTAAAAGATATCGATAAATACTATGAAAGAGCTTCCGTGGGGTTTCTTGCCCTTCTTCCCCATGAGAACTAGTCTAGCGAACGGGCGGTAAGCTTTCGAGCCTTCTAAATATGAATTAATTGACAAGCCTTACTTAAATACCTAGTCTTGTCTTTCTGTGCTTTTATTCATAAAACCCTTTCCTTACACACCTCACACATTGGAACTCTGATACACAGTAAATAACCAACAACCATCTTGACATTCAAAACTTGCTATCTTGGTAGATATCAATACTTTTATATAGAGTTCCATTCATGATTCTAACACAGGCAACACCAAATAGTAATATTTTGAGGTTATGACCAATTGAATTCAACAATAATGCATAAAACGAACAAAGTTCTATTATACTACACCTGCTCGGAAAGTACCTTGATACTTTATAAAATTCACGGTAGAAAGTACGTCATTGCATATCGAACAAATATGCGGCGAGAAAACGCATCTGAGCGGGAGAGAAAAGTGTATGAAAATCCATTTCTTACGTGGTTTTTCTTTTTAAATTTTGGGTAAGACTATGCGCTGGTAACCTAAATATCAAAAGCCAAAAAGTTTTTACAGTGAGTTTTTATCTCCAAGATCGCAAAATGACACTGGCCACTAGCTGTGTGTTGGATGGTGTCAAACAATTTGAAAAAAGAACACGTGAAAAAGTGTTACATTAAGCTTCACTAACTGCAACTATTTCAATATAAATTTCAATTAGTAAAGATTTAGTTTTTTATTTTCCTCGTAGGTGTAGTATAAAGCACTATGTATCACTCAAGAGAAAGTGCGATTCCCGATCTCGGGTGTTTTAAAGCCCTCGCCAACGGCTCGGGTTTCAAACGACACCCTCGACGGTAATCGGTCACTTTCTCCTCTCGGTGAACAATGTACTATTCTTGGTGGGTTTGCTTATTGTGATTAAATACAAACAATCAATTTTTAAGCTACTAAAAAATCCAAACTACTGTAATTACGAGTGAAAAGACAAATCGGGATACTTATGTTCACTGTCACTTTTACACAGTACACCGAACCAGTTTTTCATTGAATTACTTATAGGAAAATAGTTATTCGCAGTTCAGAACTAATTTAACGTGTATTTCCGTGCGTCAGTCTGGTTTAATTTTATATTTTAGACACGAAGCATCGAAAGTATGGCGAACTGTCAATGTTTGTTTAGCACAGTACTGAGCTGACCTTGAAAAAACTAAACGCGACATGAAACAAAAATTCATATCATGCTATCTTATTTCTTTACATGACGTATGCATAAACCGTTCTCTTTCGTGTGTGAATGAGATGCAAGCTATCTAGCCGTCTATAGTATTCTCTGTCTACGGCGTGAAGCGAAATCTGGCAAATTAAAAAAAAAAAGGATGAATTCTTTCAAACTGATCTACACGACCAAATAATAAGAAGTGTTTGGCAATAAAGACAAGAAGATTTTTTACTTTTTTAATTAAATAAAGTTACAAATTAAAAACCTAATAACGAGTGTGACTTCCTCTTGCCCTCTCTTTAGAACATCCCAGACATGCTCAATTGGATTGAGGTCAGGACTTCGAGCTGGCCAATCTAAACGACGGATTCCAAGTTCTTGCATGTACGCTTCCACGTCGTCGCCAGAACGGCGTGGGCGAGCATTGTCGTCCATAAAAATCGAATCATCCCCATGTGCAGTAAATGCGGGTTGTGCATATGGAATTAGGAATTAGTGCATTTAGTGTTCCATTTTCTATGAAAACTAACTCCGTACGCGCCGTCAAATTAATTGCTGCCCAAAACATAACGGAGCCTCCACCATAAGGAGTGATTTCTCCGAAAGACATTTCCGCATAGCGTTTTCGTGGTCTTTGCAGCACTCGCCGACGTCGGTCCTCTCCACAAAAAGAGATTCTAGCTTCATCAGAAAACAATACTTTATTCCAGTCAACACGGTGCTCACGGAGTAATTAAGGGCCCCGAGCCTGGCGGTAAACCCTGATGTTGGCAGCCAAAAGCCTCCTCCTGACCGTCCACAAGCTAACTCATACTCCTCATACTTCTTTAGGTCCACACTTGACGCCTTACGTTTCCGCAACGCCAAAAAGCGGCCATATCTTGGTTTTGTGCATCGTTTTCTTCCCGAACCGGGTCTTCTTTTGACTGTCCAGAGGACTTAGCAACGGTATCAAGAGCCGGTCTCTTGATACCGTTGCCAAGTCCTCACACAACGACGACAACGACTCACAATTAGCTGCTGAGACACAAGTTTTCAACAACATTCTTGAGGTAGGGCTATAATTTTACCGGCTCTTATCGCTTTATCAATCATATCAAAAAGTGGTATTTAATGTAAAAAGAAAGATGAAATTGTTTAATTTGTAGAAAATTTGTATCCAAAAAGGTTTTATAATTTCAGTAATCAGTAAAAAAATCGTTTCAGCAATTCGTGCCATTAGTAAAGCAATTTTACAATAATCAATATTTTTCTTTTGTTAATATCAAAATTTAAATTTGTAACTTAAAGAATCATGCCAGGATGCTTTAAATAACATGCCAATACATCGTCAAATTAATAACAACTCTTTCTTGTGTTATAACCGACTTCAAAAAAAGGAGGAGGTTCTCAATTCGTCGGAATCTTTTTTTTTTAAGTATGTTCCCCGATTACTCAAAGACGCCTGGACCGATTTCAATAATTCTTCTTTTGTTTGAAAGCGTATACTTCCTAGTTGGTCTCATAGTCATCAGGTCAGGACCTGATGATGGAATCCTAGAAAAATCGAGGGAACTCCTCAAATATTATAGGCAAACCATTATGACGATTTTGGTATTTTCATCAACAATGCAATCATTTGCACTCAGAAAGTATCATTTGGTGAATTGGAACTGATGAAGAAGATCACAGATGGCCACTGTAACTCCTAAATGCTGTATGTCACGGTCATAAGATATCTCGTATAATTAATCGACTATAATGAAGCAAATACTTATAAATAAATGGCCCTGATGAAAAAGGCACCATCGAACTGATTTGATGATGAAGCCGGAAGGTAGGCACTGGAACTCTAAAATAAAACAATGTATCCTGGTCGTGTTTGGGCTTGTTGGAATCGCCATGAGATGTACTTTGGCTATAAATGTTAATCATGTTAGTTAGAGGTACCTACCAAAACTAAAAAGAGAAAAAAAAAACATTTTAACAAAATTCAAACTGACTTCCAGGACAAAAAACTACAAAGCAAAAAATAAATTTCTTTTCCGAAGTCGGTGTCGAAAAACTGGAAAAAATGGGTACAAAAGACACCGACTTCGGAAAAGAAATTTATTTTTTGCTTTGTAGTTTTTTGTTCTGGAATTCAGTTTGATTTTTAGTTAAAAAGTTTTTTTCTTCATTGCAGTAGAGAAAAAATCTAAAGAGCCCTTTTTTTTTTCGCAATAAAGTTTAGTTTTGTATAGTTTGTTGAGTTCCAATTTTTCGGTTTTAGTTTTATTTTCTTTTCTTTTGGGAGAGTTCTTCGTTGTTTGCTTTAAACAAAGTATTTTGTTGGACCGTTGAATAAAAAATCATGTTTTTAAATAGGTACGTCTTTTATAGAAATATAATTAATATTAACAGATATTTAGAAGATAAAATTAAAATATTTAGAGGCGTTGGTTGATCCAGGTGATGAAAGACGAAACTCTGGCGAAGACAGCAGGAGAACCAGCTTGGCACCCGCGGTTAGACCCGAAGGAGGTCACGCCGACCTGGAACGAAAAGGCAATGTAAAAACCAACATTATGGATATGTGGAAACTACTCCCCTTTTACTTAGGTATATATCAGTTGATGATGATGATGCCATCAAGTCAATTTAAGCCACAGTGACCGCATTCCTTGGCTCTGTATTGTGGTTGTGAGTTCAGATGTTTTGCTGTATTATTTGATTTGCATACCTTCCCCTTTGACTGAAAACTACAAGTAAAAACTGGATGGGTCAAAACACCATTGACGACATGATAAATGGTGCTCTATCAGGTATAGAGATGATAATAGGATTACGTACCAAGATACGCCTGTTGTTGCTGTTTACTGTGAGAGGGCCGCCGGAGTCGCCACGACAGGTGCTTCTGGGGCCGGCGCCGCTCACACAGATGTTAGAATCCACGACGAAGATACTGAAAGCCGTTGAGTAAGCACGGCACACAGCGTTGGTGATCACGGGTAAGTTGACGTGTTGCAAAGCGTCACTGACAGCTCCATCTGAAAGCAATGCAGTTATATGATTTTGCCCTTACACAATAATTTTTTGCTCTTCATTTGGGTTTTTCACTAGAATTGTTCCTCTGTAGCAGTTTGGAGTTTGAAATTTTGTCATTCGATGGTTATCAGCTCGCTACCACATCACGTGGGACTTAAACATCGCTGGTGAAATGTATGCATTATTTTATTATAAACCTCTGGCCATCTCTTCGGGGAATACAGACTAAGTGTAATGATATGTTTTTGAATTTTTCTTACTATCCCTGGTGAGACCAAAGCCGGATGCGGTTGCAGTAGCGCCGTTGTAATTGTTGTTGAGTTCATTACCAGAAGGCAGAGCGATGGGAGCGATGAAGCCTGTTAATAAAATAAGTTTTTTTTGTTAGGTACAAACTTAATTTTATTTTGGAGAAATTAATTGTCATAATAAATTAATATGTATTTATCATATTATTCACAAAAGAAAGTTATGCTCAAATTCTGTAACTCACCTGAAATACCAACGGCAGAGGGTAAGTTGATCATGGCGATGTCATTACGGGTAAGCGCAGGGCTCCAGCTACCGTGCATGATGACGTTGGAGGTTCTTAACCTGGTACCGCCACTGAACAGACGGACTGAACCAAGGATAACTTCCAGGGCTCTGGCCTGGTTGTTACCGTCGAACCAACAGTGAGCGGCGGTTAGCACTCTCCATGAGTTCAGCAAAGAACCCCCACAAACACTCTGCGAGCTTGGTAAATCAATGATGAGACCAGCCTGTAACATTGCATTTAAGGGGTTATAACTTAGAATACATTTGGAATTTCCAGTGTTTAGAAAAAAAAAGGTAATGACCTGGAAAGGAAATTGGCCAAGATTGGCATTCGAACCTCCGACGATTCTAGATGGGTTCTGGACAGCTTCCTCCTCAGCTTGACGGAGCTCTTCGAACAAAGGTCCGCCAACTTTTCGGTGGTAATCGTAAGCGGAGATATCTTCAAGATCAATCACATCCTCGAGGCCGACGTTCCTCGCGGAGGCGATTGCCGCCAGAGCCAATAGAGTCACAGCCAAGAACTTCATGTTGCCGGGTCTAAGAAACGAATGAAATAACTGGGCTACAATAAGCATTTATATACTTTGGCAGATAGATAAAGCTCATAATTAAGATTGTACAAGGTTTCTCCTTTTAGTGAATTAATAACATAGTCATAACAAACGGGGATAACCCATTAATACCCAGCATCTTATCTTTAAACAATGAGAAATACCCGTTTTATTCAGGCAATGAAGGTATTTTAATACATCGCCAAATTGCATATAGTCTTGTTACACAATATGGACCAAGATCCCAAACGCCGAAGACATTACTCATAGCTTTCTTCGTCAACTTTGTGGGATTGAGTAGTGCTAGTGTATATGTCATGGACCAAGTGATTAATCTGTGCATTATATATATGTCCGGGCAATATGAATCAAGTCAAGTCAAATCAGGAAATATAATGAATACTGATTTAAACTTCTAAATGTCTGTCTCTAACATTGTCTGGTCATAATGAATATTGCTACGTAACAATTGGGCAATTCAATAATTATGGTCAATGAATTAATACAAAAACGAACGAAGCGAACCCGGGAGCTTAGAGTTACCCGACACGGATAGGTTAAGTTCTAAGGGGATGTTGGGAGCTGAAGTGAGGGAGCAAAGTGAGAGAACTCAGCTCCCGTCACCTCCTTCATCATTTCTTCGTTAGGTTACTGAAGACCCTGCAGACAGAAATAGGAGCCCCGGGCAGCGAGGCGCCGGCGACTTTGTTGCTTAAATAGTAATCATACTTACCTATTCTGTAATAAAATCAAAATCAACATTTATCATCATCATTATTATTTCAGCCGAAAGACGTCCACTGCTAGACATAGGCCTCCCCCAGTGCTGTCCTCCCCGTGCGTCTCACATCCAGCGAATTCACGTAACCTTAAACAGGTCATCGGTCCACCTAGTGGGAGGCCTTCCAACGCATCGTCTGCCAGTTCGCGGTCGCCATTTCAGAACTTTCCAGCCCCATTGGCCATCCGGCTGGTCCGGGTATACCGCACGGTCATCGCTGAGGTGGCGAGTCTCCTTGCTCTTTTGCCTGCAGTTTAAACTGCAGGCAAAAGTCCTCGCGCAAATATGGCTAGGAGGCGAAACGCCGGGGTGAAGCTCTGTTGCCGCGACTGTGATCGCGGCTCGGCGGACCGAGCTCCGGCAGGATCTCATGGTGACATGGAGAGAGCGACTGTCGCAACAGTTCAATCCAGTAGAGCCAAAACCGTTAGATTACCCATCTCCATGGCAGGGGTCCATATTGGCTCACCTAAAGTTCTTTACCCGAAATTGTTCTTCCTAATGATTTGTAATCCGAATGATCACTCTTCCTAAAATTTTACATCCTAAAGTTTTCATTCATACTATTTGTAGTGCTACCGGCGATGTTCATAACACTCATGTTTCCGATAATTGTAATTAATAATATCATTAATGTAAATATATTTAAACTCCTACTGTTTTTTATCATAACGCTTTTATCCCTAAACATAATATTTTACCATAATATTTTCACTCATATTTAGAAAGAAACATTTACCAAGTGTAATAAAAAATATATGTGGGTAATTATGTCTAAAAAACCAACTGTTTCGAATGATTATAGGTCGTTTCACTGATTTTTGTCTTAAATGAATGAAATTCAGGTCAGAGTGTCGTCTTGGGGGCACCATGAAAAAAATACTTAGAAAAATTTCGCGACCAATTTCGAGGTAGCGCTCGCCGGCCGCAGCCGCCACTCGCTTCGAACGCTCGGCTCGCAGTAGTTGTAGTTATTCACAGTTCTAACCTAACCTAACCTATGGATATCTTTGCAGGTACACACTGCTATAAATAAAATTAGAGTTATGTGAAAATTAAAGTCATGTTATGTGAAAATAAAGTTACGCAAAATTAATGTATATTATACTGATTATTATGAATAAAAAGAAATCTAAACAAAAAAGATATAACTTTGAATAATAGTGTAAAAGTTGGTTATGTTGAGAAAATATAGGAAAACAAATAAAAGTATAATAAATGTTTATTGCAACTGACATTATGAAGTTGAATGCTTCGAAATTATGAACATTAGAGACAGAGTAGTTAGGTTTTTTATTAATTTTAATTGTGATTGTTAGGATGAAAATGTTAGGAAGAACATTTTCGGATTTCCAATTATCGGAGTTGAATGTTTAGCTGAACTTTGGCGCACCCCCATGGCAGACCTTATATCGTCCATAATATTCAGAAGCGCTGTATTTGTGCTATGACCAGAGCGGAAGTCGGACTGGAAGGGGTTAAGGCGATTATTCGATTTTTGGAGAGAAAGGTGCTTATTTGGTTGTGAATTAACTCTTCAAGGACTTTGGATAGGAATGGCAAGACCCCTCTGCAGCAGAAGGACAGATAAGCAAAATCCCGGAATAGCAAAATCCCAGATTAGCAGAAGGACAGATTTGCAAAAAGGCAGATAATGTACTGTCGCCGTCAAAAAAGTTACAAATCCTAGTAACCTTATTATCAATTTGTGACCTCTTTGATTTATATATTATTATCTAAAGGTCGTGCATGGAGTAATACTGCTCTCACCTCTGGGACGGATCTGCCAAATACCAACTTGATGCACTTGGGTTGATTGACAGACGGGCCAAAAGACTGATCGGGAACGATATGCTGGTCGACTGAAATCTCCAGAGCCTTGAACACCGACGACGGCCGGAGGTTGCCAGCCTGTCGGTTTTCTATCGGTTACATTTCGGGGAGTGTGTGATGGAACTGCACAATTTGATTCTGCCTAGCCCTTTCCATCATCGGACAACAAGACGTACGGCAATGCGCCATCGGTACATGGTGAATATCCCACCCATACGCACAAAGCGTTTTGAAAATACTTTAATTGTGCGTACAACTTTTTTTTTTTTTTTGCGTGGAGAAATACTCATGCATACTGCGCTACCACGGGGAGATAGCGCAGTTATGTGGGACTCTAACCCACTAAAACTCCACGGTGTCCTCCTGTGCCACTTATGGCGGGAACACGGGTACGCGTTAGCTCACCGCGAACCCGCCGCGGCTGTCCGTCACCGGACCCTCCTCTGGGGAGTACCCCCCATCACCGGCGCACCAGAACACACTGTGCGCCGTGACCTGATAGCTACAACCTAGGGGTCTTCAGGTCAAGAGTGAATAGGTTTTTTCTAGGCAAGCGTGCTTCACTTTCGACCACACCATCACTTAGGCGAGATAGTGGTCAAACGCGAGCTTAAAAAAAAAAAAAAACTAGTTACTTTCAAATAAAATTTTACCAATTGTAACTATTCAATTTTATTTTTGTTTTCTATGTGGGTCTGTACTTCTGCCCTGATGCAAATCTGTCCTTCTGCTAATCTGGGATTTTGCTATTCCGGGATTTTGCTTATCTGTCCTTCTGCTGCAGAGGGGGCAAGACGGATATTGGACGATACTCAGAGAAGGATGTGGGTTTGGACTTTTTAGGTAAAGGAATCACTTGAGCATCTTTCCATGAACTTGGAAAAACGGTGCTACACGCAGAAAAAATGAGGATGTGGCAAGTGACGTATGACATCATTGTGTAGACGGCCCAAAGGACATGGTGGAGCATACAGTGGAGGTCTGTCCCGCTTAGGTGGAGCACCACCATGTCCTCCTTCTGCGAAGCAGTAATGCTCGCAAAGGTGGAGGCGAAACGCGTGAGGGAGACGAAACGGAGACGCCCTCACGCCTCTAGCCACCACAGGAGACGCCCGTGGCGTCGGGCGTCTCAAGCCAATTCCCGGCCACCGTAGGCGCGTGCTTAATGGGTAATGGATAACTCGCCGTCCGATAAGGACCATGCCCGAGTCAACGGCGCGTATTGTTTCACGCGCGCCCCAAAGAGGTGTCGGCAAAACTACGTCGCGGAGAGATAACACGGTCCTGGCTTCATCCAGAGCGGAAGAAGTCATTGGATGACTTAATACCAAAAAAAAGGTGGCTTACGACCATCTTCTGAACACCACTATGAATCTCTATGAAATACAATACAATAAAAATTATAACATGCAAGTTGGTTATTTAATACTCGATACATATCGAATAGTTTGCACATAAAAAATTCAGATGAGAATATTTTCTTGTGTCATACTTTTTAGAGCGTTATTTTTCAATATTCGAGTTTTAGTTTTTTGAACTTATTTTTTAGTCATGTCTAATATTGTATATGTCAAATATAGAAAATAAGTAAATATTATCTGATCATCCTCAGATTGCATCTGTCTGATTATTGTTTCATACATCATAAACCATAACGATTCCATAGCAAACCCTTTAATACAAATGCATTAAAAAGTGAGTTCAGAATCAGAGATCAGATCTACTTAAACGGTGCTTGTCAATATCGAGATACGTTTTACAATTTACTTACTGATTTCAATTTAGAGATATTGTGCGAGTAATTTTTACGGGTTTTTATAATCATTTATAATTTAACTTAAGCCGATATGGTTAATGAGATAATGATCAAAAGGAATTCCCAATTTTAAAGAAGCGTATTGCCTATTGTTAATAGTATTGCCCTACCCTACCCGACCCTACACTACCCTACACTACCCTACCCTACCCTACCCTACACTACTCTACCCTACCCTACCCTACACTACCCTACCCGACCCTACACTACCCTACACTACCCTACCCTACACTAACTTTGTTTCTTAAATAGTAACCGTACTTACCTATTCGTATTTTTAAAAGTAATGGCAAAATTAAAATAATAAACAACCGGCCATTTTGGGCTCTAGACAATGATTCCCCACTCGATGCGGTAAGTACGTGGGACACTCAGAAAGTTTTGCGAAACTAAAAAAAATTGTTCTATACGTACATATATTTTTATTAAATCTTTTCAAAGTACTTTCCACCAGCCTCTATACAAAGATTCATGCGCCTAAACCAGTTTTCAAAACACTTTTTCCAGTCCGTCGCAGACACCTCGTTTACAGCCTGCTCGAACGCAGCCAGCGCATCTTCCGGCGACGAAAATTGTATCCCTTTGAGCTGATTTTTTATTTTTGGGAATAAAAAGAAGTCACACGGTGCTAGATCAGGGCTGTAAGGAGGGTGACCCAGGAGTTTGACTGGCGTGCTGTCCAGGAAGTCCCTCGTTTTGAGTGCGGTGTGCGCAGGTGCATTGTCGTGGTGGAGCAGTAGCCCGCGGAGCCCTGTGTTTGGTCGCTTGTTGCTTATAACAGAGAAAACTTCTGGCAAACATTTGGTAGTATACCATTCGGCATTAATGCTTCTTTGATCCCGTAAGGGAATTGATACCAAGTGGCCAGTCAAATTAAAAAAGCTAGCGATCAAAATCTTACCCCCGCTTCTAGATCGCTTCACTTTGGTAGGCGTTGGCTCATTTTGAAACACCCAAACAGTCGACTGGCGCTTGGTTTCTGGGTCGTATTGATAAATCCAGGACTCATCACCTGTAACGATGTCGTAAACACGCCGAGACGAGCCTGCTTCAAATTTGTTAAGCATATCACGGCACCATTCCACCCGGGCCTGCTTCTGAGCATCGGTGAGGTTGTGCGGCACCCAGCGTGATACTATCCTCCTCACGCGAAGATGGCTGTGTAGAATCTCGTGAACGCTTCCCGATCCAATCTTCAATATGTGTTGAATCTCCTGATATGTAATTCGCCTATTGTCTTGGATTAAATTTTTCACTGCTAGCACGTTTTCTTCGGTAACAGCCGTCAAAGGGCGACCGCTTCTTTCGTCATCCCCCAAAGTTGGTCGACCGCGCTTGAATTCGTTATACCAACGATACACGGTTGCCTTGGAAGGGCCTTCATCCATGAATGCCATTTGAAGTCTATCGTACGATTCATCCGGTTTCAGGCGACACTTGAAATCGTATAAAATCATAGCTCTAAAATGTTCCCGGCGCAGATCCATATTTCAGTGAGACACAATACTTTGAATTAACTCGCAAAAAATGTGGAGGGAAATTTTGAAATTGGAACTTACTTATTTTTACTTATAAATAATCATATTTTCGAAAAACATTATAACTGGCCAGTCTCCCATATATAAAAACTTTTTTTCGCAATACTTTCTGAGGGGCCTGGTATTTTTTTTTTGCAAAGGTGGGGGCTTTATCTGTATGGGAGCCCTGGCATTATGAATGATGGCGTATTAATCACTTGATCCATAACAGATACAATATATTTATTTATAAACCCCATTAAAAAATCTCCACCCAAAAGTATTAACATTACTCTGCCCAACCCTTGCAAAAATATAGGTGTGATATCTGCAGCACAATCTCAAAAACCCACGTGTTGATACTATAATCATTACAAAATCAATCAATTTTCTGTAATGATAGCGTTGTTTAAGGATTAAGATTACGATTGTTCAATGAAAAAACCCTTACACTTGGCAAGACGCTTCTTTAAAATTGGGAATTCCTTTTGATTATTATCTCATTAACCATATAGGCTTAAGTTAAATTATAAATGATTATAAAAACCCGTAAAATGACTCACACAATATCTCTAAATTGAAATCAGTAAGTAAATTGTAAAACGTATTTCGATATTGACAAGCAACGTTTAAGTAGATCTGATCTCTGATTCTGAACTCACTTTTTAAATGCATTTGTATTAAAGGGTTTGTTATGGAATCGTTATGGTCTATGATGTATGAAACAATAATCAGACAGATGCAATCTGAGGATGATCAGATAATATTTACTTATTTTTCTATATTTGACATATACAATATTAGACATGACTAAAAAAATAAGTTCAAAAAACTAAAACTCGAATATTGAAAAATAACGCTCTAAAAAGTATGGCACAAGAAAATATTCTCATCTGAATTTTTTATGTGCAAACTATTCGATATGTATCGAGTATTAAATAACCAACTTGCATGTTATAATTTTTATTGTAATGTATTTCATAATGATTCATAGTGGTGTTCAGAAGATGGTCGTAAGCCACCTTTTTTTTGGTATTAAGTCATCCAATGACTTCTCCCGCTCTGGATGAAGCCAGGACCGTGTTATCTCTCCGCGACGTAGTTCTGCTGACACCTCTTTGAGGCGCGCGTGAAACAATACGGGCCGTTGACTCGGGCATGGTTCTTATCGGACGGTGAGTTATCCATTACCCACTAAGCCCGCGCCTACGGTGGCCGGGAATTGGCTTCAGACGCCCGACGCCACGGGCGTCTCCTGTGGTGGCTAGGGGCGTGGGGGCGTCTCCGTTTCGTCTCCCTCACGCGTTTCGCCTCCACCTTTGCGAGCATTACTGCTTCGCAGAAGGAGGACATGGTGGTGCTCCACCTAAGCGGGACAGACCTCCACCGTATGCTCCACCATGTCCTTTGGGCCGTCTACACAATGATGTCACACATCACTTGCCACATCCTCAATTTTTCTGCGTGTAGCAGTGTTTTTCCAAGTTCATGGAAAGATGCTCAAGTAATTCCTTTACCTAAAAAGTCCAATCCCACATCCTTCTCTGAGTATCGTCCAATATCCGTCTTGCCATTCCTATCCAAAGTCCTTGAACGGTTAATTCACAACCAAATAAGCACTTTTCTCTCCAAAAATAATCTCCTTAACCCCTTCCAGTTCGACTTCCGCTCTGGTCATAGCACAACTACAGCGCTTCTGAATATTATGGACGATATAAGGTCTGCCATGGAGATGGGTAATCTAACGGTTTGAACTGTTGCGACAATCGTTCTCTCCATGTCACCATGAGATCCTGCCGGAGCTCGGTCCGCCGAGCCGCGATCACAGTCGCGGCAACGGAGCTTCACCCCGGCGTTTCGCCTCCTAGCCATATTTGCGCGAGGACTTTTGCCTGCAGTTTAAACTGCAGGCAAAAGACCAAGGAGACTCGCCACCTCAGCGGTGACCGTGCGGTATACCCGGACCAGCCGGATGGCCAATGGGGCTGGAAAGTTCTGAATTGGCGACCGCGAACTGGCAGACGATGCGTTGGAAGGCCTCCCACTAGGTGGACCGATGACCTGGTTAAGGTTGCGTGAATTCGCTGGATGTGAGATGCACGGGGAGGATAGCACTGGGGGAGGCCTATGTCTAGCAGTGGACGTCTTTCAGCTGAAATGATAATGATGAATGTTCATTTTGATTTTATTACAGAATAGGTAAGTATGATTACTATTTAAGCAACAAAGTCGCCGGCGCCTCGCTGCGCGGGGCTCCTATTTCTGTCTGCAGGGTCTACAGTAACCTAACGAAGAGATGATGAAGGAGGTGACGGGAGCTGAGTTCTCTCACTTTGCTCCCTCACTTCAGCTCCCAACATCCCCTTCGAACTTAACCTATCCGTGTCGGGGAATCCTAAGCTCCCGAGTTCGCTTCGCTCGCTTTTGTATTAATTCGTTGACCATAATTATTGAATTGCCCAATTGTTACGTAGCAATATTCATTATGCGGTGCGCCAAAGTTCACCTAAATTTTCAACTCCGATAATTAGAAATCCAAAAATGTTCTTCCTAACATTTTTCATCCTAACAATCACAATTCCTAACTACTCTGTCTCTAATGTTCATAATTCAGAAGCATTCAACTTCATAATGTCAGTAGCAATAAACATTTATTATACTTTTATTTGTTTTCCTATATTTTCTCAACATAACTATCTTTTACACTATTATTCAAAGTCATATCTTTTTGTTTAGATTTCTTTTTATTCATAATAATCAGTATTATATACATTAGTTTTGCGTAACTTTATTTTCAAATAACATGTTTAACATATAAGAATAACAGGTACCATAGTACAAGTAGTCAAATAAATATATGTTTTCATATACACATTTCAATTAAATTAGTTTAATATTAGCGGCTATAGCTTTCAAATAATCACTTTTATTGCTGTATTTTGCTTTAAAATTCAATATATATTTAATTCTATCATATTTGCCGTTGATTTGGAAGTCCATTTTATTTTTGTAGGTAGTACTCATAAATAGAAAGCTTTATAAAATTTTCAAGACTCGGCAATGGTTTTTTTGTATGTTTTTCGTGAGGTAAAAAAATTAGAATTAGTCCAAGAGCGAGCGAAGCGAGCTCGGGAACTTAGGGCACCCCGACACGGATAGGTTAGGTTCGAAGGAGATGACGGAAGCTGAAGTGAGCGAGCAAAGCGAGCGAACGCAGCTACCGTCATCTCCTTCATGTTAGGTTACTTTAGACCCTGCAGACAGAAATAGGAGCGCCGCGCAGCGGGGCTCCGTCGACTTAGTTGCTTAAATCTTAAACTTTAACCATGGATATCTTCCATAACCATGGGGTTCCGTGGGGTTTGGATGGTACAGTGAGGTAGCCCCTCTACCCTCCTTTCCCTTTCCCCCTTTCGCGCCCCTTAAATCGATGGAAATTTATGGAATTTTTTATTCTAACCTGAAAACTTTAACCATGGATATCTCCATAACTATAGGGCTCCGAGTGGTTGGTGTGGTACTGAGGGGTAGCCAAACCTCCCCCCATCCCCCCTCTACCCTATCCGCGCCAAAAATCAACGGCATATAACCGAAATTTTAACCTTACACTTATACTTTTTGTTGCTTCTTAATTCACACGCCCAATATTGTTTATCCACTGTTTTTCGTTTTTTTCCATATGTAATTCCATGTACGTCTAATTTTAATCCTCCGCGACTGGTTTTAAATGATTTTCAATAATTTTTCTCTATATTAATAAAGCATTAACACAAACATGAACGTAATGATAATACACCGACATGAACTTAACAATAGACACAACTCAGTACGTTATGTAAGTAAAGCATACCCCAAATAATAATCATCCCTCAAATTAAAACTATAAATATCATCTTCTACCCACATATATTTTTTATTACACTTGGTAAATGTTTCTTTCTGAGTATGAGTGAAAATATTATGGTAATTATGTTTAGGGATAAAAGCGTTATGATAAAAAACAGTAGGAGTTTAAATATATTTACATTAATGATATTATTAATTACAACTTTCGGAAACATGAGTGTTATGAACATCGCCGGTAGCACTACAAATAGTATGAATGAAAACTTTAGGATGAAAATTTTTAGGAAGAGTGATCATTCGGATTACAAATCGTTAGGAAGAACAATTTCGGGTAAAGAACTTTAGGTGAGCCAATATGGACCCTTCATTATGACCAGACAATGTCATAAATTTAGAAGTTTAAATCAGTATTCATTATATTTCCTGATTTGACTTGACTTAATCCATAATGCCTGGACATATATATAATGCACTGATTAATAACTTGGTCCATGACATATACACTAGCACTACTCAATCCCACAAAGTTGACGAAGAAAGCTATGAGTAATGTCTTCGGCGTTTGGGATCTTGGTCCATATTGTGTAACAAGACTATATGCAATTTGGCGATGTATTAAAATACCTTCATTGCCTGAATAAAACGGGTATTTCTCATTGTTTAAAGATAAGATGCTGGGTATTAATGGGTTATCCCCGTTTGTTATGACTATGTTATTAATTCACTAAAAGGAGAAACCTTGTACAATCTTAATTATGAGCTTTATCTATCTGCCAAAGTATATAAATGCTTATTGTAGCCCAGTTATTTCATTCGTTTCTTAGACCCGGCAACATGAAGTTCTTGGCTGTGACTCTATTGGCTCTGGCGGCAATCGCCTCCGCGAGGAACGTCGGCCTCGAGGATGTGATTGATCTTGAAGATATCTCCGCTTACGATTACCACCGAAAAGTTGGCGGACCTTTGTTCGAAGAGCTCCGTCAAGCTGAGGAGGAAGCTGTCCAGAACCCATCTAGAATCGTCGGAGGTTCGAATGCCAATCTTGGCCAATTTCCTTTCCAGGTCATTACCTTTTTTTTTTCTAAACACTGGAAATTCCAAATGTATTCTAAGTTATAACCCCTTAAATGCAATGTTACAGGCTGGTCTCATCATTGATTTACCAAGCTCGCAGAGTGTTTGTGGGGGTTCTTTGCTGAACTCATGGAGAGTGCTAACCGCCGCTCACTGTTGGTTCGACGGTAACAACCAGGCCAGAGCCCTGGAAGTTATCCTTGGTTCAGTCCGTCTGTTCAGTGGCGGTACCAGGTTAAGAACCTCCAACGTCATCATGCACGGTAGCTGGAGCCCTGCGCTTACCCGTAATGACATCGCCATGATCAACTTACCCTCTGCCGTTGGTATTTCAGGTGAGTTACAGAATTTGAGCATAACTTTCTTTTGTGAATAATATGATAAATACATATTAATTTATTATGACAATTAATTTCTCCAAAATAAAATTAAGTTTGTACCTAACAAAAAAAACTTATTTTATTAACAGGCTTCATCGCTCCCATCGCTCTGCCTTCTGGTAATGAACTCAACAACAATTACAACGGCGCTACTGCAACCGCATCCGGCTTTGGTCTCACCAGGGATAGTAAGAAAAATTCAAAAACATATCATTACACTTAGTCTGTATTCCCCGAAGAGATGGCCAGAGGTTTATAATAAAATAATGCATACATTTCACCAGCGATGTTTAAGTCCCACGTGATGTGGTAGCGAGCTGATAACCATCGAATGACAAAATTTCAAACTCCAAACTGCTACAGAGGAACAATTCTAGTGAAAAACCCAAATGAAGAGCAAAAAATTATTGTGTAAGGGCAAAATCATATAACTGCATTGCTTTCAGATGGAGCTGTCAGTGACGCTTTGCAACACGTCAACTTACCCGTGATCACCAACGCTGTGTGCCGTGCTTACTCAACGGCTTTCAGTATCTTCGTCGTGGATTCTAACATCTGTGTGAGCGGCGCCGGCCCCAGAAGCACCTGTCGTGGCGACTCCGGCGGCCCTCTCACAGTAAACAGCAACAACAGGCGTATCTTGGTACGTAATCCTATTATCATCTCTATACCTGATAGAGCACCATTTATCATGTCGTCAATGGTGTTTTGACCTATCCACTTTGTACTTAGAGTTTTCAGTCAAAGGGGAGGGTATGCAAATCAAATAATATAGCAAAACATCTGAGCTCACAACCACAATACAGGGCCAAGGAATGCGGTCACTGTGGTTTAAATTGACTTGATGGCATCATCATCATCAACTGATATATACCTAAGTAAAAGGGGAATAGTTTCCACATATCCATAATGTTGGTTTTTACATTGCCTTTTCGTTCCAGGTCGGCGTGACCTCCTTCGGGTCTAACCGCGGCTGCCAAGCTGGTTCTCCTGCTGTCTTCGCCAGAGTTTCATCTTTCATCACCTGGATCAACCAACGCCTCTAAATATTTTAATTTTATCTTCTAAATATCTGTTAATATTAATTATATATCTATAAAAGACGTACCTATTTAAAAACATGATTTTTTATTCAACGGTCCAACAAAATACTTTCTTTAAAGCAAACACTACTTACAGGAAACCATTGAAAGGTTCAATTTAAATGGTTAACATAATTAAAACGCCATTGTAATGAATAAATCCCCGTTGTGGGTCTAGCAAACAACCAAAGAACTAGATTTACCCGACACTATACCGAAGATGTCTTTGAAATCAGTCTGTATAAGATTAGGATGGCTCTGAAACAGCTTAAAAACAACAAGGCGCTGGGTGATGACGGAATCACGGCTGAACATCTGAAGGCGGGTGGAAAACCGATCCTCAAGGCCCTTCAGAAGCTGTTTGATTCCGTCATACTCGAGGGCAAAACGCCACTGGCATGGTGCAGAGGTGTGTTGGTATTCTTTGTCAAGAAGGGTGACAATGCCCGGCTGAAGAACTATAGGCCCATCTCACTTCTTAGCCATGTCTACAAGTTGTTTTCAAGAGTCATCACGAATCGTCTCGCGCGCAGGTTTGACGATTGCCAGCCTCCCGAACAATCCGGATTCCGAAAAGGCTTTAGCACCGTAGACCACATACATACGCTGCGGTAGGTAACAGAGAGGCAGGTTATACTCTTCGGTCTCCTGTATAACCTGCCGCAGCGTATGTATGTGGTCTACGGTGCTAAAGCCTTTTCGGAATCCGGATTGTTCGGGAGGCTGGAAATCGTCAAACCTGCGCGCGAGACGATTCGTGATGACTCTTGACCCGCCGCGGCCTCCAACCCTCAGCCGCAATATCGTATGGGACCTGGGACGCTCCATAAGACATCGCGGCCCGCCTCAGTTGCGATTTCACCTGTTACCAAGCGGCACCGCAACCTACTAGTTGGCCGCTACGTCGTTGGCTTAATCGGCATAAGCCCTGACGAGCGGCCCCTCCTCGGGTTCCTCTTCGCTTCGGGGCGCCAAATACATTTAATATGACATTAAATAACCAGCGGACAAACCAGATGCTTCCAACGACACCTGATTTGTCAAATTATTACAAGTAGTTTATAAGTTACTAGCGGACGTCTCGCGGTTTTACCCGCGTAGTTCCCGTTCCCGTGGGAATACAGGGATAAAAAAGTGGCCAAATGCGAGTCGGACTCGCCCATGAAGGGTATCGTGGCTGTGCCATACGGACGGACAGACAGACATGACGAATCCATAAGAGTTCCGTTTTTTGCCATTTGGCTACGGAACCCTAAAAAGTAGCCTATGTCACCCAGGGATAATGTAGCTTCCCAACGGTTAAAGAATTTTTGAAATCGGTCCAGTAGTTTTTAAGTTTATTCGTTACTAGCTGTTCCCCCCACAGGACCCGGGACAAAACTAGCCTATGCCACTCAGGAATAATGTAGCTTTCTATTGGTGAAAGAATTTTTGAAATCGGTAAAGTAGTTTCGGAGCCTATTCGGTACAAACAAACAAAAAAATCTTTCCTCTTTATAATTTTGGTATAGACATATAATAGTTATTTATGCTACAAGTGCGGAAGGTAGGTGATTTCCGATGAGTGGCATTTTTATTCACGAGCGACCGAAGCCAGTGAGTGGATAAATCGACACGAGTCGGAAATCATCTTACGTACGTGTATCATACAACATTTTACTGTGCATTGTGCGAGGAAATAAATAAATTAATAAAATGGCGGGCTTATTCAAGCGCGTTCAGCATATCCACAGGTTAACTAATAGTTCCTCGGGCATATCTACTGCGCATGTGCAAATAGCTGTCACATCGTAACGCAATAGGGCACGAGCAAAATATACGTTCTGCCAAACATATTTAATTAATATTTAAAATTAATCTATTGATCGAAATCTACATCTAGAGTAATTAAAAACGCCTAAAATTAAGTATTAGTTTTATTTTACCTTTTATATGAAAGATAATCTGTATATAACTAATTTTTAAAACTTTTCTCAAATAATAAAAACTCTATGCGTCGGGCTGAGGTTGGAGTTAAAAATTAAAAAAATACAGGAAAGTATAAGCACTAGTGAAAAAAAGTGACACTTTCCGCACAGTTTGGCTGCTTGGAAAACCGCTCTTTTCGAGGACATGCATTGTAAATATGCAAATCTTTCCTCTTTATAATATTAGTGTTGGAATAATGTTAAATACAACCGATGCCTGAATTAAAAAGTAATTTAGTTCCTATAGATCCCGCTCGTGGCGCTACTTCCCTTCCCATTCGGCCATCTTTCAAGTTGTAATACTTTTATCAATATATGTATGTTAATATTCTATTTTCGGTGTATTCATTTCATTTCCTCAATTAGTATAGATATAGAAGTATATAGATGAGGGAACAGATGAACATACATACATACCGGTCAAAATCATAACCCTACATTTTGCTTCGCCATAGCCAGGTAAAAAAACGTTCAACGGAACTTTTCTTTTATGTCCTCGTAAAAAACACCTTCTCTACCCACTAGAGTACAAAACAGCCAAATATTGCTTCAGAATAATTTGCCCGTAATTGGATTTAACATAATACAGATAACATGGTGAAGGTTGCGGGGATCCGCTGGTTGCGAGACGCACGGGACCGGTCAATGTGGCGACGCTTGGGGAGGCCTATTTCCAACAGTGGACGTCTTTCGGATGATATGATGATGATGTATATAATAATTATGAACACCATAAAGAGACCAAACTAGTTTATATGCTGTGTTTATAGCTGAAGTATCTTTTAAAGTGAAAGCACTTTGTTCAGAAGTGATGAATTAAGGATCAACGCAAGACTCTCCCAGCACCAAATTCAGTAAAATCGAAAACCAAAAGTAAAGATTGTTTACGTAGTAAAAAGTACCTTAAATGTTCTTACTATGGTTGCTATGGAGATCCCAGACGACCGAGACATTACTCATAGCTTTCTACACAAATTTTTTGTTGGATTGAGATTTGAGTAGTGCTAGCACTTTGAACGTATGAATATTTGCTAATTTGGGTCGACAGTCAATTTACAGGGTAAGATAAGTGCTAAACGAAATATTACTCACTTTTCTTGCCAACATTACTCATTATTCATAATGCCCAGACTAATTGAAAAATGCCCAATATGAGTGGGCAATATGCTAAAAACTATTGAAATATTTAAATTGATCAGACTTTCTGAATAATGCCCATTTAAAATATTTTAATGTTGACATTGATGTTAATATAGAATAAGTTAAAGCAAAAAAGTCGACGGAGACCCGCTGCGCGGGGCTCGTATTTCTGTCCGCAGGTTCTAAATTAACCTAACGAAGAGAATATGAACGATGTGACGAGAGCTGAGTTCCCCCGCTTTGCTCACTCACTTCAGCTCCCATCATCCCCTTCGAACCTAACCTATTCGTTTCGGGGAACCCCAAGCCCTCGAGTTCGTTTCGCTCGCTCTTAGACTAATTCATTCACAATAATTATTGAATTGCCTAACCGTTATGTAGCAATATTCATAATGACCAGACAATGTGATAAATGTCGAAGTTTAAATCAGTATACATTACATTGCCTGATTTGACTTGACTTGATTCATAATGCCCGGACTTATACATACTGCACTGCTCAATCACTTGGTCCATGACATATACACTAGCACTACTCAATTACATACAATCCTCAATGTTCATTCGAGTCAGCTGTGCGAGACACGTTGTCAATCACACTTACCAGTTTATTCGCAAAAGGTCGTAAAAATGCAATTAATATGATAACTAATTTCTAATAAAACTTATACATTATACCAAGTGCTTTCAAACTTTTAGTAAAAACTGTGTAAAGTATAAACAATTCGGCAACAATTAATAATCAAAAGTTCTAAATAATTTGTCAATATGTATAACTACTGCCAGTGATTAGTTGTGAATGTATGTGGAGTCGTAACGCGCAAGCGCCCGCATATCCCCTTTTTCTCGAGAGGTTTTGCCTCAGCGTGGACTCTTTCGACGCGGTGGGCCTTTATAAATGTTCTCTTTTTTACTACTATTACAATTTATTACCTGGAGCAGATTTTAAACCAAGTCCTATTTTTCCTGGCGGTCATCCACTGCTGCTCACCACCACGTCCGCTAGCAGAATGTGTGGTGGTGTGCGTAATAGGTCAACACATCGTACACCTAGATGTCTACAATAGTGCCTTTTACTGGAGCGCAATATAATATTAATTTAAAATTATGGAACGTATTCGAACTCGTTCGAACTCTCATTCGAAAATTGGCAAACGTCCTCTGGAAGGACCAGTAGATATGAGTGAATGGAAAATACCCCAGCATAGTGCGAAACCACCTGTTAAGCAACCGTCAACTTCATTTAACATTACAAATCGATCTAGCTGTCTACCTACCAACTGACAAAAATCCTTTGGAATCTACAGCCACACTTTACCGAGATGCCCATGAGAAATTCCATCTGCATTTCTCCCATCTTGATAGTCTTAAAAGATGAATGGACTCATGATTTCATAAAAACTGTCGTTTCAAGATATACGAAAAGTTTCCATTTGTCCTACAAAGGAAATAGTAGAATTGCTGTCGTCTGTTATTCAGCCAAAGGTCATGAGGCTCTCAAAAGTGGACTCCGTTTTGAAAATATAGGATTTCACACATTTACTCGGAAAGATGAGAAAACTTCTAAAGCTGTGATATTTCGTCTGCCCGATTATGCGGAAGAAAATCTTAAGGAAGAACTTGGATCTCTCGGCTTCAGCGATGTAGTTATTCGAAAACTCAAGATGCCTAAGGATAAAAAAGCTTTGTGCCCTCCCTTTCTGCCCGGCAAGCATGGCCTACTGTGACATCGCTTAAGTCACACTTTTAATCACAGTTTGGGCGATAAAGCCATTTTGTCTTAAATGCTAGCACGGCGGCGTGAGTTATTTTCTTGACTTGTGGTATAACTTCTTGACGTTTATTTTTTTCCTTTTCGGAAATTAACCAATTTTATTGCAGTTTCGGTTTAACCTTGGCCATAAAAACCATTTAGGTTCTGAGAAGCATAGCCCTACGACGCACTGTTGCCGAATTATGGGCCTCCGTATCTTATTTTATTTTGCATAAAACGCTCTATATTTCCAAAATGGAAAAATAATTATAAAAAAATAATAACCAAAATAAAATAATAATTAAAAATAAGAATAACAATAAAAAATACAATTATAAAAAAGTAATAATATAAAATTAATTCATAATCCTGTAACACTTCAATTAATTAATAAGCATTGATCACCACACACACAAAATAAATTATTGCCATTTGCTGTAGTAATTAGAAGGAAAAAATTTTTTTTTTCAATTATAAAATTTTATCACCACCTCCGAACGAAAGTAATTTTTTTTTTGTCATAATGTGACATTAGTGACAAAATGGGTTCGCCTGTATTAGCAATTAAGACCCGATGAGTCCCAAAAAAACGTCAGGAAATTTTCTGACGCCGCCGGTGCTATTATTTAAGACAAAATGGCTTTATCGCCCGAACTGCGATGAAATGTGTGACTCAAGCCATGTCACAGTAGGCCCAGGTAGCCGGGTAGCAACAAGAAAGGCATGTCGCGATTTAAAATATGTCACATGTTTGATCCGTACTAGCATTTAAGACAAATTGTAAGACATGACATAATTTATCATGTCTTGTCCCAAATGTCTTAGGTACGCCCATGCTTGCTAGGCTGGTGCAACTTTCGCCGGGCTCAGATATCTCACGTTTCAGACATATTAAATACCTTAGCAACTGTGCTGTTCAAGTGCGAAAGTACGAGTATCAAGCTCACAATCTTTATGCCACTCAATGCGGTGTCAAAATTTTGGACCTTCCTCAAAAAACTGCAATTTTACACCCCGCTGTGTACAATACACAGAGCCTCACCTCACTACGGATTGTCCAAAAGAAGACCGGCCGTCACCAGCCCAGCGCTGTAACTGCAATGAGGACCACCATTTAATGATGAACAAAGTCATTTTAATTCTAACCCACCTTGGAAAATATCTAACTCAAACCTTTTGCGTGTTAAGTATTAGATTGCTGATGGCATTCGCACAAAAATAGATTACCTCTTGGATTTGGTAAGTGAGCGCTCAATTGACTTTATTGCCTTGTGTGAGACTAGAATCTCTCCCCAAAAATCTCTTCGTACTCCAGGCTACAAGTGCTACCGCCAGGACAAACTGAATGAAACCAGAGGACAGAGAGTTGCGATTCTGATTTACTCATATATACCACACTCCCTTAGTAAAATTCCCAATTTACAAAATCTAGATTGAATTGGTATTGAATTAACGATAACTAGTAAAAAATCTGTCATAATTTCAGCTTATCATTCTCCCAACTTACCTTTACTGCTTAGTGATCTTCACTTGCTCATCAACCTAAACCGCAACTACTGTTAATGGGTGACCTAAACACTAAGCACCCCTATTGGAACTGTTATGTGTCCAACCCTCACGGAAAATTACTTTTGGAACACATGGTCACTAATGATTATAAAATCCCTGCCCCTAGTACTCCTACATTAGTTTACTACGACTGCTCCCACTTTCCTTCAACTCCTGATGTAATCTTAGGTAACAATGTCACAGTATCTAGTGAACTCGAGGCCCTTACCTGTCTGTCTTCTAATCAACTACCAGTTCTTTTTACTATTGGTGGTGATTTTTGTCGTTTGAGCGAAATCTCTTACAACTACACATATGCGGATTGGGTAGGGTAGCTAGATATTTTATGGACCAGCAGATTTTCTTGAGTTCAGCCACCTTTAAGGAAATCTCTGAAATAGATATCGTAATTCAAAATCTAACTATAGTAATTACTAACGCTCGTAAATAAAGTGCTAAAACTAGACAAAACCATAATTAAAGCTAAGAACTTGTGGCGCAAGTTTGCTCTTAAAGAAAAAAACACTAAGGAGCAGAAGTATATATCTGGAAAAGTAAATGCACTTAATAAAAACATAAAAAATATTAATAAGTCACAACAACGAGATCTGGAATAAGAAACTATCCAAAGTAGATAACCCTGCCTCAGATATATGGCGTATAGTCAAATCACTCAATTTTAAACCCATCATAATCCCTCCACTTAAGACGTCAAATAACATCTTAATGCCCTCCGTTCCAGAGAAATGTGAAGCATAAGCAGACGCTTTTCTAGAAAACTCTTTGCTCACAAAAAACTGGTAAAATTAGCCTGAAAATGATAGTGCGGTTGAGGAATCGTCTGAAAACTCAACAAGTACAATATAAGTGATTTTAAACACTTATCGCAAAAAGTAACAGTCCTACTTACCAAATTGTCACCTCTCCAAATTCACTGTGCATTTCCTGATACCTGAACAATTTGATTTCCGCAAAATCCACTCCACAGTACAGCAGCTGGCCACAGTAACTGAGCACGTTGTTGACAATCTCAACCAAAACAAATTCACAGGCTTGGTGCTGTTGGACATTGAAAAAGCTTTCGATACAGTTTGGCATGAAGGTTTACTCCATAAGTTAATAACCAACCACGTCCCTCTATGCCTTATAAAGCTACTCCAGTCGTATTCAACAATTCCAGTCAGAGGCGAGTTTCAGTTGGTGTGCCACAAGGATCAATATTAGGACCGTACCTCTTTATTTAGTACCTTAATGATATTCCAAAGCAAAGGCTAATAAATCTCGCTGTGTATGCGGAGGACACTGCAATAAAAAACTACCTCATATAAGGACCTGGACCTGGTAATTACTCGAGTACAACTTTCGCTTGATCTTCTCCTAGATTACTTCACTAAATGGAAGCTTAAAGTAAATGCCACAAAAACGGCAATAATCATGTTCACAAGAAAGCGATCATTTCCCACCCGGGTATGTTAAAATTGAAGGGAATGATATCCCGTGGAATAGATCGTTTAAAAGGGGTTAAGTCCCCAAAAGGCTTAAAACCAGCCCTTAATCGTAAATCTAAACTAAGTCCACAAAATTACGTATTTACTACACACTGGTTCGACCTTGCATCATCTGTCTGGAGTAGTAACAGTGATAGTAACTACAAAAAACTCCAGGTTGTGCAAAACAAATCATTTAAAATATAATTTAACACACCTCCCTACACAAATCTAACAAAGCTACGCCATCACATCAAGTATCCACAAATTAAAGAATAAATTTTTAAATTGCCTGAAAAAAGAAGATTGCCTTATGCCAGAACTTACAAAAAGTACAAACTGCCCCATCATCATTTCCTAGTGGCTTGACGCTCGCTCACTTACCATCTTACCAGCGTAATTAATTGCTTTTATTACCGTGCTTATGTTTACATTGTTTTGTATTAATAATATTGAACTAATGAAATATCAGTTATTAGACCTAAAAATTAATATTATTAGGTATTCGATTTCTTTACATGTATATTCTTTTTTTTTTTTAATGTTGGGTGGGTTTGAAACTTTAATTAAAAGATGTGGGTCTGCAAACCCTACATAATTTACTTAGTTTAATGTTGTTGTTAATCAGGGATGTTGAAAATATATAAATAATTAATGTTATATGTTAAAGAAGGCGATTTATTCTACTTACCGTTATTTGATATATGTAAGTTTACATTTAGAATAAGATCTTTTTTGTTAACTTTTTATACTTTTATTCAATTCAATTCAATTTATTCATGAACAATTTACATTGTGTTTGAACTCTTAATCTAAATAAATAAATAAAATCACATTCATTAAAATTATAAAACTAACTAACACATTCATAATACAATAATTTTCCAAATACCATTTAAACATTCAATACAGTTAAAAATTCAAGCAATTACATAATTATTATTACCCAGTCTCACATTATCCAATATCAAATTTAAAACGTGGATATTTCATCGTCTAGCGAATACAGACATTTCTCCAATAGGAACGCCTTGAATGTCGACTTAAATGAGCTCTTATAAATTATGGTTTTTATTTCCATTGGCAACCTGTTAAAAATCCGAACTGCTTGATATTGAGGACTATGTTGAACAATATTAAGCTGGGGTACTATTTTGTTTTGTTTTGTTTCCCCCAGAACTGAACACTATATCTCAACCTTGATTCTATTAGAGCATAATATACCATTTTAAGGTGTTTTATGTCTATATCATCCCTAAGACTGCGTAAAACATAACACGCTGAGGAAATATACGAGTCAATGGCTTGCAATTCCCTTTTCCAATTTAAATATTTATCAATGTATACCCCTAGAAACTTTACCTCATCAACTATGTCAATTTTAAATTCATTAAGTGTGATCGTCATATTTTCTTTATTACGAGCTGTTGTACTAAATAATATTATTTTGGTTTTATCTGTGTTAATTATGAGCTTGTTACTTTCAAACCAAGAATTAAAAACTTTCAAC
This sequence comes from Orthosia gothica, assembly GCA_949775005.1. NCBI lineage: Eukaryota > Metazoa > Arthropoda > Insecta > Lepidoptera > Noctuidae > Orthosia > Orthosia gothica. Next base: position 17,795,544 of record OX459044.1, read on the forward strand.
ACCGCATCAACCTTAGCGGAAAGCTCCTGTATGTCATTGGCCTCAACTATTGCGTTGGTGTCATCGGCAAAAACTGTCAGCGGTGTGTCGGGAAATATTGAATTAATGTAATTAATTAAATCATTTGTAAATAATATAAACAAAATAGGCCCCAGAATCGATTCTTGGGGTACGCCCGCCACTATATCCTGCATAGAAGATTTATTGCAATTGCTACTACTATTTGCTTGCATTTTACTAATATCCCTCTTTTTCCTATTCAATTTGCTAATAATATCTTCCACCAATGTATATATAGCGTCCCCTGTTCCGACATTTTTTTGGTATCCAAATTGTCTCAAGTGCTGCAAAACCTTGTTTAAATTTAGATGTACTAGAAGTCTACTCTTAATGATTTTTCAAAAAAATTTGAAAGAACAGGAAGCAAAGAGATTGGAGGTCTATAGTTTTTTAGCTCTGTTTTAGACCCCTTTTTGTGGATTGGGATAATTTTTGCTATTTTGAATTGATCCGGAAAGATACCTTCTGCAATGTATTTATTGTAAAAATCAGTCAAAGGTTCAGCTAACATATCTAAATTTTCTTTAATAACTGCTATTGGAATGTCGTCATAGCCACATGATTTCTTATTCTCCATACCATTAACTATTTTCACTATCTCATTTGGAGTAACTGGCGCAACAATCATGTCATTTTGAACTCTTTTAGTGCTTTGTTCAAGAAATATATAGGGATCTAGATTCTTAATATTACTCAAAAAACATTTATAGCTGAATTGAATTACTAATACGTTTGCAACATCTAAGGGATTTTCTATAATTTTACCGTCAAATTTAAGCAAGTGAATTTTAGAATGCGGTGCTTTTATTTTATTCGTGCTTTTATTTACAACTTTCCAAATTGCTTTACTTAAATTACAAGAATTGTTAATGGTTTCTGTGATTGATATTTTTTTGGCTTTAGATATTACCCTTCTGTATATTTTTATATATATTTTTTTATAATTCTGTAAACTGTTTTCCAACTTATTTATACTACCAGCACACAGCAAACGTTTCATTTGGCTTGATGTTTTAATGCCTTTTGTCATCCACTTTAATTTGAAACCATTTTTGAGTTTAACTTTTTGATCTCTCTTTCTGGAACAATTTTTGAAAATTGTAACAAATGTCTTCAAAAACGTGTTTATGCCCATACAACTCCAGTCAGTTTCAAGAATTCTCTGTCTAAAAGCTTGGCGGTTTTTAATGTTAAAGACTCTTTTGTTTACAACTATATATTTATTTTTATTTGTATTATCAATTATATCTATATCTATAAAAGCGAAAGGTGACTGACTGACTGACTGACTGACTGACTGACTGATCAATCAACGCACAGCCAAAACTGCTAAGCCTAGAAGCATGAAATTTAGCAGAAAGGTTCCTCAAGTGACGTAAGTGTGCACTAAGAAAGGATTTTTGGAAATTTCACCCCTAAGGGGGTAAAAAGGGGGTTGAAAGTTTGTATGAAAAATCTAATTCCTTCGACCAAAATTCTTGAAACTTAGTACAAATAGTATTCTAAGTAAATGATAAAGATTGACATTATTAGTTTTTCGAAACTACCCCCAAATAACGATTTAGGGGTTGTTGAAATTTGTATGGAAAATCTGATTTCTTGGGTCAATAAACTTGAAACTTGCCACAAATACTAACCTAAATGAATAATAAAGGTCGCTATTATTATTTTTTGAAACTACCCCCAAAAGACGATTTCGGGGTGTTAAAGTTTTTTTGAAGAATCTTATTACTTCAGTTAATAAACTTGAAACTTGACATAAATACTAATCTAAATAAACAATAAAGACTTTCATTGTTAGTTTTTCAAAACTACCCCCAAAAGATGATTTAGGGGATGTTATTTTTTTTTGAATAATCTGATTTCTTGGGTAAATAAACATGAAACTTGACATAAATACCATCTTAAATATACAATAAAGTTTGTGATTATTAATTTTTTGCAACTACCCCCAAAAGACGATTTAGGAGGTATTACAGTGTTTTTGAAAAATCTGATTTCTTTGGTCAATAAACTTGAAACTTGCCACAAATACTAACCTAAATGAATAATAAAGGTCACAATTATTATTTTTTGAAACTACCCCCAAAAGAAGATTTAGGGGATGTTAGTTTTTTTGAAGAATCTGATTTCTGGGGTGAATAAACTTGAAACTTGGCATAAATACCATCCTAAATAAACAATAAAGGTTGTCATTATTAGTTTTTTGCAACTACCCCCAAAAGACGATTTAGGAGGTATTACAGAGTTTTTGAAAAATCTGGTTTCTTGGGTCAATAAACTTGCCACAAATACTAACCTAAATTAATAAAAAAGGTTGTTGTTATTATTTTTTGAAACTACCCCCAAAAGACGATTTAGGGTAATGTTATTTTTTTTGAAGAATCTTATTTCTTGGGTGAATAAACATGAAACTTGACATAAATATCATCCTAAATAAACAATAAAGGTTGTCATTATTAGATTTTTGCAACTACCCCCAAAAGACGATTTAGGGGATGTTATTTTTTTTGAAGAATGTGATTTCTTGGGTGAATAAACTTGCCACTAATATACTAACCTAAATGAATAATAAAGGTTGACCTTATTATTTTTTGAAACTACCCTCAAAAGATGACTTAGGGGATGTTATTTTTTTTTTGAAGGATCTGATTTCTTGGGTGAATAAACATGAAACTTGACATAAATACCATCCTAAATAAACAATAAAGGTTGTCATTATTAGTTTTTTGCAACTACCCCCAAAAGACGATTTAGGAGGTATTACAGAGTTTTTGAAAAATCTGGTTTCTTGGGTCAATAAACTTGCCACAAATACTAACCTAAATGAATAAAAAAGGTTGTTGTTATTATTAAAAAAGATTGCGGTTGCCACGACGTTGCAGTGCATCGGGAATGTTTGCTGCAGCTCATACGGATGGCTTTCATGCTATCATGCGTAAGAAAGCGGCTTCCTTACTGCAACGCTTGCGTGGCACTCGGAACGGCATCCTGAGAATGATTGTTGGCAGAGTGGACTGCCCCATCCAAAGACACTGGGTGGAAGTAGGTATAGGTTTATGTTAAGTAGAATTAAGTACTAATAACACTAACATAGCATTTAAGCACAATCTGTTACTAACCACTTACAAGTTATGGACTGCTGTAGGTCTGAAATAAAGATATTTTTTTTTTTTTTTTATTTATTTATTATTTTTTGAAACTACCCCCAAAAGACGATTTAGGGTATGTTAATTTTTTTGAAGAATCTTATTTCTTGGGTGAATAAACATGAAACTTGACATAAATATCATCCTAAATAAACAATAAAGGATGACATTATTAGTTTTTTGAAACTACCCCCAAAAGACGATTTAGGGGATGTTAATTTTTTTGAAGAATGTGATTTCTTGGGTGAATAAACTTGCCACTAATATACTAACCTAAATGAATAATAAAGGTCACAATTATTATTTTTTGAAACTACCCCCATAAGACGACTTAGGGGATGTTATTTTTTTTTGAAGGATCTGATTTCTTGGGTGAATAAACATGAAACTTGACATAAATACCATCCTAAATAAACAATAAAGTTTGTGATTATTAGTTTTTTGCAACTACCCCCAAAAGACGATTTAGGAGGTATTACAGTGTTTTTGAAGAATCTTATTACTTCAGTTAATAAACTTGAAACTTGACACAAATACAAATCTAAATAAACAGTAAAGACTTTCATTGTTAGTTTTTCGAAACTACCCCAAAAAGATGATTTAGGGGATGTAATTTTTTTTGAAGAATCTGATTTCTTGGGTGAATTAACATGAAACTTGACATAAATACCATCATAAATAAACAATAAAGGTTTTCAATAATTAGTTTTTCGAAACTACCCCCAAATAAAGAAAGAATTTTGATTACTTTTACTGCACATAGCTTCTTTTTATGACGTTGGGGAGCACTTAGGAGGGGTTTTTGGAAATTCAACTTTTTAAAGGGTTAAAAGGGAGACATTTATTTGTATAAAAATCTTATTCCTTTGGCAAAATAATAAAGGATGGCATCATTAGTTTTTCGGATTTACCCCCAGAAGACGATTTAGGGGTGTCAAAGTTTCTTTGAAGAATCAAATGGCACTAGGATGGGAACCTCTACATCGATTTGGAACTACCGAACTAGACCGTTCTTCTCAGGTTTAATAGCAGCTTATTTTTGGTTGCCATCACACGAATGAAGTCGCGGGCGGAGTTAATATTATAAATGTGAAAGTGACTCTGTCTGTCTCTCTGTCCACCTTTTCACGCTTAAACCGTTGAACCGATTTAGATGCAATTTGGTTCGGAGATATTTCGAGACGCTGGGCAGGACATAGCATAGTTTTTATCCCGGAAACCTTACTTAAGGGAGTGGAAAGAGAGGTAGAAGTTTGTATGGAAAACCCAAAATATTATGCTGCGATATAAAAAATAAGCTATTCGAATTACTAATGCTTCGCAGACGAAGTCGCGGGCAACAGCTAGTTATCTAATAAAAAGTCGCTCAAAAGCGCACCGTGTCCATCTGCTAAGCCGTTGTGGTCTACTTCACATTGTTCCACATAATCATCTGGTAGATTAACTATAACGTTATCTATACAAGATGCGCAACTGTTGCAAATAAACGTAGGTGTATTAATAAGCAGTCGGAAATTATAACATGCCAGTAAACTTATAAATTCAGACCGGCTTTTGCTCTCTACCATTAAGGCCACATTTAAATCACGACAAATAATGCTTTTCCTATTGAACAAATATTCCAACAACTTCTCCATGTTTATCATAAAATATTCGAAATTCTTATTATTAGGGGTGCGGTAACAGCAACACAAGTATAGACCGGTACTAGTATTCTTAATACCACATACTTCAAAGACTTCCATTCTATACAATTTGTTTATATCATCTATATTTTCCACTTTTCTGTCTATGTGCCCCAAGATCAGACTCCCCCCCTCTTATTTTGAACTACGTTTGCAGCAATAATTAAGAGTGCTTTAAAAATCATTCATGAAAAAAGTCTGACTCCTGCATAAGGTTTTCAGTTTGTGTCATGGAGTCAACACACTCAGTATACAATTGTTTGCAACTTACATGTAACGAGAAATCAGTTTGGATACCAACGTTGCTGTAACATACATGCTTCATCTGGTTGCAATTTACTAGTGATTCCTTATAATTTCGATAGTTATTCATGTATTTCACCCTAAGGATATGTCTAAGAACTAGTCTGCATGCATGTAATTTGTTTAGACGTTTTCCTGACTTGCCAAAATTGGAATCTAATTGAATGAAAGCTGAGTTATCACAATTACAACACACAAAATGAAGTAGGCTGTTCAACATTTTAACGCTTATAAAATTATTGTAATAAATATTTCCTATCATAACATTAGTATTACTTAATTGACACAATGTATAATGTAAATGCGATTGCACCACTATCGGACTCTTATCGTTAGAGCCCGCCAATATCAATAAAAAATCTGATTTAGTAAAGTCTCTACACATAGTGTGGTATTTATTCAAGATCTACTTACGTTTCATAACACTCCACAATCCATCTTCACATCTTTTGATATCGCATCAATTTGTGTAACTCATTTTTATATATATTCTTTGTATTATTACATCTGGAAAGCATATTTAGTTATCTCTGACTGTTTTAAATATCTAAACTTAAATTATATTCGTAATTTATAATTCTTCTTGTAATATTTTTCTACTGTGACGTTTTCGTCTGACATGACAGCTGTCTGTCTATTTTATTTTCTTAAAGCCATAGACATAACATATGTACCATGGACTATAATACCTAGTCCTTTTCTTAAGCTAGTTGTACATTATTGTAAGGTTTGAGCATACTGACCCGCCTTTGTAAAGCCGTTTTTATTCCTTCTGGTCTTATTGAGATTTGAATTTGAAGTTTAGAAGAAATGGAGATCGAATAAAAACGGGCTTCAGATTTTTTGAGTCTTAGGTCTAGCCTGAACGCCAAAAGTCTGTGATACCAATACAATGTCTTTTTCTATTCTGAAACTCTTAAAACGGTGAATTATCATTTTATGTAAGACTATTATTATTTGAAGTGCTCCAATTAAATATATATTTTGTGTGGTTCCCGAGAGCATTATTTCCTGGATACTTACCCTCAACGGCCATCTCGTGGCATCAAAGGCCTCGCTGTTTGGCGTATTGAGCCATAGCCGGCCTCCATACCACTCGGAGCCTACGTATGCTTACCCATTTGCCTGATTTCCTGCCTTGACCACCTACCCGTGGTGTCTGCTGACCTGCCTACCTGCCCGATTGCCTGCATGTCAATATTACTTACCTACCTCGGACATTCCACGACTTCCTGCCCGACCTGCTCCTGGTTAGCTGCCCACGACGTCTGAAGCCGGCCTTATACTTAATACCCTTTTATTTTTATAGCTTTAATTTAATTTTTATCTTTTATCTTGATTTTAATAACGTGGCTTACGTATAGCTCTCCGGCTCTATACGTAACGCTACAATAGACACACAAGATTTCAGTACTTCATCCATGGTTGCGTAGGGTTTAATTACAGAGGTCACAGAGAAATCATTTCCCAGGTAATTTTGAAGAATTTGTCGCACATTGAATCCAGTTTGATCTGCGAAAATCATGAGTCTATTTATCTTCATCTGGCTGGACTCCACGCTTACTTGCAGCTCCCTTTTGTCTACGCAATCTGTTAATTTTTCCTGCTGACCTACATGTTCGTCGTCGTTCGGTATTTCGTTTATTTGCGGCGAAACTTCCCTGTCCTCGTTTTCTAATGTGATTTCGTGAATTTGCGGTGTAATTTCCCTTGTGCTTTGCATGTTTTTGTCAAGTTCAAAAGATTCACTTTGATCTTGTGACATACGTAAGCTATCTGTGACGGAACGTCTACTCCGTTTCCCAGCCGAAATAAATTGTTTTCTGTGCGATTTCAAGGGACTACCACAGATCTCTTAAAGTGCATTTATTTGTTTTTGCTGTCGCGATACAGTTTCTCTTAATTCATTATTGTCTAGTATTACATTCTCTAACTCATTACGCGTGCTATCCAGTTCCATCCTTAATAGCGAGATTTCATTCTTCCAAACATCATTTGAGTTGTTGTTTACATTGGGCAGTTCGAAACTTCGTGAATTTATGTCATGGTCTGAGGTACTCAGTGATGAGTCAAAGTTAATAGACTCGGCAGATTTCGATTTATATAACTGCTTACGCCTTAGTGTAACATTATTTTCTAGTGACATTGTGGTTACTTTATTGGACGTCTGTGTTAAAAACTCGTATTGAAATTTTATTATATTCCAAAAAGAACCTCCGTACGCGGGATTCGAACTTGCACCGCGGTACAAAAGCTAGCAGAGAACTCCACCGGTTAAACCAACCACGCCAGACGTACATTAGCGAATTGGCGAAAATGTGAGTCCTTTTCTTGTTAATGAATTTTTGAACAATGACCAGTTGAACTTTTTAACACACTCTTTGTTCTTTTTGTTTTGCAAATCGTCACTTTTTTAACTTAAATATATACTTTTTGGCACTGATTTAGTACACTTATCGTCACTTTAATCACATAATGCGTTTTTAGTGGCTTTGTTTGCAGCGTTTATATAATTATTTAACTATGATTATTCGATATTTGTGACTTTATAACTAATTTTGTTTCATATATTTAGAAAGATTTCACTTTTATTTTGTTAAACACTGTTTCATTAAAGTTATGTCAATAAAGACCTTTAAAAATTGATCAATCACACACAAAGTTTACGAAGAAAGCCACGAGTAATGTCTGCGGCGTTTGTGATCTTGGTTCATATTATTTATTATCAATATATGCAATTTACTTTTATTGCTGTCATTTGAAGATCTTTAACAGTCGTTACGGGTAGTCAGAAGTCTGAGATCTGACACCAGTCTTGCCAAGAGGTATCGTGTTACCCAGTTACTGGGTTATGGAGGTCAGATAGGCAGTCGCTCCATGTAAAACACTGGTACTCAACTGAATCCAGTAAGACTGGAAGCCGACCCCAACAATAATTGGGAATAAAAAAAGTTAATTTAAAATTAAAAAACCCGACTGATTAAGAATCGAACTAAAAAGCTGTTAAAAAGAAAAAATCCTGCTGTGCAGTCGGAGGAAACATATTCGCGAACTGGCTGACCACCTGATCCTCCGACTGCACAGCATGATTTTTTAATCAGTCGGGTTTTTGATTTTTAAATAAACTTTTTTTCTTTACAATTTTTTTAGTTACGTTTTTAATTACTTTTAAACATTTATGTGGTATATATTTTTGTAATCACCTCTCAAAATCCTTCATTTTGATACCCCACTCAATGGATTTGGAAGAAAAATAAAATTGGGACCCGCACAATATGGCGCCCAAAATCCGCCATTTTTGTTTTTTTGGAACTTCACCTATGTAAGAACACTTGGGCGGTCAAGACTTATGTCTTAATTATATATGTAATTCGGTCAAGTGGTTTAAAAGAGGTAATAAAGAATATAACATACATACATAAAAGATACGCGCGAAACACATAACCCAGTCGGGTAAAAAGGCTAGGCAAAGGATATGCAATTTGGCGGATGTAATATATGTAATATGTATTGAAATACCTGCATTTTCTGTATAAAACGGGTATATCTCATTGTTTAAAGATAAAAATCTGGGTATTAATGGGTTATCCCCATTTGTTATGATTATGTTATTAATCCACTGATAGGTGAATTCTTGAACAATCTTAATTATGAGCTTTATCTATCTGCCAAAGTATATAAATGCTGATTGCAGCACAGTTATTCCATTCTTTTCTTAGACTCGGCAACATGAAGTTCTTTGCTGTGACTCTATTGGCTCTGGCGGCAATCGCCTCCGCAAGGAACGTTCACCTCGAGGATGTGATTGATCTAGAAGATAACTCCGCCTACGATTACCACCGAAAAGTTGGTGGACCTTTGTTCGAAGAACTCCATCAAGCTGAGGAGGGAGCTGTCCAGAACCCATCTAGGATCGTCGGAGGTTCTAATGCCAACCTTGGCCAATTTCCTTTCCAGGTCTTTACCTTTTTTTTCTGAACACTGAAAATTCAAAATGTATCCGAAACTATAACCCCGAAAACGCTATTTTACAGGCTGGTCTTATCATTGATTTACCAAGCTGGCAGAGTGTTTGTGGAGGCTCTTTGCTGAACTCATGGAGAGTGCTAACCGCCGCTCACTGTTGGTTCGACGGTAACAACCAGGCCAGAGCCCTGGAAGTGATCCTTGGTTCAGTCCGTCTGTTCAGTGGTGGTACCAGGTTAAGAACCTCCAACATCATCATGCACGGAAGCTGGAGCCCTGCGCTTACCCGTAATGACATCGCCATTATCAACTTACCCGCTGCCGTTGGTACTTCAAGTGAGTTACAGAATTAGAGCATAACTTTTTTTGTGAATTTTTGCAAATACTATTACAATTAATTTCACCAAATCTAAATTAAGTTTGTACCTAACCAAAAAAATGTTTATTAACAGACAACATCGCTCCCATCGCTCTGCCTTCTGGTAATGAACTCACCAACAGTTTCAACGGCGCAACTGCAACCGCATCCGGCTTCGGTATCACCAGGGATAGTAAGGAAAATTAAAAACCATTACATTACACCTACCCTGTATTCCCCGAAGAATATTGCAGACACCGAACTGCTATCGAGAAACAATTCTAGTGAAAACCCAAATGCAAAACTAAAATTTATTGTTCAGGGGCAAAGTAATATACATGTATTGCTTTCAGATGGAGCTGTCAGTGACGCTTTGCAACACGTCAACTTACCCGTGATCACCAACGCTGTGTGCCGTGCTTACTCAACCGCTTTCAATATCTTCGTCGTGGATTCTAACATCTGTGTGAGCGGCGCCGGCCCCAGAAGCACCTGTCGTGGCGACTCCGGCGGCCCTCTCACCGTAAACAGCAACAACAGGCGTATCTTGGTACGTAATTCTATTATCATCTATCTACCTGATACAGCACCATTTATCATGTCGTCAATGGTGTTCTGACCTATCCTCTTTGTTTTCGGAGTTTTCGCCCAAAGTGGGATATACAAATCACATAATAGATTTAAAAAAACTGAGCTCGCAATCACAATACAGTGCGAAGGAATGCGGTCGCTGTGGCTTAAATCGACTTATTATCATATTCATCATCATCGCCTTATAAATCAGTAAAAGGAGAGTGGTATCCACATAGTCATAATTTTGGTTTTTACATTGCCTTTTCTTTCCAGGTCGGTGTGACCTCCTTCGGATCTAACCGCGGCTGCCAAGCTGGTTCTCCTGCTGTCTTCGCCAGAGTTTCATCTTTCATCACCTGGATCAACCAACGCCTCTAAATATTTCAATATTATTTTCTAAATATCTGTAAATATTAATTATAATTCAATAAAAATACGTACCTATTTAAACACATGATTTTTTATTCAACGGTCCAACAAAATACTTAGTTTAAAGCAAACACTACTTACAGGAAACCATTGAAAGGTTTATTAATATTTAACAACACCACTACCTTGTAAAAATTAATTATATTTCAATAAAAAACGTACTTATTTTATAAACATGTTTATTTTTATTTATGCGCAAGCGTAAGGCTTGACCAGTATCTCACCTGATGTTAAGCGATGATGTGGTCGACGATGAAGTACGCTTGCCTAGATGAAACCTTTTAACTCTTGACTTGAAGACTCCCTGGTTGAAGCTAACAGGATAACAGACTCCGGCAGGGAATTCCACTCCTTTGCTGTAGGTACGCATAATAAAAGTATTCCCAAAACGTTTGGTGTGTATGAGTGGGATACCCACCATGTACCGATGACGCATTCCGTACGTCTTGTAGTCCGATGATGGAATGGGCTAGGAGGAGTTAGTTCATGCAATTCCAACGCACACTCCCCGAAATGTATCCCATAATAAACCGACAAGCTGGCAACTCGGCGTCGATGTTCGAGGTTCTGGAGCTCAGATTCGACCAGTACTTCATTACCGATGAGCCTTTTGACCCGTCGTTCGATGGACTCAAGTGCATCCAGCTGGAGTACCAGCTCTGGGACTGATCTGCCAAGTATGGTAGATCAGTCCCAGAGATGAGAGCAGTACTCCACGCATGATTTTTACTCAAAGGTATAACTAAATACTTAGGTTCTTTTTGGGACAATCCCACCGCACTATTCCCAAATCACTGCAACTCCTGAAAGCCAGAATCAACAGTGGCGACCACCAGAAAAGCGCCGAGGCAATGAAGCTCGACGAAGTCCCGGAGAATGAATTTACCTGTCTTGGATCCCGCAACGAAATTAATCAGAAAAGAATAACGGAGGAGTAGGAAAAATGTAAATTTCCACTTACCTCGATATCAAGCAGGAGACAGAACAAACAAGGCCAATAGGCACAAAGGGTCATGTACAACTGGGATAAGCCCAGTTGCCCAGCACCACGGATAAAAAATTAGCATTAATACATATTAATGGGTCCTAACATTGTGAGCTGTTATATTTGGTTCCAATAATAGGTATGGCAAAAACGCTTGAACGCACGGAAATTTGTTCTAGTTTCCACAAGGTCCGTATAGTAAACAACTCCTGATGCAGCCTGTACATTATTCAACATAATATTACGTTCATTCTGCCAAAGAATACACTCCCATAAGATATGATGTGCAGATTGTACATATTCGCAGTCAGATGTAGAACACTGACATAAAGGCGAGGCAACGAGCTTGAAAGAAAATAATTTACTTTTAAAGTTACCATGTCCCGTGAGAAATTGGGCAACACAGTGATCCACTTCCAGCCACGTGCTGGCCAGCCGCACGCGAACGGATGGAAAGAATTGGTGGAGGTGTCGGCCCTTGATGGAATTATCCCACCTACATTGCCATTCGGATAAAAGTTCCTCCCAGACGTCAATAGGTGGTTTAAATAATCTAGAGATTTTCTCACGGTCACTCCGCGTTAAAAAGTTCGCGACCGCGTCTCTCGTGCGGAATAGTACATTGCAGCACGTCGCTGCACTTCAAGGTCGACCGGAAGTACACCAGCAAGTATCGGTAAGGCCTCAGTACTAACCGTCCTGTACGCTTTGCATAAGAATATCAAAGCCAAACTTAGGTTATAGCAAACAAAACTTACACGAAACCATCGAAAGGGTCAGTTTAAATGGTTATCATAATTAAAACGCCATTGTAATGAAACAAACCGGCCAAGTGTGAATCTGACTCGCGCACCAAGGGGTCCGTATAAACCAAAGACCTTATACTTCTTACTACTAGACTGTGCACTATGGCGCAAAAACCGGTCCGAGCGAGAGGGCTCCCGTTGGTAGTGTCTCTTTCTAATGAGGTGACCATGACCAAACATAACGCGGGACAAATTGATTGTAAAAACAATAGTGTAAGTATCCCAATATATGTATTTATGCTACATAACTACGCTACCTAAACCTACCAAATTCATTGAAAAAAAAAAAGTGTATATTTTTTGGAATCTACGTCACTTACCGAGTCGGTGTCGAGCGTACAGAATTTCGACATCCCATGTTTTTCCATTGGTGTCGTAAGAGGCGACTAAGGGACAAACCAGAGAATGATCAGCAGCGTTCTCTATGCATTTGTAACAACCATACTGGGATCGCCAACCCGCCTGCAAAGCACTCCCCATGAATAGCACAAATAAAACATAGCCCCTAGTGCCCGGCAGCCTGCCTAACCTCGACTACGGTAGCGGTCTAGGTTACGGTATGGCAAGGGGTGCAAACAATCCCGGACGAGATCCGGCTACCCCAACAAATACCGACGACAGGACCTGGCAACGTACAACACGCGCACAATCTGGACTCCGGACCATAGACATACTAAATATTTCCTATCTCAATGCTCCGGACCGACGATAAGATGACCGAACTCGAAGAGGAATTGAGCAGTTTACGATGGTGTATTCGGGGAGGACTCGATAATCCTCAAATCCCAAGTCTCCCATCGTATAGATAGGAAAAAAAATCTGATCTTACTCTCAAGCTCATGAAGGAGAGGCGTTAGATGATCCTGCAGTCTTCAGTAACGTAGTTTTACTTTCTCTATGCTTCAGACGATGCTTTGAAATACCCCAAAGGATCTCAATGATTTCACATATTGTCCAGTTGAGAATCAAAACTACACCAATTTTATTCCACTAGGAATCAATTTGGGAATAATATTAACAGCCGCTGAATTTAACTCGAGCAAAACCCGCCAAAAACGCCGCAAACCTGGCGGTCTTTTTTTTTTTGTTCGCCCTTTTCGGGCAGGCTAAGGTCTTGGACCATACCGCCTAGTCTTCAGTGCAATTTTAACATTCTTTAGTATGCATTAGAATACGGATGTAACAGATTCTAATGGTTTTTGGAGTATTTGGCAGCAAATTGTATCGAGTCAGCCTTCCCAGTAAGCTTTGCGGAGGTAGTCAATACTACAATAAAATTCTCCGCTCCACTATCCTGAGATCGCTTCTGTCAATGATTTCACATATTGTCCAGTTGCGTAAACAGTTGAGACACAAAACTACACCAATTTTATATCACAATATCCACTAGGAATCAATTTGCAAATAATATTAACAGCCGCTGAACTTCACTCGAAAAAATCCCGCCAAAAACTCCAACCCGGTGGTCTTACATTTAGTATTACCAGGCCCAAACATTGAAAAGTACTACTCTTACTCAGTATTAATGTTTTTTTTTTTTAAATACAATGAATTGATTAATTATAGGAACTGTAAAAATATTTAAATACGTTTCAAAGTTTCATGGACTTTGAAACGTATTTAAATATTTTTTTTTATTCGTTCGTTTTGGTATAACACAAAAATGAAAAATATAAAATTTTCTACCATTTCTACCAAATCCAATGATTAGTTGAGCTAGCAAGATGTCAGACAAGGACACACTACCAGCGGGAACCCTCTCGCCAGGACCGCTTGCGTATGTTAATTGATTTCATTTTAGCTAAACAAAAATTTTTAGTGCACAGTCTAGTAGTAAGAAATACGTATAAGGTCTTTTGTATAAACAGCTACATTCACCAAATTAAATAGGTTGCATTACTAACGTTCATAAACAATGAAAGCACCGAACAATTTATTTCTTTTCAAAATTACATTTATAAAATTTCGTTTTATGTCAGATTGAGAAAATTCAATATTATTTTCAATATTTTGGTTGAAATCAATGGGATTCAGTATGTTAACATCAACATAACTTTGGCATTCAGGTGGAAACCCAACTCGTTGTTCCGTCGAAATATCAACATTGTTCTCTGCAAGATAAATTGAATTAGTGGAGTCAATTGGACTGGACCGATACATTACAATACTCTCGACCGCGCACTCGCTGTTGGAGAGGGACTCCAACTCGTCGTCACCGCCGTCATCGTGCTCGCCTAGGAACACAGCTTCCGCCTCCAACTTGACATCGACGGGGCCGTCATCTCCGCTGGTCTGGTCAACATCGTCCTCGAAAATGCAGCTCTCTCCATCTTTGTGATCGCCATCGCCATCAATTTCGTCGCCTTCTCCGTCAACATGGTCAACGATATCTTCACTGCACTGAATATTGTTTTGCGTTTGTTCGACCTTAATCACCATACTAGAAAATAAATGTGCATTAACATCTTCACACAATATATCAGGTTGTTTTTTATTTGCTTTTATTTCAGCGAATAGTCTGTTCGCAATATCGACATCTGCGGTGAAATATCGAGAATTCACTCCTCAAGCGATCACATAACACTGGAAAGTCCATGTCATATTTAAAAATCATACGGTAGAAGTGATATGCAGCCTCACGTAAAAAACCTCCTAAGATCAGGCTATAGTCACCCTTTCTCCATTCGTTTATTTCAGCTACTGACTCGAATTCGGTCAAGAATTCCTCCAAGCAGTATCTGTCCGTGCCTGTATAACAATTATTCATCATGCTTGCCATATGTTCATTTATAATAAATAATAAAACCACTTAGCTTTTATTCCGTTTTTTTTTTCTTATTTTTCATCCGCTTATGGGAGGGAATGAGAGGTAAGCGCACACAAATTTAAAAGAGTATGCCAAGATGGTTTGTTTCGGACGCCCTAGAAAGACATACATAGACATTATTGGTGATGTTCTTCAGAAAGGCCAGGTGCGCAGTACACATAACCGGCATGTGTGTCTGACTAGATGTATGAACGTGAGTGAGGCAAAAGAAGTTGTAAGGTACGTAGCAGGTGGCGTTCTTTTGTTTCTGCCTATCCCTCTTGGGAAACAGGCGTGTCTTTATGTATCTATATATGTACGTATTTTAGTCGTCAAATTTTGGGAAAACCACCTTTTCTTTGTCACAGTTTACCTATTTATGTCATTTTGCATCAATCAGCACGCGATCAAATG
This sequence comes from Orthosia gothica, assembly GCA_949775005.1. Classification (NCBI taxonomy): domain Eukaryota; kingdom Metazoa; phylum Arthropoda; class Insecta; order Lepidoptera; family Noctuidae; genus Orthosia; species Orthosia gothica. The sequence goes on from OX459044.1 coordinate 17,811,078, forward strand.
AAAGTGAACGGCACGATAAAGGTCCTTTTTGGAAAACTTAAAGTGGGCCCCCGAAACAAAGGGGCAGAGACAAAAAAATCAGATAATATTCTCGGTAGTCTCTCATTAAACTGCACCTTCTCAATTTTTCGCCCTGATTAAACTTTAAGCATTTCGAACAAATAAGTAACATGAAAAACAATTGATAAATGTTAAACATGAAAGTTGCTGCAAATCAGTTAAGTATTTTTTATTTGGCAAAGGTGCGCTGTAGACCTCGCACATCTGTCTTTTTTATTTATTTGTCGATTCAGACATTTTCTAAACCGAATCGCCAATAAAAACCATAATTATTATTATCGAACCTGCTCAAAAATGTTCCCGAGAATCCATTGTGAAATGCGACCTATAGAGACACACGAAAGTATTTTTGCCCAAGCTGAAACGGAGACGCATTATGCCCGCTTCGCGCTCGCTCGGTCAACTACATAATTATTTTGGTCACTATTTGATTGGGGTATGTAATGTATGGGATATTTTTGTATAACAAGTAGGTAATGATGATACAGGGGTCACACTGTTTTTTTTTTAGAATAGGCCAGTAATAAAATCAGCTGATGAAAAATGTATTTTTAGTGGAATTTGATATATCATTTGCTTTTGGATACGTGAAAAAAATCAGGGCTATAGTATATATTATGTTATGGACCAAGTGATTAACACGGCATTATTCAAATAGCCCGGACAATTTAAATACTCAATATGAGAAAATAAATGAATACACCGAAAATAGAATCACCTATCATCACCTATGTACCTATTTTTCTGTTTCTTCTTCTTGTTTGTATATTATGTGTGTGTGCATAAATGGTTAAATAAATAAATAGAATATTAACATACGTATATTGCCAAAAGTACAACAACTTGAAAGATGGCCGAAAGGAAAGGGAAGTAGCGCCACGAGTGGCGTCTATAGGAACTTTTTTTTTTTTTTTTGAATTCAGGCATCGGTTGTGTTTAACATTATTCCAACATCCTCCCTTAAACATAACCCCATCTTCGACGAACAATAAGCCAACTTAGAGTGTGAAGTTGCTTTAGTAAGTGCATCAGCGACCATCACATCCGTCTGTATGTAACGAACATCAATGGCCCCTCCAAGTACTTTGTCACGAACAAAATGGTGCCTCACATCTATATGTTTGGTCCTGGAGTGGTAACTGTCACAACCTGAAAGTTTTATAGAACTTTGATTATCGCTGTAAATGATCATGGCCTCACCCTTGAGGGTTGACCAAAAACTTTCTTGAAATTGCCTTAACCACAAAGCTTCTTGTACACATGATGACAATGACATGTATTCAGCCTCTGTTGTTGATAGAGCAACAGTAGGGTCGACGCCTTGAATTCCAGCTGATGGTTCCTCCCTGAAACAAGAATGTATAACCAGTACAGGAACGCCGGTCATCTTCAGAGCTGGCCCAGTCAGCATCACAGTATCCATGAGTCATAGCCTCTGCCAGGTTTTGTTTATAGCTCAGTCTGAAATCTTGAGTACCTTTTAAGTAACGCATGACTCTCTTAAGTGCAATCCAATGTTTCATTTCAGGCTTGTTATTGTATTTGCTCAACATATTAATAACAAAACTTATGTCAGGCCTAGTTACCTGGGCAATATATAATAGGCATCCAATTATCTCTTGATAAGGAATATCTTGTAAAATTTCTGTTTCTTCTGTTTTTTGTAACTTTGTATTCAAATCTAGTGGTGTTTTCGCTGTTTTACAATCTGACATTCCATATTTCTGCAATACTTGTTGTATATGTTTTCTTTGATCTAAATAGATTAAGCCTTTCCCTCTATCTCGTTCGACATGTATTCCTAAACAGAAACATAACTCTCCTAGATCTTTCATTTTGAATTTCTTGTGCAATTCTTCTTTTATTTAACATTTTGACTGTTGATTATTGGTAAATTAAATTAAATCATCGACATATAAATACAAGGGTCCTGCTTAGACTGTATTAATCCCATATTTTTTAATGTAAAATCAAGCTTTTTATTGAACTGCCTGCTAGCCTGTTTTAAACCATATAGTGGTTTTTTTAATCGACATACTTGTTCACCATTTCTATACATAGGCGGCTGTATCATATAAATCTCCTCTTCTATGTCACCTTGAAGAAAAGCAGAAACAGCATCCATTTGCCATATGTCTAAATCATATTTAACTGTTAATGCGAATAAATATCTCAAAGATGTAAGTCTTACCACAGGTGAAAATACTTCAGTGTAGTCAATTCCAAATTTTTGTGAACATCCTTTTATCACAAGCCGTGCTTTGTACTTTACTATCTGACCATTTTCATCTGTTTTAGTCTTGAAAACCCATTTGCATGGTATTGGATGTTTATTTGCTGGTAGAGTAGTCAACTCCCATGTTTCATTTTCTAATAAACACTTGTACTCTTCATCCATTGCTTCTTTCCATTCTTTAGCATTTGTGCTTGATAGTGCTTCTTTAACAGTTAATGGATCTGAAATTTGGGTAATACACATAAAATTATTGCTCTGCATATTATGCCTTTGATGTGATCTCAAAGTGATATTTCTCTGGAAATCATCATTGCTATCATCATAATCACTTGTATTTGGATAATATGTGGGATCATCAGCTCCATTACAGCTGTCAAATGATGCATCACTTGTGGGTGTCATAGTGTCATCTTGTGAAATATTTTGTGGGCTGTTGGATTCTACTAAATCATTGTTGGAACTAAGAGTGATTGAAGCAAGCGGTGGAACTGATACAGGTTCCTGTGTGATATTTTTCACAATATCTGTTTTCTCAATGAAAATCACATCCCTGCTAATAACCATCTTTTTACAAACATTAATTCACGTGATTTGCGGTCCCATTTCAAACGATTTTGCTAAGGAACATGTACCATGGCCTTAGAACCAAAAATCTTTAAATGTGAAATGTTTGGTTTCTTACCAGTCCATTTTTCATATGGTGTTACCTCATTCAAAACTCGTGATGTTGATCGATTAATAATATAGGCTGCAGTAGCAACAGCCTCAGCCCAATATGCTTTCTTTAAATTTGCTTCAAATAGCATACATTTAGCACGCTCAACCAACGTTCTGTTCATCCGTTCCGCTAGCCCATTTTGCTCAGGCGTGTACGGAGCGCTGGTTTGATGCTTGATTCCAGAGACTGCTAGAAAATCAGAAAAATCTTTCTTACAATATTCTTTTCCGTTATCGCTTCTCAAAATCTTAATTTTATTTTCAAGTTAATTTTCTACCCTTTTCTTTGAACTTTATAAATACTGATTTTATATCCATCTTATTCTTTAGAATATACACATACACTTTTCTAGAAAAGCCATCTACAAAGGTTATGAAGTACTTCCCACCTCCAGCAGAAGGTGTCTCCATCGGACCACAAAGATCAGTGTGTATTATTTCTAGCAATGCACTTGCTCTAGAATTAGACTGTGGAAACGGAAATCTAGTTTTTTTTGCTTCGCAGCATGGTTTACATACAGAATCAACTTCTTTATTCGTTATTTGTATACCCTCAGCACATGACTCCAACCTCTTAACATCTGCAATATTTAAGTGACCCATTCTTTTATGCCATGTAATCAAATCTGTCTTACTTTCACATGTAGTAGCATATGCATTACCTGTTACTAGATTGAGTTTGTACATATTATCTGTCAATTTTGCAGTTGCAATGAGTATTCTATTGGCACCATAAATGTTACAGCCCTCATTAGTGAATTCCAGTTTACAGCCATTTTTTGTTAATTGACTGACTGATAAAAGGTTGGCACTTAGCTCAGGAACAAATAAAACATTTCTCACCTGGATCTGATGTGTGTCTTTACATACTTTGTTCTGAATGTTTACTTTACCCATGTTTTGCCATTGAGGTAATAATGTAGTGTTTTGCACGGAGACTGCATCATTATTTGCCACCATTATCCTTTGGATCGGAGGTGGCTGCAAATCATACATCCAGTCTGAGTGTCTTGACATATGCATTGTTGCCCCTGAGTCTATATACCAATCATCTGGATTCAATGAGCTGTAAGCTGAAAAAATTGCTGAAAAATTATTTTGATTATTATTTTTCTCTCGACATTGACTTTTATAGTGTCCATATTTATTGCAACCATAGCAACGTGGGCCTTTTCCCTTCGATTTTGGGCTATTTTGCGAGATTGTGTTGTTCTTTTTATGCTTTGTGAGAAATGCTGTGGTATCTGATACTTTAACCTCTTGTAACAATTTTGTTTTAACAAAATCTGATGATATTTTTATGCTTGAACTTTCCAAACCCATTATCATTACCTTATAATTATCCGGTAAGCCTGCCAACATGAGAGTTCCCAGCCACTCGTCTCCGACTTCGAAACCAATATTTCGTAACTTATAAGCTGTGCTCATAATTTTGGTTACGTATTCCTCGATACTTGCACAATTATCTAGCGTAGTGTTGATTAGGTCCTTTAGCAAGCCAACTTTTCTTGATAGCCCGGAGTCCTCGAAGGCATTTTGAAGATTTTGCCATACTTCTCGAGATGACTTTGCATTTTCCATATGAACAAAGTTGATTGGTTCTACCAACAAAATTATCTTGGTCTTGGCTTTTATGTCTTTTTTGGCATCTTGAACCCCTGGATCAACACAATCCCATAACTCCTCGTGCTCTAAGTATGATCTGACTGCAAACTTCCAAGTTGTATAATTCTCTCTGCCGGCGAGTTTTGTAATTTGTAGGTTAGACATACTCATGGTCTAAAAAAAAAAAAAAAAGTTTATCACGGTTCACTATTTACTTTTACTGCAATTTTATGTTAATTACGGTTCTATTTTTGGTATATGGGACGGCGCATAACCTGAAGAAAATAAATGAATACACCGAAAATAGAATATTAACATACGTATATTGCCAAAAGTACAACAACTTGAAAGATGGCCGAAAGGAAAGGGAAGTAGCGCCACGAGTGGCATCTATAGGAACTTAATATTTTTTTTTTAAATTCAGGCATCGGTTGTGTTTAACATTATTCCAACAGTAGGCAATACGATAAACTATTAAATTGACCGGGTTTTCTGAAAACATGTGTTTTTCAATTATTTTATTTTACATTGGTTTTAATATAGAATAGGTAAGTCTGCTACTATTCAAGCAACAAAGTCGACACAGCTGGGCTTCTATTTCTGTCTGCAGGTTCTAAAATCGGGTTACCCTAAGCTCCTGAGCTCGCTTCGCTCGCCCTTGGAGTAATTCATTGACCATAATTATCCAATTGCCCAACCGTTACGTAGGAATATTCATAATGAACCGATAATGTGATAAATAATTATACAAGTTTAAATCAGCATTCCATACTTTGCCCGATTTGACTGGACTAGATTCAAAATGCCGTGGCATTATACATAGTGAACTGATTGATCACTTGGTCCATGACATGTATAACGAAATTAAATGGAAAACTATCACAGGTAAGTAAGCGTTACAAGTTTACGAATAATAGTCGAACAACTTATAAAATGTACTTAGTAAAAAATGTATATTGATGTATGGGGACAACATTTTTCGAACGGCAAAGTTAATTTTATCCCTTCGTAACAGCAACATTCGGTGCTTTCATTGTTTATGAACTTTAGTAATGTAACCTATTTAATTTGGTGAATGTAGCTATTTATACGGACCCCTTGGTGCACGAGTCAGATTCGCACTTGGCCGGTTTGTTTTATTACAATGGCGTTTTATTTATTTATTTATTTATATACACTTTATTGTACACCAGAAAATACAGGTAATTGAAACATAAAACTAAAAAAAAAAAATACAATGGGCGGCCTTATCGCATTCTGCGATCTCTTCCAGGCAGGTTTTAATTATGATAACCATTTAAACTAACCCTTTCGATGGTTTCGTGTAAGTTTTGTTTGCTATTACCTAAGTATTTAGTTATACCTTTGAGTAAAAATCATGCGTGGAGTACTGCTCTCATCTCTGGGACTGATCTGCCATACCTGGCAGATCAGTCCAAGAGCTGGTACTCCAGCTGGATGCACTTGAGTCCATCGAACGACGGGTCAAAAGGCTCATCGGTAATGAAGTACTGGTCGAATCTGAGCTCCAGAACCTCGAACATCGGCGCCGAGTTGCCAGCTTGTCGGTTTATTATGGGTTACATTTCGGGGAGTGTGCGTTGGAATTGCATGAACTAATTCCTCCTAGCCCATTCCATCATCGGACTACAAGACGTACGGCAATGCGTCATCGGTACATGGTGGGTATCCCACCCATACGCACCAAATGTTTTGGGAATACTTTTATTATGCGTACAGCAAAGGAGTGGAATTCCCTGCCGGAGTCTGTATTTCCTGTTAGCTTCAACCAGGGAGTCTTCAAGTCAAGAGTTAATAGGTTTATTCTAGGCAAGCGTGCTCCATCGTCGACCACACCATCGCTTACCATCAGGTGAGATAGTGGTCAAGCCTTACGCTTGCGCTTAAATAATAATAAAATATACATGTTTATAAAATAAGTACGTTTTCTATTGAAATATAATTATTTTTTACATGATAGTGGTGTTGTTAAATATTAATAAACCTTTCAATGGTTTCCTGTAAGTAGTGTTTGCTTAAAATAAGTATTTTGTTGGACCGTTGAATAAAAAATCATGTGCTTAAATAGGTACGTCTTATTATTGAATTATAATTAAGAATTACAGATATTTAGAAAATAATATTGAAATATTTAGAGGCGTTGGTTGATCCAGGTGATGAAAGATGAAACTCTGGCGAAGACAGCAGGAGAACCAGCTTGGCAGCCGCGGTTAGATCCGAAGGAGGTCACACCGACCTGGAAAGAAAAGGCAATGTAAAAACCAAAATTATGACTATGTGGATGCCACTCTCCTTTTACTTATTTATAAGGCGATGATGACGAAGATGCTAATAAGTCGATTTTAGCCACAGCGAACGCATTTCTTCGCTCTGTATTGTGATTGCGAGCTCAGTTTTTTTATCTATTATTTGATTTGTATATCCCACTTTGGCCGAAAACGCCGAGAACAAAGTGTATAGGTCAGAACTGCATTGACGACATGATAAATGGTGCTGTATCAGGTAGATGGATGATAATAGAATTACGTACCAAGATACGCCTGTTGTTGCTGTTTACGGTGAGAGGGCCGCCGGAGTCGCCACGACAGGTGCTTCTGGGGCCGGCGCCGCTCACACAGATGTTAGAATCCACGACGAAGATATTGAAAGCGGTTGAGTAAGCACGGCACACAGCGTTGGTGATCACGGGTAAGTTGACGTGTTGCAAAGCGTCACTGACAGCTCCATCTGAAAGCAAAACATGTATATTACTTTGCCCCTGAACAATAAATTTTAGTTTTGCATTTGGGTTTTCACTAGAATTGTTTCTCGATAGCAGTTCGGTGTCTGCAATATTCTTCGGGGAATACAGGGTAGGTGTAATGTAATGGTTTTTAATTTTCCTTACTATCCCTGGTGATACCGAAGCCGGATGCGGTTGCAGTTGCGCCGTTGAAACTGTTGGTGAGTTCATTACCAGAAGGCAGAGCGATGGGAGCGATGTTGTCTGTTAATAAACATTTTTTTGGTTAGGTACAAACTTAATTTAGATTTGGTGAAATTAATTGTAATAGTATTTGCAAAAATTCACAAAAAAAGTTATGCTCTAATTCTGTAACTCACTTGAAGTACCAACGGCAGCGGGTAAGTTGATCATGGCGATGTCATTACGGGTAAGCGCAGGGCTCCAGCTTCCGTGCATGATGATGTTGGAGGTTCTTAACCTGGTACCACCACTGAACAGACGGACGGAACCAAGGATCACTTCCAGGGCTCTGGCCTGGTTGTTACCGTCGAACCAACAGTGAGCGGCGGTTAGCACTCTCCATGAGTTCAGCAAAGAGCCTCCACAAACACTCTGCCAGCTTGGTAAATCAATGATAAGACCAGCCTGTAAAATAGCGTTTTAGGGGTTATAATTTCGGATACATTTTGAATTTTCAGTGTTCAGAAAAAAAAGGTAAAGACCTGGAAAGGAAATTGGCCAAGGTTGGCATTAGAACCTCCGACGATCCTAGATGGGTTCTGGACAGCTCCCTCCTCAGCTTGACGGAGTTCTTCGAACAAAGGTCCACCAACTTTTCGGTGGTAATCGTAGGCGGAGTTATCTTCAAGATCAATCACATCCTCGAGGTGAACATTCCTAGCGGAGGCGATTGCCGCCAGAGCCAATAGAGTCACAGCAAAGAACTTCATGTTGCCGGGTCTAAGAAACGAATGCAATAACTGTGCTGCAATAAGCATTTATATACTTTGGCAGATAGATAAAGCTCATAATTAAGATTGTACAAGAATTCACCTATCAGTGGATTAATAACATAATCATAACAAATGGGGATAACCCATTAATATCCAGAATTTTATCTTTAAACAATGATAAATACTCGTTTTATACAGAAAATGGTATTTCAATACATATTACATCCGCCAAATTGCATATCCTTTGCCTAGCCGACTGGTTACCCGACTGGGTTATATGTTTCGCGCGTATCTTGTATGTATGTAATATTCTTAATTACCTCATATCTTTTAAATCACTTGACCGAATTATATAATTAAGACATCGATAGATAAGTCTTGACCGCCCAAGTGTTCTTACATAGGTGAAGTTCCAAAAAAACAAAAATGGCGTGTTTTGGGCGCCATATTGTGCGGGTCCCAATTTTTTTCTTCTTCCAAATCCATCGAGGTGAGAGAAGGTGACGGTGAAGGAGAAGGGAGAGGTGATTACAAAAATATATACCACTTATATGTTTAAAAGTAATTAAAACAATAAAAACGCAACTAAAAAAATTGAAAATAAATAAAGTTAGTTAAAAAATCAAAAACCCGACTGATTAAAAAATCATGCTGTGCAGTCGGAGGATCAGGTGGTCAGCCAGTTCGCTAATATATTTCCTCCGACTGCACAGCAGGATTTTTTCTTTTTAACAGCTTTTTAGTTCGATTCTTAATCAGTCGGGTTTTTGATTTTTAAATTAACTTTTTTTATTCCCAATTATTGTTGGGGTTGGCTTCCAGTCGTACCGGATTCAGTTGAGTACCAGTGTTTTACATGGAGTGACTGCCTATCTGACCTCCATTACCCAGTAACTGGGTAACACGATACCTCTTGGTAAGACTGGTGTCAAATCTCAGGCTTCTGACTACCCGTAACGACTGTCAAAGATCTTCAAATGACAGCAAAAAAAGCAAATTGCATATATTGTTGTTAAATAATATGGGACCAAGATCACAAACGCCGCAGACATTACTCATGGCTTTCTTCGTAAACTGTGTATGTGATTGATCGATTTTTAAAGGTCTTTATTGACATAAAAGTATAAAAAGTTAACAATAAAGATCTTATTCTAAATGTAAACTTACATATATCAAATAACGGTAAGTAGAATAAATCGCCTCTTTTAACATTTAACATTAATTATTTATATATATTCAACATTCCTGATTAACAACAACATTAAACTAAGTAAATTATGTAGGGTTTGCAGACCCACATCTTTTAATTAAAGTTTCACACCCACCCAACATTTTTTTTTTTATGTTTTTATACAAAGAAAACGAATACCTAATAATATTAATTTTTAGGTCTATTAACTGATATTTCATTAGTTCAATATTATTAATACAAAACAATGTAAACATAAGCACGGTAACAGCAATTAATTACGCTGGTAAGATGGTAAGTGAGCGAGCGTCAAGCCACTAGGAAATGATGATGGGGCAGTTTGTACTTTTTGTAAGTTCTGGCATAAGAAAATTTTCTTTTTTCAGGCAATTTAAAAATGTATTCTTTAATTTGTGGATACTTGATGTGATGGCGTAGCTTGGTAAGATTTGTGTAGGGGGGTGTGTTAAATTATATTTTAAATGATTTGTTTTGCACAACCTGGAGTTTTTTGTAGTTACTATCACTGATACTACTCCAGACAGGTGATGCAAGGTCGAACTAGTATGTAGTAAATACGTAATTTTGTGGCCTTAGTTTAGATTTACGATTAAGGGCTGGTTTTAAGCCTTTTGGGGACTTAACCCCTTTTAAACGATCTATTCCACGGGATATCATTCCCTTCAATTTTAACATACCCGGGTGGGAAATGATCGCTTTCTTGTGAACATGATTATTGCCGTTTTTGTGGCATTTACCTTAAGCTTCCATTTAGTGAAGTAATCTAGGAGAAGATCAAGCGAAAGTTGTACTCGAGTAATTACCAGGTCCAGGTCCTTATATGAGGTAGTTTTTTATTGCAGTGTCCTCCGCATACACAGCGGGATTTATTAGACTTTGCTTTGGAATATCATTAAGGTACTAAATAAAGAGGTACGGTCCTAATATTGATCCTTGTGGCACACCAGCTGAAACTCGCCTCTGACTGGAATTGTTAAATACGACTGGAGTAGCTTTATAAGGCATAGAGGGACGTGGTTGGTTATTAACTTATGGAGTAAACCTTCATGCCAAACTGTATCGAAAGCTTTTTCAATGTCCAACAGCACCAAGCCTGTGAATTTGTTTTGGTTGAGATTGTCAACAACGTGCTCAGTTACTCTGGCCAGCTGCTGGACTGTGGAGTGGGCTTTGCGGAAATCAAATAGTTCAGGTATCAGGAAATGCTCAGTGAATTTGGAGAGGTGACAATTTGGTAAGTAGGACTGTTACTTTTTGCGATAAGTGTTTAAAATCACTTATTTTGTACTTGTTGAGTTTTCAGACGATTCCTCAACCGCACTATCATTCTAGGGTAATTTTACCAGTTTTTTGTGAGCAAAGAGTTTTCTAGGAAAGCGTCTGCTAATGCTTCACATTTCTCTAGAACGGAGGGCATTAAGATGTTATTTGACGTCTTAAGTGGAGGGATTATGATGGGTTTAAAATTGAGTGATTTGACTATACGCCATATATCTGAGGCAGGGTTATCTACTTTGGATAGTTTCTTATTCCAGATCTCGTTGTTGTGACTTATTACTATTTTTTTATGTTTTTATTAAGTGCATTTACTTTTCCAGATATATACTTCTGCTCCTTATTCTTTTTTTCTTTAAGTGCAAACTTGCGCCACAAGTTCTTAGCTTTAATTATGGTTTTAATGCGTCTAGTTTTAACACTTAATTTACGAGCGTTAGTAATTACCATAGTTAGATTTTGAATTAAGATATCTATTTCAGAGATTTCCTTAAAGGTGGCTGAACTCAAGATAATCTGCTGGTCCATAAAATATCTAGCAACCCTATCCAATCCGCATCTGTGTGGTCGTAAGAGATTTCGTTCAAACGACAAAAATCACCACCAATAGTAAAAATAACTAGAAGATGATTAGAAGACAGACAGGTTAGTGCCTCGAGTTCACTAGATACTGTGACATTGTTAGCTAAGATTACATCAGGAGTTGAAGGTAAGTGGGAGCAGTCGTAGTAAACTAATGTAGGAGTACTAGGGGCAGGGATTTCATAATCATTAGTGACCATGTGTTTAATAATAATTTTCCGTGAGGGTTGGATACATAACAGTTCAAATAGGGGTGCTTAGTGTTAAGGTCACCCATTAACAGTAGTTGTGGTTTAGGTTGATGAGCAAGTCAAGATCACAAAGCAGTAAAGTTAAGTAAGTTGGGAGAATGATAAGCTGAAATTATGACAGATTTTTTACTAGTTATCGTTAATTCAATACCGATACACTCTAGATTTTGTAAATTAGGAATTTTACTAAGGGAGTGTAGTATATATGAGGAAATCAGAATCGCAACTCTCTGTCCTCTGGTTTCATTCAGTTTGTCCTGGCGGTAGCACTTGTAGCCTGGAGTACGGAGAGATGTTTGGGGAGAGATTCTAGTCTCACACAAGGCAATAAAGTCAATTGAGCGCTCACTTACCAAATCCAAGAGGTAATCTATTTTTGTGCGAATGCCATCAGCAATCTAATACTTGACACGCAAAAGGTTTGAGTTAGATATTTTCCAAGGTGGGTTAGAATTAAAATGACTTTGTTCATCATTAAATGGTGGTCCTCATTGCAGTTACAGCGCTGGGTGACGTTCGGTCTTCTTTTGGACACTCCGTAGTGAGGTGAGGCTCTGTGCATTGTATACAGCGGGGTGTAAGATTGCAGTTTTTTGAGGAATGTCCAAAATTTTGACACCGCATTGAGTGGCATAAAGATTGTGAGCTTGATACTCGTACTTTCGCACTTGAACAGCACAGTTGCTAAGGTATTTAATATGTCTGAAACGTGAGATATCTGAGCCCGGAGAAAGTTGCACCAGCCTAGCAAGCATGGGCGTACCTAAGACATTTGGGACAAGACATGAAAAATTATGTCATGTCTTACAATTTGTCGTAAATGCTAGTACGGGTCAAACATGTGACATATTTTAAATCGCGACATGCCTTTCTTGTTGCTACCCGGCTACCTGGGCCTACTGTGACATGGCTTGAGTCACACATTTCATCGCAGTTTGGGCGATAAAGCCATTTTGTCTTAAATAATAGCACCGGCGGCGTCAGAAAATTTCCTGACGTTTATTTGGGCCTCATCGGGTCTTAATTGCTAATACAGGCGAACCCATTTTGTCACAAATGTCACATTTTGACAAAAAAAATGTATTACTTTCGTTCGGAGGTGGTGATAAAATTTTATAATTGAAAAAAATAATATTTTCCTTCTAATTACTTCAGCAAATGGCAATAATTTATTTTGTGTGTGTGGTGATCAATGCTTATTAATTAATTGAAGTGGTACAGGATTTTTAATTAATTTTATATTATTACTTTTTTATAATTGTATTTTTTTTATTGTTATTCTTATTTTTAATTATTATTTTATTTTGATTATTATTTTTTTATAATTATTTTCTTTTATACCATATTCTTCTTAATTTCTACATTTTTAAATATTTCTTATATAAAACCCCCAAAAAACATTTAAAATATAAAAATAGGGGCCCAACGGTATTGGGAACAGGGTTCAAGCTATTATATTTTTAAGTAATTATTAAAACTTTCACAATAATTATATCTTTCTAACAAACACTTAATATGTTATTAAACAAACAAAGTAAAATAAAAGTCTATGGTCATGGGTCAAATATTAATTTGTTCCCAACAAAATTAAAAAGTTGTTTATCTGTATGAACGGCACACTTTTTTACGTATTATTTTATTTGGTCGTCTATTCAGATTATGTCGCACTATGAAGTCAACAAAAAGAAAGGCATGTCGCACCTGTAAACTAAGTCACATGGTTGTCCCGTGCTAGCATTTAAGACAAATTGTAAGACATGACATATTTTATCATAACTTGTCATGACCGTAGTTAAAGTCGAAAAACAAGCAAAGTAAAAAAAAAACTTATAAATTCATGTCGGGATGCTGCTAACGTGGGCGTAGCAAAGGAGGGGGCTTAATTTTGGTAATTTTTTGCCTAGGACATACCGTTTTCGAGATACCATTTTGGAAATATAGAGCGTTTTATGCAAAATAAAATAAGATACGGTGGCCCATAATTCGGCAACAGTGCGTCGTAGGGCTATGCTTCTCAGAACCTAAATGGTTTTTATGGCCAAGGTTAAACCGAAACTGCAATAAAATTGGTAAATTTCCGAAAAAGAAAAAAATAAACGTCATGAAGTTATACCACAAGTCAAGAAAATAACTCACGCCACCGTGCTAGCATTTAAGACAAAATGGCTTTATCGCCCAAACTGTGATTAAAAGTGTGACTTAAGCGATGTCACAGTAGGCCGTGCTTGCCGGGCAGAAAGGGAGGGCACAAAGCTTTTTTATCCTTAGGCATCTTGAGTTTTCGAATAACTACATCGCTGAAGCCGAGTGATCCAAGTTCTTCCTTAAGATTTTCTTCCGCATAATCGGGCAGACGAAAGATCATAGCTTTAGAAGTTTTCTCATCCTTCCGAGTAAATGTGTGAAATCCTATATTTTCAAAACGTAGTCCACTTTTGGAGCCTCATGACCTTTGGCTGAATAACAGACGACAGCAATTCTACTATTTCCTTTGTAGGACAAATGGAAACTTTTCGTATATCTTGAATCGACAGTCTTTATGAAATCATGAGTCCATTCATCTTTTAAGACTATCAAGATGGGAGAAATGCAGATTGAATTTGTCATGGGCATCTCGGTAAAGTGTGGCTGTAGATTCCAAAGGATTTTTGTCAGTTGGTAGGTAGACAGCTAGATCGATTTGTAATGTTAAATGAAGTTGACGGTTGCTTAACAGGTGGTTTCGCACTATGCTGGGGTATTTTCCATTCACTCATATCTACTGGTCCTTCCAGAGGACGTTTGCCAATTTTCGAATGAGAGTTCGAACGAGTTCGAATACGTTCCATAATTTTAAATTAATATTATATTGCGCTCCAGTAAAAGGCACTATTGTAGACATCTAGGTGTACGATGTGTTGACCTATTACGCACACCACCACACATTCTGCTAGCGGACGTGGTGGTGAGCAGCAGTGGATGACCGCCAGGAAAAATAGGACTTGGTTTAAAATCTGCTCCAGGTAATAAATTGTAATAGTAGTAAAAAAGAGAACATTTATAAAGGCCCACCGCGTCGAAAGAGTCCACGCTGAGGCAAAACCTCTGGAGAAAAAGGGGATATGCGGGCGCTTGCGCGTTACGACTCCACATACATTCACAACATACATCTAATCACTGGCGGTAGTTATATATTGACAAATTATTTAGAACTTTTGATTATTAATTGTTGCCGAATTGTTTATACTTTACACAAATTTTACTAAAACTTTGAAAGCACTTGGTATAATGTATATGTTTTATTGGAAATTAGTTATCACATTAATTGCATTTTTACGACCTTTTGCGAATAAACTGGTAAGTGTGATTGACAACGTGTCTCGCACAGCTGACTCGAATGAACATTGAGGATTGTAAGTAATTGAGTAGTGTTAGTGTATATGTCATGGACCAAGTGATTGAGCAGTGCAGTATGTATAAGTCCGGGCATTATGAATCAAGTCAAGTCAAATCAGGCAATGTAATGTATACTGATTTAAACTTCTATATTTATCAAATTGTCTGGTCATTATGAATATTGCTACATAACGGTTAGGCAATTCAATAATTATTGTGAATGAATTAGTCTAAGAGCGAGCGAAACGAACTCGAGGGCTAGGGGTTCCCCGACACGAATAGGTTAGGTTCGAAGGGGATGATGGGAGCTGAAGTGAGTGAGCAAAGCGGGGGAACTCAGCTACCGACACATCGTTCATATTCTCTTCTTTAGGTTAATTTAGAGCCTGCAGACAGAAATACGAGCCCCGCGCAGCGGGTCTCCGTCGACTTTTTTGCTTAAACTTATTCTATATTAACATCAATGTCAACATTAAAATATTTTAAATGGGCATTATTCAGAAAGTCTGATCAATTTAAATATTTCAATAGTTTTTAGCATATTGCCCACTCATATTGGGCATTTTTCAATTAGTCTGGGCATTATGAATAATGAGTAATGTTAGTAAGAAAAGTGAGTACTATTTCGTTTAGCACTTATCTTACCCTGTAAATTGAATGTCGAACCAAATTAGCAAATATTCATACGTTCAAAGTATATGCTAGCACTACTCAAATCTCAATCCAACAAATTTTGTGTAGAAAGCTATGAGTAATGTCTGGGTCGTCTGGGATCTCCATAACAACCATAGTAAGAACATTTTAGGTACTTTTTACTACGTAAACAATCTTTACTTTTGGTTTTCGATTTTACTGAATTTGGTGCTGGGAGAGTCTTGCGTTGATCCTTAATTCATCACTTCTGAACAAAGTGCTTTCACTTTAAAAGATACTTCAGCTGGTGTTTGATTGTCGAGAAGACGTATGGGTTGCTTGAAATAAACGTCCGAACTTCACTTAAACTCTTTATTTTAAATTACAGACCTCAAGCACAGTGTTACTTTCGGCCATCTTAATTTGCAGTGATTTCAGTGCTGTGATTCTCACAGGGTTGCCAGTTAAAAAAGGGTGACCAGCTTATTATTTAATAATTACTTTTCAACACCCTCCACCACCCAAAACGCAATTAGACATACACAAAAAACAATGTTGAATCAATACAATATTTTTAGACTTTCATAACTTACCCTTAAATGAAACATTCTCAAAATAAACTTAGTTTCTACAATAACAATCGAAATAACCGTGTGCCAAATTACAAACTTAAAATTAATATAGTTGCATTTAGAGCATTTTTTTTTTTTTTTTACATGGTGATACATAAGTACTTAACTATCATCTTACTAGAAATGTCTTAGATCAAAGCATTAACTTAGGCTTATGAATTCAATCATTAATTTCTGACTTTACCTCAAATAAAACTAATAATAGTTATTAACAACTAGATGAAATTAAATTCAAAGTACCTAATTTAGGTGCATGATTCTCTTACAATATTCAAACATTGACAGATAGAGATCTAAACACTATGTTTCTTTGAAGAAACTGCCTAAACTGTAAATAAAATTATTAATTAAAATATTAGAAAATTGGTCAGAGTTGCTCGACACTAGTGATTCCTGTGAACAGATAAATTTAGTAATTATAAGTTATACTTACTAGGCATCCGAACCACCCTCCCACGCCGAGTTGTTTTCTCTTCTGTCATATCTGTTTTGACATGTTCAGCTCCTTGAAGTTCTTCTATCTCTTCAGTAGTCTTTTCATTCATGGAAGGTATAGAATTATTAGGAGACTGACCTGTTAATTCCTGATTATTGTTTTGTAGTTGACTGTTCACTTCCTCGCTAGATACTTCCAGCGGATACAGCCTCTGGAACGGCCGAACCTTGTAACCTAAAGAAGTACTTACTTTCGCCGTTCTATTTAATCCATCCCTCCCAACATAGATGTCTGTTACCACTCCCAACGGCCATTTCACCCTCTTCTCTTCAGTTTCTATTAGAACAACATGTCCAATATTTAATTTAGTTTGCTTCTCTTTTCCTCTTTGTACTAAAGCTGTCAAATATTCTGCCTTAAATCTTTGTTTGAAATCATGTCTTAATTTTAACAAATATTTGAGCCTTGCATTTAATGTATTCGCATCTGCAGCATCTAGATCTGTTACATCATTGTGAGGAATACTTTGAATAAAGCATGATGGTGTCAATGGTTCGAGCTGAGTGTTCTTGTCATCTTGTACATAAGTCAGTGGACGCTGGTTCATTACTGCTTCACACTCACACAATATAGTTACTAGTTCATCATATTCCACGCGTGACTGTCCTAAAATTCTTCTTAAAAGGTCTTTCATGATACGGATGAGTCGCTCAAAAAATCCACCGCACCAGGCAGCCGTTGGAGCATTCATCTTCCACTTGATGTGTTCAATTGTTGAGCGTTTTTGTACTTCTTCCCAATCTATTTCTGTCAATCTATTCTTCGCACCAACAAAGTTTGTACCATTGTCACAAATTAGTAATTTAATTCGTCCTCTTCTCGCTATAAATTTCCTTAGTGTAAGCATAAAAGCTTGCGTCGAGAGAGATCTTGTAAGTTCTAGATGTACACAGCGATATACTGCACAAGTGTATAATACTACCCATGCCTGTTCTCCATTTCTAAGTAGTAGCGGGCCTGCTAGATCGACTCCACTAACCTGGAATGGGGCTGTGCATTGTATCCTTTCGCTTGGCAGCGGTGCAGTAGGGACTTGTACTGGTTTAGATCTAAATCTAGTACATACTAAACATGAAGCTATAACTGATTTTGCAAGGCGCCTTATTCCAATAATCCAAAATCTAGTTCTTATGTCTGCTGTAAGTTGGTTAGCACCTGCATGTTTTAGCTCTCTGTGTCTCTGTTCAACTAACCTGTGTACAATAATATTCTTTCCCGGGAGCAGAACTGGAAACTTCGTCGACTCGGGGAAATCTGAGAGTAAAAGTATTGTTTTTACTCTTATTATACTTTCTTCATCAAGGTATGTATTAATGTCTCTTTTGTGTTCTTTAAGATATTCTTCTTCTGCTCCTTGAATTCATTTGATTATCTTCTTCTCTGCATTTTCATATTCTTCTGTTGTTATGTCCTTTTCTGTTCTCTTATTTTCTCTAGACATGTTGAGTCTAGCTCTCAGTATCCATGCCAGTACTCTTACTATCTTTGTGTATTTTGAAAAATAACAAAGCATATCTATACCTTCTTTCATAGTTAAACTCGTACTGCATGTTGTTTTAGTTGTCTTTAGCTCTTTGCATGCTTCTGTTTCATCAATTCTTATTGAAGATTTAGGCCATTCCTCAGGACCAAAACGTAGCCACACCGGTCCTTCCCACCAGCGTAAAATCAACAGTTGTTCAGCATTACAGCCTCTCGAAGCCACGTCTGCCCAATTCAGGTTTCCTGGAATGTGATACCAATTGGAAGCACTAGAATTTTCTCTTATCTCTTTAACTCTGTTATGTACATATGTATTCCATGGTAAATTTCTTGTTATCCAATAAAATGCTACACATGAGTCGGTCCAGCAATATTCTTTGATTCCATTGATACCTAAACTCTGTTTAGCTTCTGCCAATAATCTAGATCCTATGAGTGCCGCAGTTAATTCTAACCTAGGTATTGATGCTTTTCCTGGAGGAGCAACTCTTGCTTTTGCAGTCATCATCTGAACGCTAACATTACCATCTTTTTCTGAGCGAAGGAGTACACATGCCCCATAGGCAGATTTGCTAGCATCGCAAAATAAATGCAAACTCATTGTACTGCCTGACATAACATGATTAGTCAGTCTCCTCGGTATTTTGCAATCTTTCAAACATGCTATGTGTTTGTACCATTTTGCAAAATCTGCCTCTAAATCAGCTGGCAGAACTTCTCTTGCTCTGTGTCCATGCTTGTGATGCAATTATCTACATAAAAGGATTTGATTAGAATGTCAGCAGTGTATTTTCCCTTACCTGTGAATTGTTTCAAGTGGTGGTTGATAGTGGCAGACAGCAAAAATGGACTAGAGGTCAAACCAAAAACCACCCTACAGTGCCTGTATTCTATCAAGTCTGTCTGTGAATCATCTTTCCACCACAGAAACCTTAGATAGTCTCTGTCTATAGGTTTGATAGAAACATTTAGGAAAGCTTTTGCAATATCAGCAGAAATTCCTATTGCACCTCTTCGAAAACCTATCAGTAGGTGAGGTATTTTATCTAAGAAGTTCACACCTTTGTTAAGATAAGAATTGAGAGATCTACCGTTTTTATCACATGCTGATGCATCAAAAACTGGTCGCAATTTTGTAGTTAGACTTGTGTCTTTTTCTACCCCACGGTGTGGCAAATAATGAGCTGATTGTGTTAAGTCAGACTCTGGTACCTTCTCTATTATACCATCACTTTCCCAGTTATCAATAATAATATTATATTCATTAAACTTACCTGATGATATTAGTTTTTTGGTACTAGATACCAATCTTCTTTCAGATAGTCCACGGTTGCTCAGCAAGTCTTCATGTCCTACCTTAAGTGGCAGAGCTACTTCATATCGCCCTTCTTGATCGACAGTGATGCTCTCCTCAAACGATATGACAGCATCGGCTTCTGCTTGTATTTTTGTTTTATTCTCCATAGGATCCCTGATGCCGAGCAACTCCAGTGACCAAAAATCTGTAATCTCTGATGAGCAGAATAAAGTATTAGTTGTATTACCCTTAGATTTATTTACTTTACCCTGTAACACCCATCCTAATTTGGTCTTTATAGCAAATAATCCCTCTTTTAACATTATCATAGTATTGGTCATTATGAAACCTGAATAATCTGCCCCAATCAACAATGAAATGTCTGTAAAGTTTCCCTTATCTGTATCTGTCAATTCGATACCATGTTTTTTCATGATAGCATCACAATCTTTTTCTTTAATATAACTAGGTAAGTTACTACAAATAACAGACTGCTCAAGAGCCATCAAATTTATTTCAAAAGTTTGACTACACATGCTTTGGACAAGGACTTTATAAACATTGTGTTCCCTGGACTTTACCTTGACTCCGCTGAACAAGTTGTGTGTCAACACTTCTTTACCTGAGCTTTGTATACCTAATTTTTGCGCTATGTCTCTCCTTAAATAAGATCTTTGAGCACCATTGTCTATGAGAGCTCGAACAATTACTTCTTTGTTTCCGTTGACTATCTTCACCATCATAGTTTGTAATAATGTTACATTATTTCCTTGTGAAGAAAAGTTGCTCATAGCCTGATTTGCTGGTTGATCCTTTTGAGTCCTATCTGTATTTCCATAGCCGAGACAAAGTACTGCTGAATGTTTCTTCTTGCATAAAAAACATTGTACAAATGCTTTGCATACTTTTGCATGGTGTCCACGTTTTAAACACAGCATGCAGGCATTCTTCTTTTTGATGTGCTCTTTACGTTGATCTATGCTTAACTTGCATAGTTTATAGCACTCGGTGCTGGAATGATCTTTATCACACCAGAGACAAACATTTCTTTTTTCACCTTTTAATACTCTGTCTACAAGTGTTGCTGCTGTCGGTTCTTGAGACTCTTTTTCAAACTGTTCGTCTTTTCTAATTTCTAGTGAAGAAAATTCTGTTGCGATTTTAATTCTTTGTTCGCTTTCAACTTCCTTTTTCAAAAAATCTAATAGCGCGCCAAGTTCGTCTCCGCTTGTTGGTCTTAAGCGTTCCCACATTCTTAGTATATCCATGGGTAATGTGGACTCAACCATTGGTAATATGAAAGAGGCATATCCTTGTTTAGTCACACCAAGTGTTTCTAGCGCTCTAAGATGAGTGCTGAGGTGGTCATAAATATGGGTCAAACTCTGATTACTTTTATTCATTATCATTTTGAGTAACTCTCTTACGTATACTTGAATGAGGAGCTCATCACGTGCATATCTCTGTTTCAAGTCGGTCACAGCCTCCTTGTAACTTTTGGACGTAGACGGATAAGATTCTATGAAATCCCTTACCTCAGTTCCGGGAGTCATTGCTTGAATGAGATATTGAAATTTATCAGAGTCATCCAAGGACGCATCTTCATGGATTTTTTGGAACTGACCCCAGAAAGCCATCCAATTTTTCACATTGCCATCAAATCTCTTTGTTTCTAGAACTGGCAGCTTATATTTTCTGATATTACTATTAATAGTTTCCGTTGTAACTGGTAACGAAGAATTTTTCTTTGTTTGTTCCAACGTCAGCCATTTTTTCTTGTACGCCATTACTTCTTCTAGTTCCTTTTCAAATTCGGCGTCGGTACAATCGCTCTCGCCCATTAAATTTTCAATGTCGGCATCGAGCCCTTGCATTTTAACAACTATTTCGGACAATATTTTATAATAGGAATCGTGTTCCTTTCCCTCCAATTGCCCGATTTGACTGCAAACCTTTGTAAATTGAGTCCGCGTGGCTCGACGTATTTTCTTTTTGTTCTTCATGATTGTCTTCTTGTGATTCTTACGAAATAATGGTCGCCAGGTGTTTGATTGTCGAGAAGACGTATGGGTTGCTTGAAATAAACGTCCGAACTTCACTTAAACTCTTTATTTTAAATTACAGACCTCAAGCACAGTGTTACTTTCGGCCATCTTAATTTGCAGTGATTTCAGTGCTGTGATTCTCACAGGGTTGCCAGTTAAAAAAGGGTGACCAGCTTATTATTTAATAATTACTTTTCAACAGCTGGTATCACTCAAAATAATTATCTGTATAAACTCGTTTGGTCTCTTTATGGTGTTCATAATTATTATATACATCATCATCATATCAGCCGAAAGACGTCCACTGTTGGGAATAGTCGCCACATTGACCGGTCCCGTGCGTCTCGCAACCAGCGGATCCCCGCAACCTTCACCAGGTTATCGGTATTATGTTAAATTCAATGTGAATTAAACATTTATTTCTAGCGGGTAAATTATTCTGAAGCAATATTTGGCTGATTTGTACTCTAGTGGGTAGAGAAGGTGTTTTTTACGAGGACATAAAAGCAAAATGCCCTTGAACGTTTTTTTAC
The DNA here is from genome assembly GCA_949775005.1 of Orthosia gothica. Lineage (NCBI taxonomy): Eukaryota > Metazoa > Arthropoda > Insecta > Lepidoptera > Noctuidae > Orthosia > Orthosia gothica. Next base: position 17,833,206 of record OX459044.1, read on the forward strand.
CTGGCTATGGCGAAGCAAAATGTAGGGTTATGTTTTTTACCGGTATGTATGTATGTTCATCTGTTCCCTCATCTATATACTTCTATATCTATACTAATTGAGGAAATGAAATGAATACACCGAAAATAGAATATTAACATACATATATATTGATAAAAGTATTACAACTTGAAGGATGGCCGAATGGGAAGGGAAGTAGCGCCACGAGCGGCGTCTATAGGAACTAAATTACTTTTTAATTCAGGCATCGGTTGTATTTAACATTATTCCAACAATAATATTATAAAGAGGAAAGATTTGTATTTTTGTATGTCTATACCAATATTATAAAGAGGAATTATTTTTTTGTTTGTTTGTACCGAATATGCTCCGAAACTACTGGACCGATTTCAAAAGGGGTGGTGTCCACGGGGTCGAAGCCGCGGGGAATAGCTAGCAACGAATAAACTTAAAAACTACTGGACCGATTTCAAAAATTCTTTAACTGTTGGGAAGCTACATTGACCACGGGTGACATAGGCTACTTTTTAGGGTTCCGTAGCCAAATGGCAAAAAACGGAACCCTTATGGATTCGTCATATCTGTCTGTCCGTCCGTATGTCACAGACACGATACCCTTTATGGGCGAGTCCAACTCGCACTTGGCCACTTTTTTATCCCTGTATTCCCACGGGAACGGAAACTACGCGGGTAAAACCGCGAGGCGTCCGCTAGTAACTTAAAAACTACTTATAATAATTTGACAAATCAGGTGTCGTTGGAAGCATCTGGTTTGGCCGCTGGTTATTTAACGTCATATTAAATGTATTTGGCGCCCCGAAGCGAAGAGGAACCCGAGGAGGGGCCGCTCGTCAGGGCTTATGCCGATTAAGCCAACGACGTAGCGGCCAACTAGTAGGTTGCGGTGCCGCTTGGTAACAGGCGAAATTGCAACTGAGGCGGGCCGCAATGTCTTATGGAGCGTCCCAGGTCCCATACGATATTGCGGCTGAGGGTTGGAGGCAGCGGCGGGTCATGAGTCATCACGAATCGTCTCGCACGCAGGTTTGCGCAACCTAACCAGGTCATCAGTCCACCTAGTGGGAGGCCTTCCAACGTATCGTATTCCGGTTCGCAGTCGCCAATCCAGAACTTTTCGACCCCATCGGCCATCCGTTCTGCTAGCAATGTGCCCTGCCCACTGCTACTTAAATTTGGCAATTCATCGGGCTATGTCGGTAACTTTGGGTCTCCTGCGGATATCATCATTTCTGACGTGATCACGCAAGGAAATTTCGGGCATAGCCCTCTCCATTACCCTTTGGGTGACTTTAAGCTTTCTGATAAGGCCCATTGTGTGCGACTACGTCTCGGTCCCTTAAGTTTTCACTGGCAACACACACTGGTCATAGACTTTTGTCTTGAGACACTGTGGTGAATGAGACGAGAAGATATAACGCAACTTCCCGTACGCCGCCCAGCCGAGTCGGATTCGACGGTTGACCTCTTTCTCGAAGTTGGACCTACCCAACTGGACCGTTTGTCCCAGGTAGACATAATCGTCTACAACTTCAAGTGTAGAGTCTCTGATCTTGATAGGAGTGGGTGTTACATGGGCATTCACCATGACCTTGGTTTAGTCCATGTTCATTTTAAGACCCACTCTTTCGGAAGCTCTACTGAGGTCATCGAGCATTTTACTGAGGCTCTGAGAAATGACGTCTCCCCGTCTCACGCCGCGCCGGAGAAGGATTGGTTTCGAGGTCTGATCCTGAAGACGGACTGATATGGTGGCGTTTTTGTACAAACATTTCAACACCTAGATGTACCGGTAGTCGATCTGGTACCGTGAGAGAGACTGCAGTACAGTCCAAATCTCGATCGAATCGAAGGCTTCCTCGTAGTCCATAAACGCTTAACAGAGAGGCAGGTTATACTCTTCGGTCTTCTGTATAACCTGCCACAGCGTATATATGTGGTCTACGGTGCTAAAGCCTTTTCGGAATCCGGATTGTTCGGGAGGCTGGAAATCATTAAAACCTGCGCGCGAGACGATTCGTGATGACTCTTGAAAACAACTTGTAGACATGGCTAAGAAGTGAGACGGGCATATAGTTTTTCAGCCGGGCATTGTCGCCCTTCTTGAAAAAGAGTACCAACACACCCCTGCACCAAGCCTGTGGCGTTTTGCCCTCAAATATGACGGAATCAAACAGCTTCTGAAGGGCCTGGAGGATCGGTTTTCCACCCGCCTTCAGGCGTTCAGCCGTGATTCCGTCATCAGCCGGCGCCTTGTTGTTTTTAAGCTGTTTCAGAGCCATCCTAATCTTGTACAGACTGACGTCATAGACATCTTCGGTATCGTGTCGGGTCCATCTAGCTCATGGGTCGTTTGCTAGACTCACAACGGGGATTTATTCAGTACAATGGCGTTTTAATTATGTTAACCATTTAAATTGAACCTTTCAATGGTTTCCTGTAAGTAGTGTTTGCTTTAAACAAAGTATTTTGTTGGACCGTTGAATAAGAAATCATGTTTTTAAATAGGTACGTCTTTTATATAATAATAATTAATATTTACAGATATTTAGAAGATAATATTGAAATATTTAGAGGCGTTGGTTGATCCAGGTGATGAAAGATGAAACTCTGGCGAAGACAGCAGGAGAACCAGCTTGGCAGCCGCGGTCAGATCCGAAGGAGGTCACACCGGCCTGGAACGAAAAGGCAATGTAAAAACCAACATTATGAAAATGTGGAAACCACTCCCCTTTTACTTAGGTATATATCAGTTGATGATGATGATGTTCTCTTATCTCCACCGGTTATTTTTTTAACTTTCCATGGTTGCATGGTGGAAACAAAAATATTACCGAATAAACCCGTTGCACAGTGTAAACTTGTATTGTAAAAAACATAATTTTTGAGTTAAGGTTATATTAAGATGCATTTAGGGGATATAAAATTCTATAACTCAACCTAAAGTAATAAATAAGAGTAATAATGTTTGCACATATTATTTATGGCCGTATAGAAGTATTTTAAAACCACTGTATTACCTAAGGTTGACCGAGTAACCCCTTTTATACAATCATCAATGGTATAAAGGTGGTTTCAGACCCTTGCAGCATCCAGCTCTATAAGATTTATAATTAACACTCTTGTGATACTAATAGCTTTCTTGCTAACTCTTAGGGTTGGATATAACTCGTTAAGTGGTGCAAAGTATTTTCTAACTCTATTTAAGGACATCAGCTGTTAGTAAGTGTTAGCAGACACCTTACAATTACTTACAGTGTTTTAAGCTTCTTAAAGCTATTATAGTAAGCCTTAAGGTGTTAAGAAGCATCTAACTAACTCTGTTTTAGGACATCAGCCGTTTGTAAGTGTTAGTAGACACCTTGCAATTGCTTATAGTTTTTTAAGCTTCTTAAAATTATAAGAGTAAGCTATATAAAGGTTCCCACCAGCTCTATGCTACCGCCTTAAGTAATACATTTTTTTTGTAACTGTTATTCCTCTTGCAGGTTTAATTATTTATCCTTAAGGACGCTATTACATTTTTCTACAAATAACAGTACTTTTGAGGTACCATTTTAATGTATAAGCAATCACCGATGTGAAGATATCATGGTCTTAATTTAAAGATAATATATTCAGCTCCAGATAAGCATCAGAAAAATTGTATGACATCATACAAAATTTTCGCACAAATACGTTTTGCCCATCACAATAATCGCAAAAAAATGAAAAAAGTAGGGTCCGAATAGGTTCCAGTTTAGGTAAATTTACAGCATATTTTATCTTCAAAATTATAAAAAATTGCGGTATATATAGTCCTTTACAGGTGCAGCTAATTATTTTTCACCTAAATAATTATATTTTTTAATTATTAGCTAAAATAAAATCACTTGCCGACGTCTTCATACATTTTGTACCCGCCGCTCATCATTCCGCGCTCAGAAGCGCTCGTGGAAGGACGGGCGTATCGCTTTCTCGCAGGAAATAAATACGATAAAAGTAATAGAAAGATTGTAGTGTGCATGCGTGTGAGTACCGTCCTCGTCGTGATCGACAGGAGTTGATATTTTATCGGACGTATGCCGTATTTTTGAGTTTCCTATTATTATTAGAATGTGATTTAGAAATTATTTTGGGTAAGATCGGGTTTTGAATAGTTGGGTGTTAAGCAGTTGTTGACAAGATTGAGAAATGGATGGGTGGGTTTAAACAGCTCTGACTAAGGTTAGGATTTGGATGGGTAAGGTTAAGCTGCCGACAGGGAAGTTTAGAAGTGGATGGGTGGGAGGAGATTTATGATTTTAACCGGTTTGTATGTATGACAAATACGGGGCCAAAACCAAAATACAAAATGGCGCCGACGAAAATTTGGCCGCTTTTCGACATGGGTGTCATTTTCATGGTTATTGGGGTCACTTTTATCGATTACGGGGTCAAGACCAAAATACAAGATGGCGCCGACTAAAATTTGACATCTTTTCGTCATCGGTGACATTGTCATGGTTTTTGGGTTCGCTTATATCGAATAAGGAGTTAAAACCAAAATACAAGATGGCGCCGACGTAAATTTTGCCTGCTTTTCGACATGGGTGTCATTTTCATGGTTTTTGGGGTCGCTTATATCGAATATGGGATCAAAACCAAAATACAAGATGGCGCCGACTAAAATTTGTCATTTTTCGTCATGGGTGTCATTGTCATAGTTTTTGGGGTCGCTTATATCGAATATGGAGTCAAAACCAAAATATAAGATGGCGCCGACGTAAATTTTGCCTGCTTTTCGACATGGGTGTAATTTTCATGGTTTTTGGGGTCGCTTATATCGAATATGGAATCAAAACCAAAATACAAGATGGCGCCGACTAAAATTTGTCATTTTTCGTCATGGGTGTCATTGTCATAGTTTTTGGGGTCGCTTATATCGAATATGGAGTCAAAACCAAAATACAAGATGGCGCCGACATAAATTTTGCCTGCTTTTCGACATGGGTGTAATTTTCATGGTTTTTGAGGTCGCTTATATCGAATATGGTATCAAAACCAAAATACAAGATGGCGCCGACTAAAATTTGGCCGCTTTTCGACATGGGTCTCATTGTCATGGTTTTTGGGGTCGCTTATATCGACTATGGGGTCAAAACCAAAATACAAGATGGCGCCGACTAAAATTTGACATGTTTTCGTCACGGGTGTCATTGTCATGGTTTTTGGGGTCGCTTATATCGAATATGGGGTCAAAACCAAAATACAAGATGGTGCCGACAAAAATTAGACAAATTTTCGTCATGGATGTCATTTTTATGGATTTTGGGGACGCTTATATCGAATACGGGGTCATAACCAAAAAATACAAGTTGGCGCTGACGAAAATTTGACATCTTTTCGTCATGGGTGTCATTTTCATGGTTTTTGGGTAGTATGTCATTAGCTTGACTTACAAGTTGTAGGTCGTGGGTTCGAGCCCAGGCAGGCGCTTTACTTTGTCTAAATTATTTCTTCACCACTGCTCTCAAAACGGTGAAGGAAAACATCGTGAGGAAACCGGCATGTTATTATTATTATTATTAAATATTCGAAGATATGTGCATCCACCAACCCGCACTGGGCCCGCGTTGATGGTTACAGCCCATTCCCTCTCACAGAGATGAGGCCTGTGTCTCAGCAGTGGGAACATTAATAGTGACTGATGATGTGACAGTAATATTTAATATATTCCATATAATGAAAAATGTTCAAGTCATTTTTTAATCCTTGTGACCGGCAATTAATTCGTTTTAGGTATCTACTTATTTCACGTAGCGTTGTTTTTAGGGTTTCGTAGCCAAATGGCAAAATACGAAACCCTTATAGATTCATCATGTCTGTCTGTCTATCCGTCCGTATGTCACAGCCACTTTTTTCCGAAATCATAAGAAATATGCTGTTGAAACTTGGTAAGTAGATGTATTCTGTGAACCTGTGAACCGCAATAAGATTTTTACACAAAAATAAAAAAAAATAAAAAAATACGGGGGTTACCATACTTGAAACTGAAACTATTTTTTTTTCTTGATATTGATGTTTCTAATATCATTTTTTTCTAAACGGAATAGTTTGCGCGAGAGACACTTCCAAAGTGGTAAAATGTGCCCCCCCCCCCTGTAACTTCTAAAATAAGAGAATGTTAAAACTAAAAAAAAATATTATGTACATTACCATGTAAACTTCTAACGAAAATTGGTTTGAACGAGATCTAGTAAGTGGTTTTTTTTTAATACGTCATAAATCGTTAACAGCAATTTACCAAGTCAGAACCCTTCGTGCGCGAGTCCGATTCGCACTTGGCCGGTTTTTTAAAATACCTACTTACTACAACAAAGTGAAAAATAAAACTATTTTCGGATGTCGGTGTCGGTACCTATTGTTTTTCGTCACAGGAAAGCTATTATTTTCTCTTTTAAATTTGTAATTTGTTTAAATTTCACAAGCGTGATGATTTATTATGGTATGGTTAAAACAAAACATAAACATACGATCACAGTAATCGCAGGTCATTTGCTGTTTGTTATTATAGAGTTCCATTGTCTATCTCCGAAGATCTTTAACAGATCCTAATATATTATACAATAAAACCTTCCCTGAAAATACCACCACATACATTTATCGATGAAAACCCGATAAGTATCGGATAAGTTGTTTGGCCGAATAGATAGAGCATATCCGAATAGATACTTTTTACGACGACGGTTTGTAACAGTTATCAAATGCATTTTCAAAGTGCCAACTAACCTTCCTGAATTAACTTAATAAAAACAATAAAATTCAAAAATAATATCAAGGACCAAGATTGTTTCCGTGATGTATAAAATCGAGCGCTCAGTAGTTTCAATGTGTGCGTACGCGTAATGTTGCTGTGTGCGACTAGATACCTAAATTTGAGTTCGTCGAAAATGTAACAGCGTCCTTAACACCATAGTAGAATCGATTGTTACTATCGGAGCTCTTATATATCATTTATAATACTACGAGAGCTAAAAAAAGGTTGCCATTAGCGCCAAAATGTTTGTTGGGCGAGTATCTGAATTACGTATGTGTTACGATATTTTACTTCTTGAGCACTTTAAATTGGTCTAACTTTTGATAGAATGAACCGATTGCGATGAAATAAAAACTAAGTAATAGTCCAAGTTACGAATTTTTTATATATAAAAGTTATTTACATTGGTTTCGTACATTTTACGTGATGCTTGCACTAATAAACAGACAAACAGATAAAATGCCAAAAATGCTAGAAATGGGTTCAGTTGGTTCTGCCTGGCAATTTTTTAGAAATATTTTCGATGCACAAAAACGACTTTTCTACAGATTTATTATATGTATTGATTGATGATTGATTTTAATGATGACGATATTATTAAACATTATGTTATTTGAGCATTATTGCTTTTGATATTTGAGCAAATATTTTATTATTATTGAATTAAATTAGTGGCACCCTATTTAATCGTAATAAGTATGATGAATGCCTAATACGATTTCATAAAATGGGAAATTTTTGTCTTTTCGGAGTCCCGTAGACCCAAATGAAACAACGAAACCCTTATAGGATCACTTACGTGTCTGTTTTTCGATTGTCACAACCAAATAGCTCCGAACTTGCAGGATCGATTCAGGTGTAATTTATTTCACTTAATTATAAACTTCGGTAAATAAACACGGTCTCAGAAAATAAATAAATGCCTACATTTTTAATAAGGGTTTACTTTTAGGCGACGAATTATAAAATATGAAAAAAAGTTTTTCAAACTGTTCCCCGTGCCATATTAAATGAAATGAAATGCGTTTATTGTTAGGGACTCAAATCAAAAATATTTTTTTTTTTAATAGATGAAAGTACTAAGCCTAAAACTTTTGAAGCAGGAAATATCGTTTAACTTACGGATTATTGGAAACCTAAGTTTATGGTTTTAAATAACATGTTAAAAAACTTAATACGTTCGGAACCCTTTGCGCGCAAGTCCGATTCGCACTAGGTGGTTTATTGTACTGTCCTGATAACTTAATCTGATTGATGAAACAATAATTAGACACATTATCTAAGCATTATCTGTCTACTAAAGTATATAAATGTCCATTGCAACACAATTATTTCATTAATTTCTTCGACCCGGCACAATGAAGTTTGTCTTGTCTGTGACTCTATTAGCTCTAGTGGCGGTCGCTTCTGCGAGGAACGTCAACCTTGAGGATGTAATCGATCTTGAAGATATCTCTGCTTATGATTACCACCGCAAAATAGGTAAACCTTTGGCCGAAGAGATCCGCACAGCTGAGGAGGAAGCCGACCGGAACCCATCAAGAATAGTCGGAGGTTCTAATGCCAATCTCGGACAATTTCCTTACCAGGTTATAAACTTTATTTTTCTAATAATTTTGAAATCGTAAATATCCCTTATTATTTCTAACAAAACATTTTTTCATAGGCTGGTCTTCTCATAGATGTGCAAGCTGGACAAAGTGTTTGTGGAGGTTCTTTGCTTAACTCATGGAGGGTACTTACAGCTGCTCACTGCTGGTTCGACGGCCAAAACCAGGGCCGAAGCCTGACCGTTGTCCTCCTTGGTTCAGTCCGTCTGTTCAGTGGCGGCACCAGGTTGAGAACCTCTAGCGTCATCATGCATGGAAGCTGGAACACTGCGCTCGTTCGAAATGACATCGCCATGATCAACTTGCCTTCTTCCGTTGGTACTTCCGGTAAGTTACAATCGTAAAAATCACCACTTTATAAATTTTTGCGAATATTGACATGGATAAATTGTTTGTGAATTATATTCATTTTATCAACAGGAAACATAGCTCCTATCGCTCTGCCCTCCGGTAATGAGCTCAACAACCAATTCAACGGTGCTACTGCTACCGCATCTGGCTTCGGTCACACCAGGGATGGTAAGCTAAAAGAAGAATTCCGTTTTTTTCTGATTGAATAAATTCACATTTTTAATAAATCATAATAACATGCATGATCACTAATCAAATTAAAATCGTCATAAGCATTAACTTTAGTTAATATAACTTCATTGTTTTCAGGCGGACCTGTCAGTGATACTTTGAGACACGTCAACTTACCTGTAATCACCAACGCTGTGTGCCGTCAGTACTCTGCCACTTTTAATGCCTTGGTATTGGCTTCTAACGTGTGCGTAAGTGGCGCTGGTGGCAGAAGCGTCTGCCGTGGTGACTCCGGTGGTCCTCTAGTCGTTAATAGCAACGGCAGGCGTATCTTGGTATGTAATTCTTTTATCAGGAATCATCCGTTGTGTATGACTAGATGTATGAATGTGTGTGAAGCAAACGAAAGTTTGTAAGGACCGTAGCAGGTGGCGTACAGTAGTTTCTGCCTACCCCTATGGCCGGTAAAAACCCGGTAAAAAGGCGTGAGTTTATGTATGTATGTATCCGTTGGTATACTTTTAGTCCGATTTCTTTGCCTTTATAATATTTTGTTCTTTAAACTATCTTGCTTTCCAACAGATGGGTGTGACCTCTTTCGGATCTCCTCGCGGCTGCCAAGCTGGTTCTCCTGCTGTCTTCGCGAGAGTCTCATCTTTTATTAGCTGGATTAATCAACGTCTCTGAATACTTCTACTCTGAATGATTTACCTTTGTAAAATATTGCAATAACATGTAACTTTATCAAAAAACATGACTTTTTATTGAGATATCCCATTTTTTGTTTGTTCCAAAGCCTGTTTATTTTTACTTCACTATATTTTTCACAGTATGCGTAATTTGAAACTACGCACAGCAACTAAATTTACAGCTTGATTTAACTTTAGCTTGTGTTAGCCCAAAACATAGGTTGAAATATTAATTTAAGGGCAAAACACACATCCACGTCTTAGACTTTACTAAGTTACCTTAGCATGATAAAACACTCTCGTGACACGACGAGTGAGAGACTGGTGCAGCGATAGATCACGCTGCACTGGTTGGGGGTCCGTCAGGTCATAGTAGGAGAGGCTTCCCTCGTTCCAATCGGGAGGATCCTGGCGATGGCTCCGGAGGAATTACGGCTTCCTGACGTTTCGGGTGACACAGATGCTCTCGTGGCACGGTTGCTTTGGGAAGAAAAAAGTATCTGTGTCAATCAAATAGAGAGCTGGACTCTCGGTGCCTTGCGACCATTGTCCGGAGGATAAAGCGCAGCATACGCTGGCCGAATGTGCCGTATGGGAGGAGCCTAGCCGTGCCCTCTTTACAGAAGTGAGAACGTGTCGCTGGCATGGTTCGTTCAATGGCGGGCAGTGCAGAGTCATGGGTCGCAGTGTCTTGGGCTGTGTAAAAGGATAGGTAGAAGACCGGTGGTCTCCACTCCCCCCATAAAAGGCTCCAAAGACGACGGATTCCGTCACCCCCATCAATCGGGTAAAACAAGTCCCAAAATATTGAAACTCCGTACTTCGCTAGGCCTGCTCAAGGTTAAAGTATTGCCAATGACATGCGGCCTTATATACTATTCATAATAAGCTTTCTATTCAAAAATCAGTCTTCGAGTAATAAGAGTTTCATTTTTGACTAAAGCAAAAGGCTAATCCAAAAAAGATGATAAAGATTGACCCTCAATAAAACGTCGAGTTTTTGAAAATACATATTTTTATTATTCTTTTACAAAGCAGTGTTTTTATAAATCAGAGAAGGTATTCAGAGACGTTGGTTAATCCAGCTAATAAAAGAAGAGACTTTTGCGAAGACAGCAGGAGAACCAGCTTGGCAGCCGCGAGGAGATAAGAAGGAGGTCACACCGATTTAAAAATTTATGAAGGCGAAGAAATCGGATTAAAATTATAAACAGCGAATGGTTCTTGATAATAGAAGTACATACATACCAAAATACGTCTGTCATTGCTATTAACGACAAGAGGACCACCGGAGTCACCCTGACAGATGCTTCTGCTATAAGCGCCGCTTGTGCACACGTTAGAAGCCACGACCAAGGCAATAAAAGTGGCAGAGTAGTGACGGCATACAGTTCACAACAATTGAATAAAAAAAATAAAAACAACTGACAGCGCCGCCTGAAACCAATGCAAATATATTAATAAATGTCGATAATCCTGACACCACTTTTACAATTTTTTTGATTTTATTGCAATGTATATATGTATGTATTTTCGGGTCAAATCTTGCTACTGAATTTTATAGCAGTTATCCTCAACCGATTAAAATTATATTTTCTATATTATACACGTTTGGTTTGTATGACAGTGCATGGTAAGCTTGTTTAAAAGTCTTTTTTAAATGGGTAAAAATATTTTAAAATGATTTGCAGCTCTTACCATCCCTGGTAAGACCAAAGCCAGATGCGGTAGCAGTAGCACCGTTAAATTGGTTGTTGAGTTCATTTCCAGAGGGCAAAGCGATGGGAGCGATATTACTTGTTAATAAAATTAAGTCAATATCTTCAGAAGATAATGTTTGCCCAATTTACAATAAAGTAATTATCTCGAGTTTGATTAACTTACCTGAAGTACCAACGGAGGAAGGCAACTTGATCATGGCAATGTCATTACGGGCTTTCGCGTGGTTCCAGCTTCCATGCATGATGATGTTAGACGTTCTCAACCTGGTACCGCCACTGAACAGACGGACTGAACCGAGGACCACTGTCACACTGTCAAACCAGCAGTGAGCGGCTGTTAACACTCTCCATTAGTTGAGCAAATAACCTCCACAAGCACTCTGCCCAGTTTGCAAATCAATAATAAGACCAGCCTGTGAAACAGTGGTTAATAGTTATTACATTAAGGAAGTCGACGATCCCATACTTTTAGGCGGCGTGGAGCCGCTTAGCCTGAGGAGAGATTTCGCCTCACTGTGCGTCTTCTACCGCCTATATAATGGTATGTGTTCAGATGAATTGTTCGACATGATGCCCACGGCCACTTTTTATCATCGCACCGCTCGCCACAGGCAGGGAATTCATCCTCACACATTGCATCCACCTGCAGTGCGCACTGTAAGGTTTGAAAGAAATTTTATTCCACGCACGCTTAGGCTGTGGAATGATCTCCCTGCCGTGGTTTTTCCTAGCGACTACAATATGGGGTTCTTCAAGAAGGGCATTAGAAGGTTTTTGCGGGGTCGGCAGCGCGAGTGTGATGCCCCTGGTGTTGCACGCGTCCCTAGGCCACGGTGACCGCTTCCCATCAGGTGGGCCGTGTGCTTGTCTGCCACCTAAGTGGTATAAAAAAAAAAAAAAAAAAAAAAAAAAAAAAAAAAAAGAGAATTTTAGGATGGAAAAGTTATAACAAAAAAAGGTTTTTCCGAGGTTGGCATTAGAACCTCCGACAATTCTAGATGGGTTTCAGTCGGCTTCCTCCTCAGCTTGGCGGATTTTCTCGGCTGAAGGTCCACCGATTTTTCGGTGGTAATCGTAAACGGTGATATCTTTAAGATCGATCACATCCTCGAGGTCTATGTTCCTCGCGGAGGCGACCGCCGCCAGAGCCAATAGAGTCACTGCCAAGAACTTCATGTTGCCGGTCTCAACAAACGAAAGTCGTCAGTATTCTGCTGAGGATATTTATGTTTTAAATATACCGATAATGCGCTGATAAATCATCTGGAGCGTCATTATTCTTACTCCTAGATTGTGTCCTGGAAGGGGTGAAGGGAAGGGATTTATGTTTTTTTAAAGCAATCTGAAGAACTCGTATATAGCTATCTAAATGACAAAAGATTAGAGGTCAAGAAAAGGCTCTCAGTGGCGAATCTCAGTGGTTTGAAGAACCAGAACCTTCAGTAGCGCTCTCTGCGCCGTCTCCAGATACAAAAGAATTGTTTTCATGCACCGCCCCAGATTAGTAAACAAAACATTATTATTGATTGATCCAGGAAGATGTAGATTTGCCTGATTAGATCTTTGGTAGCCACATACCGAAGCTACTTGAAGGTCTATTTTAGTTGCCTGACTCTACCCATTATTAGTTCTAAGCGCAAATGCTCTAAATCATTGGTCGAGCATAATTCCAAGGTATTAAGTTTTATTGACCTTGTTTATTTTTAGACAAGTGCAAGTGTTGTTGAAGGAGTCTGAACATGTATGCATTTTAATCTAGAGGTCTCGAGATGGCTGGGAACAATTTTAGATGGAGAAACAGATGTAATTAGTATTTGAGACATTCAATGCTAAAAGATTGTGATCGAATAAGGTAGCTATCGTAGACAAGCCACGTTCGGCAGTGTGGCCAACGCTGTCCCATGAATACACCAAATTACACAAAGTTACTGACATAGCCCGAAGAATTGCCAAACTTAAGTGACAGTGGGCAGGGCACATTGCTCGCAGAACGGATGGCCGATGGAGCCGAAAAGTTCAGGAATGGCGACCGCAAACCAGAAGACGATACGTTGGAAGGCCTCCCACTAGGTGGACCGATGACCTGGTTAAGGTTGCGGGAAGGCGCTGTATGCGAAACGCACGGGATCGGTCAATGTGGCGACGCCTGGGGGTGGCCTATGTCCAGCAGTGGAAGTCTTTCAGCTGAAATGATGATGAATGATGACACTGACATGCCAAATAGCAGAACACGGCATCAAAATACACTTCAGATGCCATAAAAAAATATATAATTATTTAAGAAAAATGTATACTGCATGCCGATTATTCTTGACAATCATTTACCTAATAGTTTTCAAGACCTACCGCTGACCAGGTTTAAAAAAATACTTTTCAAACTTATTAGTTTATATGATTTTTATTTAAAAGATATTATAGCATTAAGGACTATTTGGAAGACATGTCAATAGAGTCTGTAATTTGTAAGTTAGAGTAAGTGACATCACTGATTGACAATACATTTGCAAGCCATGTTATGGCAGGATATGCTGAAATAAATTTACTGTAACACCTTATGTACCATATTCTAGCAAATAAATATTTTTGATTTGATTTGATTCATCTATGTGTCATGTTGACAGGAAATGTTCCCTTATTCTTTTCTTGAAAATAAAATAAAATAATTAAACTCGGATCCCATGAAACAAGTTCAAATGCACAATAACAACGGTGCTTTCACTTTATAAGCTTTCAGTGATAAGACAGGAATACGAATATTATATTTGAGTTAGGCCCACTTGCATGAATAACTTAACTCAGAGTTAGTTGCTAAAACGAGGTTATATTGACATCTTCTGAACATATAAAAGAAGAAGGTGACTGACTCGCTCACTGACCATCAACGCACAGCCCAAACAGCTGAAGCTTCAATCATGAAACTTGGCACGTAGGTTCCTTTTGTAGTGTAGGTGAGCACTAAGAAGGATTTTTGGAAATTCCAACCCTAAGGGCGTGAAATAGGGGATGAAAGTTTGTAGGTATTGACATCCGTCAGTTTTAAAATGAGGATCTTCATATTATGGGTTTAGGCTGATGATTAAAAAATAATTTACATTTGTCTCGGTGATTTTGAAGATTCCACCCCCATGAGGCTGAAAAGGGGGATGAGGTCATGGGAATAATGAAATCAGTTTTTAAACTATCATGGTCACTAACATTCGAAACGGGATATTTACCAATTTTACTGTACAAGTCATGGGAATAATTAAATCAGTTTTTAAAGTATAATGGTCACTAACATTCGAAACGGGATATTTACCATTTTTACTGTACAAGTCATGGGAATAATGAAATCAGTTTTTAAAGTATAATGGTCACTAACATTCGAAACGGGATATTTACCATTATTACTGTACAAACAGTAAACATGGTAAATATCCCGTTTCGAATGTTAATGTTAATAATGAAATCTTCTAGAGAATTGTTTTGCACAAAGATACTTTATACTATGCTGGCATTCACTAAGAAGGGAATTTTGTGAATTCCACCCCTAAGGGGGTGAAATAGGGTATGAAATTTTGTATGAAAGTCGGTCAGTTTTGAAGTTAGGATCTTCGAATTTTGGGTTTGGGCTGAAGATTAAAATCTAACGCAAATTAAGGTTTTTTGGGAATTCCGTCCTTGGGGGCGGATCATGGGGGATGAAATGTTGTGTACAAAAGTCCTTATTTTACAAAGGAAAAATGACTAAAATACTTCCAAGTCTTTAAAGTCTGTTGGTAACTATAAAATGGCTCAACGCATAAATATAGGAATTTAATAGGGACGGGATAAGGATAGATCTATTATCTAAGCTAATAACATATCAATGTTAAACATTTACGTGTAACGAAATAATTTTCAGTTTAGAATAGAATAGAATAGAATACTCTTTATTATGTACACCATATAAGTTACAGAAAATATAGACGAAAAAAAACATTACACTGGGTGACACAATGGGCGGCCTTATCGCTAAAAGCGATCTTTTCAAGACAACCTTTGGATGGATTTTAAAAATGAAAGGAAAGACAGTACTGTAGGTAAGTTTGGTGTACTATTTATATAGAAAATAAATACATATATATATACATACTATATAGACAAATATAAACAGGAACAAGTATGGAACAAAACTAAGAAATCAAGAAAAACAACTATTAAAGAGAGAGGTAGTGATTCTTCACCATAGTTTTAAAAATGGGCAGAGATTGAGCACGCCTTATTGACACGGGCGTTAATTTCATTTAAGCTGTTGCATTAGGGGTCAGCAGTGTAGCAACATAAAAAAAATAGGTATTCTGTAAAAAATGTAGTACCTATTATTTACTTCTGTCGGTAGGTAATTAATTTCTAACTACATAATAAATGAATCAGTGATAGCAAATAAGTAAGTGTACCTAGGTATAGTCCGCGGCACCTAACGTGAGCTCTGGCTACCATACTATCAGCAGGCCTCCGTCACTCCATGTACTTGCGCGCTATAATTACCTACCGCCCGGCCGAGCGGTCTCGGGCCGTTTGCGGACCAAATTCAGTGCGGTTTTCGCAAGCGAAGCGCACGCACGTTGTTCAATTTTAATAGTTATGTAAGAGAACTTGAGACTATGTTTATTAATAATTTTGAAAAAAATATGAAACAAAGGCCGGGTAGTACTCTTTATGAAATTTTAAATGACATACATTTTGCTTCTCCCTGCCCTTGTTTTCCAAAACAATATCTCATAAAACTTTTTATTAGATTCAGGATTTTTTCTCCACCAAAATTTAACAACAAGAGAATTTAGAAAGGGTAAGAAATTTATTAAAAAATATATAAAATAAAGCAAATGTAACTTTTAAAGATTTTATTATTTTACCTACACACTGACTTTTATCTAGATGTATTGCACAGTCAGCACCAATTTATAAAAAAATTATAAACGATACAATTTTAAACTGCCACATATAAGTCAGAATATATGCACGGTTCACAATAACATAGACACAAAAAGTTGTTTATTTTTATTAACAACCGGCTCGCGTTTGACCACTATCTCACCTGATGTGTAAGTGATGATGTGGTCGACGGTGGAGCACGCTTGCCTAGAAATAACCTATTCACTCTTGACTTAAAGACCCCTAGAATTTTATCGAAGAGGCAGCCCTGCGATTGCTGTGGGATCGCGCGGTGCGAAGCAATCACAACTGTACCCTTGAGCATTTAGGCACATTTTAGCATGCAGTGTTTGCTGACGCAACGTTGTAAGCTATTAAAGCAGTAGGTATTGGAAATTTTCTATTGAGTGAAGTATCTGTTACGTAGTAACTATTAAGTAATCTATGCTATCATTTAGATACATTGCATTGCGGATGCATTCCTTTTAGATGCGATGATAATTGTGACCGCTTCAGTTAATCGGCAACGATTACGCCACAAGGACGTTATAACGGAGTACGCAGTGCACCTACATAAATATTGACATTATTAGGAACATGCAAAAAATCGTAAGTAATAAATAACACTGTAATTTAATTATGTATATATACAAACCATTATTATATTTGATACATTACATTGATATTCAAACTACCGACAACATTTTTCTTTTTTAGGGTTCCGTAACCAAATGGTAAAAACGGGACCTTATTACTAAGACTCCGCGGTCCGTCTGTCTGTCTGTCTGTCTATCTGTCTGTCACCAGGCTGTATGTCATGAACCGTGATAGCACAAAATAGTAAGTACACAGAAGGGCCACTCCCGCCGTTTAGAAAATTGACAGCTAAAGTTGACAGATTCACTAGGGTTGCTACTATATTGATTCCGAATTTAAAAAAAGAGTAAGTTGCCAAAGTTACAAACATAAATACATAGATTCTTCTAAACATACATCATAACATGCTTACATGCCTTAGAGGGTAGACAGACGAAACATTTAATATTACGCCACATACGATGAATATTGGAGAGTTTACTCTCCAAGATGTAGTAATAGTGTAATAATGATCCCACTTAAAAATTAAATTGTAAAAAGCTCCAAGCTCTACAAAAATATAAATGTGAAAAAACAGGTACCTAATAAAATTAAAAAACTAAAGATGATCTTAAACAAGAAGAAAATTATGCTGTGCAGTTGGAGGAAACATATTTGTAAGCTGTATGACTTGAACCTTATTATTATGACAAGTTCCCAATTTCATCTATGGGCTTAAAATAATTAATTATAATCCTAGATAATGAATTTCTAATTTGTCATCTTGAAAGATTAATGACCTTTATAACTTAAAAATAATTAAAAGAAAGAATTAAAAACAAAAAAGTAAATTCGGTCTGTAACAAATAATAAAGGTAACCCATCCAATGCAACCAACCTCGTTACAGTACTTAATGTATGAATGACATGACAAACGCCTGCACAAAGCAATCATGACAGCCACGACTGAGCTCGGTCCAATATTGCCCAATATTCCCTGTAAAACCGAAATGTCAAAGTGAGAGTGGCCCCTCTCTCTGCGGCGCGCCGCCGCTTACGTACTTTGTGGTGATAGCTAGACAGTTGAATTTTTTACAGATGATGTATTTCTGTTGCCGCTATAACAACAAATAGTAAAAACACAATAAAAAATATATTTAAGGGGGGCTCTTATACAAGAAATGTGTTTTTTGCACGTTATTAATAACGGCAAAAGGTAGACGCTTGAAATATTCACAGAATATTTAGTTCTGTAATCACTTCAAAAAATATTATTATTGAATTAAAATAAAATAAATTAAGGGGGGCTCCCATACAACAAACGTGATTTTTGTGCCGTTTTTCTCGATCATAAAACGACAACAGGTAGAAACTTGAAATATTTCAGATTATTTAGATTTATATTCATTTTAAAAATAAATACCTACTTAATTCAAATAAAAATATATTCGACAATCGACAGCACTGGGACTGCTATTCGTAGTACAACTGGTACACTTGATGCGCTCCTATCCGTATACAGTCGACAGCACACATCAAGGAATTCATGTTAAGGCGGTACCCCGAGCAAAACGCCGCCCAAGCCGTTTTTCGTGCTGTTTTTAGGAGCTTTCTTCTCGTTATTTAAAAAGAAATATCAATTATTAAAAATACATTAAATTGCTACATAATATTGATTCTAAAATGGTAGATTTCGTTTTTTTTAAAGTAGTATATATTTCACTAATCTCCTTCCGAAAAAAAACATAAAAATGAGTAATAATTATTGATAGCATGCATCTCCTTGTAAAGTATTCATTAATATTTTTTTGTTCTAACACTAATGGACAGACAATTTATTAATGAACATTTTTGTAGTAAAATTTTATTCAAGAGACCAAAATTCGATTTTATAAAGATTTTATTCTAAAATTTAGGCGTATTCACTACTGTAATTCATGCGCCACCAGTGCCGCTAGGCCAATAGGAATGCTCATATCTCATGCCGATTTTTTGGTCAGGGTACCGTCTTAACTTTGAGAACACGGCCACGCTTATTCCATGCATCAAAATGCGGTGCGAGCGCCGCGGCGGCGGCGGCGGCGGTAGCGGTGCAGCGCGAAGCGGTTGCCAGGCAACAGTTGCGCGGGTAGCAGGAAGTAAGGTCACGCAGCGAACCATAGCCGCGCGTATTCGCGCGAGCGTCGTCATGCTGTCCGGATGTGTTTCGAAACCCTGCCTATAAGTTTGCAACTTGCTACTTAAAATTACGGTGATTTCTGGTTTAATTATAGAAACTTTGTAGTATTTAGGTGATATTATTTGCGTAACTAACTACGTAAGTTATTTAAATGTGCAGTTTGCATAAATATTAATAATACTAAATAAATATCTTCTTCTCATTAAGGCATTAGATATCATAAGTAGGTAGGTGTACGTTAGTACTTAATATAAGAAAGTTCCTATAGGTACCTAAAGGACCTTTCTTATAGGTAGTAAACCAATTAGTTTATCTTATAAATTTAGGTTGTTTTGTAGTTATTTTTTAGAAGGTAGGCATTAAATATCACGGTTTCCTTGAACATTACAGGGGATAAATTTAGTTTCTTTTTGGATTTTTTAAAGGTACCTACTGTATGATTGACTAAGTAGTTACCTATTCGACTAACTAGATAACTGTGTTGAAGATTTGATTACACATTGAAATAAGCATAGGTAAACTACTAGGTGGTGGTAGGTACTTAGATACTTTAATTTAATTAATTGTAAGCATTTCCATTTGTTTACTATTGTTCCGTACTGAGTAATTAAGTGCCAATGTTTGTTTGCTAATACCTACTTCAGAATAAAAATACTTAGATTACTTATGTAGCTATGTACATATTTTAGGTTGTTTTAATTTATGCTCCTTTTATTCCAGTAAGTACTTAATACCTATAAGTATCAACATAATCTATCTAGAAAGATTTTTTAGGAAATTACATAAGACCTAGCTTAGAATAGGTACTTACTAACTTTATTTAAGTTTTACTTTTGTGGTGGTTGCAATTTTGTTGTTGTGTTAGGTATTAATAAAAATGGATTTCAGAAACATTAATTTCCATTACCAATTCTTATTAAGTACAAACAATTATGTGGAGGATGATTGTGTTAATGTTTTTCATAACATTTTACATCGTTATACGTGTTCTCAGCCCTGTCCAATGGATTTTTTGAACTCTGTGTCTGACATATCACCTGTTGATCGTAATCAGAGCCACATCCAGTTACTTTACTATGGGGAGAATTACAGTGGGGTTGGACACTGGGTGTGCCTATTCCACAATGGCGACTCATTGCGCATATATGATGGTCTTAAGGGCAAATTATTGCCGCCTTTACAGCAAGCGTGTGTGGATGCTCTATTCCCACACAAGCCGTCAAATTCTTTCCCCGATGTACAGAAGCAGTCGGATAATTATGACTGTGGCGTCTTTGCTATTGCCTATGCCACATCACTTCCATTGAAACGAAACCCGGTGTTTGAAAATTTCAACATTGCAGAAATGCGTCCCCATTTGTTGCGCATTCTAGAGAGTAGAGAACTGATGCAGATTCCATCTATTCCGAGGAAGCCCCGAGGGAATCCTAAGCGTGACATTTTTGTGGTGAAAAATCTACAAAAAAAGCAAATGACTAAAGCTGAACAAAAGAGGGCGTCGAGAAACAATCCAGAAATAAGATTGAAGGAAATGAAAAGGGACAGATTGCAAACCCAAAAAGATAGGTCTTTATTAAAAAAACGGTAAAAATCATCACAGCAAAAAGATACGGCAGCGCGTCGTGTTGCTCGACTCGAGGCTGAATATCGCGAAGCAGAGCAAATACGAGACACTCAAGCACATCGTGTTGCTCGACTCGAGGCTGAATATCGCAAATCAGAGCAAATACGAGACACTCAAGCACATCCTGTTGCTCGACTCGAGGCTGAATATCGCGAAGCAGAGCAAATACGAGACGCTCAAGCACATCGTCTTGCTTGACTCGAGCCTGAATATCGAGAAGCAGAGCAAATACGAGACACTCAAGCACATCGTGTTGCTCGACTCGAGGCTGAATATCGCGAATCAGAGCAAATACGAGACACACAAGCACATCGTGTGGCTCGACTCGAGGCTGAATATCGCGAAGCAGAGCAAATACGAGACACTCAAGCACATCGTGTTGCTCGACTCGGGCCTGAATATCGCGCAGCAGAGCAAACACCAGACACTCAAGCACATCATGTTGCTCGACTCGAGGCTGAATATCGCGAATCAGAGCAAATACGAGACACTCAAGCACATCGTGTTGCTCGACTCGAGGCTGAATATCGCGAAGCAGAGTAAATACGAGACGCTCAAGCACATCGTCTTGCTCGACTCGAGCCTGAATATCGAGAAGCAGAGCAAATACGAGACAAGAAGGGCATTCTAACCCATGCCACTGTTGTGGACGTCTGTGGCATAAAAATAGTATAAAATTTATTGCAAAATCTTCATTGGGATTAAAAAAGTGATAAATATACAGATGACTATTTGTCACAAATATTCCATCTCCACCCAGAGGCAGATAAAAGGTTCTTTCTGTAACACGTGCGCAACAGATATACGATGTTTTAAAGTTCCTCGTTTAGTTAGAACAAATGGGTTGATATTTCCCGAAATACCTGACGTTTTGAAAGATCTTACTCCTCTTGAAGAACGCCTGGTATGTGCTCGACATATTTTCATAAAAATTGTTAAAAGGGGAAGTGGCTTAGGATATCAGCATGGCCTTGCAGGAAATGTAATAAATGTACCTCTTGAAGTAAACACTATGGTTACGAGTACCTCATTACCTAGGTCAGTACCAGATACGCATGTTATAACAGTAGAACTGAAACGCAAAATGTGCTACAAATACAGACGCAAGGAGCGTATTAGACCCGAAAAAATATGCGAAGCTGCTCAGTACTTGGTTCAAAGTAATCTTTATAGAGATTTAAACATTCAAGTTGGTGAGAACTGGTCATTTAATGATGAGTATTATGAAGATGTGTGTACGTGTCAAGAGCTGAATAATGAAAATGAAAATACTAATGAAGACGAAGTTGTTAATCCTGGTGTTAATGAAACCCTATTACATCAGGATATCACTTTGATAATTGCACCAGGTGAAGGAAAACGGCCGCTATCTCTCATTTTCGACGAACGCATGGAAGAATTGGCTTTTGTTAAAATTCATTGTGGTCAAAAAAGAGATTTTAAGGTAAAACTAAGCCATATGGACATTAACAAAATCAGAAATATCCCGAGAAGATCGTCGTGTCGTCCGTCCTGATTATCTATTTACTGCTTTGAAAAAGCAACAAATTTTCAGAGTGCAGAATAGTATTGCGATGTGTCTTCGAAAGAAAAATCGAACTGGGGAACCTATTTTGGTTGAGAATATGGTAAATTCTGCTTACGTCGATAGTTTGGTTCAAGTAGATGACGGATATAGACTTTTAAGAGGAACAAAAAATTCGCCTGCTCACTGGGAAGCAAAGAAAAAAAAATACTCGTTATGGTTAGGCAATTTGGTGTTCCCACACTTTTTGTAACTCTTTCGGCGGCAGAAACAAAGTGGCCTGAACTAATTAAATTGTTAAAAAGACTGTGGATGGAGAGGAAATAACTAAGGAGCAAGCAGAACAGCTGTCTTATGTTGATAAAGCTCGCCTTATCCAAAGCGACCCCTATATATTTGCGCTACGTATTTTGAAACTCGACTGCAAGCTTTGAGAAAAGCATGGTCTTGTACGTCAGGCCCTTTCGGTGCATTTAAAATAGATCATTTTTACTACAGAATAGAGTTCTAGCACCGTGGTTCGCCTCATGCCCACATAATGCTGTGGCTGAGAGGAGCCCCGGTTTTTAAGCCGGGTGATGTAACGATAGTTCCGCAGATTGTTAACTTTATCGAAAATATCATAACTAGTAACAGCGAATTACAGCGCCATAAGCATACACATACCTGCCACCCAAAGCCGGGAAGACCATGCGGATTTGGTATACCATTCTACCCATATGACAGTACAATATTTTAACAGAATTGAATAAAGATGAACCTACGTTTAAAAATAGAAATAAACTTGCAAGTGAACTAAAGGAAAAACTTAATAATATCCTTGAAGATATAACAACTTTTGAGAACTTTTTGCTATATGTTGGACTTACCAGAGAACAGTAAATTCTTGCCATTAGAGCTTCTATTTCTGGACCAACAATTATATTGAAGCGAAAACCTAAAGATATATGTATAAATCCTTACTCAAAAAAAAAATATACTACTCCATCGCGCCAATATGGATCTTCAATACATATTAGACCCGTTTGCTTGCTCGCTATACATAGTTAACTATATTAACAAGGCTGATCGAGGAATGTCAAAACTTCTTAGAGATGCAGTCGAAGAGACAAGAAAAGGGAATAAAGCAGTTCGAGAATCTTTGCAAACCATATCGAATGTGTTCCTCAATGCTTCTGAAATATCAGCACAAGAGGCTGTATATTATTTGATAAGCCTTCCCTTATCACGTGGCAGTGAAAGTGAAGTATTCATTAACACAAACATTCCCGAATAACGAGTTCAGATTTTTAAAAGCACACGAGAACTACAAAACATGGATCCTAAATCTAGTGACATATTTATGCCTAATCTGATCGATCACTACATCAATCGTCCACGTACTGAAGAATTTGAAAACATGACCCTTGCTTATTTTCATGCATTTTACATGTTTTCTAAGAAACGTAATAAGCGGGGTAGAACATCTTTAGGGGATGAAAGTAATGAAAATGAAGACTGTGAAACGATATTATCAGGAAATTATGGAAATGAAGAAACAGTGGGTAATTGGATAGCTCTGTTAAACCATGATGATTACATAAGGCGTAGACAGAAGCCCAGAGTTATCCGGTTTTGCCGTTTCAGTTGCACCACAGATTCGGTTTTATAGAGAACAACTAATGTTATATGTACCTTGGAGAAATGAAGAAGAAGAACTTTTGAAAGATTCAATTAGTTTAGTTGCCAAGTTCCATTTAGCAGCTGACACAATACAATCAAACAGTATCGCTTTTAACCAACTCGGAGGTGCTGAAGAGTTTGAAGCCCTTCTAGATTCAATAAGGCAAGCTGAGGTAGACAGTGAAGAAAGTGAGGCGGTGGCTTTGGATCAAGGAAACAGAAGGCCTCTAGAGGGTTATGAGTACGAAGACCAAATTGCAGATGTTGCAGATGATATTTTGCCTGGGGGAAATGCTGGACCAAACCAAGGTGAACCAGCTGCATTTGTTGCACCTGTCCTTATGCCTGAGGAAGCGTACTTAGAACTTACTCGAAAATTATATGTAGACCAACGCGACTTTTTGATTAATGTCTTACAGTACTTTAATAATAATCACGATCCTGAATGGAATCAAAATACTTTTGACTGCACCAACAGGAAAGGCGGCATTCGGATTTGGCGGTCAAACATTACATAGTGCTTTTTCTTTACCTATAAACCAAGTTGGCCACACTATGCCTGAATTGTCAGCTTCGACGTCAAATACACTCGCATGCAAATTAGCTCATCTAATCTTAATTGATGAAATTTCTATGGTTGGTTCGAAACTACTTTACCAAATCAACTGCCGTTTACAGCAAATTTTTCAAACAACAACTCTATTTGGAGGAATATCAATTATTGCTGTTGGGGATATGCGTCAATTATTTCCAGTCGGAGATAACTGGATTTTTCAAAATTTAACTGGTATAACCACTGTATCACTAGCAGGCCCATCTTTGTGGAGTATGTTTAAATTATACGAAAAAAAAACGACGAAACGACTTAAAATTTGCAACTGCATTAAATAATCTTGCTTCTGGGAGCATGACGTCTGCAGACCTGGACTTAATGAATGAGAGATGTTTCAAAATCAACGAGCTACCTGCAGACGCCAGTGATGCTGTGCATTTATTTAGCAGTAATGCTTTAATTGACGCGCATAATGAAAGAGTTTTAAATGGAATGATCACTGAAGGCACCGTTGTTAATGCCTTGGATGAAGTTTTCGGAGAGCCATATCAATCGGCTAAAAATCGCGCCTTAAAAACGATTTTATCTTTACCTACCGCTCAAACATACGGATTACCTAAACAATTAAATCTAAAAATATCAGCTAGGTACATGATAACTGTAAACGTGGATACAGAGGATGGCCTGGTAAACGGTACTACTGGCCTATTGAGAGCCATTGAAAACTATTTCGTTGTACGCGTCTAAGAATTTTTTTTTAAACAAGTTTTTACGAATGTACAATGGGTACCTAATTTTATGAAATAATTAAAAAAATATATATATGCAAGCTTTTATTCAAAATCATCTTCAGATCCTTATCACATGCAATGGGAAGAGCTCAAGACAACAAAACAAACGATTCCAAACTCGACCATCTTAACTGTTTCCATCAAGGAATGCCAGTCACCTCTACCGCGGCTTCGTCATCAAATCAGCTCCATCTCATAATAATATTGCATTGTTATTAACCGATTTACATACGCATACAAAATTTCAGCTCAATCGGAAACCGCGAAGTGGGTCAAATTTAACTTGAAAGATTTGTTTACAGACAGACACCTCGGTGTCTGTCTGTAAACAAATCTTTGTAACAGGTGAAAAAATTATATTATAGTGTCTAATGTTGTATAGATAATGGTACGGAACCCTTCGTGCGCGAGTCCAACTCACACTTGTTTATTTAAATCATGTTTTAATGCAGCCTGAAGACACATATTTGATTCAGGAAAAAGTCAAACTTTGCCCGTCTTGCGGGAAGTATGGTTTAAGAGTAACTGGTAAGATGGTTTCTCTTTATAAATGTTGTGTTAGTTAAGAAAGTATAAACTTATTATGGTTAGGTAAATACCTATAATTTTATAAAGCAGTTACCTAAATGTTCAAGTTATATAAGTACAAGATGCTAAATTCGCCACATTCAACAAGAAACTCTGCTTGGACTTAAGAACCTATTTGTTTTTCTTTCGGTTTTATTATTATCGTAAGTACGGCAGTTCTTAACGGTTTATTTGTTGTTTTTTCAGATTAATGTAGGCTATGTAGTCAGTCATACGACGAGCTCTTGCGAGAACTAGAGCGGTGTCATATGTGCAAACACATCATAGCTCCCAAATGGAGCTATTGTGAAGTGTGTGGGAAGGAGACGCTAAGGGCACAGCGGCAAACGAGCGAAGATGCTATTGAGCCGTACCAAGTTCTCCAAAGTGTCTGCTGTCGTCACCACACCGGCAGTAGCTCCACGTGTCACATCTCCCGAAGTGTTTCAGGAGCTTGTAGTCGACCTCAGCGAGCTAGACAGCTTGGAGGAGTCGGCGTCGATGCCCACGGCACCGCCATCTCCACCTAACGAAGAGCCTTTGACGAATGACGACGCCGCCGCCATCTAAAGAGTAAAAAGGGGCAGGTTTTCTCACGATGTTATCCCTGACATTATTATTCAATTTTATATCAAATGTGCAGGTTTGTTAACAATGTTTTTACTCATCGTTTGAGGTACATAATAAATAAATAAAAGTGTGGGAATATATCTTATTATAATAGTAACGTAATATTACTTATAATAGTAGAGAGAAGAGGATTTTTCTTTTGTATTTGTAGTAGGTAAGGTAAGCAACACGTCATGGTGTACACTTACAGTACAGCTATAAACTTTACAGTCATTGTAATAAAGACGGTACAAAGTCCGAAGTGTAAGGCGAAGCATGTAGTTCACGCATGCAAAGCCGCGGGCAAAAGCTAGTATTCTATGTACTGTCAATATAACATCGAGTTAGCAATTAACTCTGAGTAAAAATTTTCGTTCAAGTGGGCCTAAGATGAGAAGGTAATTTACTTAGTATTTGTATGTTGACGCCTGTAGTCAGAACGTGTACGGTAGGAAATATCTTGTTAACACCTTATCTACACTAATATTATGCCGTGGGTCGGCTTCCAGTCTAATTGGATGCAACTGAAAATACTGGTACCTACAAACATTTTAGTTACTATAATTAGCCGATCTGACACCAGTCTAGCCACGGGGTACCGTGTTACCCAGTTACTGGGTTGTGGAGGTCAGATAGGCAGTCGCTCCATGTAAAACCCTGGTACTCAGCTGAATCCGGTAAGACTGGAAGCCGACCCCAACATAGTTGGGAAAAGGCTAGGCAGATGATGGTGAATTAGTCGGAAAACAAGCATACTGGTCCTATATATTTGGGTCAGCCAAGAAGCAATAACCATTTTAAGTTTTGTAGGTACCCATCGTGGTTTAGAGCAACCAATAGATATTATTCTACTCGTTGTAATCATTCACCCTGCAAAATTGATTCAACGTACGGCCGAGAATTGTGAGAATGTCATAAATATGATTGCATAAATACCTAAACGGTTTTTTCCAAATGCTAAAAGAAAGGTATGATAACAATATTCATTAAAGGAAGTCATCCATTTTCGGTATCATGATGATGGAACGGATTAAATGGTCTTCTTACAGATAAGACAATTTAAAAGTAAAACCCACAGATAATAGTAATTATTATTATATCTCTTATTATGCAATTATATATATTTTTTAATTGTAGGCTTGCGTTTGACCACTATCTTACCTGATAGTAAGCGATGATGTGGTCGACGGTGAAGTAACCTAACGCTTGGCTAGAAGTAACCTAAACACTCTTGACTTAAAAAGTGTATAGGTACTTCTTACCCCTAGGTTGTAGCTAATGCTGTTCTAGCAGGGAATGCCACTCCTTCCTTAGCTGTACGTATAATAAAGGTATTGCCGAAACGTTTAGTGCGTATGAGTGGGATGTCCACCATGTACCGATCGCCCATCGAAGTACGTCTTGTAGTCCGATGATGAAACGGGCTAGGTGGAATTATTTATGTACCAAGTGCGATTTATACATATATATTTCTGGGTTGTAAGGGTCGAATGCGCCGATATTTTATTATAATTGTAAGTCTACGTATCTTAGTAAAGTTGTTGTGAGACTTTATCTGTTCTATAGTTTCACCACCAAGACGCTTTTAGCATTCAGTCTGCTTTAGCTGCCCTTTAAGTCACTAGCCAACTAGTATTGATATAAATATATTTAAATGAATAAAAATAAACAAAACCGATAAAATAATTTGAAATAAAAACCACGAATACTTAAGAAGCGAACTAAAAAGCTGTAAACAAGAAAAAAGCATGACTTGCAGTCGGAAGATCAGGGGTCAGCCAATTTGTCATATGTATCCTATATGTATGTTACATAAATTAACGTTTTTTATTTACAATTTACATATGTCGGGTTTAGTCAATAGTACGGACGTTAAAACAAATCGCAAGCACGCCATCTGGCGGCAAAGCAAGAAAAACTACGCATTGGCGCGCTATTTCTAACCACTTGTGTGGCGGGTATCACAGAATATGGCAGTTGAGTATTGAACGCCGTTGAGCAAACACGTCGTAGAATCAGTGTCGATCCGTAATATTAGTAAGCAGGATAGTAACTGTGAATATTTGAATAAACCTAGTGTATCGATTAATTTATGTGATTTCATTTGCACGATTGTACCCACCGACCTGCCCCCACTCGATGTCTTAACCTAAGGGAATACATCCTGACTTCCCGATGGTTTACATCTATCAGCCAGCCTTGATGCGACATATATATATGTCGGAAACACGAGGGGTTCCTTCCATATACCCTCGGAACTTGTGGGCTTATCGTGGGTTATGCATACGCAAGGCGGGTAACTTATGCCGTTTTAGAGATAGTCCTTGATCCAACAACGAAGCAGTGGATCCGGCCACCAATAGTTTCGCTTTCTCTCAACAAAACCACACTTTGTCAAGTTTATACACGCCACTTTAGAATTACTCCAAACTCTTTTCAAACACCAAACGCGTGTCCGCGCGTTTTCTTTCTAACTCCAGCACCACAATGGCGCGAGAACCCACACAGATCGCCAAGTATGGCGCTCGCCGCTTTATTATTGGCTCAAGCACACATCCGGCAAAACCACCGCTTTGAACATCCAATCGAATTCAAGTATTTTGACATAAGGAAAATGAAGTGTTGTCAATCGAATAAAATCTAATTGAAATTTGAATCAGAAGCTAAATGTTGCCAATTAAATAAAACTGAATTAATAAGTTTACAAGCCATATTTCTTCGTTCCCAACTATTAATCATTTACCTTCCTCCGATACGGCCATCTTGACATTCAAACGGTCCCACGTTTGATGTAGAGCGATGAACAGCATCGTTACCCAGTTTTGATAAAATACAAAAACCAAGAGAACAAAAAAAAATGTATTAAGTACCTAACAGATTAAATTCGGCCGCTCCTGACCAAATAAAAAAAAAAATTACGTGGTCGTGACATCTTCCACGTAAAACCTTCAATCAACACCTTATATTACCAGCCTACAACAAAAATCAAGTACTTCTTTACTCATGAAAACATAATTCTCAAACTCAACTCTCATGTAAATCTAGGTCTCCACACCGTACACCATACACAACCATCGTCGTACTATAGAAACAGATACCTCACCGTTTAGACAACCATATTAACACTCACACATTCTAAACGGTTACCGAAGCACCAGAGGTGCCAGGTTCCCAACAGACGTTAAGTCGGTCTCGAAGCACTAAGTGTGCCAGAAACCACTTAAACGCCCAACACAACATACCATGCCACATACACCAAACAACGGGTCACCGAGGCCCCAGAGGGACCAGGCTCCCCCAGACACACAAAAGGTCACTGAAGCCGCAGATGGACCAGGCTTCCCCCAGACAATCGGTCCTCTCGAAGCAACAAGACTGCCAGATACCCATGCCACATACACTAAATAACAGGTCACAGAAGCCCCAGAGGGACCAGGCTCCCTCCCATACATATCCAGCAATGTTTCTTGGTCCCACAGCAATTGCTGTGCCTCCTGATGGTCAACCCTGTGACCATCCTGCAACCATAGTCATCCTGACTAGGCCTCGTAACCCATCTCGGTTACAGCAGTCATCTCTGACTACTCACCAGCCCATCTTAGGCTACAGCAGTCATCTCTGACCACTCACCAGCCCACCTTAGGCTACAGCAGTCATCTCTGACCACTCACCAGCCCACCTTAGGCTACAACAGTCACCGCAGTGACTAATCTTCACCGCACAGTCAGTCCTTTGACCATGCAAACGACCTCACCATTGCTAGATTGATTTGAATCAGTCATCATGCACCGCACATCACCGACTTTACATCTGTGTTAACATTATCTTATCCAACTTAAATTAAATAACACAAAACAACGTTAGGTATGTTTACAATGACCAGCACAGACTATTCAACAAGTTAGCACAGCCATTACTGACAGTATACTTTAAATTCCACACTTATTATTCAAGCTAGGTAGTTACTAGACTTCCTACATGACACCACGCAATTCACAAATACACACCTTTATTTTAAAGAGATGCTACAATTATTAAAACTTTTGAACAATGTTCAAGATTACCGACGTCAAGCATCGTTGAACAACACAGAACAAGGAAACCATTCCTAGTTTCCTCCAAAAAAACAAAAACCCATGTACCAAGTACATCAAATAGAACCCAAGTATCCCATCCGTGGTCTGCAATTCACAATAACTTAGCAAATACATTCGCTACACAGAATGCACTTTCATCTTAAACGCCGAATAAACTTTTGACTCCGTCATCTCTCTGACCCACGAAACTGAGAAACTGTACAATGCAAATTAAAATGTTGCCAATTGAACATCTATCTCATCTTCAGCCACAACTTCAACAGTTATTGGCCCTCGAGCATCTCATAATACCTGAATACGTCTACTAGACACCATCTAAATGTCTAATTGAACTTTTCATTTGCCGTAGTCAATTTAAATCATTTTTATTTGTAGGTATCGTTGGAATGACATGTTATCAGGTGGTTAGTTCTCTACAATGCGATATATAACAACTACAGACATTACCTTTACCTTTATTCAACCGTTGGTAGCAACAAAACTAAACGCCAACTGTCTAGCCTTATAGTAACGTTAATCCTCATGATATTTGTAGGTTATAAGATTGCAAATCGAGTCGAACAACAAACTATTTCACTAAACTTTAACACCGGTTTGAAAATAAACTTGGTCACATAGCTCTTAACTGAAAGTTATTGCATGTCTTTGCAACAAAGCAAAAGTTAAAAGTCCAATCCTCACAGTGACTCGCACCTTGTAACGATTTATTAATAATCTAGTCTTTATCTAGTAACTTTTAAGTTAAAAATTATAAAGTTATTTGTTTTGTATCATCAAACTTTTTCGAATGTTGACACTTACTTGTCACTGTCTTTATGTCATATAGAGATGAGCAAGGGATGACGTTCTATTATCGATTAATCGACGAATTGATTTTAAGGACAAAAAAATAAATAAACATTTTTCAATCGATATCTAGTACTGAATCGATCCAGCGAATCGATATTTCACCCTAGAAAATCGAGATAAGATTTTTCTGTTTTGATATGAACCAAAATATCATTTAAAAATAATTGAATGTATATCACAAACATAAGTGAATTCAACGTAAACGAAATAAATATTGTTCCCTTATACCTGATACTTTAATTTAGTTGTAAAAACAACCCCAATCGGCCATAGATGTTAAAAGATCGACTATTATTACGATTTTTCTTTTTGCGTTCCCTAACTGGATTCAAACTTGTATTGAAAATACCAACGCGAACAGTTAGAAAGTATGTTATTTTCAAGGAAAAGCATATTCACAAATTCCCTTGGAGATCAAATCAACAACAAACTCAGTGGTATATAGTAATATTTACGGGAAATCTGAAGTGACACCTATTAATTAAAAAAATGCATGGCTAAAATTCCTAGTGTTCAAACATATAAAAAACGGATTGCTAATATATTTTCTTCTCGATTTTCAGTAAACTAACAACCTATTTATTAATCTGTGTGTATGCCTGTGACAGCACTAGTTGTCACAAAACCGTATACCGTGTTCTGAATGTTCTAACAACTTAATAACATAATGAAATCTCATTTCTTTGCGTTTCGTCCCAATGTTCCAATGCTCCGAGGACATTAGAAAGATAAAATTGCAAAAATCGTTTCGTTGCTTATTTTATTGTTGAATAAAAACAATTAAATACTTGAAACAAAATATTTCAAAGCTCAAACACAACAAAGATTTAAATAGATGGCGTGATATGCACAGACTTCTCATTCTGTCTATGTAAAAAAAAATTTTGTTCGTTTTTAAGTTGATCATAAAAAAAAATTCATGCACCTATTCAATAAGTTCTTTCAAGCAGCATATTACGGCATAATGGGGTCTCGAATCAAATTTCGATGATTATTGGAAGAAACACAGTATCAACACCATTACATAGATAGCGCTGTTAGTTTTTTTTTTACTCTTTTATGTAACTTACATGACACATTTCCATGAAACAAAATAATGCAATAGTTATAAATTGCAATGAATGCAAGAATTAATTATAAAACTTAGGTACTTTCAAACCCAATACATACTTCGGCTGCCACAAAAGTACATAGCTGCACAGATTGTTGAATGCAGATCAATCAAAGTAACATACCTTTAGGCCTGTACTCCCGAATGGGTCAAGCAGCAGTGCCGACCATGCACACATGCACATGTCCAGACTCCTAGGTGCTACCAGAAAATATTAAATGGATTGATCACCACAGTGGCATGTATAACACCACAAAATTTCCTCTTTCATAGCACTGTAGGCTGCGGGTTATGTATTGCCTTTTGAAATGGAACCTGAGCTTCACACTTGTATCACCACACACAGCTGGTCACAACAGGTCTTGTGGTATCCACAGCAGCCATGTTGAAGGGTTCAGACGTCCCTTCTATTAGTTGCATATTTTACGAATGGCTGAAAAATTCATGTCTATGAGCAAGTTTTCACACAAGCGTAATGTTTTGTTGAATCAAGTTGTAGCTTAAGGATGTTAGCTCTCTTGCACTGTATTTACACAAGTCGTCTTATTCTCATGCGAGTTCCGCTGACAGTATGAAACTGGCTAAGTTTCTTTTAGCATCATAATGAAAATAGAAATTTATTTTAGATTTAAGCCACTTTATACCAAGAAAAACAATAGGTATTGTGGCTAAACTTCACAAGGCATTAGATAGGTACTTATTATTGTCAGAATACTTAAGTTTATACTTCCCTGTACATCTGTACACCACTGTTGCGTTTCCTCAGTAGGTATCTAGTCATTGGGCATTGATGTCATAATTAACATTATCTGCAACCCGACTTCGCATATTGTCTAGGATAGGCCACACTATACGGTTGAATTCGGGCAACATGATATTCCTGTCTCTAGTAGCCGGCGAGTTGCAAAACGTCTCCATTAGGAAGGTACTTCCATGCCATTTTGTTGCACACCAAAGAGCGCGCCAGCCATTACTCGTCTCATTTGATCCATCATCGCCTTGTGCGTGCATTGGTTCATACTTCTGATGTCGGAAACACGAGGGGTTCCTTCCATATACCCTCGGAACTTGTGGGCTTATCGTGGGTTATGCATGCGCAAGGCGGGTAACTTATGCCGTTTTAGAGATAGTCCTTGATCCAACAACGAAGCAGTGGATTCGGCCACCAATAGTTTCGCTTTCTCTCAACAAAACCACACTTTGTCAATTTTATACACGCCACTTTAGAATTACTCCAAACTCTTTTCAAACACCAAACGCGTGTCCGCGCGTTTTCTTTCTAACTCCAGCACCACAATGGCGCGAGAACCCA
This sequence comes from Orthosia gothica, assembly GCA_949775005.1. NCBI lineage: Eukaryota > Metazoa > Arthropoda > Insecta > Lepidoptera > Noctuidae > Orthosia > Orthosia gothica. Next base: position 17,866,895 of record OX459044.1, read on the forward strand.
CACAGATCGCCAAGTATGGCGCTCGCCGCTTTATTATTGGCTCAAGCACACATCCGGCAAAACCACCGCTTTGAACATCCAATCGAATTCAAGTATTTTGACATAAGGAAAATGAAGTGTTGTCAATCGAATAAAATCTAATTGAAATTTGAATCAGAAGCTAAATGTTGCCAATCAAATAAAACTGAATTAATAAGTTTACAAGCGATATTTCTTCGTTCCCAACTATTAATCATTTACCTTCATCCGATTTTTTTTTTCGAATTACCTTTAAATATATAAGTGGTATATATTTTTGTAATCACGTCTTAAAACCCTTCATTTGATACCCCACTCGATGACTATGGAAAAAAAAAAATGGGATTCGCACTATGATATATGGCGAGCAAAATCCGCCATGTATGTTTTTTTTTAAATTCATCTATCTAAGAACACTTGGGCGGTCAAGACGTATCTAACGATGTCTTAACTATATAAATCCGTCTAGTGGTTTGAAAGACTAAAGTAGTTGACATACGGAAGACCTCTTCAAAGTGCTCACGCCAGCGAAGTAACTGCCGTTCTGACTTCACAATGAGCTTACCATCTTTGGACTTCAGCAGCTTCTTGTTCGACTTGCTGTTACCTGCCAAGGTTTTGGTAGCTTTGTACAACTCTTTCAAGTTGCCGAAGTTTGCAGCTTGATGAGCACGATCAGCAATACTATTAGCCCACCGTCTCCTATCATTGCGGGTACTGCGATAGATTTCCTTGCGTTTCTGATGGTGTTGCGTGTTAAGGTCTGCTCGTATGGCGTCGTTATGGGTCTCAAGTAGTCTCAGAAGAAGATTAATTCTATCTCGATCAGCCTCCACGTGCGTTGTGATATTCAGTCCTCCCGCGAATGAGTTGATTTGTGCCCTATAACGACGAAGCTGGCCTCTGTATAGGCCATTTTGATGCGGTTCCACTCTTCGTCTAAAGAGTCGGTAGCAGTATCGAGTACAGAAAAGCGATTGCGCAATTCCATCTGAAAAGTTTTATGCGTATCTGTGTCATGCAGTTTACTCACCTCTAACCTTCTGCCAATCTTGCCAGGTCCGCCAGCCGCACGGGCTACTACAACCTTGAGCCGGACTTCAGCAACTACCAGAAGGTGGTAGCTATCAATATCGGCACCCGCCCCTACGGTTACAGACATCGAGCAGTGAAGACCGCCATTTGGAACTAATGGCGATGTGGTCAATTTGGTTCTTGGTGACCCCATCGGGTGAGTTCCACATGTACTTATAGTAGTCGTCATGTATGAATAATGTTCCTCAGATGGTAAGGTCTTACTAGAAATATTTGTATTTAAAATGCATTTACAAAATACATAGTTTCTATTTTGTATTTAAATACCTTTTTTTAAAAGTTATTTGTATTTTATTTGAAATACTTTTCGAGATATATTTTCTATTTTCAAAATACAAAATACTTTACGGCAAAGTTTTGCCAAAAATACCTGTCAAATTTCACTTAGATGCCAAGACATGTGATGACTTAAGATGTTGAATATGTTAAGACTTCAAGGCCAATAGCTGAAGCTGGATGCCTAAGACTAATAAGGAGCATGTGAAGCAGTAATTCATTGCAGAAGTGTGGACAGAAAAAAATCAAGACTCGAAGTAGACCCTAGTCATCAGAAAGAAAAAAGTAGTCTTAGAATAGAATAGAAGATAACACTGTATGTGTACACACTCACATAGAAAATGTAGTGTCTTACTACATATTTCAAGATTCTGACTCTTCATTAACCAGTAGTGGTAGTAGTGCAAATACTACCACAGACTTAGAATAAAACTCTTCAATACTATAAGATGAGGGAGTATACCTGGTGATATTACACACTTATCTAACGATAAAAAAGTGTACTTAGAACACAACACAATAATATGTTTACCAAACTTAAGACAAGTAGAGACTATTTTATGTAGTGTTATAATTATGCGACTAAACAGGAGGAAGATGAATGACAGTGTTTCTGAACAAATTGTTATACTTTTTTTTAAATAAATTAAGAAAATCAACAAAAAGTATTTATTAAAATGAAGTATTTTGAAAATACCTATTTAGCATTTAGTATTTAAAATGCAAAAAGTAAAATTATTTTGTATTTTAAATATACGTATACGTACTTTTCTTAAACCATTTTGCACATCTCTGATCCTGGTACACTCTCATTCCACAGGTTAAGATCAAGTTACATGTTATTCTACCACATCTTGTCATCACGCTTACCATCAGGTGAGACAGTTGTCAAGCACGAGCCTATCAATAATAAAAAATCTTATCTGACATCACTGTGAGAATTATAGGGATCTAAAATTTGTCAATTAAGTAACACTCAAAAGTAAAAATGTAACAAATTTTTACAAAAAAATGGAACCGACTTCTAAATAAAAACGAAAAAAAAGTGAAAAGTAATTTCAATTTCGGAAGTCGGTGTCAAAAAACGAAGAAACGAAAACCAAAACACCGACTTCCGAAATTGAAATTATTTTTCCCTTTGTAGTGTTATTTATTTGTAAAAAAACGTTATTCTTTTGGAAAATATATTTATAAATATGATGAAACATTGAGTAACGATGCTATGTTGAAACCAATAACTTACCTACATATCTAATCATATCTGTTTGGGGAAACATGTATTCGCTACCGATTTTTATTTCACGATAATAATAATTTATTATTATTTTGAACTTATAATCGGTAACAAATCAGTAATATTTATCATCCACGACGGTATATAAATAATACAATCAAGACTAATAACTACACTACTTTATTAACTCCAGCAACATGATGTTCTTGGCAGTGAATCTGCTTGTTCTAGTAGTGGTCGCCTCCGCGAGGCACGTCACCCTCGAAGATGTCATTGCATTTGAAGAGAACACTGCGTACGGATACATCACCAGAGTCGGTGTGCCGTTAGCAGAGAAAGTTCGTAAAGCTGAGCAGGCAGCCATCCGGGATCCATCTAGGATTATCGGTGGATCCCATGCCTTCCTTGGGCAGTTCCCATACCAGGTACCTACCCATTTTAAATTGAAATATATGTATAATTGTTTACGCATTTGGTACGTATTTACTCGGCAATTACTGCATTATTTATCAATAATTGTCTGTTGCAGTTTATTTTTTAATAGTGATCAAAGAAAAATGGAGTATTCTTTCTGTCGCCTAAGTAGTATTGTCTTATACTTAAAACAATGGCGCAGTGGTTAAGCGATTGACTACTGCGCTGCGTGTCGCGGGTTCGATTCCTGCACGGAACAAATATTTGTATGACCTACAGATGGATGTTCCAGCTCTGGGTGTTGTGTATGTGAGTTTATGTTTGTAAACGCACCCACGATACAGGAAGAAATTTGTAGTGTGGGACAAAGTTAAAAAAAAAAAAACTTAACAATGTAATTAAAACTGATGGAAAAGGGTGTCCGTGGAGTTTCTTGCAAATTCTTCTCCATAGAGACTACTGACGCTTGCGAATGTACAACTAGATTTATCTTTTGTTTGACAATTCAAAAGTACCTCCATTTAAACGTCGCGAGCACAACATGTGTGCGTAAGGTATTGTTGTTCATTTGTGTATGGTAAATAGACGCTCAATGGGTTAGTTTATTTAAAATAAAGTATTTAGATTTGATTTGTTTTTCCATTCCAGGTTGGTCTTCTCACAGAACTTTCAGGTGGCAGCACATCTTTGTCCAGTGCTGCTCTGGTATCTCCAACTAGAGTACTAACTGCAGCCCACAATTTGAATGACGCTGTAGTATCAGTTTCAAGAGTGACTGTTGTACTCGGCTCCATCACCATATTTACCGGTGGTACTAGAATAGTTACCAACGATTTCATTTTACACGAAAATTGGACACCTTCTTTGATCAGAAATGACATTGCTATGGTCAACTTACCATATGCCGTTTCTATTTCTAGTAAGTATAGGATTGCATTTTTTGCTTTTTCGGATTTCCTTGGTTTGCAATCAAACCAATTTATCAACAAAAAAAATATACCTTGTAACAATTATATACCTCATAACATGATGCTGTAAATAATACCATTATAATAGCATTTTTTGCGCAAAATTTTTAGTCTTATACTGTTATTTATTTTCAGGTATCCTAGCACCTATCACTCTGCCATCTGGATCTCAGCTCGATGAGGATTTTGCTGGTGAAATTGCCATTGCATCTGGCTTTGGAAGAACTTCAGACAGTAAGAAAACTTATCTAAAAACTTTCTATTTCAGTTTACTTCCACATTCAATACTGTTGATCCAAACAGTTTATTAAAATTAGCAATTTTGTTAATTATTTATATAACAGGTACTAAACAACTTGTTTTTTTAATTAGCCTATGCTCTGCCACTGCTGGGTTAAGGCGTCCCACATGACTTTCTGCCTAACTTTACCTTCTACTTATTGAAACTCGTGGATGATGCTCAGAAAAAGGTAACGTTTATTTCATTTAAATATAGACATACATTCAACGGTAGGTGGCGCTTGTGCAGCCTTATTTTGATATAGATAAAATATAGGTACACCTTAGACGGTAAATCTACACCTTAGACGATAAATTTAACACCCCCACTTATCAAAATAACACCTACACTGGTTTTACAGAGACTAAAAAAATACATTTTATTACTTATTAACAACTTCTGATAACCCTAACATCTTCATAAATTTATAATGCTTTACATGACATAAACTCTTAGTTAGAATGTCTGCTGGCATATCAGCAGTAGGTAAATAAGATATCTTAACTTGTTCATTAGCTACACATTCTCTAACAAAATGATGTCTGATATCAATATGTTTGGTTCTTTTATGATACAAAGGGTTACAAGCTAATTTATGGGAACTCTGGTTATCACTTAACAAATGGACTGGCATATCTTTAGACTTATTAATCTCTAACAGTAAATTCCTTAAATATATGGCTTCCTTGCAAGCTTCAGAGAGAGCCATATATTCGGCCTCTGTGCTGGAAAGAGCCACTGTTCTCTGTTTTCTACATTCATAAGATATTGTACTGCCAGACATCTTGAATATAAACCCAGTATATGACTTTCTGTCCACTGTACACGATGCCCAGTCAGCATCAACATACCCTACTAATTTACTATCTCCTTTTAAATATTTAAGACCATAGTTTTTAGTTTTATTCAAATATTTCAAAACCCTTTTTAAATTATTCCAGTGTGTTTCATTAAAACAATTATTATATTGACTAAGGAAACTCACAGCAAAGCTAATATCTGGTCTAGTTAACACACATAAATACATAAGAGCACCTAACAATTGCTGATAAGGATATTTATGACAAATTGTTTTTGCTTTTTCTAATTTTAAATTCTTCTCCATTGGAGTATTTGAACCTTTACAATTAACCATATTAAATCTTTTTAAAATTAACTCAATAAAATCTTTCTGGTCTATACTAATACAATCTTTACTAACAATAACATTCATACCAAGACAATTCTTAATGAGGCCTAAATCTTTTATATTAAATTCATCTTTTAACTTGCTTTTTAACTCATTATAAGTTTCTTTACAGTTGTAAAATACAAAGAAATCATCGACAAATAAGGCAATATATACTTTAACATTACTATGAAATTTCATAATCAAACATGACTTATACTGAGACTTGATGTATCCTAAATGTTGTAAACATATTTCTACTCTTTGGTACCAAGCTCTAGCAGATTGTTTCAAACCATATATTGCTCTTTTAAGTTTCAGAACTTTGTTTTCACAATTAACAAAATTTGAACATGCAGGTATTTCCATAAAAATAGTCTCATTTAATAATCCATTCAGAAAAGCAGTAGGGACATCTAGGTGAGCAATATCTAGGTTTTGATTAACACTTAATGCAAATAATAATCTTAAAGTGGAGTACCTGAGCACTGGTGAGTAGGTTTCCTTAAAATCTGTGCCTTCTCTCTGACTAAAACCTTTTGCCACTAGCCTAGCCCTATATCTCACTTCACTTTCACTACTAAATTTCTTTTTAAATACCCACTTGCACTTAACTATTGTTCTGTTCACAGGTCTGTCTGTTAGTTCCCATGCATCCCTGTCATGGAAGGATTGTAATTCTTCTTGAATCGCTTGCTGCCATTGTTTACTCTCTGGACCGTTCATGGCATCATTAAGAGAAATTTCTTCACCAGGAACTTCATCCATAATGCACATGTTAGCATAGCCATAGAAATCTGGTTTCCGCCTAGTGCGTTTCTTTAACATTTCCTCATGCGACTCTTGAGTCATTACTTCCATATCCTCTGGCATTACTGATAATGACTCATGGAAACTTTCCTCAGAATCAATAGTTTGTTCTGGTACATATGTTTCATCATGTTCATTATTTCCTGATTCTGAACTAGATAATTCCAAAAAACTTTTTGAATCTTCTTCCCCCACTGAATCCTGTTGGTCTTCACATATCTCCTGTAACATCAGCTGTGTTGTCATACTGTCACTTTCCTTTTCCATGACGACAACATCTCTAGCCACTGTCACAGTTTGTAAGATAGGGTCATACAGCCTATATCCTTTGGTATGGTCTGCATATCCCACAAGAAACAACTTCTTGGCCTTCTTGTCCCACTTTAAGCGTCTTTCCTTGGGTACATGTGTCATGACTAAACTGCCAAAGTCACGTATGTGACTGACATTAGGTTTAGTACCCATCCATAGCTCAAATGGAGTATGCTGATGAAGACCTGCAGCTGGGGATCTGTTCTTCAAATAAACTGCAGTATGGACTGCCAATGCCCACAATTTCTTTTCAAATTGTGAATCAAATAAAAGACATCTGGCTTTTTCTACTATAGACCGGTTGTACCTCTCACAAAGCCCATTTTGCTGTGGTGTGTATGGGTTTGTCTTCTGGTGTACAATACCACACTGTTTCAAGTAGTTCTCCATGACTGCTGAGCAAAATTCACCAGCATTGTCCGTCCTTAAGATCTTTATCTTAGTAGATTTTTGGTTTTCTACTAACTTCTTGAACTCCTTGAAATAGGTGAAAGTTTCATCTTTGGTCTTGAGAAAATATACAAAAGCCATCCTGCTATAGTCATCCACGAACAGTAGAAAGTATCTGGCCATACCGAGTGACTTGTTTTCCATAGGCCCACAAAGATCTGCATGAACTAAATTCAATACTCTTGTGCTCCTCGACAAGCTTTTGGGAAACGGTAGTTTTGTCTGTTTTCCCTCACAACAAACTGTACAATTGCTTCTGTCGATTTCTGCCTTTTCTTGGAAAGATAAGCCCTCAATAGCTCCATTTCTCATTATGTTTAAATCATTACTATTTATGTGGCCAAAGCGTCTGTGCCAAGTCCTACTGGAAGCCACTGCCATCGCTGCTAACAGTTGTTTTGACTTTACAATGTTTAGTCTGTACACACCATTTCTTTGACTAGCTTCTCCAACACATTCATTCCGCTGAGTATAGATGTGACATACATTTTGCTTGAATATCACTCTATTGCCACTGGATATCATCTTACTAACGGATAGAAGGTTAGTTGATAGGTTATGTATGCACAAAACATTGTTGACATTTATGTTGTACTCTGAATCTCCCACACGTGTTGTTATCTGAAGATCTCCTGAGCATAAAACCGGAACGCTTTCTTTATTCGCCACAACTATACCTCGAGTTTCTGTATCGTAGGAAATATTAGTCAACATATTCTTGTTCGACTCTGAAATCATGTGAGTGCTCTCGCCCCAATCCACATACCAGTCTAAGTCACTGAACTCGCCAGTAAGAAACATTGCACTAAATGCGTTTTGTTGTTTTTCTTTTTGCGTATCGGCATACCGACATTGATTTTTGTAATGTCCACTACGCTTGCACTTATAACATTTTATTGTTTTTACCGGCTTGTCACTGCTATGGTTGACATTTGTGTTTGACATTTGCGTTCGTTTCCCGCCATTTGCTTTTTCTTTGTTCGTTGATTATTATTCTGATTTTGGTATGATCCTTTAGCAAAAAATGCACCCTCGGACTTCGTAACTTCGCAATCTGCACTCATATCCAATAATTTGGTTTTTATAGCATCTGCACCTCATGTTCATCCCAGAATGTTCGATCACCATGATCATTGGCGCGAACTTGTCTGGCAATCCTGCTAACAACAGCGATCCGACCCATTCATCATTAATTTCAAAGCCTGTTCCTTTTAGCTTTTGGGCTGTGTCCACTACCTGTGTCACGTAAGCTGTCATTGATTCGCAATTGTCTAGACGTATTGAGATTAATGTTCTCAGTAGACTGATGCGGCGGGTAAATCCGGAATCGTCGAACAATGATTTTAATTTTGCCCACAAACTATGTACTTTGGTTTCATTTTTGATGTGCACAAACAAAGACGGATCAATGGTCATCACCATCTTCGCTTTAGCCTTCCTGTCGTCGTGCTCACTTAGCGCTTCACTTTTCGTGATGTCGATGCCTTCCAGGATGAGGAAATTTTCTACGGCGAAAGCCCAATCGTCGTAATTATCTCTGCCCTTGAGCTTCGGGACGTTCATTGAGTAATTTCCTGCCATGGTATCTGTGCTCTATAAAAATACTGAACTAATTTAAATTAATATTGGGATCTGGGCCCATAACCTATTGAAACTCGTGGATGATGCTCAGAAAAAGGTAACGTTTATTTCATTTAAATATAGACATACATTCAACGGTAGGTGGCGCTTGTGCAGCCTTATTTTGATATAGATAAAATATAGGTACACCTTAGACGGTAAATCTACACCTTAGACGATAAATTTAACACTACTTAACAGTTATTTATATAATTCATAAAGGTTCACATCAGTATATACTTACATACTACATTTATATAATACCAACGAAAAATGCATAAAAAATATGATCCTTTGTGAGATACTGGAGTCCATACCAGGATACCCTATGTGACAGATCACCAGGCTCTCACCTCGAATCTGTGTCTATTTCAATTATTGCTATACTTATATCTTAACAAATCACAAACGATAATAATATTGTTAATCCTACAAAACTACGAAAAAACATGAAAAAGGGAAAAATTTAATTCTAAATTAATAAACAAACAGAAAATAAAATACAATTTAGGTAGAAAACAAAAACAAGTGATGCTTGTTAGAGTGTGCTTATAAAATAAAGTTTGTAAGAAGGTGTTAGCGTGAGCGAGCGCATGTGTGGTAACATTTAGGCATAATGGTAAGATACAAACATTCTACGAGGGAACAATGAGCAACTACTCCGTGGCATCGTAATCCAACCCTTGTAACCAGACAGAGACTTGTTTTTGCAAAGCTGTTTATGACGGGCATAAATTAATAAGACTTCTTGTTCTTTATTGCACACAATAAAATGAAGATACAAATACAATGGACAGCTTATGTAGAACAGCGAGCTTAACCCATAATTGGGTTCTCTAACAGCAAACCTCAGTTGTTACAGGAAATTTACGTATGAGGATAGTGATGTGTGCACAACAAAATTCCAAGTAAAAAAAAAAGAAATATTGAATATTTAAAATTCTCACATACTATATAGATACCTACGTGTTAACATAATACCTTCTATATTACAATAAAATACATAACTAAAATCTTACATTTATAAATACATATTTATGCGTCATGTTGATATATGTTCCTTTATTCTTCTCTTGAAAACCTCCAACGAAACGCTATCCCATGTGGAATGTGCAAGAGTATTCCAGAGGCGAGCAGCACGAACAGTAAATGATCCACCGTAACGACTTGATGATTGGGGAGGAAAACGAAGGAAAAGAGAAGATCAAGAACGGGAAGGTTTTCCTCTCGGAACAAGATACTCCAAGCGCTCTCGAAGATACGAAGGGAAGTTAGGATTGTGAAGAATATAAAAAAGTAAAGACAGAGTGTGGATAGCTCAGTGCTGTTGAATAGGCAGCCATTTCAACCGCTTCCGAAATTCTGACACATGGTCGTACTTTCGAAGGCCAAAACTGAAGCAGATGCACAAATTCTGCAGACGTTCGAGCTTATCAAGGAGTTCCTCAGTCGCATCTAGAAAGCAAACATCAGCATAGTCAAGCAGAGGAAGAAGGAGAGACTGAGCAAGAGTAACTTGGGTTAGAAAAGGCAGGAACTTTTGGAGACGCTTCATAGACCGATACGAGCAAAACACCCTCCTGTTTACTTATGCAATGAGAATATTCCAAGATAGGTTGTTGTCCAGAAATACCCCTTAGTTTTTAACTTTTTTAGAATAGGCTATAGCAACGGCATCATACAAAATAGCTGGCAGAGACTGGGTACTCAACAAATTGACGAAATAGACTTAGACTAGATAGACTTCGGTAATGTTGTTGTACAGATAGTTACCGAGAAAACAAAAATGTCGACAGGTGAAAGTTGTATGATAATAAATTGTGGGACAGACCGCATGTTTACGTCACTTACCTTTGAATAAGTTAGGGTTATAGGTCAGGGGAAAGTGTTTACGCAAAATGGTATTGTAAATAATGAGTTGGCGTGCACTTAAAACTTCAATTCTCTCATAGAGCTCTTTAGTTGGAAACAGGAAATGGCTCACTTTTAAAACGGCCCTTTGAGCACGTTCTATCCGAAGCATGCATGTTTTTGTTGCCCCCTCCCCCTCCACATAGTTATGCAGTAAGAAAGTAGCGATTGGAATAACTTATTTTAATATTATTATCTTGTCAGTTAATATCTACATAAGGTTTATGTTTACAGGTGGCGGCATTTCCGGCAACCAGCAATTGAGCTTCGTGCACTTGCCTGTGATCACAAACGGGGAGTGTCTTAATTTTTACAACTCTATGTTTTTGCAACCGTCGAACGTGTGCACCAGCGGTGAAGGTAACAAGAACATTTGCACTGGTGACTCCGGTGGTCCTCTCGCCATCACAAGGAATGGCAGTCCAATCTTGGTATGTATATTTTGGTCGGAAAATTCTCTCTTCTTCTGTTTTTATGATGTGAGATCCTCATAGAATATCTATAGTTTAAAAATAAATTAGCAAAAAGTTTTTTGATAGTTGACTGAATCAAAAATAAGACCAGACCAATTTTATATGCTTTCTAATTTCTTTTTAAAATTCCTTACAGATTGGTGTTACTTCGTTCGGATCTAGCCGTGGTTGCGAAGCCAGTGAACCTGCAGCGTTTGCCAGAGTAACCTCCTTCACGAGCTGGATCAACAGTAAACTTTAAAATAAATGAGATAAAAAGCAATACACACCTATTTTATTTTTATTCCAATGTTTCTTTTAAACTATTTTGGAAAGTCATGTGATGATTAATTAATCAATCAATTCAATCATGATAAAGGAAACGTAAACTCAAATAATATTTAGGTATAATTCGAACTGTAAAATTACCCATCAAAAACATAAATGTGAAAATGAGAGCCAAGTGCAATAATAACAATAATAAGACTTCACCGATAAAAAATTTACATCTAAATGAGTACCAAGTTCTGTAGATAATCCTGAAATTTATTTATGAGAACATACAACATTCTAAAATAAATTTGAAAACATAATTTTTGCCTTTTTTGGTAAAACAATGTTTTCTATTTTAAAATATCATCATCATCAGCCTTTTAATGATCCCACTGCTGGGACACAGGCCTCCGCTCTGTGAGAGGGAATGGGCCGTAATCCACCACGCGGGCTAAGTGCGGTTTGGTCTAATCCTAAAGTCGGACTGACATGGTAGCATTTTTGTACAAATATATTCTGTAAACATATACAAATACAGTAGAACAGTCTATGTACAAAGTCGAGCGTAACCCATAATTGGGTTCACTTACAGCAAACCTCAGAGTCATAGAGATTTTTAATTAAATGAGGACAGTATACTCAAGTTCACAATAAAACTTAACATTTAAATTCTTACTAACTAAATAAACTAAACAAACACGTGTATAGCAGGCAATACTTATGCATAATGCATACTATATATAACTAAAATATTTGGTCAACATGTATGGGGTATACGGTGCTAAAGCCTTTTCGGAATCCGGCTTGATCGGGAAGCTGGAAAACCAGAATCATTTCACGCCTCTCACTGAGCTTGACAGTAGGTTTGGAGAGATTTTCGTTGTACAACGGGTCTTAAAGATCTTAGACCCGACTACATGGACAGTTTCCACCAACCCATTGTTGTAATCGTCCACGGAGCTCCCAAGGCATTCGAAACGATTCTGGAGTTCGAGCTGAAAGTTTTCGGGGTTTTGGATTTGGATATGTGCTGGTCGGAGCGTAGACTTTATCAGTTGAGACCTTGCCAGCATAATGTTTTAGTTCAATATGCCTGTTACCATGCGGCCAGTTTCACGTTGATGTCCCCCATGACCAAGATAAAGTTGCATGTGTTAGATTTTGAAGTATGTGTGACGTCATTAAATCGTTAGTTTTCATTTTTTTCAAGTCACATTGGTTTGCTACATAATACATACCTGTCATATTTATTAAGCACCTACCGACAAATGTCTAAGTACCTACCTAAATTATTATTGTGTTGTCAACTACCTGCAAATGTAAAAGAGTACCCACCTAAGTAAATATTGTTGTGTGTACAGGAAATAACTCTAAACTTATAATAAGCCACGTTGATGATATTCCTATAATTCATTACGTAATTTGTAATGATCATTGTGTTGTATCCTGGATTTTATATTGCTATATTAGTATTATAAGTCCTTTGAAACAATTAGTAAAATACTGTATGTAAGTATCAATATTCTTTCGAATATTGATTAAGAATGACTAAATAGGCGATATTAAATTCCTTAATTGTCTTGATACGTTTTAAAACATTTTAAATACATAAGAATTGATTATTGTTCACCTTATTTTGAGATTATTTAAAGCAATATGGAAAATGGCGGGATACCGCGCCATTTTCTCATATTGGACGTATTGAGACACCGATAGACCCGTTGTTATAAAAATATTGTGTAATTGCTAAGCGGACTTACTTTTTTTGTGAACTACAAGCCAGTACAGGCCAGATATTGTGATTTAGAAGTATACTACTTATAATACTCGGTGTAAGGTCGACTACACAAGGCTAACGTAAGTTATTTGATATTATATCTTTATTATTGCTAATGGTTGTGTTGAAACTGTGTCTATATCATATTATGGCCTTTATTCCTAATATGTTATATTGATTTAAGGGCTAGTCTATGTCCTTTGCCTTATCCTTGTTATTTTGATTCTTTAATACTGTAAATACTTTGTGCTTGTAAACGATATCGATAAATACTATGAAAGAGCTTCCGTGGGGTTTCTTGCCCTTCTTCCCCACGAGAACTAGTCTAGCGAACGGGCGGTAAGCTTTCGAGCCTTCTTAATATGAATTAATTGACAGACCTTACTTAAATAAACACCTAGTCTTGTCTTTCTGTGCTTTTATTCATAAAACCCTTTCCTGACACGCCACATACATTGGAACTCTGATACACAGTAAATAACCAACAACCATCTTGACATTCAAAGCTTGCTATCTTGGTAGATATCAATACTTATATATAGAGTTCCATTCATTATTAGATTCTAACACATGCATGGGTCTAGAAATATTCTCATACATGGTCTCTACTTCGTCGTCGGGAATTGCCGAGGTCGGGGCGTAAACCTGAACGAACTTCAGTAAATATCTTGAGGATATTATGAATATGATATACGCCACACTTGTTGACATACTCTCGATTTTCACCATGTTATTCACGAGGGACTTATGTGTTAAACCAGACACCACCCAGGGACGGCGGGTGACCATCTCAAAAATAGAGCAGGTAACCAGATTTGAGGTTTAACGTGTCCTCCCCCGTCGTGCGAAGCCGGCCCTTAGTTTTTATTATCTATATCCATTTTCTTAATTTTAGTTTATAATTACTTTTTATTTTTACTAACGTGTCTTACGTTTAGCTCCCTCTCAGCTAAACGTAACGTTACAGTTTGGTGCCCAACTCTTAAAATTGGGCGCAACATTATTGTTTATGTGCCCAATTTTCTAGACTTCACCCCATCACTTACACTACTTACATTTCTCACTATCTTTTTTTTAACTTGGGCTCGATTTTTCGTTTCTCAAAATTCAAAAACCATACTTGCAGAGAGAAACCAAAAGTTACCCTACGAACTTGACGTAGGCTAACTTTTGGTTTCCTTTATATGTCCTCATCTAATCATCATTTTTCACAATTATTTTTTTTAGGCAATTATTTTTATCCCTCTATTTGTTTTATTTCCTCTTTAGAGCGGATTGGCAACTCTTTAAATAAGCCCTCAATGCCTTCTAAATATGTTCTCTTAAACTTGAGAGTTTCCTCTCAAACTTGAGGTCCCTCTCAAACTTAGTTCCTTCCTAGACTTGAGTTCCCTCTTATACTTGAGTTCCCTCTTATACTTGAGTTTCCTCTTAGACTTGAGTTCCTCTTAGACTTGAAGCCTTCTTTAACTTGAGTTCCTCTTGTACTCCCAACTCTTACAGCGGTTTCTGCAACTCTTTAAATAAGCCCCCAATGCCTTGTAAATATTTTCTTAGCGGGTTTTCAAACATGACACCTTAATAATCTTAATAAATATTTCATTGTGGAGTATGCGTCATCGAATGTGAACCATATCCCCTACGTGTGATTAAATGAGAGTGTTTGACGAAAGTATGAAAGATGTTAAACCGCAAAATTTCATCTATTTGAAAATTTTTCTGGGATCATCAGCAAAATATAGTATTCATTCCACATCTTTTAGTCTAGTTACGTTTTATAATACTATACAAACCATGCCTTCATATTTTTTGATATTGTTACTCATTTTTATGTATTCTGGGATATTGTTATCACCTAAAAAGCATATTTTAGTTATCTCTGATTGATTTAATATCTACAACTTAAATTATATTGCTAATTTGTAAAAACTGGGAATATTTTATACTCTTGACATTTTCATCTGATCTGACATCTGTCTGTCTATTTTATTTTCTTAAGCCATGGAGATAACATACCATGGACTACCTAGACCTTCCTTAAGCTTAGTTGTACATTATTATAAGGGAAGCGGCAGACTGCTCCCCCCCCCCCTCTGTGAACCGTTTTTATTCCTTCTGGTCTTGATTTCTTAATTGAGATCTGGATTTGAAATTTAGAAGGGATGGCAGAACGAGAGAAAAACGGGCGTCAGTTTTTTAGTTTTGAATCTGGACTGAACGCCGAAAGTCGGTTGACTACTGAGTACTATAATACCAAGTGTATTTTCTATTCTGAAAACTTTCAAAACGGTGAGTTGCCAACTTGTGTAAGAATGTTACTATATGAAGTGCTCCAGTTGAATATATTGTGTGTGATATTTCGTGTATCATTTGTCCGATTCTTGACTATCGTATACCTTCGTATCTATGGCGTGTAACGCCACAGCCCGATGCCTCGACACTCCATGCTGCCTGCGTAACTACCTGTGTTGCTGCCTACCTGCCCATTAGCCTGACTATTAGTTAACTTTTTTTTTTTTTTTTTTTTTCCGGGGTGGAAAATCCTCTTTGGATGTCCTCCGCCCTGGGGAGGGCGGAGGTGTCTGTCAGATTCTTTCTGACTAAAAACCACCCCGGTGTTCCGCCTCACACCTAAACCGGGGATCACGGGAACAACGATACTTCCGCAACCCCCGGCTAGTGCCGGCCCGCCTCTGCGGGCCACGACCTCGAGTTGGGGGGGAGTGAGGTGTTGGACTCCCCCCGCGACGTCTAAGAGGGGCGCGCGTGGGACACTACGCGCCACCACCTCGGGTCCTGATATGTGGGGGGCGACGGACGTCTCCGAGTCCGTCGCCCCTGGACCCATTTAGGGGGGCTGGAAGAGGGCGTTGTCTGCCCTCCGCCGACGCCCGGCGCGTCTGCTGCGGATCGGGTTAGCGGATGAGATCTCCCTCTCCCTCTCCGCAGCCTCCTTCTGCGAGACGACTGTTTCGCAGAAGGATACCACCGCGTCCCAGGACTCCGTGCTGCCGACCATAGACTCGACTACAGCCGGCAGCGACAGGTCACTGCCTACTTCAGAGATGAGGGCACGGCGTGGCTCCTCCCATGCGGCACACTCTGCCAGCGTATGCCGCGCCGTGTCCTCCCGGCAGTCGACGCAGTGGTGACACCGGGCGTCCGGCTCCCTGTTTATGCGACACAGGTACTTCCCGAAGCAACCATGCCCCGAGAGCACCTGCGTCACCCGAAACGACAGGGAGCCGTGCCTCCTCCCGAGCCAGCGCTCGAGCACTGGCCGGACCGCCTCAATGGTAATGAGGCCGGCGGTAGGGCGTGAAAGCCTGTTCCGCCATTCCGCCACCAGGACCTCACGAAGCTGAGACTGACGCAACTCCATGTGTCGCTGCATCAGCCTTTCGCCCCGCGCCCGCGCTTCCTCGCGCCACCGATACAGTGACGCGAGTACCTTAGCCTCCAGGTCCCAGGGCGGGGATCCGGCCAAAGCACAAGCCGCCTCGTAGGAGATCGTGCGATACCCCCTGATGACTCTGACGGCCATCGCTCTCTGCGGCTTTCGCAGAACAGCGATGCTGCCGGCCGTCAGGTCAGCCGCCCAGATCGGGGCCCCGTACAGGGCCATCGATCGCACGATCCCCACGTAGAGCCGCCTACAGGCAGCACTCGGGCCCCCCAGATTGGGAAGCAGCGTTGACAGCGCCACAGCCGCGCCCAACAACTTGGGCGCCAACCGGCGGAAGTGGGGGCCGAAATCCCACCGGCTGTCAAAGACAAAGACAAAAGACAAAAGATATTTATTTCAACTGGGCCACCAAGCGGCACTTTTGAATGTCACAATTTAAATTTAAATGGAATACAAGTTGATTCTACCGTACGTGTCGAGCACCAATCCCAGATACTTCATGGTTGACTCGACAGCGATTCGAGCCCCCCCGACGACGATGTGGGCATCGGGTGGTGGCGCCCGCCGGGGGCCATGAAAGACCATGGCCTCCGATTTGTTAAGGGCCACCTCCAGGCCAAGGCGCCGTATGCGGCTCACCACCTGTGAGACCGCAGCCGTCGCCAGCAACGCTGCCTCCCTGTACGAACTCCCCCGGGCGGTGACCAGCGTATCGTCCGCGTAACACGTCAAGTCTACGCCCGGTTGGAGTTCGCCCCTCAGCACCCAATCGTACCCGATGTTCCACAGGGGCGGGCCCAAGACCGAGCCCTGCGGAACACCGCACGACATGCGGTGCTGGTTTTCGACGCCATCACGTCCCACGTAGGTGACACACCTCTCCGCCAAATAAGCCCCGATGATGCGGCGGAGGTAGGGAGGCACTCGGTGATACCGCAGTGCCTCCCGAACACAACTCCAGGGCAGGGTGTTGAAGGCGTTGGAAATGTCCAAGGACACCGCCAATATCACTCCAGACTATTAGGTCACCTGCCTTGACCATCTACCCGTGTGCCTGCCTATCTGTTCTGCTGCCTACTCAACTACCTAAATGCCGGATGGCCTGATTGTCCGTTGTGGTGCCTGCTCATGTGCTTACCTCAGGCATACCACGTCTTCCTGCCCAACCTGCTGCCTGGTTAGCTGCCCATGTCGTGCGAAGCCAGCCCTTAGTTTTTATTATCTATATCCTTTTTCTTCAATTTAGTTTATAATTACTTTTTATTTTTATTAAAGTTGTAAGGTATAATTTTGTGCCAGACTCACCAGCTAACTCAGGAGTAGGTGATCAGCATGAGACTAGATAGGGTATGGTTTCGCATGAAGTTGATTGAAGTAAAAGTCACATAGTTTGGTCAACTAATTTAATTCTCCAACATACAGTCCGTCATCACAATTTCTTGAGGTTAATGGAATACAATGAAACTTACTTTTATATGGGATACACTTTACTCATTAGTTTTCAATACCGGAGGTATGATGTCTCAAGCAGTACCATTCGCCTGGGAAGCTATAATCCAGCCTCGTGCAAGCTAAAGTGCCATCTGTATTCGGAACCCAATGTTGGAGTTTAACTCTTCTTAATAATCGTATTTGAGGATTTTCTTATTTATATGTTTAAAAATCAATCCTAGAGTGCCTTGCCAAGGAGAAGAATGCATAATGAGCATCAAACAAGCACACGTTTTTCACAAGCATGGAAATTTATATTAATTCAACAAATACTCACAGCGCCTGCTGAAACATTCTTTTTTTATATTTGGGGCTGGTTCCCTGCCGCCTACGAGTCATTCTGTTAGCCTTTATGAGCGCTTATTAAGATGAGAAATTTATCGCAGGTGGACACTCCAATAAAAAAAAAAAAATGTCAATCTTTTCAGTCATATACATTGAAAGTTGACCAATAGACCCATTATGTCTATGGTTTTTCGTTATGTAAATATTTTTAAGAAGTTAATAATTTATTATTTAATTGTTGAATTGTGTGTTTGTTGAATTAAATTGATACACCCAAAATCCTAATGTTTTTTATTAACATTAATTAGTATCTCCAGATAGCAACGCCATCCAGTGTCACAACACGATCAACTGGTGCCAAACCCAAGCTGGTTCTCATGTTTGGCACAAGATGTCCCTTAAAGATGTATTGATATTTAAATTTGTTACAAAGTGGCTTACGTTTAGCTCCCTCTGAGCTAAACGTAACGTTACAACAATTATCGCAAAAAAGGGCGAAAACATCTCATTTTTTTAAGGGAGCCACATTTAAATATTTATTGTATTCTGTTTATAGTATATATTGTTATAGCGGCAACAGAAATGCATCATCTGTGAAAATTTTAAGTGTATAGCTATCACGGTTCATAAGATACAGCCTGGTGACAGACAGACAAACGGATAGTGGAGTCTTAGTAATAGGGTCTAGTTTTTTCCCTTTCCGTACCCAAAGGGAAAAAACTGGGTACGGAACCCTAAAAATGTACTACTGTTATTTTTATTCTAATACATGATGAAAGTGGGTCAGTTTATTATCAAGAATAGAGAAGAACACTTCTAAATAAAAGATTAATTAAATTTCTTGACAAAACTGTAATTATATTTGCTAAAAATCAATATGGCTTTATTAAGCCTGGAATGTCTACAGAGAACGCCATCATGGATCTTTTGGATTCCACTGTTTAGAACAACAAAATAAAGGATTAAAACAATTGGGATCTATAAGCAATCTGCAAACTGGAAGCGGTTGGAGTAAGTGGCGTTACTTTGTAAATATATAAAAGTTATCTTAGTGTTCGCAACGAGGCGTCACATAGCTTATAGTATGCATATTGCGCTTATGTATTAACATTATACATGAAATACCTTAAGTATATGATGTATGTAATGTTTTAGGGAAATAAAAATATTTTGTTTATTTTTATTTAGACCCCCTCAAAATGGCAGGGTCGCAAGTAGTGGTATGTGCGTACTACTCACATGCCAATCGTATTATTTTCCTTACATACATTATTTTGTTGGGAAACACCGTCTAGGTGTTCTAGATAGTATACCTTAATGCTATGACTGAAAAACTGTACATAACAACAGTACATAGCCAGGTTTAATAAAGTTTCACTCTGAAAAGGTAAGTATACATACATTTTCCTCAAGTAAGTGTATTGAAAACTCGTTATGACTTCTGCCTAGGCCCTATAAATAGATAGCACCTATGTAATTCTAGTACATAGACATCACTTACTTGAGATAATGTGTCTGTATCTACCAGCATAGACGTTTCTATGCGCTTGTCAGCGGGCTCACTGCCTTCAGACACACTTGGCGCCTGAACGGCTATTGATATGCTTTCTGAAGCATTACCTTCGTGGGACCACAGGCAGGCGCCTGGACTCGGTCATAATACATAGCTAATATATAGCTGCACATACACATACAGAAGCGTTAAAGCTGTGGAACAACGCAACATTTTCCTATTTCGGCCGCTTCCCGGCACCTTAAGTACCAAAAGGGCTGGTGATATATTATCAGGGTACGTCCGTTCAATAGCTCAATTCTCTGGCTTCCCAACCACACTTCTGGAAGGAGCCTAGCTCTAGTGGTTGGGGAGCTAACGGACTTGACATTACGCAAGGTTCCATACTTTTTCCTTGTCTTCGACCATATCAGAGTGAATACTGCTTCGAGGGTTGGAGCTGTATCCACCAGACTTCCACCATGGGATAGCCCATCGCGACGGCTATCCGGTGGTGGCTGGTCGATCGGATCCACCCACCAGTTTAAGTACTATTTCACTTTTTGTGCTAAAAATTTGCACATAATCTAGCCTTTCACACTTTCACGTGGCTGTGCGCCTAAAAAATATAGATGAGCTATAACACTACTACTTTTCGATAGCCCAGTAGAAGGGCTTCAAGTCCCCGCTGGTACCCTAGTACTAAGATGTATAGTTGTTGTTAAGGTTTCCTTAAGAACCGATAATGATTCCTTTTTTTAGTATGTTTTCACATCCCTATTTCCCTCCAAATTCATCCTTACCCTCATCATTATTTTACTGGCGCGCGACACAATCGCGCCATCTGACGAATGAAAAAGGACTCTCGTTCGAACTAAAACCGACACCAGCCGCCCAAGTGCCGAGCTCCGTGAAATAAACCATAAAACCATGTAACAAGTGAAAGTGTTGTGTTAAATCATCATCAATCAATAAATGGACGTCCCAGAACTTTAAAAAAACCTCAAGAAACAAAACTTTACACCAACTTTGCAAACGGCACGATATTGGGAGCACGAATCAACAGCGTCAAGTATCGTCGTAAGTACCCTAAATTCCTTAAATCCATCCTAGCCATTTTGCTGTGGATCTTCCTACAGTCCGGTAAAGTTTGTAAGAAGGATAGTGCGCAGGCGCACCGTCAAATTTGTAGCCATTATTTTAACTTAAAAAATCCACGCAACTTTGTGTAACAAAGACCATGAAAAAACGTCGTATTTAGTCATGAAGAATTAAGTTTTTTATTTTCTGGACATCACGCCTTCACCTCAACAGACTAGGCAGCGTTCAAACAACTCCAAGGACTGAGATTTCCCAATAACAACTGAACTATAGGTGCAGGGGCGTCAACGCGTTCGCGCAGGAGCCTTACAACCTCCAGAATACCTATCTACCTCGAGCGATCAAGTCCATCCCGTACATTTGCTGGTCCTGTCGAGCCGAATTTTTGGGAAACCAGCCCTCAGGAGTGAGTTGTGAAGATATAGGCCAACGAGGAGCCTAGTTCCAGTGAACAAAGAAGCCTGACGTCCCGTTCCTGTGAAGTTGATGGCCATTGAAAAACCTAGTTCCAGTGAACAAAGAAGCCTGACGTCCCATTCCTGTGAAGTCAAAGGCCAATGAAAAGCCTAGTTCCAGTGAACAAAGAAAACTGATGTCCCGTTCCTGTGAACAGAGAAGCCTGACTTCCTGAGGCCGTGAGCGTTTTAGTGTACAGAATAACCCGTTTATCTGTACTGGTAGACGCTTTCCTGGGAGCAAAGAAGCCTGACGTCCCGTAACCTTATAAAATGGGGTTACATTCCTGTTTCGTTACTCGATAATATTTACAAACGTAACGTTCCTGTGAAGCTACTGCCTGAGAACAAGGTAACCTGATGCTCACGCCTGTGAACATTCCTGTGAACATAGAAGCCTGATGTCCAATAGCTGAAAACGTACCCACAGTATAAAATGTAATGATACAAAATTGGTTAATTGATCGCGAGGTTGTCGACATGTGGGATGTGAATACAGCAGTCATTGTGCCGATAGTCGTGACGGCCAATGTCATAATAGCCAAGAGCCTCGACGAACATCTGAGGAGGCTCTCGTTGGGCAGCTGAATCAAGGGCTTGATCCAGAAAGCGGTACTCCTGGACACGGCGCGTATCGTTAGGAGATTCCTGTCTCAAGAGCCCTGACCACCGGTAGCTTGCACCCTGTTCCTTATACCGGTGGGCTACTATTTTTGTAAATGTTTTTTTATTTTATTTTTTATAAAATAATATTTAAAAATCTAAAAATAAATAAAATGTGTGTAAAGTGAATAAATAAATTAATATAATAATAATTTCTCTACACAAATTCTTCCAAAATATTAATTATCTGAATATTCTGAAAACTACAAGACAAAATAATACAAAGAATTTTAGTTTTTTTCGGCGGTAGGTGTATATAAAGTAAAGACGCGTTTTCGTTGCGCAATTCTTGATTAAATTATAATTAAGTATTTTCCCACAATTTCTGCACTAATATTGGTTTTATAAGCCACTAATAAGCACATCCTTATATTGGCAATACAGTCCATGTAATATAGGAAAACTTCATCACCTACCAGCTGTTCACTAGTGCTTTCAAAGACACTGTAAGAGGATACCACTAAGAACTACTAAGGGGAGAGAGTTACTACTCACATCAAAATGTCTCAGCTGGACGACATCCAATCTGCGCAGAAGAACTTGGAAGAGTGTTTTGCCAAAAAGATGAGTGAGCTGGAGGCGCAGATTCAGTGTGCTGGACCCGCGAAGGACACTGTCGCCAAGATCGCTGAAGAGTTCCGGACATTCAGAGAGCTGATGTTCGGAATGCTGAGACTTTTACGGAGGCAGATCACAGAGTGCTCCAGGATGGTGGACGGGTTGGAGACACGCTCTCGTCGTAAAGCCCTGTTATTCACCGGATTTGCTGAGGCCGACAAGGAGGACTGCAAGGCTCTGGTGCTGGACATACTGCACAGTAAACTGGCACTGCCGAATATTACTGCCTCCTCCATCAAAGCATGTCATAGGCTGGGGTCATCGAGCAAGGGTCCCACGCGCAGCAGGCCAGTATTGGTGAGGTTCTCCAATGTGGATCACAAGTCTGCGGTCTGGCGGGCGAAATCTGCCTTGAGGGGCTCCATGGTTACAGTCAAGGAGTTCTTAACCAGAACTAGACAGGCTGTGTTTGGTTTGGCGCGTTCGCACTTCGGGATGCAGGCATGCTGGACTCAGGATGGGATCATCATTGTCAGGTCGCCCGACGGAGCACGGCACAAAGTTTCTTCCTTGGAGGAACTCAATCCCTTGGTGGCGAAGTACCCGAAGAAATCTAGGGAATTAACTGCTGCAGTAGGGAGCAGGACAGGTATCGAAGTGCGTAGAAATCAGTAATATATTTACACTATATATACTATTCACACGATATACACTATTTACACGATAAACACTATTAATTACACCATTTACTCTACACTATTTACACGGGCCACATAATTTTACGTAAACATATTTCTATATTGCACGTCTACCCACTTAATGTTTTTTATTTTATATTTTATGTTTTTGTAGAATGATTGTGAGGGTATATGAATAGTTTTTTTTTTCTTTTTTGTATGTAAATGTTTTGATTTTGTAATAATGTCACTGTCGCCCGACCGTCATTTATGATAAATATATATATATTCTTGTAATGTTAATGTGTCGTCATATGTTCCGCTGTAGGTACAATGTTTGATTTGTGTTTTGTCAATTGCGTCTTGTTATTGCTAAATGTAACTTTTTCTAGTATCTTTTCGTTCCATGTTTGTTTTGTGTTTTGTCAACGTATTTTCGTTATTGCTTATTGTAACTGCTTCAAGTATCCTTTTTTCGTTTGTGTTTGTTTTTTTTTTTTTTTTTCATGTTTAATTGTTTCTCTTTTATGATGTTATATAGGTAGTAGTGGTATATATGTATATTATGCTGGTGCGGCTGGTGGGTGGTGCACAGATAGTGGTGTTGCACCGTCAGGTATTATTTAATTGTATTTTTGTTAAGTATTTATATTATTTTTATTTTATGTCTTCCAACGATGATTCTTTTCACTCGGCCGCTGAATCCGTTATCTCTTCCGCTAATGCAAGTTTCACTTCCTTGACCGACACCCTTGGTGACTTTGTGCGTCGGAGCTTTGATCGACAAAATAATAATTTATTTAATGTCTGTCATATTAATGCACAGAGTGTGCCAAGTCACTACGGTGAATTACTTGACACTTTTTCTGACGCCAATGTCCACGCCGTGCTGGTTTCGGAGAGTTGGCTCAAACCTCATCTGCTCTCTACCACCTACCCTCTTCCCGGCTTCATCCTTATCCGCAACGATAGAATTGGAAAGGGAGGAGGTGGTGTCGCCATCTATCTCCGTAGTGATTTCCCTTTCAAAATCGTTGCCTCTTCTCCTTCACCCTATAGTGCTTCTGCTGAGTACCTCTTTCTGGAAATCTATGTCAAAGGTGTCAAGACCCTACTTGGTGTAGTCTACTGTCCGCCGGCTGTTGACTACTTTTCCAACCTTGAATTGGCACTGGAATCGATAGGGTCAGAGTATGCACATTGTGTCGTCATGGGTGATTTTAACACAGACCTTAGTCATCCATCCCCTCGTTCCCATAAACTCCTTCACATCATTGAGTCCGTCAGTCTCCATGTTCTTCCATTGCAGCCCACTCATCTCAATGCCTCAGGCGATGACACGTGGCTCGACTTAATCCTTACATCCACTCCTTCCCTTGTTTCCTCTCATGGTCAGTGTCCTGCACCTGGCTTTTCCCACCATGACCTCATTTTCCTCTCATATGTCCTAAAACCACCTAAACATCTCCCTAAAGTTCTGCACATACGTTGTTTTGCACGTTTGGATGTTGAGAAGCTGCGTCGGGATGCTTCGGAACTTAATTGGGATCATCTTGCAGCGGCAATAGGGGTTGACGACAAACTGCGTATTTTCAATCGGACGATCCTTGCCCTCTACGACAGACATGCTCCTGTAAAGAGAGTAAAGCTTAGGCGTCCACCTGCTCCATGGTTGACGACGGAGGTACGTATGGCGATGGGACGCAGGGATCGGGCCTTTCGTAAATTCAAAAAGAATCGCTGTGAAGAAAATAAGTGCCTCTTCAGAGCTGCAAGAAATCGGTGTAATCAGATGATACGTAACGCCAAACGCCGCCATATTCTCGAAAACATTTCTGCCTCTTCTCCTGCCGATATCTGGAAATTCCTCGGAACTCTTGGTATTGGTAGGAATCGTCATGTGGATTTCCCCAAGACGATTGGTCTGGATGAAATCAACCGTCATTTCACAACCACTTACCATTTGGATCCCCTTATCCTGTCTCAGACGGTTGATACCATTACTAGCCTACCCGGTCCTATCATAGAACCATTTCACTTTTCTCCAGCCGCCGAGGATGAAATTAAAAAGATTATCCTGTCCATAAAATCTAAGGCTGTGGGCCATGATGACATTAGTCGTTACATGGTCACCTTGCTCCTCGACCTTCTTCTCCCACCTATTACCCATATTATCAATTTTTCTCTTGATTCCGGTCAATTCCCATCCATGTGGCGTATGGCCTACGTACGTCCACTTCCTAAAATTTCAAATCCCTCCCTACCTAGTCATTTTCGTCCAATCTCCATTCTCCCGTTCCTATCCAAAGTGCTCGAAGCTTGCGTTCACAAGCAGTTTTCGGCATTTATTCACCGAAACAATCTTATAAGTTCACTCCAGTCTGGATTCAGACCTGGCCACAGTACTACCACCGCACTCCTTAAAGTGACCGGTGACGTTAGAGAAGCAATGGAGGATACTAAGGTCACTGTGCTAGTATTAATTGATTTCTCCAATGCCTTTAACGCTGTCAGTCATGATATACTCCTATCGATCCTCTCCCATCTTATGGTTTCTTCCGAGGCGCTGGAATGGTTCTCCTCTTATCTTCGGGGACGTCAGCAGTCGGTTCGTGTCGATGAGACTTCGTCGAATTGGCGTGACCTGGATGCTGGTGTTCCACAGGGCGGTATTCTATCTCCATTATTATTTTCCATCTTCATTAATTTTATAACTCACTGTCTTCGGTGTTCGTATCATCTTTATGCCGACGATCTCCAACTATATACATCGGCGCGGATCGAAGATTTATCTGACGCCATAGAAGATGTAAACCGGGACTTGAATGCTATCAGGGATTGGTCTGACAGATTTGGGGTGTCCGTAAACCCGACAAAATGTCAGGCCACTATTATTGGAAGCCCGCGCATGATGGGTAGAGTGGCGGTTGGCTCTATTCCCCCGATTATTTTCAATGGTTCCGTCATTCCCATTAGCTCTAGAGTGAAAGATCTCGGTTTGCATCTTGACTCGACACTTAGCTGGCAAAGTCAGAGAGCCAGCGGTACTTTGCGATCCTTGTATCGTTTGAGGAGGTTTTTGCCAGCCAAAACGAAAACTATGCTTGTGCAGACTTTAATTTTCCCAGTGGTTGACTATGGTGACGTGTGCTGCTTTGACTTGAACGCGGTCTTACTTGATAAGCTAGATAGGGTCTTGAACAACTGTATTAGATTCATATTTAACCTCAGAAAGTATGACCATGTGTCGAACTACAGATCTGAGCTAAAATGGTTGCCGATTCGCCAGAGGAGAAGTTTACGCGCATTGACCACGCTTTTCACCCTACTCAATTCACCCACCCCTCCTTCCTATCTTTTATCTAAATTCCAATATCTATGTTCTTCACATGCTCGGCATCTGCGTTCTTCCAATAATCTCCTCTTGCTTTGTCCTTCTCATACTACTGATTTTGTTCACTCTTCCTTCAATATTCAGTCCATTCTTCTCTGGAACGCGCTTCCTCTCGAGATCAGGACGGCTACAAGTCGGTTTGCATTCAAGCGGAAATTGCGGATTTATTTTCAGCGCAACTAAGAAGAGTCGTCTCACTTTCTTCTTTCCTGTTACTTCATAAATATATATTTTATATAAGTATATATTATATTCAATATATATGTACGTGTATTTTATATATTTTAGTATGTTAATAACAACTTTTTCTTTTTAAATTGATTAAACAATGCACCTGCCTTGTTATCTCTTCACCACCCTTGGTTGACTGGTAGAGAATGCCTAAGGCATTAAGTCCGCCTTTGTACCTTTTTGTGCATGAAGTCTAAATAAATAAATAAATAAATAAAGAATAAAAAACATAAATAACACAACAAAGAAATACAATTTTTATAATAAGATATGAGAAAACCTAAAATGTCATGTTGACAAGAGCCGCCGCCGCAAGAAAAGCACGCCCACCATCTCCGGCCTCGTCACCCAGCTCTGCCTCGCCGCCGCCGGAACCCAGCCCCACCGTGAGTGCTATGTCACCGGCCGTGGCAGTTGCGTCGAACTCGAACGACGAGTACTTCTCGCCACCGATGACACCACCACCTGCGCGTCGACGGGGAGGACGCCGGCCGCCGGACCACTAAGGAACTCGAGGCCCACCGGTCTCTGATAGGGTCCCAGCACCCGGCGGAAGTGTGCAGCGCATGAGATGGACACAAACATTCAATGAAAATGTCATGCGCGCATACTTTGGGGCAACAGAGGGAGGAAACAACCTGACCGCGTACCGTGTCCGGATGCTCTCTTTGTTTCAGGTGCTTGAGCCAGCCGTCAACGTTTCGGCCCAACGACTTTCGGATCAGGTGCGGGTCATCCAGCGTAATCGTATGTTGGATGATACTGTGCTTGATCGCCTCCGAACAGAAATGGGTAACCGTGTCACTGCCCCATCGTCGCAGGCTGTGGTACTACCACAGTCCAACCACGCTGTCGAGGAGAGTAGTGACAGGGTTACAAACGTAAGTACCCAGTGCAATGAGAAATTGAGGAGTGCTTTGGAGTGTGCTATTCGGGAGTATCGCTACATTCCACCCAAACTTAGGCCACGATTACCTCGTTTGCCTATGCATAACAAAAATAGGGCGCTGGTGGCTGTTCTGGATTAGCAGTTGTCAAACTATTTTGATGACTGCGAAGACCTCACTGATACACATTCGGTCATGTACTGCGCGGCTGTAGCGGCATGTCGTGTAGCTTACGTCAAATTTGTAGATGACGGAGCTACACGACCAAAACCAGCCGTACCGGCTTGGCAGTGCAGGATCGAAAGTCCTATTGGTGGGGCCAGAGCAATCATCGACAAACTAATTTGTTTTAGGGAGGGCAATAATCGCCCAAGAGTGACGCGCTTTGTGAGACGGGCGTTTTCGGGGACTGATGTCAGCCCCCGAGACTATATATCCCATGTCGCAGATTGCATCGACTTCCTGAAACAAAAAGTGTTTGCATGGGCAAACCGTATTCATAGGTATAGGCGGAGAGTGAAGCGATACACCCAGAATCGTACATTCCAAAGTAACGAAAGGTGGGTTTAACGGGCTTGGGAGTGACCCGACCAAGGTGTGACTGATACGCGCCTGCCGGATGATGATGTGTTCATTCTGGCGCAGCATCTGGTCGGTGCCTGTCAGTCACACCGAAGGTGAATGGACTCGGGAGGACGAACGAGCGTGCGATGCAATACAAGAAATG
Source organism: Orthosia gothica (assembly GCA_949775005.1). Classification (NCBI taxonomy): domain Eukaryota; kingdom Metazoa; phylum Arthropoda; class Insecta; order Lepidoptera; family Noctuidae; genus Orthosia; species Orthosia gothica. Next base: position 17,895,320 of record OX459044.1, read on the forward strand.
GGGGCTATCACGATCAGCCCCCAAGATGTAGCCCGTGCAGACCGTCGGTTGCCAAACTGGAAATCTCCAGGGCCGGACGGGCTGCACAACTTCTGGATAAAGTGGCTACAAAAGTCGCACGCTCGTTTGGCATCTCAGTACCAGGCAGCCTTAGAGTCTGGTTTGCTACCCAAGTTCCTTACAACAGGTATAACCCACCTGCTCCACAAGTCTGGTAGCACCGCGGAACCAAAAAAATATAGACCTATTATATGTTTACCAACGGTCTATAAGGTTCTTACATCCATTTTGAGGGTTAAAATTAATACACATGTCGACGATAACTCTATAATGTCGGTCTCTCAGAATGGATGTAGGAACGGGTCCCGCGGTACTAAGGAGCTACTCCGTATTGATATGGCCATTAGCCAACAGGTTCAGCGTTCCCGAGAGGATCTGTCGACATGTTGGATAGATTATAAGAAGGCCTATTACTCGGTGCCTCATACATGGCTCATGAGGGTGCTAGAATTGTATAAAATAGATACAACTCTACGCACCTCCCTGATGTCGTATATGGTACAATGGAGCACAGTCCATCGCTATCCAGGATGTCAAAATATCCAGAGGAATAGTGAACCCGTAAGGATCGAGCGAGGTATATTCCAGGGCGATAGTTTGAGTCCACTTTGGTTTTGCCTGGCCCTGAATCCTCTAAGCATGCTGCTGGAGAATTCAGGACTAGGCTATCGGTCAGGTTATATCTCAACTCCTTAACATGGATGATCTGAAGCTCTTTGCCCCCAGCAATCTTCAGCTGATGGAGCTACTGAAGGTAGCTGAAACTTTTAGTCACGCCATCAGGATGGAGTTTGGTGTGGACAAATGTGCGGTCATGCATGTAAAGCGAGGGGAGATTGTGGCATCCGTGGGAATTCAACTCGTGGATTCCATAAACCTGAGATCCCTCTCTCCAAACGAAACCTATAAGTATTTGGGTATGTCGGAAACGTTAGGTATCAGCACTACTGACATGAAGCAATCGTTGAGGGAACGCTTCTTTGGTCGCCTGAAGAAGGTATTCAATAGCCTTCTTTCGGGCGGAAACAAGGTGCGCGCCTAAAACGGTTGGGTCATGCCGGTATTGATGTACTCTTTCGGCATACTTAAATGGACTCAAACGGAACTTGACGCCCTGGATAGGCGGGTCCGTACACTGCTGACTGCATATCGAATGCATCACCCACGGTCATCGTTCATGAGATTGTATATCACGCGGATGTGTGGAGGCCGAGGCTTTATAAATGCCAAAAACCTTCACTACCGCGAGATATGCAATCTCAGGGAATATTTTCTAAACAAAGACGTGGGTATGCATCGAGATGTAGTAGCAGTGGACAAGGGACTCACCCCGCTCTCCTTGGCGAATGAGAACTGGCGCAAGCCTGTAGTGCTTGATACTAACGACCGCAGGGAGATATGGCAAAGCAAGGAGCTTCCGGACGCTTTTACCGGACCCTACATGGGTCTGATGTAGACCAATCAGCGTCCGTAGCCTTTTTTTTTTATTCGTGGAGAAATGCTCATGCATACTGCACTACCACGGGGAGATAGTGCAGTTATGTGGGACTCTAACCCACTAAAACTCCACGGTGTCCTCCTGTGCCGCTTATGGCGGGAACACGGGCACGCGTTAGCACTCTCCGCGAACCCGCCGCGGCTGTCCGTCACCGGACCCACCTCGGGGGAGTAACCCCCATCACCGGCGTACCAGAACACACTGTACGCCGTGACCACCCTAGGGACCAAATCAGCACATGGATGCCAGACGAGCCCGTGTGTGACGCACCCTTGGTCCCCTTGTGGCGGGTCAAGGTCAATGGCCCCACCACCTACCATTTTGCGGCCGCAGAGGATAGGGAGAGCGGCTAACGCTATACCGACACTCCTCTTCCCCTGCGGCCCCACCGCGTCCGCCATCAGACGGTGGCGACCCCGTCTAGGCCGCGGCAGGTAGGGAGAGCGGCGCACCGCAATACCGACACTCCTCTCCCGCCACGGCCTCCAACCTTCAGCCGCGATATCGTATGGAACCTGGGACACTCCATAAGACATCGCGGCCCGCCTCAGTTGCGATGTCGCCTGTTACCAAGCGACACCGCAACCTACTAGTTGGCCGCTACGTCGTCAGCTTAATCGGCAAAAGCCCTGACGAGCGGCCCCTCCTCGGGTTCCTCTTCGCTTCACCGTGGCAGACCAAGCCACGGTTACTGAGCCCCCCCGCCTCGACAATGCGGGAACCCACCGGGGGGGAGCGTCCGTAGCCTGGCTGCGTTTTGGTGACCTCTTTGGGGAAACCGAAGGTTTTGTCTGTGCAATTATGGACGAAGTTATCATGACGAAGAACTACCGGAGATTTATTGTGAAGGATGGCACGGTTGACATCTGTCGGGCATGTCACCACCCGGGTGAATCGATCCGCCACATTATCTCTGGTTGTTCTCGTCTAGCTTACGAAGAGTATTTGCATAGGCACAACCTGGTAGCCAGGAATATCCGTCAGCAACTTGCTCTGAAATTCAATCTTGTGGCATCGGAGGTGCCGTACTACAGGTATGTGCCTGTCCCAGTTCTCGAGAATGGCAATATCACATTGTACTGGGATCGGTCCATCATCACTGACAGGACTATTGTAGCCAATAAGCCTGATATAGTGATGGTGGACTGAATTGAGAGGCGTGCAATGATTGTTGACATTACTGTCCCGCATGACGGGAACCTCGTGAAAGCCGAGAAAGATAAGCAAATCAAGTGTCTTGACTTGGCTGGCGATGTTGTCGACATGTGGGATGTGGACACAGCGATCATTGTACCGATAGGTGTGTCGGCCATTGGCTTAATAGCCACGAGCCTCGATCAACATCTTAGAAGGCTCTCGTTAGGCGGCTGGGTCAAGGGCCTAATCCAGAAAGCAGTATTGCTGGACACGGCTCGCATTGTTAGGAGGTTCTTCTCTCTGGAGCCCTGACCGCTGGTAGCTTGGACCCTGTTCCCGATACCGGTGGGCCTCTTTTTTATATTTTTAAATGTTTTTGTTTTTTTTTAATTTATTTTATAAAAATATTTAAAAATGTATTAAATAAGAAGTAACCTGAATAAAGGACATAATAATAATTATAATCTTCAATACTCTTTGTGCCAAGTTTCAAGAATTTTTGCCGTCGGAATTAGATTTTGCACCTACAAACTTTCAAGCATTTCCAAAAATCCATTCTTTGTGCTCACTTACGGCACTTGAGGAACTTTTTGGCAAATTTCATGCTTTTATGCTTTGTGGTTTTGGCTGTGCGTTGATCGATAATTCAGTAAGTCAGTCAGTGAGTTTCTTTTTTTAACCGACTTACCAAAAAGTAGGAGGTTATCAATTCGACTGTATTTTTTTTTTGATGTGTGTTACCTCAGAACTTGTTTCAAGGTGAACCGATTTTGATGATTCTTTTTTTTTTGAAAGCTGGTGTTTGTCACTTGGTCCCATTTAATTTCCATCAAGATCTGAAGTATAATTTTGGAGATATACATCAGAACTCTTCAATAAAAAACGGCAAATTACCCGAGATAGCTGCAATCGCATTTCTGTTTATTGTTTACACCATTTCATAACATAACATCATACTAGTACGCTCCAAAGGGGTACGCAGGTGTAAACAGGTCACCTTGGTATACTCTTATTCCACCGGTTTTGTTTAAGTTTCATGTTATTGGGTCAATCATTTCTGGCTTCACTTTGGGCATTATTGGTACCAAGCCTATGTAACTGGTCCATTATGTACCGCAACTAAAAAGTGAAAAATAAAAAATAAAACTTTTTACAAAAAATACAACCGACTTCCAAATAAAAACATTAGAAAGTGAAAAATAACTTCAATTTCAGAAGTCGGTGTTCTTTGTGTTTTCGTTTCTTCGTTTTTTGATACCGACTGCCGAAATTGAAGTTATTTTTCACTTTGTAGTGTTTTTATTTGGAAGTCGGTTGTATTTCTTGTAAAAAGTTTTTGTATATAAAACACACACTGGCAAAATTAGCGGAACAAGAAAAATATATCGAGAAAATTATTTTGAACTGCCTTACCTGCCCTACCTGCCCTACCTGCCCTACCTGCTCTACCTGCCCTACCTGCCCTACCTACCCTACCTAACCTACCTACCCACCTACCTTACCTACCTATCAACCTACTCACCTGCCCTACCGATCAACCTACCTACCCTAATCTATCCTACATAGGTATGTAGGGTAGAATCCTGTGATCACAAACGTGAAGTGTCTTATATGCTACAATGCCAACTTCTTGCAACCCTCAAACTTTTGCACTAGCGGTGCAGGCAACAAGAATATTTGCACCGGTGACTCCGGCGACCCTCTCGCCGTCAAACATAGCAGTATTTTCATCTTAAAGCCGGTCAAAAGTCGAATTTACGAAGTTAAATAAAAACTAATTAAAGCTACACATTTTTGCAGCTTAATAACCTGTCCATCTAAGTAGGGACATATTTGTAACTCAAGTAGTTGACCCTTCCCGCACAAGAAGAGTTCCGGAACCAAGTCGTTTTCTAAACCGCATATCTATGTTCTCGGCGTTAATTATTTCAATGCATTAGAGTTTGAACTGTACGTTTGGTGTGATAAATAGTGAAAAAAAACATTGTGGATATGGAAGTGCAAGGTAAGTAGATCATTTTAAGCTGATAATGAAATACTTTGTTTCATTAACGTGTTTAAAAAAATTAGAAAAATGGGCAGAAAATTTTAATTAAATTTATAAAATATTTAATTTAATCGTGTTTTACTTTATTTGTCAAGGCTTGTCAACCGTTTATTTTACGATAAATATGTTGTCTGGTATATATTTGAGTAAATACGAGAAAAATTTGCCGCGCCTACGCGCGCCCTTTTTTTCAATTATTTAAAGATGTTAGTGTAAATGTGGGTATATTTGAGTTTATGGAGTTCAATTTTTTTATTTCAGATAATTTAGAATAGACTATTAGTTAGAAACGAAAGAGCAAATACAAAAAGACTAAAAGACAACACCAGTTGCAAAAATATAGATGAAGATGATGAAGAGGAAGAGGATAGTAAAAATAATTTTAAGCACTTAAGTTAACGTTACGTTGTATTAATGAAACGTGTTTTTTTCTGTAAATGTTCTTTTTACTATCATTAAAGATTATATTAAATCATATTACCATGTTTTATTATTAAATCAACCATTAAATAATATTGACCGGATTTCACCAGGAAATACTCCTATGTGCGTCAGTAGGAAAGGCAGTCCACTTTTGGTACGTATATTTTTATTGGAAAACTTGCTCTCTCTCTTTGATGTGTCGCCTGCTTAGATATTTTTTTGTTTGAAGAGAAAACTGTAAAAAGATTAGTGGTCAGTTTAATTAAACGAAGAATAAGCCTTGACCAAACTATTATTGGCTTTCTAATTCCTTATTTATTGTTCATTATTCCTTTGTTTATTGTTCTTAGAGTTTGGTATTACTTCGTTCGGATCTCCTCGCGGCTGCAAAGCCAGTGAACCATCGTCGGCTTACGCCAGAGTGACCTTCTTCATAGGCTGAATCAACAGTAAACTTTAAAATAAATATAAAATTATAAATAAACAATACAATCTTATTCCTAATACTTGTGTGTTTTTAACCTAGATTTGGAAAAGCCATGATGATTGATCAATGGATTATGATAATGGAAAGATAAATTTAAAACATATTTGGGTACGGATCGAACTGTAATCATTTGTTTTTTATCAAAGGGAAATCCTTCCGAAGAATTTAAGCCTGCCTGATTTTATACTTCTTACCTACTTTTTAACCGACTTACAAAAAAGGAGGAGGTTCTATGTTCGACTTCTTGTATGTTTTTTTTTTTTTTTTTTTTTTTTTTTTTTTTATGTATGTTCACCGATATCTCCGTCAATTGTGCACCGATTTTAAAAATTCTTTTTTTGTTTGAAAGAGTATATTCCGAAATTGGTCCCATTTTAATTTGCTGAAGATCTGATGAAGAACTTCGGAGATATACTACAGAACTCTTCAATAAATAACGGCAAATCTCTCGGGATTGCTGCAAACGCATGTTTGTTCATTTTTTATACCATTTCATAACATAACATCACGCCAGTACGCTCTAAAGGGGTACGCAGATGTGTAGAGTTCACCTTGCTACACTTTCATTTCACAGGTTATGTGAAGTTTCATGATATTCGGGTAATCTATTCTGGTATTATAGGAACCTTACGTAACTACTTGCCTATTAGGGAGGTACAACTAAAAAGTGAAAAATAAAAACTTTTTTACAAAAAAATACTACCGACTTCCAATTAACAAAACTACAAAGTGTAAAATAATTTTATTTTTGGAAGTCGGTGTCCATAACGCAAAAAAATGGTACCCACCAAAGACACCGACTTCCAAAAATAAAATTATTTTACACTTTGTAGTTTTGTTAATTGGAAGTCGGTAGTATTTTTTTGTAAAAAAGTTTTTATTCATTTCATTTATATTCATAGTTATTGTATTCAATTTTTTTATTTTTTTAAGAAATTGAATTACACACTGTTCCGTTGTTGTTGAATTAGGTATTTTACATATGTTTGCAATATTTGTACGTATGTGAGAACCATGTTCCTATTTATCAAATTATAGGTCTACCGGAATCTCATGGCAAATGTGGAAATAAAAATTTGTTGTGTGCAATACTGGGGAAATTGGATTAAACGGTCTTGATACTGTTTATTTTTTATTTATATCTTTAGTATAAATGAACATGAGGCACCTTTTATTATAGTAGTCACAGCGGATATTTGTGTCTATGAACTTGGTCCTGCCAACCATTGCGTAAGAAACAGTGTGTCATCGAGTATACTGCATAGAGTAAGCGAGATAGGACGATGTGACATACATAAGCGAGTGAAAGAGAGTTATACAATGCTATCTTCACCTTCAACATTGACACAAAAATAGCTACTGCGCGGGGTCTTGCAACAAATTCAGAGACACAAAGATCCACTGTGAGTATTATAGGTATGTGTAAGTGTATGAATAATGTTGATATACATCGGGTTCTTAACATAGGAAAAATAAATCAATTGAAAATAAACTTAAGTACTAATTTATTATTTATCATTTAAATCATACTAATAACTTAAAACCTCATTCAGAACTAGAAAACTAGAATACGATTCCATGAACTCCACTGGCATTTCAAAAACTTGTATCTTTGTAGTTTAAGTCATCTCTCTCCATCAAAATGGTTCTTTTTCATTGGCATTTAACATATTCAAAACCAATCTCTTTATGTATAAAGTCTGTAAACAATAATAAAATGTATCATGTTACATATAGTCATTCATTCATTCATCATCATCAGTCTATATATACTTTTTTTGTACGTAAGTTTTATGGCCTGGTTGCTAGGACCTAGGCTGGTTGTTAGCCACGTCTTTGGAAAGAGTTTTGGATCTTATATTTATTCTTTAGTATGCATTAGAATGCGGATGTAACAGATTCTAATGTTTTTTGGAGTATTTGGCAGCAAATTGTATCGAGTCAGTCTTTCCAGTAAGCTTTGCAGAGGCAGTCAATACTACAACAAAATACTCCGCTTCACTATCCCGAGATCGCTTTTGTCAATGATTTTACAAATTGTACACCAATAATATATCACAATATCCACTAGGAATCAATTTGCAAATAATATTAACAGCCATTGAACTCGACAAAATCCCGCCAAAAACTCCCGTCTATATACACGTCCCACTGCAGGGCGCAGATTATTACTTAATATTTTTCTTACGTCAAAGATTCTCAATCTCTGTTAAAATCAATATGTTGTCGAAGAATTAGTAACAGTTACATTACTGTTGCCATTTCCTTCCGGCCATCATTCGATGTGCCCTGACCTACGATTTACCATATAATAGTAATGAAAAGAAATAAAAATTAAGTAAGAAAAATATAAAATAAACAAAGTATCAAAACAAGTCAGTCCAACTTACCGGTCCACTCTACGACGCACTTTAAAATCAAAGATTGCGTTTGATTTACGCCTTCTTCTTCCCTTATTTTATGATACACATTGAAAACAATATGTCTTGGTTGAGATCGAAGTGGGTTTTTCGACGTTTTCACAAAAATACCAATTTTTCAAGATAATATCAAAAAATTTCAGCAGCGGTTGACACATCAAGTACTTTGATTTGACAGCTGACAATTGACGTTGCCATATGAAAATCACAATTTAAAAAAAATAAAAAATGCCATGAGATTCTGGTAGACCTATTATGAATTTACCTGTTAATGCTTTTAATACTTTATTTCTGTACGTAGTATAGTGTGTAGTGCTATTCTGGGTGCAAAGTCCTCTCATACTCGTATATGATTTTATTAATGTATATACTTATGTAAATATTGTAAAAAACCTATTTTTGAAAAAGAGTAAGTATGGAGTTTCTTGTGCATTCTTCTCCATAACAAGGTACTTTACCGAATGCACTGTAGAATCAACTTTTATAACTTGTAATGTTTAATCTTAATTTTTGTTTGACGTTCAAAAGTGCCGCTTATTGGCCTAGTTGAATAAATACATTTGACTTTGACTTTGACTACAAATCCGCCTGTTTTCAACAAAATTCGCACCAAAAGACACAGTACCATTCGATTTTTGTGCAATATACTTATTGTAGATACTACTCGGTCAACTATGCCCCTGGCACTTTGACGACACTCTGAAATTCGACTCTCGCTGTTGACACACAAGTCGGGACTGGGGTCTAGGTGCACCGGTGCACGGTTTAAGTTGACCGAGTTGTAAAAGTTTACATACATTTTTTTGTTATGATTCCAAATTCAAATCACACTACTGACCCGTGAGTTACAATGAAATTCAGTACAGTTATTGCCCGGCCAGACCCTTCGCATGTTTTTTTCTGGTTTAAAGTAAACCAGAAACGTTTAAGGTTAGGTTTGTATGAAATAACGTTTTTGAGCAGGAGTTGGTTTGAATAGGAATCTGTGCTTAGACTCAACCTACATAGGTTCCAGATTACCTAACCGATTTGAAAAGGTAGATCAGGTGACAAAGCTAAATGTTATCATAATTAATTATATCTACTGAATTCCTTCCCAAAATACATCACGAAAAGATTCCTCAAGAAAAGTTGTTATAATTCATTCATGTCATCAGTATTACTTTATTGCTATCTATGGGGAAACCTAAGCCTAATATTATGATTCGATAAAATAAAATACCTATCGAAGTGATTAAAGTAATTAGGTTTATCTCGAACCGCATATAAATAACACAATCAAAAGTTATTTGCACTTACATTGTTATGAGTAATAGCAACATGAAGTTCTTGGTAGTGACTCTAATGGCTCTAGTAGCACTGGCATCCGCGAGGCATTTGCATATCAGCCTCGAAGATGTCATTGATCTTGAAAAGAACCCTGCGTACGGATACCTCAACAGAGTCGGTATTCCATTAGCTGACCAGATCCGCAAAGCTGAGGGGGAAGGTAATCGGGATTTATCCCGAATCATCGGTGGTTCCTTAGCGTCTCTTGGCCAATTCCCGTATCAGGTACATACCAATTTATTTCATAACCAACTATTTCATGTGTGAAAGGCTGCAATCAGGAGTGAGGTCAACATATTGAACCATGCGGTAGCTTAAACATAATATTATTATGAAGCAATTACTTCCTCATTTTTTTGACATATACTATAATCCCTTTAACCGGTTGAATTATTATTTAATTATTAAATAATATGAAATAATTACCGAAACAAATAAAATAAAATCTTTGTGTCTCGCGTGGGTCCACGTTTAGGGCATCAACTGGTTAAAAAATCTTGTATATCTTTATTTCCATTCTCAGACTACAGGCAACACATTTCGAATATCAGATCGAAATGATTAAGTTGGTAGACAGTTTGCGCAACAGTTAATTTTACCGACTACATGTTTTACAGTATTTGGGATAATTTATTTACAGGAATTTATTTATTTCCACAGGCTGGTCTTTTACTCCAACTTCCGTCTGGTACCGCTTTTGCTGGTGGAGTTCTGGTATCCCCAAACAGGGTGCTAAGTGCTGCTCATAACTTTCATGATCACACATCGTCAGTTACTAGTGTGACTGTGGTTCTTGGTTCCACTACAATTTTTACCGGTGGTACCAGGTTGACTCCCAGCGAACTTATTTTGCATGAAAATTATATTCCCCTTCCTACAATTAATGATCTTGCGATGCTCTACTTACCCCAAAACGTGATTTCATCTAGTAAGTATTATATTGTTTCTTCTAATTATTTCTTAAAATTTAACGTAGGATTTTATTCAATGAAAAAAAAATCTCTTCAGATAAATTATTTTTTGCTTGTCCACATACCAAGAGTGGAGTAATTATACGAAATTTATATAGTTACCACACTATTGGACATATTTGAGTGTCAATCAATAGCAGTTTAACTTATTTCTAGAAGATTGTAAAGTCACTACGCATATTAGGCCAATAGGCCCATATTTTCACGCTTGACCGCTATTTGAAAACACACATTTTATAGATTCAATCAACTATAAGTAATTATTCACCAGATATCCTCGCTCCCATCGCTCTGCCCTCTGGATCTCAGTTGGATGAGGACTTCGCCGGAGATATTGGTGTTGCATCGGGCTTCGGAAAAACCGCTGATAGTAAGAAAACTCTTTTGTATTTTATACCGTCATGCCGGCTAGGCACGCCGGATTCACATTAATACCGATATCGATATTAATTAATTTATATTACATCGGTAGTACGGTCCCGCAGGATATTTTAGAAGTTGCAAGCGGTTGAAGACGCTGTCAATAGCTAGTCAAAAATCTTATCTTACTAATATTTTAAATGTGAAAGTTTGAATGGATGTGTGTGTGGATATGTTGAGGTATGTTTATTACTCAATCAAATTAGTACGGCTGAACAGATCTGGATAAAACTTGGCACAGACATAGATTATGGTCTGGAACAGCACACAAGGTAGAATATTTTACGAGCTTCTGCCAGTGGCTTCGTTCGCGTGAATGTCGAAAATTTTCCCAAAGGAATATATTCCCGGGATTAAAGTCCTATATGCTATTCCAGACTATAATCTATCTCTGTGCCAAATTTCATCCAGATCCGTCCAGCCGTGTGTAGTGTGAAGAGTGATATAAATGTAAATATAAAAAATATATAGTGTGTTGTGTTTAAGTATGATAACGATGTGTTTATTTTTGTAGTCGGAGGCGTTGTTGCAAACCAGCCGTTAAGCTACGTGCACTTGCCTGTGATTTCGAACGCAGAGTGTGCTCAGGTTTTCGGTACTTTCCTCCAAACCTCCAATGTGTGCACCAGCGGCGAAGGTGGCAAGAACATCTGCACTGGTGACTCCGGCGGTCCTCTTGCTGTTACTAGGGACGGCAAACCACTTTTGGTACGTACATTCGACCACACTATAAGAACACCAGTGGTTAGCTGGCCTCTTATTCAATAGAAACTCACTCTGGTGGTGTTTTTTGTTGTGGTATACAATAAACAGAATTTTACCTACGGTAGAGAAAGCTCCAGCTCAAGAAAAACTGTTACCACTAAAGTTTCGTCGTATGCAACGTCATATTTCAAGATCACTATTTTAAATTATTACTTTTCGATGCAGTATTTAAAGTCATAAAGAAATGCGCCAGTGCCGTGTTCAAAAATATTGCACAGGAAGCATTAATTGTCAGTTGAATTTTTAGTTAATCACTATAAATAATTTAGTTAATTAGAATATTTCCTAATATCATTGATGTATTAAAAAGAGGAAGATACGTTACGCGCTAACATCACGATCAGAAAACCTGGGCTCGGTGCACGAATACATGCACTGATACTTACACATCTGTGTTCAGTGTCATCACCAGTCCCAAACCTACAGTTACCGATAGACAAGGACAGACGGCGCTGTAGTGTGAGCGAAATCGCGTTAGCCGCCGAATGTTGGAGGAATGTTTACTATTATGAATGAAATGACATTGCATATGTGCGTATCGTGTCTGTCACGCATGTTTGTAATATCTATCTCGCTCTCACAAATATGGTGCAGCAAACATTAAATATTATTGTAATTTACAACAAATTAACATTTTCGACTGTGCTTACGAGTGGTAAGTAATCCCGTGTGACTTATTTATCTTCCTGGTATTATTTAAACACTGTTTAGCTACACAAGAAGTCATTTTGATGCGTATTTATTGCAAAAAAATATAAAAACACTGAAACACGGCACATGGTTGTGCACACAGCACAACCATGTGCCGTATTTCAGTGTTTTTATGTGCGCGACTGAGTGTCCACTACGGGCAATCACTTATATTAGTAGGACCAAGCGCTGTGAGCAGTCCCTTATCTACCTCTTTTTGATACATCAATGCCTAATATAATATTTTCTTTGCCCCTACAGATTGGTATCACTTCATTCGGGGCAGGTTTGTGTGAGATCGGTGCACCTTCAGCTTACGCAAGAGTCACCTTCTATATGGATTGGGTCAACCATCACCTTTGATAGATTGAGCATCAATATTGTTACTCAACTCAGTTTAATTAAAAATTAAATTATAAATTATATGTTTTTTATTCAAGAATAAAATTGCAGTTAGGATGGGACTTCTAACTTCTGCTCTTGCGACCTGCAAGCATAGAAATACTTGGCATATAATATTTTTGCCTGAAATATTATACAGTAAGGTAAAAAGTGGATTCACATATTTCGCAGACTTATTCAGCACGCAAACTTATAATTAAATTGTAATATTTATTATGGCAAATCTCCACCTATAGAAATCCAACCGAAAGCTCAATGGCCATTGCAAGTTTCTCAAGGTGTTTGTTACTTACACGACTCTTGCCGATCATTCGTTATTTTGAAAGCAGTAACTGTGCTACAAGATAACTCTTGGCAAGACTGGGATCAGATTTCAGGATTCTGAGTACCCGTAACGACTGTCCAAGATCGACAAATGACAAACGGAAACAACAGCTTAATGTGCTTTGGTAACCGAGGCATTGGTTTGTTGTATTGGTTAGCATGTTAGCAATCAAGTTGATGGCCCACGCGTGTAGCCGCGTAATTATAGACATTTTGGGAAAAACCTGGTGTTAATTTGTTTTAGTTTTTTCCTTAAGATAATGGTATATTTAATAAAGCTTTTCTCGAGTATTCTAATCACGACCAATTTACATTATAAATACAGCTACCGGTACTTTCATTTGTTTAGCAACATGAATTTCTTTGGAGTGATTCTGTTGGCTCTGGCAGCGGTTGTCTCCGCAAGGCACATGACCCTAGAAGATGTTATTATTGATTTAGAAAAGAACTCCGCGTACAAATATCTCAGTACTATCAGTATTCCGTTTGCTGACAAGATCCGCAAAGTTGAGGAAGAGGGTAGCCGTGGTCTAACCAGAATCATCGGTGGAACATTTGTTGCTCTTGGAGACTTTCCGTATCAGGCACCTTTTTGTTACAAGATACTACTAATGATCATCCACTACGACTACTATCTTACCTGATGGTAAGCGATGATGTGGTCGAAGGTAAAACACGCTTGCCTAGAAATAACCAATTCACTCTTGAAACCCCCAGATTGTAGCTTTCGGCAAATACAGAGTCTGGCAGGGCATTCCACTCCTTAGCTGTACGCATAATAAAAGTGTTCCCAATACGTTTTGTGCGTATGGGTGGGATGTCCACCATGTATTTATTTATTAAAACTTCATGCAACGTACAGGTACATAGGCGGACTTAATGCCTGAGGCATTCTCTACCAGTCAACCAAGGGTGGTGGAGAGATGACATGGCAGGTGCATAAAAAATAGAAATAATTATTAAAGGAAAAATTGTATACTAAATATATATATAGTTAAAATAAATATACATTTCCTATAATAAATACATATATATATATATATATATACATATAAAAAGTAATAGAAAGGTAATGTATAGGTAGGTAAGGTAATGTATCGATGGCACATCGCCGTACGTCCGATGATGAAACGGGCTAGGTGGAATTATATCGTGCAATTCCATCGCACACTCTCCGAAATGTAACCGATAGAAAACCGACAAGCCAGAAACTCGGCGACGATGTTCAAAACTCTGGAACTTTGACTTGACCAGCGCCTCATTGCCGATGAGCCTCTTGGCCCGCTTTCCGATTGACTCTAGTGCATCAAGCTGGTATTTGGCAGATCCGTCACAGAGATGAGAACAGTACTCCATGCATAATCGAACTAGTGCTTGTTACAAATTAAGGAGCTGTTCCGGCGTGATGTACCTTCTCACCGTTGCATGGATCCCCAGCTTTTTGGCTGCCAGCTGAGCCTTTGCCGCAATGTATGGGCCAAAATTGAGAGTTGATGTCAATGTAACGCCAAGAAGCTCAAGATGGCCCGTTATTGGCACGGTCACATCTTGGAAAGTTGTAGCCGGTTGAAATTGGCTTTTTTTGCTGAAAAAAGACACGCCTGGGTTTTAGCAGCATTAAACCTGACCAGATTCGCATCGCCCCATTCGGAGACTGCCTGCAAGGACAGGTCCAAGCGCTCCTCCACCATGGACTCCTTGAGAAACCTGATCTGAGGCCCGGTAGCATGAGCGTTGGACAAGTATCTCTTAGTAACAGTGTTGTCGTCTGTATAAACAAAGGGGCCGGGTTTTAGCAGATCGTTAATGTGCATTAAGAATAATGTTGCTGAGAATATGGACTCCTGAAGGACCCCGGCATTGATATCCAATCGGTCCGATGAGCAGCTATCGATAACCACTCGAATGGACCGATCTCTCAGGTAGTCTGCAATCCAGTCACATAGACCACCGGGCAGACCGAATGAAGGAAGCTTACCAATAATTTTTCATGCCAAACCCTATCAAAGGCCTTCGAGATGTCGAGGGAAATAGCAAGCGCTTCCCCGTGGCTCACGATAGCCTTACTCTGTATGTGAATGGCATACGCTAGAAGTTCCTCAGTAGATCGATTTCGGCGGAAGCCGTATTGGCGGTCACTAAGGGTCTCGTTGGTTTCTAGATATGCCAGGAGCTTCGAGTTAAGTACACGCTCTATACTGTTACAGAGTATGGACGTTACAGAGATTTATTTTATTTTGTTGGCGGAATAGGCGTGTCAAGATCGGAGACAGTTCAGGCGCACAGGTTCTCTTAGGCTATGATCAACTTCGTCCTTCTGGTAAGTACCTTATTCTAGCAATTAATTTGATTTCTTTTGTTTACCTTCATGATTTTTTTAATTAATCATTTGTTAGGAATTATACAAAAAATACAGTTTCATTTCTTACGAGTATAAAAGACCTTGAGCTGAAATTTTCTTACATAGTTCATTAGTGAAATTTTAAACATGAAAGTAACTTGCCAGACATTCTCGCTCCCATCGCTCTGCTTTCTGGATCTCAACTTGGTGAAGACTTAGTCGGTGATATTGCTGTAGCATCCGACTTCGGGCAAACAGCTTATTGTAAGAAAAATATTAATTGTTATGGAGGATTTTTACCTACCTATGCCTTTATTGCCACTAAATTTATTCAAGAACATTCTATATGTCGGGTTTAGTCAATAGTACAGACGTTAAAACGAATCGCAAGCACGCCATCTGGCGGCAAAGCAAGAACTACGCATTGGCGCGCTATTTCTAACCACTTGCGTGGTGGGGAACATAGAACATGGCAGTTGAGTACTGAACGCCGTAGAGCTAACACGTCGTAGAATCAGTGTCGATCCGTACTATTAGTAAGCAAGAATGTAACCGAGTTGTGACTATTTAAATAAACCCAGTGTATCGAATAACTTCTGTGATTTCATTTGCACGATTGTACCCAACGACCTGCCCACACAAGATGTCTTAATCTAAGGGAATACATCCTGACTTCCCGATGGTTTGCATCTATCGGCCAGCCTTGATGCGACATATATTTATTCTTCCAATGACACTTTGTTCATTGCTTCACAGTTGGAGGCGTAGTCGTAAACCAGCAGTTGAGTTACGTGTTGTTACCACTACCAGTACTGACGAACAAAGAGTGTGCACCGACTTTTGGTGATTTAGTCCAACCCTCCAACGTGTGCACCAGCGGCTAAGGTGGCAAGAACAACTGTGACTACGACGGTCCTCTCGTAAGACTTTTGATTTTTGTAGCAGTCTCAAAAAATTAGAATGATATTTTCCTTTACCTACCGAATTTTGTCTTGTGTTAAAAAAAAATCACCACCAACCCTCTACTAGGCCTCCGTGGTATATTATAGCCTACTCTCTCTCACAGAAAAGATTCTTGTGTCCCAGCAGTGAGGTCGGTATAGGCTGAGTACGCTTATGCTTACTTATGTTTAACGGCACTTTTGAACGTCACATAAATTAAAATTAAAAATTTACAAGTAATAAAAAAAAAATGATTCTACCGTGCATTCGGAAAGTATATTGTTATGGAGAAGAACGCTCAAGAAACTCCATACTTACTCTTTTAAAAAAAAAAATAGGTGTATTACAATATTTACATACGTACATACCTACATTAATATATGTGAGGACGATGCACCCAGAATAGCTCCACACACTATACTACGACCGACGACCGACGAGTGACCTCCTTCGTGGACTGGACCAACGATCGTCTTTGAAATAATAATTATCATAAAAATCTAATGCTATTTTAAGTACCTAAAATTATAAAAAAATGCACTTGACTCGTTTTTTTTATTTTTGGTAAACGCATACACCACAGCTGCATGCAGCAGGTGGTGAAAAAAAGTCCTCTCCGTAAATTCAATTATTTTATTAAATATTATCTGCAAAAACTCAACACACACGTATTATATATTTTGAGAGAGGTTTCGATCGAAGGATTAATGATGTGGATGGAGACGGTGACGCAAAAGAAAACACAGTGCGTTTTTGGTTCCAACGTTTTCGTTCTGGAAATTTCAACCTGCAGAACAAGCCCCGTGGACGGCCAGAGACCAAAGTTGATAATGAAGAATTTAAGGCTATCGTGGAAGCGGTTCTATCGTAAACCACGTCCGAGTTAGCTGCAGTCTGCGGTGTTAGTGATAAAACTGTTTTAATCCACTTAAAGCAAATTGGGAAGGTTAAAAATCTTGAAAGGATGGTACCTCATGAATTGAGTGCAGCAAACCGACAGACGCGCGTCGGTTGCTGCGTTACATTACTCAACCGGCAAAATAATGAAGGGATTTTAAATCGAATCATTACCTGTGATGAAAAGTGGATCCTGTACAATAATCGGAACCGCTCATCGCAATGACTGAACCCTGGTGAACCAGCCAAATCCTGCCCAAGCGAAAATTGACTCAAAAAAATTACTTGTGAGCGTTTGGTGGACTAGTGCCGGTGTCGTTCACTACAGCTTTCTTAAATCTGGTCAGACGATTACGGCGGATGTCTATTGTCAGCAACTGCAAACCGTGTTGGAAAAGCTAGCTGCTAAACAGCCGAGGCTGATCAATCACTCTAGGCCACTGCTGCTTCAGGACAACGCTAGACCACACACTGCACAACAGACGGCTACCGAATTAGAGGAGATTCAATTAGAATGTCTAAGACATCTACCGTACTCCCCGGACCTTCCTTCAATAGATTACCATTTATTTCGAAATTTGTATAACATCTTGCAAGGGAAAAAAATCAACTCCGATGGGGCAGTCCAAAGTGCCTTCAAAGATTTGATTGATTCCCGTCCGATTGGTTTTTCTAGTAAAAGGATCAATGAACTACCTATGAGATGGCAAAAGTTCATAGATAGCAATGATACATACTTTGATTAAATAAATATATTAGATTAAAATAAAACGACTTTATGTTCCTCCCTTACAAAACGCCAATTTCATATGTAAGGACCTAATATGAATCTCAAATCTTAACCGAACTTGTTAACCCCCGACGCAAAAGGAGGCGCTTAGTCTGTCTATGCTAAGAAACCAACCTAGGATTCATAATATGCATGTTATAAATCAAAATAAAATCACAACCCCCGATTTCTTTCAGACTCTCGTGAGGTATTAGTCCATCATATATCTTTATAAGAAAAACTTGTGCATAATTAAGTAATGAAATAAAATGATATCACATAAACTATTGTCATGCGTAGTTAGAAGCCGGGCAATCTGACATCCTGCCAAGGGGTATCTTGTACCCAGTTACATGTTGGGTTGTGGAGGTCAGATAGGCAGTCGCTCAAAATAAAATAATGGTACTCAGCTGTTTCTGGCTAGGCTGGAAGCAAACCCCGAATAATGTTGCGATAACTTAAGCAGATTAATAAATTATCAAGATCAGTGGTGTGGTGGCCATATGGTAACGGCGATTTACGAGTGGTCATATACCGATAAACAGGTAACTGTGGGGAGAGAAGCTAGGGTATGGCGTGGTGGGAATCGCTGTTTGTGGGAACAGTTTTACCTAAAAAGTGCCAGAAATGGCTTCTGCTGTACTCGTGGCGAAGTATCGAAGTAAAGCAGAGCCCTAGCCAGTCCGAGTCATCCACGTCCCCGTCGTTCTCCCTGGGACCTGCTGCAACCGCGCCGCCGCGCGTCCGCCACCCCGTGTTGCAGCTGAGCTAACGGATGCAGGGCGAAGGGCGAATATTCTGCGCCTTAAAACAGAATCGTCTCACTAGGGAGGGTACCCGAAACTAAACCGAGCACATCCGAAGGCTCCAAAGCGGCAGCCCCGCTATCGGATTAAGGCACAGTGGGCTAATCACTCGCTTGCCCGACAACCATAGATTCCTGAAACTGAAGCAGAAATAAGAAACCGGACCGATTTTTTACCGACGACATTTGGCTTGAAATTACGGACACGAATTGCATTTTGGAATGTACGAACGATGAGCGAGGACAGTCGACTGGCCCAGGCAGAGGCAGTAATGCTCAGCTACAAGCTACAGATTCTGGGTCTAAGCGAGGTGAAAAGAAACGGATTTGGTGAGCTGAGAACGCCCGGAGGCTTGACTTTGCTGTATTCGGGTAAAGAAAGTGAGGAGGATGTGCGCGAGCATGGCGTGGGGCTCCTTATTTCTAATACAGCAAGGAAAAGCCTTGTGAGCTGGAAACCGATCTCAGACCGGATCATGTGCGCCCGTTTTAACTCAAAAGCACGGAAGATCTCCATTGTACAGTGCTACGCCCCAACCAATGCATCACCAGAGGATACCAAAGACGACTTCTACAACGCCCTCAACGCCACCCTTAGGAGCATAAAGAAGCAAGACATCGTCATAGTCATGGGGGACCTGAATGCAAAGGTTGGGAGTGTTAACACTAACCGCGAACGACATATGGAGACACACGGTCTTGGAGTATGCAATGACAATGGGGATCGATTTATCGAATTTTGTCAGAACAATGACCTGACCATCGGAGGCACATTGTTTATTCATGGTGACCACCACAAATACACCTGGAATTCACCCGACGGAGTCACCAAGAATCAGATCGACCATATTGCCATTAGCTCCAAATGGCGTTCTTCATTGCTTGATGTCCGCAACCGTAGAGGCGCCGATTTGGATAGTGACCATCATTTGGTAGTTGCTGAAGTTCGGCTCAAGGTTGCGGTAACCCGTGCAACTGGAGAACACGGCAAAGTGGGGCGAAGGTACGATGTGAGTAAACTCTTTAATTTGGACACCCGTAAGGCGTTTCGGCTTGAGCTACGCAATCGGTTTTCTGGACTGGACGATGCTGCGGACTCAGTGGATGAGGAGTGGAGCCGTATTAGAAATGCCTATACAGAAACCAGCTCCGTGGTCCTTGGGCATAAATCAACTAATGCGCGCGAGGACTGGATGTCACTTCACACGTGGAGCCTCATTGAGGATATAAGGAAGTTGCACCTCAAACTGCTTGAGACGCGTAATGATGCCGAACGAGCCGACCTCAATGCCCAATACCGCCAGAAGCGCAAGGCGATTTATCGCAGTACGCGTGCAGACAGAAGGCGTTGGGCTGATGATATTGCTGATCGTGCTCAACAGGCTGCGAACACTGGCAACTTGAAAGAGCTGTATAAAGCCTTGAAAAACCTTTAAAGACCTTGGCAGGAAACAGAAGGCTCACGGAGAAGAAGCCGCTTAAATCCAGAGAGGGGCAGCTTATTGTGACGTCAGAGGGTCGGCTGCAGCGCTGGCGCCAGCACTTTGAGGAGGTCTTCCGATTGTCGGCATCTCTGACGCCTGACGTGCTGCAGGGAGGTTCTACTCCACCTCGACCTCTTGACATCGACACGGAACCACCGTCAGCCTCTGAAGTGACTGAAGCGATCCTCTCTTTGAAGGCAGGCAAAGCACCTGGACTCGACCTGATAACTGCGGAAATGTTACAAGCCGACTTAGCATCCGCCGTCGACGTGCTGACGCCTTTAATTGAAAGGATATGGACTGCTGAAGAACTCCCGGATGACTGGAACAAGGGACTTTTAATTACCGTGCCCAAGAAAGGTGATCTCAGCAGTTGCGATAACTGGAGGGGCATTACGTTGCTGTCGACTCCCTCAAAGGTCTTCTGTAAGGTACTACTTGATAGGCTGTCGAAGGCCTTTGAGCCTCTTCTGCGCGGGGAGCAGGCGGGTTTCCGTTCGAGCCGCTCATGCACGGACCAGATCAACACTCTTCGTATCATTCTCGAGCAGGCAGCAGAATGGCAAAGGGAAATTTATCTCACTTTTGTCGACTTCGAAAAGGCCTTTGATACGCTGAAGTGGTCCAGCATCTGGTCCCGCCTGTTAGACATAGGAGTGCCGCCAAAAATAGTCCGCCTGTTGGAGGGCATTTATAAGAAATACTCCTGTAAGGTGACTCACGAAGGCCTCATTTCGGAGGACATCGCAGTGCACACTGGTGTCCGCCAGGGCTGTCTTCTTTCGCCCCTCCTTTTTATAATCGTTCTCGACGGAGTCATGTCGCGCATTAACGAAAGCAGGCATCGCGGGATAGAGTGGGGATTGACCAACGTCTTGGAAGACCTGGACTATGCTGATGATCTATGCCTGCTGAGTCACACTCATGCCGACATGCAAGCGAAACTGGACGACCTGCGCCAGGAGACGGCGAAAACTGGGCTCAAAATTAACATCCGGAAGAAACAGGAGATGCGTACAGGTGTGAAGAATTCGTCTCCGATGTTATTCGGCACAGAGGTTGTGGAACGCGTCCACAAATTCACGTACCTCGGGAGCGTCGTGTCAGAGACTGGAGGAACTGAAGAGGACATCACTTCACGGATTGCCAAAGCGCGAGCAACCTTCGCACAGCTGAGACCTGTGTGGCAATCGCGGAAACTGACCCGAAGGGTTAAACTCAAAATCTTCGGGTCCAATGTCAAATCCGTGCTGCTCTACGGGTGCGAAACGTGGAAGGTAACAAAGGACATCTCGCGCCAAATCCAGGTCTTCGTCAACCGATTTCTTCGTCGCATCCTCGGAATTTACTGGCCCGAGATCATCTCTAATGTAGAGCTGTTGGAGAGATGCCACGAGACCCCGATCGACCGCCAGATCAAGCGGCGTAAATGGTGTTGGATTGGTCACACGCTCCGGAGGAACTCCGATCACATTCCTAAACAGGCCTTAGATTGGAATCCTCAAGGAAAAAGGAAGCGAGGCCGTCAACGTCAAACCTGGCGACGCACCATATTGGCTGAAGCGACGAGTATCGGAATGGCGTGGAGCGAGGTGAAGCGCGAAGCTCAAGACCGGTCTCGATGGAGGACTACTGTGGACGCCCTCTGCCCCAGCTAGGGGTCATAGGATCTTAAGTCAAGTAAGTCAGGTAACTGTGTTCAGATTTAAATTAAGTGCTAACTATCTACTACTAACTATCTACTCCGACTTGAGGCGATATACAACGCGAAATAGCAACTTTTGACCATATTTATATCTAATAATTTTCGATTTTCATTGCTTCTATTAATATTATGCCAAGTCTCTATCTATATACATTATAATATTTATATCGATTAGTATTATCATTGTTATCGTAGTTTACGTACAAGATATTGATTTAGTCATATCTATGGAGAAACCTGTCTAAATGTCCTTTTGATAAAATACCTAATTAAAGAGTGATTATCAATATAATAATAGGGCTTATCTCGAAAAATCCGGACCAACACAGCACTTAAATATAACAATCAAAAGTGTCTTACATTTATTTTGATATGAGTAATAGCAACATGAAGTTCTTGGCAGTGATTCTGTTGGCTCTAGTGGCACTCGTTTCCACGAGACACATAACACTTGAAGATGTAATTGATTTTGAAAAGAACACTGCTTACGGATATATCACCAGAGTCGGTATTCCATTAGCTGACAAGATCCGTAAAGCTGAGGAAGAAGGTAATCGGGATCTATCCCGAATCGTCGGTGGCTCCTTAGCGTCTCTTGGACAGTTCCCGTATCAGGTACATACCACTTAATATTATTACCAATTATTATTTGAATGCAAGACAGACATAAGCAGTGAGGTCAACAAATTAAACCATGCGGTGACAAAAACATAATATTTTATATATATTATAAAGCGGATTTTTTTTTTACTTTTGTACAAAATAGTTTAATCGACCATCTCAAAACTATTTTAATTTTACGCTATCACTTGATGTCTACGATAAAGACCGGAAATTAGTTATTTAGCGCCAATTATGGCCTACCATAAAAAAAAAAATAACCAAAAAAAAAACAAAATGAATAACTCAAACAAATTTCGAAGATTGGATCAAGAATGATTAGGTTGGTAGTCAGTCTTTTGCTTAGCGAAAACATACTAAATATATTATGGTCTACACAATTTTTATAAAGATTTCATGTTTTATTTGATGTACTTTGAATGATTTATTAACAGGCTATTTATTTACTCCACAGGCTGGGCTTTTACTACAAACGCCATTCGGCACTGCTTTCGCTAGTGCAGTGCTGGTATCCCCAAACAGAGTGTTAAGTGCTGCACATAACTTCTATGATCAAGTATCATCAGTTAGCGGTGTGACTGTGGTTCTTGGCTCCATTACCGTATTCACTGGTGGTACCAGGTTGACTCCTAGCGAACTTATTTTGCACGAAAACTATATTCCCAACCCTCCCATCAATGATATTGCAGTGCTCTACTTAGCACAAAACGTTATTACATCTAGTAAGTATAATTATGTATATTCTGATTATTTATTCAAGTTGTAGGTCGTGGGTTCGAGCCCAGGCAGGCGCTTTACTTTGTGTAAATTATTTCTTCACCACTGCTCTCAAAACGGTGAAGGAAAACATCGTGAGGAAACCGGCATGTCCTAGAACCAAAAATTCGAAGACATGTGACATCCACCAACCCGCACTAGGCCCGCGTGGTGGATTACGGCCCATTCCCTCTCACAGAGAGGAGGCCTGTGTCCCAGCAGTGGGCACATTAATAGGCTGATGATGTGATGTGTGATTATTTATTTAATGATAAAGTAGGATAAATTACCTGTACAAAACATAACGTCCTCGTGTTATTCTGATCTTGCTACTATACTCTAAAAAGTTTTTCTTGGCTCATAGCCAAATGTGGCCATTTCTGACCGTGGACCGATAAAAAGATCGTTTTTTTTAGTTTGTAAAAGGTTATGAATTCTCTACGCATGTGCTGAATATTGGACCGTGATTGAGGCCATATTACCAAACTCAAACTATTGACTACTTACTATTTTATTACACAGATAAGTGAGGTAAGCATAATCCGCAATCATTAACATGACTGTGATTAATCACTAGGTATCCTTGCTCCCATCGCTCTGCCATCTGGATCTCAGCTGAATGAGGACTTCGCCGGTGATATCAGTGTAGCGTCTGGCTTCGGAAAAACCGCTGATAGTGAGTGACCTCTTTTCTATATTATTTTGTTGTCTACTATCTACCAAACTTATTATTAATAATAATAATATTAATAATAAATTTATTCAAAAAGGCACACAATCCCAATTTTTTTAAATTACAAGTTCATAGATAAATTCGCTGATAGATGTCTTCTATCAGCGAATTTGGTCACGTGAATTTGTAGAAATTATTCCATGGGAACGTTTTACCGAGATAAAAATCTAATATATATATTATATCCAAGTGCCAAGATCCATCCAAATCCGTTCTGTATTTTGGTTGATTAAAAAAATCCATGTTTATGAAATTAAGAATATTTTATTTTGATTATCCTTGTGTTCATTTTTAGGATTCCGTACCCAAAGGGTAAACACGAGACCCTATTACTAAGACTCCGCGGTCCGTCAGTCTGTCTGCCTGTCTGTCACCAGGCTGTATCTCATGAACTGTGATAGCTAGGCAGTTGAAATTTAGCTAGACAGAAGATGTAACAACTGTTGCCGCTACAACTACTAAAAACAGAATAAAATAAATATTTAAGTGGGGCTCCCGTACAGCAAACGTGTTTTTTTTGCCGTTTTAGCGATGTACGGAACCCTTCGTGCGCGAGTGCAACTCGCACTTGGCCGGCTTTTACAAGTTTGCTATTTAATTGCTTCGTTTGTATTTATCTCCAGTTACAAGTCAATCCAGTTATCAATCATTTTGGAGTACCTAATTAATAGAGTCCGAACCAAATAAAATAGTTTAGGCTCATCGGATGTATGTCTAAAAGCTTGTTTGAAAATATATTTTCTTATACTTCTTACAGTTGGAGGCGTAGTAGCAAACCAACCGTTGAGTTATGTGCACTTGCCTGTTATATCGAACGCTGAGTGCGCACAGTATTTCGGCGTTTTCGTCCAAACCTCCAACGTTTGCACCAGCGGCGATGGTGGCAAGAACGTCTGTACTGGTGATTCTGGTGGTCCTCTTGCTGTCATCAGGGATGATAAACCAGTTTTGGTACGTACAGTCGACCACACCTAACCTGGTGTAGGCAGGCAAAACTTAGCTACGTATTCTATTGTTATATCATATGATACATCATAATAATCTGATCTTAATATGTTGAAATATTGTAAAACCCCAAATCAGATAAAAGTAATAGTAGTAAATACGATTAACGAACGAAGCACAAGCTCCCTTACAAAGTAGATCTTAAAAAAATACTTCTTTCACTGAGGCACGTATTAGTTTACAAAATGCAGTAAACATTTTCTGTCAGCCCCCTTTAATACGCTAACAAGGACAAAGGTTGTACATTTTTAACCCATTTTTTTTACCCTACAGATTGGTCTCACTTCATTTGGGGCACCTCAGTGTGAGATTGGCAGACCTTCAGCTTACGCAAGAGTCACATTCTACATGGACTGGGTCAATAAGCACCTTTAAAGAACGATCAATTATATTGTTTCTCAACTGGAATCAATTAAAGATAAAGATGATTTATTTGTTAAAACACGTGTTTACATACAATAGGCATGCAAGATGTTCAATTCTTTTTAGCGCTTACAGACATGTTTTGCCTTATGAGGCGTACAAATATGTGTATTATAAATTGATTAATTCACTAAAATATAGTAATGTCAGATATTATTATACTAAAATCACAATAGATTGGCCTTTATCTTAATTAAATGTCATGTAAATCAGAATTAATAAAATGAAACAATGTCAAAAAAGTAAAATAAATAAAATCTGAAATAATATAAATTCATAAAATGTCATGAATAATATTATCTAAGTTTACATTATTAGAAAATTACAAAAATTTCACGAAATAGAAAAAATTAAAAAAAAAAAAAAAAACATAAATTGAGATTAATAAAATAAAACAATGTCAAAAAAAAAAAAACACCAAATAAAATTAAACCATAAAAAAAATGTCATAAATCGAATCAATTAACAAAATGTCATACAATCGAAATTAATACAGTTAATCATCAGTGCCAAAAAAAAAAAAAGTAAAATATATCTATAAAATAATTAATTGGATGTCAAATATAAAACAATAGAACATAAAAAAAACAATATGCGGAATGTCAATTCAATGTCAGAAGGCCATATAAATCGAAATTAATTTAAAAAAAAAATGTTATTATTATTATTCCATTTATTCATTTTATATATACATATCTTTACATTTTTAAATATTATTCTATAAAAAATAAAAAATAAAAACATTTAAAAATACAAAAATAGTAGCCCACCGGTATCGGGAACAGGGTCCAAGCTACCGGTGGTCAGGGCTCCTGAGAGAGGAACCTCCTAACGATACGCGCCGTGTCCAGGGGTACCGCTTTCTGGATCAAGCCCTTGATCCAGCTGCCCAACGAGAGCCTCCTCAGATGTTCGTAGGGCTCTTGGCTATTATGCCATTGGCCGTCACGACTATCGGCACAATGACTGCTGTATTCACATCCCACATGTCGACAACCTCGCGAGCCAGATCGAGATACTTGCTTTTCTTATCTCTCTCAGCCTTCACGAGGTTCTCGTCATGGGGGACCGCTATATCAACAATCATTGCGCGACGCTCTAGTCGGTCTATCACCACTATGTCAGGCTCATTGGCAACAATAGTCCTGTCAGTGATGATAGACCGATCCCAATACAATGTGACATTGCCATTTTCGAGAACTGGGTCGGGCACATACTTATAGTAAGGCACTTCCGATTCCACAAGATTGTATTTAAGAGCAAGTTGCTGATGGATAATCCTGGCTACAAGGTTGTGTCTATGCAAGTAGTCTCCGTTAGCCAGACTAGAACAACCGGAGATAATGTGACGGATAGATTCTCCCGGCCGGTGACATGCCCGACAGATGTCAACTGTGCCGTCCTTCACAATGTATTTCCGGTAGTTGTTCGTCATTATTATTATTATATACTTTATTGTACACCACATAATAAAAAAACATACAGAACAAACATGTTATGCAATTTTATCGTTCAAGAAGTCTCTTAAATGGTAATAACACTTGTCTGCTAAAAAATCTCTCATCTTTTTTTTAAAGTGATTAGTCGGCAAAGTTTTATAAGATTGTGGTAGTTTGTTGTATATTTTTGGTGCCATACAAAAAGCACTTTTGCCCAATAAGGCAGTTTTTGATGTGTGTAAGCAAAGTTGGCTATTGTCACGTCTGTTTCGGGGGAAGGTGTCAGCTAGTCGTGGAAACAGGTCAGGATTAAGTTTGACTAATGTCAACATTTCAAAAATGTATAGTGAAGGAAGGGTTAATAATCTATGTTTTTTAAAATATGGCTTACAGCTATCTGTGGTTTTCAAATTAAACATAGCTCGCATACATCTCTTTTGGGCCTTAAACGCTATTACTGTGTTGGTGGAGTTGCCCCAAAATATGATACCATAGCGTAGCAACGATGCAACTAGTCCATGATATGCAGTTACCAATGCATCTGTGCTCAGTTCTGGGGCAAGTTTATATAAGGCATACGCAGAAGAACTCAGCCTTTTACTAAGGTATTCGATGTGTGCCTTCCAGTCCAGCTTTGCGTCTATCATAATACCAAGAAATTTTGTGTTGTCAACTTTATTAAGTAATGTGTCATTGTACATAGCTTTAATGTCATTTCCCGCCTGGGCCCGTTGCCTAAAATGCATAATAGTTGTCTTGTCTAAATTTATTTTAAGGTTGTTCCTGTCTAGCCATGATATTATTAATGACAAAGATTGATTAATGTCACTTTCATATACGTCATTATTGTTGCATGCTATAGTCATTGTACTGTCGTCAGCAAAGAGAGTCATGGGGTGGTCAATTGTAGTAGGCAAGTAATTTATGTAAATGATAAAAAGCAAGGCTCCCAGTAAGCAGCCTTGGGGAACACCGTACATAGGGGTACGTTCGTTTGATCGATATGTTTCTTCTCGTCTTGTCTTAATATTAATTCTAACTATTTCTGTGTACTGTTTTCTATTTGTAAGGTATGACTCAATAAGCATTAGTATGTTTCCCCTTATGCCATAGGCTTCCAGTTTCTTTAATAAGATACCATGATCAACATAGTCAAAAGCTTGTGTCATATCGCAGTAAATAGCGCACACCGGGATTCTCTTGTCCATATTATTCACAACAGTATGTAGAAAATCATAAATGGCTAGATTAGTTGACCTATTTCGCCTAAACCCCTTTTGCTCGTTGCAAAAAATATTTTTCTTTTCGAAATATGAATAAATTTCTTTATAAATATATTTTTCATATATTTTGGACAATATAGGAATTAAAGCTATTGGCCTGTAGTTGCCCATGTGTTCCTTGTTGTTTTTTTTAAATAAGGGTTTTACTACAGAAACCTTTAGGGCATCCGGATAAACACCTGACTGAATACATAGATTTATGAGGTAGCTTAAATAGCAATTATAAATTTATATACAATTAATGTGTGTTTTTTTGTTTGTATAAAATAACAGTCCTACGGTCTAAATAGGGGGTCTATTAGTGCTTTGCGTTGCGTTGCATCGTTGTGCGTCGAAGCGTTCACACTGCGTCGTTTTATAAATATATTTTAGGGGCATGCTACATTATGCATTGCGTCGTCGCACGCGACGTTTCAACGGATCGACGGACGAGAGACGAAGCGGGGGGAGGGTGATGCGCTTCTCTGTTAGAGCGCCGGTGCAACGACGGACAGTGCTGAGATCAAAAGTCAAAAAAGTTTATTGCAACTTAACCTTATAGCTACTTTCGAATTATCAAACAAACAAAAGATGAATCTAGTCGCACATTCGCAAGCGCGTCAGTAAGTCTCTATGGAGAAGAATGTGCAAGAAATTCCACGGACACTCTTTTCCATCAGTTTTTATTACAAGTATTTGGTAACATTATTGTTGTTGGAAAAATACGTATAATGTGAGAACGATGTAAAAAGACGTGCACGTAAAAGCGTCTAGAGTAAAACAAACAAATCCAAAATCAAAAAGTACCAAATTAAAAACAGAGCATAGGTTGGCACCACTCAGCTCAACCATCATGACGGGAAACGAATGATCCAACGTATGTGCCACCATCAGAGAGGCATTATTTATCAAATGAAGCTGCATGTACGTATATGTACGTGGTGTCCGCAATACCAAAAATAGAGGTGTTATTATGAGCACACAGAACATAGTCCAGCTCTCGACATCTGGACTAACCGCCGTTGAGCCCAACAAGAGAAAACCACGGATCGTGATTGTAGGCCTGCCATCTTCTCTGGCTGAAACTGAAGTATTCAGGTGCATCTGCGAACAGAACATACCCGACAAGTTTCCAGAGACGTACATGGGGTCCTTTTAGGCCTCTGTTAAATTAAGCCACAAATCTGACAAAAAACATGCGTCGAGCTGTTATTACATTACTAAAATAACAGCCAATCCTATACCTTTAATCGAGCAAGTCTTGTATATATGCATATATAATCTGAATTTCGGAAACAACTAAAACAATTTGCATGAAATTTAGTAAGGGGGGGTTTTGGGGGCGATAAATCGATCTAGCTAAGTTTCATTTTTAGAAAACATCGTTTTCTCTGTTTGCACCCGAGCAGAGCTCGGTCGCCCAGGTACTATACGTAAAGTCCTAATTTCCACATCAAAGCAGTTTATAAATTGGACCTCCTGCCCTGTTAGGGATTTCACTCTGGTTACCAGATGCTACAAATGCCAATTATATAGTCATGCAGCAAAAACGTGCAGAGATACCAACTCTGTGTGTGCTAACTGCGGTGAGCTGGACACTCAGTGTTCGAGTGCACAAAGAAAACGGACACAACAAAATGCGCAACTTGTTTGCGTTTTAAAAAGCCCAACAACCATAAAACGCAGGAGTTGCAGTGGTTTGGGAATAGTGCGGAGGGATTGTCCCAAAGAAAAAAGAAACATAAAACGAGAGAGTTTGAGTGCCCTGCTAGAAAAATACCAGAATACAGGCACATCAACTCTATCGACTCCCTTCTTTCTTCACTTCCCTCCGCGCGCACGCATTGGTTGGCGGTGATCTGTTCGCTCCCTGTTTATAATTGCAATTATCGTGTTCCGAAATTTATTTCCGGCTTGTCAGTTGCTTAAAACATTGTGTATTGTTGTGATAAGTGCTGGTATCGTAAGTTGCAAACGTATTTACGTCCGTTATTTACTTGTAATTAGTTTGTTTCGTCAGCTATCAGTGAGTACATTTACTTTTCTTGACGTGTGGGTAAATTGAAATAATTGTATCGTCCGTTAATCTTTCACTTTTCACGTTCAAATACGCTTATTCGTTTCGTAATAATGATGATCCACCTGATCGTGGTGAAGAAATATTAATTCGCCGAATTAATAAACCAAGGTCGCCGACGACCTCCGCTAACGCTAAGCGAAGACACATCAAAGCGAATGTAAACATCAGAGTCAGTTGTAATGTCTTAGCCGATATTAAAAGTCACTAATGCAAGCAATGATGACTATTGTGATTTGGTTTCTCAGGCGTCTGCGTACCTGACTAAAATGAATGACCTTGTCAATAACCAAGGGTCCCGCATTAATGTTGCAAATAAATTCGCTGTTATGAACATGACTCAGCGCATAACGGCTATTGTCTCATTGCTAGCTATAAAATAATCCACCAACGAGATTAAGTTCGCCAATACGGAACCTGAATTAAATAAAGTGAAACATAATACCGGTGTTTATATTGCCAAGATGATGTCAATAATATTTCCTATGCTGATAAATTAAAACTTTGTTTACTTAAAGTTGCTTCGGTCGTGGATTCTCGTGCCAAACTTCCGTATCTTGTGGCCTGCCCCACTGATGAGCGATGAACTGATTACGCAACGTCTTCCGCGACTAAACAAGCGCTCATGAAAGCTATAAATCCTAGTGACAGCTTTCAAATTGTAGGTGTCAAGAAAGCTGCGAAGTTTGGCGACGTGTTACGTGACGATTTTCAAATCAAAAAGTTGCAATCGGTCGAAGCCATTAGGTCTGCTGGCTTGTGACTTGAAAAACCAATGGCCTCGTATTTTAGTGAAAGACGTCCCATCCTCAATGGAAGACAGTGCCTTTTTGCATGCGTTGTTCTGTCAAAATATTAAAGACGAGTTGCCATTAAAAGAAGACGACTTTATTAATTCTACAAAAAATATACGTAGGCGTTCGCTAGACAACGGTCGGAAATGGATAGGCATTGAACTCGCGTCCGCGGTCCGGAAACATTTAGTCTCGACTAAGGATAAATTGTACAAATATTTGTATGACCTACAGATAGTTGTTCCGGCTCAGGGTGTTGTGTATGTGAGTTTTTGTTTGTAAAAGCACCCACGATACAGGAAGAAATTCCTAGTGTGAGGCAACTTTAAAAAAAAAAAAAAAAACTTGCCGTTTCATTGTTGATGTCGGTGTGGTACGTTGTGCACATTTTCAACAGTTCGGTAATGTTAAGAAACACTGCACTATTAAATCACCCACCTGCGCTAATTGCTCTGAGGCACATGAAACCAAAGTCTGCCCGC
This sequence comes from Orthosia gothica, assembly GCA_949775005.1. Taxonomy (NCBI): domain Eukaryota; kingdom Metazoa; phylum Arthropoda; class Insecta; order Lepidoptera; family Noctuidae; genus Orthosia; species Orthosia gothica. The sequence continues at coordinate 17,926,828 of OX459044.1, forward strand.
ATAAGGACGATTTAAATTACATACCGTCTTGCTAGGCGTGTAAACGTTCTAAGAAACCGTCTGACTATCGCTGTGGGCCAAATGAGTGTACTACTTACAAACTTAAGCTCGAACAACTTATCCTCAACACCAACTACTAAGATAATGGATAGATTAACTATAGGACAAATAAATCTCCACAACGATAGGGTGGCGACTTCTGAACTAGACAAACTAATTATCGATTATAATTTTGATATAGTGCTTGTTCAAGAACAATATGTTGTGGTGGCCCAGTGGCTAAGATCTCGCCTGTCGTGCTTGAGGTCGTGGGTTCACATCCGGGCAAGTGCCAATGTGACTTTTTCAAATTCATATGTACTTTCTAAGTTTATCTTGAACGTCACAGGCAACGGTGAAGGAAAACATCGTGAGGAAACCTAGACATATTTAGTTAATGTAAGTCTGAAATAGCCAAGTCAGAGGCCTGTGGGGTTCCCAGAGGAGACTTAATTAACTCTGACACCAGAGGTGGCCACACCTTACACGAAAAAGAAGAAGAAGAATAATATCAAAATGCGCATTTACGTCACAAAGTTGGATGGCAATTCATCGTCTTCTTTTAAATCTTAGGTTGTGAGCAGCTATTTTCAATATTCAAACCCTGTTGCTCCTTATATACATAACCTCCGTTACGTCTTGTATTCGCTCGCGGGCTGCCAAGTTATCTTTGGAGCTGATGTAAATACGTCTTCGACTCTATGGTATGGCAAAGTTCGGTCTATGGATTATGATCGACGCTGCACTGTTGAAGATTTCATTGCTGAAATGAATCTGACTATTCATAATACCCCTGACGCACCACCAACTTTTTGCAGCCAAATGGGCGAATCTTGTATTGACGTCATACTTTCTAATACAGACGTATGCTTGGATAGGTGCGTGTCTTACCGGACGCCTCTTGTCATGTACGTGATCATCGCTTGATCGTGTACGAATTTGTTCCGGTTCTTATTCAGGGTACGTCACATGTCATTGGTAATTTTAGGTATAAATGTAAGGGTGAGAATTGGGAATTCTTTAGCTCGCTTCTTGCGTGTCCCGCCAAAGACTTCACTCGTGATGGGCTGTCAGCTGAAGAAAGTGCTAAAATTATGTCACACACCTTCACTTACTGTGCTGACATTGCTATTGGTCGTGGATCTATGACCAATATACATAGATGTGATCGGTGGTGTGACTACCTAAATGAACAGCGTAAATATCTTAAAAAGCTTAAAAAACATAAGGTCACCGGTGATCCCCTTTCCATTGCGTTAAATACGTTTAGATTTGGAAGGTCCCGCTACAGAGCATCGGTGGAAAAATCTTAGGGTAATTTATTGCGTAAAATAGTAGAAAAATTAGGTAAAGAAGGTCCGTGGTTTCCTTTTTATCATGAGTTTAAAGCCGATCGATCAGTCGATCTCGCTTTTGTTTAGATCATTAAAATAAATAATAAACACTGTCGGTATTGAGGAAACAACTGAAGTTTTGCTGAATACTCTTATACTTGATGACTTGGGTGGGCAGCTGTACCACCTCAATCACCAGCGTCAGACCTTCCATCCACTGACGAATGTATTAACGTTGTCAAGAGGGTACCACTCAACTAGTCATCTCGTGAAGATAAAATATCTAATCCGATTATTAAAGAAGCGTGTAGAACAGCCAGTGATGCGATTTTAGTCGTTTAAAACCGTTGTATTGCGAAGGGCGTATTTTCTCGTATAAGGTGACGCGGCTATATACGAATCATCCCGAAAAGGGACGACAAAACCCCGGATGACCCAAAGGCCTACCTGCCCATAACATTACTTCAATTTTTGGGAAAACTCCTGGAGCGCCTTATCGTTCCATCTTTGCTTCTGGACGGATCAAAATTTTATAACAATCAATTATAGTTGTTCCGGCTCTGGGTGTTTGTGTATGTTAGTTTATATGTTTGTAAACGCACCCACGATACAGGAAGAAATGCCTAGTGTGGGGCAAGGTTTTATCTTAGATATGCCATTTATCAAGTCAAGCTCTTTTTCTCAGGACCGCGTGGACGTATCAAGTTGAAATTAATATAGTTTCATCTACAATCCATTGCAAATCTGAAAAAAATAAAACCCCTAAACCAACGAACCAACCATTATATTCAAACATTGTAAAGTGTTACCTGTTCTAGCCCGCGCTCAGTACCTGTTCCTCATAGAACACTTTGATAATACTGTCATTCAAGTTCCAGTAAGATATAATGTGTATACTCGACAAGCAAAATCAAAATCTTTACAAGTACCACGCAAAATATTTTTTATGGTAGACGCACTGCATCTGCCATAATACCAAATTTATTAAACCCTTAGACATTAGAGACTCAATGAACAGAAAAAATGTGAAGCGCAAGCTGAAACAACATTACATCGACCTGATTACACCTTAATTTGCTAATAGTGCGTTGATCAAATTCCAGACCATGGCATGCTAAGATAGACCCCAGGATTCTTATGGTTTGCTTTGTGTAATCCTAAGGACAACTTGTTTTTATAAATAAATAAAATAAATAAATAATAAATAAACGCAATCAAAACTTACGGCCGTATAAGCCGATTTTTTTAATTAATATTAGTTTATATTTGAGACTTAGGAACGTGGGGATCGGCACAAGAAAAGAGAGAAGTATGCTCAGCAATGGGTGAAGTCATCATCATTCAACAGATCCACAGCCCGTGTGGATGATGATGATTTAAGTCTCACAAAGGAATCAAAATATAAAGGGTACTTTCTGTTGACCAGAATCATGAAATTTGGCAAGAAGCAATGTCTTATAGCACAAGTAAAAGAAGAAAGGACATGGCCAGAATTTATATAGAGCTGTGCCCTAACAAAAAATATTCATGTACATTGACATATAGTACGTCGTATTAAAGCTTAGAGTTATGGTTTTACAATAGTTTAAGTTTTATGATCATAGAAGAAGCGAGAGACACTCTAAAAAGGAAACAAAAAAAAATCTTGGTCATTTTGAATAGCAATGATGTCGTTAGGTGGTACGTGTGTTAGTTGACAGTGACAGTTGACAATGACTGTTGAAAATGACAGTTGACAATGGCAGTAACATATGAGTAATTGAGCGCCTTTCAGAATTTATGAAAATAGAAAATGTATGAGACACTCTCACTGCCGGTGTTCCAAGCATTTTCATAGAATAACGCTTCGACAGTCGGCTAATGAAAAACAATCAAAATACCAATAACGTAATCACATTGATGTAAGCAGGAAATATACTGTCCTTTGAAATATCGTGTTAGGGCAGGCTGCGATAGCGCGGAAGATCTCGTCGTTTACTTATATTACTGGGATATTATGAAAATTATAAATTATACATCCTCATAGCGACTTAGCAAAAAATATACAATTGAATATGCAACAAAACACTAAAATAGAACTGTAACAGTAACTGTCTTTATCTGTATTTTGCAACTGCGGTGCTAAAGATGTTACAATATGCCTTCGCATTCGAGTAGTGGCCACACTACAATTCAGGCACATTGACATCATGAAATCGTGACTCGTGAGCGTCCGAATCCAAATGGTAAACAAACAAGTCCAGTAAGCACAGCACTAATATTCACGAAGAAGCATAAACGATAGCGTGGGGTTAAGCTAAAATATCCAACAGAATAGCAAACAAGAACACGTGATATGATCAACGCAAGACTACACCACAGATTAGACTCCACCAGTGCAGTGCGCGCGCGTAGAAACGTCATAATGACTCGTTCGACGTTCGGATACACACTGAAATATATTGTCGATGCATTCAGCATTATGGTGACGCGCGGTAGCTTGAAAAATGGTGTCTACGATATTCATAAAACCTTACCTTTTATTTTAGTGGTATTTATCTTAGCAATACGATTCATGCAGTTGTAGTTGTTTTATTTTTTAATCAGGCGTACTTCGGTAACAGTTTATGTCTTATACGTGTATCCAAACACAAATGCATTACACAGAAACCGCAAAAAAACAATTAACATACAAATATTTTGGATTTTTTTGTCGCCTGTTCTATAGTAATGTATAGGTCTACCAGAATCTCATGGCATTTTTAATTATTTTTTAATTGTGATTTTCATATGGCAATGTCAATTGTCACCTGTCAAATCAAAATACTTGATGTGTCAACCGCTGCTGAAATTTTTTGATATTATCTTGAAAATTTGTTATTTTTGTGAAAATGTCGAAAAACCCACTTCGATCTCAAGCGAGACATATTGTTTTCAATGTTTAGGTATCATAAAATAAGGTAAGAAGAAGGCGTAAATCAAACTCAATCTTTGATTTTAAAGTGCGTCGTAGCGTGGACCGGTAAGTTGGACTGACTTTTTTTGATACTTTTAGTTTATTTTATATTTTTCTTACTTAATTTTTATTTCTTTCCATTACTATTATATGGTAAATCGTAGGTCAGGGCACATCGAATGATGGCCGGAAGGAAATGGCAACAGTAAGGTAACTGTTACTGATTCTTCGACAAGATATTGATTTTAACGGAGATTGAGAATCTTTGACGTAAGAAAAATATTAAGTAATAATCTGCGCCCTGCAGTGGGACGTGTATATAGACGGGAGTTTTTGGAGGGATTTTGTCGAGTGAAGTTCAGTGTGTTAATATTATTTGCAAATTGATTCCTAGTGGATATTGTGATATATTATTGGTGTAGTTTTGTGTCTCAACTGTCTACGCAACTGGACAATTTGTAAAATCATTGCCAGAAGCGATCTCGGGATAGTGGAGCAGAGTATTTTATTGGATAATTGACTGCCTCTGCAAAGCTTACTGGGAAGACTGACTCGATACAATTTGCTGCCAAATACTCCAAAAACATTAGAATCTGTTACATCCGCATTCTAATGCATACTAAAGAATAAATATAAGATCCAAAACTCTTTCCAAAGACGTGGCTAAAAGGTCCTAGCAACTAGGCCATAAAACTTACATAAAAAAAAGTATATATAGACTGATGATGGTGAATGACTTTAAGTAAGATGATACATTTTATTATTTTTTACAGAATTTATACATAAAGAGATTGGTTTTGAATATGTTAAATGCCAATGAAAAAGAACCATTTTGATGGAGAGAGATGACATAAAACTACGTATTCTAGTTTTCTAGTTCTGAACGAGGTTTTAAGTTATTAGTATGATTTAAATGATATATAATAAATTAGTACATAAATTAATATTCAATTGATTTATTTTTCCTATGTTAAGAACCCTATGTATAACAACATTATTCTTACACATACCTATAATACTCACAGTGGATCTTTGTGTCTCTGAATTGGTTGCAAGACCCTGCGCAGTAGCTATTTTTGTGTCGAATGTTGAAGGTGAAGATAGCATTGTATAACTGTCTCTTTCACTCGCTTATGTATGTCACATCGTCCTATCTCGCTTACTCTATGCAGTATACTCGATGACAAACTGTTTCTTACGCAATGGTTGGTAGGGCCAAGTTCAAATACACAAAGATCCGCTGTGACTACTATAATATAGGTACCTCATGTTCATTAATACTAAAGACATAAATAAAAATTAAACAGTATCAAGATCGTTTAATCCAATTTCCCCAGTATTGCACACAACAATTTTTTATTTCCACATTTGCCATGAGATTCCGGTAGACCTGTAATTGATGCCATTAATTTTAATTTATTTTACAAGTAATTTTCACATATTAATAACTGCTGTACATTACGTATTCTGAATTGATTCGTAGGGCAGAATCTGGCCATGTCTTTTAAACCGAAAACTTGTTACTATAGGTCTACCGGAATCTCATGGCAAATGTGGAAATAAAAATTCGTTGTGTGCAATACTGGGGAAATAGGATTAAACGATCTTGATACTGTTTAATTTTTATTTATGTCTTTAGTATTAATAAACATGAGGTACCTATATTATAGTAGTCACAGCGGATCTTTGTGTCTTTGAACTTGGTCCTGCCAACCATTGCGTAAGAAACAGTTTGTCATCGAGTATACTGCATAGAGTAAGCGAGATAGGACGATGTGACATACGTAAGCGAGTGAAAGAGACAGTTTTACAATGCTATTTTCACCTACAACATTGATACAAAAATAGCTACTGCGCAGGGTCTTGCAACCAATTCAGAGACACAAAGATCCACTGTGAGTATTATAGGTATGTGTATGAATAATGCTGTTATACATAGGGTTCTTAACATAGGAAAAATAAATCAATTGAATATTAATTTATGTACTAATTTATTAAATATCATTTAAATCATACTAATAACTTAAAACCTCATTCAGAACTAGAAAACTAGAATACGTAGTTTTATGTCATCTCTCTCCATCAAAATGGTTCTTTTTCATTGGCATTTAACATATTCAAAACCAATCTCTTTATGTATAAAGTCTGTAAACAATAATAAAATGTATCATGTTACTTATAGTCAGTCATCATCATCAGTCTATATATACTTTTTTATGTAAGTTTTATGGCCTGGTTGCTAGGACCTAGGCTGGTTGTTAGCCACGTCTTTGGAAAGAGTTTTGGATCTTATATTTATTCTTTAGTATGCATTAGAATGCGGATGTAACAGATTTTAATGTTTTTGGAGTATTTGGCAGCAAATTGTATCGAGTCAGTCTTCCCAGTAAGCTTTGCAGAGGCAGTCAATACTACAATAAAATACTCCGCTCCACTATCCCGAGATCGCTTCTGTCAATGATTTTACAAAATGTTCAGATGCGTAGACAGTTGAGAAACAAAACTACACCAATAATTTATCACAATATCCACTAGGAATCAATTTGCAAATAATATTAACAGCCACTGAACTTCACTCGACAAAATCCCTCCAAAAACTCCCGTCTATATACACGTCCCACTGCAGGGCGCAGATTATTTTTTAATATTTTTCTTACGTCAAAGATTCTCCATCTCCGTTAAAATCAATATCTTGTCGAAGAATTAGTAACAGTTACATTACTGTTGCCATTTCCTTCCGGCCATCATTCGATGTGCCCTGGCCTACGATTTACCATATAATAGTAATGAAAAGAAATAAAAATTAAGTAAGAAAAATATAAAATAAACTAAAACTATCAAAACAAGTCAGTCCAACTTACCGGTCCACTCTACGACGCACTTTAAAATGAAAGATTGAGTTTGATTTACGCCTTCTTCTTCCCTTTTTTTATGATACACATTGAAAACAATATGTCTCGCTTGAGATCAAAGTGGGTTTTTCGACATTTTCACAAAAATAACAAATTTTCAAGATAATATCAAAAAATTTCAGCAGCGGTTGACACATCAAGTACTTTGATTTGACAGGTGACAATTGACATTGCCATATGAAAATCACAATTTAAAAAAAATAAAAAATGCCATGAAATTCTGGTAGACCTATACCTACGTCAAAAAATTGTATTTATAACTTACTAGCTGACCCGGCAAACTTTGTTTTGCCATAAAACACCAAACATTTATCTACCCTACCTACCCTACCTTACACTACCTACCCTACCCGACCCTACCCTACCCTACCCTACCCTACCATACCCTACACTACCTTCCCTGCCCTACCCTACTCTACACTACCCTACCCTACAATACCCTACCCTACCCTACCCTACACTACCCTACCCTACCCTACCCTACACTACCCCACCCAACACTACCCTACCCTACCCTAAGTTTCAATTTTTTTTTTTTTTTCATAAACCGCATGCTAAATAGTCCGAACAAAGTCTAAAAAATTTTTACAATGCATGTCCTCGAAAAGAGCGGTTTTCCAAGCAGCCAAACTGTGCGGAAAGTGTCACTTTTTTTCACTAGTGCTTTTTACATTCCTGTATTTTTTAAATCCAACGTCAGCCTGACGCATAGAGTTTTTATTATTTGAGAAAAGTTTTAAAAATTAGTTATGTACAGATTATCATTCAAATGAAATGTAAAATAAAACGAATACTTTATTTTACGCGTTTTTAATTACTCTAGATGTAGATTTTGATCAATAAATTAATTTTAAATATTAAGACGGTACCCTGACCAAAAAATCGGCATGAGATATGAGCGTTCCTATTGGTCTAGCGGCACTGGTGGCGCATGAATTACAGTAGTGAATACGCCCAGATTTTAGAATAAAATCTTTATAAAATCGAATTTTGGTCTTTTGAAAAAAATAATTCTACAAAAATGTTCGTTATTAATCCATTAGTGTTAGTACAAAAAATAATTAATGAACACTTTACGAGGAGATGCATTATATCAATAATTATTTCTCATTTATATGTTTTTTTGGAAGTAGATTATTGAAATATATACAACATTTAAAAAAAACAAAATCTACCATTTTAGAATCAATATTATGTAGAAATTTAATGTATTTTTATTAATTGATATTTCTTTTTAAATAACGAGTAGATAGCTCCTAAAAACAGCACAAAAAACGGCTTGCGCGGCGTTTTGCTTGGGGTACCGCCTTAATTACATATGTTTGGCAGAACGTATATTTTGCTCGTGCCTTATTGCGTTACGATGTGACAGCTATTCGCACATGCGCAGTAGATATGTCCGAGGAACTATTAGTTAATCTGTGGATATGCCGAACGCGCTTGAATAAGCCCGCCATTTTATTAATTTCATTTTATTAATTTATTTATTTCCTCGCACAATGCATAGTAAAATGTTGTATGATACACGTACGTAAGATGATTTCCGACTCGTGTCGATTTATCGAAATAATCTACCTTCCGCACTTGTAGCATAAATAACTATTTTTATTGGTGAGCCCGTTCTTGAGTTATAAAATAACAACGAAAAGTGGCATTGATTTTTATATATATAGAAGATTTGCGGTTGGTAAACTGACGGTGATCTATATCAATGTAGCGGAACAACAGTTTTCCAACAAGAAAGTCAATCTTGTCCCTCAACCCAGTTAACCTTTTCGTTAGAGCAATGTTTGGTTAAAATTATTTTGTTTTTTTTAAATCATATTTTAGTGACGTTCATGATCAGGATATTAAGTAAATAATTATTTCTAAGTTAAATAAATATCGTTCAATAGCTGCACTAAGTTTGGGCCTGAGTGCAGCTTTTAAACGATATTTATTTTGTAGTAGTCTTAAATATAGTATTTTATATTTCTATGGTAGTAGTAGTACGTGCCGGATACTACTCTGCCTTCAGAAGGTAGAAAAGGTGAAACATAATTTTTATCATATTCATAGTATCTTTTTGTCTGTTTTTTCCACAATATTATTTCATAGTTATAAATTTTATCTTTGGTACCAAATATTGATTTCTGCAGTATTTTGTGATTGATATCAGTGGGGAAAACTAATCAAAATATGTATTTGATTAAAAAAACCTAATTAAAGAGCAATTTATCAAATTTGTAGGGCTTATCTCGAAATATCTTAACCAAGACAGCATATAAATACCACATTCAAAAAGAGTTAATTACATTTATATTGTAGCAAGTAAAGCAACATGAAGTTATTAGCAGTGACTCTGTTGGCTCTAGTAGCGGTCGCCTCCGCAAGGCACATCACCCTTGAAGATGTCATTGAGTTGGAAAAGAACCCCGCGTACGATTACCACATCAAAGTCGGTATTCCGCTAGCTGACAAGATCCGTAAAGCCGAGGAGGAAGGCAATCGGGACCCATCCCGAATCATCGGTGGTACCTTAGCAGTTCTTGGACAATTCCCGTATCAAGTAAAGTCTTAATTTTATTTTTATTTTTTATTACATGTGTAAGTCACTTATCAACATTAATGAAAGGAACATTTAAAGGAAGGTCGACAAATTGAACCTTGCATTGGGAAAACATATTGTACTGAAGCCGACATTCTTGTTTTTTTTCACCAAATAGTTCGTAGACTATCTGGACTATATTTAATCCATACATGTCTTTAAATTTACCCTATAACTTCAACTTCTTCACTATTATAGAAAAATATCTCTTAGATCGGATAGGAATAAATAAAATTGAATAGTTTGGTAATAATCAATAAAGTAAAACCTGGTGTTAAAACAAATGACTTCATGTTTTATATAATATCTAAAGTGTTTTTGATTATTTATCAACAAGTTATTTATTTATTTCACAGGCTGGGCTCTTGTTAGAAACACCATTCGGCACTTCTTTTGCTAGTGCAGTTCTGGTATCACCAAACAGGGTGCTCAGTGCTGCTCATAACTTCGATAGTATTATACCTTCAGTTAACAGTATAACTGTGGTGCTTGGCTCTGTTACCGTATTCACCGGTGGTACCAGGTTGACTCCCAGCAAACTTGTTATGCACGAAAATTATATTCCAGCCCCGCCAGTAAATGATATTGCAATGCTCTACTTAGCAGAAAACGTCGTTTTATCCAGTAAGTATGATATTATTGTAACTTCTAAAAACACACAAACACACACACATAAACACACATTTTATGAACCTTTAACAGTTACCATTATTATCTTTTCTTTTAGTTTAAATTTTCGTAACTGTCAAATAAGGATGAATAATGTTATTTGTGAAGTAATTGATTATTTATATACCTATGTGGAAATGTATACAAGTGTTGTGATTGTGAGAGTGGAGGAAGACTGTCCTACCGTGAGACAGTTTAAGTACGGAGGACAGTGCGAATCATAATAATTAATCAATTAATCATAATCATCATCATCAAACATACCCGCCTTTGTTATTGTAATGTGCACCAACAATGTAACTATGTAAGTTTGGTTGTATTAATGACATTTTTTGCAATGAATTTTTAATGTTTCTAATAATAATTCTTAGTGACACCTTAGGCTTTTCATTGCATAGAAAAGAAACCTCTTGAGATATTTATTTGCTTTCAATTATTACGCTCTTAGATTTTAAACCAAACAAATGACCAATTTTCGTCTACTGAAGGTTTTGACCGTACATAGATACCCATGCTTCTTTATATTTTGATAATGATGACCTCTCTCGACCACGGATTACATTCACATAATAAAACAGACGCAAATTACTAACATGTTGCTTATTGCCAGGTATCCTTGCCCCCATCGCTCTGCCCTCTGGATCTCAGTTGGATGAGGACTTCGCCGGAGATATTGCTATTGCATCTGGCTTCGGAAAAACCGCTGACAGTAAGAGAACTCTTTCCTATTTTAATATATTTTGTACTATCAAACTATTTATCTAACTATACTTATACAATAAAAGAAAGGATATATTTAATGTTTATTTGTAGAGTAATCCGAAACTACTGCACGCATCTAATTGAAAAATTCACATTCAGTCTCATTTCTCCACAGTTGGAGGCGTAGTTGCAAACCAACCGTTGAGCTACGTAGACTTGCCTGTGATTTCAAACGAAGAGTGTGATCGTACTTTCGGTGCTTTCCTCCAATCCTCCAACGTGTGCACCAGCGGCGAAAGTGGCAAGAACGTCTGCAGTGGTGACTCCGGTGGTCCTCTTGCTGTCATCAGGGACGATAAACCACTTCTGGTACGTACATCCGACCATACCTAACAAAACTAAAAAGTAGATTAGTAATCTGAACGAGTGTTAAATTTTCTTCTACGCCATTTTTATAAGAATTGTTTTACAATACAAAGTACCCTATTCTAATCAGCTACGCTAGGCCAGCTTAAAGTCAAAGTACTACCACTGTAAAGGCCATTCAACAATTTAAACAGCGCGAGTGTTCTAAGCAATATTTCAAAGACGAAAGTGTTTTAAACCATAATTTTCCATGAGGGGCGTAGTATTATTACAATTATGAAGAACCAATAGAAATGATCTAGCGCCAAAAATGAGTACACAGAAGCTTAGTAAACATTGTACCTAGTCAGTCAACTTTTTGTTTAGAGAGCAATACCATCACCTAAGTTAGCAGGTACGCGTACGTTCAACACATACGTGGGACACTCAGAAAGTTTTGCGAAACTAAAAAAAAATGTTCTATACGTACATATATTTTTATTAAATCTTTTCAAAGTACTTTCCACCAGCCTCTATACAAAGATTCATGCGCCTAAACCAGTTTTCAAAACACTTTTTCCAGTCCGCCGCAGACACCTCGTTTACAGCCTGCTCGAACGCAGCCAGCGCATCTTCCGGCGACGAAAATTGTATCCCTTTGAGCTGATTTTTTATTTTTGGGAATAAAAAGAAGTCACACGGTGCTAGATCAGGGCTGTAAGGAGGGTGACCCAGGAGTTTGACTGGCGTGCTGTCCAGGAAGTCCCTCGTTTTGAGTGCGGTGTGCGCAGGTGCATTGTCGTGGTGGAGCAGTAGCCCGCGGAGCCCTGTGTTTGGTCGCTTGTTGCTTATAACAGAGAAAACTTCTGGCAAACATTTGGTAGTATACCATTCGGCATTAATGCTTCTTTGATCCCGTAAGGGAATTGATACCAAGTGGCCAGTCAAATTAAAAAAGCTAGCGATCAAAATCTTACCCCCGCTTCTAGATCGCTTCACTTTGGTAGGCGTTGGCTCATTTTGAAACACCCAAACAGTCGACTGGCGCTTGGTTTCTGGGTCGTATTGATAAATCCAGGACTCATCACCTGTAACGATGTCGTAAACACGCCGAGACGAGCCTGCTTCAAATTTGTTAAGCATATCACGGCACCATTCCACCCGGGCCTGCTTCTGAGCATCGGTGAGGTTGTGCGGCACCCAGCGTGATACTATCCTCCTCACGCGAAGATGGCTGTGTAGAATCTCGTGAACGCTTCCCGATCCAATCTTCAATATGTGTTGAATCTCCTGATATGTAATTCGCCTATTGTCTTGGATTAAATTTTTCACTGCTAGCACGTTTTCTTCGGTAACAGCCGTCAAAGGGCGACCGCTTCTTTCGTCATCCCCCAAAGTTGGTCGACCGCGCTTGAATTCGTTATACCAACGATACACGGTTGCCTTGGAAGGGCCTTCATCCATGAATGCCATTTGAAGTCTATCGTACGATTCATCCGGTTTCAGGCGACACTTGAAATCGTATAAAATCATAGCTCTAAAATGTTCCCGGCGCAGATCCATATTTCAGTGAGACACAATACTTTGAATTAACTCGCAAAAAATGTGGAGGGAAATTTTGAAATTGGAACTTACTTATTTTTACTTATAAATAATCATATTTTCGAAAAACATTATAACTGGCCAGTCTCCCATATATAAAAACTTTTTTTCGCAATACTTTCTGAGGGGCCTGGTACATTCCCATACATGTTGTGCTGGAGAAGTATGAATGGAGTAACTTCTAAGTGTCCTGAGTTCTTGGATCATTCAGGACACTAACTCTAATAAAGTATCTGGAACATTTCCTTACCTGTTATTTCTTTTCCCCAACAGATTGGTATCACTTCATTTGGATCAGGTCTGTGTGAGACTGGTGGTCCTTCAGCTTTCGCAAGAGTCACCTTCTACATGGACTGGGTCAACGAGAACCTTTGAAAGATCGATCAATAACATTGTTTCTTAATTCTGTTTAAATTAAATATTAACATGTAAAATATTGTGTTTTTTTAAGGTTCCGTAGCCAAATGGCAAAAACGGATCCCTTATAGATTCGTCATCTCTTGTCTGTCTGTCTGTCTGTCCGTCCGTATGTCACAGGCATTTTTTTCCGAAACTATAAGAACTATGCTGTAAATAGAAAAAAAAAACAAATAATTTTGGGGGCCCCCATACTTCAAACTGAAACTTAAATATATTTTTTTCTTCAAACCCATACGTGTGGGGTATCTATGGATAGATCTTTAAAAATGATATTGAGGTTTCTAATATAATTTTTTTCTAAACTGAATAGTTTGCGCGAGAGACACTTCCAAAGTGGTAAAATGTATGTGTGTCCCCCTTGTAACTTCTAAAATAAGAGAATGATAAAACTAAAAAAAATATATGATGTACATTACCATGTAAACTTCCACCGAAAATTGGTTTGAACGAGATCTAGTAAGTAGTTTTTTTTTAATACGTCATAAATCGTAAACTGCAATTTACCAAGTACCCGGAACCCGGAACCCTTTGTGCGCGGGTCCGACTCGCACTTGGCCGGTTTTTTTTATTGTACACATAGCAAATCAGATACGTTTGCAGGGCACACCAACATATATTTTAGTGTTTGCTTCACAATAATCCGTTGTCCACGTACACACTTGCAATTTCTTGTCACTTTTATGTTGCGGAGAATATGAAGCATAAATTTAACTAATATAACAATAGTCTCCGTGGTGCATTAGTCGAGCGTGCGGTATATAATATCGTACGCCCTGGCCCTGTAAGATCGAATCCGACTGCCGACGTCTAATGTTTTTGTATATTTTAATAAAATATTTGACGTTTGTATCTTCAATTCATTGCTAAACTGTTAGCAAGTCTTCTTTATATTTGAGTTTGAATATATTAATTGTCTACCCTCTAAAAATGACAAATCATATATAAGCTATAGTTGTTCATCGTCATAATGCTATTGACTATCGTGTTTTCATTACGTTTTTGGACATTATCCCCTGTGTATTGAAGAAAGCATTCATGTGTTGATTCGAATGAGAACTCACCCTTCCGACTCCCGCACACCAGCCTTGCGCACCGTGGCGTAGGCTCGGTCGACGTGCAGACAGCGAAGGTTTTGAATCCAGCAATTAACGCACAGTTCCACAGGTGCTGGTCACTCACTTTTCTTACCCGGAGCACTTAGAATACTAGATTAGCGAGAAGAAACTAGGAATATCACATAATAGCCGTAGACCGTTCGGTAGACAGTCTTTTCGCGCGGTAGTCCATTAGTTCAGTTAAAAAACACGCATGCTCTACTACTACTAAATAGAACAGTGTAAGTAGTATTCACACTTGAAACAAAGAACGGTACGGAACATGCCGCTCGCCTTAAAATAATGTTATTCTTTTAACCTAACTTAAAAGGGATGAAATGTATACTTAAATGAAATAGCTTCTATGAGCGATGAAAGTCTACTAAAGCCTAATGTATACTATCAATACTTAATAGGAAGGTACATAACTAAGATTCGTAACAGTAAAACTAGATAAACTTACTAAGTACTTATTCTAACGGTAGAGGACATATTTTAACTACTGCCCGTTTAACAAAGCAATTGCCCATCTGAAGGGTTACGACGCGGCCGACGCGACCCCTGATGAAGCGCGTGTACACGAGCCAGTCGCCAAAGTAACGGTGGCAGTTTATCATCACGCACTACAACAATCATACCCTCTCGGAGTTGAGAGCCGCGATCTTTAAACCACTTATTTCGTTGTTGAATGTCATGTAAGTATTCACGACTCCAACGCCTCCAAAAATGCTGTACGCACTGTTGTTCCCTATGCCGTCTAGTGCGACGATTTGACGAATCTTCAGTTAAAGAAACATCAGGTAACGGTAATCTAACGGGTCAGCGCTCAACAAACAGTGTGGGCGCGAATTTAAAACCGCTTCGTTTTGACAAAGAAGGGTATGCATTTCATCATAAGTTTGAGTCTGGTTACCTAGTACACGATGGAGATGGTGCTTAAAGCTTTTGACCCCAGATTCGAAAAGACCAACAAATTGTGACGCATATGGTGGTTGAAAGTGCCAAGTGATACCTTGCTCTAACGTCATACGGTTTAAAGCAGCTTGAACAGTATCTACACGTAAAAACTTATACAAGTCTTGTAGGTAGTTATAACAACCCACGAAGTTTTTCCACAAGCAGAATAGATATCGGTGCACAAACTCCTACGGGACGTGCAGCGTCGCAAAGCCGCTATAAAGGCTTCAGTGGACAACTCGGATCAAGTTCGAGGCGAATGGCCTTGACGGACATGCACACGAAAACGGAGACGTAGTATTTAACTATTTTAGCGTTGCGGACCTTATTACCTTTTTAGGTTCGCGCAACGAACCTAAAAAGGACCCGCGTAATCGACCGATGTCTTGAGAAAAGGTCGCTCGGGACGCACTCTAGCAGCTAGTGACCCATATCATGGCTGGGGTGGGCAGGACGCGCACGAAAACAAAAGCGCAACGATGTATGCGCATACATATCGCGTGGCGACTAGACAAGATCCAGTGCTTTTGTAACAAAATGTACTGTACGGCTTGTAGACCTAAGTGCAACTGAGTCACGTGAGCATGATTAATAATTAGATTAGTAAGATGATGCCTTTTGGGCAGAATAAATTTATATTTGGAAACAAACGGCAACAGAGACTTATGAATCCGCCCAGCTACACGCAAATTATTTTACAATGCATGCATAAATCATTTATTTATTTATGTCCTCGAAAAGAGCGTTTTCCAAGCAGCCAAACTGTGCGGAAAGTGTCACTTTTTTCACTAGTGCTTTTTACTTTTCTCTATTTTTTTATTTTTAACTACAACGTCAGCCCGACGCATCATCATAATATCATCATCATATCAGCCGAAAGACGTCCACTGCTGGACATAGGCCTCCCCCAAGCGTCGCCACATTGACCGGTCCCGTGCGTCCCGCATCCAGCGAATCCCCGCAACCTTCACCAGGTCATCGGTCCACCTGGTGGGAGGCCTTCCAACGCATCGACCGACGCATAGTTTTTATTATTTGAGAAAAGTTTTACAAAATAGTTAAGTACAGATTAGCATTCATATAAAAGGTAAAATAAAACTAATACTTCATTAAAGGCGTTTTTAATTACTCTAGATTTTAATTTTGATCAATAAATTAATTTTAAATATTAATTAAATATGTTTGGCAGAACGTTACATTTTGCTCGTGCCTTTTTGCGTTACGACGTAACAGCTATTTGCACATTCGCAGTAGATTTGCCCGAGGAACTATTAGTTAATCTGTGGATATGCTGAGCGCGCTTGAATAAGCCCGCCATTTTATTAATCATTAATCATCATTTATCTGAACCAAGCAGGAATGCTTGGTTCAGATATATTTTTATTTTTCCTCGCACAATGCTTAGTAAAATGTTGTATGATACACGTACGTAAGATGATTTCCGACTCGTGTCGATTTATCGACTCATTGGAAATCGCCTTCCTTCCGCACTTGTAGCATAAATAACTATTTCTTCCAACTACGTCGTAATGTTATCGTTAATCACTACAAAACTGATCACAAAGGACGTATTTATATGCTTAGATCCAAAACAGTGCAGAAATGTTATATGAAATCTCATTGTTGCACTGTTTTTACCCGACTGCCGAAGGAGGGTAATGTGTTTATCAGTCTATGTATGTATGTTTGTTCCTATATGGCGTTCCAGAGACCAAACGCGTTGGCTGATTTTGATAATTCATACGTCAATCGATTTGTCTTAACCCTGCAAGTGTCATATGCTACATTAAAATTGGAATTGGATAGAAAAATGGCGGCTATTGGGTGCCATATTGTGGGTGTCCAAATTTTTTTATTCTTCCGAACCCATCATGTGGGGTATCAAAATAAAAGGGTATTAAGAGGTGATTTCAAAAATTATAACACTTATATCTTTAAATGTATCTAATTCAAAAAAAAACTAACTAAAAAGTTGTAAATATAAAAACTTAATTCAAAAAATCAAAAAACCCGACTGCTTCAAAAGCGAACTAAAAAGTCGTAAACAAGGAAAAAATCATGCTGTGCAGGCGGAGGATACACCAGATTTTGGTCAGCCAGCTCGCGCGTATGTACTCGGGCTTTTGCCGATAAGCCGACGACGTAGCGGTCAACATGTAGGTGTTGCCTAGGCGACATTGAATCTGAGGCAGGCCGCGATGTGGTATGGAAGACATCGCGGCTGAGGGTTGGAGGCCGCGGCGGGAGAGGAGTATGAGTATTACGGTGCGCCGCTCGCCCTTCCCTCCGTGGCCTGCACGGGGTCTCCACGCGGGGCCGCAGGGGATGAGGAGTGTCGGTATAGCAATGGCCGCTCTCCCTATCCTCTGCGGCCGAAAAGTGGTAGGTGGTGGGGCCACTGCCCTGACCCGTCACAGGGGGACCAAGGGTGCCATACACGGGGTCGTCTGGCGCCCATGTGCTGGTTTGATCCCCGGGGTGGTCACGGCGTATAGTGTGTTCTGGTGCGCCGGTGACGGACAGCCGCGGCGGGTTCGCGGATGTATGCTAACGCGTTCCCGTGTTCCCGCCATAAGCGGCACAGTAGGACACCGTGGAGTTTTAGTGGGTTAGAGTCCCATATAACTGGCAGGGTAGGTAGGTAGTGGTAGGTAGATAGGTAGCCAGTTGACGGGAGCGAAGCCGCGGGGGTCAGCAAGTTTAGATATAAATATACCACAGAAGTTTTATGTCTCCCATTAAGTTTAATATAAAATGTATGCAGTAGATCGAAAAAGGAACTGGCTGAGAATAAAAATCGGCGTTTAAAATCAATTAGGTGAAAAAAATGCCCCGCATTTTGTACCATTGTAAAACTTTGATAGGTAGGTACTTCATATTTAGCAATAAAAGTATTAAAAAAAAGCAAATAGATGAGAAGTAGATTGGTAGTTGAAAGAAAAGTAAATTACGCACCTCGCTAAAGTGAGTAATAAATGCATTCGTGTTAAATTAGTGTAACACCAACATAACACTCATGTATTAATAACTCACTTTGCGCTCAGTGCAACAATCTACTATTGTTTATGAAATGAAAGGTTAATCTACGTAATTTAAGGGAAGGATATTTTCCTAATAAAATATTTTTAATGTCTTCGGGAAAAGACGAATGTTGAACTAAATGAATAAGTCGATCTATACAAAAATAAAATTCACACACAATAAAAACAAAAACAGTTATGTAGGTTGGATACTAAATTTGAACCTTCTTGCATCTATTATAAAATTGAAATAGGATTGCTGTGACTCGAACAAGTTTACCTAAAGTAGAAAACTTTTCAATGTGGTCCGCAGCATCTGGAGGCTCTGGCGTTGCGATAGACGAGTGTTTTAATAACGATAGTGTTGAATTACGTTTTTCCTCGGTAACTGTTGATACCTTTTTAGGAATTGGCCAACACTTTGAATCACGGGCCAACCACCAGGGCCCCTGGAGCCATATATGATTTTCGATAAAAGTAGCAGAAAGAATTTCTCGTGAAGGTGCATCGGCTGGATCATCAGCAGATGGAACATGTCTCCAGCAATCGGCAGAAAGCCGTGACAAAATCTGACTTAAACGATTAGAGACGAATGTTTTCCATTCGTGTGGTGGCGAGCAAAGCCATGCTAACACGATCTGAGAATCGGACCACGCATAAACCTGATTGCAATTTACGCGGTCACCATACACCTTCATAATCCTATCAATTAATTGTGATAACAAAACAGCTGCACACCAACTCGAGGCGCTGAATAGTGAGAACCGGTTTGAGCGGTGCTACACGTGTTTTCGCAAGTAAAATAAATGTTTTGACGTTCTCACTACTATCTTTCACACGAACATACACACACGCAGCGTACGCACGCTCGGATGCGTCTGAAAATCCATTAATCTGAATTGAACTTAAGTTATGTTTCTAACACAAAACGTGGCATTTGAAACTTTGATAGTAATGATAATTCATTGATAAAATTAGACCAAGAATTTATTATGTCTATGGGAGTTGACTCATCCCAGTTGACACCTGAAATCCATAGTAATTGAATTAGATGTTTTTCGTAAATGGTTATAGGATACCACCCCATAGGATCATAAATTTTAGCTATATTTTACATTGATTTGCATTGTTTTACATCATGTCCTACGCTTGAACAAATGTAACAAACATTTTTGTTTTTTATGAAAGAATACCTCTCATGTGGAGATAAATTTAGAAAATTCGCACTTTTAGTCAACGTATGTTGAGCACCACAAGTAATACAAGAAATCTTTTTATTCTTTGGAAGGTTGTAGTGTGAATGGTTTGATTTTGATTCTGATACCGCCGGGACACTGGTCGCGAGCGCTTGACGCGCGCTAGGCGGAGCCCGAATTCTCAAAGTACCCACTTTTTCTAAACTATGAACGGGTTTGCCTGGATATGTGAATTCACTTGCGGATTACTCACTTCTAAGAAATCTACATGTCACTAATCTTAGGTATCTTAGATGTTTTAATAAAGACAATTCGAAGCGTCTGCGTAGTGTTGACGAAATTTTACGTAATAAAATCGTCACTAACATGAAACTCCACTCATTTGAAGGAAACTGCATCACCTCATGCCTTGATATTTTAATGATAATTGTTGAGTAAATTACTCAGACCCTGAATAAGATTAAGAGAGAGAAAAGAGATTAAGAGAGGATAGGATACCTAATAGGATGTCAAAATCAACTGAATTAAAAGCACTGCTAAATTCCAGTAGAATCAATACTGTAAGGAGTCTGTTATCCATGGCCAGTCGGATATCGTCAGTTATTTTGACTAAGGCCGATACAGTGCTGTGGCCAGGACGGAATCCAGATTGATAAGGACTTAGCAGGCCAATAAAAGAGAGGTAATGAGATATCTGATTATTGACAACACTTTCAAGGACTTTAGATAGGATTGGAAGAACAGAAATAGGACGGAACTGGGATACTGATGAAGGTTTAGGGACCTTGGGTAGAGGCAGAACATGTGCTTTCTTCCAAGCTGAAGGAAAGCAGCCAGAAAAGAGAGAGTAGTTGATAATGTGGAGGATAACAGGAGTGAGTTCATTTAGGATGGGCAGAAGCATCTGGAGTAGTAGACCATCATCACCCACAGCCTTCGTGGATATAGATGTGATGGCTCGCTTTATGTCCCCCTCTGTAACCGGGTGAAAGTATCTTATATAGGCCCATTGTAGGTGCCAGATACTACTCAGAAGGTAGAAATGGTGAAAAGTAAAATTTTATCATATTTATATTATCTTGTTGTCTGTTGTTTTTCTCACAATATTATTTCATAGTTACAAATTTTATCATTGGTATCAAGGATTGATGTCTGCAGTATTTCGTAATTGATATCTTTGGGGAAAACTAAATCAAAATATGTATTTGATAAAAAAAACCTAATTAAAGAGACATTTATCAAATTAGTAGGGCTTATCTTGAAATATCAAAACCAAGACAGCATATAAATATCACAATCAAAAAGAGATACTTACATTTATACGGGAGCAAGTGAAGCAACATGAAGTTATTGGCAGTGACTCTGTTGGCTCTAGTAGCGGTCGCCTCCACGAGGCACATAACCCTTGAAGATGTCATTGAGTTGGAAAAGAACCCCGCGTACGATTACCACAACAAAGTCGGTATTCCACTAGCTAACAAGATCCGTGAAGCTGAGGAAGGAGGCTATCGGGACCCGTCCCGAATCGTCGGTGGTTCGTTAGCAGCTCTTGGACAATTCCCGTATCAGGTATAGTCTTAACTTTAAAATTATTATTTAATTGCATGTGTAAGTCACAAATCAACATTAATGAAAGGTATAACATTTGAAGTGAAGACAACCCATTGAAACTTGCGTTGGGAAAACATATTGTACTGAGGCCGACATTCTTGTTCTTTTAAACAAATAGTTCGTCGACTATCTGGACTCTATTTAATCCATATATATCTTTAATTTTAGCTTTTAGCTTCAAGTCTATTATAGAAACATATTATCTCTAAGATCAGATGGGAATTATTAAAATTGAATAGTTTGATAATAATCAATAAAGTAAAATCTTAAAGTGTTTTGGATTATTTATTAACAGGCTATTTATTTATTTCACAGGCTGGGCTCTTGTTAGAAACACCATCCGGCACTTCTTTTGCTAGTGCAGTTCTGGTATCCCCAAACAGGGTGCTAAGTGCTGCTCATAACTTCGATAGTATTTTACCATCAGTTAACAGTATAACTGTGGTGCTTGGCTCTATTACCGTATTCACTGGTGGTACCAGGTTGACTCCCAGCAAACTTGTTGTGCACGAAAATTATATTCCAGCCCCGCCAGTAAATGATATTGCGATGCTCTACTTAGCACAAAACGTCGTCTTATCCAGTAAGTATGATATTATTGTAACTTCTTACATTAATTCTAAGTGACACCTCAGGCTTTTCCTTATATAGAAAAAAAACCTCTTGAGATTTCGTTTTGCTTTTAATTATTACGCTCTTGGATTTTGAACTAAACAAAAGTCCATATTTTGTCTTCTGAAGGTTTTGAACGATTATAGGTAGGTACCCATACTTCTTTATATTTTGATAATGATGACCTCTCTCGACGACGACCTAATAAAACAGACGCAAATTACTAACATGTTGCACATCGCCAGGTATCCTTGCTCCAATCGCTCTGCCCTCTGGATCTCAATTGGATGAGGACTTCGCTGGAGATATTGCTATTGCATCTGGCTTCGGCAAAACCGCTGACAGTAAGATAACTCTATTCTATTTTAATATATTTTTTACCATGAGATAATTTATCTAGTTAGATAAGTATAGTTATATTTGTTCATATTTTGTACCTACTATTCTTATACTTACTGTAAAGAGGAAGGACATTGTTTTAATGTTTATTTTGAGGGTAATCCGGAACTACTGCACGCATCTACTTGTAAAATTCACATTCATTCTTATTTCTCCACAGTTGGAGGCGTAGTAGCAAACCAACCGTTGAGCTACGTAGACTTGCCTGTGATTTCAAACAATGAGTGTGCTCGTACTTTCGGTGTTTTCCTCCAATCCTCCAACGTGTGCACCAGCAGCGAAGGTGGCAAGAACGTCTGCACTGGTGACTCCGGTGGTCCTCTTGCTGTAATCAGGGACGATAAACCACTTCTGGTACGTACATCCGACCATACCTAACTAAACTAGTAGATTAGTAACCTGACCTCGTATTAAATTTTCTTCTACGCCATTTTTATTAGGGTTCCGTACCCAAAGGGTAAAAACGGGACCCTATTATAAGACTCCGCGGTCCGTCTGTCTGTCTGTCTGTCCGTCTGTCTGTCACCAGCCTGTATCTCATGAACCGTGATAGCTAGACAGTTGAAATTTTCACAGATGATGTATTTCTGTTGCCGCTATAACAACAAATACTAAAAACAGAATAAAATTAATATTAAAATGGGGCTCCCATACAACAAACATGATTTTTGCCGTTTTTTTGCGATAATGATACGGAACAATTCGTGCGCGAGTCCGACTCGCACTTTGCCCGTTTTAAGAATTGTTTTCTTAGAAAACGTACCCTATTCTAATCATCTACGCTAGG
Organism: Orthosia gothica; assembly: GCA_949775005.1. Taxonomy (NCBI): domain Eukaryota; kingdom Metazoa; phylum Arthropoda; class Insecta; order Lepidoptera; family Noctuidae; genus Orthosia; species Orthosia gothica. Next base: position 17,950,049 of record OX459044.1, read on the forward strand.
CCGGGATAAGGTCAAAGTATTACCACTGTAAATGCCATTCAACCATTTAAACAGCGCGAGTGGTCCAAGCAATATTTCAAAGACAAAGTGATTCAAACCATAATTTTAGTATGGTTATTTTTTTTTGTTTTATTGTTTATTATTATATATTGTTTTTTTTTACCGTACACAAAATAGGCGCTTGGTCGTAGAGTTGCGGCAACCAGCCCGTTTTAACCTAACCTATGCATAATTTTCCATGACACAAATTAATAGGAATGATCCAGCGCCGCAAAAATTAGTACACAGAAGTGCAGTAAACATTATAGTCAGTCAACTCTTTGCTTAAAGAGCAATACCATCACCTAAGTTAGTAGGTATGCGTACGTTTAACACATACATTCCCATACATTTTGTGCTGGAGAAATAAGATTGGAGTAACTTCTAGGTGTCCTGGGTTCTTGAATCATTCAGGACGCTAACTAATATGGTATCTAGAACATTTCCTTATCTATTATTTCTTTTCCCCAACAGATTGGTCTCACTTCATTTGGATCAGGTCTATGTGAGACTGGTGGTCCTTCAGCTTACGCAAGAGTCACTTTCTACATGGACTGGGTCAACAAGAACCTTTGAAAGATCGATCAATAACATTGTTGCTTAATTCTAATTAATTAAATATTTACATGTTAAATATTGTGCTTTTTATTGTACATTCAGCATCAGAGAAACCAGAAATGTATAAAAAGCGACATATTTTATAGTAAAAGTATGGTTCCGATCTCGTCAGCACACAGCAGTGCTGCCGCAGCACTGCTGCTCCTCATATATTCTCTATAGATTTATATGAGATTACATTCCGAGCTCCGCCGAAATGCCACGGCAGCAATGCAGCGGCAGCACAGCTGTGCGGCAGTGTTGCCCCGCCACCGCGGCAGACCAGTAGTGACGCGTCCGCCGCAGCCATAGTACCTACGTGAATGTTGACAAGTATATTGGCAGAAGAGGATCAATTAATAAAATAAATGAAATCTTGTCAATTCAAAGCAACTGAATGAATACACAAAAGCGCAACACCACGAACAACCTTGCTCGGAATCAGCGTGGCAGGCACCACACCTGCGCAGCACCACAGTGGCAGCACTGCTGCGTGCTGCGGAATCATACCTTATTCAATCGAGGCATGATTTTTGAAATAAATTTATAAGACGTTATTCGAAGAGCAACAGCACAAGCAGACGAGTAATTATGCTCTGATGCGATGTCGTGTTAGTTAACAAAATTATGAGCTTATGAGCACTTATAAAACGTCGACAAAATGTGCACGGTTCGGGTTGGTCGATTCCTATGGAGAAGAACCGGCAAGAAACTCCATGGTTACTCTTTTAAAAAATTGTTTGGTTTTACAATATTTCCATGTTACAGCAGTACTTAGATGGGGGGACAACGCAGGCCCGATAATAAGTCGTAAGAAACTAAAACAAAAAATGATTATATAATAAATAAACAAAAGATTAAAAAAAGTAAAACGAGATAAAATGTTAACAATCTAGAAATCTAGAAGGCCTACAATGTTCACACATTTACAAAACAATCGGTAAAGTAATCTATACTATGTATAACAAGACTAAATTTAACATGTGTCACAAATGTTGTTATCAGTGCTGTAACTATTCTTAGCAAAGGGCTATAAAGATAATTGAAAACCATTGTAAAAAGTCTTATTAAATGAAGAAAAAATGAGATTGAGAATAGTTAGAGACAACCACATATTTGTGCCGTTTATGAGTTACCAGGGAAGCCGCATGCGCAGAAGGAGCTAAAACCAAATATTTTTATCTTCAACGTAGTCCTTGATTTTATAATATGCTTTTTTAATAAGGACACGTTTGATGTTATTTTTGAACTTTGCATCGATCAGTTCTATAACTGACTTTGGCAACTTGTTATAAAAGCGTATACTGTTTATAAGAAAAGACTTGCTAGTTTTCGTTAATCTGAATTTGGGTATTACAATTTCGTGTTTACTGCGTGTATTTAAATTATGGAAGTCGCTTCTAGTTTTGAAATGCCCTCGATTTTTGCGGACATACAAAATACATTCTAAAATATAAAGTGAAGGTAGAGTCAGTATATCGATCTCTTTAAAAAAATTTCTGAGGGTCTCGCGAGGACCCATTTTATAGATCGAGCGGATTGCCCTCTTTTGTAATATGAAAATTGAGTCAACATCTGCTGCTGATCCCCACAGCAGAATGCCATAAGACATAATACTGTGGAAATAAGCATAGTATACCCGCCTAGCTGTGTCTACATCGGTTAACTGCCTTATTTGCCTTACTGCATATGCAGCTGAACTTAACCTACCCGAAAGAGTTCTAATGTGCGCGCCCCACTGCAGTTTTGAATCGATAGTAATCCCTAAGAATACAGTTTCAGCTTGATTTAAATTTAGATCACGTTGTGGTACATTTGGTAAAGAGAACTTAAGACATTGAGTTTTTTTCGCATTCAGTAAAAGATTATTAGCTGCAAACCATTTTGATAGAATAATTAGACTTTCGTTGACCTGTAAGACATCCGTATCTTTCCTATCTATTTTAAAAATTAGCGAAGTATCATCAGCAAATAGAATTATATCCGATAATTTGGCCATCATAAAAGGGAGGTCATTAATGTAAACAAGGAAGAGGAATGGGCCGAGAATTGAACCTTGAGGCACGCCCATCTTGACTAGAGACCCGGAGGACGTTGCCCCATTAACATACCTAATATACCTTTACAACACTAATAGTATTATAAAGGCGAATGTTGGGAGGGAGTGTGGGTGTGTGTGTTTGTATGTTTGTTACTTCTTCACGCTCAAACAGCTGGACGGAACTGGATTAAATATGGCACAGAGATATATTATAGTCAGGCATAGCATATAAGATATTTTTTATCCAGGGAATATGTTCCACATCCACGCGGGCGAAGCGGCTGTTAGAAGTAAGTTATAATATTTAACGAGACTTTTGATAAAGTAGGATAAATCCCTATATAGGTGAAAACGTTACGTGCTCGAATTATTTTCATTTTGCTACTACATATTATATGCGAGCGAGAGTGGATGTCAACTGACTCAAGGACATTGCGACCGGGAGTCACCGAGCGAGACAGAGATAAAAATGAGGCGCGTGGAGGCCACTGCGAGCACCGCGGTTTCGTCAAAACCGGTTAGCCCGCCCGCGCCGGCTACCTGCGCTCACGCAAAGGTGGGGACTGCTACCAGTGTCAATCGATCGTCGGCTCCAGTTACAACGTTGTATGCAAACAAAATGAGTGGGCAACAAATGGATGAAGATGGTATGCCTATGCGAGATGCAGATTCGGAATGGACTGTAGTTCAAAGAAAACACCCAAAACGATATAAATTAATCGGTCAAAAAGGATGTGCGGCCACTTTGCCGGACGGTAAATTTAAAGCAGCAGATATTAAAGTGCCTTTGTTTATCTCAAATGTAAGTACTGAAACGAGTGAGCGAGACATAATAAGTTACATAAAAGAAAAAACTAGTGAAAGTGTCACCTTAAAAATGATAAATATGAAAGTCCCAAAGAAATATAACGCGTATAAACTGTTAGTCTCTCAAAACAAGTTAGATTTGTTTCTAAAAGGTGACTTGTGGCCGAATGGCATAACTTTTAGACGTTTCGTGCGTTTTATGTACCGAAAGTCGGTAGACTAAGTAATAGTTACTATTGGACTTCATTATGAACTGTAATCAAAACAAACATTGTAAATTTACTAGTTTCAACTGCAAATCTGTTAAGCGGTCAGTGGATAGTGTTAGGGAAATCTGTGAAATGTCAGACATTATAGCCCTTCAGGAGACATGGCTTCTTCCCCATGATATTCCTTTCCTGGGTACCATCAGTGATAAATTTGAATACACGGGTAGGTCAGCTGTAGATACATCTGCGGGTTTACTGATAGGAAGACCATATGGCGGAGTGGCTATTCTCTGGAGAAAGGGCATTTTTAACGATGTTACAATATTAGAGTGCACTAGCTCGCGTCTCGCTGCTATCAGTGCTACTGTCGGTGATCGTTCGATTATTGTCATCTCTGTTTATATGCCAACAGACTCAACCGAAAACTTGCCTTTGTTTGCGGAAGTTCTAGGTGAGATCAGTGCAATTGTTGCGAGTGCAGAGATTGAAAGTATTTTCGTATTAGGTGATTTTAATGCACATCCTCATGAATTGTTTTTTAGGGAATTAAACAATTTCTGCAATGACCAAGCATGGATCTGTGCTGATATAGAATAACTGGGTTTCGTGACTGATAGTTACACTTTTGTGAGCGAAGCCCACGGCTGTAGAAGGTGGCTAGATCACTGTGTTGTGTCGCGGTCAGCTTGGCAAACTATTGTAAATATAGGAATAATAGAAGACGTATTTATGTCAGATCACTTACCATTGTACGTTGAGTGTGACCTGAATATAGTGCGATCTAAAATAATAACACAGAAAACGCCGCGCTCTAGAGTCATTTGGGGTGTAAGGGATGAATCTCAGATTAAATTATACAAGGATTCATGTAATGGTAGGTTACGTAACATTGATTTTCCACCTGAATTCTCAGAATGTGGCCGTGGGTTATGCAGCTCTGTTGAACATAAACATATCCTAGACGACCTATACGGTGAAATTATAAGTATTTTATGTGACGCTGCCGAGCAAACATATTTGGTAGGAGGGAGCAGGCCAAGGAGAGGCAAAGTGGTTTGCGGATGGAACAGTCATGTTCGTAACGCTCACCGTGAGGCCAGGCTTAAGTTCAAAGAATGGGTTAGACAAAAGAGACCAAATAGTGGAGTAGTTTTCGATGAGATGTGTAAGACCCGTAAAATCTTCAAAGGTCGCCTGAAATGGTGCCAAAAAAACGAAGAGCAGGTCAAAATGGACATTATAGCAAAGCACAGAGCCACGAAAAATTTTAGTAAATTTTGGAAATCGACACGTAAGTTGGATACTGGGCCTGGTCTACCGGTGAGTGTAGGAGGGGCCAAAGACCCGGTGGAGATAGCAAATATGTTTATGAAACATTTTAAAGTGCAGTCTCCACTGGGCCCGTCGGTTGAAGTGGCCGATGCTGAGTCTGACAGTGGGGGGGCGGAGCCACTCACTTTTCTTTCGGCTAAACAAGTCAGATCCGTCATTCAAGGCATGAGCAGAGGTAAATCGCCCGGCCACGACGGGCTCAGCATCGAGCATTTCAAATATGCGGGAGTTCACCTGCCGAGGGTCCTGTCCTTGTTTTACACAATGTGCATCAGTCACTCTCATTTACCTGCTAAGCTGATGCAAACTATTGTAGTACCTGTAGTGAAAAACAGGACAGGGGATATCTCGGATAAGGGAAACTACCGTCCAATCTCCCTTGCAACCACAGCGGCTAAAATATTGGACAGTGTACTTGATTTGTGCCTGAAAAAGTATCTGTAATACATGGTTTTTAGGGCCGCCGGTAAGTGCCCGAATCATTATGAACCTAGCTTTTCCCTAAATGGTGCAAGCATAAATAGAGTCCACCAATTCAAGTACTTGGGGCACATACTTACCGACGACCTTAAAGATGATGTAGACATTGAAAGGGAACGTAGGGCACTAGCGGTCCGAGGTAACATGCACGGTAGAATCAACTTTTATTCCATGTAAATTAAAAAAGTATGGAGTTTCTTGTGCATTCTTCTCCATAACTAGCTACTTTCCGAATGCACGGTAGAATCAACTTGTATTCCATTTAAATTTAAATTGTGACATTCAAAAGTGCCGCTTGGTGGCCCAGTTGAAATAAATATCTTTTGTCTTTTTGTCATGTTGGCCCGTAGATTCTCGCGGTGTACGGACCAAGTCAAAATCACCTTGTTTAAGGCGTTTTGTCAAGGTCTTTACGCGGGGGGTCTGTGGGTCTGCTACACCAAAAGATCGCTAGATGTTTTACGCGTCCAGTATAATAATGTTTTTAGGATGTTGTTGAGACTGCCCCGTTTCTGTAGCGCATCGGAGATGTTTGCTCAGAACCGAACTGACGGATTCCATGCGGTAATTCGTAAGAAAGTCGCATCACTGATGCGTAGAACACGGGGCAGTGACAACAGCATCCTGAAAACAGTAGTAGAGAGCCCTCACTCCCCTTTTCTGAGACACTATGTGGGGAGAATGGTCAGGTAGCTTTTTCCTCGCCTTATCGTTCTCTGCACATTCTGCCTCGGTCACCTGCTCTATTTGTTTTGTTTTTTATTATTTTTTATCCTTGTTTGTGTAATACTAACACTAGTTATAAGGTATTTTTACTAACAAAATGGACTCAATTGTTGTCTGAATAAATTAAATTAAATAAAATAAAAAATAAAAACCAATTTTGGTTGACTCACAGCCAACTATGGCCATTTTTGGCCGAGGGCCGATAACAATCCCCACTGGTGGGGATTTGTCGGTGGGGATTTCTGGAATAAACCATCAAAAGTTGTTTTATTTTTTCGTTTATTTAAGTTTTTGTACAGACACAGATAGAGAATCATCGTCAGAGAAAAGTTGATCTCCTTTCGGTGGAATCATGACCGTCAGTAATGAGGTACACGACGCGAGGAGGAGGAGGAAGTTTTTGCATACCCTACTCATTTTCCCTACTCATTCTGATACCAGCGGCTTTGCTCCTGTCAACTGGCTACCCAACTACCTTACCTACCTACCAACCTACTACCTGCCCTACCGATTAACCTAACTACCCTACCCTACCCTACGTACCCTACCCTGCCTATCTACCCACCTACCCTACCTACTTACCTACCAATTTGTTAAACTATTTATTTAAATAAGAATTAATACTACAATACGAATATAACCAACTTTTGTTTCTACCGGCGATTTCAATTTTTTTCTTAATTCAACTTTAGAACGCAAAACTTAACTATGATAGTGAGACATAAACTCTTGCAGACTTTTTGTGGGTAATAATGAGTACTTCAATCATGTATAGGTCTACCGGAATCTCATGGCAAATGTGGAAATAAAAATTTGTTGTGTGCAATACTGGGGAAATTGGATTAAACGATCTTGATACTGTTTAATTTTTATTTATGTCTTTAGTATTAATTAATTACACCATTAATTATTTACACCATTCTTAGAGCGTTGGCTGAAAGGTGGGACTCTCCGATCTTGGGGCGATGGATACGACTGCACGCAGTCAAATAGACATGCCCCAGGTTCGGCGTGCCTCTCACAGCTTAGAATAAATAGATTAAAAATTACTAACACTATTTTATAAGTTTACATTGTTACTAACAAAATATGGAAGTGATTCTGAATTAAATTTATTTAATTAATTAATTAATTAATTTTTATTTATGTCTTTAGTATTAATGAACATGAGGGACCTATATTATAGTAGTCACAGCGGATCTTTTTGTCTTTGGACATGGTCCTGCCAACCATTGCGTAAGAAACAGTTTGTCATCGAGAATACTGCATAGAGTAAGCGAGATAGGACGATGTGACATACATAAGCGAGTGAAAGAGACAGTTATACAATGCTATCTTCACCTTCAACATTGACACAAAAATAGCTACTGCACGAGGTCTTGCAACCAATTCAGAGACACAAAGATCCACTGTGAGTATTATAGGTATGTGTATGAATAATGTTAATAATAAATAAAAAAAAAAAAAGAAAAAATCTTTATTTATCTCCACAAATTACATATCAACGTGAGTATAAATTACAGTCAGACACAGAAATATAGGCAAAGTGTGTAATTTGTGGGAGATCTGGAGTCCAAACTAAGCCTAGGCCTGTATTTCAGAACTCCAGGTTCATGTTCCATGTTGTTATACATCGGGTTCTTAACATAGGAAAAATAAATCAATTGAATATTAATTTATGTACTAATTTATTATATATATCATTTAAATCATACTAATAACTTAAAACCTCATTCAGAACTAGAATACGATTCCATGAACTCCACTGGCATTTCAAAAACTTGTATCTTTGTAGTTTTATGTCATCTCTCTCCATCAAAATGGTTCTTTTTAATTGGCATTTAACATATTCAAAACCAATCTCTTTATGTATAAAGTCTGTAAACAATAATAAAATGTATCATGTTACTTATAGTCATTCATCATCATCAGTCTATATATACTTTTTTTTATGTAAGTTTTATGGCCTGGTTGCTAGGACCTAGGCTGGTTGTTATCCACGTCTTTGGAAAGAGTTTTGGATCTTATATTTATTCTTTAGTATGCATTAGAATGCGGATGTACACACTACACTACACTACCCTACCCTACCCTACACTACCCTACCTTACCCTACACTACCCTACCCTACACTACCCCACCCTACACTACCCTACCCTAAGTTTCAATTTTTTTTTTTTTTTTTTTTCATCGACCGCATACTAAATAGTCCGAATAAAGCCTAAAAATTTTTACAATGCATGTCCTCGAAAAGAGCGGTCTTCCAAGCAGCCAAACTGTGCGGCAAGTGTCAATTTTTTTTCACTAGTGCTTTTTACTTTCCTGTATTAAAAAAAAAAAAGAAATAATATGTACAGATTATCATTCATATAAAAGGTAAAATAAAACTAATACTTTATTATACGCGTTTTTTATTACTCTAGATTTAGATTTTGATCAATTAATTAATTTTAAATATTCATTAAATATGCTTGGCAGAACGTATATTTTGCTCGTGCCTTATTGCGTTACGATGTGACAGCTATTCGCACATGCGCAGTAGATATGTCCGAGGAACTATTAGTTAATCTGTGGATATGCCGAACGCGCTTGAATAAGCCCGCCATTTTATTAATTTCATTTTATTAATTTATTTATTTCCTCACACAATGCATAGTAAAATGTTGTATGATACACGTACGTAAGATGATTTCCGACTCGTGTCGATTTATCGAAATCATCTACCTTCCGCACTTGTAGCATAAATAACTATTTTTATTGGTGAGCCCGTTCTTGAGTTATAAAATAACAACGAAAAGTGGCATTGATTTTTATATATATAGAAGATTTGCGGTTGGTAAACTGACGGTGATCTATATCAATGTAGCGGAACAACAGTTTTCCAACAAGAAAGTCAATCTTGTCCCTCAACCCAGTTAACCTTTTCGTTAGAGCAATGTTTGGTTAAAATTATTTTGTTTTTTTGTAATTATATTTTAGTGACGTTCATGAACAGGATATTAAGTAAATAATTATTTCTAAGTTAAATAAATATCGTTCAATAGCTGCACTAAGTTTGGGCCTGAGTGCAGCTTTTAAACGATATTTATTTAGTAGTAGTCTTAAATATAGTATTTTATATTTCTATGGTAGTAATAGTACGTTCCAGATACTACTCTGCCTTCAGAAGGTAGAAAAGGTGAAACATAATTTTTATCATATTCATATTATCTTTTTGTCTGTTTTTTCGACAATATTATTTCATAGTTTTAAATTTTATCTTTGGTACCAAATATTGATTTCTGCAGTATTTTGTGATTGATATCTGTGGGGAAAACTAATCAAAATATGTATTTGATAAAAAAAAACCTTATTAAAGAGTAATTTATCAAATTTGTAGGGCTTATCTCGAAATATCTTAACCAAGACAGCATATAAATACCACATTCAAAAAGAGATAATAACATTTATATTGTAGCAAGTAAAGCAACATGAAGTTATTAGCAGTGACTCTGTTGGCTCTAGTAGCGGTCGCCTCCGCGAGGCACATCACCCTTGAAGATGTCATTGAGTTGGAAAAGAACCCCGCGTACGATTACCACAACAGAGTCGGTATTCCGCTAGCTGACAAGATCCGTAAAGCTGAGGAGGAAGGCAATCGGGACCCATCCCGAATCATCGGTGGTACCTTAGCAGTTCTTGGACAATTCCCGTATCAAGTAAAGTCTTAATTTTATTTTAATTTTTTATTACATGTGTAAGTCACTTATCAACATTAATGAAAGGAACATTTAAAGTAAGGTCGACAAATTGAACCTTGCATTGGGAAAACATATTGTACTGAAGCCGACATTCTTGTTTTTTTTTCGCCAAATAGTTCGTAGACTATCTGGACTATATTTAATCCATAAATGTCATTAAATTTACCCTATAACTTCAATTCTATTATAGAAAAATATCTCTTAGATCGGATAGGAATAAATAAAATTGAATAGTTTGGTAATAATCAATAAAGTAAAACCTGGAGTTAAAACAAATGACTTCATGTTTTATATAATATCTAAAGTGTTTTTGATTATTTATCAACAAATTATTTATTTATTTCAACGGCTGGGCTCTTGTTAGAAACACCATTCGGCACTTCTTTTGCTAGTGCAGTTCTGGTATCACCAAACAGGGTGCTATGTGCTGCTCATAACTTCGATAGTATTATACCTTCAGTTAACAGTATAACTGTGGTGCTTGGCTCTGTTACCGTATTCACCGGTGGTACCAGGTTGACTCCCAGCAAACTTGTTATGCACGAAAATTATATTCCAGCCCCGCCAGTAAATGATATTGCAATGCTCTACTTAGCAGAAAACGTCGTTTTATCCAGTAAGTATGATATTATTGTAACTTCTAAAAACAGACAAACACACACACATAAACACACATTTTATGAAACTTTAACAGTTACCGCATTTATTTATATAAAGCGACCATTGTACCATTATTATCTTTTCTTTTAATTTAAATTTTCGTAAATGGCAAATAAAGATGAATAATGTTATATGTGAAGTAAGTGATTATTTATATTCAAATTCAAATAGCCTTTATTGACAAACTTAAAACTAATATTTACATAATTTTTGAGAATATCATACATCGGTTTGTTTGTCTTGCTCACTAGCATAGTCCTCCCCAAGACCCTTCCACAGTACACGATCTTGTGCTTTTCTCCTCCACGCAGCGCCTGCTGTTGATCTGAGATCATCTTGCCATCTACGCACTGGTCTTTCCCGTTTCCTCAGGAGTTCCTGAGGATTATTTAATATACCTATGTGGAAATGTATACAAGTGTTGTGATTGTGAGAGTGGAGGAAGACTGTCCTACCGTGAGACAGTTAAAGTACGGAGGACAGTGCGAATCATAATATTAATCAATTAATCATAATCATCATCATATCTGGCAACCAAACATACCCGCGTTTGTTATTGTAATGTGCACTAACAATGTAACTATATAAGTTTGGTTGTATTAATGATATTTTTTGCAATGAATTTTTAATGTTTCTAATAATAATTCTTAGTGACACCTTATGTTTTTCATTACATCGAAAATAAACCTCTTGAGATATTTATTTGCTTTCAATTATTACGCTCTTAGATTTTAAACCAAACAAATGACCAATTTTCGTCTACTGAAGGTTTTGACCGTACATAGATAACCATGCTTCTTTATATTTTGATAATGATGACCTCTCTCGACCACGGATTACATTCACATAATAAAACAGACGCAAATTACTAACATGTTGCTTATTGCCAGGTATCCTTGCTCCCATCGCTCTGCCCTCTGGATCTCAGTTGGATGAGGACTTCGCCGGAGATATTGCTATTGCATCTGGCTTCGGAAAAACCGCTGACAGTAAGAGAACTCTTTCCTATTTTAATATATTTTGTACTATCAAACTATTTATCTAACTGTATTTATACAATAAAAGAAAGGATATTTTTAATGATAATTTGTAGAGTAATCCGAAACTACTGCACGCATCTAATTGAAAAATTCACATTCAGTCTCATTTCTTCCCAGTTGGCGGCGTAGTTGCAAACCAACCGTTGAGCTACGTAGACTTGCCTGTGATTTCAAACGAAGAGTGTGATCGTACTTTCGGTGCTTTCCTCCAATCCTCCAACGTGTGCACCAGCGGCGAAAGTGGCAAGAACGTCTGCAGTGGTGATTCCGGTGTTATCAGGGACGATAAACCACTTCTGGTACGTACATCCGACCATACCTAACAAAACTAAAAAGTAGATTAGTAATCTGACCGAGTGTTTAATTTTCTTCTACGCCATTTTTATTAGAATTGTTTTACAATACAAAGTACCCTATTCTAATCATCTACGTCAAAGTACTTTCACTGTAAAGGCCATTCAACAATTTAAACAGTGCGAGTGTTCCAACCAATATTTCAAAGACGAAAGTGTTTCAAACCATAATTTTCCATGAGGGGCGTAGTATTATTACAATTATGAATAACCAATAGAAATGATCTAGCGCCAAAAATGAGTACACAGAAGCTTAGTAAACATTGTAGTCAGTAAACTTTTTGTTTAGAGAGCAATACCATCACCTAAGTTAGCAGATACGCGTACGTTCATCACATACATTCCCATACATGTTGTGCTGGAGAAGTATGAATGGAGTAACTTCTAAGTGTCCTGAGTTCTTGGATCATTCAGGACACTAACTCTAATAAGGTATCTGGAACATTTCCTTATCTATTAATTCTTTTCCCCAACAGATTGGTATCACTTCATTTGGATCAGGTCTGTGTGAGACTGGTGGTCCCTCAGCTTTCGCAAGAGTCACCTTCTACATGGACTGGGTCAACGAGAACCTTTGAAAGATCGATCAATAACATTGTTTCTTAATTCAGTTTAAATTAAATATTAACACGTAAAATATTGTGTTTTTTTAAGGTTCCGTAGCCAAATGGCAAAAACGGAACCCTTATAGATTCGTCATCTCTTGTCTGTCTGTATGTCTTTCCGTCCGTATGTCACAGGCATTTTTTTATTTTTTTAAGGTACATCCGCCATCCTGATGTCAGAACCGCGGGTGTACTGCTAACCAGTATACATATACCAGGTACCAAATTTACTTATACAGTGTACTTATCTACATAGCGCACTGTATAAATAAGTAAATTTGGTACCTCTTGTGTACCTGCAGAAACAAGTATTTAATAAACAAAATACTGAAAGGATACTGCGGAAAAAAAAAATACCACTTACGGCACCTATCGATATTTTTCATAGGTTCCACAAGTGGAATAATATATTATTAAAATTTTATTTCACATTTGGCACCTACGGGGGTAGGTACTAGTTTTGGGTATTTCTTTTAAAGTCGTCAAAATCATAAAATCGTTTTAAATTAGTTGAGAGTTTAAAAATATATCTTCCTCTTTTGCTTATTAGTTAAATGTTAAACATTTATACCCAAACTACCAGGAAGCCAGAATCATGAAGAAAATTTGTGGGATTAAAATCATAAGCGGTAGAGACTAACGGAGTACCAGGAGGTCAGAATCAAAAATCTCCCGGTATTCTTTTTACATATCAAAATTCCAGCCTCGGTAATACTTCCTCATGACTTTCATCTCCTGGTACTTAAGTTAGTCTTTACCGTAAATGATTCCGGCCCCCTAATATAAGGACTTTGTCATGATTCGGGCCTCCTGGTAGTTTGGGTACAAATGCTTATAATATTCAACTTCTAATGTTCTAATGTTTTTTCTAATGGGTTTTGTAATATTTAACTTGTGATTATTACTGAAGATTGTTATTTTTAACCGACTTCCCAAAAAGGAGAAGTGTAAACGACGACTTCTCACGTGGTAATTTTTAGAAATGGACACTTCCCACGCTAAATTCTTTAATGGCTTTTTTTATATGTACACGTGTTTTGAATCCATTCCAACCATTTCCTCAACAAGACCAGACTGAATACGAATTCGAACCGGATACGAGAACGAAGAATCCGCGGCAACCAGTCCACTTCAGCCTGGTCCAGCGAGCTACGGATTCAAGATCGAAGAACCCGTGGCAACCAGGCCCAATACAGTCTGGTCCATCAAGCAGCGGATACAAGAACGAAGAACCCGCTGCAAACAGAACAACCGAGCTGCAGACCAAATACGAAGATCTGCGGCAAGAGCGAAGAAAGGAACCCGGCTGTCACCGAGCTGAAGACGAAGTAAGAAGATCTGCGGCAAGATCAAAGCTGTATGGAACAGGACCGGTTTCGAACCTAACCTGACTTGAACCTGACCGGCTAAAATCCAACCGAACCCGACCAGCTCACCGAACCGACCCGACCTATTTCACCCATAGTACCGACCCGAAGAGGTACCAACCCGTCGTGCTAAACCGAACGTGCTGAACGAATAAAGATGGTGTTCACAAGGAGCCAGGGAGACGCAACCGAGATGGAAGAACAGCTACGTATCCAAGAACAGGAAGCGCGACGCGTCCAAGAACAGGAGGCGCGCCGCCAGGAAGCGGAGCTGATTGAACGGGAAGAAGAAGAAAAGGACAAGTGCCCCAAGTGCGACCAAGCCCACGTGTTAACACGGTGTCCGCTGTACAAGGCGCTTACGGTAGAGCAGCGATGGAGCTTCCTGTAATCCAATAGGATTTGCTTCAAATGCGCCCAGAAGCAACACAGGCGCATAAGCTGCAAGGCGCAGCTGTGCGGCGTGGATCAATGTCGCCGCCCGCATCATGCGACGCTCCATCAAGCGGTACGCGAAGCGCAGACCGAAGACACGGGGAAGGCTGAACCACCAAAGGAGGAAGCGGTCCTGTCCGTGGCTACCCGACCTGCTACTGGGCCACGGGCAGTCTTGCTCAAGATGTGCCCTGTCATCGTGTCCGGACCACGGGGGGAGGTCAAGACCTACCCGCTCCTCCTAGACGAAGGGGCCACGATCACCCTAGTGGACGAAGAACTGGCGGCGAGCGTCGGGGCAGAAGGGCCATCACCGCCGCTCCACCTGAGCGGGGTCAACATGTCGCTGCGAGATATGGGCAGCCAAACAGTAAACATCATCGTGAAGGGACTGAAGAGTGACGAGAGCTACAAGGTCAGAGCGAGGACCATGAAGGATCTCCGGCTGCACCAGCAGTCTATTCCCGACACGCTGCTGGACTACGAGCACCTGAGGGACCTGACACCAGAAGAGGTGTGCTACGAACTGGCGCGCCCCGGGCTTCTAGTGGGTACAGACCACTGGGAGTGCATAGTGTCCCGCGAGCTCCGAATCGGCAGCCCTAACCAACCGGCAGCATCAAGAACGCAACTAGGATGGGTGGTGTACGGAACCGCACCACGGACAACCATCATTAAAGAAAGGAACGTGTTGCATGTATACGAGCCCGACCGAACCAAGAGTGCATGCAGCCAGGAACTCCACGACTTAGTCGAAACCCACTTCAGGATCGACGCGCTCGGCATACAAGGCA
The DNA here is from genome assembly GCA_949775005.1 of Orthosia gothica. NCBI lineage: Eukaryota > Metazoa > Arthropoda > Insecta > Lepidoptera > Noctuidae > Orthosia > Orthosia gothica. The sequence continues at coordinate 17,965,274 of OX459044.1, forward strand.
AGCCGAGAGTCAAGGCGAGCGATCAACGGGCCATTGGCATAGTCGAGAGGACAGTCAGGAAGATTGACACCGGGTACGAGGTTGGGCTGCCATGGCGACGAGACGAAGCCACTATGCCGCCTACCTACAATCAAGCATTCCACCAGCTGAAGAAGATTGAGCAGAAAATGGACGCTGACCCACAGTTCGCGGCCGAGTACTCCAAGCAGGTTAACAACCTATTGGACAAGGGGTACGCAACGCCATGCGACGGGTCGGAGCGAGCGAGTGCCATCTGTTGGTATCTGCCACATTTCGCCGGGCAGAACCCGAACAAGCCCGGCAAACATAGGCTAGTGTTCGACGCAGCAGCGAAGAGCAACGGCATCTACCTAAACGACGAACTGTTGGAGGGACCCGACCTACTGCTGTCGCTACCAGGAATCCTGTTTAGGTTCCGAGAAAAGGCGGTACTGATTACAGCAGAAGTGCAGGAGATGTCATGGCTAACTCTAGTTCGTGTAGCTCAATGGTTCTCCTTGAGGTAACTGAAGAAGATGTTTTTTTTTTTTTTTCTCCTTTATTTAACTGCAATCAGTCCTTTCTGGACTATTATCAGTTCAGTTGCGTCAATTATTTGTTGTTTCAGGTACAAGTGCCATTGCCGCTGATACCTTTTCAGATTACTTGACCTCTCTTAAGTCGATTTATACATTTGCTGCTGTCCAGCAATTCTGCAGCCAAAGGATTTGGGTGGATGGCTAGACGATCAGCATAACGCTTTTTATGTTTATTTATTTGCTCATAAATGGTCGGAGTGTTGAGATAATCATGAATCTGAAGAAGATGTTGATTCCATTATTTTGGGTCTAAGGTCTGATTGTGCGATTGGCGTGGACAGTATACCGTCTAAAATAATAAAAGCCACGCGGTGTGTATGTGATGTCGATTGGTGCTGGTGTCTTCCCAAAGGCTTTTAAAAAAGCGGTGGTTCACCCCATTTTTAAGTCTGGGCGCAGAGATGATGTGAATAACTACCGTCCAATTTCAATTTTAACAGCTATGTCAAAGATCTTGGAACGCGTACTAAACAAAAGTCTGACCAGTTTTCTCAGTGCAAACAATATCCTAGCTGATAACCAATACGGATTCAAAAATGGAGTAAGTACTGGGGACGCAGTTATGGCTTTATCTGATCACGTAGCTATGTCGCTTGACAGAAAATACAAGTGCTTGGGAATTTTCCTTGACCTGTCAAAAGCATTTGATACAGTCTCTGCCCCAGCTTTGTTAAAAAAAAATGGAAAACATTGGTATTCGTGGTCAACCCTTGAAAATCTTTGTGGACTACCTTAGTGGTCGGACACAGAGGATTAAAATCGGCTCACACGAAAGTGATGACCTCTCCATTACGTACGGCGTTCCACAAGGTAGCATCCTGGGGCCTACCCTATTTCTCATTTGGACCTTGACATTGACATTTTGGACCACCTTGGAATACGCTGAACCATATTGTTAAATTATATATTATTATTAGTTTATTAATTATAAAAATTATTATGACTGACTATATGAATTATTATTGTAATGATGTTTTAAATTATTTGATTTCATAATTATTTTCTCTCTTTTGTATTATTTAATTTAAAATGGTAAAATGACTGTTTTATACATGTACATGTGTTATGGCTTTGTTGCTACGGAGGATCACTGACTCCTAAGTCACAGGAACATACACCTAGTTTAGGAGTCAGAGTATCTAAAAATGACCTAATGTTTAAGGCCTTTTATATGTTTAACTACCATGAATGTTTGTAGACAGGCTTTTTGGTGTTTTTTTTTTTTTTTTTTTGAGGAAATGTAAATACTATCGTGATAAGTATCTTCAATTTATTCCTTACTTGTTACTCCTTGTAGAGTGGAAGACCGACTGTGTCTCTGCCTCCAAGCGGGCCGGCTTTTATACAAAATCCGCTCAGCGAGAACAATGGCGCCCCTACCTTTCAACCGTATTCGAGCATGGCATCACAGAAATGCCGATTTTATAAAACTTATCTTACTTAAATTTACACAAGTTATACATTTCCTTAATCTACATACTTAATTCTACATAGGAAAAATATAAAAGGTTTACAAAGGTCAACATAAAAGTCCTTATCTAGATCCCTCCTTACTCCAAGTATTAAACTGTGATAATATACATAATCTTATCTAATTGCTACCTTTTCTCTAAATCTTATGTATATTACAAGTTTTATTATACTCCTACTCTAAAATTCGCATGGCACATTCATGTGACATATTTTAAACATCCACGTGTTGAATTAGTTTTGTAACAAAGGAGAAAACTTGGAGACAATCCTTCAGTCAATTCATTTGATGTAGGTACACACCACACATACACACCACACGCACACACACACTCACCATTACAGTTTATTACTAAGATAACTGTTGCATAAGATTGAACTGTATTTGTTGCCGGGAGAGGGCACTGGCTCCTGTAACACAGGTTAATCATCTAGCACAGGAGTCAGGGACTTCACTGAATTGTATTATGTTTCTTATGTAAATAAAGATAAAGATAAGATAACTATCCACCTTTTTTCTAGTTCTTCTAATTAATATATTGTATGTCTTTCTGTTCTGTGCTAAATAAATATATTTTCTTTCTTTCTTTCTTTCTTTCTTTCTTTTTACTCACATGGCACCTTCGTCAATCCTACTTTAAATATGCACGTGGTGATTTCTTAGTTACACGAAAACTACGAGACAATGCTTACGGTACATTGTGTCCTGCCCGGCCCAGGTAGAAACATTACAGGGGACGGAGCACCTAACGTTTGTGTCTTATTTTCTCACGTCGTTTCGCGTCATGTGGCCATTCATTCATTCCTATTTTATTACGGTTCAATCGGGTCCGAAACATTCAGCATTGATTTTAAATTACATTTTATAATATTGAAAAAGCCGACAAATGATCTATATTGCCGTCATTCGTAGACCCGCTAAAAACCCAAAACACGTGTACATAATTATAAAAAAAGCCATTAAAGAATTTAGCGTGGGAAGTGTCCATTTCTAAAAATTACCACGTGAGAAGTCGTCGTTTACACTTCTCCTTTTTGGGAAGTCGGTTAAAAATAACAATCTTCAGTAATAATCACAAGTTAAATATTAAAAAACCCATTAGAAAAAAATATTAGAACATTAGATGTTGAATATTATAAGCATTTGTACCCAAACTACCAGGAGGCCCGAATCATGACGAAGTCCTTATATTAGGGGGCCGGAATCATTTACGGTAAAGACTAACTTAAGTACCATGAGATTAAAGTCATGAGGAAGTATTACCGAGGCTGGAATTTTGAGACGTAAAAAGAATACCGGGAGATTTTTGATTCTGACCTCCTGGTACTCCGTTAGTCTCTACCGCTTATGATTTTAGGCCCACAAATTTTCTTAATGATTTTGGCTTCCTGGTAGTTTGGGTATAAATGTTCAACATTTAACTAATAAGCAAAAGAGGAAGATATATTTTTAAACTCTCAACTGATTTCAAACGATTTTATGATTTTGACGACTTTAAAAGAAAGACCCAAAACTAGTACCTACCCCCGTAGGTGCCAAATGTGAAATAAAATTGTAATAATATATTATTCCACTTGTGGAACCTATGAAAAATATCGATAGGTGCCGTAAGTGGTATTTTTTTTTTCCGCACTATCCTTTCAGTATTTTGTTTATTTAATACTTGTTTCTGCAGGTACACAGGGTATATGTATATTGGTTAGCAGTACACCCGCGGTTCTGACATCAGGATGGCGGATGTACCTAATTTTTTTAATATCCTTGTACAGGTGTAGGTACACAGATTTTCAGGAGCGGTACATAAAGGTACCAAATAACTATAATAAATTAAGGCAAATCTGAAAAGTAGACCCGCGATTCTGATGTACACAATGAAGCCAAGGCGCTTCTCAAAATAAAGTTTAGTTTAGTAGGTTAAAATTGTTATTACCAAATTTCATTTTTCAAAATCTATCAGTCCATCGATTAATAAATATTCGATAAATCGTTCAGTCGAAGTAGCGATCGGCGATGAAAGGTTGTTTCGCAATAAACTCCATTCGAACAATCGTTCAGTCGACTTTCCATTTATCGAACATATGACTTTCGAAGTAACGTTACGGACCCCTTTTGTGGTACATACCTGTCTGTCATTTGAGTTATAGTAAATTGTAATACTTGTCTTTAAGTTAATTTTGAATGTTTTTGCTTCACTTGGTAGACATAAGCGTGTAATTTTGTGTTATTTTATTGTACAACATACCCAGCATCTAATAAAATGGCTTTCCCGATTAAATTTTTACTATTACAAATATCAGAACTACAAAACGGCCCAGATAAAGGAAGCTTAAAACGACAGTAGCGAATTTTAAACTATTAGTCTTCCTTTTAAACATAAAGCACAATGAGCAGCGGCGGCTATACACATACTTAACCAGATATATAAAATAAAACAATGGTTCTAATTGTATAACTTACCCAGTACGGGAAGAACAAGGCACTAGGCACTTACTAATTACTTCAATAACCAAGTATATTTATATTTAGGTGAAGTAACTAGGTGGTATTTAGTTACTATAATAAAAATTATATGAAGTGCGAGGGAGCAGAGGTAGGTTCCGTTCAGAAAACTAGCACGCATGGTTCCTCGATAGCCAATTGAGTGTCACTGGCCGCGGAATTAATGCGCTCGCGCTTCATGTGGCAGGTGAAAGGAAGGGACTTTGGAATATATACAAAACCGCGCGCCGAAAGAACTTTCGGTGTCCGTTTGTTCATAATTTAATATTTTTTGCATCATAGATCATTTGTTGAAGAGGTTATTTAACAGCTTTAATTATTTATGAATTCTGTAGGTAAGTAAATCGTGACATCTGGAGAAGGATTGGTTTCGAGGTTTGATCCTAAAGACCACACCCCTGCGCCATGCCTGTGGCGTATTTCCCTCAAGTATGACGGAATCAAATAGCTTCTGAAGGGGTTTAAGGACCGGTTTGCCACCCGCCTTCAGGAGTTCGGCCGTGATTCCTTCATCACCCAGCACCTTGTTATTTTTTAGCTGTTTCAGAGCCAACCTTATCTCGTACAAGCTGACGTCCGGGATATCTTCGGTATAGTGCCGGGTCAATCTAGCTCTTGGATCGTTTGCTAGACTCGCAACGGGATTGCTAATTGATGTGTACAACTGCCCATAGAATGTCTCGATCTCCCCCAGAAGCTCCGGTTTGGCGGATACAATCCTGCCGTTGTTGGTCTTCAGTTTCATGAGCTGGCTCTGCCCAATAGCCAAAGCCCTTGAAAAACCTTGGAGCCTTTATTTCGCTCAATCGCGTCTTTAATACGCTCGGTATTAAAGCGGCGGAGGTCTCTTTTCAAGGATTTAGAGATCTGTCTATTGAGCTGCCGGTATTTGCACGCCTCAATTGAAGACTGCAGCATCATCTCACGCCTCTCCTTCATAAGCTTGAGGGTAGGATCAGAGAGCTTTTTGTTTCTATCTGTACGACGGGTCTTGAAAAACTAAGACCCTACCGTATGGACAGCTTCCGCGAATCCGTAGCTGTATTCCACGGAGCTACCTAGGGACTCGAAACAATTCTAGAGTTCGACTGAAAGCTCTCGGAGTTTTGGATCGCCTAGCCTTTCGTAGTTCCTGGATGTGTGCTGGACGGAGCGTGGACTTTATCAGTCGAGACCTTTCAAGCTTAATATTAATGTTCAATGTGCCTCTTACCATGCGGTGATCGCTCCCGGTTTTTACCGAATTGATCACAGAGACATCATTGAACGGTTCCCTATCCATTTGCATAAAAACTTTTTTATAAACAGGTACTTAGGTGCGTTCAAGACCGCGGAAGTACGGTGGATGCGAAACGCATAGGACCAATTGGTGTGGAGACGCTTGGGGAAGGCCTATGCCCGGCAGCATACGTCTTTCAGCTGAAATGATGATGATCGTTCTTAATTCTTAATTGTACCCCAAAAACAATTTTTAATACAATGTGATAATAAAGTACATGTGCCTTTGTACGTGTACTTTATAAACTTCAACTTTAGTTTTATATAAACTTCCATCCCCTAGTTTAAAGGGTTGGGGGATAAAATTCCAAGTTTTAGTTTTTGTTGTTTGTACTAATAATAATACCAGCTTACATACCCAAATTTAAGTATTCTCGGACTACAGGTAGTTCCCTAAGAATTTTGATGATCATCAGTGAGTGACTGAGTGTGTCGGTACCGAAATTGGGGTTTTTTAGGTATCAATAAAATTTAAAGTATAACAGCTATGCATTTTAAACTTTATATGTTTAATAAATCTCCTATTGACACCATATCCCAAGAATTTTGTTTACCTGGTATAATCAAATCCCAAGTTATGAGGATTCAAAAAAACAACGAAGCGATTCGAGAAAAGGTAGTTAGTACCCTTGCGCTTCGCTTGGCTCGTCTTGGCGGGGGCATTAGCCCCCAATTTCCGTCTATCAAGTTGAAAACTTTTTCTCAGGAACGCGTGGAGGTATCAAGTTAGAATAACTTTAACTTTCTTTCTTTCTTTCTTTCATATTTTACATATATATATCCTTTTTTCAATTTATCTACAGTCAAGGGTCAAAGTGTAGTCATACTCTCCCAAAACTCAAATGGCTAGTTTTTGTAGAAGAAGCAAAATTATCCACAACTGATTTAATATTTAGTATAGAAATTATAATAAAGATTATTCCTTCAACGAAAAGTTGAAATTCTGCTGCCAAAAAAAAAAAATTGCCTTTTCTGTTTTGGTAGAGTGTGGCTGCACTTTTGAACCTTATAGTACATACTTATTAAATTTTTAATATTAGCTTATAAATGTATATACACACAACAACACGGTCTAGGTATATTTCATACTCAATTAAATAACTCGAAAAGTACTGGCCGCATTGGAATCTTTTATACACCGATTTGTTTGTAATTTATCTCAGACTAATTCCAAATTCAAATTTTTGAAAACTCTTTTGTTTCGGTGGCATAAAAATGTCTTGATGTGTAGGAGAGGGAATTTTCATTTGTGCGAAATTTAGAAAACAATACGAATTACGTTTAGTTACAGTTTTTTTTCATTTTTAAACGAAAGATAATGTTAAAATTGAGGTATTGTAGCCATGCAACGCCAACATTTGACGAGGGCGGAGATGTTACGAGCTGTGGGAATGCTGGAAGCTGAGTCTGTTCAGCGTAATTTTGCTGAGGCCATAGGTGCCCACCAAAATGTAATTTCAAGATTGTGGACACGCTATCGTGCCACAGATGAAGTAGCGGAGAGGCACCGGGGGCCAAGTCGCATCACTACCCCCAGACAAGACCGATTTTTGCAAATTACTGCGCGAGCTCAACCAAATGCAACGGCGACTCAATTGGTCCAAAGGCTGCGAGTGGAACACCAAGTGCTTGTGAGTGACCAAACTGTAACAAGGCGACTGCATGAAAGCAATCTACGCTCTCGTAGACCACTCCGGGTCCCACCTTTACGGAGAGGCAATCGTGGACGACGATTAGAATGGGTTCGGAACCACGTGGACTGGGGCCGTGACCAATGGTCCAATGTGGTGTTCACGGATGAATCCAAGTTCGGCTTCCATCCAGATTCACGAAGGGCGCGTGTTTGGCGAGTTCCTGGACGATGGAGCCGTCTCCAGAACCCTCAGGAAGTTCACCCATACCAAGGAGGAACAATTATGGTTTGGGCAGGAATTCGTCTTGGAGGACGGACGGATCTCGTTTGGGTGCGGGGCAATATGACGGCAGAACGATACGTCCAACAGGTGCTGGGGCCCGTAATCTTGCCCCACAGAACACAAATGGGGCAAGATTTCCTGCTCATGCACGACAATGCCCGGGCACATACGGCGAGAACGGTAGCAGCTTGGTTACATACACACAATGTTAGGGCCTTAGACTGGCCTGCTCAATCGCCAGATTTAAATACCATTGAGCATGCGTGGGATATGCTACAAAGAAGAGCTCTGAAGGAAGTTCCTGAAAATCTGGCTACAGAAGATCAACTTTTTGCGAACCTCAGAAGGACATGGGACAATATTCCGCAGCAAGACAACCTTGTTCTGAGCATGCCGAATCGTTGCCGATGTGTTATAAACATCATGGGCGCTTTCTCAGACTACTAACTTCAAGTTTATAAACACAAATTAAATGATTTTTCTATTTTTTTCAGTTTTTACTCATAAATTAAAAGTTAATTCACGGTTCATTTTTTTTTCCATAAAAGCCTGAAATTTTAATCGAAGTACCTTAACCATTATTAAAAAATGGTAGAATATTAAATAACGTATCTTTTAAATGTATACATGTCCGATAAATAATTAACACATTGATAGTAATTCGCTTTTTTTTAAATATCCCTAGACCGTGTTGATGTGTTTATATATACATAAATATTATTTGTATCTTTGAGATTCTCGGGACCCTAGGGTCCCGGACCTTCGAAAAGCGTACCAGGGGCCGAAACCAACTCGTATAGGCCTTGTTAGACATGTAGGATAAAAACCAACCAGCGAATATCCCTGTATGCTCTAGTCACTACGCAAGAGGACCCAAAGACAATCCGGCTGGTGCAAGACTATTGCAGAATATAGAGACAAAACACATTAGGCTATGGGTTTGGGAGGTTTCTATAGAAGGGCTATTGGCGCCTGCCTGAGCACTGTTGATCTACAAGGCTATAAAATGGAAGTGGATGTCTTGCAAACTCAATTTATGCCTCCCCCTCTCCCCCTATAAACAGTCGCTAGCACTTTAATGACGTAGCGCCAAGGCAACATATACGGAGATGCTTGAAGAGTGGAGAGGTATGCCACGACTATCAGGACATAGCCGGCAGTATGGTCTAGATCCTTGCCAGCATCTTACTAGGTTAACATCCGTCCTCCGAGCACGTTTGCTTTCGCGAATCTCCACTCAAGCCAGCCAATTAAGGCAAGAGAGAGGTGGGAGCTGTGTTTCCCGTCAGTGTTCACAAAGGCCATCTGGAGACGAAGGGCAAGACTTCTCGCCGAACCGAGACTGCCTTTGTACCCATAGTATTAAGTTGATGTAAAATATATGTAATATTTATTTTTTTGGTGTACAATAAAGTATATTCTATTCTCGCTGGATATCAGGTCCATGGTGTCGCCACTGCCCACCAGCTCGCCACAAAGCTGCCTTGCAGATTGTATATTTCTTAGCCTGGCCCCTCAACCTAGGCATGTTGCGGCAAAGTAGAATCTACCGGCACTGACCTAGGGTTCATTGGAGCACGCATGCCCCACCACGACGTCAACGTAGAGATACTGCGGTGGGGTTATTTATATATTTTATTTATCTGTTGTCTTATTTTGTAAATTTTTTAATATTTTTATAAAATAAATTATAATTCAAAAACATTTAAAAATATAAAAAACGAGGCCCACCAGTATCGGGAACAGGATCCAAGCTACCAGCGGTCAGGGCTCCAGAGAGAGGAACCTACTAGCAATACGAGCCGTGTCCAGCAGTACTGCTTTCTTGATCAGGCCCTTGACCCAGCCGCCTAACGAAAGCCTCCTGAGGTGTTGGTGGAGGCTCGTGGCTATTAAGCCATTGGCTGATACGACTATCGGTACAATGATCGCTGTGTCCACATCCCACATGTCGCCAATCTCGCGAGTCAAGACAAGATACTTGATTTGTTTAACTTTCTCGGCTTTCACGAGGTTCCCGTCATGCGGGACGGTAATGTCAATGACAATCATTGTACGCCTCTCGATTCGGTTCACTACCACAATGTCAGGCTTATTGGCTACAATATTCCTGTCAGTGATGATAGACCGATCCCAGTAAAATGTGAAATTGCCATTTTCGAGAACCTAATCGGGCACATACCTATAGTATGGTACCTCCGATGCCACAAGAGTGTATTTCAGAGCAAGTTGCTGATGGATATTCCTGGCTACAAGGTTGTGCCTATGCTAGTACTCTTCGTTAGCCAGGCGAGAACAAACAGAGATAATTTGGCGGATCGATCCAACCGGGCGGTGATTTGCCCGACAGATGTCAGCCGTGCCATCCTTCACAATAAATCTCCGGTAGTTATTCGACATGATAACTTCGTTCATAATTGCATAGACAAAACCTTCGGTTTCCCCAATGAGGTCATCGAAACGCAGCCAGGCTAAGGAACCCCGGTTGGTCTACATCGGACCCATGTAGAATTATTCTCTCCTTTATTTAATTATTGTACATAGTTTTTACATTTTTAAATATTAGCTTATAAAAATAAAATAAAAAAACATTTAAAAATATAAAAATTAGTAGCCCACCGGTATCGGGAATTATTCTTATTATTATTTTATTTATATTTCGTTTATTTAATCATTGTACATAGTTTTTACATTTTTAAATATTAGCTTATAAAAATAAAAAAACATTTAAAAATATAAAAATTAGTAGCCCATCGGTATCGGGAACAAGGTCCAAGCTACCGGTGGTTAGGGCTGCTGAGAGAGGAACGTCCTAACGATACGCGCCGTATCCAGGAGTACCGCTTTCTGGATCACGCCCTTGATCACGCTGCCCAACTTCCATCTTTGGGAAAACTCCTGGAGCGCCTTATCGTTCCACGTTTGCTACCGGACGGACCAAAATTTCATAACAATCAATTCGGTTTCACTACTGGAAAATCTACCGTAGACGCGGCCCTTACTGTTAGGAAAATAGTTAATACATCTGAACATAAGTACGTAATTGGGATTTTTCTAGATATTTCTGGGGCTTTTGATAACGCATGGTGGCCAATGCTATTACTTAAAATGAAAACTCGGGGCTGCTACAGAAATATATATAATCTAGTTTACTCTTACTTTTTAAATGGTTCCGCGAAACTCAAACTCGGTCATCATTCCATGTCGAAGTCTCTCACCATGGGATGTCCTCAGGGTTCGGTTATTGGTCCACCTTTATGGAATTTAGGCTTTGATGATTTCTTCGCGATTCCGCTTCCTAGCGGCTGTTCATTAACCGGTTACGCGGACGACGGTCTTCTGCTCATTCAATCAAGTACTCGAGCTGGACTCGAGAACTTGGCTGACACTTGCCTACGATTAATATCTCAGTGGGGCGATCGAAACCGCCTGACCTTTGCTCCGCACAAAACTTATCAACTCATTTTGAAGGGTAATCTTAAATCGTGTCCTACTATTAAATTTAATGACGTTCCCGTAAAAAGGAAGCAGTCCGTGTGCTATCTTGGTCTAGTGTTAGAGAGGAATTTTGCATTTATAGATCATATTAAAATAGTCGGTGAAAAAGCAAAAAAAAATTTCTATGCCTTAACGAGAATATCTAAATCTACGTGGGGTCTGTCTTTTTTAACTTTAAAAACTATTTATGGGGCTACTTACTTGGGTTGTATGTGCTATGGGGCGCCTGTTTGGGCTGATAGGGCCACCATAGGGGCGGTACGACGTAAATTACTTCAAAGTCAGCGTTTGGCTTTGATATTCTTATGCAAAGCATACAGGACGGTTAGTACTGAGGCCTTACCGATACTTGCTGGTGTACTTCCGGTCGACCTTGAAGTGCAGCGACGTGCTGCAATGTACTATTCCACACGAGAGACCGCGGACGCGAACTTTTTAACGCGGAGTGACCGTGAGAAAATCTCTAGATTATTTAAACCACCTATTGACGTCTGGGAGGAACTTTTATCCGAATGGCAATGGTGGGATAATTCTATCAAGGGCCGACACCTCCACCAATTCTTTCCATCCGTTCGCGTGCGGCTGGCCAGCACGTGGCTGGAAGTGGATCACTGTGTTGCCCAATTTCTCACGGGACATGGTAACTTTAAAAGTAAATTATTTTCTTTCAAGCTCGTTGCCTCGCCTTTATGTCAGTGTTCTACATCTGACTGCGAATATGTACAATCTGCACATCATATCTTATGGGAGTGTATTCTTTGGCAGAATGAACGTAATATTATGTTGAATAATGTACAGGCTGCATCAGGAGTTGTTTACTATACGGACCTTGTGGAAACTAGAACAAATTTCCGTGCGTTCAAGCGTTTTTGCCATACCTATTATTGGAACCAAATATAACAGCTCACAATGTTAGGACCCATTAATATGTATTAATGCTAATTTTTTTTTTTTTTTTTATCCGTGGTGCTAGGCAACTGGGCTTATCCCAGTTGTATATGACCCTTTGTGCCTATTGGCCTTGTTTGTTCTGTCTCCTGCTTGATATGGAGGGAAGTGGAAATTTACATTTTTCCTACTCCTCCGTTATTCTTTTCTGATTAATTTCGTTGCGGGATCCAAGACAGGTAAATTCATTCGCCGGGACATCGTCGAGCTTCATTGCCTCGGCGCTTTTCTGGTGGTCGCCACTGTTGATTCTGGCTTTCAGGAGTTGCAGTGGTTTGGGAATAGTGCGGTGGGATTGCCCAACGAGAGCCTCCTCAGATGTTTATCGAGACTCTTAGCTATTATGCCATTGGCCGTCACGACTATCGGCACAATGACTGCTGTATTCACATCCCACATGTCGACAACCTCGCGAGCTATATCAAGATACTTACTTTTCTTATCTCTCTCAGCCTTCACGAGGTTCTCGTAATGGGGGACCGCTATATCAACAATCATTGCGCGACGCTCTAATCGGTCTATCACCACTATGTCAGGCTTATTGGCAACAATAGTCCTGTCAGTGATGATAGACCGATCCCAATACAACGTGACATTGCCATTTTCGAGAACTGGGTCGGGCACATACTTATAGTAAGGCACTTCCAATTCCACAAGATTGTATTAAAGAGAAAGTTGCTGGTGGATAATCCTGGCTACAAGGTTGTGTCTATGCAAATAGTCTCCGTTAGCCAGACTAGAACAACCGAATATAATGAGTCAGATTGATTCTCCCGGCCGGTGACATGCCCGACAGATGTCAACCGTGCCGTCCTTCACAATGTATTTCCGGTAGTTGTTCGTCATCATAACTTCGTCCGTAATCGCAAAGGCAAAACCTTCCTTTTCCCCGAAAAGGTCACCAAATCGCAGCCAGGCCACGGACGCTAAATAATCTACATCGGGCCCAATAGGACCCGGTAGAAGCGTCCGTCGTGAAGTTCCTTGCTCTGCCATACCTCCCTGCGGTCATTAGTATCTAATACTACAGGTTTGCGCCAGTTCTCGTTAGCCAAGGAGAGCGGGGTAAGGCCCTTGTCCACCGCTACCACATCTCGATGCATACCCACGTCGGCAGCCTGGAAATATTCCCTCAAGACTGCATACCTCGCGGTTGTGCAGGGTTTTAGCATTTAAAAAGCCACGACCTCCGCACTTCCGCGGGATATACAGTCTCATAACCGATGATCGTGGGTGATGCATACGATTTGCGGTAAGCAATGTGCGGACTCTCCTATCCAAGGCGTCAAGTTCTGTCTGAGTCCATTTGAGTATGCCGAAAGAGTACATCAAGACCGGCATGACCCAGCCGTTGAAGGCTATTTAGTACTTTTTTCAGGCGGCCAAAGAAGCGCTCCTTCAACGATTGTTTCACTTCAGTAGCATTGATGCCTAGTGCTTCCGACATACCCAAATACTTGTAAGTTTCGGTTGAGGAAAGGGATCGAAGGTGTATGGAATCCGAGAGTTGTATTCCCACGGATTCCATAATCTCCCCTCGCTTTACATGCATGGCTGCACATTTGTCCACACCAAATTCCATCCTGATGGCGTCACTGAAGGTTTCTGTTACCTTCAGTAGCTTCATCAGTTGCAAGTTGTTGGGGGCAAAGAGCTTCAGATCATCCATATAAAGGAGGTGTGATAGGACCTGACCACCTCTTCTCAACCGATAGCCCAGGCCCGAACCCTCCAGCAGTGTAGTGAGAGGGTTCAGGGCTAAACAAAACCACAGAGGACTCAGACTGTCGCCCTGAAATATGCCGCGCTCGATCCTTATAGGTTCGCTGTTTTCCTGAATCTTTCGACATCCTGGAAAGTGAAGGACCGTCCTCCACTGCCCCATACATGACGTCAGGAAGGCACACAGAGCTGCATCAATTTTATACAACTCCAGCACCCTCATGAGCCATGTATGTGGCACTGAGTCATAGGCCTTCTTGTAATCTATCCAACATGTCGCCATATCCTTGCGGGAACTTGGCTAATGGCAATGTCTATGAGGAGCAGCTCCTTAGTACCGCGGGACCCGTTCCTACATCCATTTTGAGAAGCAGACATGATGGAGTTATTCTCAATATGCTGATTAATTTTAGCTCTCAGAATGGATGTAAAAACTTTATAGACCATCGGTAAACATGTTATCGGTCTATAATTTTTAGGTTCCGCAGTACTACCTGATTTGTGGAGCAGGGGGGGTTATCCCTGTCGTTAGGAACTGGGGCAGCGATCCTGACTCTAAGGCCGCGTTTCCACTGACGCGGAGCTGGGCGGAGACGTGCGGAAGCGACCAATCACAGACGAGACGAGTGGCGCGATGAGGGATTTCAACCATTGTAATTGGTCGCTTCCGCACGTCTCCGCCCAGCTCCGCGTCAGTGGAAACGCGGCCTAAGGCAGACTGGAACTGAGTTGCCAAACGAGCGTGTGACCTTTGGAACCATTTAATCCAAAAGTTGTGCAGTCCGTCCGGCCCCGGAGATTTCCAGTTAGGCAACGGATGGACTGCACGAGCTACATCTTCACACGCACGCTCGTTCGACCTCCCGAGTCCAGTCACCCTCGGTGTGACGGACAGGCACCGACCAGATATTGCGCCAGAACGAATACATGGCGTCATCATCTGGTAGGCGAGTATCAGTCACACCTTGGTCAGGTCGCTCCCAAGCCCTATAAACCCACCTTTCGTTGCTCTGGAATGTGCGATTCTGAGTGTATCGCTCCACTCGCCGCTTGTACCGACGAATACGGCTTGCCCATGCATAGATCTTCTGCTTCAGGAAGTCGATACGCTCTGTGACGCGGGACAGATAATCTCGAGAATTGGTATCCGTCCCCGAGAACGCCCGCCTCACAAAGCGCATCACTCTAGGGCGAGTGTTGCCCTCCCTGAAGCAGATAAGCTTGCCGATGAGTGCTCTAGCCTCACCGATACGACGCTCAATCCTGCACTGCCAAGCTGGTATAGCTGGTCGTGTAGCTCTGTCAGTTTTGGGAAACTTGACGTTAGCTGCACGACATGCCGCTGCAGCCGCACAGTACAAGATCGAGTGGGTATCGGCAAGGTCTTTGCTGCTATCAAAAACATTTGATAGCTGTGAATCTAGAGCACACACCAGCGCCCTATTTTTCTTATGCATGGGCAGACGAGGTAATCGAGGTCTAAGCTCAGGCGGTGTGGAACGATACTCTTGGAATGCACACTCCAAAGCGCTCCTCAGTCGTTCATTGCACTGGGTACTCACGGATATAGCCCCGTCGTCGTCATCCTCTCCAACATGGTCGGGTCGCGGTGAAAGACTGGGTAGCATTAGCACCGCGGCTGGTGGCAAGGCAGGCGAGACACGGCTACTCCGTGATTCCTCACGCAGTCTATCAAGTACGGCGTCATCCAGCATACGGTTACGTTGGATGACCCGCACCTGATCCGATAGACGTTGGGCCGACACGTTGACAGCTGGCTCAAGCACCTGAAACAGAGAGAGCATCCGACCACGGTACGCAGTCAGATTACTTCCCCCCTCTGCAGCCCCAAAGTATGCGCGCATGACGTTTTCGTTAATCGATTGCGTCCATCGCATGCGCTGCACACTTCCACCGGGAGCGGGGACCCTGTCAGAAGCCGATGGGCCTCGAGGTCCCAGGCAGTCCGGTGGCCGGCGTCCTCCCCGTCGTCGTCCCGTTATTTATATTATTATTAGTTTATATTTGAGACTCAGGAACGTGAGGATTGGCACAAGAGAGAACTATACTCAGCAGTGGGCGAAGTTGAGTCTCGCAAAGGAATCAAAACATATAGGGTATTTTCTGTTGACTTAGTCTATGTCATAAAGCACAAGTAAAAGAAAAATTTGGAAATCCGAAAAATTTTAACTATGTCAGAAAAGTATTTATAACTCATTTGCAGTTGGTAAACTGACCTCGATCTATGTCAATATATCAGTTTTCTAACGGCAAAGTCAATTTTGACCCTCAACCCAGTTTATCTTTTCGTTAGAGCTATGTTTGGTTAAAGTTATTTTGTTTTTTTTTATTATATTTAATTGACGTTCCTGAACAGAATGTAGTGAAAAACTTATTTTTAAGTTAAATTAGTAACGTATATAGGCTGCACTCAGGCCCAAAGAAGGTGCCAGATACTACTCTGCCTTCAAAAGGTAGAAATGGTGAAAAGTAAAATTTAATCATATTTATATTATCTTGTCGTCTGTTAACCCACAATATTATTTCATACTTATAAATTTTATCATTGGTATCAAGGATTGATGTCTGCAGTATTTTGATATCTGTGGGGAAAACTAAATCAAAATATGTATTTGATAAAAAAAAACTAATTAAAGAGACATTTATCATATTAGTAGAGCTTATCTCGAAATATCCAAACCAAGACAGCATATAAATATCACAATCAACAAAAGATACTTACATTTATACTGTAGCAAGTGGAGCAACATGAAGTTATTGGCAGTGACTCTGTTGGCTCTAATAGTGGTCGCCTCCGCGAGGCACATCACCCTTGAAGATGTCATTGAGTTGGAAAAGAACCCCGCGTACGATTATCACAACAGAGTCGGTATTCCGCTAGCTGACAAGATTCGCAAAGCTGAGGAGGAAGGCAATCGGGACCTATCCCGAATTGTCGGTGGTACCTTAGCAGCTCTTGGACAATTTCCGTATCAGGTAAAATCTTATCTTAACTATAAAATTGTTTATTTTTACGCATGTGTAAGATTTGTGACTTACTCATAAATCAACATTAATGAATGGTATAACATTTGAAGTGAGGTCGACAAATTGAACCTTTCATTTGGAAAACATATTGTACTTGCTGGCCCCCGCGTCTTCGCTCCCGTCAACTGGCTACCTACCTACTACCTACCTACCCTATCTACCTACCTACCCACCTGCTCACCCGCCCCACTTATCAACCAACCTACCCTACCTACCAACCCTATCGTACGTATCTACCCTACCCTTCATACCCTATCCTACATACCCTACTTACCCTACCTTCCTACCAATTTTTTAAACTATTTATTTGATTATGAATTAACCAACTTTTATTTCTACCATCGCAGGGCGGCGGCGGGCGATATGATAAAATTTAGAACATAAAAGCTACAATTGTGCCTTAACTATGATAGGTACATATATTCTCTTGCAGTCTTTTTTGTAGGTAATAATGAGTACTTTAATCATGTAGTACATATTTTTTATGTAACTATCATCAATAGTTTAGATACGGTGTAGCTTTCCAACGGTGAAATAATTTTTTAAATCGGTTTAGTATTTTTTGAGATTATTCGTTACAAAAATACAAATATTTCCTCTTTATAATATTAGTATAGATAGATATAGATAAAGATTTTTACGAGACTGGGACCGATGTTCTCGTTCTTTTTCTTCAAATAGTTCGTCGATTATTTGGACTCTATTTATTCCATAAATGTCTTTATTTTTACTCTATAACTTCAAGTCTATTATCGAAACATATCTCTTAGATCGGATGGCAATGAATACAATTGCATAGTTTGATTATCAATAAAGTAAAATCTGGTATTGAAACAACTGTGTTTTGGATTATTTATCAACAGGCTATTTATTTATTTCACAGGCTGGGCTCTTGTTAGAAACACCATTCGGCACTTCTTTCGCTAGTGCAGTTCTGGTATCCCCAAACAGGGTGCTAAGTGCTGCTCATAACTTTGATAGTGTTGTGTCATCACTTAACAGTATAACTGTGGTGCTTGGCTCTATTACCTTATTCACTGGTGGTACCAGGTTGACTCCTAGCGAACTTGTTGTGCATGAAAATTATATTCCAGCCCCTCCAATAAATGATATTGCGATGCTCTACTTAGGACAAGACGTCGTTTTATCCAGTAAGTATGATATTATTGTAACTTCTAATAATAATTCTTAGTGACACCTTAGGCTTTTCATTACATAGAAAAAAAAAACCTCTTGAGAATTTTATTTGCTTTCAATTATAACGCTCTTGGATTTTAAACCAAAAAATGCCCAAATTTGTTTACTGAATTGGTTTTGAAAGTATTTAGATAGGTACCCATGCTTCTTTATATTTATAATGTACAAATATTAACTGAAAACATTTCAATGAATCGCTCATGTTCTGCACTGTGTCATAGGCCTTAGTAAACACGCTACGACTACTAAATTGCACCCTACCCTCATCTTCTTAATTCTTTATTGTACACAAAATGATATACAACATAATGAATAAAATAAATCATATACATACATACTTATATGTATATACCTATCACCCTCTTCGCTCAAAACTGTTGTGTTGTTTGTTGTGTGTAACTTACCTTCTTCTGGTTTGTTTATTTTGTACTTGTTATGCTAAAACAGTGTACCTATGTTAAGTCAAAGTATTCATTTCAGCCGAAAGACGTCCACTGCTGGACATAGGCCTCCCCCAGGCGTCGCCACATTGACCGATCCCGTGCGTCTCGCATCCAGCGCCTTCCCGCAACCTTAACCAGGTCATCGGTCCACCTAGTGGGAGGCCTTCCAACGTATCGTCTTCCAGTTCGCGGTCGCCACTCCAGAACTTTTCGGCCCCATCGGCCATCCGTTCTGCGAGCAATGTGCCCTGCCCACTGCCACTTAAGTTTTGCAATTCTTCGGGCTATGTCGGTAACTTTGGTTTTCCTGCGGATATCATCATTTCTGACGTGATCACGCAAGGAAATTCCGAGCATAGCCCTCTCCATTGCCCTTTGGGTGACTTTAAGCTTTCTGATAAGGCCCATTGTGAGCGACCACGTCTCGGTCCCATAGGTGATCACTGGCAACACACACTGGTCATAGACTTTTGTTTTGAGACTCTGCGGTAAATTGGACGAGAAGATACCACGCAACTTCCCGAACGCCGCCCAGCCGAGTCGGATTCGACGGTTGACCTCTTTCTCGAAGTTGGACCTACCCAACTGGACCGTTTGTCCCAGGTAAACATAATCGTCTACAACTTCAAGTGTAGAGTCTCCGATCTTGATAGGAGTGGGTGTTACATGGGCGTTCACCATGACCTTGGTTTTGTCCATGTTCATTTTAAGACCCACTCTTTCGGAAGCTCTACTAAGGTCATCGAGCGTTTTACTGAGGCTCTCCATGGTCTCAGCCATGATCACTATGTCGTCGGCAAACCGAAGGTGAGTGATGTACTCGCCATTAACGTTGATGCCAAGCCCCTTCCAGTCCAGAACCTTGAAGACGTCCTCCAGCGCAGCAGTGAACAGTTTCGGAGAAATTACGTCTCCCTGTCTTACGCCGCGCTGGAGAAGGATAGGTTTCGAGGTCTGATCCTGAAGACGGACTGACATGGTGGCGTTTTTGTACAGACACTTCAACACCTCAATGTACCGGTAGTCGATCTGGCACCGTTGGAGAGACTGTAGTACAGCCCAAGTCTCGATCTAATCGAAGGCTTTCTCGTAGTCCACAAACGCTAAACAGAGAGGCAAGTTATACTCTTCGGTCTTCTGTATAACCTGGCGCAGCGTATGTATGTGGTCTACGGTGCTAAAGCCTTTTCGAAATCCGGCTTGTTCGGGAGGCTGGAAATCGTCAAACCTGCGCGCGAGACGATTCGTGATGACTCTTGAAAACAACTTGTAAACATGGCTAAGAAGCGAGATGGGCCTATAGTTCTTCAGCCGGGCATTGTCGCCCTTCTTGAAGAAGAGTACCACCACACCCCTGCACCATGCCTGTGGCGTTTTGCCCTCGAGTATGACGGAATCAAAAAGCTTCTGAAGGGCCTTGAGGACCGGTTTTCCACCCGCCTTCAGGAGTTCAGCCGTGATTCCGTCATCACCCGGCGCCTTGTTGTTTTTAAGCTGTTTCAGAGCCATCCTAATCTCGTACAGGCTGACGTCCGGGATATCTTCGGTATAGTGTCGGGTCAATCTAGCTCTTGGGTCGTTTGCTAGATTCGCAACGGGTTTACTGGTTGACGTGTACAACTGCCCATAGAAACTCTCGATCGCCCTCAGAAGCTCCGGTTTGGCGGATACAATCCTGCCATCATCGGTCTTCAGTTTCGTGAGCTGGCTCTGCCCAATAGACAGATCCCTTGAAAACACCTTGGAGCCTTTATTTCGCTCAATCGCGTCTTTAATACGCTCGGTATTAAAGCGGCGGAGGTCTCTTTTCAAGGATTTAGAGATCTGTCTATTGATCTGCCGGTATTTGCACGCCTCATCTGAAGACTGCAGGATCATCTCACGCCTCTCCTTCATAAGCTTGAGGGTATGATCAGAGAGCTTTTTGTTTCTATCTGTACGACGGGTCTTGAAAAACTTAGACCCGACCGTATGGACAGCTTCCACGAAACCGTCGCTGTATTCGTCCACGGAGCTCCCCAGGCACTCGAAACGATTCTGGAGTTCGAGCTGAAAGCTCTCGGGGTTTTGGACCTGGACCTGTGCTGGACGGAGCGTGGACTTCATCAGTCGAGACCTTTCAAGCTTAATATTAATGTTCAATGTGCCTCTTACCATGCGGTGATCGCTCCCGGTTTTAAGTCAAAGTATTATTGTAATGTTTTATTTAGTTTTAATATGCATGCTTGGTTTTGTTTTTTATCTACGTTTACTGGCATATAACATTATTATAAACCTATTATGTTTTCTCTATAAGTGAATTTGTTAATTATTTTTGGAAATAAATATTTTAAACCGTCTTTATACCTTGATAATGATGACCTCTCTCGATCACTGATTACATTTACATAATAAAAAACAGAGGCAAATTACTAACATGTTGCTTATCGCCAGGTATCCTTGCTCCAATCGCTCTGCCTTCTGGATCTCAGTTAGATGAGGACTTTGCTGGAGATATTGCTATTGCATCTGGCTTCGGAAAAACCGCTGACAGTAAGAGAACACCTTTCTATTTTATTATATTTTGTGCCATTAGACCACTTATCTAACTTAACTTATTCATATTTTATACTATACTTACACTATAAAGTGTAAGAACATTTTTTAATGTTTATTTGTAGAGTAATCCGAAACTACTGCACGCATCTAATTGAAAAATTCACATTCAGCCTCATTTCTCCACAGTTGGAGGCGTAGTTGCAAACCAACCGTTGAGCTACGTAGACTTGCCTGTGATTTCAAACGATGAGTGTGCTCGTACTTTCGGTGCTTTCGTCCAATCCTCCAACGTGTGCACCAGCGGCGAAGGTGGCAAGAACATCTGTACTGGTGACTCCGGTGGTCCTCTTGCTGTCATCAGGGACGATAAACCACTTCTGGTACGTACATCCGCCCATACCTAACAAAACTAGTAGATTAGTAACCTGACCTCGTATTCAATTTTCTTTTACGCCATATTTATTAGAATTGTTTTACAATAAAAAGTACCCTATTCTAATCATCTACGCTTGGCCAGCTTAAGGTCAAAGTATTACCACTGTAAATGCCATTCAACGATTTAAACAACGCGAGTGTTCCAATCAAAATTTCAAAGACAAAGTGTTTGAAACCACAATTTTCCATGAGGGCGTAGTAGTTTTTAAAATTGTATAGAAAAATAGAAATGATCCAGCGCCGTAAAAAATTGTACACAGAAGCACAGTAAAAATATACAAACAGTATGGAAACTACCTACAAACGCTCGAAACGGCACACTCACACAAACGTACGCACCGACGAGACCGCTCGGGCACTTTCGAGGTAATGTCAGTACTAAGTGCCGCGTCGCGATGAGCTCACGTATGTTTGTGTTAGTGTGCCGTTTCGAGCGTTTGTAGGTAGTTTCCATACTGTTTGTATATTTTTACTATGACAGAAGCGCAGTAAGCATTATAGTCAGTCGACTTTGTGTTTAGAGATCAATACCGCCACCTAAAATAGCAGGTATGCTTACGTTCAAAGTACATACTAACACTACTCTACCCCATATATTTTATGCTGGATGAAGTAAGAATGGACTATCTTCTAGGTGTCCAGGATTCTTGGATCATTCAGGACGCTGACTAATAAGGAATCTAGAACATTTCCTAACCTATTATTTATTTGCCCCAACAGATTGGTCTCACTTCATTTGGAACTGGTCAATGTGAGACTGGTAGTCCTTCAGCTTACGCAAGAGTCACCTTCTACATGGACTGGGTCAACAAGAACCTATGACAGATCAATAAATAACATTGTTTCTTAATTCTGTTTGATTAAATATTTACATGTAATTGTGCTTTTTTATTGTACATTTAGCACCAGAGAAACCTAACTCCATGAAATGTATAAAAAGCGACATATTTTTTCTGATAATCAATCATTTCTAACTTTACGAGAGCGAGCAAAGGATCTGGAGAAGGAAATGATTAATAATTATATCACAAACATTGAATTTTCAATATCTAAAAATCCCAGAGCTTACTGGAGATATGTAAAATTAAAACAACAAACCAACTGTTACCCGGCTGTTCTTAGATTGGGTGAAACTTCATCCAGTGATGGGGAGGAAATTTGCAATATGTTCGGCGATTACTTTTTTTCTAATTTCCAAAAGCGAAGCGAGGATGACGAGTTCTTGATCACTGCATGTGTGGACGGACCTAGTGGTCAGGCTGCTGGTTATGTATTAAACTTGTGCTCTATTGACGTCCGGGAGGAGGAAGTGTTACGGTTGCATAAACAAGTGGACCTTAACAAATCCGCAGGCCCTGACAATATTCCTCCAATTTTTATAAGTAAATGTGCTAAGAGTCTATCCGTTCCGCTGTCAAAATTATTTAAGCGATCATTGGAATTCGGAATGGTGCCACTTATCCGGAAGTCGGCGTATATAACGCCGATTCACACAAAAGGCCCCAAGGACAGTATAGACAACTATAGACCGATTTCTAAGCTTTGTGTGTTTGCTAAAATCTTGGAGAAAATTGTACATAGACAACTTTCGTCTTCACTTAAATTAAGTTTCTCAGAGCAACAACATGGATTTTTAAAAGGTCGCTCCACCACATCCAATCTCGTGGTCTGTAGTGACTATCTAACGGAACACATGTCCAGAAGGTCACAGGTCGACGTAATATACACTGACTACAGCAAGTGTTTTGATCGAATTGATCATGCGCTTCTTTTGCGCAAATTATTATTGGTTGGTGTGACGGGTAATTTATTTAGATGGTTCTTATCATACGTGGAAAATAGATGTCAGACGGTAGTTCTCAATGGTTACACATCGAGACCGATGTACATTCCAACGGGTGTTCCCCAAGGATCTGTGTTAGGACCCCTTTTTTTTTTTTTTTTTTTTAAATGACGTTGCCTCATGTTTCCTCAATTCAAGAATTTTATTGTTTGCGAATGACATGAAGATTCTGGGTCAAGTATCAACTAATGAGGACGCATGCCGTTTACAGGAAGATCAGGACCGGTTCTACGACTATTGCGTTACAAATAATTTGGATTTAAATTTGTCCAAATGCTATGTATGTACATTTACTCGTAAGCCAAACCCTGTTTTGTATAATTACACGATATCAAGCACCTTATTAGCCAGAGTCAACGTTATCAGGGATCTTGGGGTAACTTTTGATTCTAAGCTTTTGTTTGACGCACATATAGATAACATAGTGAACAAGGCTTCTAAAGCTTTGGGTTTCATTTATAGGATATCTTCTGACTTCAAGAATATAAAAACTATGAAGATTCTTTACTGTGCGTTCGTCCGTAGCCACCTTGAGTATGCTTCTCAAATTTGGAACCCAATTTATAATGTATATGTTAATCGTATTGAAAGCATACAAAGACGATTTTTAAGGTACACACAATATCGATCGAATATCTATCCCCCTAATTACTTAAGTCGGTGTAAAAAAATTCACATTCTGCTTCTACACGAGCGAAGCAAAATCGCAGATCTTGCTTTTCTTTTTAGAATTATAAACGGATCCACGGACGTTCCTGAGTTGGTGGGCAAGGTTGGACTGCGTGTACCGTGTGCATTTCTTCGGCATTCGCGTCTTCTTCATGTACCTAAAGTTGGAACTACTTACAGACAGATTTCGTACATGATAAGAGTTTGTCGTACGTTTAATGTGGTGTGTCAGGATGTTGATCTGGATTTGTTCCATACTAAGATTAAAAATGTAAAGAATAGTTTGAGTTAGCGTTTCTTTGATACGTAGAATTCTTTTTCTGTTTTTTTTTTTGTATTTGTTGGGCGTTGAGTCTAATCTTTTTTATTTGAAACTCTCGCTGATATGCATATTATGCAAATTTTAAATGTGTGAAAACTTTTAATTGGCCGTTTTTTGCATGTTGTTTCTGCACATCTATTGAATTAGCTGTAAGTTTTCCTAAGATTAATAAAATAAAATAAAAAATTACATTCCGAGCGCCGCAGAAATGCCGCAGCAGCAATGCAGCGGCAGCATTGCTGTGCGGCAGTGTCGCCCCGCCACCGCGACAGACCAGTAGTGACGCGTCCGCCGCCGCAGCAAGAGTACCTACGTGAATGTTGACATGTAAATTTACTATTTTATATCACTAATTAGACATTTTATACCTCTCAATTATCGCAGATATACAGATCATGCCAGAAAGATTGCTTCCCAGCACGACCACACTAAAATTCCAGCTGGCATAGATGTTGATGAAACGGAACGCAAAATTTGTACTCATTATGTACTCCTATTTCAATACTGGTAAATTGTTAGAAAAGCAAAGAAACATTTTCTGCCTATAACTATGTGATTTGTATACTTGACACTAGATGGCGTTAAATGTAAAAATAAGAATATACGTTCAAACAATAATAAAAATAT
Source organism: Orthosia gothica (assembly GCA_949775005.1). Lineage (NCBI taxonomy): Eukaryota > Metazoa > Arthropoda > Insecta > Lepidoptera > Noctuidae > Orthosia > Orthosia gothica. Next base: position 17,990,327 of record OX459044.1, read on the forward strand.
ACGGTTGTTTGGTTTTTTTTTTTGAAAGTTTTATACTATTTCTTGAGACACTGCGGTAAATTGGACGAGAAGATACCACGCAACTTCCCGAACGCCGCCCAGCCGAGTCGGATTCGACGGTTGACCTCTTTCTCGAAGTTGGATCTACCCAACTGGACCGTTTGTCCCAAGTAAACATAATCGTCTATAACTTCGAGTGTAGAGTCTCCGATCTTGATAGGAGTGGGTGTTACACGGGCGTTCACCATGACCTTGGTTTTGTTCATTTTAAGACCCACTCTTTCGGAAGCTCTACTAAGGTCATCGAGCATTTTACTGAGGCTCTCCATGGTCTCAGCCATGACCACTATGTCGTCGGCAAACCGAAGGTGAGTGATGTACTCGCCATTAACGTTGATGCCAAGCCCCTTCCAGTCCAGAACCTTGAAGACGTCCTCCAGCGCAGCAGTGAAGAGTTTCGGAGAAATGACGTCTCCCTGTCTTACGCCGCGCTGGAGAAGGATTGGTTTCGAGGTCTGATCCTGAAGACGGACTGACATGGTGGCGTTTTTGTACAGACACTTCAACACCTCAATGTACCGGTAGTCGATCTGGCACCGTTGGAGAGACTGCAGTACAGCCCAAGTCTCGATCGAATCGAAGGCTTTCTTGTAGTCTACAAACGCTAAACAGAGAGGCAGGTTATACTCTTCGGTCTTCTGTATAACCTGCCGCAGCGTATGTATGTGGTCTACGGTGCTAAAGCCTTTTCGGAATCCGGCTTGTTCGGGAGGCTGGAAATCGTCAAACCTGCGCGTGAGACGATTCGTGATGACTCTTGAAAACAACTTGTAAACATGGCTAAGAAGCGAGATGGGCCTATAGTTCTTCAGCCGGGCATTGTCGCCCTTCTTGAAGAAGAGTACCACCACACCCCTGCACCATGCCTGTGGCGTTTTGCCCTCGAGTATGACGGAATCAAAAAGCTTCTGAAGGGCCTTGAGGACCGGTTTTCCACCCGCCTTCAGGAGTTCAGCCGTGATTCCGTCATCACCCGGCGCCTTGTTGTTTTTAAGCTGTTTCAGAGCCATCCTAATCTCGTACAGACTGACGTCCGGGATATCTTCGGTATAGTGTCGGGTCAATCTAGCTCTTGGGTCGTTTGCTAGATTCGCAACGGGTTTACTGGTTGAAACTCTCGATCTCCCTCAGAAGCTCCGGTTTGGCGGATACAATCCTGCCATCATCGGTCTTCAGTTTCGTGAGCTGGCTCTGCCCAATAGACAGATCCCTTGAAAAAACCTTGGAGCCTTTATTTCGCTCAATCGCGTCTTTAATACGCTCGGTATTAAAGCGGCGGAGGTCTCTTTTCAAGGATTTAGAGATCTGTCTATTGATCTGCCGGTATTTGCACGCCTCATCTGAAGACTGCAGGATCATCTCACGCCTCTCCTTCATAAGCTTGAGGGTATGATCACAGAGCTTTTTGTTTCTATCTGTACGACGGGTCTTGAAAAACTTAGACCCGACCGTATGGACAACTTCCACGAACCCGTCGCTGTATTCGTCCACGGAGCTCCTCAGGCACTCGAAACGATTCTGGAGTTCGAGCTGAAAGCTCTCGGGGTTTTGGACCTGGACCTGTGCTGGACGGAGCGTGGACTTCATCAGTCGAGACCTTTCAAGCTTAATATTAATGTTCAATGTGCCTCTTACCATGCGGTGATCGCTCCCGGTTCTTACCGAATTGATCACAGAGACATCATTGAACATTTGCTTCTTGGTTGACATGATGAAGTCGATCTCATTTTTTGTTGCACCATCAGGGCTCTGCCAGGTCCACTTCCTGTGTACACGCTTTTTGAAGAAGGAGTTCATCATATAGAGGCCCTCCTTCTCCATAAAACTGGCCAGTAGGTGACCCCGGTAGTTCCGTCGTCCAACTCCAAATTGCCCCACTTGCAGCTCATCCTCGTCTCGTTTGCTCAGTTTCGCGTTGAAGTCCCCCATGACAACGGTGAAGTGAGTTTTGAAACCATGCATGGCTCTGGAGATATCCTCATACATGGTCTCTACCTCGTCGTCGGGGTGTGCCGAGGTTGGGGCGTAGACCTGTATGACCTTCAGCGAATATCTAGAGGATATTCTGAGTATAAGGTACGCCCTGGTCGACACACTCTCGATCTTCACCACGTTGTTCTTAAGGTACCTGTGGACGATAAACCCGACACCACCCTGGGACTGCCGGTCACCCTCTCGGAAATAGAGCAGGTTACCGGATTTGAGGATTATCGAGTCCTCCCCTCTCTTCGGACTTCAGATAACCCTATAATGCTCCATCGCAACCTGCTCAATTCCTCTTCAAGCTCGGTGATCTTCTCGTCGGTCCGAAGTGTGCGCGTGTTGTACGTTGCCAGGTCCAGTCGTCGGTGATTGTTGGGGTAGCCGGATCTCGTCCGGAGATTCTTAGCACCCCTTGCCATGCCGTAACCTCGACCGCTACCGTAGTCGAGGGTAGGCGGGCTGCCGGGCACTAGGGGCCATTTTTTATTTGTGCTATTCATAGGGGGGGTTTTGCCATAATCGCCACGCTTGGCAGGCGGATTGGCAATCGCAGTATGGTTGTTATAGGAGCACAGAGAACGCTGCTGCCCATTCTCTGGTTTGTCCCTTAGTCGCCTTTTACGACACCCACGGGAAGACATGGGATGGTGAAATTCTTAACGCCCGGCACCATACGGAACAAGACAAAATTCTATGACCAGTGTGTGTTGCCAGTGATCACCTGTGGGACCGAGACGTGGTCGCTCACAATGGGCCTTATCAGAAAGCTTAAAGTCACCCAAAGGGCAATGGAGAGGGCTATGCTCGGAATTTCCTTGCGTGATCACGTCAGAAATGATGATATCCGCAGGAGAACCAAAGTTACCGACATAGCCCGAAGAATTGCCAAACTTAAGTGGCAGTGGGCAGGGCACATTGCTCGCAGAACGGATGGCCGATGGGGCCGAAAAGTTCTGGAGTGGCGACCACGAACTGGAAGACGATACGTTGGAAGGCCTCCCACTAGGTGGACCGATGACCTGGTTAAGGTTGCGGGAAGGCGCTGGATGCGAGACGCACGGGATCGGTCAATGTGGCGACGCCTGGGGGAGGCCTATGTCCAGCAGTGGACGTCTTTCGGCTGAAATGATGATGAATGATGATTGTATACTATCACATAATTTTAGGCAGAAAATCATGTTTTGCTTTTCTAACAATGTACGACAATTTTCCAGTAATGAAATAGGAGTACATAATGAGTACAAATTTTTGGGAATGCTTCCGTTTCATCAACTTTTATGCCAGCTGGAATTTTAGCATGGTCGTGCTGGGAAGGAATCTCGCAAGCACGACCTGTATATCTGGGATAATTGAGAGGCATACAATTTTTTATTAGTGGTATAAAATAGTATAAATTAAAAGGATTTCGTTACCATTTAAAGTTATAATGAATGCGTTCGTGGTCGTGCTACGAAATACAACACAATCGAGGCATGATTTTATTTTAATAAAATCATAAGTCGTTATTCGAACAGCAACAGCACAAGCAGACGAGAAATTATGCTATGATGCGATGTCATGTTTTACTTAACAAAATTATAAGCTTACCTTCAATCTTCTTCATTAGCTATACCACAATAATATATGTAATACCTTTAAACGAGCAATTCTTTTATATAATTATATATAATCTGAATCTCTGAATCGGCTCCAATGATTTTCATGAAATTTAGTATACAGGAGGTTTCGGGGGCGATAAACCGATCTAGCTAGGTTTATTTTTTAGTAAACGTCGTTTTCTCTATTTTCACCCGAGCAGAGCTCTGTCGCCCATTCATTTATTCAACAATATATGCATTCACATAACAATATATTAATTTATATGTCTAAGTACAATATATTAGGAATATAATTAATAAATTGGAACAATGTCATAATTAGGTTAGAATGTCAATTATATAATAGTACAAAAAAAACCGGCCAAGTGCGAGTCGGACTCGCGCACGAAGGGTTCCGTACCATTTTCGTAAAAAACGGCAAAAAATTACGTTTGTTGTATGGAAGCCCCCCTTAAATATGTATTTTATTTTGTTTTTAGTATTTGTTGTTGTAGCGGCAACACATATACATCACCTGTGAAAATTTCAACTGTCTAGCTATCACGGTTCATGAGATACAGCCTGGTGACAGACAGACAGACAGACAGACAGACAGACGGACCGCGGAGTCTCAGTAATAGGGTCCCGTTTTTACCCTTTGGGTACGGAACCCTAAAAAAATTGTCAGTGTCATTTAGAAATGAATTTACAGGATAGTAGCATTTTGCAATTAATAATTGTGTCAGTTTCTTTTTAAAGTTTCTCATTGTTGCATTTTTAATTATGTTAGGTATTTTATTATATATTATTGGGCCCATATATTAATAACACTTTTTTTCTGGTAAAGCAGTATTACAACTTTCAACATGTAGGGGGTATTAATACTGAATTCTTAAAGGTCTCTTTCTATCTTTTGACACTACAGTGAAAAGGTAAATGTTACATTTAACGAAAATAGCGACTTCTTAAATGCACATAGCCGGGCAAGTTATTAGTTTGAGGGACTTAAACACAGGAACGCAACTATCCGTCACTTTCATATTAAGCATAGCTCTTAAGCATCGCTTTTGGGCCTTGAACACATACCTGTTCTCGTAGAGTACAGTTTCCCTAACAGAGTATCCCGTATCTTAAAGTGGACGCGACTAAACCATGGTATGCAACCACAGTTGTGGTGATGTTGACCTTTTTAGCTATATAAGACATACGCGGATACGCTAATTTTTTTACAAACCTCTTCTGCTTAAGGTTTCCAAGGCAACTGACTGTTTGTAGATGGTCTATAATACAGTTATTACATTCTATTATTATATTTGGTACTGATGTGCGTTGATAAAAATACATAACGTTAGTTTTTTGCAGGTTAATTACTAAGTTATTTTCGTAACGCCAATTTACAATGTCATGAAGGGTATTATTTATGTCCTGTTCAAATTGATTGAAGTCTATACATTTGACAAGTGCGGTGCTGTCGTCAGCGAATAAGACCATTAGGTGTTCAATGTGGTTTGGTAAGTCATTTATGTTTAGCAAGAACACCATGGTACACCATGTCTGATAACTCTTGATTCGGGTATGTATTTCTTCTCACGCCTAGTGGTTGTCCAGATTTTAGATATTTCCGTATATTGTTTACGGTCACTGTTGAATACAGGCCTGCGGATCACAAAGCCAAGAGGCAACACTGGGGCCTATGAGCAATGATGCACCTCTTGGATCCTACAAAGTCTAAACCCGTAAAACCGCGATACGTGGCAGCGGTAGCTAGGGATTTGTTGTTTTTTGGGATACCGATCCCCGTATAGGTGGAAAGTGATAAAAGCATGCACAACTTACAACTACTACTCACATTTATTCCCGTGGTGGTCTCCTGGTCAATCCCGTGTCTGGTTGTAGGTTATAGTGGGCAGTTATATATTATTATTACTGGCGTGGTCTGAGCCGGGGTTTCCGGCAGCCAGCAGACACCTAGACACGTTCCCGATAAAAATACTTCGCCGCGCGCGAAATACATACACAAACAAATGCCCTGGCATTTGTACTTACAGTACCACTCGTGGATCACGAACGTAATTTCAAATAACGATTGGTTGGCTTTAAGCCAATTTCAACAAAATTAAATCTACACCAACATTTTTACGTTGTGATATGAAATTTTTACAAGTAAGTGTCAACTGTTAACTTCAACCCAACCAAAACTGTCAATATCGATGACGACTAGCTGACACAGTATTGTAACAAAATAACAAAAAAAAGAACGAAACCTTTATCGGTTTCGAACATCCCCACACCTCGGACATAAGGAGTTATGTAGTTATGAAACTTGCCACTGTTCGCTCTCCAAACATGACCTCTGCAACTCTGGGAACTCCGTCAGACCCATAAAATAAATTCACAATGCGTCCACGACGCCAATACATAGGCAACAAATTAGATTCTTTAACAAGTTCAAGATCTCCGATTTTAGGAGGGTAAGTTTTGTCAGTCCACTTAACGCGCTGCTGCAAAATACGCAAATATTCCAAAGACCAACGATGCCAGAAACTTTCAGTCATTTGTTGCTCCAACTCAAAACGCGTCAATGGCGAAGATTTTACTTCCCTGAAGGGGTATTCCGGCAGGGCGTTGAGGGGCTGACCAATCAAAAAATGACCAGGGGTCAAAACTTCCAGGTCATTTGGGTCTGAGGAGATTGGACAGAGAGGTCGTGAATTGAGGACGGCCTCAATTTTACAAAATACCGTAACAAGTTCCTCAAATGTTAAAATAGTTTCACCAATAACACGGCGGGGATCTGTTTTTGCTAATTTTACAACGGCTTCAAAAATGCTACCCCAATGTGGGCAGACTGGGGGATCAAATTGCAAATGAATTCCCATTTGAGTCTTTTCAGATCTTAAATTCTGTTTATCCTTATTTAGATAATTACAAATTTTACTTAAATATCTATGCTATCTATATTTTGCTCGTTTCTCCTGTGCGGGTCACAAATAAATATTTTTCTTTCTTTCTTTCAGTGCCCTTACATTTAGTACCGTTATCAGATCGGATCAGAGATGGTAGTCCTTGGCGGAAAACAAATCTACCTAGCGCTGCAACGAACGCATCTGTGCTGAGGGCAGTTACAAGTTACAAGTAAACCGCCTTGGAGGCCAGACAAACGAACACACACAAATAGGCCTTGACAGACATAGCATTAAGAAGTTGAGAAGTCTTCACCAAGTAGGGACCAGCGAATTCAGTACCAACAGAAGCAAATGGCCTACTCTCAGTTACTGGATCGGATGGCAAATGGCCCATTATGGGTTGAGTGGGAGTAGCCTTCAAACGATAGCACTGCATACATTTGAAAATGATGCCACGAAAAGTGCGTCTGGCCGAAAAAATCCAAAATTCACGCTGCAAAATGGCTACGAGGGCGTTGCAACCTGAGTGTGCATTATTAATGTGTCGATCGGACATCAACAATTTCACCAACGCTCTTCCTTTAGGGAGTAACAAAGGATGGCGAGCACCGTAAGGCAAATTTGAATTTCGAAGTCGTCCTCCGACTCGGCGCAAACCAGATTGGTCTATGAATGGATTAAGAACAGCGATTGAGCCTCTCAAAGCTAAGCATCTCTTCAGCACGAACCAACAACATCAGATGTTGTTGGTTCGTGCTGTACAAGCCGAGTACTTTGACCAGACTTTTGAAGACCAGACTAATGAAGCCCAGACTATTGAAGGTTTTGCCAGGTTTGCGTATTAGAATTGTGGAAACGCAACCTGCATACAATTTGCATTAACTTTTGAGCAAATACAGTTCTTTGTCAAAATTGTTAGGAGTTACCGCTTGGATCCGGCGTTTCGTACGTAACGGACAGAACCCGAATAACAAATGGTTATCCTCAGTTTTGAATCAGTGCCTCTTGACGTTTATAAGGCAAAAACGCGCAAACTTTAACACAAAAACGCAATTCCAATACGCAAACCTGGCAAAACCTCTGAGAAGAAAGCCTATTCTGGGCCAGAATGCGTCAACCAGTCTGACCCCACCAAAGATAATGGTTGACAAGGACAGGAGCCTCGCAACCATGCGACGCACAGTCTACGGGGTTCAATTCTCCTGGGACATGTCTCCAGATCAGTTTAGTCTCAGAGTTCTGAATCTGTGAGACTCTATTTGCCATAAAAACCTCCAAAATATGAGAGAGGTGGTGAGGTGCGAAGCCAACAAAGAACTATCTCACTATCAGTCCAAGCAAAAACGTCTGAGATATCAACTGTACGACCCAGAGTACTATAAACATGATGAAGGAGCCTAGTAAGAAGAGCTGCTCCAGACAATTCCAATTTAGGAATGGTTAACCTTGATCTAATAGGCGCCACCTTACTCTTAGACATCACAAAATGGACCTCTACGGAACCGGATGGACTTTCAATCTGTAAAAATACCACGGCCGCGTACCATCACTCGGGCGCGTCACAAAACCCGTAGAGACTCACTCGACACTTACCAGCTGGCAGAAAGAGTCTGAGCAAGGAAATCCGGTTTACATCCGGAAGTGAGGATGCAATCGCAAACCAATCTCTCATCAAATCCTCCGGTAGAGCCTCGTCTCGAGTTATATTGGCTAACCAAAGTTTCTGCAAAAACCACTTAGCCAAGAGTATGCCAGGAGTGATCCATCCATTGGGATCAAATGTCTGGGCAACAGTTGACAAAACCAAGCGTATCATCCAGATCTGGGTATCTAATTTAACTCGATAGTTGCAGATATTCTGGACGGGCTGGTACTGTATACCAAGGATGACAATAAAATTAGGGTTATCCACATCTTCAAAAAAGAGAGGATCCTATCGTTGATGTTCTACTGGTAGATCACTCAACAAATCAGGATGATTCAACAACCATTTGCGCAATTCGTAGCCTCCTGATTTCAGGAGCTCAATCAACTCATCCCGCGAAACTAAGGCCTCTTCCACTGTAGAGGTCCCGGTGCACACATCATCGACGTAGACGGAGTCTTTCAAAAAGGCAGCCGCACGTGGATGCTTCAACTTTTCACGGCTGGCCAATTGCAACAAAGTCATACACACAAAGGGGATCGCAAGGTCGTTCATGCCAAAGGATCATTTGAAAACGCCGGTCGTCCGGATGACCAAGAGATTATCTGAACATCATACGGATGTCAGCCACAAAAACAATCTGGTGTCGGCAAAAATTGATGAGGATATCCGAAATGTCCCTATGCAATTTGGGACTCGAGTGCAAACACTGGTTCAAAGAAACTCCATTTGACGGTTGACGGTTGACATTTGACGGATTTTACCTGCTGGAGTTTTCAAAACCGCATGGTGCGGCAAAAAGCAATGCTAAATTGAACGGCAATCAATATAAGAAGGAGACATGTGTCCCAAATCTTCATACATGCTGGACATGAATTCAACATATATCCAACAAAAAACCTAATCCCTCCACATTCGACACTCCATGGACTCTAACCTTTTTTCCGTTAAGGCATAGGAATAACCAAGAGGGGGGGGGGGGGGGCGGGCACGCAGCCTGAAACGGTAATCAAGTGACAAAACGACCATCCGAGAGGCGACCAGTATAATTCTGGTAAATCAATTCGCACACTTGTTCAGCTGGATCGACTCTTGAAGCAAGTGGAAACACTTCGACTTCCCAGAAGCGCTAAACGGCGTCAAAAAGAGAAAGCCCCATATTCAATCCTTGGTCCTCAATCCGCGGGGCGGAGCTCTTCAACGCGGGGCCCATTATGCTAAAACCAAAAACTGTCGGTATAGCTACTAACCCATTTATCTGCAGAACCCGCTTGGTCCAGGACAAAATCAAACCCAAAACATCCACGCCTAAAAACAAGTTTACGGGTCCTGGTACAAACCACTTCGGGTCAGCAGGAGTTAGGTCCGACGTTAATTTCACCACTGCAGGGCTAATGGTTACCTGTGGGTGTCTGCCCATAATATTATTCAAAACAACGGCCTTGGGCAAGATTCTTGGCCCAAAATGAACAGGTGAAACACAAATTTCAACTTCAAAACTCGCTTCAATACCACCTATACCATATATACCAAAAGGGTGGGGTCTACGTGGGAAACCCAATCTCTCCACTAAACAATATCCTAGCGTATACTATGATGGTGGAATGCAAAACCACGCTCTGCTACCAAATGTTGAATACAGACCTGCAGATCACAAGCCAAGAGGCAAACACTGGGGCCCATGAGCAATACTGCGACTCTTGGATCCTACAAGGTATATACCCGCGTATCGCGGACGCGGCAGCGGTAGCTAGGGGTCTGTTTTTGGGATACCGATCCCCGTATAGGTGGAAAGTGATACAAGTATGCACAACTTACAACTACTACTCACATTTATTCCCGTGGTGGACTCCTGGTCAATCTTGTGTCCAGTCGGTGGTTATTCGAATAACGATTGGTTGGCTGTAAGCCAATTTCAACTAAATTAAATCAAGACCAACACTTTTCGTTGTGATATGACATTTTTACAAGTAAGTGTCAACTGTCAACTTCAACCCAACCAAAACCATCAATATCGATGATAGCGAGCTGACACAGTGTTGCAACGAAATAACAAAATAAAATCAGTTTCGAACAGTCACTTAAAGCAATAATAAATAGGATACTATTTATCCCGGGAATATGTTCCACATCCACGCGAGCGAAGCCGCTGGCTGAAGTTAGTTATAATATAAACGAGACGGCTGACATGATAATGTGATGGCTTATTCATAAACATATCAATGAATTTCACAACTATGTGTAGTAACTGTCTGGCGCAGCATCGTACAACAGCTTCGCTCGTGAGTTATAGGGTCCAGGTTAGATTCTTACATCGGCCTTAAGATTTTATTATATTTTATGAGTTAAAAAAAAATGTAAAATCAAAATGTTTGTGTAACATTGAAAGTTTAAAAATATCAATAAAATAGAATACTCTTTATTATGTACACCATATAATTTACAGAAAGTATAGACGAAGAAAACATTACACTGGGTGACACAATGGGCGGTCTTATCGCTAAAAGCGATCTTTTCAAGACAACCTTTGGATGGATTTAAAAAATTAAAGGAAAGACAGTACTGTAGGTAGTCTTTGGTGTACTATTTATATATACAATAAATACATATTTATATATTATAGACAAATATATACAGTTATAAGTACGAAACAAAAACATAGAAATCAAGTAAAACAACTATTAAAGAGAGAGGTAGTGATTCTATAACATAGTTTTAAAAATGGGCAGAGATTGAGCACGCCTTATTGAAACTGGAAAAGCATTCCACAACCGCACCGCTTGAACCGTAAAAGATTTGTCGTAAAAGCTGGTGGAATGCGTCGGCATCTCTAGTCTCAAGTAAGGATAAGGAGGTAAGATGCGTGAGCGTAGTTAATATTTTATTTCTAGTTTGAAATTTAGAATATCTTAGCAGTTTCATTGATTTCACAGATATGACGCGCACGTAAACATATCATTCTTTACAAAGGGTATACTACATAAATGCAAAAAACTTTATTTCGTCAGTCACAAACACGAATTTTAAAATATATTTTCATAATTCCGGTTCAAAATTCCTATTATAACAACTAAGATTTGTCATTCATCCTATTTTTATAATTCCAAAATTTTAATATTCGTAACGTTTATAATTACATTACATCAGCCTTTTAATGTTCCCACTGCTGGGACACAGGCCTGCTCTATGAGAGAGGGGATGGGCCTTAATTCACCACGCGGGCCCAGTGCGGGTCGGTGAATCTCACATGTCTTCGAATTTTTGGTTCTAGGACATGCCGGTTTCGTTACAATGTTTTCCTTCACCGTTTCTAGAGCAGTGGTGATGAAATAATTTACAAAAAGTAGAGCGCCTGCCAGGCTTCGAACCCACGACTCACAACTTTCAAGTCGCGGCCATTAACACTGTGCCACCACTGCTCTTGCTTTCTTCTTCTTCTTCATGGTGTCGGAGATTCCATTTTTAGATTTTAATTTATATGTTGTGCTTCAACCAGAACTCAGCCACGTCGACAGCCCTAGCGTTGGCCTCACACAGGTCCTTCATGGTGCAGGTGTTTGTGCACAGAGAGCAGGACAGCAGATGGGGCATTGTATGCTCTTGCTTTATAATTACTATTCTCAAAATACCGAGTTTCAATAGAGCGAATAACAAAAAGCCCGACTTTATGATAATTCGAAACATCAATATCGTATCGTATTAAAAATCCGATGAATAAGACCCTCTATCACTGTTCTAACCTAACAAAACCCAAAGGATTTAATTACAGTATATGGTCCCCGACACAGGTATATGTATTATGGACCAAGTGATTAATATGGCATTATTTATATTGCCCAGGCAGTTTTAAAAATGCCCAATATGAGAAGGGAATGTGAAATAATTAAATTGACTGAGCTTTCTGAATAATGCCCATTACTTATTGGGCCGAGTAATAAAAAGATGTGTTTTATTAATTATTTTGAATGTTGACGTTAGTTTTAATATAGAATTGGTAAGTCAAATTACTAATTAAGCAAAAAAGTCACAGAAACCGATCATGTCAACCGACGTAACCTATCATGAAGGCAATGACGGGAGCTGTTCCTTAGCTTTGCTCGCTTCAGCTCCCATCATCTACTTCGAACCTTACCTAGCCGCGTCAGGGTGCCCTTAGCTTCCGAGCTCGATTCGCTCGCTCTTCGACTAATTCATTGACCATAATTATGGAATTGCCCAACCTTTACGTAGCAATATTCATAATGACCAGACAATGTGATTAATATAGAAGTTTTAATCAGTATTCATTACATTGCCCGATTTGACTTGACTAAGTGCATAATGCTTGGGCATTTTACATAGTGCCCTAATTAATCACTTGGTCCATGATATATATAAAGAGAAGAAGAAAACACAAAAAATAATATTAATACTCAAATATTAACAAAGTAGACGTTTTTTGAATTTATATGCGTAACTGAATATTATAATACAATTAGTAAAATAAGGATTCTGATAATTGAATCAGAATCCTTATTTTAGCGGTTCATTCGAAGTATTGAAAATCGGCATGTCGTTTTTCGGACCGAGAACCCATCAAGCATTTGATTCTTCAAATGTATGAAAATCGGAAACAACAAATCGCATTTACGACTTTCGTTAAAATAAAGAACAATGGCAGAATAATAGTTCACAAAAATTTAAGCGTCTAGAAAATCTTATAATATAGAAAGAGTTTAATGATTTTTCTATGATTTTTCAAATAAAAATGTATTTCAATAAAACCACAGAAAAATATTAACATTTATGGGAATATCAAATGATTAAAATAATGATCAGAACCATTTTACACTTTCAAGTGTTGCCATTTACTAAAATCATACAATTTTCGTATATATTTGTAAGACCACATAAAGGTTCAATATATTTTTCATAGGAAGTTATTAATAACTATACTATCAGTAATAATCAAAAATAAAAGTATTATGGTTGAAAAAAGATTTCATAAGAAATACTTCATGCAATTATTCAATACTTTAAACATAATAATAGTAACAATTACATTTAATGTAATGGCAACTCTAAATGAAACACTAAAAATGAAATGTCACTGTCACGAAAAAAGTGGTCCGATCTGTCACATGCTTCCGTGCTTTTCGTATCGGTTGTGTTCTTTTTGTATTGTTGCTATTTATCTTATTTCTATTTGACTTGGCTTGCTTACGGACTGATATTCGTTTCGCTTTGTGTGACTTGACTTGTGCTTGCCTAAAGGATTCTGATCTTGCCCTGTGTGACTGTGGTATCGCCCCTTTGGACTCCGATTTTGCCCCATCGCTTGGATTGTTGAAGTGCGTTTTATTTGAACCACTATGGGAGATCGTAGCAGATTAACGCGAATCCTATGTCGATACCTTTGGGTAGAAAAGTCGTATAAACCAAAACCCGACTTTTCAGGAGAGCAGAAAAACTATTTTTTATTTACATTAAAAATTATAACTTTTTTGTTTTTAAAGTTATAATAAAAATATCTATGAGAAAGGTTCTTCCAATTTGCAAATGAAAAAGGTTAAATAATCAAAATCTATCTATCTTATTTAGTTTTAAAGTTAGCTTGGATTTACGTCTAAGAAAAATCAATTCTTGGTTAATACACCCCATGAAAATGTACTTTAAAAAACTGTACAGGTCGTATATCCATTTTTGGTAAGCTTATGGTAACATTTATTGTCGTAAAACCCATATATGTAGTTATTTTTTGTATTAAAAACCATTTATAATCATAGATCAATTGAATTCTGACTAATAAACAATCCTGTTGCTCTCAGAATTAGTAGGAACTCAATTATTTTTATTCTAATACCCAATAATAATCGATTCAAATAAAATAAAACTACCTGAAATACGAAATCAACATTTATTAAGTATTATAATACCTTCTAATCAACATTTACTATTATTTCAAAAATGGTACAACATACCTAACAGGTTTAACATTTTTAAATTGAAAAAATAATTAAACAAATAAAACTGAAAAGTGAAATAAAAAAATCTACTTAGTCATAAAAAATCAAAAATTATTCTAAATTAAAGTAATTAGGCATTTTAATCATTTATAAAATTAACAATTGATCATTTTTTTTAATTTCTGAACATATTTAAATGTACTTAATTCAATAAATTATTGAATTAAGCCTTTGTACTAAGGCTTACTTACTAAGTTATTTATTGAATTGCAACTAAATAAATTAACAAAAAACGATCAAGCACTAAACGTAACTAACTTATGAACTAAAAAGTAACTTATTTATGATATAAATTTGTATTCATAATTAGTTTAAAATTATTTATGAATTGTTACTATAAATTATTTTAATTATTATTATAAATTATTTTAAAACGAATTATGAATTGAGAAACACATTTTCAAAAAATAAACTTAGGTGACAAAGAATACAATCATTTAACTTAGTCTTGTTTTTTTACTAAATAATATTTTGCTAACGAACGAAATGTGAAATTACGTAAATACGAAAAGTTATTATTCTTTTATAATAATAATTGTATTATTCAATTAGCTGTTCCTCGTCTTCTTCGTCGGTTAGCGTAAGAGAGTCAGCCACATTTCCATGGAGTAAGTTAAAATAATCATGGTGGTACCTTTTTGGTATAATGCCATTATCACATAGACGTTTTAAATCTCTATATTTTACATCCGATATTTGCAATTTGTTTTTATAAAGTGCAGTTGGGGACATAATCATCACCTTTTCATGTGTATCATTGCTTACACCTTGTTCGGGTAATATCGCGCGGCTTTTCGATCTTCCTTTACCTCTACCTTTACCTTTTTCTTCATTGCCAGATTTTTTTAATAATATTTAATGTACATTTCATTTGGATTCTTTTTCTTCAACGTAATAATTCGGCTGTTTCCCATTTTCAGGGTTTTAGAAGTTTCATTTGTAATTGTCTCAGCAGTTATTTCATTCCAATTGAGAAAATCAGAATACTCCATTACATTAACATTATAAGGCCTAGGATTTTTTCCCGCAGCCTCAACGTATGATGGCCATTGTTTTGGACTCCAGACAGTAATTTTTTGAACTTCACGTTCGATAGTTGCATGAACAGAGTCCACAGGCATGTAAGTGTGCCCTGGTAAAACATAGTTTATCTGAATCACTTCTAAATGCAAATTCAAATTCAAATTCAAATTCCTTTATTGTTTGTCACAGGTGTAAAAGCAGTTATTATCATAATATATATATAGATCGCTGCAACATACCCACAGGGCGTACAATATTTAATAGTCATTTAAGATCTATTCTATTATTATTCATGTTAAAGTACATTATCATTAGTTATTATTATTATACTATTCAAAGTGAAAGAATAAAAATTACCTTTAATATTATTACTTATGTCAAAAAATATAATAGCATTATAAATTAATATTTCAAAACGTCGTGTCAAGAATACAATATTTTAACAAAAACTCATTCATATCTCATTAATTAATATGTCAAAACTCATGTCAAAATTACATTATAATTCATTCATGTTATACTCTTGTCAAAAATACATTGTAATTCATTAAATATCGTCAATATACATTATACAGTCCACAGTCAGATTTAAATTCAACAGTCACATACACTTTTTATCATTGTTTTAAGGTCAACATTTCATCATTTAAAAATTCATTGATCGAGTAGTATGCTTTACTTATTAAGAATACTTTGAGTTTATTTTTGAAAATATTCAGTCTATCGATGTCTTTTATACAATTTGGTAATCTGTTATAAATTTTTGTCCCTATCCCAAATATACTCGTCTTGAATTTCTCTGTTCTACATCTAATAACACTCAACATATTTTTATGTCGTGCACTTCTTAATGTTTCATAATTACTAATATCGCGTTTTATCATCACTGCAGCCTCATAAATATACATTGAAGGGAGAGTTAAAATTCTTAATTTAGTAAACAGTGCTCTACATGTATCAGTTTGTTTAAGTCCACATATACTCCTAATGCATTTTTTTTGGGCTTTAAACGCATATTCTCTGTTGGGAGAATTACCCCAAAAAAGAACACCATATTTGAGAGTAGAACCCACATATGCATGGTAAGCGCTTAGTAATGCACTTTCGTGTACAACTTTTCTTAGCATATAGAGAGCATAGGAAGATTGATTCAATTTTTTGCAGATATGATCGATTTGCATTTTCCAGTTGAGCCCAGAGTCAATGTGAAAGCCTAGAAATTTTGTGTTATTAACTTCTTTTAATGTTTCGTTTTCATAGTTAATGTGATGCGTTGATTTCACTTAATTTTTGAGTCACTGTCTTCTATAACGTCACTATCCGATAAAATACTCTGTTGTGAATGTTGTGATATATTGTGTGGCATATTAACTGCAGGCTCTACTTGTTGGGTTGAACTGAAAATCCATACCAATACCATACCAATATTATAAAGAGGAAAGATTTTTTTGTTTGTTTGTTTGTACCGAATAGGCTCCGAAACTACTGGACCGATTTGAAAAATTCTTTCACCAATAGAAAGCTACATTATTTCTGAGTGACATAGGCTATTTTAATCCCGAAGATAAGTCCTGTGGGGTGGCCCACGGGAGTGAAGCCGCGGGCAACAGCTAGTAAGAAATAAAGTCACAGACAATAGGTATAGGAAAATAGCTGAGATAAAAGTTACGGTTACAGGATAGGTCGGCACTGGAAATACCGACACACGACAAGAAACATTGCTTGTCTACCAAATCCTAGTGTTGTATCTAATTTATCACTGTACCAATTTGATGCTGAAATACAAGGTTTAAATCATTTTCAAAAAAATGTTCATGTCGTGTCCTTAAAAATGTTTACTGTATTATTTTAAATTAAGCTTAAGTAAAATTAAAACTCTATCTATCTGGCTACATTTTAAAATTATTTTCGTTATCATCACCGCGGAAACAAAATTTTATGCCATACAATATTGAACCTTATTTGTATAACTATACGCGTTGTTTTAATATGTGCTCAGGCCACGATTTTATTTTGCTATTTAAGGGTTTTAAGCCATCCCTTAAAAAAACGTGAGTTGTAAATGCAGGTCTAATATTAGTAGCATGTCGTTTGAGGGAATAAAAGAAAATATTTTAATCGAAGAACGTCGTAAAAACCATTTCCTGCAAGATGACGAAGATTGTTCAGAATTTTTGTTACTTCGTACTTGCTAGTCTATTATAAAATATCATAGCTTGAAGGGTGTATAAACCATTTCCTATAAAATTGTTGAATCATAATGCGGATCCAGCAAACGTTACATGTCAAATTGAAGGAATGAAAGAAAATATTATTTTAAACGCAAGGAAGTGTAAACAAACTGCAAACGATCAAGGCCATTTTAAATCAATACTAGGTCGTATATCTTAGTCCATTATAAATTAAAGGTATCAATAGCAAAGGTAAATTATCAATTAGGTACTGTAAGTTTACATTTTAAATCTATACTAAGTCATAATTCATTATTTACCTATTGATAACACGAATTCATCTACAATAATTGTTACCAAATAAGCTAACAGGGGGGTGACCATAAGCTCTTAGAGTAAGGTTATTTTGAGTGTGTGTAAGGGACAGATGTATATGACGTGTATACATCTGTCACTCACTCGATATCAAAATAACCTTACTCTAAGAGCTTATGGTCACCCCCCAGTGTTAAATTAAGTGTGTAGGTACTCACGTTTTCAAAGGTTTTAACCGTCGACTTTCGTACATTTCACTAAGCACTTGCCTCCGTCGAAGTAAAGCATCCAGGGTTCCTTTTTTATTGTTTCCCTCCATTTTGCAGTATTATTTAGTCACTATTTATTATTCATTTGTTGTAATAACAATAAAACTAGTAAACGAAACGTGTGACGAAACGCTCAGTGCGCGAACTTGCATCCAAGCTGTCTACCCCGCTCTTCTGCTTGTCACTGCGCACCAAATGCGAGCCTTGTGTGTTGGTCGTAAAGTGCTTCATGCAATGAAGATGGTTTATACACCAACGTCGCGAACTGCCTTTGGCTTTACGACGTCGAATTTAAACTATGCTTAGGTTTTGCATTTAACACGTTAGGGCGTATAAACCATTTACAATTAACGACTATTTTTACGCCCTGAGTTAGTAAAAATTATGGTCATTACATCATAAAAATACGACAAAAAAAAACATTCGGCTTTTACATTGAAAATTTACCTTTTTTAAGAGGTTATGACCGAAGTTTCTGGGTCGTATTAACCATTATTTGTGCGAATTTCTGCATTTCGTATATACAGATCGATAGAGAAAAAAATTCTGAGAAAAATGGTATATATAACTCAATTTGGCCAAAGTGGTTTATACGACCTTTCTACCTAGAGGTATCGATGTGTTAACTGCAACGTTTGGTTGGTCGGCGGACTTTAGGGTGTTGAGCCCATGTTATGACTGTGGTAGTATTTAGGATGGGCCAGACATCAAGATAATATCACAGCGCCAGCAGAATTTTAAGATTCAATAATTATAAGAGAAGATGATGAGGAGGAATAAAAATGTAAAAAATGTAGAATTGTTTCATTTTTTATTCATTAGAAGTACCTTTTTTTTATCGTCAATAGGCTTGCGCTTGACCACTATCTCACCCGATGGTAAGCGATGATAAATAAGTACCTATGATAAATGCTGTATACATATCGGCAAGTCGCGCCTTTTCTCCGTAGATGCAGGCAGAGAAATCATCCTTCCTCTTGGTACCTACGATCCTGATCATGTCTAACCTCTTTCGCTTAATCTAAGGCAATTATTGAGTGTTAGAGAAACAATACAAGCGTACTTTTGACCCAACGATGTAAGTACGCATAAATATTTTCCTAGAAGGTTCCCACTAAAGGTACTTACATATATTATATAAAAACCTTACAAAGCTCTATTATGTAAGTACATTAAGTACAGAATTTACTAAAAAACAACAGCATGCAGTACTTTATCCAAGTGACATAAGGCATAACCTAAAAAAGTTCAAAATGTTCAAGTCCAAATATCTTTTTTTCTAGGCCCTCTCAGGACAAAATTCTTTGATTAAGTTACTCAGGGACTGACGTAACGCATTTTAAGATTTTTTTTACGTCTAGACGCTACCATTTCTGTTCAACTAATTTTATATATGAAAGGCTGCCATTGTTCTTTAGTGATTTAATGAAATTCGGACTTTTGAAAATCGGAATATCGAAATTCGGAATAAAATATTTAGAGTATTTGGGCGTGCCCCTTTATAAGATGCCGCTTAATATACATTTCTAGGGGGCGATGTTTCTCTGGCGCTGTATTTAAAATTGTCCTTAGCTTTTCAGGCAGACTTTGCAAGTCAGACCTGCACTCATTAAAACTCTTAAAATATTCCTGGAATGTATTTTTTATTTTTTTATTATTGCATTTATTTGGAGATCGAAGCTGTCAGATTTGCATAATTTAAGTAATTGTTTAAACACACTCATTTCAAATCGGAAGCGATTAGATCCAAGATTATGATTATGGTGAACGACCCGCCCCCGCGGGTCTATTTTTTAAACAAGTTCTCTTTCACTCCACTTAAGTTTTCACGGTGAAGACTTAAGTGGAGTGAAAGAGAACTTTCACTCCAACTTGATTGGATGGATTGACAGCTTACTAATATTTTTTTTATTTTTTTACGGAATGGTAGAGCTTTTCTATCAAAATCTCACCGTTTCCTCTTTCAAGAACAAAAGTACAATTACTTCACCTTATTAGTCAACCGAAGTGCATTAAAGAGTCTTGCGTGGTCCAATAAAGAATACGTTTCTCCCAAAAGATTTACTTTTGAGTCAGGATAAAAATGCCAATCTTTTGTCTTGAACCCAACAAAAAACTTTTGGTCGACGTTTTATAAGTGCCCACGTAGGTCTCAGTAAAATAAAATAATAAATATTTTGATTTTTGAATGATAAAAATTTGGTCCTCTTTCAATTCTGATAGAATAGAATTAGAAAAAAATACATTGAAGTTTGAATTTAGGTATTTTTTGGAATAAGTTTTCTTATCACTAGTTACACTCAAAAATAGCGAATGAGATTTATGCCTAAAAAACTGTAAATAATGAATATCACGACACTTTATTTAGCCAAGTTTAATTTGATATCTTCATTTATTGATTTTTTGGAGGTATGCGAAACTGGGTGGAAAGTCCCGCAAACTCCATTGAAAAGGGACGAACCTACAACCAGACGTTTGTTGTGTCTGGTCCGGGCAACTCGCTGACGGACGGTTGTTGTCGGACTTTTTTGTTGTCATAGTTCGTATGTGGCACCATAGATATCGCTACAGTTTTATTTTTAATTGATACTGTAATTGAGCTTTAATGCATTATTTTTGTACGCCTATAAAAATTCGCTGAACATAGCGCGCTTGTAAATTTTACACACATTGGTCCTTCTAGTAAGTATTTTTCTTAATGTTTTTTGCCCACAAAACTAAGGAGTTTGTATAACCAGCAGAATGTCTGCAAGAACCTCCAAACCTATAATATGTACTTCTAACATTCTCGGTTAAAACATTCCATGAGGCAGATTCTACAAATTAATCAGAACTGCTAGGAGTTTTTTTATCCCATCAGGTACCCTCGGTCCAATTGCTTTGCCCTCTAATTCTGAAGAACTAGAGACATTTGCTGATGACATTGCCATTGCATCAGGCTACGCAAAAAGAGCTAATAGTAAATCAAATCTTTATTATATATTTTATCATTATTTCAAGATACTTAAACACATTTTTTTTTTTACTTTTTCTCATATACATTAACGATATTAGTACCGCTGGACTGACTGGACACATATCATTGTACGCAGACGACACTTGTCTTTTCTATTTTGGCGACTCCATCAATGGTATTGTACTTGAAGCACAGAAGGATCTTAACGTTTTGAACATGTGGCTCGATCAGAATCTTCTGACTATGAATGTTGGCAAAACAGGGTATATAATTTTTGCAGCAAAGAATAAAAAAATACAAGTAGTTCCCAATCGCACAATAAATAATCAACCACTACGAAAATCAACGCATGAGAAATACTTGGGCCTAATTCTGGACAGTAAATTGACATTCAGACCGCACGTTGACTACGTGAGATCTCGAATACTACCACTAACCGGAGCAATACGTAACATTGCAAAATGCGTACCCTACAAGCTAAGACACACTATTTATAACACCCTAATCAAACCACATCTGGAATATCTAATCCAAGTATGGGGACAGGCTGCGAAAACAAATCAACAACACCTGCAACGAACACAAAATAAAATAATTAAAGTCCTCCTCAATTACGATTATTATACGCCTACGGAACTACTATACAAAAAAACAAAATTATTAAACCTACAACAACTGTATACGTATTGTAATGTATGCCTATTCACTGGTTAGAAGTTAGACTCGCCGACTCGCTAACGCACTACCGCACAGGCCAACAGTTCGATATCAACTGCCCGCCCCACCACTCGGACCGGTATTTATAACCGAGCGGCACGTGCGCCCGAGGCGTCGACTCACAATACTGGTATCGTTTTGTAGCGCGATATATTGATATCTACATACACTACATTCCCTTCCTTGTTTTAACCAGTTGTATGTCACCAGAATTATAAATAAGATTTTTAGCAAATTCTTATTTGTATTAATAATTAATTGGCATCTCTGGCATAACAAAATGACAGCACGATAATATTTAAAAAATCATTAACTGATTTAATTTATTGTTACCTTTTAACCTTTCTCTTCCTCTTCTATTCTATTTTCTGATTCCGATCTCGGCCTACTGATGAAGGTTACCTCTCACCATCAAATTACTCTAACGTTAGTTGAGAACTCATGTTATTAATTAGTTACCTGGAACCAATAAATTAATACACGAAATAGTCTCGCGCACAGGCCCGACGACTTCGAGCCTCCCGAAGATGCTGGCTTCCGAACAGCACCGTAGACCACACACGTACGCTGCGGCAGGCTAAGGACCGAAGAGTACAACCTGCCTGGCCACTCAGCGTTTGTGGACCACATGAAAGTCCTCGACTTGATCGAGACTTGGGCTGCACTGCAATCCCTCCAACGGCGCCAAATTGACCACCGGTACATCGAGGTACCGAAGCGCCTGCACAAAAACGCCACTACGCTAGTTCCAACTTGCGACCTGGCCCCGAAACCCATCCCTCCGCAGCGAGGTGTAGAACAGGGAGACGCCACACCTCCGGAACCGTCCACCGCTGCACTGGAGGACGCCTTCAAGGCTCCGGACCGGAGAGGGCATCGACAGGCATCGACGTCAACGGCGAGCACATCACTCACCTTCGGTTCACCGATGATATAGCTGTCATGGCTGATACCATGGAGGACCCCAGTACATATAAGTACCACTGCTGCTGACTTAACATGTCGGTTTCCTCCCGATGCTTTTCCTTCACCACCAGTAGGGATCTCTTTTTGGTCGCGTTCTTCATTACTGAAGGTCGCGTCCCTGAAAGGCCCTCAGGGCTTAATGCACGATGTTCTACCACTTCAATTGGTTCTCAGCTTCTCTTAGGGCGGTTGTAACAGAGAGTCCAGTGAGGGCGGTTACCTGGTCTGACCAGCGGTTAAGTGACCGGCCGCGAGGTTTTTTTTCCATCCGCCTTCCCACCAAATTCTCTAGATGGTCTGGTTCTCGACGGGCAAATGTGACCAAAGTGGCTAGCAGCATACCGCAGCAGCGCTGGTGTAGTAAATAGCAGAACGTGGTGAGTCTGTCTTTTATGCCTAGTTGATAAAGGATAGATTTGTTCGTTCTCTTGGCGGTGCATGGTATGCGGAGCATTCTTCGCCACCACGACATCTCAAATCTTTTCCGTTCTATTGCCCGAATCGTCCACGACTCCGATCCGAAAAGGGATATCGAGAAACCAGTGTCCAGACTAGTCTCATCTTACCATATTGTTGACCTTTCTGTCCTGCCAAATATGTGTCAGCTTACTTTCGCCGCTTTGGCCATTTGAGTCCTTCTCCTGATCTCTCTTTCGGTTCCTCCTCGGTCAGGAAGTAGCGATCCAAGGTATATAAACTCGCTGATAAATTCTAGGTCCGCGAGTTCTTTCGTTCTAGAGAGTTGACCGGATATGTCCGTGAGCATGACTTTTGTCTTCGACTTATTAATCCAACCAGTCCACTCTCATATTCTTCTTTGTAAAACAGATCAGCTAGCTCCTTTTCTGAAGCCAGTAGGTATAATCTACTGCTAATACTGTCATTCTCTGATGACTATCAATTTAATGACCAGTAGGTATAATCTACTGCTATTACTGTCATTCTCTGATGAGTAGGTATAATCTACTGCTATTACTGTCATTCTCTGATGACTGTCAATTTAATGACCAGTAGGTATAATCTACTGCTAATACTGTCATTCTCTGATGACTGTCAATTTAATGACCAGTAGGTATATCCTACTGCCTGTCAATTTAATGACCAGTAGGTATATCCTACTGCCTGTCAATTTAATGACCAGTAGGTATATCCTACTGCCTGTCAATTTAATGACCAGTAGGTATATCCTACTGCCTGTCAATTTAATGACCAGTAGCTATATCCTACTGCCTGTCAATTTAATGACCAGTAGGTATATCCTACTGCCTGTCAATTTAATGACCAGTAGCTATATCCTACTGCCTGTCAATTTAATGATCAGTAGCTATATCCTACTGCCTGTCAATTTAATGACCAGTAGCTATATCCTACTGCCTGTCAATTTAATGACCAGTAGGTATATTCTACTGTATGTCAATTTAATGACCAGTACCTATATTCTACTGCTTGTCCATTAAATGACCAGTAGGTATACTCTACTGCAATTGTGTGCTCTTTGATTTATTATTTTAGCAATCGCTTTGCTCTCACACAACGGTCTATCTAGACCAGACCTCGGACAGGACTAAAAGCAATATCGCTCACCTACGGACTACTTGTGTTGCCTAAAGATATACCGATTTACGGCTACGACTACGCTTAACCACTGGTACGGTTGAACATACACTACGGCCGATAGACTGAATTACTCAAACTTCTACAGTTTGCTCATCAATCATCATTATCGAAATCAACATTGACTGCAACGTGATTACGTGACCCACCATCATCTTTCTAAACCGTTAGTGTGTATACTTCTTAGTTCCAAGCGCATCTATTTAAAGCTTTCAGTGTATAACGATCACCGATATCTAAAGGTTCCTCTAAGCCTTAGCAGTTATTGATCAGAAACCGTATCAGCTTAGATCATAATTACAACGCTCATGGCACGACTGCTGCAGCAGCTAGTGACACTCATGCCACCCATATCGTTATTACCTCAAGTGGTACGACCAACACGCATCACTTCACATAGAGTCTACGACTTCTTCTTCTTCGTCGGTACACTCTTGGCAGAGCGGTCGTGGTCATCATGTAGCAGTGAGACTTTGAGTTGCCATAATTTGCCTAACGATGCGACGCCAACCATCTCTATCGGCTGTTATTCGTGTGTACTTATGCAATGGGCCACCCACTGCAGACTTAATCTGGTCGGTCCATCGCATGGGCGACCTGCCACGCGCTCTCGGTCCTTCCACTCTACCCTGAACTACAAGCCGCTCGATAGAGTCGTTGCATCGTCGGGACACGTGTCCAAAGAACTGAAGTACTCGAGCTTGGACTATAGCCGATGGATGGATATATTAGTGCGAAACTCAGTCCACGACACTCCAAGCATTTTCTCCAGCACCACATTTCCAGAGCGTCTTTTCATTTCCTCTCAGTTTATTTCAGCATCCAGGTCTCGACTGCGTATAGAAATATGGGGAACACAAGTGCCCGTATGAGCTGGGTTTTCGTGGCTTTGGTGATATTGTGATTCTAGGATGATTCATGATTCTATTCCTACGACTTCTAGGTTATTACAAAACCAATACAACGATAGTCTCCTTTGAGACCAGCTGCCTATAGCCCCCTCTACAACTCACAAGTGAATTGCAGGTACGACTACAGACAAGTGCGTAAAGTGCGACCTAATAGCCACGGTATGTGCTCTCCAGCGCGGTGGAGGAACTCTCCTCACTGTTTTCTACGTTTAACTCGTTAGGAGCACTACTTAGAGGCATCCTTTGTATGCGATCGTGAGCGTACTTATTCGTTATATTACTAACTCGCTTTGACACTTAAAATTACAGTTCTGCATTCCTTCACAAGGGATATCTCATCCTTGAACAAAATGTTGAAACTATTACCGTCAGTAAGAAATGTATTACGTACTGGCTTTGTACTAGGCATGTCTGAAATACCTAGTCTTAGTGCTAGGTATAACCACTTCCAATTCAATGATCAACACAATAACCTCAAAACTTATCATTTCATTTGGAATTATCATTTTCTTGAATGAAGTACGGCATTGTTGTGTAATCACTAAAAAACAATATCGAACCATTTTTGGTTCCAAAAATTTTGTGACGTATTATTCAATAATTGACTTTTTGAATTGTAACAATATTTTGTACATTTCCTTCCGATGTGGACCTGTAGAAGACTATATAACAAAGTCTTTATGTTCTTCATATTTGAAGAAAAATAACAACTATATTTCAATCTACCTTCAAAACAAATGTTATTTTCTTTTTCGTATACACATGGATCAATCAATCTATCCAGCCCTCCCCCAACCACGATGGGGTCGGGGTCGGTTCCTAGGCACGGAGAAATCTCAATCATGAATAATGGTCTTTATTACTTTGTTGTTTATCTTCAATAATTTTTTTTTTTTTTTTTTTTTTTTTATAATGTAAAACTCACGGTTTTCTCCTCGTCGCCAATGTAATGTATACCTATTCACTGGTTAGAAGTTAGACTCGCCGACTCGCTAACGCACTACCGCACAGGCCAACAGTTCGATATCAACTGCCCGCCCCACCACTCGGACCGGTATTTATAACCGAGCGGCACGTGCGCCCGAGGCGTCGACTCACAATACTGGTATCGTTTTGTAGCGCGATATATTGATATCTACATACACTACACGTATCACACATGCATGACTATCCGAAAAATCTTAACTACCAACATACACACGAATATATCATTCAAACAGAAGATTCACAGATACAATACTCGAAACCAAGACGACTTAGAAGCTGCAACAGTGAGAACCTTATACGGCATGAAAACTATCCAGTGTGAGGGTGTTCGGTTATACAATAGATTACCTAAAATTGTCAGAGAGTGTACTAGTATACCAACCTTTAAAAAAGGGCTACGGAACTTTATATTAGACGACTAGCTTTTCCCCTTGGCATCGCTCCCCTGGTCCTTCCCACAGGACCCGATTCCGTGTTACAAAATGTAGCAATGTATTGTTAGCCTATTATTAATTTGTGGGATTGTTTGACTAAAGCGGTGCACTGAATGATTTGTTAAATAATACATTTTATTTGCAGGTTGTAACCATGTTTCCAAGAGAAGTGACAGTGGTAGTTGTTAAACTGACTTTTGTCGGTTGACGGCGGGTCGCTGTCAACGTGGGCCATTACGGAGTGAACACGTGTATCAATCTTAAGAGTTTTCTTATTCAAGTAAATGTAAAAGGTGATTTAGTGAGAACGTAATAAAAACGTGGAATTGTGAAAGTTTGTTTTAATTCTCTGAATCGTTCATAGTTCAGAAGCAGGATATAATCGAGATAGCGAGTGATATTCTCTCGGTGAAGGACTGAACGCCCATAAAAGGTACGTACGTACAGTAGCAATATATAATGTTAAATTATTTAATGGTTAAATTTGTTAGTTTATTTCTTTTCTATTTAAAAATAACTAAAGAGACAAATGGAAACGTTTAAACGCTGGTATCAGAATTTGGTCGATGATATCCAAACTGAAGTGTTGGGTGAGGTACCTAATTAATTTTCTTCTTTTTCTCGAACGTGATTTCTTTTGTTTCTTCTATTGTCTTATATTCAAAGACATATTATAGATGCTTTATAGATAGTGTCCCTTAGGTAAATAAAGAAAGAACATCCACTTTTTGTAGATTATTTATTTTCAGAAATCATGACTCCCAAAAGAAAGTCTTGACAACGTACGAAGGAGTTGTGTGACGGAACAACCGTAAGACATGTCACGGAGTCCTGGTTTGGAGAATGGTGCGGCGCCTTGTGCGGCGCATGGTACGGCGCCTAGAGCGGCGCATGGTACGGCGCTAAGTACACCACGTGATGCGGCGCCTGGAGCGGCGCGTGACGTGGCGGCACCTAGAGAGGCGCGTGTCGCGGTGCCTAGAGGCGCGAGTCGCGGTGCCTAAAGGCACGTGTTGCGGTGCCTAGAGGCGCGTGACGCGGTGCCTAGGGCGGGCGTGTTGCTGCGCCTAGTGAGGCGCTTGCCGCAGCGCCTTGAAGCGTGACGCGGTGCCTATAGAGGCGCGTGTCGCGGCGCCTGGTGAGGCGCCTGGTGAGGCGCCTGATGCGGCGCCTGGTGAGGCGCCTGATGCGGCGCCTGGTGAGGCGCCTGATGCGGCGCCTGATGTGGCGCCTGGTGAGGCGCCTGACGTGGCGCCTGGTGAAGCGCCTGATGCGGCGCCTGGTGAGGCACGTGCTGCGGCGCCTAGAGAGCCGCGTGTCGCGACGCCTAGGGAGGCGCCTGTCGCGGCGCCTAGAGAGGCGCGTGTCGCGGTGCCTAGAGAGGCGCGTGTCTCGGCACCTGGTGAGGCGCCTGGTGCGGCGCCTGGTGAGGCGCTTGATGCGGTGCCTGGTGAGGCGCCTGATGCGGCGCCTAGTGCGGCGCCTAGCGAGGCGCGTGAGTAGTCACCTAGTGAGGCGCGTGATGCAGCGCCTAGTTGATCCTAGTAAACGTAGGGTAATGAATGTGCCCAAATTTATAAGTAGACCGAAAGACAGATTATCCATTATGCTCTTTCTAAATTAGCACAGGGTTTACTTAGACTTCTGTTTTTATGGGCTGAACGGTAAGGTTAATTGGAATTAGCATTTCCAAGTGATGAGGATTACGGTCAACTATTAGGGCTGGTTTTGTCGTATCATTAGAAGATTATTTTTACCAGAAGTTAGTGTTGGTATTGAGGATAAGTCTGAGACAACAATTGTAGAAGCAACACAATTTACAGAATCTGACAAATTATTAGTTTATCTCAGAAACATAAGAATGACAAAGAAGTTTGAAAGGTCTAAACCATACCTGCGGACAGATAATTATGAAGGTAAAATAATAAAAAATAAAAACAAAACATGCCAACCACTTAGCAAGCGTTGTTACAAATTTCATAAAGTAGTTCACTTAGCTGATAGTGGTTCAGATATCATAGAAACTAGTAGCAATAAAACAGTTTAGAGAATTACAAAAGAACTTGATAGTGACCCCAAATATTGCAAAGAAATTGTCGTGACTATGGATAGTTTCATAGATTTCAGCTATGAAATTAGTAAATTCATGCTCGGTTTCGGATTTGTCTGTTTTAAGGCTCTCAGGGTAGCGTTTGTCATTAAAATTTCTAAGGCAAATGCAGTGTCGAGATATAATAGATTCCACCCATGCTAAAGTAGAACTTCTTTGATTTTGAATTGCTGAAAGACGCTTTACTACTTCAGGCACTTTCTTCGGGTAGCGGCATTAGAAAAAATAATAATTGCAGAGTAGACCATTGTGCAGATAATACAGTAACATTCGATCGAATTGCTCATAGAACCAAATTAATTGAGTAAGGTACTAAATAAGTTGAGCTTTTACAATTGCCGGCCTCACACTAAATTATCCAAAATATAATTCTTTAAAAATAATTTATAGATTACTTAGGTTTTGAAGTTAAAGAGTCTGGAGTTAAAACCTGGTAAAAGAAAATCGGAGCTGTGGATCAATTACTCAGGCCAACATAAGATTAGGCAGTTTGTAGGATTAGTAAATTCTTTTGAAAATAAAAAAGGATGATTTCAATAACTGCGAAACCATCAAAGCAAAAGAAAAGGATGCTTAATGTTGTTAGGGTGAAGAATCCAAAATTTCATCATAAGACTTACAAAAATTAAGCGCGCAGATATTCCGTGTACGTAGGATTAAACAGCATGTTGTCGAGGAGACTCAATATTCGAGTGTTTCTGCGAAGGTGGATAGGGAGCCACTTGTGATCCTTGCGGAATTAAAAGACGTGGCCGTATTTCTCCAGACCAAAAACAAATTCGCAAAATGCACAGGTTTTGCAAGCGCTCAAATTTATTTAAGAACTCCTCCGTGGCATCCCGATAGCAGGCCTCAACTAGACAGATTTTAATTTTAAAGGGCTAGAATAGAATAGAAAAGAATAGAATAGAAAAGAATAGAATAGAATACTCTTTATTATGTATGGATTTTAACGAGTGAAAGGAAACGCGCACCTTACGACTTACCTCATTTACTTGAGCTCGCCAAGACGACTTACCTCATTTACTTGAGCTCGCCAAGAGAGATTACTGTTTATTAAGACAATACCTAAGGTTCAAGGTGTAAGCGAGCGGTCGAGCCGTCAAAGATAAAGACGTCAAAGTGGATATGTCAAGCGCAGTGCGATGTGTTGATTTGAAATCCGTAGGACTTGCCCATTTACTTATACTCTCCAGGTCACGATTAATGATTCTTTTAATGTTCAGATTTGCAAGATGGTAGAAGCAAGAAAGAAAAAGTATTTAATTGTCACAGAATGACATACATACTTTTGCTTAAACTAAATCCATAAATAGAGTATTAGTATTTCTTAAATTATGTTACTAAAGACAAGTAAAAATAAGAATAAAATAACAAATGTGAGTATAAATTATATAGCAGATGCATGTCGTGGTTGTGGCTAGAAGGTTATACAAAATTCAACTTCCATCAACCGGGTACAGTAGAAAGCCTCATTCAATCAAAATTTAATCTTAATCAGAATGAGCAACTTACAAGAATTATTACAGCTTAACTCACCCTCACCTACAGCCCTCCAAAGAAAATTTACAAAATAAAGTTTTGATTAAGCTATTAAAACAGTAAATTTCGCTCAGGGTGACCTAGTCAGAGTAGAAAGAGATGTTCTTTCCTGCGGTCTGGGTCGGAAGCTTGTTCCAAAACTTAATGGTCCTTATCGCATATTAACAGTATTAGATAATGATAGGTATATAATTGAAGATACTCCTTTATCTCGAAAAGGTAATCGTCATTTTACTGGCATTTTTTCAGTAGTCAAGATCCACCCATGGTTAGTATTTGATAGAACCAATAACGAATCTGATAATGATTGGTCAAAAGTCTGATAATGATGGTGGAAGCTAGTTTTCTCAGCTAATTTAAGAATTTACTTGTTTGATTTGTTGCAAATTAATTGTGTATTTATGTATGTTAATTAATTGTATAATCTTAATACTTTTTTTCCAGTGAAAAGTTAGTTATTTAGTCTTATTAAGTTGTCAAACCACTGAAAATATGTAGAGGTTTCAGTGGAATGACTAGACAGTACTGAAGACATGAAGGGGCTTCAGTATTGTAGCGTGACATCTTGAGGCAAAAACATGAAGGGGTTTTGTCCTCGGGTGATTACTCATAGTATGAGATATTTGATGTAGATATTAGAGGCTACTATCAAATATAATAATGTTGAGGCGAAAACATGAAGGGGTTTCGTCCTCGCTTTATTATTTAAATTATGTATTTTATGTAGATATGTAGAGGCTACTATCGAATATAATAATAATTCTGAGGCGAAAACATGAAGGGGTTTCGTCCTCGCTTTATTATTTAAATTATGTATTTGATGTAGATATGTAGAGGCTACTATCGAATATAATAATGATTCTGAGGCGAAAACATGAAGGGGTTTCGTCCCAGAATGATAACTTATTTGTTAGATACTGCAACAAATATTATGTTAATTTAAAATGAATATCTAATTATTATTTAAATATCTTTTTTTATCTATGTTTTTTTATTAAATATATGCAATATATTATGATTATTTGATGATTCAATATGTTATGATAAATAATTGTCTTCACGAGACGTGAATATGTCAGGAAAAGCCGACTGTTAGCCTATTATTAATTTGTGGGATTGTTTGACTAAAGCGGTGCACTGAATGATTTGTTATATAATACATTTTATTTGCAGGTTGTAACCATGTTCCCAAGAGAAGTGACAGTGGTAGTTGTTAAACTGACTTTTGTCGGTTGACGGCGGGTCGCTGTCAACGTGGGCCATTACGGAGTGAACACGTGTATCAATCTTAAGAGTTTTCTTATTCAAGTAAATGTAAAAGGTGATTTAGTGAGAACGTAATAAAAACGTGGAATTGTGAAAGTTTGTTTTAATTCTCTGAATCGTTCATAGTATGTATGTGAATAATTGGTAAAAGAATTTTCAATATCAGATAAATAATAAATGCTTTTTGAGTTTATCCATTACAAACAAATTTACAGACAAACAAACAATCAAATCTCAATCTTTATAATATTAGAGTAAGAGTAATTGTTTTATTTTGCGATTGTTTTCCTATTTACAACAGATGAAGGGATATGTGAGTTTTGTTAAAACTGGCATATACTTGTCTAGCGGTTTAACTCCCTGTTCTGACAGTTCATGCCCTAGGAAGTGGACCTTCTTCACTCTAAAAATGCATTTTTCTTCCCTTAACATCACGTTATTTTCCTCTAACACTGCCATAACTTTTTTAAGCCTTAAATCGTGTTCTTCAATATCTTTCCCAAACGTCAAAATGTCATCTATGAAGTTGATGACTCCTTCGCAACCTAAAAGGATTCGTTCCAGTGTTTTTTGGAAAATCTCTGGCGCACACGAGATACCAAACATCATCCTTTTGTATTGATACAATCCTTTGCTGGTAATGAAGGTCGTGATATGCCTTGAGTCTGGATGAAGTTCGATATGATGGAACGCATCTCGTATGTCTAGCTTACTAAAAATGTTGGCTTCTCGAACTTTTGGCAACAGTTCTTCCATCATTGGCAGTGGGTGGTTTTCACGTTGTATAGCCGCATTTGCTCGGCGCATATCAACACATAATCGGATGTCTCCTCCGTCTTTTAGCACAGGGACTATAGGCGAGATCCAGTTAGAAGGACCTTTCACGACTTCTATAATGTCCCTTCTCAGTAATTCTTTCAGTTTCCTCTCTACTTTTTCTTCGAGAGGGATGGGAATCCTCCGATACGGCTGAGCAACGGGCTTCACTGAATCATCAATCGGAATGGTAACTAAAACGTCTTTAAATTTTGGAAATGCCTCAGTTTCAACCTGGTTAATATCCAAATTGATCCGAAGTACTCCCAATGAGGTCCCAATAGGTCACGCGTACCGTTTTGGATCACGTAGAATGTTGTGATGTCCTGTGAGGTGCCGGTAAGTTTTATTGTAGCTTTGAAAGATCTTAACACCTTCAGCGGTGTTTCACTCCCGTAAGCTACGAAAGTTTTGTCAGGATTCGGATCTTGATTGGTAACTTGGGCGTTATCTCCCTTCATTCTTTCCCAGGTTTGGTCCGTTATAAGATTGTGCTTGCAGCCCGAATCTATCAACATCTCTACGTTGGTTCCGCCTATGTTACATGTGACCCTTGCGTCGTTCTCGATATTGAAAATGTAGTCGACTTTTCTTTCATTCGTGCTTATGTTTGCAGTTTCTTCGATATTATTTGTTGTCCTGTTTTTCTTCTTTATTCCCTGACTGTTCGATGATTCTTCTCCTTCTAATTTCCTCTTCTGAGTTTGTTTTGTCCGACATTGATTCCTGAAGTGTCCTAAGATGCCACATTTAAGGCAAGCCTTTCCTTTTGCAGGGCAATTGTTGTCACGGGCCAAATGTCTGGAACTTCCACATCTGCTGCATTCCAATCTTTTAATTTTTTGCTTCTCTTTCCATGTCTCTGTACCTACTCTGTTGATTGCCTGACTTTCCACAGGTTTCATACCAAAGTTTCCTAATTGACGATCTATGGCTTCCAGTGCATTCGCTTCTGCAACTATTTCATCCAAAGTGATCTTGTCCCCTGTTTTCAATATCTTCTTTCGGAGTTCTTCTGTCTTACCCTTTTCAGTTATTTGGTCTATGATATGCTCATCTTCTTTATCACCAAACTGACATTTCTTGGCCTGCAGTCGAAGTCTGATAAGAAATTTTTCGAACTTCTCGTCCTGTTCCTGTTTTAGAAGACGAAACAGGTGTCGCTCATACACTTTGCTCTGTTTAGGTGCAAAGTAGTTGTCTAATTTTTCAATCGCGATGTTAAAAAGTTCGCCTTCAGTTGCATTAGCTCCCGGGATGTTGTAGAAAACTTCTTGTAACTCGGGTCCACCGAAATGTAAAAGACTAGCTCTTTTCTTTGCCTCGGTGTCTATGCCTGCCGCCTCGAGGTAAATGTTTAGACTTCTTTTCCATCTTTCCCAACGGACTGAGACTGAACCAACTTCCCCTTCACATTCGAACTTCTCTAAGGTGTACTGTGCCATTTGAGCTACCAGTTGACAAGGGAAGTAACTATGTTGCATATTTATGTATTTCTAACACGTTTTCGCAATTTAATGCTAGTAATAAAGCGTCTCCTGTACGTGACTTTACCTATAATACTTTAAATAGTACGCTACGTAGGTAGGTATCTCCACCCGCGGTACATATTCGGCGCTCATGACGACACGTAGTCGTCATGGCAAAGCCACCCCGTGTGTACATGACGACGCGTCGTCGTCATACTGTGCAGTACTGTGGCGCTGGCGCGTATTACCCAGCGCACGAATGGGTGCTCAAAGAGTAAATATACAATTTTAAACCGTGAGAACTTCGCAATTTAATGCCATGTAGGTATGTCCGCAATTTAATGCTATACCGGTAAATCGCCGCAATTTAATGCAAGTTGTACACTAAGTATTCATCGATATCCGCAATTTAATGCAATACCGGTAAATCTCCGCAATTTAATGCAAGTTGTACACTAAGTATTCATCGATATCCGCAATTTAATGCTTTTATTATTCCTTCTCAAGTCTCATACCGCAATTAAATGCTCAGTCGCAATTGAATGCCCAGTCGCAATTTAATGCAACGTAGTTAAAACCTTTCACCACCTGATAGGTAGGTACTATCAGTGATTTTCGGAAAACATTAAATGTTCTTTTTAAATTCTTAAAAATTTCATTTTACTTTGTAGGTAGGTATGGTTGACAAATATTTAAGTATGTCACTCCCTTGGTGTACACCACAGACTACTTAGAGATACTACCGTGTACACCCATAGAAACCTAGATACCTAGAACGCGAACAAAAGAATACCTACGCAACTCACGGCCAAGTGAGTACCTAATTAGTTACTATGCATTTCTATATATATATTTTCCAAAATATCTTAAACTGTCCACATAAGTTAGTAAAAATGATATTAGTTAATACACGCTTTATTAATAAGTAAGTTTAGGTTTACAGAATCTTTATTTCTCACAAGAGCATACCTAATACAGTACACTTAAATGAGATTTAAATTTCAACATAAATAATAGTCATCTATTGACGCATACAGATGTCGAATAAGTAAAGTTTTAATAACAACGTATGTTTAACAGCGACCTAAACAAACAAATGGGTATGTTTCTTCCTTGTTTTTTCAACTTTAAAGGTACCTAATAATACTGAGGCTCGAACTCAAGCAGTTAGTTGTAGGTTACCCACCACCTAATGAAACAACGTCTGTGAAGAAACCACTTTTAGTCCACGTAGGTACGCAAAATACGCCATTGGTCGTTGAGTTTTAACCTAACCTAACCTAGTCCACGTAGGTACTTTTTTTCTTGTTATTAAATGTTAAAATCCTTAAAATACTCACAATTTGTCTCGTCGCCACATGTAATGTACACTACAACTGAAGTTGATATTAGGAAAGAACAAGTAACACCAAACAAACTATTATGATATCGGCTCGCAGCAAGCATCCACGTCTTTCCTCCGCGGCGGTCGGTCGGCCAGTTCCCTCCCCCGCCCCGCGGCCCGCGCGTGCTTTGCTCGAGACGACAGAGTTATACATAACTATAAATATCTATACACTACAGCCGGATCGAATCTATTGATGTTTTCTTTGCTCCAACAGATTGGGATTACTACGTCCGGGTCAGGTCAATGCGAGACTGATATGGCATCCACTTACGTAAGAATCACCTACTACAACGACTGGATACACGAACGTCTTTGAAATAGCTTGCTGTTTATAAAATGAAGTCAATGTTTTTTATTATAACGATTAAAACAAAATTATGATGGTGATTGAGAGTATTGAAGTTATTTTCTTAACATCGTAAATTACACCTTTTAACTTGCCATTTACTCGAAATACTCGTAACTAACTAATACGGGCCGGGCCTTATACGCAAGTAATTTTCAAGTGGCAGATATCTCTAGGTAATAAGCCTTTTAATATTTGCTGCGATCTTGGTCTCCTCTCACAGAGACGCAGTGAGCTATAATAATCTAACACGCTCGCGGGCACAGTGAGGATTGGTGACTATCACATGTCTCCAAATTTCGTTTCTATAATTTCGTCTTGATATTTTCCTACTCCGTTTTGAAAATACCTAGGAGTGATGTAATAGATTGCACAAAGAGTAAAACTAATCTTGGTGGCGTGGTTGATTACAACCCATATCTTTTTAAAGAGAAGATCAAGTGTCCCTGCAGTGGAATCATTATGGGCTGATTATTTATTTAATTATCATGTTTACACATAGACTTTGTTCAATCTTAAGTATGAGAACCTATTTATTTTTTGATCTTCATTAAAAAAAGTAAATCAATGTCCCAAACAAAACTATGCCAATAAAAATGTACATCCAAACCATAAGAATATTCGCAGAATAAGAATGAAAACTTTAAAGCTCATTTTCATGTAAAATGTTGCCAAGACGAGACCACATAGCTCGCATGTCAAAAAGTTATCAGATCTCATGTAGAGCCAAGCTTCTAAATCTACCGGCCCTATATTAAAAAAAAACAACAAATTTGTCCAAATAAATGTGACTTGGCCGTTTTGCTACTAAGTAAGGCTTTCAGTTGCAATTAGTTTAATTCTCAACAAATGGTTTTAATCCAGGGATTATAAACAGCTTTGAATGATAATATTATTATCAACTAATTAGGTTTTCCCTTCAAATCATCAAAGACTTTATAAACGCATCGCAACTAATTTTATGTCAGTAAGATACCTACATCAACATCAGCAACATGAAGTTCATGGCACTGGCACTATTGGCTCTGACGGCGATGGCCTCCGCCAAATACATCGACCTCAACGATGTCATCGATCTAGAAGACATCACCGCTTACGGATACTTGTCTAAGATTGGTCTCCCGTCTGCCGAAAGAATCCGCCTAGCTGAGGAACAGGAAGAGAACCAGACCAGGATCGTTGGTGGTTCTTCTTCAAGTCTCGGACAGTTCCCTCACCAGGTATTTCATGAGTTTCATTATGTACAATTTCACAGTGATGTCTAGAAGAAATCGAGTCTATATATATTGTTTCGGTAATTCTTTGCAGGCTGGTCTTCTCGCCCAGTTCGGTGGTGGTCAGGGTGTCTGTGGAGGTTCCCTACTTACCCGTAACCGCGTAGTTACCGCTGCTCACTGCTGGTGGGACGGTCAAAACCAGGCTAGAAGCTTTACTGTTGTCCTTGGTTCAATCCGTTTATTCTCTGGTGGCACCAGGGTGACAACCTCCAATGTTGTTATGCACGGAAGCTGGAACCCTAGCCTTATCCGTAACGACGTAGCCGTGATCAGATTGACCTCTCAAGTAACCCTCACTAGTAAGTAAACCATTGTATTTATATCTATGTTTACCAGATCAAAAAGTAGTTTCTAAAGATTGTCGTTATGTCAAAAATAACTTATCTGTGTACCAACAGACAACATCGCACTGATCGCTCTGCCCAGTGGTAACCAGCTCAATGAGAACTTCGCCGGTGAAAACGCCATCGCATCTGGCTTTGGCCGCACCGCTGACAGTAAGAAGATTTTCATATTTCGTTCTTGTTCCTTTGTTTGTGTTCATTCACTGAATTGGCTTATTAGAATTTTTATTTCTATATAGGTGGAGCAGGTGCCATCACCAATAACCAGGTTCTGAGCCACGTAACTGTACCTGTGATCACCAACGCTGTATGCAGAGCTTCCTTCCTCGTTCTCCAAGACTCCAACATTTGCACAAGCGGGGCTGGAAGCAGGGGCATATGCCAGGGTGACTCTGGCGGTCCCCTCACAGTTAACAGGAACGGCAGGCCTATCTTGGTACGTATCTTGAAAGTAATGATTAAGTATTCTTGAATCTTGGCTGAGGCTTACAGAAGCGTACTTAAATAACTATAATCTTGTTCTGATTGTTAGTTACTTGTACTTTTATCTGGTTCTAATTTAAATTTTCCAACAGATCGGTATCTCTTCCTTCGTATCTGCCCGCGGTTGCCAGGTCGGAGCTCCTGCTGGCTTCGCCAGGGTTACATCATTCAACGCCTGGATTAACAGTCAACTGTAAACGATTCTGCAGAATATTCATGATACCACATAGAATAACTTTAAAATTAAAAATATTTTCTAGAATAACAATTTTGTTGTTTTGCTACAAATTATGAGATATTTGTTTCTTTTCTGTGACTTGTATACGCACTTTTATAAAGATATTATATCTTTTTATAAGGTGGCCAAATCGGATTTATCCAAATTTTGTTTTGCCATCATTTCAATTTGAAGCCAATTTTTGCTTTTGTTGATGTTCATATTTTAGTTACAAGACCATGCCTACTGCATTAACATTGTATTCTAAAGTTTCAACGTGGATTGAAAACGACCAAAATTTTTTTTCAACAAATTGTTTTGACTAACGAATCAGTTGACCAGGTTCGACAAATTCTGATTTTTGTATGGACAATTTATTTAAAGCGAGGCATATTTATTATTTTGTTAGTATAAAGTATATGAAAATTTGTTGAAAAACACGATTAAAAACTGAACTTGCGAAGTTTTCTTGGTCGGATGAATGTAGTTCTTTAATGATATTAACGGAATGTTGCAGAAATTCTATGACATTCTTATGCCAATTACAAAACGGCATACTCCAATTACAAAACCACGAGATGACCGCTATCCTGTTTGGTATACCCTGCTTTGATGTAATTTATTAAGGAGAAATCTAAATATCACAAGTTATATAAAAAATACGGGCACCCTAGACAATAAATAACGTTTGAATGCCTAAGAAGCGTTTCAGTAGAATGAAACAAGACTTTTATGCAAACTTTAAGAAGAACATATCTGAACTTTTGCGTACAAATCCTAAGTCTGTCTTAGAGTAATTAAAAACTAAACGGATAGGTGACACTTTTATTCCCAACAAATTATCTCTAAACAACACTAAGTTTGCCAGGGGCGGTCCGTTAGTTTGTGATTTGTTCTCCAAAAATATTCAGTCCATAATTATGAGGTAAGCTGTAAGTAACATTTACTCTTTAGCGCCAGTTGAACCCATTCCCAGTAATAATAACACTTTTAGACACTGAAAACTAAAAGTTAAAAAAGTTGATGATTTTTTAATTTGTCTAACTTAGACTGTATCAAAGGTCCAGGGCTTGATTCAATCCCTCCTCTCTTCCTTAGAAAGTATGAAGCGAACCTGGCTGATCCTCTGACTGCAATTTTTAACCACTCTTTGTCACCGGAGTTTTTCCCTGATCAATGGAAAATAGCCCACATTACGCCAATTTTCAAATACTGTAGTGTCGATGATGTTGCAAATTACCAGTTGACCAGTTTAAATTATTTACGTATGTAGTAAAATTATTGAGTCTCTGGTTCTGAGAATAATGCTTTCTCATTTTAAAAATGTTCTAGATACAGCACGGCTTTCGCTCCAAAAAATCAACACTGACTTACCTGTTGGAGCATTTTTCATATAAATCATCGGCATTAGATAACGGCATTGAAGTTCATGCAATATACACTGATTTTAAAAAAGCCTTCGATTTTGTAGGTCACGTCTTACTTATTGCTAAATTGGAAAGTATGGGTTTCATGGATCGTTGCTGCGTGTTGATGCGAATCGTAACTGAGAAATCGCTCACAACTGCCTTAAGGGTTTAAAATCCAAACAGTGATATACCATCGGGTGTGCCTCAAGGGTCACACTTGGGGCCTTTATTTACCTTAGTTTTATCAATGATTTGGGTCGCAGAATTGACTCGAGAGCGGAACTCATTGCCTGCGTTTGTGTTTCCGAACGCATTGAACCCAAATTTCTTCAAAGTTAGAGTGAACAGGCTTCTTCTGGGTAAACTCACTCTAT
Organism: Orthosia gothica; assembly: GCA_949775005.1. Lineage (NCBI taxonomy): Eukaryota > Metazoa > Arthropoda > Insecta > Lepidoptera > Noctuidae > Orthosia > Orthosia gothica. The sequence continues at coordinate 18,029,906 of OX459044.1, forward strand.
CGTCGACTTTGTCTCTGTCACCTCTGACCTGGGCTAGAGTCAAGAGCAAACTGATCAAAAATCAAATAAAAATAGTAGCTGCAGCAACGAAACGCAAGCGCAGCATCATCTGAAATGAGATAAAGTGCGCCTTGATTTTAGTGGTATTAACCAGTTAGTTTAATAAAAGGCATACCTATGGGCGGCACAGGTGCTAAATTGAAAGAGTGGAGTGTTAGACCCAGGGATGCAGTGAAATGGGTTACTAAGTGCGCTGTGGTTATATGGAGAGTCCAATATAAAATAAGGGCTAGAATCGTTTCTGGGTGAAAGAACAACATATTATTATAATTATGAGTTGACTCAATTTTTATGTTGAAATGATTATAATATGTAAGCGGTGCCTTATAAAAAACTGTAGCATTCCATAGCGTAATAAGAATTAAAATATGCGTGAATGTGTTTTGCATATTTTTGTTACTACAAAGCCTCGTTTTCGGAGACGCTGGGCGTTGTTGTCGCGTTGAGCTATGCGGATAAGTTGCCATATTTTATTTTGGAATTTTTGTCTGTGTTAGCTACTGCTGAGTCAGGTTTGTTTCTTTCCTAGCCATAATCATCATCATCTACCTAGCCTTTTCCCAATTGTTGTTGGGGTCAGCATTCAGTCTTGCCGGATTCAGCTCCGTTTACATGGAGCGACTGCCTATCTGAACCCCACAACCCAGTAACTGGGTAACATGATACCCCTTAACAAGACTGGTGTCAAATCTCAAGCTTCTGACTACCCGTAACGACTGTCAAAAATCTTCAAATGACAGCCGGGACCAACGGCTTAACGTGCTTTCCGAAGCACGGAGGAAACTCGCTATGTTGAAATGGTCATCCATCCACAGACCGACCTCGGCAAGCGTTGCTTAACCTTGAAGATCGACCCGTGCGGCTGTTATTATTTAGCCACGAGCCATAATACGATTCCTTAATATTTTAACGTATGCCATGATGTTCCCTCTCACAGAGAGGAGGCCTGTGTCCCAGCAGTGGGAACATTAATAGGCTGATGATGTGATGATGTGATGTGATGCCATGATGTACGTACCTAAATCAATATTTTGAATTGATTCTGCAAAATTACGTAAAGCAGGAAACGAATAGATTATATACAGGGTGGGCAAAAAATCATGGATCAAGCGAAACATGGCAATAGTTGGGGTGAAGCCGGAGTCGCCTCCTATAGACTGATATCTACAGACAACGAAGTAGTAGTAGGGACTCCCATTTCCGCACTTAGACACCCATTCGGTCCCTTGTGCGTGGGGTTACTGGCTAACATAGCCTACCTAGCTCCGTCCAAAAGCACAGAAGCTTCCTGGGGGATTCACAGGTTTCACGGAGCGACCTCACTGTTCCGAGGATTTCTTCACGTTGAGATGCCACGTCCTCGCATTCCAGGACGCTCCAGGGTGACTGTTTCTTAGGCGTTAAGACAGCCCCTGCAAAGCGGGCTACAGACAACGAAACGGACAATAAATATTTAGAAACACAAAGGTTTGAAATATCAGAAGAAGCAATACTTTATAATTATACAATTACAATACTGAAAGTAAATCATGACAAGGTAGGTTTGTTCAAATACAAAGCTGTACATACATACTATAATAAACATACAATATGTATTCAAACAAATAAACTAAATGCACGAATATATTTAAACAGCTACTAATAGCAGATAATTGTAGAACATTAACATCCTTGAGACTTTTAACCCTTCAATTATAAACTGAGACTTTAAAGAAGTAGAAAATTACTTTTAATTTAAATTTAGGTAGATACAATACCTAAAATATCTATACGGTACGAAGACCTAAAACATAAGCAAACGGAGATATCAAGAAGAATATTAGATGAAAAAGCTAATACGGCCACCCAAGCTGGGTGGCCGTATTTAGCTAATTTCACGACACTTTGGATATAACCAAACTTCAACAATGTCTGAAGAATGCCTCTATCTATATATATAAAAGAGAAAGTATGTATGTATGTTCCTTATATATTCCGAAACAGCTCGACCGATTTTAATCAAATTTGGCATGGAGATAGTTTGAGACCCTGGGAAGGACATAGCGTAGTTTGTATTCACTAGGGATGATAAAACACTTTTTACGCGGATGAAGCCGCGGGCAGAAGCTAGTAATTTATAATCAATGTGTTACATGACATACAAGTCAAGACTTACATGGACGCTCATTCAGAAGGCTGCATATAGGTTGAGAGTTGCACAGAGAGACATTGAGCACTCCATGCTTGTCATTAAGTTATTAGACCGAGTTCCAAATGTCGAGATCAACATGTTATGTAACTAAAATGGAGTTTGGCAGGACACATGGCAGTCGCAGTGATTGCAGGTGGAGTAAGACTGAAACCGAGTAGCATTCAAGGATAGGCAGAAGGAACGTTGGTCGTCCGGGAATATTATAGGCAGACGATATTGTTGCCATCGCGAGGAGAAGCTAAATAAGGGTGGCACAGGTGCGTGCATTGGCACAAGAAAATAGAGCACTATTCCCAGTAGTGGGTGAAGTCAGGCTGCAGAAGTGATGATGAAAATATATTTTTTTTCATTTCCTTACTGCACTACCACAGGGAGATAGTGAAATTATGTTGGATTCCAAACCACTAAAACTCCACGGTGTCCTCCTCTACAACTTATGGCGGGAATACGGACACGCGTTAACACTCACCGCGAACCCGCCGCGGCTGTCCGTCACCGGATCCTTCTCTGCTGGGGAGTACGCCCTATCACCGGCGCACTATAACACATTGTACGCCATGACCACCCCAGGGGCCAAACCAGCACATGGGCGCTGGACAACCCCGTGTATGGCACCCTTGTTCTCCCTATGACGAGTCAAGAGGAAGAGCGGCCAAAGCTCCGTCACTCCTCCTCCCCTGTGACCTCACCGCGACCGCCATCAGATGGTGGTGACCCTGTTTAGGCCGCGAAAGGTAGAGAGAGTGGAGCACCGCAATACCAGCACTCCTCTTCCCTAGCGGCCACCTACCCTTAGCCGCGATGTCTCTCTTACGATATCGCGGCCCGTCTCAGTTGCGATATCACCGCTGTTGCCAAGCGGCACCGCAACCTACTTGTTATAAGCCGACGACTTAGCGGCCAACAATTAGGTTGCGGCAAAAGTGATCTGTTCCGGCAATGTGGAGGTGGAGTGGCCCGCCTCCACAATGCGAGAACACACCGGGGCGGATGATGATGATACCTAAAAACTCTTTAAATCTACTAAATATCTGTGGAAATTTATTATTAAATTGTCTGAGCTTATACTTTCCCACTGCCTAATGTTTCTATTTCACACGGCTGTTTGTTGTTGTGGCTCAAGCCCTCATAAAGCAGTCTAGTTCGGATTAATAATTACTAGTGAAACCCGCATGAAAAGTGATGAATTGACCCAAGGGATCATTGCATCAGGTTTATCGGCGTAAAAAGTCTGTTCAGACTATAATCTATATCTGTGCCAAATTGCACCTAGATCCGTTCAGCTGTTCTGGTGTGATTGAATAACGAACATCCATCCATCCAAACTTTCACATATATAATAATATATATGTAGCAAGATTTAATAATATCTCGGCTTGAAGACACATTATATCTTTCAAAATTAATTGGTAAACTGAATCATGCAGTTTTACATCGAGAATGTTATCACAACTAATTATATGATAAAAAAAATAATCAAAAACAATAATTATCTGGCACGTCACGACTTATAACGAGATTAAAAAAACCCAGTCAACCGTAGTGTTCCGTGGTTCAATCTACTTTGCCTTGAATATGTCTAGATTTATAGGTATAAACACAAAAACTTTTTATTCTAAACAAACAAATTACCATTCCATAAATTTCGATTTGCATTATTTGTTAACTTTTTTGGGGTAACTTGATATGGAAAAATTATTTTTCATCATTGACCAGTCATTAAAAATAATAAATAAATAAACTATTTGTACCTCTACATTCTCTCTCTTTACCTACTAGAAATAGGAACAAAAAAAAATGAATATAATTATGAAAGGTTTTGATTATACTATGAATTCAATAAGAAAGGTTTCCAGGGGTTAAGTATTACATTTATACTGAATCCATACATTAGGTACGTATCCATACACGCACGCCAGTTATAAATTCTACGCACTTGACTCCGGTCATAGCATACTTATTATAGCATATCAACTCGGAAAAGGATCGTCACCGTATCAAGTCGTCAAGTCTGCAGTATTTTGTGTATGAAACTCCCTACTAGAACGCACACTTATCGGAATCGTAACGTAATCATCTCGCCTCGGTACCCTCACGAACCACGGTGCGGTGCGTGGTCAACTTGCAGTTCCCGCACTTAAGGTTGAACTAGTCGACCGCACGAACTATTTTGTGTGCGGGGTTAAAATGCATGCTATCTTATCCGACAACTCGTGCGAAAGAAATAGATGCTGTGATGAGCAGTTAGAAACTAGTTTGCGTACGAATTAGCACTTTTGCAAATTTTATAAACAGACCTCTGGGAGTCTAGATATCATGAAAAAACAACTTCATGTATTTTTATAAAATAACATTATTTGCATTGTTGAATTACTAATCTATCCCTGTATGGAGGCCATTTTGCAATTTTTCTTCTTCATATGGTATTTATTTCCGCCCAAAGATGCGTTAAAATAAGTGTTGAAATATGGAACTTTCGACGCTCATAACTTTCAAATATATTATTTTTTTACATTTTTGTTTCCATACAGGATTAAATATTGATGAAACAAATTGATATCATTTTTTATTTTGAACATACAACGTCAAACAGTGGAGTAATCTCTAGACTACGTTTGTATGGAAGAATTATCGACTAGTGTATCCTTAAGTCTCGTCGTCCCCGCGCTTACGGCTCGTTGTGTGATCCGGTGCCAACCAGCGGTCGGCGAGCCGTAAGCGCGACATCGTCGCCTAGCCGTGTCAACGTACCGGAGCTGCCGATCCGTATTGGTTACGTAAGATTGACGCCAGTTTGACGGCGAGGCCAAAGGCAATACGGTTACGATCTCTTTCCAAGTTGATAAGTGTGCTTTGGCCTTTATTGAGTAAGTTCAAAGAATATTGCACGGTATGCTTACCTTGAATTTATTGCTCCATAAGTTCAAAAAATAAATGAATACTGTTTAGTTATCAAAATAGAAGGGAAGGAGTGCACTTCAAACAGATACGCAAATGGTGGCCTACTGACAGTGTCCGAGCGAAGCATTGGTTTCGGCCGCCCATCTGCGAAACCTTTTGTTTCGGCCAAAATGGGCCCAAGCCGAAGCACTAAATTAAACGAAATAGTATTGTAGCTTGTAGCAGTTATGGTCAATCTTGAACTAAGCTTAGGATTTTCGAGCCTTCGGATTTGGGCAGAAATCGACGTTCGGTCGGACATGTATGTCTTTATAGGGCGTCTTCTCCCGGTATTTCTTCTCACGTATACCTTTTAACCTTTCGTGGGTTTAAGACGTGACTCCACGCGAGTTAAAATGCCTTTTTCTATTGTGTTGCTTATTATGGGCACACGAAAGGTTGAATAATTAAAAAAACCTACTTAATTAAATTGTAAAGAACTAAAGTAAGAAACTAAAAGGCGACCTTGTTTGACTGCGAAAAACCAAAGATAAGATAACGTAAAGCATGTTTCTGAAAATGTAATTAAATCAATACAATGAATAAAAGATTATTTAATCGATGTCCCTGAAACCACGTGAACTCATTCAGCTTGTCTGTCAACATTTACAAACCTGTGGAACAAATCATTTGAATCACCTAAACTTTCTTATCTATAAGAACTATACTTCCTATACTTGGCAAAAGTAGCCGCCGCGCCATGAAACAATTTCTAAAAATTGCGGTTTTCGAGCTACCAGTATAAATACCAGCACAGGTACTTTAACTTAGGTCTCTGAAATGGACTGTGCCATTTCCAGGATCATCCGGCATGATTTTGGTAAATTTGGCGGTAACCATTAACGGGTCGTCATTTGGCACACTGAACTTGAGCTTGCCCGAGCGCTCCGTCTCCTCCTTGTCCAGGGCCACAAAACCACTCCTCGCACTGTAGGCTGCCATATACGACCCCGTCATTTCCCCATTTGATGACTTGGGATGTGATGTTGTCGTACACCGCCGCCCCAGCTTCCTCGAGCAGTACCCTTAACAGACCTTCTGTGTCTCTCTGGAAGGTCTGCAGGATCTTCCTGCATGTCGTAAGATTGACCTCTCTGGTCGCTCTTACGATTGTTACGTACTCGAGGAACGCGCTTTTTACGTGGTCCGTGGTACCCGACTTTACTGCGAGGGTCGGCGGGCTAACTTGCTCTTTGTCGGCTCGTGTTGGCTTAGGCTTTTGCTGAGTTGGTTTCTTTCTGAAGAACCTCTCCAGTGCTGTCTCCTGCTTGTGAGATGGTGATGCGTGGCTAGTGCTTGGGAGCAGTGCATTGAGGAAAGTGCCAAACGCTTTCAGGCGACTCCTCGACCGGGCCCGGTCCTCTTGGTTTATGGTCTTGCACTGTTCCTTTGCGGCTTTTTCGGCTGCTGCCTTGTGCTGGGTCCTTTCCGATCCGCTTTGAGTGGTGGGGCTTATTGAGGGGCTCGTCGCGCTGGCTGGTTGTCTGGGGGCTTTGAGGAAACTCAGGGTTTCCCCTCTGTCCTCGTAGACAACGACCTCTCCATGAGTCTCCTGCGTCCCTGATCTTCTGAAGCAATGAGCTTGCCTGAGCAAATAGAGTAGCCTCCCTCCACTCAAGTAATGCGATTTTTTTCCCTTTAAACCGCATTAGACGGCATCGGTGAGTGGCCACTGCCACTTGAGGTAGTGCAGCATACTTGCTACCTTTTATGCTCGTTTTGGTAGTGCTTCCGTTAATCAGGGCGGCAAGGCCCGGTGAAAGGTGTATTCGGGCCGCAGCTGGTGCATTTGTAGTATAACATGTCAAAAATTGTTAAATGTATCCCGTGATTATACAGTCGACCTGTTTTGCACATCACACTTGGACCGATTTAAGCAAAAATGTTCCAACCCACAACCTCGACAATTTCGAGTTTTTGTGACCTATGTACTCCAAATAAGGTCAATTATCTTGTAATGAGGTTTGTGTGGTATGGAACATTTTTGCTTAAATCGGTCCACTTGATCCATCAGTTGCAAGTCATTGCAAGATCATCTGAGCTTGAAAGCTCACAGTCACTCAAAGAGGGATCGTATAAAGTCAACATAGACTGAATCAGAGAACTGCATACCTTTGACAGGATTGATCCACGAATGCGAATCAGAACTGAGTAGTAAAACATTTTTCTTTTCTTTTTAATGGTCTATCCACAAATATCAGGGCCGTGCCAGGGACGTGGACGGACTGTGTCCCGTCAGGGGCTCAAAAAAATATCGGTGTGTACATTTTATATGAACTCGTTCACACACGTCCATGCATGAGCCGTGCACGGGCCAGTGACGAATCTTCAATGCCTAGGCCCGGCCCTGTCACGTCCCGGGCACGTTCCTGATATGTGTGGATCGACCTTAAATCTGTTTATATAACGGTAGTTATTGACTGTGGTCCACTCTTCGAAAGTCAACGCACTAGGTATGTGATTTTACATATTATTTGTTGATGTCTAATGCAAGACAAATATTTGTTGATTTTTGTTCATTATTAAATCGACTGATTAACATTATTGGTTATGGATATAAATTACTTGTGATTTTAGTTTTATTAGTTTCAGTTTGGAAAAGGTATTTGTATTAAACTAAGCCTTTTCTTGTTTTGAAGTCTATGTTAAACAATTTAAAAAAATTTAATGTCCAATTTTTTACCAAAACATGCATTTTATTTAAGCGAAAACGTATCTCTATTAAAAATTAAATTTTGGTGTTGTCCGGATTATCCGGATTGGTTACGAAATCCGTTTTGGAAAATGGGATTCCAATTAAAGTAGGTACGGATTTGCATTCCCTAGTCCTGGGTGAAAAATCTTGCCTAGGGCGCCGGTAGTGCTGATTTATTGTGATTTTAATTTCTATTATGTAATCAATTCAGTAACTGGATGTGAAGTCCTCATAGACAGTCGCTCCTGTAAAATCTTACTTAAACTGTTATGCATCACCATCGGATATAAATTAAATCCGCCCCGAAGGTGGCAGTGAAATGGTCTGCTTGGCTGCTAATAATCCAATTAAGAGCCGGCTAATTACAAAGCCTTATCTGTCCTACCTATATGTATATATTTCTTATCGATTTTCCTGAATTGCTATTGTTCACTGTCATTTAATGGATTAAGATTGTGATTGTGTACTATAAAAAACCCATTCCGCCGTGTTTTTTGACACATCAGAATGGGTTTGTCATCGATGAGTGATCAGTATCATATCAGGATTTAGCACATTTGCGGGAGAAACCAGCTATATTTTGTTTACAAAAAAAAATACAAGGTTTTGTATTACAAATTGCATTGTCACGAAAAAGAAAAGTGTTTGTAAAATTTTAAATCAATCGAACATTGGAAAGTGGGTCAAATAAAAACAGCAAGCTTAAATTACATACACACTGACACCGGTATAGGTGAAACAAACAGAAGGTTGTAAAAAAGTCAAATAAACTGTTTACCAAGCGCACTGCATGGCAAAGCATGCTAGCTTGAAAGATGTTAAAAATTAATCAGTTTAATCAAAAGATTAAATTAATGGTTTCATATTTTGATAATACAAACCATTACCTAACTAAGGCTTATCTTAAAATGATCTAGTAAATCTAGTATAAATACTCAAAACCTTGCCGGGTTTAGAGTTAAAAAGTTTCTGCAATATTAGCAAAATGAAGTTCTTTTCACTACTACTATTGGCTCTGACGGCGGTGGCCTCCGCTAAATACATCAACCTCGAGGACGCCATCGATCTAGAAGACATCACCGCTTACGGATACCTTTCTAAGTTCGGTATCGCGGCTGCCGAAAGAATCCGCCTAGCCGAGGAGCAGGAAGAGATTAATTCCAGAATCGTCGGTGGTTCCGCCTCAAGTCTCGGACAGTTTCCTCACCAGGTAATAGAATATACTATTATTTATTCAGTTTCATGATTTAATTGATTCCCCAAAGAACAAAATCTTTGAATATTCATTTTGCTATTTCTTTGCAGGCTGGTCTGCTCGTGAACTTCCCAGGTGGTCAGGGTGTTTGCGGAGGCTCTCTGATCAGAGCGAACCGCGTTCTTACCGCTGCTCACTGCTGGTTCGACGGTGTAAACCAAGGCTTTAGCATGACTGTTGTGCTTGGTTCAATCCGTTTGTTCTCTGGTGGTTCCAGGGAGACTACCTCCAACGTTGTAATGCATGGCAACTGGAACCCCCACCTGATCCGGGACGATGTTGCCGTGATCAGATTAGACTCAAACGTTGGCCTGTCAAGTAAGTTGCTAATATTAAAGGGCAGCCACAATAATATAAGAAAATAAAATACTACCGTCTAGGAGTATTTGGCTAATAAAACCGGACAAAAGTCGGAATCAGTAAATTAGTCAAAAGTCTCACTGAATCTATTGTTCATCTAGCTAGGTAACCGGTCCATCAAATGACAGCCATTCAATCCCCGCAAGCTTCAAACTTGTTTACGTAGGTCAGTCGAAACTCATTCGTTCGCAGAATCGCATGTCTTTGTTTTCGACGATCTCGGTTGCAGTATTACTTTGTTTTGTTATTGTGTTCTCGTGTTGTGGAGTTTTAAAAGAAAAACTTTTGAATATGGAAGATGAAGGTATGTACTGTATTTTAAAATATCAATTAGTTGATCTGCTGCTTAAATTTTATGTTTAAAAAGGGTATGATAACAGGCATAATTTGTATATATTTTTTTACTTAAATTTATCAGAAAACAGTGTTTTTGTTTATGTGTCTTGTCTTGTCCCGCTATCATTTATACATGGTCATAATAACCGGTCTTCCGACAATTGCACACCGTAGTTAAACAGTCCGCCCACGTCCGCCATTTTGTTTTGTATTACTTCAAAGTTAATGAGTAAAAAATGTGAATTATTTTAAATCATTATTTTTTATGTTTTTTTTCTACAGATTCTTCGGGAACTGTCAAGAAATTTACCAGAAGAGCATTGTATAACATCCTGAATGAATTTAAAGGAAAGAAAATGGAAGAAAAGTTTTTATTATTAGAAGAAGTTGAAAATGAAGAGTTTTAATGAGATTAATTGTTAATGCACACTTATTTGTAATAAAAAATAATGTTTAAATCGAATTCATATAAAAAAACGCCTCAGATATTTTTGACCGGTTTTATTAGCCAAATACTCCTATGTGGCGTCATTCGTAATTTAATATTTCGATAAATGACACTGTTCGTGTACCTATCAACAGACACCATCGCACTGATCGCTCTGCCCAGTGGTAGCCAGCTGAATGAACTGTTCATCGGAGAAAACGCCATCGCATCTGGCTTCGGTCGCACCGCTGACGGTAAGATTTTGATGTGCCGTTCTGTTCCTGAGTTAATCAGTTGTCTAACCATCATGCTTATTTCTATAGGTGCAGCAGGTGCTATCACGACTGCCCAGGTTCTGAGCCATGTTACCTTGCCTGTAATTACGAACGTTGTATGCATTGGTTCCTTCCCCCTCATCGTCCAAGACTCCAACATTTGCACAAGCGGTGCTAATGGCAGGAGTACATGCAATGGAGACTCCGGCGGTCCCCTCACCGTTAACAGGAATGGCAGGCCTATCTTGGTAACTACACTTATTTTGAAAATAAATACTATTATTAGCTGCAGCCCGCATCTAAGCCCGCGTGGTAATACTACTTGCCCCGGTATCTTTATTAATGATTGCTTGCATATTATTCTGATGTGTAAGCTATGTTACTTTAAAGTTCTATCACAATTAATTTAGTATTTTTTTTGGTAAAAGAGTAACAAACGTCCATACATCCTCAAAATTTTCGTATTTATATATCAGTAGGATAAAATAGCATGCATGGATTGGATCCTGAGATCTGACACCAGTCTTGCCATGGGGTATGGTGTACCCAGTAACTGGGTTGTGGAGGTCAGATAGGCAGTCGCTCCATGTAAAACACTGATCCTCAGCTGAATCCGGCAATACTGGAAGCCGACCCTAATAACAATTGGGAAAAGGCTAGGCAGTTGATGAGGATAGAATAGTATATCTCATTCTAGGTTTTTTTTCTTTTGGATTTTAATTTTCGTCAACTTTTTTAACTACTTGTATATCCAGCAGTTGTTAATTAGTAACAAGAAAATGAATAGTAGTTGTATCCATTTTCATGTTACTAATTTTAACATTTCTAACAGATCGGTATTACGTCCTTCGGATCTGCCCGCGGTTGCCAGGTTGGATCTCCTGCGGCCTTCGCCAGAGTTACTTCTTACGTCAGCTGGATCAATGGTCAACTGTAAATGAGTCCGCAGAACATAGATTTTGTTTTGTACTAAAAAACACTCTCTTAGAAATATTTAAGTATTAAAACATTTAAAAAAACACAATTTTATTTTAAATACAAATTATTTATTCACACTTTGTTTTTCACCAAGATAAAAACAATACATAAATGAAACCTTAAATCAAAAAACATACAACTAGCGGCAAATGTAAAGTTTATCCCGCCGACAAACAACAAACAGTAGGGTAGGGTAGGGTAGGGTAGGTAGGGTAGGGTAGGTAGGGTAGGTAGGGTAGGTAGGGTAGGTAGGGTAGGTAGGGTATGGTAGGTAGGGTAGGGTAGGGTAGGTAGGGTAGGGTAGGGCAGGTAGGGTAAGGTAGGAAGGGTAGGGGGTAGGTAGGGTAGATGAATGTTTGGTGTTTTTATGGCAAAACAAAGTATGCCGTGGCAGCTAGTACTTAATAAAAAGAGAGTTTACGAGAACCGTATAATGTATAAGTACATATATTTTCTATATTTTATTTTTTGACTAAAACATCGGCCAGTAAACATATAGGTATAGACAAGAACAGTTGACCACACATCTCTGTATACAATTTGATCTTGACAGCGCTATATTTACGTAGTAAGAGCATTTATCATAGTGCACGTGTATCCAAAGACGTGTCCAGTTCGACCGACTGTACCTACTACTGGACATGGCACTAACTAAATTTTATTTTGATATGGTTTTAGCCAATCGAAGACCGGGTGTAACGATTCTTGAATCACAAGCCCAAACCCAATTGGAATCACCAGTTCCTAAATATTGCCATCATAGTTTTTTTTTTTATTTATCGATAGACTCGCGTTTGACCACTATCTCGCCTGATGGTAAGTGATGATGTGGTCGACGGTGAAGCACGCTTGCCTAGAAGTAATCTATTCACTCTTGACTTAACTTGGTTGTAGCTATCAGGAAACAAAGACTCGGGCAGAGAATTCCACTCCTTAGCTGTGCGCACAATGACAGTATCGAAAAACGCTTTGTACGTATGGGTGGGATATCCACCATGTACCCGTGGCACATTGCCGTACGTCCAGACAGATCCTACCCGGAGGTGAGAGCAGTACTCCATGCATGTCCAAACTTGGGAGGATACAATTTGAGGAGCTATTCAGGCGTGAAATACCGTCTCACCTTTGCATGGATCCCCAACTTTTTTGCAGCCAACTGAGCCTTTGCCTCAATGAATGGACCAAATATATCCTTATATAGTTAATGTTAGTCTGAAATAGCCAAGTCAAGGGCCTATGGGGTTTCCCAAAGGCGGCTTAAATAACTCTGAAACCAGAGGTGGCCACACCTCACACGAAAAGAAGAAGAAATGAATGGACCAAAATTAAGGGTCGTAACACCAAGAAGGTCGAGATGGTCCGTTATCGGCACGGTTACACCACGGAAAGTTGGAGGCGGGTGGAATAGGCTTATTTTGCGGGAAAAAAATACGCCTGGGTCTTAGCAGCATTGAAACTGACTAGACTGGCATCACCCCATTCGGAGAATGCCTCCAAAGACAGGTTCAAGCCCTCAACCATTTCCTTCCGGAGAGACCAGATCTCAGGTCCAGTAGTCCGTGCGCTGGACACGTATCTCTCAGCAACCGTGCTGTCGTCTGCGTACATAAAGGTTCCAGGTTTTAGCAGGTCATTAATGTGCAGCAAAAACAGTGTAGCCGAGAGCACCGACACCTAAGGGAATCCGGTGTTAATACCTAACTGACTGGACGAGCAGCCATCGATAACCACTCGGATGGACCGATCCCTCAGGAAGTCAGCAATCCAGTCACACGGACTACTAAGCAGCCCGAAGGAAGGAAGCGTGCCAATAAGGCTCTCATGCCAGACCCTGTCGAAAGCCTTCGATACGTCAAGGGAGACATTAAGAGCTCCCCCATGCCTCTCGATGGCCTCACTCCAGACATGAATGGCATACGCTAGAAGATCCCCAGTTGACCGATTTCGGCGGAAGCCGTATTGGCGGTCACTGAAGATGTCGTTGTCTTCTATGTATGCCAGGAGCTTATTGTTCAGCACACGTTCCAGTAAGAGACAGAGGATTTTACCGAGATGGGTCTGTAGTTGGCCGGGTCAGCCCGACTACCCTTCTTGGGCACGTCTGAACGTTAGCTTGCTTCCAAGCCTTCAGCAACTGTCCAGTCACTATCGAAACGCGATATAGGCGTGTCAGGATCGGAGACAATTCAGGCGTACAAGTTTTTAATACAATTGCCGGAATCTCGTCGGGGCCACTAGCTTTGTTTACGTCAAGGTTACGCAACACCCTACAGACCTTCCTCTGATGAATGTGAATGTCCGACATACTCCTCCCACATCCAACAGGAGACGGAGGGGGCCACCGCACTATTCCCAAACCACTGCAACTCCTGAAAGCCAGAATCAACAGTGGCGACCACCAGAAAAGCGCCGAGGCAATGAAGCTCGACGAAGTCCCGGAGAATGAATTTACCTGTCTTGGATCCCGCAACGAAATTAATCAGAAAAGAATAACGGAGGAGTAGGAAAAATGAAAATTTCCACTTCCCTCCATATCAAGTAGGAGACAGAACAAACAAGGCCAATAGGCACAAAGGGTCATATACAACTGGGATAAGCCCAGTTGCCTAGCACCACGGATTAAAAAAAAATAGCATTAATACATATTAATGGGTCCTAACATTAACATATTCGCGCCAACAGAGATCAGACGCGAATATGACGCAAAAAGAGATGCAAACAAGTTTGCCTTGTCCTCGGCGGAGTGGGCCAGTGACCCGTGAATTTGATTCCGCCTAGCCCTTTCCATCACCGGACAACAAGACGCACGTCAATGCGCCACCGGTACATGGTGTAAATTCCGCCCATACGTACAAAGCGTTTTGCGAATACTTTCATTGTGCGCACAGCTAAGGAGTGGCATTCCCTGCCAGAGTCTTTGATACCTGATAGCTAAAACCAATTTAAGTCAAAAGTGAATAGATAACTTCTAGGCAAGCGTGCTTCACCGTCGACTACATCATCACTTACCATCAGGCGAGATAGTGGTCAAACGCGAGGCTATCGATAAATAAAAAAATAAAAATAAACTATGATGTCAATCTTTAGGAACTGGTGATTCCAATTGGGTTTTATGCTTGTGATTCAAGAATCGTTACACTCGGTCTTTGATTAACTAAAACAATATGAAAAGAAAATTTTGTTAGTGCCATGTCACGTGTAGTAGGTAAAGTCGGTCAACCTGGACACGTGTTTGGATACACGTTCACTATGATAACTGCTCTTACTACGTAAATATAGCGCTGTCAAGATCCAATAGTATACAGAGATGTGAGGTCAAGCGTTCATGTTTATATCTATATGTTTACTGGCAGATGTTTTAGTAAAAAAAAAAAAAAATTATAGAAAATATATGTACTTACACAATATACGGTTCTCGTAAACTCTCTTTTTATTAAGTACTAGCTGATCCGGCAAACTTTGTTTTGGCATATAAACACCAAAAATTCATCTACCCTACCTACCCTACCCTACCTTACCTACCTTATCCTACCTAACCTACCTACCCTAACCTATCTACCCTACCCTACCTACATACCTACCCTACCTATGTAGGAAAAGTATTCTTTTTTCATAAAAAACCTTCTTCAATAACAAACTCAACAAAAAAAGAATAAGCGAAATTGATCCAGCCGTTCACGCGTGATGGCATGACCAAGGGAAATAAGCATCTTTCATAATGCGCACAGCGAATGAACACACTACCTGCGTCTGTGTTTCCGAACGCATTCAACCCGAATCTCTTCAAAGTTAGAGTGAACACGCTTCTTCTGGTTAAGCTCACTCCATCGTAGACCTAAACTCTGTCTCTGTCACCTCTGACTTAGACTAGAGTCAAGAGCAAACCCATCACAAATAAAATAAAAAAATAGGGATTAATTATTATATATTTAGATACGTCGCAGGATGCAGTACAGAAACAATATTTTATACACGCTGAAGATAGTCGTACTAACACCAAAATATGCTAGTCTCCCCAACTTCATTGTTAGAAAGAGATAGGCGTATAAATTACCGGTATAATAATTACAATTTTTACCGGTACTAATATTGGTAATTAGATAACGTTAACTGACTTATGGGTATCGTTATTAATAACGTTACTTTTTATCGTTAACGTAACGGTAAATGGTAACTTTATAAAAAAATAACGGTAATTCGGTCCCTGGCGACAAGGTTCGAGTGCAGACCTCGGATGTAGCTAAGGTGGACCTTATGTGAGAGTGAGTGCTGCCGCTGTACAACTTTTCTCTTTTTGTTCCTTGGCATTATTGCTGTGAGTGAAGGAAGGTGAGGAGAAGGAAGTGAGATGAGGTTCCACGCTGGCAACCTTCGCTTGGCAGTACGTCTTTGCTCGGTGGGTGGTCGCAAACCTTCGGCCGAAACCTATCACCAGTTAGTTTCACCTGATTAATACCACCCGGGGACCACGGTAGGGTAACAAAAGGGGTACTCACCTACGGACGCGGTGACTCAGCCTCCAACATGCCATGATGGTGGTAAGTAATTTAGTTAGGCATCTGATTTAATATATCAAGAAGACTAGTGCTTAATGACACTCTGCAGCCAGCGATACGTCTTTAAAATATCGGTACACTTTTTTACACTTCTTTCGGCCCATTATAATATTTATCACAAACAACTTGTAAGAAGGCAAGATTTTAACACATTGCACGACTTTTTTGGATAAATCCTTCACTGTTCAGGCTAGTCGTCTTTGGAATGCATTGCCAGCTCCAATCAAACGTGCTCAGTCATTGCCTGTGTTCAAAAGACTCGTAAAGGAACATTACCTGTCACTGTGTTCGTCTTAACGTGTGATTTTGATTATCAATGTGTATTTTTCCAACAAGAACAATGTAAAAAAATATGTCATTGTAAAACACTTTTTTTTAAGAGTAAGTGTGGAGTTTCTTGTACGTTCTTCTCCATAACAAGCTACATTGCCGAACGGACGGTAGAATCATTTATTATTACTTTTTAATTTAATGTTTTTTCGACGTTCAAAAGTGCCACTTAAGAGGACCCTTGCCGAACCGTCTATCACCAACGCATGCACGGTCGAAAAGCTTGTTGTTTCATCCAACGCAATGCTTGAAAAAGAGGCAAAGCGAAAAGAGAGAGATAGCGCCTGTACGCTCGGTTGTCATTCGGTAACTTACGCCGCTCACTCGCGGGCGATCGCCGCCGGCCGGCCAGCTGCTCGTGTGAGTGAGTAAGCGACCCATTCATTCATGAATTCATGATAAGAATATCGCATCGCGCGCGCTGCCTGTTTTGTAAATTGTCCTGCATGCAAGTACCTACATGTAGTACGGACGTAGGCCTTGGCCCCGGGGATGCGTGTTTGTTTTTTTACCAATCTAGGTACTGTACGTGCGCAATTTTTTACTGCATGTAAATTATTTAAAATATATTAGTTTTTTCGTAATTTATGTAGGATATCTAGATAAAGTACGAACAAGTAAAGGTACCTAAATCATTTATTCTGCTTATGGAATAGCAGAAGCAGAACACATTATTATTATTTTATCTAACCAGGTAGTATTGAGGCAGCTAACATTAGTAGGTACAATAACAATGTACGTAGGTACCTACGACGTACAGGCGGTTCAATTTCAATTTCAATTTTTTTATTTTTTTTTATTTCATATATATGTAGGCCTACATGGGCACTTATAAAACGTCGACAATGTGCACGGTTCGGGTTGGTCGTTTCCTATGGAGAAGAACCGGAAAGAAACTCCATGGTTACTCTTTTAAAAAAAATGGTTTGGTTTTACAATATTTCCTTGTTACAGCATTAGTACTTAGATATGTGGGGACAACGTGGGCCCGACAATAAGTCGTAAGAAAACAAAAAAAAAAAAAAAGATTACATATTATTTAAACAAAAGAAAATAAAACGAGTTAAAAAGTTAACAAGCATCTAGAAGGCCTACAATGTTCACACATTTACAAAATAATCGGTAAAGGAATCTATACAAAAGTAAAATAAAAAAAAAAGACTAAATCTAACATGTGGCACAAATATTGTTATCAGTGCTGTAACTATTCTTAGCAAAGGGCTATGAAGATGATTGAAAACCATTGTAAAAAGAATAATCAAAAGAAGGAAAAAAAACAAAGAATTAATGAGATTGAGAATAGTTAGAGACAACCACATATTTGTGCCGTTTATGAGTTACCAGGGAAGCCGCATGCGCAGAAAGAGCTAAAGCCAAATTTTTTATCTTCAACGTAGTCCTTGATTTTATAATATGCTTTTTTAACAAGGACACGTTTGATGTAGTTTTTGAACTTTCCATCGGTCAGTTCTATAACTGACTTTGGCAACTTGTTATAAAAGCGTATACTGTTTATATAAAAAGACTTGCTAGTTTTTGTTAATCTGAATTTGGGTATTACAATATCGTGCTTACTGCGTGTATTTAAATTATGTAAGTCGCTTCTAGTTTTGAAAAGCCCTCGATTTTTGCGGACATACAAAATACATTCCAAAATATAGAGTTAAGGTAGAGTCAGTATATCGATTTCTTTAAATTTTTCTCTAAGGGACTCGCGAGGACCCATTTTATAGATCGCGCGGATTGCCCTCTTTTGTAAGATGAAAATTGAGTCAACAGCTGCTGCTGATCCCCACAGCAGAATGCCATAAGACATAATACTGTGGAAATAAGCATAATATACTAACCTAGCTGTGGCTACATCGGTTAACTGCCTTATTTTCCTTACTGCATATGCAGCTGAACTTAACCTACCCGAAAGAGTTCTAATGTGCGCGCCCCACTGCAGTTTTGAATCGATAGTAATCCCTAAGAATACAGTTTCAGCTATAACTTCAAGACTTTTGCCGTCAAGATTCAAATTTAGGTCTCGTTGTGGTACATTTGGTAAAGAGAACTTAAGACATTTAGTTTTTGTCGCATTCAGTAAAAGATTGTTAGCTGCGAACCATTTTGTGAGAATAATAAGACTTTCGTTGACATGTAAGACATCCGTATCTTTCCTATCTATTTTAAAAATTAGCGAAGTATCATCAGCAAATAGAATTATATCCGATAATTTGGCCATCATAAAAGGGAGATCATTAATGTATACAAGAAAAAGGAAAGGGCCGAGAATTGAACCTTGGGGCACGCCCATCTTGACTAGAGACCCGGAGGACGTCACCCCATTAACATTCACTTTTTGCTGTCTGTTTGATAAATATGAAAGCACAAGATCAGCAGCTTGTCCTCGAATTCCGTAGTGGTGTAATTTACAGATCAGTGTGTTGTGGTCGACGCAGTCGAACGCTTTTGAGAGATCACAGAAAATGCCAATGGCATCCTGGGACTTCTCCCAAGATTCCAAAATGTGACTGATGAGTTTTACTCCCGCGTCCGTAGTCGACCTACCTTTCGTGAAACCAAACTGCTGACTATGCAGGATCCCATTTGAATTGAAGTGAGACAACATCTGATCCAGCATGATTTTTTCATAGATTTTACTCAATGCTGGAAGCACGGATATAGGTCTATAATTAGAGGGATCACTCTTACAACCTGATTTGAAAATTGGTAATACTTTGCTGTGTTTCATTAAGTCAGGAAACGTGCCGCTGTCCAAACATTGATTGAATATGCCTGTTAGGACAGGAGCAATTGAGTCAATAATATCTTCAAGAACCCTAACGGATATCCCCCATAAGTCTTCAGTATTTTTTATATTGAGACTTTTGAACACGTTTTTAATTGTATCAATACATATTGGTTTAAATTTAAAGGTCGGTATGTCTTTGGTAAAGTTTTCTTTAAGAAGAGCTTCAGCTAATTTAGATGAGGAGGGAAGAGACTTCGTAACCTCTAACGGAATGTTGGTAAAGAACTTTTCTAATGTCTCAGCAACTTCTTGCTTATCAGAAATGGTTTGATTATTTATTTTCAAAGACAACTCATTCTGATCGCGTTGTTGTGTCTTTCCAGTTTCTCTATTTATTAATTGCCACACAGTTTTTATTTTATTATTTGAAACACCAATTTTGTTAATTATTATTTGAGATTTTGCTTGAGCGCAGACTCTTTTAAATATTTTGGAATAGTTTCTAACATAAGTGTGAAAAACTTTATCGGAAGTCAATGATTTTTCGTAATATAAATTATATAAGATATCTCGGCTTTTTCTTATGCCCACAGTGGCCCATTCACTAAATTTTGATTTGGAATTGTTGACTTTAACTGTTTTTATAGGACACGTTTTATTGAATTCATGGCAAATTGTAGAAAACAACGTGCCGTAATTTATATTGGGGTCTTTTGAATCAAAACTGGCGTTACAAAGGTTACTAAAAACGTTATTATTAAAAGAATTTAATTTATTTTTAGTAAGAGGTCTTAATCGAATTGATTTAACTAGGTTTAATTTTATATCCGACTCAAAAGATACTAGTTGACCAGTATGGTCTGACCTAACGCCACTAATTACAAACGAATCTTTTACTTTACAGTTAGTGAATACATTGTCAAATAAAGTAGGTATTGTCATTGGTTAATCAAATAAAGTAGTCTGATTACAGTTTGGCATTTTTTTATTTATTATACTTATAGAAAAATTCATAACCAAATCGAAAAGATTCCGATTTCCGAAAACAAACATTCAAACATTTATTTTTTTATCTTTTGAAGTCCTTATGGATGTCCTTCACCCTGGGGCAAACGAAGGGTTCTACCATCAAAACAAATTTGGTGTCTGTATTCACTAATGCCAGGTTCGTTTCTTATAAAACAACTAAATCTTTTTGAAAGCAAAATCGTAAAAGGTAAAACAGAATTCTCTAAATAAATGAAATAGATACGATGCACACTCACGTACGCGCATAGTTCTCAACAAATTCATTCGTTACCTATACCTACTAGCCGAGCGAGCGAGCGTCGATCTTCATTCAACTCCCCCGTCTCGTCTCGCCTCCCCGCGCACCTCATACCGCCTTGTTGACTAACAGGCAAGTGAGAACGCAATAGCATTGAACGAAAAATTGTGTTTGAAAATTTCATAAAACCTGTTCCAGGAAATACCTGTTTTTGAAAATGCCTTACAAGTTTGTGAAATATTTATTGGTCATTTAGAATCTCTATTATTTGTGGAAGGTTTCTATTGTGATGATTTCTTTACTTTTACAATTTATGAGTACATTATGAACGGCCAAATTTGAGGTAAAAGTTGTGCAAAAAAACAGGTTTTTGGAGGCTGATACTGAATTGGTTTCTCCATATTTTTATTTTCTGTTTTGATAGACCTAGATATAGTGCACAAGATACCTATTAGTTCAAAAAAATCCAAGATAGATGTGTTACAACGGCATAATCACGTACGAGCGTTTTTATGAAAATTATGTCGGGTTGGCCGCTCTTAATGGCCTAATTGAATAAAGAAATTTTAATTTTGATTGATTGAGTCATTCATCATTATTTTTTAATGCCATTATATTTAGTATGTATGTATTTATGAATATATTACATAGTTAATGTATTTATCTGTGTATCTATTATAATATAGTATTTTAACAATGTTAATGTCACATCAATGTTAAGCTGCTCTGGAAACAGGTAAGATTGGCTCGCGGAGTGACGAAAACATCGAGCATGAATGGAATAAGAGCAGAAGATGGGTGCTTTCTGAGTGAAGAATGTAAGGTCTTGGAACGTTGGAAGGGATATTTTGAAAGTTTATTTAGTTGTAAGGATAGTGTGCAAGGAGTGGGTAACTGGGCAGAGGCCAGTTGTCAAGACCCAAACTCGGACGAAGAGCAAAAGAATGAAATAGGAATGGATGAGATTATAAAAGCACTGAGTGGGATGAAGATTGGTAAAGCTGCAGGGTATGACCGAGTATCTGTTGAAATGCTGAAGGGCGGTGACGGGGTGGTAGCAAGCCTGTTGTGCCGGATCTTTAATATGTGTTGGAGATATGGCCGCGTGCCGGATGACTGGTGCAAGGCTGTAAGCGTACCACTATATAAGGGAAAAGGCTCACAGCAGGAGTGAGCCGGCACCTGAAAACTACCGCGGCATTAGTCTTTTGAGTGTTGTCGGCAAATTATATGCGAAAGTAATAGAGTGGTAAAAGTGACGGATGAACAATTATGGGACGTGCAAGCAGGATTTAGAGAGGGAATGGGCTGTATGGATCAGATCTTCTCCTTGAGAAGCATAGCTGAAAAACATCTGGCAAAGCACAAAAAAGTCTACTGTGCTTTCGTGGACTTGGAGAAGGCCTATGACAGTGTGTGGAGGGATGAACTGTGGTCGACGCTATCCGGGTACGGTGTGGACCGGCGCTTGGTACGGGCACTGAAATCTCTATATAGGGATTCCAGTGCTTGTGTTAGGATTAATGGGGCGTATACGGACTGGTTTACCATCTCAAGGGGTGTTAGACAGGGCTGTGTTGCGTCACCGTGGCTGTTCAACTTGTACATGGATAGTTGTCTGATAGGTTTGAAAGAGCATGAGTGCGGATTGAGGATGAATAAGTTGCCTGTCAAATGCCTTCTCTATGCAGATGATCAAGTTCTACTTGCATCGTCAGCAGATAAGTTGCAAGACATGGTGACTGTGATGAATGAAGCTTTTAAGTTAAAAGGGATGAGTATAAATGTGAACAAGACTAAGGTAATGGTTTTTGAAAGAGAAGACGATGTATCGAAGTGTGAAGTGAAAATAAATGATAAGAGTGTGGAGCAAGTGAACGAGTTTGTATATCTGGGCAGTATGTTCACAAGGGATGTAAAGATTGAAGAGGATGTGGAAAGGAGAGTGAATGCAGGGAATAAAGTGACCAGCAAGCAATAAAGTGATACATGCAGTTGTGACCAGCAAGTCGATGTCACCGGAAGCTCGACTCGCCGTTCACAACAGCGTGCTGGTGCCTACACTTATGTATGGAAGTGAAGGTTGGGTATGGCTAAAAAGACATGAAAGAAGGATTAATGCAGTAGAAATGCGCTCCTTCCGAAGTATGTGTGGTGTAACTTTAAATGATAGATTGAGGAATGAGGTAATAATACAACGTTGTGGTTTAAAAGAAGATGTAGTGACTAAAATTGAAAAGAGTATGCTAAGATGGTTTGGCCATGTTGAGAGGATGAATGAAAGGTGATTAACGAAAGGTATTTACAAGGCAGATGTTAAAGGAAACGCCGGGAGGGGACACCCTAGAAAGACATATTTAGACCTTATAGGTGATGTTCTTCAGAAAGGCCAAGTGCGCAGTTCCCATAACCGGCGTGTGTGTATGACTAGATGTATGAATACGTGTGAAGCAAAAGAAGTATGTAAGGATCGTAGCAGGTGGCGTTCTGTAGTTTCTGCCTACCCCCATGGGAAAAAGGCGTGAGTTTATGTATGTATGTAATGTCATATCAATGGCAACCCCACTTCAAGTCCAGACAATTACTGTCCATACCAGGTTGGCTGGTAGAGATCGCGGAACGCGATATGGCCGCCCATTGGATTTGTATTAATTTTAAGTTTCATTTTATAATTGTATTTTAAGGTGTACAATAAAACATATAATAAATAAATAAATTGTTATTAAATAAAAACAGTAAAAGTATGTCTGACGTACGCGATGTTTGATATGATTATTAAAATGAAACGTGAGAGCGCAAGCCGTTTCGTATTCATATTTTTGTTGCCGCTCCGCTTAGAAGTCTCGGCGAACGCACGGCGCGCGGCACACGTGTCGGTTTGGCAACGTCGCACCAGACGTTGCTGGATTTTAGCGAAATAACGCTATTAGTATCGCTATTTAAATACCGGTAAATTTTGCGATTTAACGTTATCCTTAACGTTACATATTTAACGTAACGGAACGAAATGTTTTGGTACTTTTACCGGTATTTTTTTGGTAACGGTAACCGTCCCTGCTCATGTCTAACAAGGCCTCTACGAGTTGACTTCGGCCCCTGGTACGCCTTTCAAAGCTCCGGGACCCTAGGGAGGGTAATGAGCCAGACAAAGATTTACAATTGATGTCATTGTTGCTTACAACACAATCTTAATTACAAATACCTGTTTATTTATTGTTCTTCATTAAAAAAAAGTCTATATAAAGCAATGTCCCACAAAACTATACCAATAAAAATGTACCTCTAAACCACACATGAATTCAAATATTCGCAAAATAAGAATGCATACTTTACAGCTTATTTCAATAAAATTACAAATTCCTACTTTCATCGATAGGTTTTATTTATTTACTAGCTGACCCGGCAAACGTTGTTTTGCCATATAAATTATTACAAAGATTCCCAAAAACATTGCACGACCTGAGTTTTATAGTAGTTTTGATTGACGTTTAATAATGAAATACAGGTAACACAATGGTTGTCGTTGACAGGAGCTCCTGGCACGTGTTGAAAACTATTGATTTATATGAGCTACCGGTACCTATAAATAAGTGATAATAATAATAGTAATAATAGGTACCGGCAAGATTTAAGAGCGCTCGGCAAAAGTGGTGGGGTGATTTGCGCATGTGTACATTCACCCATAAAATTACTAAGTGTGATTTGTACTAATTATTTGTTTGCAGGTAGTTTAAATTTTGTGAAGAATGGATTTTTAAATAGCTAATTTTAACACAGTTTGGTTTAGGCACATAATCGTATCATCATATTAATAAATGCTTAATATGTAATAACGGATATAAATATGTCACTAAAATTAATATTGAAAGAAAGAAAAACACAGTTTTATGTAAGTTTTTAGTGCATGCCTCGTTAACTTTTTTTTTTCTACCATGAAACGAACGAAATTATTAAAAACTATGCAACGGAACTTCTTATCTAAAACAATAATGCGCAACTGTACCTAAGGGACACGAGACGTATGAGCGCGGAGAGATGGGGGAAGGCGACACTGGGTGACAGTCGCCGGCGCCAGCCGCTTCACCGTTGCACCTCACTCCCCTCGCCAAACAGACGTGCGTTCAAGGTCAGCGCTCTTAAACCTCGCCGATAACTGTAACTGTACGTGATAACTATCTTGAGCAAAATGGCACCTACCTATCCCAACCTACCCTACAAACCTACCTACAATACCCTACCTACCAACCTACCCTACTCAATTCAAAGTCAAAGATTATTTTGCGGATAAATATGGTTGCAAAAGTTCTTAAAATGGTAGTATAATAGTAGCTAATGACATGCCCCACGACCATGAACCTTTTTTTTTTTTTTTTTGCTTGGCGAAATGCTCATGCATACTGCGCTACCACGGGGAGATAGCGCAGTTATGTGGGACTCTAACCCACTAAAACTCCACGGTGTCCTCCTGTGCCGCTTATGGCGGGAACACGGGTACGCGTTAGCACTCACCGCGAACCCGCTGCGGCTGTCCGTCACCGGACCCTCCTCGGGGGAGAACCACCAGGACCTCCGGGGATGAACCTAACCTAACCTACCCTACCTATCCACCCACCTAATCTACCTACCCTATCCTACCTACCCTATCCTACCTTCCCTATACTTCCTACCCTATCCTACCTACCCTATCCTACCTACCCTATCCTACCTACCCTATCCTACCTACCCTATCCTACCTACCCTATCCTACCTACCCTATCCTACCTACCCTATCCTACCTACCCTATCCTACCTACCCTATCCTACCTACTCTATCCTACCTAACCTATCCTACCTATCCTATCCTACCTACCCTACCCTACCTACCCTATCCTACCTACCCTATCCTACCTACCCTATCCTACCTACCCTATCCTACCTACCCTATCCTACCTAACCTATCCTACCTACCCTATCCTACCTAACCTATCCTACCTACCCTCATCATATCAGCCGAAAGACGTCCACTGCTGGACATAGGCCTCCCCCAAGCGTCGCCACATTGATCGGTCCCGTGCGTCTCGCAACCAGCGGATCCCCGCAACCTTCACGAGGTCATCGGTCCACCTGGTGGGAGGTCTTCCAACGCAACGTCTTCCGGTTCGCGGTCGCCACTCCAGAACCTTTCTGCCCCATCGGCCATCCGTTCTGCGAGCAATGTGCCCTGCCCACTGCCACTTAAGTTTGGCAATTCTTCGAGCTATGTCGGTAACATTGGTTCTCTTACGGATCTCTACATTTCTGATTCGATCACGCAAGGAAATGCCGAGCATAGCCCTCTCCATTGCCCTTTGAGTGACTGTAAGCTTTCTGATAAGGCCCATTGTAAGCGACCACGTCTCAGAGCCATATGTCATCACTGGCAACACACACTGGTCATAGACTTTTGTCTTGAGACACTGTGGTAAGTTGGACGAGAAGACACCGCGCAACTTCCCGAACGCTGCCCAGCCGAGTCGGATTCGACGGTTTATCTCTCTCTCGAAGTTGGCCCTGGATCGTTTGTCCCAGGTAGACATAATCTTCCACAACTTCGAGTGTAGAGTCTCCAACCTTGATAGGAGTAGGTGTAACATGGGCATTCAACATCACCTTGGTTTTGTCCATGTTCATCCTAAGACCCACTCTTCCGGAAGCTCTACTGAGGTCATCGAGCATTGTATTGAGGCTCTCCATGGTCTCAGCCATGACCACTATGTCGTCGGCAAACCGAAGATGAGTGATGTACTCGCCATTAACATTGATGCCTAGGCCCCTCCAGTCCAGAACCTTGAATACATCCTCCAGCGCAGCAGTGAACAGTTTCGGAGAAATGACATCTCCCTGTCTCACGCCACGCTGGAGAAATATTGGTTTCGAGGTCTGATCCTGAAGACGGACTGACATGGTGGCGTTTCTGTACAAACACTTCAACACCTCAATGTACCGGTAGTCGATCTGGCACCGTTGGAGAGACTGCAGTACAGCCCAAGTCTCGATCGAATCGAAGGCTTTCTCGTAGTCCACAAACGCTAAGCAGAGAGGCAGGTTATACTCTTCGGTCTTCTGTATAACCTGCCGCAGCGTATGTATGTGGTCTACGGTGCTAAAGCCTTTTCGGAATCCGGCTTGTTCGGGAGGCTGGAAATCGTCAAACCTGCGCGCGAGACGATTCGTGATGACTCTTGAAAACAACTTGTAGACATGGCTAAGAAGTGAGATAGGCCTATAGTTCTTCAGCCGGGCATTGTCACCCTTTTTGAAGAAGAGGACCACCACACCCCTGCACCATGCCTGTGGCGTTTTGCCCTCGAGTATGACGGAATCAAACAGCTTCTGAAGGGCCTTAAGGACCGGTTTTCCACCCGCCTTCAGGAGTTCAGCCGTGATTCCGTCGTCACCCGGCGCCTTGTTGTTTTTGAGCTGTTTCAGAGCCATCCTAATCTCATACAGGCTGACGTCCGGGATATCTTCGGTATAGTGTCGGGTCAATCTAGCTCTTGGGTCGTTTGCTAGATTCGCAACGGGTTTACTGGTTGACGTGTACAACTGCCCATAGAAACTCTCGATCTCCCTCAAAAGCTCCGGTTTGGCGGATACAATCCTGCCATCATCGGTCTTCAGTTTTGTGAGCTGGCTCTGCCCAATAGACAGATCTCTTGCAAAGACCTTGGAGCCCTTATTCCGCTCGATAGCATCTTTAATGCTTTCGGTATTAAAGCGGCGGAGGTCGGTTTTCAAGGACTTTGAGATCCGTCCATTTAGCTGCCGGTATTTCAACCGCATCGTCTGAAGACTGCAGGATCATCTCACGCCTTTCCTTCATTAGCTTGAGAGTAGGATCAGAGAGCTTTTTATTTCTATGTGTACGGCGGGTCTTGAAAAACTTAGACCCGACCGTATGGACAGCTTCCACGAACCCATCGCTGTATTCGTCCACGGAGCTCCCTAGGCACTCGAAACGATTCTGGAGTTCGAGCTGAAAGCTCTCGGGGTTTTGGATCTGGATCTGTGCTGGACGGAGCGTGGACTTCATCAGTCGAGACCTTTCAAGCTTGATATGAATGTTCAATGTGCCTCTTACCATACGGTGATCGCTCCCGGTTTTCAGCGAATTGATCACAGAGACATCATTGAACATTTGCTTCTTGGTTGACATGATGAAGTCGATCTCGTTTTTAGTTCCACCATCGGGGCTTTGCCATGTCCACTTCCTGTGCTCACGCTTTCTGAAGAAGGAGTTCATCATATAGAGGCCTTCCTTCTCCATAAAACTGGCCAGTAGGTGACCCCGGTGGTTCCGACGTCCAACTCCAAATTGCCCCACTTGCAGCTCATCCTCGTCTCGTTTGCCCAGTTTTGCGTTGAAGTCCCCCATGACAACGGTGAAGTGAGTTTTGAAACCATGCATGGCTTTAGAGATATCCTCATACATGGTCTCTACCTCGTCGTCGGGGTGTGCCGAGGTTGGGGCGTAAACCTGTATGACCTTCAGCGAATATCTTGAGGATATTCTGAGTATAAGGTACGCCACCCTGGTCGACACACTCTCGATCTTCACCACGTTGTTCACAAGGGACTTGTGGACGATAAACCCGACACCACCCTGGGACTGCCGGTCACCCTCTCGGAAATAGAGCAGGTTACCAGATTTGAGGATTATCGTGTCCTCGCCCTCTCTTCGGACTTCAGATAACCCTATAATACTCCATCGTAACCTGCTCAATTCTTCCTCGTCCTACCTACCCTATCCTACCGAAAATTAGCAGACCACAAGCTAATAGTAATGGTGTCGCTAGACATAGAGTGAGCTTTTGACAGCGCATGGTGGCCAGCTATCCGAACCAGATTGGCTGAGGAAAAATGCCCAGTAAATGTGAGGAGAGTAATGGACAGCTACGTCGATAACCGAAGGGTCAGGGTCAGGTATGCAGGAGAGGAGGTCGTGAGGGAGACTAACAAGGGATGCGTACAGGGATCGATTGGAGGACCGATCCTCTGGAACGTCCTCTTGGATCCCCTACTAAAGGGGCTGGCGGAATGGGCAGTCTACTGCCAAGCCTTCGCTGACGACGTGGTGTTGATATTTGATGGCGACTCAGCGATCGAGATCGAGCGCAAGGCGAATGACGCCCTCGCCCATGTTTACCAGTGGGGTGTTAGTAACAAGTTGAAATTCGCACCGCATAAGACAAATGCGATGGTAATAACGCGGACACTGAAATACGACACCCCGCGGCTGAGCATGGGAGGGGTCGCCATTGGCATGACGCAAGAGATCAAAATCCTGGGACTAACTATCGACAACAAGCTTACATTCAACAAGCACGTAGAGAATGTATGCAAAAAGGCGATTGGTTTTTACCATCAGTTGTCGAGGGCTGCAAAGGTCAGCTGGGGCCTCCACCCCGACTTCATCCGCACCATGTATACGGCAGTAGTTGAACCCGTCATTTTGTACGCGGCAAGTGCGTGGGCATCTGCAGCCACAAAGAAGTGCGTAAAGAAAAGGCTAAATGCGGTCCAAAGGGGATTTGCACAGAAATTGTGCAAATCCTACCGCACCGTTTCCCTGAACTCGGCACTGGTGCTGGCTGGGATACTGCCCCTCGATCTCAGAGTGCAAGAGGCAGCTGCCCTGTACGAGGCGAGGAGGGACCCCCCTCCTACCTACCCCGGTCAACGCTAGGAGATAGGGACGTCGAGCGACGAATCGCATTTGCCTCCACACCCCACCCGGCAGAGCATATGAGCCTGCAGTTCATTTGCCTGACAGACCAAGAATCACTCAGTGACCACTGCGCACAAGCAGTGCAGATCTACACGGACGGCAGTAAAATCGAAGGCAAGGTGGGGGCGGCATTGTCTCTCTGGAGCAATGGCACCTAAACCAAATGCCTGAAGTTGAAGCTGTCGTCCCACTGCACGGTCTACCAGGCCGAACTGTTGGCCATATGTAAAGCCACGAGGGAGATTCTTAAGAGCGCTAAAGAGACCTTTGGCATCTTTAGCGACTCTCGATCCTCACTCGAAACGGTCGCAAACCACCGCTCATCTCATCCCCTTGCAGTCGAAACCAGAGAGAATCTGCGGCAGGGCAGATCCCAGGGCAAAGATATATCTTTGTTCTGGATCAAGGCCCATGCGGGATTGGAAGGGAATGAGAGAGCCGACCAGTTGGCTAAAGATGCGGCGCTCAAATTGAAGAGGAGGCCGGATTACGACCAGTGCCCGCTGTCATTCGTCAAGCGGCATATCC
The DNA here is from genome assembly GCA_949775005.1 of Orthosia gothica. Lineage (NCBI taxonomy): Eukaryota > Metazoa > Arthropoda > Insecta > Lepidoptera > Noctuidae > Orthosia > Orthosia gothica. The sequence continues at coordinate 18,059,587 of OX459044.1, forward strand.
GAAAGGATTCGCTTGACGAATGGAACCGACGGTACAGAATGGGCGACACAGCCGCGACCACTAAGCTGTTCTTTCCGGACGCGATCGACGCGTACAGAGCAGTCAGGAAGTTAAAGCCGACAGGTGTAATCACGCAAATAATGACAGGGCATGGTGGATTTTCCGAATACTTGAACAGATTCAAGTGTAAGGAAAGCCCATCATGTATATGTGATCCAGACATTGACGAGACGGTGATACACTTGTTGACTGACTGCCCGGCCTATGGCCTGGAGAGGTACGAGATTGAACAAAGACTGGGAATAGAGACAAAAACAGAAAATTTAAGTAAATTAATTAATTACAAAATACACAGAACAGAATTTTTAAAATATTGTTATAAAATAGCGGAAAAACGATACAAAAGAATAAATAGATGTATAATTATGCTCGAAATTATTTAAGTCATATATAACAGGTAGCATTAGTGAAAAACAAATGGAACAAATGGATGTAAAACAAATTGGATCACATTATATTAAGATACAATAAGAAAAGATGTGTAATAATATTAGTAACTGTGTAGAATGTAAAAGTGTTAAATTTAGAAACTTATCATGTAGTAGAAAGTAAGATATGTAATAGTGTAATAAGAAAGTTTTTTTTGTAATACCTAGTAATAAAGATAAGTCTCCATAGTCTCGGATTATGTCCGGATTATGACTATTAGCTCGCAGACTCCGCCAAAAGCGCGGAGAGGAAGACGCAAAAAAAAAAAAAAAAAAAAAGAAAAAAAAAAAAAAAACCCTATCCTACCTACCCTATCCTACCTACCCTATCCTACCTACCCTATCCTACCTATCCTACCTATCATATCCTACCCACCCTATCCTACCCACCCTATCCTACCTACCCTTTCCTACCTACCCTATCCTACCTACCCTATCCTACCTACCCTATCCTACCTACCCTATCCTACCTACCCTATCCTACCTACCCTATCCTACCTACCCTATCCTACCTACCCTATCCTACCTACCCTATCCTACCTACCCTATCCTACCTACCCTATCCTACCTACCCTATCCTACCTACCCTATCCTACCTACCCTATCCTACCTACCCTATCCTACCTACCCTATCCTACCTATCCTATCTTACCTACCTACCAATATATTTTTTCTTCGCATTGCCTCTCTAATGAAATCGGTTTGAGGCATATCGGTTTGATGGTTTCAAAGTCTATAACGGACATAGGTAGATGTTGTTGTGTTTAATATATTAGAATTATAGGATAAATTTAAGAAAAATCGACCGAATCATGTATCGCTGTGTTCGCAAAATGTATAGAAATATGATGTTTTTATCATTAATTTTGTCGATGTTTTATTTACTATTCCGTACGAAGATAAATCCAAAAACACAAAAATCATAAAAATTGGTCCAACCGTTCTCGAGTTAGTGGTGTAACTAACACGACTTTGTTGAATTACGGGCACATCACATACATTACACAAGTTAGGAACAATCTTAATTAGAAGAGGACTGCACATGGCAATTAAGGAGTACATACCGCGTAAAAAGCGTGAGTTTATGTATGTATGTATTACGCTCACTACAATAATATTGCTGATATATAAGATTTAATATTTCAAGGCAAATTAAAGTTTAAATTACATATTATGTTACTTAAAATTATATCTCATAAAATTTAAAATGCAAAATAAATAAAACACCTTGAAAATAAATACCTAATAACTTTCAAAATCAACAACAAAAAAATATGTAGAACACTTTTAACATTTCAAATATTTGGAAATATAATTAAAAAAAAATTACTTGAAACAATCTGGCAATGATAGTGTGATTTTTCTCCGAAATCTCGGTAGCTTGTCCTTGAAAATGTTCTATTAAAGGAGAAGGCATAAGTTTAAGAGACTCCTACAATCGCGAAGGGTAATCGTTTTAAACTGGTTTAAACGCTCCCTGAAAGGCTTCTACTTGCAATCAGTTAGCATACTAAACAAAAAGTTCTAATCCAGAGATAACTGTAAGCAGCTTCGAATGATAAAATGATTATCAACTAATTAGGATTTCCCTTCAAACTATCAATGACTATAAAAACGCAACACAACAAATTTTAAGTCAGTTCGATATATCAATAACGGCAACATGAAGTTCTTGGCACTGGCACTATTGGCTCTGACAGCGGTGGCCTCCGCTAAATACATCGACCTCAACGATTTCATCGATCTAGAAGACATCACCGCTTATGGATACTTATCAAAGATTGGTCTCCCGTCTGCTGAAAGAATCCGCCTAGCTGAGGAACAGGAAGAGATCCAGACCAGAATCGCCGGTGGTTCCACTTCAAGTCTCGGACAGTTCCCTCACCAGGTATTTCATAAGTTTCATTTTGTACAATTGCACAGTTATGTCAAGAACAAGACGTATCCATATTTATTTCGGTAATTTTTTGCAGGCTGGTCTTCTCGCCCAGTTCGGTGGTGGTCAGGGTGTCTGTGGGGGCTCCCTGCTTACCCGTAACCGCGTAGTTACCGCTGCTCACTGCTGGTGGGACGGTCAAGACCAGGCTACTAGCTTTACTGTTGTCCTTGGTTCAATCCGTTTGTTCTCTGGTGGTACCAGGGTGACAACCTCCAATGTTGTTATGCATGGAAGCTGGAACCCTAGCCTAATCCGTAACGACGTAGCCATGATCAGATTGACTTCTCAAGTAACCCTCACTAGTAAGTAAACCATTATATTAACGTCTACGTTTACCATGTCAAAAAGTTTCTAAAAATTGTTCTTGTGCATTGTTGCATTCCCTGCTAAAATAATAATTATCTGTGTACCAACAGACAACATCGCCCTGATCGCCCTGCCCAGTGGTGCCCAGCTCAACGAAAACTTCGCCGGTGAAAACGCCATCGCATCTGGCTTCGGTCGCACCGGTGATAGTAAGAAGATTTTGAAATACCGTTCTTTTTTTTAAGTTTGTGTTCATTTACTGAATTGGCTTATCAACATTTTTATTTCTAAAGATAACGCAGGAGCCATCACCACAGCCCAGGGTCTGAGCCACGTAACCCTGCCCGTGATCACCAACGCTGTATGCAGATCTTCCTTCCCTCTCTACATCCAAGACTCCAACATTTGCGTAAGCGGGGCTGGTGGCAGGAGCACATGCCGGGGTGACTCTGGCGGTCCCCTCACTGTTAACAGGAACGGCAGGCCTATTTTGGTACGTATCTTGAAAATAATGATTTCTAGTTCTTATATCTTGGCAGACGCTTACTGCAACATACTTTAATAACGTAAAACGTAACGTTTGATCTGATTGTTAGCCAGTACGTTAATCAGGTACTAATTTAAATTTTCCAACAGATCGGTATCACTTCCTTTGGATCTGCCCGCGGTTGCCAGATCGGATCTCCTGCTGCCTTCGCCAGGGTTACCTCATTCATCACCTGGATCAACGGTCAGCTGTAAACGATTCTGCAGAACATTCATATTACCAAATAAAAAAATTGTTAAATTAAAACATATTTATTTATAAAATATATTGAAATATTAATTTTAGTTTTAACTACAAATTGAGCGGTTCCACACTAGATATTTGTATCTTATCTGTGACTCTAAAAAAATATATTTAACCACACAAAATGGCGAAGACTCTATAGTATAATTATAAAAAAAACATCTGGTAATTATAGTTTAAAAGAAAAAAATATAATTTAAAGTTACGTTTGAGTTGTCCCTGTACAAGGATTTGTGTAACATCGAGACATTACAATAGAATAAACGGAGAAAATTTCATGAAATCCGTCTGTGACTTTGTCCGTGTGTCTGCCACATCCGGTTTATAACATTTATTTCAGGTAGGGAAAGAAACAAGTTAATATAATTACTTAACAATTTGGCGACGAGGATACCGATGATATAAAAAGACAAAAAAGAGTTCGTGCTTCATTACGGGGGGTGGTTAAACGAACAAAAAACACATTACTTACGAAAACTGAACTTTCAACTGAAGAAAATGAAACTCAATTACAAACTATATACAAGAAAAAACGCAAAAGTTTGAAGAATTACAATCGAAATTGAGCTCGAAATCGACCAGCGTGAATTGGAGGAGGAAACTCAATACAGGTACAAACTTGAAGAATATTATACACCTGCCTCAAATGCAAATTACTAACAATGATAAAGAATAATGTATTAAGTACTCCACCCACAACAACAATAGATTACAAAAGCTGCATCAACCTGGCACAACAAGAATATTACCTGAAACAGAATCCTTTGAAAACTTCATCATGAGATTGACATTGTTCTTAAAAATGAACAGAGTAAAGGATGCGAAGGCAAAGGTTCACACGCTATTGGAAATTTTAACTCCAGAGTTACATCAAAAGATTTACGATTTATTTATTTTAGAACCCCAAATTATAATGAATCAGTCGCCCTTGGTTGACTGGTAGAGAATGCCTAAGGCATTAAGTCCGCCATTGTACCTTTGTGAATGAAATTTAAATAAATAAATATATAATAAATACAATTAAATTATATATCAATGTTATTACCGCAGCCCACAACAAGCTCCCAAAACTGGATAAATAGTTACTTAGTATAATAGTCGCCCATTCAGTATATTTTTCACCCGGTTAATAATTTCTCATTAAATTATAGTTCTTAAAAAACCAAAACGTGGTGGAAACTACATTGTCTCACAACATAATTCAAATCTACTATGAATTCAGTATGAATCGTTTCCAGGGGTTCTGTATTATATTTGTACTGAATCCATACATTTAGTCATACACGCACGCCGGTTTACTTAAATACTACTCACCTGCACCCTAGTTCCTTGCATTAATTGTCCCATAAGTTCAAATATCCGTTTATATGTCCGTTATCAAAATGAAAGGGAAGGAGTGCGCTTCGTGATGTCAAAACAGATACGCAATGAGAGTGCTGACAGTGTCCGATTGAAGCTTCGGTTTCGGCCGTCCATCTGCTAAATCTTTAGTTTCGGCCAAAATGGGCCGGAGCCGAAGGTTTCTAACAAGCACCAAATTAATAGAAATAGTATTGTAGCTTGTAGCAGTTCTGGTCAATCTTGAACTAAGTTTCTTAGTTTTCAAGCCTTCGGATTCGGCCAGAATTCGATATTCGGTCGATATATAAGTATGTCTTTTTAGGGCGTCCCCTCCCGGTGTTTCTACTGACGTATGCCTTGTAGATACCTATTGACTTTTCGTGTATTTAAGACGTGACTCCACGCGAGACAAAATGGCTTTTCTATTGTTTCGCTAATTACGGGCACATGAACGGTTAAACAATTTATACCTACTTAATTAAATAGTAAAGAACTACAATAAGCAAGTAAGATGACTTTTTTTGCTACGGAACACCAAAGATAAGATAACGTAAAACGTGTTTCTGAAAATGTAATTAAATCAATATAATAAATAAAAGGTTCTTTATTCGATGTCCCTGAAACCACGTGAACTTATTCAGCTTGTCTGTCAACATTTCCAAACCTGTGCAACAAATAATTTGAATCACCTAACATTTCTTATCTGTTAGAACTATACTTCCTATACTTTCCAAATGTAGCTGCCATGAAACGATTTCCAAAAATTGCGATTTACGAGTACCAGCATAGGTACTATAACTGAAGAAAGACTTTGTGTTATATAAGTTTTTAAGCTGACATGGTCACAATCATAAGATTTTATTTTTTTTCGGGATATTTACCATGTATATTTTGATTTTGGTTGAGAGGTCGATATTTCGGCACCGTGAGGCCCGGACTCTACCAAAGCGGAGATGTGCGGTGAAGACCAAAGCGGAGACGAAACCAACCAATAGAATTTCGTTATTCACACATCTCGTCTCCGCTCAGCTGGACTTTACGCACATCTCCGCTTTGGTGGAGTCCGAGCCTTACAAGCGCCATAATCACGAGAACTAAAGTCTATGCGGGTGGGTGTTGTTTGCGAGCTGACATATCTGTTTACCCTCTTCCTCACAAATTTTTCAAGCACGATCCCGCTAGTACCAGAACTCGTCTCACTAGTTACTCGACATTGTTCACGACAGACGATGTTGACTGTATCCACTTTTGACACCCTTCCCTGTCCTATCTACATGTATCTATTTCTAATCGATTTTTATTAATCGTCATTGTTGACTGTCATTTATTGTGATTGTGTAATATAAAAATACCAACACAGCCGTGTTTTTGAGCATGATTTGACGAATGATCAGTATCATATCAGAAATTAGTACATTTGCGGGAGAAACCAGCTATGTAATGTTTACAAAAAAAATACAAGGTTTTTTATTCAAAATTGCACTGTCGCGAAAAAGAAAAGTGTAAGCAAAATTTCAACTCAATCAAATACTGGAAATTGGGTCAAACAAAAACTGCAAGCTTAAATTACATACACACTGACACCGGGATAGTTAAAACTAAAGAAGCATGTAGACAGGAAAATAAATTGCTTACCAAGCTCAATTTCCGGCAAAGCAAATCCCTTGACAGCTGCTAAAAATGAATAATTCCAGAATCGTCGCTGGTTCCACTTCAAGTCTCCGACAGTTCCCTCACCAGGAAATTCGTCAGAATATTATGTACTTTATTCAGTTTCATGATTAAAAGTAATATCCCAAAGAACTCAATCTTTGCATATTCATTTCACTATTTCTTCGCAGGCTAGTCTGCTCGTGAACTTCCCTGGTGGTCAGGGTGTTTGCGGAGGCTCTCTGATCAGAGCTAAACGCGTTCTTACCGCTGCTCATTGCTGGTTCGGCGGTGTAAATGAGGTGTATGTACATATGTGTGCGTGCCTGCACGGTTAAGTTGTGTCCTTTACTCAGTAATAAACTAGCATCCAATAGCAACGGTGGTTTCATTTACTAGCAGACAGATCACTGGCGACGAGTTACCCGCATTATAAAAAAGTTAAAGTTTGTGAAAAATGTCGGATATTATCGGTAATCTTTGGTAATCTTACAAATTTTGATCACGAAATCCAAGAGTGGCCTATATTTAAAGGTCGGCTACTTCAGTATATAAAACTAAACAGTGTTAAAGCCGAAAATAAGAGTGCGTTGTTACTGACCCACCTTTCGGACGGCAGCTACCGCCTTGCACGGAACTTGCTTCATCCAGACATACTCGAGGAAGTCAAGTTCGAGGATCTAGTAGAAAAATTAGACAAGCATTTCACGCCAAAACGATGCACATTTGCTGATCGAGAGAAGTTTTACGAGGCGAGGAGGTCTGATGGCGAGAGCATTGAAGAATGGGCGGCTCGTGTAAGGGGTTTAGCCGTTCATTGCGAGTTTGGTGAGGCATTGATTATGCTATTGCGTGACCGTTTCTTACTCGGGCTAGCATCGTGTCGGGAACGTGACCGGCTATTTGAAGAGGACGCCACCAAACTGACTTTTGCGAAGGCGTTGGAGGTAGCTCAACAGGCTGCGTATGCGAGGTTGGCTCGAACCGAGACTGCAGCAGTAGCTGACATAGCCAATTGCCAAGGCCACGCCGATCAAGGAGGAACCTGTGTACCGGATCAGCGGGCAGCGCGCGCGGCACGAACCGGCCGCAGCTACCCGCAGCTCGAACGATAGTTCAGCCATGCTATTCTCTAAGATACAGTTTCTTGGCTGTGCTCGTCGACGAGCTCGTCAGCGAGACAGTCTCGAGATCGACCGATTGTGCAACGCTGATTCAAACGGTATTCTCTAGCGCGGTTAAGGTCGTCGACGAACTCTAGGTCTCCCGTCACAATTTCGTACACGAAATAGGGCTTGAAACAAATTCTTTAAATTATAATCGATTAATCTCGACTGAGAGTTTTATGGGCTTAAAATGTATAATATAGGTCTATTTTTAAGTATTTTAAGTAATAGAGTGAAATTACAAACGATTTCATAGTTATAAGATTATAAATAATTCATTTTTATTATTGCATCTTAAGGCTCAATGACAATTTCTTTGCCTATTTTGTAAATAAAAGCAACGCGCTGTGACGCTGCCACACATGACACACAAACATAGCAACGCTCGCAAAATCGCAACCGACGGTTTTTATTTGATAATTTATTTTGTTGTTCGTTTACATTTAAACCTATTTTCAATTCAAGTTTGAAAACTTTTATGTGCTTTCACAGCGATTGTTTTTAACATAATTTAGTGACTGTGTGAAATGTAAGTATTGAACAATGTGACATTGTGTGTGATTATTGTTGTCCAAGAAATATATATGTCGCATCAAGGCTGGCCGACAGATGCAAACCATCGGGAAGTCAGGATGCATTATTCCCCCAGGTTAAGACATCGTGTGTGGGCAGGTCGTTGGGTACAATCGTGCAAATGAAATCACGTAAATTATTCGATACACTGGGTTTATTCAAAAGTTCACAGTTACAATCTTGCTTACTAATATAACGGATCGACAATGATTCTACAACGTGTTAGCTCTACGGCGTTCAGTACTCAACTGCCATATTCTATGTTCCCCACTACGCAAGTGGTTAGAAATAGCCGCCAATGCGTAGTTGTTCTTGCTTTGCCGCCAGATGGCGTACTTGCGATTTGTTTTAACGTCCGTACTATTAACTAAACCCGACATATAATATGTTTATCTTTAGATAAAATATAATAGTTCTGCGTTGAAATACATTTACAGGATGTAAACCAGGGCTACTCATATCTTGGCGTAAGAACAATATGACAATGGAAAACCAGCCGAACACAAAACAAGTGGTGAGGTTTCTTAGAAAAGTCTTACTAGATAGGTATGTTATATGTTTTGTATTTCACACACATTGCCTCATAGGAGAGAAGCTTCAATTGCCTCTTCATGTAAGTTTAGTTTAATTGTTGGAACAGTGTAATAAGCTCTAGATAATTAAATAGTGTTCTCACTTTTAATACCCAGGTGGACCAAGTTGTTGGGGTTTTTAGGGTTATGTACCTCGAAAGCAAAAAACCGAAACCCTTATAGGAACACTTTGTTGTCCGTCTGTCTGTCTGCCAAGACCCTTTTGCTCAGAAACACGGAGGTATCAAGCTGAAATTTATATCAAATACTCAGGTCTATAATACCTTTAAGCTGGGGTTTGTACGGAACCCTCGGTGCGCGAGTCCGACTCGCACTTGGCCGTTTTTATTTTTTTAACAGTAGTCAGGCATTGATCTTCCTCTTTTGATGGATGCACATAAATCCTGCAGTGCTCAGGTCTTGACCATGATTTGCTTATTTCCTAATATCCAATATCGTCTACTGGTTGTCAATAAGGAGTTGCTGGTTTAACAAGCGCCTCTTTTCAATAGCTATTAATTCTATTAATTCTGTAGCATTGGATTTGATGGCCTCGTACCGTTAGCAAACGCCGGCTACGAGGAGCTGGGAACATAAAAATGCAACAAATTACTATTAGAGGTGAAAAGATATGCAGGATACTATGTATAACAGCATCACGTCCACTCTCTCTTTCTAAAGGAACAGATAATATAGGCAGATACATTATAGTATTGCAGGTTAATTGAATTTTTGACTACAGTTAAAAAAATAAAAACGGCCAAGTGCGGTTCGGACTCGCGCACCAAGGGTTCCGTACAAACCCCAGCTTAAAGGTATTATATACCTGAGTATTTGATATAAATTTCAGCTTGATACCTCCGTGTTTCTGAGAAAAAGGGTCTTGGCAGACAGACAGACGTACAACAAAGTGTTCGTATATGGGTTTCGGTGTTTTCCTTTCGAGGTACGTAACCCTAAAAACCCCAACAACTTGGTCCACCTGGGTATTAAAAGTGAGAACACTATTTAATTATCTAGAGCTTATTACACTGAACCAACAATTAAGCTAAACTTACATGAAGAGGCAATTGAAGCTTCTCTCCTATGAGGCAATGTGTGTGAAATACAAAATATATAACATACCTATCTAGTAAGACTTTTCTAAGAAACCTCACCACTTGTTTTGTGTTCGGCTGGTTTTCCATTGTCATATTGTTCTTACGCCAAGATATGAGTAGCCCTGGTTTACATCCTGCAAATGTATTTCAACGCAGAACTATTATATTTTATCTAAAGATAAACATATTATATGTCGGGTTTAGTCAATAGTACGGACGTTAAAACAAATCGCAAGTACGCCATCTGGCGGCAAAGCAAGAACAACTACGTATTGGCGCGCTATTTCTAACCACTTGCGTGATGGGGAACATAGAATATGGCAGTTGAGTACTGAACGCCGTAGAGCTAACACGTTGTGGAATCATTGTCGATCCGTTATATTAGTAAGCAAGATTGTAACTGTGAATATTTGAGTAAACCCAGTGAATCGAATAATTTATGTGATTTCATTTGCACGATTGTGCCCAACGACCTGCCCACACACGATGTCTTGACCTGGGGGAATAATGCATCCTGACTTCCCGATGGTTTGCATCTGTCGGCCAGCCTTGATGCGACATATATATTTCTTGGACAACAATAATCACACACAATGTCACATTGTTCAATACTTACATTTCACACAGTCACTAAATTATGTTAAAAACAATCGCTGTGAAAGCACATAAAAGTTTTCAAACTTGAATTGAAAATAGGTTTAAATATAAACGAACAACAAAATAAATTATCAAATAAAAACCGTCGGTTGCGATTTTGCGAGCGTTGCTATGTTTGTGTGTCATGTGTGGCAGCGTCACAGCGCGTTGCTTTTATTTACAAAATAGGCAAAGAAATTGTCATTGAGCCTTAAGATGCAATAATAAAAATGAATTATTTATAATCTTATAACTATGAAATCGTTTGTAGTTTCACTCTCTTACTTAAAATACTTAAAAATAGACCTATTGTACGGGCAATAGCACCGCACACTGAGATGTAGAATGTAGATGGACGAATCACACGGGATGTGTACAGGAAATAAAATCACTGCTATGTGTCCGTTAATGATTGACAGTTTATTAGGCAAAACAATAAATTATATAATACCTAAAGTAGGTGAGTTGTGGCGGGCGTAATAGCCTAGTCAGCGAATGTACATAAATAATCGGTGAATTAGCGACTGCTTGTTCAGGTAAAAACTAAAACAAGTTATATCATGTGGCGATGCTCGTACATCCTGCCAACTATAAAAGTACAAAATATAACAAGTAAAATAGAGTATCCAAAGTAAGTAAAGTATGTAAAGAAAGTTATAAGACGGGTCTGCGTTCGCCGCTAACTGATATTGGCGACGTTTCGCGATCCACCGTGTTGCTGATAGAACGATGCCCGATGACCTCTTCTAGTGTCTGTAGATCTGCCTTTGTTTGTCCTTCCCTAGGGATATGACTTGGTACCATCTCAATCTCTTCCTTGTGCGCCTGCGTTACTCTTAAGCTTCCTTGAGGTAAACGGACGCAGCGTGCTTTTATTTGAAAGTATACCCATATGCTGAATATTAATGTACAGGTTATCATAAAACCATACAGGACGTAGTAATGCTGCTCCGCCTCCACGGAATTGACCATTTGGATGTCCTGTTGTTTTTTAACCAGCTCAATTTTTCTCTTAAGATCCTTTAGTTGTTCTTCATGTGTTTCCATTTCCATGTTAGTTATGTTTGTAATTTGACTATTGCTTGTTAATAGTTCGTTAAGGTTTATTTCTGGTATGTAGATCTCTTGCTCATTGCCTAATTCCATTGTGCTTTGCATATTGTAGTGCGAATGAATTAGGTGTCTATCGCCGCGCATTATGCAACCTGTCGCTAAAGTGATTATGCCTGTATTTTGTAGTGTCTGTGACGTAATTCCAGCTGGACCGAAAATGCGCATAGCGCATTCCTCGCAACACGTAAATAGCCAAGCCCCCTTACTGTGTAGCTTTTTCCATTCATTGTTGCAACTTGATACCTCAGTGCGGCAATTTGATATTCCTCGATTGTTAATAATGTCTGCTTCGCACATTTTTGTGGCTGTTTTTATTCCATATATAGGTAAGTCAAGGTTACATAGCAACAGCTGATTTGTGTTTACTTGTGTGCATGATGAAAGATGTTGTTGATCTAGTGGTATCATCATGTCCATTTTCAAGTTAACGGCTATGTATTTAGTTGTTGGTATTATGTTAATCATGGAGACTCCCTTTATGTTGCGGATTGGAATGACTTCGGTTAGTTCATATTGTTCGTCTGCTACTAACGGGATTTTTACTTCGAAAAGGATAAAATTTTCGGTTAGTTTTCTTTGTACACTTGCTAGTTTATACATTTCCCGGATACACTTGAACTTGTTTGAACAGGGCAGGGATAATCCTTTTGGTACTTGTCCTGATATGATGTTCAACTGTTTTTCGAATGCATCGGGTTTCAGCAAGTGAGTGTCGACTTTGCCGTGGCGAAGATCTGTAACTAGGTTGATCAATATATCTTGTATTCTCCGCAAGTTGGCCACCATCATGTTTGCGGCAAGTGCAGTAGCAGTAAGGAAAGTAGTTTGGTCTTGTTCGGTTTTTAGTTGTTGCAGCGAGTCTCTGAGGCTTTTGTTGATGACGATGAACTGACGGTTCATTACTTGTTCGTTCCTTTTCAGGAGGTTGTATTCCCCTTCGATTATTGAAGTATGTTGTTTGTACAGATTGAACAAGTGGTCTTCATTGCTGTGCAGTAGTTTGATGTCGTTGTTGTATTTTTCGGCAAATTTGTCATCGAGGACACCAAAGAGAGAGTTGGCAATGTTCCCAATTCCGTTTATGAGACCTCGCTTACTGCGTCTTCCATGGTCTGATTGTAGTACTTCGTTGTAGTGTTTGAGCTCGTTTAGTTCGTGTTCGAGTTGTGTGGATATAGTCAAGTAGGCTATATTTCGTTGACAAAGTCCGTGTAGTTGCTGGACGTATTGTTCAACGGCAGAAACGCTTTTCCAGTAAGTCGACATATTGTAGTACACCACCAGTCTCCATTCATCTTGTATTATCTGTAAGTCGGCGGCTTTATCAAAGTATACAAGATGGGTAGGGTCTAGGGCTGTTACATTGACGAGTTGTTGTGTGGACGGTGTCACACACGTAACCATGAGTACTAGTAACGGGCTTAGGTACTTGAGGACGTTACAGCTGGAAACACCCTTCCGTTCCTGTTTAGAGCTCATCCGACGTTGTCGTTGTAATGTTGAGGAAGTCGCCTCTGGTTGTTTATTGTCCGAAGGTTGCATTGATTTGTTTTCGGTATTATTCCCTGTTTCAATGGGTAACCGGGACAATTTTGTTACGGGTCTCTTCATTATGTTGGATTTAGTTTTGAGCGTGACGACTCGTACTAAATTATCTGGTCCAGGGTGCGTCTCTATAACTCGCCCTAATAACCATCGGGCTGGAGCTACTTGTTCTTCCTTGATAAGGACGACATCATCCACTGCAATGTTGTGTGTTGGGGTTTGCCATTTTCCTCGTAATTGTAACGTTTGTAGGTAATCGTTGGACCATTTTCTCCAAAATTCCTTGTACATGTTTTCTGTCAAGCGCCATCGTATCGTTAACTGGCTGTTATCGCCCTCTGATGTCATCGGAGGTGCCAGTACCGGTCCACCGACTAAAAAGTGGCCTGGTGTCAGGTAATCGATGTCGTCGAGGTCATTTGTTAGAGCGACTAATGGCCTCGAGTTGAGACAGGCTTCAATTTGTACTAGCAAGGTAGTAAACTCTTCGTACGTAAGCTTTTGTTCACCAAGCACGCGTTTAAGGTGGTGTTTCATGCTCTTTACTGCAGCTTCCCATAATCCTCCCGCTGTTGGCCAAGATGGTGCGTTAAAGTGCCATTCAATGCCACTCTCGGACGTGCTGTTGATCAGGTCGTCGTTGACGAGAAGTTGCATTGCTTCCTGGCGATCTTTGGCTAGTGCTCTTGCTGCTCCGACAAAGTTCGTTTCGTTGTCACTATAGATATGTTTCGGCGTTCCTCGTCGAGAGCATAGCCGCTTCAATGCTGCGAGGAATGTTGCAGTGCTGAGATCGGACACCAGTTCAAGATGGATGGCTTTTGTGCATAGGCAAATGAAGATCGCGATGTAGGCCTTAACTGTTTTAATGCCGCGACCTTTGTTAGCCTTTATTTCAACGTGTCCCGTGAAATCCACGCCTGTGTGTGTGAATGGTCGTGAAGGTGTAACTCGAGGTGTTGGTAAGTCTGCCATTTGTTGATTGCTGCGTTGCGTTTTATAGCGATGACAGGTGACACATTTGTTTAGTTGCTTCTTGATTGTTTTCATGCCGCCTAGTATCCAATACTTGTTACGAAGGTGTCCCAATGTAAGCCTGGCACCGCCGTGGAGAGTATTCATGTGGGCTTGGTCAATCAAGAGTTCTGATAGCTTGTGGTTGTTTGGTAAAATTATTGGATGTTTTTGTGAGTCGTTTAACTTGGCATGTTCAAGTCTTCCTCTCACTCGAAGGATGCCGTGGTCGTCTAGCATTGGGCTCAGACTCAACAGTTTGCTTGTGGCCCGTACCTTGTTATGTTTGTGTAGGTGCGCTATTTCATCGCCAAAGGTATTGTTCTGTACAGTTTTCACAAGCAGGTTCTGAGTTTGCACTATGTCTTCTGTAGTTAAGTGCGACCTACGGTTGGCTCTTGTTGCGTCACGCGAGTTATTTATAAATCGTATAAGCCAGCTGATGACTCGGGTTGCATAAGTCATTGAGCTGTATTTTTGCAGTAGTTGCTCGATGAGTGGCGCGTGTTTTGCTTGTATTGCGCAAGTTTGACCTCGTTTCCTTTTCTCTTCGTTCGTTGTAAAAATACCTTGTAGGGGTATGTTGTTGTTTTGAAGCCAAGAAGGGCCTTTCCACCAGAGTTCGTGACCTATTAAGTCTGATGGTGAGATTCCTCTGCTTGCGCAGTCCGCAGGGTTATCTTCGGACTTGACATGTTTCCAGGAGTTGGATGGAGTTATTTTCGTTATCTGTGTGACTCTGTTGGCTACGAAACTCTTCCAGCGACCCACGTCACCATTTAGCCAGCCAAGTACCACCATGGAGTCTGTCCAGCAATGTATGGTGACTGTCTGTGAGTTCATCGAGGTTTCCACTTTTTCGATCAGTCGTGCTAGCAGTACTGCACCACATAACTCCAGTCGTGGCAAGGAAATTGGGTTTTTCTGTGGGGCTAATTTTGTTTTAGCTGCTACTAGCCTGATCACCTGTTGACCTTCTTTGTCCGTGGACTTGCAATATATGACGCATCCGTAGGCTCTTTCAGATGCATCACAGAAGCCATGTAGTTCGAAGGGTTGTTGAGTGTAGCCGACCCAGCGTGGTATGGATATGTCGTGAATGTGCGCGAGCTGATTGTGGAATTGCTCCCATTCTTGCTGTATATTTGTTGGGAGTTGATCATCCCAGCTCGTTGTTGTCGACCATGCATGTTGAAAGATTAGCTTGGCTTTCACGGTAACTGGTGATACCCAGCCAAGTGGATCATACAGTTTTGATATATCCGACAGTAGTGTGCGTTTTGTGTTGACATCACGTTTGTTGCAGAGTGATATTTGTTTGTATGTAAATTGATCCGTGCGCGGGTTCCAAGTGATGCCTAGCGTTTTGTTTGTGTCTGCGTCCTTGAAGTCGAACATTTTCTGGCTTATCAATTCATCTGACAAGCCTTCGAGTAGGCGCGTTTTGTTGCTAGCCCACTTTCGTAAGTTGAACCCACCACCTTTCAGCATTGTTATTAGTTCATGTTGAGCTTTCTGTGCTGTTATGAAGTCGTGACATCCGCCTAGTAAGTCGTCCATGTATAGTTGGTTGGAGAGAATAGCCGCCGCCAAAGGGTACTGTGCGCCGTCATCCTTGACTAACTGCTTTATGGTTCGCATTGCAAGGAAGGGTGCGGACTTAGTGCCATATGTTACTGTTGTCAGTTGTATCTCTTGTAACGGTTCTGTGACTGAATCCCTCCACACGATTTTTTGCAAGTGTTGGTCTTTTTCCTGAACACGTATTTGTCGGTAGAATTTCTCGATATCCGCTGTATACACGTATTCAAATGCCCTCCATCGTAGAATCATCGCTTGTAAGTCTTGTTGTAAGTTAGGCCCGCATTCCATCAACTGGTTTAGACTGTGTCCCGTGCTGGTGGTTGCTGATGCATTGAAAACCACTCGGAGCTTGGTTGTCGTTGAGTCCGGTCTCATTACTCCATGATGGGGCAGGAAACAGCTCGGTGTGTCCGGCTCTGTGCACTTTTTCATATGTTGTAAAGCTTTGTATTCGTCGATGAAAGCCTTGTAACTTGAAGCGAGGTTTTCGTCTCTAGTCCAACGTTTTTCCAACTGCTTGAATTGCGCGACTGCTTGAGGCTTTGATCGTCCCAAATTTTGTTCGAAGTTGGTCTTCATGGGGATTCTAACTTCGTATCGCCCGTCTTCAAGTCTTTTTGTTGTGTCAGTATACAGCCTCTCACAGTACTCCTCCTCAACACTCGTGGACTTGTCGTCTGACGTTATGTCTTCAATTTCCCAAAAACGAGAGATATCGTTAGTATCTACCACGACATGACAATTGAAGGTATTTGTGTTTCCAACTAATACCCAGCCGAGTTTAGTTTGTTGTGCTATAGGTGCGTATATGTTTCCTCGAATTATGCTGCTCATCACTATATCGCCGTATACTCCGGCATCAAGTAAAATGTCAATCGGCCTTGATAAGTTGAATTGTGGGTCAGCCAGGTTAATATTTTCTATGTGAGGCCAATCCTGTTTTTCGAAGGAGTAGTTAGGTAGGTTGTTGAGTAGTTTGGCCATTACTAGCGCCGGCGTTGAAAACTCGTAATCTCCGTAAAGGGACTTACAGTCCAACTGAACGGTTCCGTTGCTCTGGCTGGAAAATGTTCCGATTCCCGACACGGTTGAGTTGTGGTTGCGTCGCGGAAGGCCAAGTCGTTGCACAGCCGATTCTGTTATAAGGTTCAGTTGGGAACCTTGGTCTAGAAGACATCGGAGTACGGTGTAAGTTCCATCTGCGGCTTTGACTTTAAGTTGTACTGTCGCTAGAAGAACTTCGTTAAAATTTCCTGACACGTGATTAGTTTTTCGCTGCGAGTTGCGGTCAGTCACGTTGTCGGTCAGTTGACTTGACGACAGTGTCGCTGACGTAGTATCACGTGTTAGGTCATGTAGCGTTGTGTGGTGTGCGCCGTTACACACCTTGCATCTTTTTTGCGAGTTGCATTTCTTTCCGTTGTGCGGATACATGCAGTTTTTGCAAACGTTCAATTGCTCAATTGTCCTAATTTTTGTGTCTGGCATCATCTCTTGAAACGCTTTACAGTGGAGCAAAATGTGACTTGCTTTGCATACAGGACAATTCCTGTCGGAGCTTGTATGGTTTGCTTTGGGGTAGCGTCTGTATCTGTTGTACGCATCCCTTTGCGCTGCTGTAGTCGAGCTGCCTGTGTCTGCATCTGTTTGCTTATTTGGTTTGCTTGTTTTCTTCACCACTGATTCTAGCGCCGTGAACTTCCCTTCGATGAACTGGATGAATTCTTTGAAATTGGGAAGCCCTCTTGGACTTTTCCTCGCCTCCATGTAATCAGAGTAGGTCTGTGTGTCCAGTTTTCCGGCCAGAATGTGCACCAAAATCGGGTCCCATGATGTCGTGTCGATGCCCAAGTTACGCAACGCGTGCACGGTTTCAAGACTGGTGTCGTGTAGGCGCTTCGAGTCGTAAGCGTTTTGATGTTGAATCGTATGTTGACTCATCAAAACTTGCATTTGTTTGGTGAAGAGAAGCTGTAAGTTATTGTACCTATGGTGGAGGATTTCCCAGCAGGAGTCGTAGTTGCTTTCGGAAACAGTCAAATGTTGCACAAGGCGTTCAGCCTCCCCTTTCAGCTTCCCTTTCAGGTGCTGCATCTTCTGCCCCTTCGAGAGGGACGGGTTGTTGTGAATGGCCGCAACATATAGATCGAAGAATGTCGGCCATTGTGTGTAATTACCAGAGAATGTTGGTATTTCGATCCTCGGTGCATTGTCCCGTTGTTGGACAGCGAGGTTGAGCTTGCGGTTAAGATCTCGCTTTGTGCACTCGTACGTTTCTTCATACTTCGAAAACTCAAGCTCGTAGTTAACGTCGCTACCGACGAGAATGTTGTCAAGCTGCCAGTGTACTTCGTCAATCACCCTCCATCGAGATTCGAGGGTCCGAAGCTTGTCTTCTATATCCCATTTCTCAATAATGTCAGCAGTGCACAAGTTGCTGGTGAACCGGGAGAAGGCTCTGAAGTTCGTTGCTTGCTGAGTTTTGAGCTCGTCTGATTTTGAAAGGACTCCAGTGTTTTTGCTCTCTTCACCTTGGTAGCACGCGGGTTCCGCAGTGCTGGTAGACCATGCTTGCAGCTTATGTTGTATACTTGAGTATTCCGCCTTGACTCTGTCGTACACCTTTGTACTGTAGTATACATCGGTCCGGTCCATGGCGCCCTGTAACACGCCATGGTTCATCTCGAACTCGTTCCAGTGCGCCTGGAGGGTATCCAGTCTACCCCGGATGTATGTTGTGGTTTTGCGGTCAGGGCCATCTTTGCCGAAGTTGACACCAATTTTCCGAATGCCCTCTGCGATGATACTCTGCCGCTTGAGAAGTTCTTGTTGTCTAGCGTCCATAATTGTTATACGGGTATGTATGCGTATTGTTGACGGACGTTAGACCTGTTGACTTCACTGTTGAATTTGTTCTGTATTGTTGTTCCCGAACCACCAAATATTGATGTTTCCTGTGGCAATCGCCGTCCGAATGAATCTCTGTACGATATTGTGCGCCTTCTCAATCTGACTGGGGCGATCCGCTTGTGGAAGACCAGTCAAACCGATTCGCTATCGTCAGTAGAAACACTTCGTACCTGTGCGACTTGCAGGACTGTTTGCTCCAGTAGTGGCGATCCGGCTCGAAGGACCAAAAATGTACGGGCAATAGCACCGCACACTGAGATGTAGAATGTAGATGGACGAATCACACGGGATGTGTACAGGAAATAAAATCACTGCTATGTGTCCGTTAATGATTGACAGTTTATTAGGCAAAAAAATAAATTATATAATACCTAAAGTAGGTGAGTTGTGGCGGGCGTAATAGCCTAGTCAGCGAATGTACATAAATAATCGGTGAATTAGAGACTGCTTGTTCAGGTAAAAACTAAAACAAGTTATATCATGTGGCGATGCTCGTACACCTATATTATACATTTTAAGCCCATAAAACTCTCAGTCGAGATTAATCGATTATAATTTAAAGAATTTGTTTCAAGCCCTATTTCGTGTACGAAATTGTGACGGGAGACCTAGAGTTCGTCGACGACCTTAACCGCGCTAGAGAATACCGTTTGAATCAGCGTTGCACAATCGGTCGATCTCGAGACTGTCTCGCTGACGAGCTCGTCGACGAGCACAGCCAAGAAACTGTATCTTAGAGAATAGCATGGCTGAACTATCGTTCGAGCTGCGGGTAGCTGCGGCCGGTTCGCGCCGCGCGCGCTGCCCGCTGATCCGGTACACAGGTTCCTCCTTGATCTGCGTGGCCTTGGCAATTGGCGCAGCTATGTCAGCTACTGCTGCAGTCGCGGTTCGAGCCAACCTCGCATACGCAGCCTGTTGAGCTACCTCCAACGCCTTCGCAAAAGTCAGTTTGGTGGCGTCCTCTTCAAATAGCCGGTCACGTTCCCGACACGATGCTAGCCCGAGTAGGAAACGGTCACGCAATAGCATATTCAATGCCTCACCAAACTCGCAATGAACGGCTAAACCCCTTACACGAGCCGCCCATTCTTCAACGCTCTCACCATCAGACCTCCTCGCCTCGTAAAACTTCTCTCGATCAGCAAATGTGCATCGTTTTGGCGTGAAATGCTGTCTAATTTTTCTACTAGATCCTCGAACTTGACTTCCTCGAGTATGTCTGGATGAAGCAAGTTCCGTGCAAGGCGGTAGCTGCCGTCCGAAAGGTGGGTCAGTAACAACGCACTCTTATTTTCGGCTTTAACACTGTTTAGTTTTATATACTGAAGTAGCCGACCTTTAAATATAGGCCACTCTTGGATTTCGTGATCAAAATTTGTAAGATTACCAAAGATTACCGATAATATCCGACATTTTTCACAAACTTTAACTTTTTTATAATGCGGGTAACTCGTCGCCAGTGATCTGTCTGCTAGTAAATGAAACCACCGTTGCTATTGGATGCTAGTTTATTACTGAGTAAAGGACACAACTTAACCGTGCAGGCACGCACACATATGTACATACACCTCATTTACACCGCCGAACCAGCAATGAGCAGCGGTAAGAACGCGTTTAGCTCTGATCAGAGAGCCTCCGCAAACACCCTGACCACCAGGGAAGTTCACGAGCAGACTAGCCTGCGAAGAAATAGTGAAATGAATATGCAAAGATTGAGTTCTTTGGGATATTACTTTTAATCATGAAACTGAATAAAGTACATAATATTCTGACGAATTTCCTGGTGAGGGAACTGTCGGAGACTTGAAGTGGAACCAGCGACGATTCTGGAATTAATCATTTTTAGCAGCTGTCAAGGGATTTACTTTGCCGGAAATTGAGCTTGGTAAGCAATTTATTTTCCTGTCTACATGCTTCTTTAGTTTTAACTATCCCGGTGTCAGTGTGTATGTAATTTAAGCTTGCAGTTTTTGTTTGACCCAATTACCAGTATTTGATTGAGTTGAAATTTTGCTTACACTTTTCTTTTTCGCGACAATGCAATTTTGAATAAAAAACCTTGTATTTTTTTTGTAAACATTACATAGCTGGTTTCTCCCGCAAATGTACTAATTTCTGATATGATACTGATCATTCGTCAAATCATGCTCAAAAAACACGGCTGTGTTGGTATTTTTATATTACACAATCACAATGAATGACAGTCAACAATGACGATTAATAAAAATCGATTACAAATAGATACATGTAGATAGGACAGGGAAGGGTGTCAAAAGTGGATACAGTCAACATCGTCTGTCGTGAACAATGTCGAGTAACTAGTGAGACGAGTTCTGGTACTAGCGGGATCGTGCTTGAAAAATGAGTGAGGAAGAGGGTAAACAGATATGTCAGCTCGTAAACAACACCCACCCGCATAGACTTTAGTTCTCGTGATTATGGCGCTTGTAACGGTGGCGAAATATCGACCTCTCAACCAAAATCAAAATATATATGGTAAATATCCCGAAAAAAATAAAAATTCTAATGATTGTAACCATGTCAGCTTAAAACCTTATATAACACAAAGTCTTTCTTAGGTTATAGTACCTATGCTGGTACTCGTAAATCGCAATTTTTGAAAATTGTTTCATGGCGGCTACATTTGGAAAGTATAGGAAGTATAGTTCTAACAGATAAGAAAGGTTAGGTGATTCAAATGATTTGTTGCACAGGTTTGGAAATGTCTCGATGCTATACACATCCTTTTACAGGGACAACTCGAATGTAACTTTAAATTATTATTTTCCATTATTCTATAATTACCAGATATTTTTTTTTATAATTATATAAGAATCTTCGCCATTTTGTATGGATATAATAATTTTCTTTTTAAAAGTCACAGATAAGGTACAGATATCAATTATGGAACCATTAAATTTGTAACTAAAACTTAAATTGATATTTTAAATTATTATGTATTAATATTTACATATTTTTTTTCTATTTCTTAACATGAATGTTCTGCAGAATCGTTTACAGCTGACCGTTGATCCAGGCGATGAATGAAGTAACCCTGGCGAAGGCAACAGGAGCTCCGACCTGGCAACCGCGGTCAGATCCGAAAGAAGTGATACCGATCTGTTGGAAAATTTAAATTAGTATCAAATTAACGTACTAGCTAACAATCAGATCAAACGTTACGTTTTACGTTATTAAAGTATGTTGCAGTAAGCGTCAGTCAAGATATAAGAACGAGAAATCATAATTTTCAAGATACGTACCAAAATAGGCCTGCCGTTCCTGTTAACAGTGAGGGGACCGCCAGAGTCACCCCGGCATGTGCTCCTGCCACCAGCCCCGCTTGCGCAAATGTTGGAGTCTTGGAGAATGAGGAAGGAAGCTCTGCATACAGCGTTGGTGATCACAGGTACAGTTACGTGGCTCAGACCCTGGGCTGTGGTGATGGCTCCTGCGTTACCTTTAGAAATAAAAATCTTGATAAGCCAATTCAATAAATGAACACAAACTTAGAAACAAGAACGGTAATTCAAAATCTTCTTACTGTCACCGGTGCGACCAAAGCCAGATGCGATGGCGTTTTCACCGGCGAAGTTTTCGTTGAGCTGGGCACCACTGGGCAGGGCGATCAGGGCGATGTTGTCTGTTGGAACACAGATAATTATTATTTTAGCAGGGAATGCAACAATGCACAAGAACAATTTTTAGAAACTTTTTGACATGGTAAACGTAGACCTAAATATAATGGTTTACTTACTAGTGAGGGTTACTTGAGAAGTCAATCTGATCATGGCTACGTCGTTACGGATTAGGCTAGGGTTCCAGCTTCCATGCATAACAACATTGGAGGTGGTCACCCTGGTTCCACCAGAGAACAAACGGATTGAACCAAGGACAACAGTAAAGCTAGTAGCCTGGTTTTGACCGTCCCACCAGCAGTGAGCAGCGGTAATTACGCGGTTACGGGTGAGCAGGGAGCCCCCACAGACACCCTGACCACCACCGAACTGAGCGAGAAGACCGGCCTGCAAAAAATTACCGAAATAAATATGGATACGACTTGTTCTTGACATCACTGTGCAATTGTACAAAATGAAACTTATGAAATACCTGGTGAGGGAACTGTCCGAGACTTGAAGCGGAACCACCGGCGATTCTGGTGTGGATGTCTTCCTGTTCCTCAGCTAGGCGGATTCTTTCAGCAGACGGGAGACCAATCTTTGATAAGTATCCATAAGCGGTGATGTCTTCTAGATCGATGACATCGTTGAGGTCGATGTATTTAGCGGAGGCCACCGCCGTCAGAGCCAATAGTGCCAGTGCCAAGAACTTCATGTTGCCGTTATTATATATCGAACTGACATAAAATTTGTTGTGATGCGTTTTTATAGTCATTGATAGTTTGAAGGGAAATCCTAATTAGTTGATAATCATTTTATCATTCGAAGCTGCTTACAGTTATATCTGGATTATAACTTTTTGTTTAGTATGCTGATATTGATACTGATTAGATGCCTTTCAAGGAGCGTTGGTTTATGTTTATTATGTCTAATTATTTTCTAAGATTGCGGGGTGCCGCTAGATGCAAGATGCACGCGACTGGTCAATGTAGCGACGTTTGGTGGAGCCCTATGTCCAGCAGTGACTTAACCTATGCAATCCATACTAATATAGTAAATGCGAAAGTAAATCAGTCTGATACCTTTTCACGGTTAAACCGCTGAACTGATTTAAATGAAATCTGGTATGGAAACAGTTTATGTCCTTCATAGGATAATTTGTATCATGGAAATCTTCCATAAGGGGGTGGAAGATTTACGGTGAATTAATAATTTCCCTAGTAAGGTGATCCACACACCTACAATATTATTGCGTGATATAAAAAATTGGCTATTCGAAGTACTAATGCTACGCAGACGCAGTTTCGGTCAACGGCTAGTTACTTATTATATAAATTAAAATTCACATGAGACATAAAACGCCTGTACACTAAGAGCTAAGTCGTTTTTCAATATGTTATTAAAGCACCTATTTTATTACTAGCTTCTGCCAGCGGCTTCAACCACGTGAAATGCGTTTTCAGGGTACATTATATTGGGAAGAAAAGTACCCTTTGTGCTATTCTTATAGCTATAATCTATCTCTAGGTATGCAAAATTTAATCCAGTTCCATTCTAACGTAATTGAGTAACAAACATACATCCACACACACATCTAAACCAACAAAACTTCCCATCCTAACATTCACATATAAAATATTAGTTAGATTAAAATCCAAGAAGAATTACGTTACGCGCAAAAATAGTGGCTTTTGGATTTGACAGATAAAAACGAGGCTGTAAGCCAGGCTACGAGCGTCTTCGACGCTGTTTTTTCTTACGGAATACCAAAATATATGAATAACTGTCAATTAGTATTAACTTGCTCTACATTGAGTAGTTCTAACTCACGGCCATCACAGCTTAGAGCGCTAGTGTCGCTATTCGCGGCTCAGCGAATACCAAACTGTAGATTCGTCGCTGGCACAGCACTGCGCTCAAGGCTGTATCCTTAGAGAATAGCACTGCAGGGGGAGATTCGTCGGTGCACAGTGTCCGGCCTCAGAAACCACAACACAGAAAAGTGTCGTTATAAAAACTATCGGTGCCAAGTGTGCGGTGTAAAAGGGCATCTAAAGAAAGTTTGTAGTGAAAAAAAGGTGGAATCTCGTTTACATTGTTTGAACACAGAAGAAAACATTTCGGACGAAAGTGACTGTGAGGAATGTGAGTTATTTATCCTAAGGTATGTAAGTAACTCGCCTATAATTATAAATGTAACAATTGATCATGTAAATGTAGATATGGAATTGGATTCTGGGTCAGGAGCTAGTGTTATTTCAGAAACGCTTTACAAGAAATATTTTCTCGACCGCATCTTGGTGAAAAGTTATTTAAAATGTGTATTTATAATGGCCATAAGATTCGTCCCTGGGATATTTTCAGGGTAGAATAACGTACTTAAATAATTTCCATGATATTAAGCTCAAAAAAAAAGCTTAAAAAAGCTCTTCTAACTTATTACCAAACTCTGCTATACTCAAGTCATTCTGTGATAATTTATTCATTTGCATGAGTATAGAATTTGCTGACTTTTTTGTTAAAAGAAATGATTTTATATCTGTTATTAAATTATTCATACTAGATTAATCTGTTTTTAATTTTAATTTCGCTAGTTTTGTTAGTCGAGTTTTAAGCACAAAAGTAATTAGTAGTTTCTTATCTACCGCTGAAGTTAAACAAGAATCATACATTTCCATACCTTGTATAATTTTTTCCGTGGTCTCCTCGTTACCATCCATCACAGGAATAAGTGAATTTGCCGTTTTTAAATCGAAACTTGCCATGTTGTCTGATGATTTAGACTCACTGTAACTTAATATTTTTATATAAGTTTCTTCTATAGATTTACACAGATTATCAATCAATAACCCTGAATATTCAGTAGTTAAGTGTTTTAGTTCTAATTCCTTAACACATATTTTATAAGAGTTATATATTTCTTTTGCTTTTCTTATTTTGCTTAGACCTAATTCTCGCAATCTTTTCTCTGGACCTAATTTCCTTAGGCTTACTCTGATATAATCTAACTTTGAGTATATATTGTTAAACTGTATTTCCATAAATCACAATCTTATTACTAAAATCATTTAAAATTAATCACTTAAAGTTCTTAAAATGTTCACATTTTCGTAGACACAACGCAGTTATTTTAGGGTTATCTTAGTTTTTTGTTACACTTTTCACACTAAATGAACTTTATTATTTATTCATTTTTCACTTTTGCACTTTTGCTTATTCACTCGCATTGGCATTGGCACTCTTTCACTCCGTTGAATAATCTTTCTAAACTTCCTCCTCAGCTGGGCGGCCTCGTCCTCGGACCGACATCCGTTCTTGCATTCGCTTGATAAAATCCGCCTGCATGCCGTTTTGTATCCCTGTACGTACCCACTCACTGTGGCATCTCCTGTATTGGGCGTATAGCACGTACAAGACAGCTCCAGCACAAACAGCAACCATCACCCCCAGTAGGATATTGCTCGTTCTAAAGTGTGAAGAGACATCAGCACCTCCATTATTTTCACTGCCGTGTTGTGTAATGATGGTTTCCTTGTTTTCACATAAACACTTACTGCACTCTTTTCCCATTATTTTTAATTTAAAATGTCTGAACAAGCCGAGTATTTTTAACTGAACTGTTGTGTATTTTTCTTATAATGCAATGCAATGCACGGTGGCCGGTGGCCGACGCGACGCGGTCACCCGGTTAAAAACGCTGACACCGTCACATTGTTTCGTCGCGACGTAATCCAACACCGTGCCTCTGGCAGGGTCGCCATGTAGAGGGACGAGGTTTATATTGAATTAAAAGGCGTCTGTTCTGTACGACGTATATTTAGAGACTGCCTACTTAAACTGAACATGTGTAACAACTTAGTCTAGGTACTTAATGTTACACACTACAAGATATTTGTTTTACCGAACGGAGGTCCGCCGTTACTGGGACGCCATTTTATGACAAGGTGTAAGTTGTATTTTGCTACGGATATCAATAATATCCAAACCATATCTTTGAGTACAACTAAGTACGACATAAAAGAAGTGCAGCAACTTTTATCTAAGTACTCCGACTTGTTTGCTGGCGAACTACGTAGATTCAACAAATTCGAGGCCAAACTTGTTTTGAAAGATGGTACTGAACCAATTTTTTTTAAGCCACGTTCTGTGCCTTTCGCTTTAAAGAAAAAGTTGGAAGAGGAAATAGACAGACTGGTAGGTTTAGGGCTATTAAAACCGATTCAATTTCCTAAATACGGAACCCCTATTGTCCCAGTACTAAAAGAAAACGGAAAGGTCAAGATAGCTGGTGATTATTCAATTAACTTAAATAAAGATTTAAAAATAGATAAATACCCAATGCCTAGGATAGAAGAAGTTTTTACTAAGTTAGGTGGAGGGGAGTGTTACAGCGAATTGGACCTCAGCAATGCATACAACCAATTTGTTCTGGATAAACCGTCGCAAGAGTTGACCGCAATTAGTACTAGTAAGGGTTTTTTCAAATATACGCGACTGGTATATGGTTTGGCAAACGCCCCGGCCATTTTTTCAAAGAGCGATGTAGTCATTGAATAGTCAACTACATTTTAGCAGACTTAATGAAGTATTAAGTAGATTGAAAGACGCCGGTTTAAAATTACAAAAAGAAAAATGTTGTTTCTTCCAGGATAGTGTCACCTATCTAGGCTATATTATAAATAAACACGGATTACAAGCTTGCACTAAAAAAACTGAGGCAATTACAAACGCGCCGCGGCCGACAAGTGTCACCGAAGTTAAGCGATTTATAGGGTTAATTAATTATTACCGTAATTTTATACCGAATGCATCTGCTAAGTTACACCCGCTGCACGAATTGTTGCGTAAAGGAGCACCGTGGGAGTGGAGCGACCGTCACGAACGTGCATTTAATAGCGTAAAGGTCGAGCTATCATCAGAAAGAGTGCTGGTTCATTTTGATCGCGCCGCTCAGTTAGTGTTGACGGTGGACGCGGGGCCAGCTGGGCTAGGAGCAGTGCTGGCGCAGCGCGACCACGTGCACGCGCATCTCGACCGACCGCTGGCGTTCGCCTCAAGGTCACTGTCAGCAAGTGAACGTAATTACATTCAGATTCAGAAAGAGGCGACCGCTATTATGCTTCTGTGTTTCGTTCTCGAGATTAGATATACATACACTTGTAGTCACACATACAATGTCGCCACTATTGCACTAAGTTCAAAGAGAAAAAATAAAATAAAAATAGATGTGGGTACACTGACACATCTCATAGGTTTACCGCGTTTTATGCCTCATTCACATTCCAGTGCTCCGCCACTTTGTATTTATATTATTCCGTTACAGTTTTTCGACAGTTTAGTGGTTTTTGTGTTTCTTAACGAAAAATGCCGAAAAGGAAACGTGATGACAAGGATTCATTGAGTTATATAAAGAAGAAAATTAGGAAGTTGGAAAGAAAATTGTTAAAAGGACGACGTAGATCTTCATCATCCTCGGATTCTGAGCGGATATTACCAAAACCTCAAGGTACCTAAATGTTTACGTTTTATGACGAATAAGTTTTATTGTTTCATGGATTAACGTTACAACGTACGAGTTGCAACTTATCCTTTTTCAAACTCGGGTACACGATGCAACGTCTTGAGTTCATCTTACCCGCTGTATCTGTACGTGTGATTACATGTAAATATTACTACGTTACCTGTTTAGGTACGCAATTATAATCACGTAGCAATTTATGCATTTACTAAACTCGGGTTCACGATGTAGGTAACGCCTATGAGTTCATCTTACCCGCTGTGCTCGTTTAATAAAAATAAAACATTTGTATTAAATCCGTTATTACCTGTTAAGATAACGCATTAATAGAATCGGAAAATAATGAAGACCTACCGGTGGACCTTGACGAGCCGGTACCATCGATTAGCGCATCATGCTTGGAGTCACTGCAGGTGTCAAATTTATCTAAAGCGACACAAGAGCCTCCTTCCCAGGCTGAAGAGGCTACCCCTGCTGAAAGTGAGAATCAGCTTGATGATTTAGACGAAACCGTGTTGGAAATATTGGGAACTGATCCATTAATCAGAACATTGTTTGGTAAAGATATCCAGAAGGACTTAGCCGTACGTTTTGAGTTCATAGCCACTTCTGGTCTGACAAAAGAACTCCGCAAGGAGCTCTTAGAATCTCATTTGCCTCCAGCTAACTGTAAGCTAATAAACGCACTATCCCTTAATCCAGAGATTAAGGCGGCTGTCACTGACGCCATAGTAAAGCGAGATAATGCTATGCAGTCGAAGCAGAAGCAGATAGGCAGTGCTATCGCATGTCTTAGTGAAGCTATTACTATTCTTTTGTCCAAAGAAATAAAAGATCCCGACATATTGAAATTACTTGTGGACACAGGGCGCATCTTGTGCGACTGTCAACATAATGATTCTGTCACTAGGCGTAATTTTATCCTTGCTGTTCTGAAAAAAGATTTAAAAGATCAGATGCTGCTAACCAAAATAGATAGCTTACTCTTTGGTCAAGAGCTTGCTGACACATTGAGAACGGCTAAGGCTATAAATAAGTCAGGAGCTGAACTGAAGTCTGTTCCACCACCCAAAGTTTTAGCAAACAAGCCAAGGCCTCCACCATCCAACCGGAATTTAAACTGGAAGGCTCCAGCCCCGTACCACAGACCGATGGGGCCTCGGAGAACGAAGGAGTCTGCACCCTCGACGAGGCAACAGCACGTGTAGCCATCCAGAGACTCACGTCCGAGCAACAGACGCAACCGTAAATAGAATCTACGGTAAATCTTGCCGGCAGGCTATGTCATTTTTACGATCAATGGTCGCAAATAACATCGGACCAAACTGTACTGTCATGGATAAAGGGTTATGAAATTCCTTTTGCACAAACTCCATTTCAGATTAATATGCCACCGTCTAAAAAATATTCTCGTAATGAAGAATATGATTTTGACCAGGCCATAGATAATTTATTAACTATAGGTGCTGTTTCAAAGTGTGAACCTTGCGACGGGCAATTCATATCTAGTATATTCTTGGTACCGAAACCAAACGGCAAAACTCGCTTAATTCTAAATTTAAAAAAACTAAACGCATTTATAAATACACAGCATTTTAAATTAGAAGATCTTCGAACAATAATTAAGCTTATTACAAAAGATTGTTTTATGTCAACAATCGATCTTAAAGATGCATATTTTTTAATTAAAATTCACGTTAATTCTAAAAGGTACTTACGATTTAAATGGAAAAATAACTTATTTGAATTTAATGTTCTGCCGTTTGGTCTCAATACCGCATTCTACGTTTTTACCAAAATCATGAAACCTGTTGTCAAATTATTGAGATGTACTGGTAATTTGTCAACAATATATCTTGACGATATATGTCTTGTATCACATTGCTACAGCGATTGTGTTGATAATGTTGAAATTACAAAGAAATTTCTTTGTTCTTTGGGCTTCATCATAAATGAATCTAAAAGTTGTCTGATTCCCAGCAATTCATGTAAATATTTAGGATTTGTCATTGATTCTAAAACAATGGAAATTAGTTTGCCTACTGAAAAACGTGAAAAGATAAGGAAGGAATTGTTAAAATTTAAAAATCTCGATAGATGTAAAATTAGGGATTTTTCTCGCTTAGTAGGACTTTTAACATCTGCTTGCCCTGCCATTGAATATGGCTGGATGTGTACTAAAGAGTTTGAGAGATGTAAATTCTTAAATTTAAGAGGCAATGATAATTATGAAAAGTTCATGAGTATTCCTTCTACTTTAGATTCAGATTTTGATTGGTGGATAAACTGTATCAATAAATCTGTTTGCAAAATTAAATTTGATAATTATAATTTGGAAATTCAGTCTGACGCCTCAACTACGGGATGGGGTGTAGCTTGTGCGGGGAAAACGGCAAGCGGTTGTTGGAGTCAAGAGGAAAGAAATCAGCATATTAATTATTTAGAGTTAATGGCAGCTTTCATTGGTCTTAAAATTTTTAGCAAAGAGTTATTCGGCTGTCAAATTATTTTACGAATTGACAATACGACAGCGATTTCTTACATAAATCGCATGGGAGGTGTGCAGTTTCCCCATTTAACCAAACTTACCAAAGATATATGGCAATGGTGTGAGGCTCGCAACCTTTTCGTTTCTGCTCTTTATATCCCATCAGTCGAGAATAGTATCGCCGATGCTGAGTCGAGACGAGTTCACCCCGACATTGAATGGGAATTATCAGACTTTGCATTTCAAAAAATAATTAAATCTTTTGGTCAGCCTGATATTGATATGTTTGCTAGCCGTATAAACAAAAAATGCGCTAAATACGTATCATGGCGAAAAGATCCTGACGCTTATAATATTAACGCTTTTTCCATATGTTGGTCAGAATGGTATTTTTTCGGTTTTCCTCCATTCGCAATTATTCTAAAAACATTAAGAAAGATTATTAGTGATAGAGCTAGAGGAATACTAGTCGTCCCGGCATGGCCGTCACAACCGTGGTATCCCTTGTTTAATAAGCTTTTGCAAAGGAAACCTTTGATATTTAATTCTTCTCAAGAATTAATAATTTCTCATTCCAGCAACCGTCAAATACACAAGCGGATTACCCTGGTTACCGGAATATTGTGCGGGAATCTCTACTGAGAAGAAGTATTCCTCCTGCATCAATTCACATCATGTTGGCGTCCCTCTCGGATAATTCCATGAAACAATATGATACTTGTTTGAAAAAATGGTATCTTTTTTGTAAGAACAACAGCGTTAATATTTATGAGGCCTCCATACCGAAGATTATTTATTTTTTTACCGAATTATTTGAATCTGGTGCGCAATTTGGTACGCTGAACAGTTGAAGGTCTGCACTGTCTTTAATTTTAGGTCATCAAATCAGTAAAGATGATCGGGTAAAAAGATTTTTTAAAGGGCTATTTAGACTTCGTCCACCCTTGCCCAAATACGATTCAACGTGGGATACTTCATTAGTTATAGAAACTCTGTCTACCTGGATACCTAACGATAATTTACCGTTAGATAAAATGACAAGGAAATTGGTAACTTTACTTGCACTTGTTACAGCCCACAGGGTTCAAACCCTATCAAAAATTAAAGTCGAGAATATTAGTACATTACCTAATGAAATATCTATTAAGATTCCTGATTTAATCAAAACTTCCAGTGTAAAATCGAGACAGCCAATGCTGATACTACCATACTTTCGGGAAAGACCCGAAATATGCCCTGCTAAATTATTAATTGATTACTTAGGAGTAACCGAACCACTGCGTAATAATCACACCTTTCTTTTTATTAATACCAAAAAGCCACATAATAAAGTTTGTGCTCAAACACTTAGTAGGTGGATAAAGAGTACCTTAGAGGTCAGTGGAATCGATGTAACCGAATTTTCTGCTCACAGTACTAGACATGCCAGTACTTCTCGAGCTCATAAAGTGGGTGTCAATTTAGATCTGATAAGGAAAACTGCCGGATGGTCAGGCACATCCACCACATTTGCCAAGTTTTATAACAGGGCAATAACAGATTCTAGAAACCTATTTGCTAGGAGTATTTTGATCAATGATAATTCATAAATTAGTAACATGATTGTTTGTAACCTATTCTAGGTAAAATTACTATGATTGTGATAAAAAGTACTATTTACATGTTATCAGCTGTGATTAAAAATATTGTTTATTGAATTATTTTGGTTCTTTCAATATTTTATTGATTTATCTAACTCTTATACCCTATGTACATTTCACAAAGAACTCTCAATAATTACAAGTGTATGTATATCTAATCTCGAGAACGAAACACAGAAGCATAATTAATGATTAAACGAACTTACCTGTAAGTGAAGTTCTATCATAATTATGCGAGGTGGTTCGTTCGAAGAGATTAGTAGCCCACCCTCCCTATTTTAACCCCCTAAATTGTGAAATGAATATCTTATCTCTGAACTAAATGAGGCATAAAACGCGGTAAACCTATGAGATGTGTCAGTGTACCCACATCTATTTTTATTTTATTTTTTCTCTTTGAACTTAGTGCAATAGTGGCGACATTGTATGTGTGACTACAAGTGTATGTATATCTAATCTCTTCGAACGAAACACCTCGCATAATTATGATAGAACTTCACTTACAGGTAAGTTCGTTTAATTATTAATTATATTTGGTGTAAAATATTTTCACCAATATTTGTATGGTCGTCAGGAACCATTCGTCCTAAAGACTGACCATCGCTCTTTACTTTAAATTTTCGGAAATAAAACAGGTATTGCAGTCATGGCTGCTTCGAGATTACATCGATATGCAATAATATTGTCTGCATATAATTATAACGTTCAGTTCATAAAAAGTGAAAACAATGTTGCGGCGGATTATTTATCGCGCGCAAGGTGCGCGCGATAAATAATCCACCGCAATACCTGAACCTGACTGTACAATGGAAGGAGAAACTGACTTATCTTTTTTAAATTTCTTAGATGCAAATGTCGCTCCGCTTACTTTTAGCGATATTAAAACAGAAACCGAAAGGGACGTTACCCTATATTTTGATTTCGACTGTTCGAAATCTCTTATATTGAGAATCTGGTGTTTAGATAATCTGGTGTTTTGAGAATCTGGTATATTGAGAATCTGGTATTCTGAGATTGAGCCGATTAACGGCACATGCAGAACGGCTGGCTGCGTAAAATACTGTACGGATGAGTGATATTAGGAGTAAGTGATACAACGAATGCTGTTGCTATACTGCCCTTTATTATAAAAGAACACAAGTTTATATGGTTACATTGACATCTCCCTCTCATCTCCTCCCTAAAACTAAAATAAAATAAAAGTTTACTTTTATTTTATTGCATGGATACAATATAAGCACAAATTAAACATTGATACTCTTAGGCTAACACGTATAAAATATAGTTATAACATAATCGTAGTACATATGTTCGTTATGTTTGGTATACAAAGTTATACAATAATAAGTAGTTACATACTTATAATAACAATCAATCCCTGAGTACCTATGAGCGCACAGCTGGCGCTTATTATTCGTCTCCGTTTTCTGCTGACCTGTATAATAGCTATTGTTAAGTGCTTATAGCATTGGTAATTAATTGTCTTATTGTTTTTATCTTAAACATGATACGGTTTCGTTCTGTTTTTGTGAATAATGTCGGGTTTTCCCTTATAATTGACCTCAACATTTGGTGACAAATCTCTAATCACCTTGTAAGGTCCAGAATATAATTGTTGAAGTTTATTGCCAGTTTCATTTTTAATTAAAACTTGATCGTTTGGCTTGTAGCGTATTGGATTTACATGCTGGTCGTATCTACTTTTTCTGCCTATTTTATTGGCTATCAAATTTTCCCGCGCTTCGGTTTGAGAAACCTGTAGGCGGTACTTAAGTTCAAGCGGGTAACTGTCGTAATTATATAGAGGCTCTACACACTTTTCCAAATTATTGGGCAAGTTACACTTTCTACCGTATACGAGTTCGAATGGTGTAAATTTTGTTGACGAGTGAACTGTCGTATTATAAGCAAAGCACCAGAATGGTAACCAAGTACTCCATAATTCGGGTTTTCCTTCTGCTTGGATTCGCAAAAATGCACCTAGATTTTTATGCGAGTTCTCTAGCGCTCCGATGCTTTGGTGATGATACGCAGTTGAGTTTAACTTTTTAATATGTAGTAATTCACAAACCTGTGTCACGGTCTCGGACATGAACTCTGTGCCTCTGTCGGTAGCTATGTCCCTCGGGATGCCATGTTGAAGTATGAAGTTATCCACGAAGGTGCGTGCTACTTCTGTAGAGGTTTTAGTGACGAGGGGATACGCACATACATACTTGGACAGCTCGCATTGCAATGTCAATATATAAGAAAAATTGTTGCTGTCTTTGTCTAATGGTCCTACCAAGTCTAAGAAGATTTTATCGAAAGCCGAATGAGCAGTTGTGGTGATTGCCATTGGCTCTTTCACCTGAACTGTATACTTATGCTTCTGACATTGAACACATTTTTTGACATAATTTTTGACATCACTTTCTAAGCCTGGCCAAAAATAGTATTTTTTTATATTAGTCAGCATTCTTCTCATGCCCGCGTGCCCACTAGTGGGCAAAAGATGAAAGTCGTTGAGTATCACTTTCCTATCATCTTTGTCCTCTATTCTTTCGACATCTTTTAATATACATAATCTGGGCCCTTTCCAGTTGCTTTGTTTTCTTATCTCACTAGTTAATTTCTCTACAAAAATTTTATTATTCGAATTTTTAATGAAGTATACTTCTTCTATATTTAGCTTGTTACATAGATCACTCAGCTCTCTCGCAAACTCGGCTCGCGTAGTTTGTGATTGAGATGCCGAGTTTATGAATATAGTTTTCATTTGGGCATTATACAATAATATTATGTGTGTTTGTAACACTACTGAGCTATCGCTCTTTAACTTCTTAAGACTGCTACTGGGTGCAAATCTTAACTCTACTGCGCCTCTTGGTTTGATATGAGTTTCCACTACATGTGGTTGAACTGGCAAGTTGTCGGTGGGCAACTCATCTGCCGGGGCGACAGCATCTAATTTTCGTTTTTGAGCGCGAGTCATTACTGCACACAGACACTCATTCATTTCTTTAAGTTCTTTTGACGTAATTTTTATTCTAGATAATGCGTCTGCAACGCAGTTCTCACTCCCTTTTACGTATTCTATTTCGTAATTGTATTCTTCTAGAGCTAGTCTAAATTTAAAGAGCCTGCTAGATGGGTCTTTTAAATTAAATAAGTATACAAGGGGTTTGTGGTCGGTTAGTATTTTAAATGTACGACCGTATAAATAGGGTCTGAAATATTTGACAGCCCAAACTACAGCTAAGAGTTCTTTCTCTATGGTGGGATAGTTCTTTTCCGCTTTGTTAAGGCTCCTACTAGCGTAAGCTATTGGTCTGCCATTTGAATTTGATAGTACTGCCCCAATTGCGTACCCAGATGCATCGGTTTGTACTATGAATTGATTTAGTTCTGAGAAATCTGGGTACTGTAGGATTGGCGGTGACATCATACTTTGTTTTAGAGTTTCAAATGACGTTTGACAGTTGCTATCCCAGTTGAATTTAGTGTTTTTCTTACTTAAAAGGTTTAAATGATAGGCTTTGTCGGCAAAGTGGTCTATAAATTTTCTATAGTAGTTTGCAAAAGCAACGAAGCGTTTCACTTCGTCCGTACTTTTAGGAACTGGATACTCTTTAATTATTTTAATCTTATCTGGGTCCGGCAATATACCATTGCCTGTCACCACGTGGCCTAAATAAAGCATCTCTTTCTTAAGGAAATCGCATTTAGTGGGATTTAATTTTAAGTTGGCACTGCGCAACTTTTCGAATACTTCTATTAAATTTTTGTTATGGTCAGTTAAGTTCCGTCCCATACAAATAAGATCGTCTAGGTACACTAAGCACTTGTCGTAGGATAGCCCGGTCATTGCCATGGTCATCATACGCGAAAATGAGCTGGGACTAGTTTTGAGTCCCATAGGCATTCTTGTCATTTGATACTGACCACCGTCTGCACTAAATGAAGTATATTTCCTACTGTGTTTGTTTAACGCTACGTTAAAAAATCCTTGGTTTAAATCTAAATGTGTGAAATAAATACATCCACACAAGGAATCTAGTATATCCGTGATGTTTGGCAGTGGAAACTTATCATCCTGAATACAAGTGTTGAGCTTACGGTAATCTATAACTAACCGCCATTTTTTTTCCCCGTTTGCGTCTGATTTTTTAGGCACTAGGAGTACTGGGCTGGACCACTCACTGGAACAAGGTTCAATAATTTCTTGTTCCAATAAGTTGTCCACTTGTTTTTTTAATTCGGCTTTCTGTGAATGCGGCATTCTGTAGGGCTTAACGTACACTGGTGCCACGTTTGGTTTCAATGTTATTGAGTGTTCATATAATTTAGTTGTTCCTAATTTATCACCCGGTAGGAAGAAAATATCTGCATATTTTGCGCAAATGGACTCTATGGACAATTGCTCCTCTTTATTTAAATGTTTCAGTGATAGCGAAGCGAATACCTTTCTGACACGATCAGCATTATTATTGGTTTCTTGAAATGAACATACATCATACTCGCTTGCTTTGTAAAGTGTTGGACTAATTGTTGTCAAGACTAAATCTGTCTCCGTGGTGTTTAAAATCCTAATTGGTATTTTCCCATTCGTGGGCTTAACTAAAGTATTTGCAACAAAGATCCCCTTTCGCAGTTCTGTTCCATTAACTACACATTCTTCTATCTCACATGTTCGAATAAAG
Organism: Orthosia gothica; assembly: GCA_949775005.1. NCBI lineage: Eukaryota > Metazoa > Arthropoda > Insecta > Lepidoptera > Noctuidae > Orthosia > Orthosia gothica. Next base: position 18,096,265 of record OX459044.1, read on the forward strand.
TGAATAGACTCTGATCTTGCCGGTATATTAAAATGATTGTTTGTCATTATTAATGGTAATGATACCTTTGAGTTGTTATTCCATAGTAACAAAGTTTGGTTACCGTAATTTAATACTGATTTATACTTGCTTAAAAAGTCTTGTCCCAGTATGCCACTACCTTTACAAGGCAATGTTTTAAAAACATAGAACTTATGTTGTAGGGTCTGATTTCCAATAACTAGGCGCAAATAAGCATATCCTATAGCCTGTACTTTGCCCCCGATGCCGTTTACAAGTGTCTTCTCGATATGGATTGGAATGTTTTGGTCGAGAATTTGTTTATACTTTATGACAGATATGGATGCACCGGTGTCTACTAATAATTGGTATGAATAATGGTTATGCGATTTTATATTTACGTAGCCTACGTTATTGCATGATAAAATTATATTTTTAGTCCCGAAAAAACTGGTCCTCATTCCGCTGTTCTGTTTCTGTATTTTCCTGCGTTTCTGAGTCATCCAATGTATGTATGTGTTGATCCCTGGAGGTGCTATAATTGGACCTACCTCTGTTTCCATGAAATGGTCGGGTGGACCGGCGCCAGCTTGCCTGCGATCCTCTCCGAACCTGATCCTGCTGTTCGTCTTGGTTTTGGATAACCTGTTGATTGCCACGTGCGCGTCCTCTACCTGCGTATGAGAAGCGGCCTCTCCGCTGTGACCAGTTATAAGACGATCTCCCTCTATAATTCATCGTTAAAATATCGGAAGATGTTGATGGACTTGTTATATCTTCATCGATGGCCGCCTGTACTGCATCTTTCAATGATGTAAAATTTCTGGCTGAAATTATTGTACTAAGTCGTCGATTTCTCAATCCATCTGAGAAACATTTGATAGCTTGCTTCTCATTAATTGGCTTTAAAACTTTCAAACTGGCCTCGTTGGCCCCCGATTGAGAGATCGTCAAATCAACAAACAATTCCGTAATTTTTTTGCCGAAATCATCGATTGATAAATCGTTTTGCCTAAGACTTTGCAGCTTTCGTTGAATTGCTGTAGCCGATTTTTTAGGCAATAACTGAATCTTCAAGTCAGCTATAAAGTCGTCAATATTGACATATGAAGTCGCTAATTTCAATTTTGCGGTCTGTGAGAGTCTATTTTTTAATACGAAATTTAACAGTTTTCCTTGTGAATTTTCGTCTAACTCTGTTTTGTAATACTCTATGCCATCTATAAGTTGCTTTACGCTAGCCTCATCGTCTGTACAAACTGGTAATAAACTTAAAGCAACTTTTAAATCAAATTTACAAGTAGTTGCCATTTTATCTGCCGTACTAGGTTTCTGTGAGCACAATTCTAATATTTGTTCATATAAATGATCAAAATTTGCGCAAAGCTCGTGAATATGCGAACATTCACTCTCACATACGGTGCTTTTCGATTTTGAATAATATTCTAAAAATAAGTTGTACTCTTTTAGTAAGTTGTCTGCCTCTGCTAATTTTACGACTATAATGTTACCTTTTCTTCTATCTGGACCTATCTTTATCAAATATTTTCTGATTTCAATTAACTTGTCGTACAATGTTTTTAAGTTTTCTGCCATTTAACATAAATACTTATTTCTATTTTCTTAGTAGGTACTGAATTACATACCATTATTTTATACTGCATACACTCCAGCGTTCATTTTTTTTTTTCATTTGTCACTTATTTTAGTCCACTAAAATAATGTCATGTATATTTTATGCTATTACACGTTTACTACTAATAGAGAATAGACAACACCTTATATATAACCACGCACTGACACGTAACGAATACAACTTTCGCGCACTTTTCTTCGTAAACCCTGGGTTTTTAACTCTTCAGATGACGTCCTCAGTGTCCTTCTTGTAGCCTCTGGCATTCGTCCGCATTTCCTCTGCGTCAGCTCTACGTCTCCATATAGAACATCGTAATCTGTCCTTCCTGATCTCATTACCCATCCATTTCTGATGGCAATTCTTGTAGATTCTGAAGATACCATACAAAAACGCCAACGATGCTATAAGAAGTAACACGATTAAAATGATGTTTGTTGTGCTGGCATGTATCGTCAGCTGCGTGATGTCAGCGCTGTTACTTCCACCTGCTGCGTTTTGTGGAACTATAACTTCTTCCTTCGTATTAGTTGTACCCATTTTGTGATTGTCGTGGTAAATATTCACAAAATAGAATAGTGACCACGCTAAGTCCCAGTACGAGATTGGTCTCGTTACAATACATTGCGACACCCGTTTTGGTCAAAGAAATGTAAACATACGCTGCTAGCGTTTACGCTGTCACGGTCGCCATGTACGGATGAGTGATATTAGGAGTAAGTGATACAACGAATGCTGTTGCTATACTGCCCTTTATTATAAAAGAACACAAGTTTATATGGTTACATTGACATCTCCCTCTCAATACATTGTAAATTCATTCTACCCTATTTCAATTGCAAAACAGATTTAGAAATTGAAAACGGTTGTATTTTTCGAGGTCACCGAGTAGTTATACCTGCGGTGTATCGAAATAGGTTATTAAAAGAACTACATTTGGGACATTTCGGTGTAATCAAAACAAAGAGCGAAGTAGATTTTGCGTGAAATCTGCTACGAGCTGTGAACATAAAAATGCAACAAATTACTATTAGAGGTAAAAATATATGCAGGATACAATGTATAACAGCATCACGTCCACTCTCTCTTTCTAAAGGAACAGATACTATAGGCAGATACATTATAGTATTGCAGGTTAATTGAATTTTTGACTACTGTTAAAAAAATAAAAACGGCCAAGGCATCGACGTCACTTTGAGCCTCAGCCCACTCATCCTCCTCCCCAACATTATTACCCTCCAATTCTATAACCTGCGATCCATTGTCTGATACTAATGTTGGACACGGCTGCGCCTCCGCCGCCGCGCCACCGCTGCCGCCGTTGGAGAACATAAGCGTGGCGGCGGCAGCAAGTGCGCTGACTGTGTGGGGCTACACAGGACATTAGCACTAGCACCGCTTGTCTCGCTTCCAGTAACGTTACCACCTGTATATTTTCTTATTTGGTCAATATGTCTTTTGCATTTTACATTATAATCTTTTACTTGTATTTCGTACATACGATTACCCACTATTTTAATAATGTTTCCTAAAGTCCAGATTTTTTTCTTGCTATATACCATTTGAACCACACTTTATCGCCTATCCTTAATCTTTTACTTAGTGTGATGTTATTATAACTAGGTGTGTTATTGTTTCTGTTTCGCAAAACAGATCCAGTCTTGATTTTATTTTTCGGCCAAACATAAGCTTAGCTGGGCATTCACCCGTTGCACAGTGTGGTGTGTTTCGATAGTCAAATAAAAATCCTAATAGCTTTTCGTTAATCACATTTTGATGACAGTTATCGTTAATTATACATTGTAACATTTTCATGCACGTTTTTACTGAAATTTCTGCCTGTCCGTTACTGGAAGGGTGATAAATTGGAGATGTTATATATCGTATACCGTTTATTTCGCAAAAACGAAAAATTGTTTAAAGTAGATTTTGTAAAAAAGTTGTAAAAAAGTAGATTTTGGTGGCCTTCCACTGATAAGGACATAGAGGAATGGGTGAGGGCATGCCATACTTGCGCCGGCACACGGGCCGCGCCGCTGCGAGCTCCGCCCGCGCCCTGTCCCCGCGACTCGGCACCATCAAACGTTGGTCTGTCAAGTAAGTTGCTAAAATTATTATTAAAGGGCAGCCACAATAGTATACAAAATAAAAGTCCACCGTCATTCGTAATTTAATATTTCGATAAATGACACTGTTCGTGTACCGATGTGTACCGTCAACAGACACCATCACACTGATCGTTCTGCCCAGTGGTAGCCAGCTGAATGAACTGTTCATCGGAAAAAACGCCATCGCATCTGGCTTCTGTCGCACCGCTGATAATAATATATTGATATGCCGTTTTGTTCCTGAGTCAATCATTTGTCTAATCATCATGCTTTTTTTCTGTGGCAGTGTTATCTCCGAGTTTTATACACAAACTGTGAAGTTAAAACCAAAACTATTATTGTCAAAAACCGCAACATAATAATAACAACAAGACAACAACAAGTGACAATTCGCTATTATATCATGTAATTATAATCCATAAGACACTCAGTGATAATAGTAACCGTCGCACAGAAGAACACAGAAGAGCCGTTGCAAAATATTAAAAAGGCTAATCCTGATGTTCACAGACAAGCCGTAGCTTATTATCAGAAGGCATATCCTGATGTTCATAAACTAGCTGTCGCTAAATATCAGAAGACGCACCCTGATGTTCATAAACTAGCCGTCGCTAAACATCAGAAGGCGCATCCTGATGTTCATAAACTAGCCGTCGCTAAATATCAGAAGACGCACCCTGATGTTCATAAACTAGCCGTCGCTAAACATCAGAAGGCGCATCCTGATGTTCATAAACTAGCCGTCGCTAAATATCAGAAGACGCACCCTGATGTCCATAAACAAGCCGTTGCCACATACCAAAAGGCGCATCCTGAGGTTCACAGGCTAGCAATCTTAAAAAACCAGAAAACGCATCCTGAAGCTCATAGAACAACGCAATCTCTATACAAAACGCGTGCTTCTACACGCTTATGGAAGACTAAGAACCTTTCAGGGATGTCATACAATTTTGAGATAAATTATGAGTATGATTCTTTTGTGGCTATTGGTAAAATGAATCACAATTGTGAATGGTGTAATGCGCTAAAATGGAAGGACGAAACTCCTGGAATGTGTTGTGGTAATGGAAAGGTCCAGCTGGAAACTTTGAGTAAACCTTCGGAACCTTTGTTTAGTTTGCTAATGGATCTCCACCCCGATCACAAACATTTTATAGCTAACATTCGTAAGTATAATAATTGTTTTCAGATGACATCATTTGGTGGAAAACAAGTGAGAGAAGACGGATATATGCCTACTTTCAAAGTGCAGGGACAAGTCTACCATTTAGTTGGAAGTTTGTTACCAGAATCCGGCCAAAAAGCTAAATTTCTGCAGATTTTTTTTGTCGGTGAAGATGAAACAGAAGCAAACTTAAGATATTCCAATAATCCACAATTAAAACCTAATTTAATCAAACAACTACAAAAAATGCTACACGAAGTCAATCCCTACATTAGGGATTTGAAAAGTACAATTGATAAAATTCCTCCCACTTGCGCATCATTTAAAGTTGTTATACATGCTGAAAGAAAAACGCTGGGAAGCCACAGAGGTCGTTACAATATTCCAACTACAAATGAAGTGGCTTTGGTGATGGTAGATCAACAGTTTGAGCGTAGGGATATAGTATTAGAAAGCCGCAGTAGTCGTCTACAACGAATAAGTGAAATTCATCGATCTTACGATGCTTTGCAGTACCCCTTACTATTTACTCACGGAGAAGACGGTTACTCAATTACTATACCACTGCGTGATCCCATATCAAAGCTGCCATTGAAAAAAACAGTTTCTGCTTCCAGTTTTTATTCGTATCGTATAATGGTTAGGGAGGGAGAAGAAAACTTCTTATTATACTTTTGTGATCTCTTCAGCCAATATTTAGTGGATGTATACGCTAAAATAGAGACTGAGAGACTTAATTTTATAAGAAACAATCAGGCTAAACTACGCGCAGACAGCTATATTCACCTTAGAGATGCTATTGGTAGGCAAGATGTTCACGCTGATCAGTTAGGTCATATGTTGGTATTGCCGTCTTCCTTTACTGGGGGACCTAGATACATGCACGAGCGAACGCAAGACGCCATGACGTACGTCCGCCATTATGGTCGCCCTGATCTTTTTGTCACATTCACTTGCAACCCTCGATGGAACGATATTTCGCAATGTTTACTTCCAGGTAAAAAATCATATGATCGCCATGATATCATTGCCAGAGTATTTCGTATGAAAATTAAAAAAAATATGAATCTGTTAATCAAGGGGCAAATATTCGGGGAAGTTCGATGCTTCATGTATTCAGTGGAATGGCAAAAACGTGGTCTGCCACATATACATATCCTCCTTTGGCAAACAAATCGTATTTCTCCTGACATGATTGATAATGTTATTTGTGCAGAAATACCCAACCCCGAATGTGACGCAAAGCTCTACAAAATAGTAAAATCCAATATGATCCACGGGCCTTGTGGAAGTTTAAACTTTAACTCGCCTTGCATGCACAATAAAATGTGCAGTAAAAGGTACCCGAGACCTCTACTCACTGAGACACAGACCGGAGATGACGGTTATCCACAGTATAAAAGATGTTCCCCAGACACAGGCGGCTTCACTGTAAATGTTAATGGAATGGTACTTGATAAACGTTGGGTAGTTCCCTTTAATCCGGATCTTTTAAGAACCTTCAATGCCCATATCAATGTAGAATACTTTAATTCAGTAAAGTCAATTAAATATATATGTAAATACGTCAATATTCTTATTCCTTATTCGATCAAGCTACTGTTACACTAGAAGATGGAAAAGATGAAGTTAAAATGTATGAAAGTGGGCGGTATATAAGTAGTTCAGAGGCCGTGTGGAGAATTCTTGGTTTCCCCATCCATGAACGTTTTCCTCCGGTGGTACATCTTGCCGTGCACTTAGAAAATGGTCAAAGAGTATACTTTAACCAAGAAAATGTGGCTGCTAAAGCATCCAGTCCACCTAAAACAACACTCACGGCTTTTTTCGATCTATGTCAAGTAGATAACTTTGCGAAAAATCTCCTGTATTGTGAAATACCTGCATATTATGTTTGGAAGAACAAACAATTTGAAAGAAGAAAAACAGGAGCTAATGTAGATGGATGGTCAGGCGTAAAAAAAGAGCATGCTCTAGGCAGAGTATACACGGTACATCCTAATAATATAGAATGCTACCATCTTCGATTATTACTACATGAAATTAGGTAGGTAGGTAGGGTATTGAAGCATTAAATAGAACTTTGCAAGACATAAGGAATCACAAAACTTTAATGGGTGGTATGACAATCTTACTGGCTGGAGATTTTCGCCAAACTTTACCAGTAATTCCAAAAGGAACACGCGCCGATTAAATAAAGGCATGTATTAAAAGATCCTTTTTATGGCCTTCAATTAAAACCTTAAAATTAACTAAAAACATGAGAGTTCATCTGAAAGGGGAAGAATCTGCTGGACACTTTTCAGAACTTCTACTAAAGCTTGGAAATGGCAAGTACCCAGAACTAGACGGCATGTTAAATATACCCGATGAATTATGCACAGTAGTTACTACAGTCAAAGACCTTATAGAAAAAATTTATCCCGACATAGCGCTCATAAGGGAAAAGCCATTGGAATGGTTGCGTGAACGAGCTATTTTAACACCAAAAAATGACCAAGCAGCGTTAATCAATGATCTTTTGTTGGAGTCATTTCAAGGCGAAGAATTTGTATACTATTCCATAGATACGGTAGTAAATGCAGACGAAGCAGTCCACTATCCTGTTGAATTTTTAAATAGTATTAATCCAGCAGGTCTCCCATACCATAAGCTCAGACTACGTGTCGGTACACCTGTGATGTTACTTCGGAATATAAAACCACCGAAACTATGCAATGGTACTAGACTACAAGTTAAGGCTTTGCATCGGAATTTAGTAGAAACCACTATTTTGACGGGGTCGGCCCAAGGAGAAACAGTATTTGTGCCGCGTATACCGTTGATTCCAAATGATCGGCCTTTTGAATTTAAGCGCCTTCAGTTTCCTCTCAAAGTTTGCTTTGCCATGACAATAAATAAGTCACAAGGCCAAACTTTAAAATTTGCGGGCATCGACTTGCGGCAGGACTGTTTTCACATGGGCAGTTTTACGTTGCGTGTTCTCGTGTGAGCTCACCTCGCGGTCTGGTCATTTTAGCTCCATCCACAAAAATGGTAAAGAATGTTGTATATAAAGAAATATTGTCATAAACACCTTTCGTTGCATCTTTAGCAACAAACGTCGTTCGATCAGTCAGTTAGTTGGTTTCTTCTTTTATATATATACCTATAATCTTAATTGGTCGTATCCACGCGGACGAAGTCGCAAGCAAAAGCTAGTAGCAACATAAATGAAAAGTTTGGGCAAATCGAACTAAGAACCAAAGAATTAGAGAATAAAATAGACCACCAACAAGTTATAATAGATCAACTAGAAAAGCAAATAAGAAAGAAAAATCTAGTGTTCTTTGGAGTTGAAGAGTCGGAACGCAACTATGACGGGTTACTGAACAAAATATTCGTCATCATAGCCAAACACCTTGGAATAACTTGCCAAAGAGGAGAAATAGAAGAAGTGAGGAGATTGGGTAAGATGAAGGACAAAACCAGACCTGTTGTCGTTGTGTTAAGTACCGAGGGACGATACACAAACTAGAGATATTAAAAAATAAAAAAAAAGCTTGAAGACTCACCAATATATGTGAAAGAAGACTATCCTATTCATGTACTAGAAAAACGGAAACAACTACAAGAAGAACTAAAACGTGAACGTGAAGCTGGAAAAAAGGTTGCTCTCCGTTACGATAAAATAATAACTCTGGAAAAGAAGTCTGCAGAAACGAAAAATACACGTATGCAAAAGAGAAACCTATCACAATCACCCGAAGTAAATGTAGCCATGAACACAATAATGGTAAGGTCAAACAGATCCAGAAGAAAAGCAAGACAGCAGATATCTCTTCATATTTACGAATGTCGAACACAAACACACAATCACCAATCCGAACTAAAACAAACGAAGAACAAAAAAACGCCTAAGCAGAGCCTCTCTTCCTCCCCCAAGCCGGTTGGTCACCGTGGGAGAGTATGACCACCGCCCTCCAAGAGTTAACACTCAACCAAAAAATCCACCAAATAACCATATGAAAACTACCTCTGTTAAACCGATAAAAGAAACTCAATACCTATATACAGCATGTTTAAACGTTAGGACGCTCTTACAAGATAATAGGATTTCAGAACTGGAACATGCTATCGCTAACTTAAAGTGGGATATTATAGGCCTCAGTGAGGTTCGGCGACCAGACGAAAAAATAGACGAATATGAAGATTTTGTGCTGTATCATTCGCTTGCAACAAATGGAAGAAACGGAGTTGATTTTCTAATAAAAAAGCTATGGAAAAACAACATTTTGAGCTTCAAGACATTCTCAAGCAGAGTAGCGGCCATGGAAATTCAAATTTCTAAAGAAACCGTTTGGTCTTTTGTCCAAACTTATGCGCCAACAGAGAGCTACAAGTCAGAAGACGTAGAAATCTTCTACCAAACCGTTGAAAACGCCTTAGACTTCGTAAACACAAAAAATCTGATACTTATGGGTGATTTTAACGCACAGATAGGCAAGGTCAGAGTAGGTGAAGAAACAGTAATTGGTAAATTCTCTGATGGGAAAAGAAGCAAAAATGGCCAAAAGTTGTTAGAATTCGCTCTGGAAAAGAATCTTATGCTTGTTAATAGAATGTTTAAAAGAAAACCCCAAAAGAGATGGACATGGAGATCACCAAATGGAAAGCACTTGAATGAAATTGATTACATTCTAACAAACCAACCAACATATATCCATAGTTTTAGTGTATTGAACAACCTCAACTTCGAAACGGATCATCGTATGCTAAGATGCAAAATAGAATTACATGCACAAAGGGAAAGAAAATTTATCAAAAACAATTTATAAGCACACAAAGAAACTACCAATACTATCCAAGGCTGACGGTTTGCATTGGGAAAATAGCTTTATAAAATCTGTAAACACATCAAGTAAAGTCCAGGACCAATATAACGATTTCGAATTGAAAATGAAGGATCTATTAAAGCAATTACCGAAAATGGACGAAAACAAAAAACAATTATATAGAAAAATACGAACAAAATCAGTAAAAGAAAAAATTACAGAAATAAGTAAAGAAATAAACAAAAACATATCCAAAGAGAGAAAAATGCAAAGACAAGAAGTCTTAGAAAGACATTTAGAAAAGTCAGGTGCTATAAAAAAGCGTACAAGAACAAAAAAGAGTGGACGGAGAGCCTAAAAAACAAAGCAAGGAATATAATAAGCAAGAGACCAGGGATAATAAAAGAAGCTACTAATTATTACAGGGACCTCTATGCATCTGGGGAAAGTCAAGACTCGTCAAGGCCCATGCTTCAGTTTTCAGAATGTCGTACAACTCCTGATATACTTAAAAGTGAAATAGAACAGGCAATAGGCTCTCAAAAATCAGATAAAACCCCTGGAGAAGACGGCATAACGAATGAAGTACTAAAGTCCCTCTCTGAACCATTACAGGCCCCACTTCAAGTCCAATTCAATAATATACTTGAAAGAGGAGAAATTCCCCAGCAGTGGTTTAAATCAACTATCGTACTACTACATAAAAAGGGTGACAGAAAAGACCTCGGAAACTACCGGCCTATCAGTCTAATGTCAAACATGTACAAAATTTTCTCCAAAATACTTTTAAATAGACTCTCAATACCATTAGATGAGCAACAGCCTTACGAACAGGCGGGTTATAGAAACGGCTATTCGACATTAGACCACATACATGTTGTTACACAAGTAATAGGGAAAATCAAAGAATACAGGAAAACTTTATATCTATGCTTTATTGACTACAAAAAAGCCTTTGATTCTCTAAAGCATGGTGCGATCTGAAATTCTCTCTTGCAACAAGGCGTGGAAAAGAAGTATATCACTCTACTCCACAATATTTACTCCAACATCTGTGCAAAGGTAAGGCTAGAAAGAGAAGGGGACCAATTCCCCATCGAGAAGGGCGTTCGGCAGGGTGACCCCCTTTCACCTAAGGTTTTTTCTGCTGTTCTAGAGTCAATCTTTAGAAACTTAGACTGGGAGGGCAGAGGTCTTAAAGTCGACGGGGATTATCTCAGCCATCTTCGTTTTGCTGACGTCATTGTACTTTTCGCTGAAAACACTACTGACCTGGAAAACCGGTTAAAGGAATTAACACGTGAAAGCAAAAACGTAGGCTTGACACTCAATACCGAAAAAACCAAGATCCTAACTAACGGTGACAGAAAAATAATTTAAATTGACGGTAACAGCATAGAGTATGTAGAAGAGTACATTTACTTAGGACAAATGGTTTCATTTAACGAATGTGCCAGCAACGAAATTCGAAGACGCATATCGTCGGTGCGCGTGCGAAGCCGCGTAACAGCAGTTTGTTAATACCGCGTAACAAACAAAAGGTGCAAAATTGAAATATCGCGCCAACAGATTCTCAACGCGGATTCGAATCTGTTGGCGCGATATTTCAAATTTTGCACCTTTTGTTGTTACGCGGTATTAACAAACTGCTGTTACGCGGCTTCGCACGCGCACCGACGATATCTGACATGGAAGAGGTATTGGAGCTATAAAGAAATCATGAAGAATAAACAAATAAAAATACATTTAAAGAAAAAACTCTACGAAGTAGCTATTCTTCCATGCTTAACGTACGGCTGCCAGACCTGGTCATTAAAGAAACATGACGAAAACTTACTTGCCATTTGTCAAAGGAAAATGGAACGCAGAATGATGGGAATAAAGCAGGAAGAAAGACTCAACAACAAAATTATGAGAAAGAAGACAAAATTAGTTGACGTCGTAAAGAGGATAAGGCTACTTAAGTGGAACTGGGCTGGTCATGTCTGCAGGTTAGAGAATACTCGATGGACCAAAAAAGTAACCGAGTGGATACCAAGAGATCAAAGCAGAAGTAGAGGTCGGCCCAGGAAAAGGTGGGAAGACATATTTTGGGAGTTAGGTGGACCTGGTTGGATGACTAAAGCTAGGGACAGGAATCAGTGGAAGGAAATGGGGGAGGCCTACGCCAAAGAGGCAACTACTGCTTAAAGGCGTGATATACACTCGTACAAATTTTTTAATTAATTTAAAAAAAACAAAATTTAGCAAATAGTTTCTAGTGTAAGTAATTATAGGAAATTTTTATGTAAAGTAGTAGAATAAAGGCTTTTTTATTTAATTTTTATTTATTTTATTTTATTTTATTCATGCTTTTTTCTATAGGTGCAGCAGGTTCTATCACGATCACCAAGGTTCTGAGCCATGTTGCCTTGCCTGTGATTACGAACGTTGTATGCAGTGGTTCCTTCCCCCTCATCGTCCAAGACTCCAACATTTGCACAAGCGGCGCTAATGGAAGGAGTACATGCAACGGAGACTCCGGCGGTCCCCTCACCGTTAAAAGGAATGGCAGGCCTATCTTGGTACCTACACTTATTTTGAAAATAATTATTATTAATTAAATTTATTATGACCCGTTGCGAGTCTAGAAAACGACCCAAGAGCTAGATTGACCCGACACTATACCGAAGATATCCCGGACGTCAGCCTGTACGAGATTAGGATGGTTCTAAAACAGCTTAAAAACAACAAGGCACCGAGTGATGACGGAATCACGGCTGAACTCCAGAAGGCGGGCGGAAAACCAGTCCTCAAGGCCCTTCAGAAGCTGTTTGATTCCGTCATACTAGAGGGCAAAACGCCACAGGCATGGTGCAGGGGAGTGGTAATAATCTTTTTCAAGAAGGGCGACAAAGCCCGGCTGAAGAACTATAGGCCCATCTCACTTCTTAGCCATGTCTACAAGTTGTATTCAAGAGTCATAAAGAATCGTCTCGCGCGCAGGTTTGACGATTTCCAGCCTCACGAACAAACTGGATTCCGAAAAGGCTTTAGCACCGTAGACCACATACATACGCTGCGGCAGGTTATACAGAAGACCGAAGAGCGTTTGTGGACTACGAGAAAGCCTTCGATTCGATCGAGACTTGGGCTGTACTGCAGTCTCTCCAACGGTGCCAGATCAACTACCGGCACATAGAGGTGTTGAATTGTCTGTACAAAAACGTTACCATGTCGGTCCGTCTTCAGGATCAGACCTCGAAACCAATCCTTCTCCAGCGCGGCGTGAGACAGGGAGACGTCATTTCTCCGAAACAGTTCACTGCTGCGCTGGAGGACGTCTTCGTTCTGGACTGGAAGGCGCTTGGCATCAACGTTAACGGCGAGTACCACTATGTCGTCGGCAAACCGAAGGTGAGTGATGACTCACCTTCGGTTTGCCGACGACATAGTGGTCATGGCTGAGACCATGGAGAGCCTCAGTAAAATGCTCGATGACCTCAGTATAGCTTCCGGAAGAGTGGGTCTGAAAATGAACATGGACAAAACCAAGGTCATGGTGAATGCCCATGTAACACCCACTCCTATCAAGATCGGAGACTCTACACTCGAAGTTGTAGACGATTATGTTTACCTGGGACAAATGGTCCAGTTGGGTAGGTCCAACTTCGAGAAAGAGGTCAACCGTCGAATCCGACTCGGCTGGGCGGCGTTCGGGAAGTTGCGTGGTATCTTCTCGTCTATTTTACCGCAGTGTCTCAAGACAAAAGTCTATGACTAGTGTGTGTTGCCAGTGATCACCTATGGGACCGAGACGTGGTCGCTCACAATGGGCCTTATCAGATAGCTTAAATTCACCCGAAGGGCAATGGAGAGGGCCATGCTCGGCATTTTCTTGCGTGATCACGTCAGAAATGATGATAACCGCAGGAGAACCAAAGTTACTGACATAACCCGAAGAATTGCGAAACTTAAGTGGCAGTGGGCAGGGCACATTGCTCGCAGAACGGATGGCCGATGGGGCCGAAAAGTTCTGAAGTAGCGACCGTGAACCGGAAGACGATACGTTGGAAGGCCTCCCACCAGGTGGACCGATAATAATAATAATAATAGACACCACCACCTGCGCGTCGACGGGGAGGACGCCGGCCGCCGGACCGCTTAGGACCTCGAGGCCTACCGGTCTCTGATAGGGTCCCAGCACCCGCCGGAAGTGTGCAGCGCATGAGATGGACACAATCCATCAATGAAAATGTCATGCGCGCATACTTTGGGGCTACAGAGGGAGGATACAACCTGACCGCGTACCGTGTCCGGATGCTCTCTTTGTTTCAGGTGCTTGAACCAGCCGTCAACGTTTCGGCCCAACGACTATCGGATCAGGTGCGGGTCATCCAGCATAATCGTATGTTGGATAATACTGTTCTTGATCGCCTCCGAACTGAAATGGGTAACCGTGTCACTGCACCATCGTCGCAGGCTGTGGTGCCACCACAGTCCAACCACACTCCCAGCCACGCTGACGAGGAGAGTAGTGATAGGATTACACACGTAAGTACCCAGTGCAGTGAGGAATTAAGGAGTGCTTTGGAGTGTGCTATTCGGGAATATTGCTACATGCCACCCGAACTTAGGCCACGATTACCTCGTTTGCCCATGCATAACAAAAATAGGGCGCTGGTGGCTGTTCTGGATTCGCAGTTGTCAAACTACTTTGATGACTGCGAAGACCTCACTGATACACATTCGATCATGTACTGCGTGGCTGTAGCGGCATGTCGTGTAGCCCACGTCAAATTTGCAGATGACAATGCTACACGACCGACGCCAGCCGTACCAGCTTGGCAGTGCAGGATCGAACGTCGTATTGGTGGGGACAGAGCACTCATTGGCAAACTAATTTGTTTCAGGGAGGGCAATACTCGCCCAAGAGTGATGCGCTTTCTGAGACGGGCGTTTTTGGGGACTGATGTCAGCCCCCGAGACTACATATCCCATGTCACGGAGCGCATCGACTTCCTGAAACAAAAAGTGTATGCATGGACAAACCGTATTCGTAGGTATAGGCGGCGAGTGGAGAGATACACCCAGAATCGCACATTCCAAAGAAATTAAAGGTTTACCGAGCTTGGGAGCGACCCAACCAAGGTGTGACTGTAGCGCGCCTGCCGGATGATGACGCCATGTTCAACTTCTGGCGCAGTATCTGGTCGGTGCCTGTCAGTCACACCGAAGGTGAATGGACTCGGGAGGTTGAGCGAGCTTGCGATCCTATACAAGAAATGGGGGCTATCATGATCAGCGCCCAAGATGTAGCCCGTGCAGTCCGCCTGTTGCCGAACTTGAAATCTCCAGGGCCGGACAGACTGCACAACTTCTGGATAAAATGGCTACAAAGGTCTCACGCTTGTTTGGCATCTCAGTTCCAGGCAGCCTTAGAGTCTGGTTCGCTACCCCAGTTCTTAACAACAGGAATTACCCACCTGCTCCACAAGTCTGGTAGCACCGCGGAGCCCAAAAATTATAGACCTATTACATGTTTACCGACGGTCTATAAGGTTCACATCCATTTTGAGAGTTAAAATTAATAAACACGTTGACGATAACTCCATCATGTCGGCCTCTCAGAATGGATGTAGGAACGGGTCTCGCGGTACTAAGGAGCTACTCCATATAGATATGGCCATTAGCCAACAGGTTCGGCGTTCCCGAAAGGATCTGTCAACATGTTGGATAGATTATAAGAAGGCCTATGACTCGGTGCCTCATACATGGATCATGAGGGTGCTAGAATTGTATAAAATAGATACAACTCTACGCACCTTCCTGATGTCGTGAATGAGGCAATGGAGCACAGTCCTTTGCTATCCCGGATGTCGAAAAATCCAGAGAAATAGCGAACCTGTAAGGATCGAGCGAGGTATATTCCAGGGCGATAGTTTGAGTCCACTTTGGTTTTGCCTGGCCCTGAATCCTCTAAGCATGCTGCTGGAGAATTCAGGACTAGGCTATCGGTTGAAGAGAGGTGGCCAGGTTATATCTCACCTCCTTTACATGGATGATCTGAAGCTCTTTGCCCCCAGCAATCTTCAGCTGATGGAGCTACTGAAGGTAACTGAAACTTTCAGTAGCGCCATCAGGTTTTTTGGCGTTAATTGGCGTGGACAAATGTGCGGTCATGCATGTAAAGCGAGGGGTGATTGTGGAATCCGTGGGCATTCAACTCGCGGATTTCATAAACCTGAGATCCCTCTCTCCAAACGAAACCTATAAGTATTTGGGTATGTCGGAAGCGTTAGGTATCAGCACTACTGACATGAAGCAATCGTTGAGGCAACGCTTCTTTGGCCGCCTGAAAAAAGGTTTTCAATATCCTTCTTTCGGGTGGAAACAAGGTGCGCGCCTTCAACGGTTGGTTCATGCCGGTATTGATGTACTCTTTCGGCATACTCAAATGGACTCAAACGGAACTCGATGCCCTGGATAGGCGGGTCTGTACACTGCTGACTGCATATCGAATGCATCACCCATCCAGTCGGTCATGAGATTGTGGAGGCCGAGGCTTTTTAAATGGCAAGAACCTCCACAACTACGAGATATGCAATCTCAGGGAATATTTTCTACACGCCGACGTGGGAATGCATCAAGATGTAGTAGCAGTGGACAAGGGACTCACCCCGCTCTCCTTGGCGAATGAGAACTGGCGCAAGCCTGTAGTGCTTGACACTAACGACCGCAGGGAGGTATGGCAGAGTAAGGAGCTTCACGGACGGTTTTTCCGGGCCCTACATGGGCCCGATGTAGATTAGT
The DNA here is from genome assembly GCA_949775005.1 of Orthosia gothica. Taxonomy (NCBI): domain Eukaryota; kingdom Metazoa; phylum Arthropoda; class Insecta; order Lepidoptera; family Noctuidae; genus Orthosia; species Orthosia gothica. Next base: position 18,112,777 of record OX459044.1, read on the forward strand.
CAGCGTCCGTAGCCTGGCTGCGTTTCGGTGACCTCTTTGGGGAAACCGAAGGTTTTGTCTGTGTAATTATGGACGAAGTTATCATGACGAATAACTACCGGAGATTTATTGTGAAGGATGGCACGGTTGACATCTGTCGGGCATGTCACCGTCCGGGTGAACCGATCCGCCACATTATCTCTGGTTGTTCTCGTCTAGCTAACGAAAAGTACTTGCATAGGCACAACCTTGTAGCCAGGATTATCCATCAGCAACTTGCTCTGAAATATACTCTTGTGGCATCGGAGGTGCCGTACTACAGGTATGTGCCCGACCCAGTTCTCGAGAATGGCAATATCACATTGTACTGGGATCGGTCCATCATCACTGACAGGACCATTATCGCTAATAAGCCTGATATAGTGGTGGTAGACCGAATCGAGAGGCGTGCAATGATTGTTGACATTACCGTCCCGCATGACGGGAACCTCGTGAAAGCCGAGAAAGATAAGCAAATCAAGTATCTTGACTTGGCTCGCGAGGTGGCCGACATGTGGGATGTGGACACAGCGATCATTGTACCGATAGTCGTGACAACCAATGGCTTAATAGCCACGAGCCTCGACCAACACCTTAGGAGGCTCTCGTTAGGCGGCTGGGTCAAGGGCCTGATCCAGAAAGCAGTATTGCTGGACACGGCTCGTATTGTTAGGAGGTTCCTCTCTCTGGAGCCCTGACCGCCGGTAGCTTGGACCCTGTTCCCGTTACCGGTGGGCCTCTATTTTTTATATTTTTAAATGTTTTTTTTTTGTATGTTTTATAAAAATATTTAAAAATGTCTTCAAAGAGTAAAATAATATAGTATGGGTGTCTTGTATTTTTTATAAACTGGATTGGTTTTCTCAGTGGACATTTTACATGAATTGGTTTTATTTTTTTATTGTTTTCTTGTGTTGGGTACTTTGTCCGAATTTGGTGACTGTAGAAATTTTAAAATTTATTACATAGTGCAGGAAAAACATAAACACGTTGACATTTCTGTGTTGCCAGGTCTTTTCTATTTTTTTATTTTTTTTTATTCCGGTCCAGTCGGTAGAATATTCGCTGGCCGGTTCGCAAGCTTTAGGGATCTCTAATATCGAAATCCGCGTACACGAATTTCCTGGGTGGCTATCGAGCCCCGTAGCCGAATATCCGAATCTACGGTCCAGCTGCCAGATCCAGACTTCGATTCACGAGAGAACCAGAGATGAAAAAATTGTGAGTACACTTGAATTATTACTGTGTTGCTTCCTTCTTAGTCCTAGTACCACCCGACTTCCAAGATTTTCCACCCGAGAAGTTCCGATTCCCAGGAGTATCTCGTACGGCTCGCTGGAGTGCTATATGTAGTAGTATATGTAGATAACAATAGAGATTTAAATAGTGATAGTGAAATTAGTAGTATAAATAGCATAAAAATGGCCCATGACCCGGATACAATTTACAAGACCCCTCGTATGGCCCCGAAGGTTGAGGGGAAATGTTTTAACTGTAGCGAGTTAAACAACGTATGCCTATTAAATGGCATCTTTATTAAAATAACAGGCTCTGCCGCTTGTACCATCAATTCCAACGGCCTACCTGATAGTTGGCTATTAGAACAGCCTTAGTCAATAACTTTTTAGATCAATGAGATGAAACAGCTATGTATAGAGACCTTTCTTTAGCTACGCAGGGAAAAAGACACCTCAGGAATTCTACGATCAATGCCAAACTTTGTTCAGTACTGATAACTTAATATATCGACGATATAACTTAATAATGATGACTTATGTAACATTACACGAGTCAATTACTACCACAGTGAAAGCGAAACGTACACTGTATAAAAAAGTTACTATGCAGGCTTTTGTAAAAGGTTTAAAGGAACCATTAGGATCCCGCATAAGATGCATGCGTCCCAATACTATCCAAAAGGCCCTTGAATATGTACAGGAAGAACTTAACGTTATGTATTTCCGGGAACGTAGTGAATTTTCAAAACCCACTACACAAAAGAATTCAATCCCTGTAATACCCCACGCAAATACCAACCCAGTTCCTCTACGTAATAACAATTTCGCAGTACCAATTCCCCACTTGCCCAATCCCATAGGAATTAGACCCAACCAACTATTACCACCACAATCATTTAGGTTAAACCCCAACTTTATTGATCAGCAGCCCCAACATCGCCTTTTAAGAATATGACATTAGAAACTGAGTACCTTACAATTTTTGATTAATTTAATTTGACTTGAATGAATATTATTAGATTAGAAACTGATTACCTGACAATTTTGATTAATATAGATTTGCAATGCTTATGATTGTTATAGTGCTTAATGTTGCATGCCATACGGTAGAATGTACTGGATCCAATTGTTTTTCTTTTTTACACTATCAAAACTATGTTTTGTTACCTACATTCTTTGCAAATAAATGATTTCTGATTCTGATTCTGATTCTTATCGAACACAGCAAATATTCCGTGCTCTACCTCAAACATATAACGCTCAAAGTAACATATTCCGTTCTCCACCAAGAAACATTCCGGCCCAAAATCTAAATCAAGGTACTATGAGTGGTGTACAGCATTTCACACCCAGACTCCTGCTATCTGTAACTAATTGTTTTAAAAATCGTGAAATGAACATGAATGAGTGCACGTCATATGACGACTCATATTACCCGACGGAGTTCTATTACGAGCCGGACTGTTTTAATTACGATGACACTTATTATGATTGTATCCCGTTCCCTACATTAGAGTGCAACCATGATCCTACTTTGAACGATGTAAATGTTCAAGGAAATATTACAGGTTCTACTGAACCTCAGGCAGGTCCATGTCAGATAAGTCAGGATTTTCAGGAGGCACAGAAATCAAAAAAAGCTAAAATAGAATTAAATCTCTAAACTCAACGTCAGTTGCCGTACATACTAATATCAGAACCACCTTTAAAATTACTAATTGACACCGGTGCGAACCTTTATAAGTCCAGAAGCTGTTGAAAAATATTTCCCAAATTTTCCCTTAAATTACGACCCGTTTGAAGTTACCAATGTACACGCGGTTAGTAGAAATAATTATTCTATAAGTTTACCTTGCTTCGCGGAATTTTACGATCCAGGGTTTATCAAGTTATTTGTATATCGTTTCCATGAATACTTTGACGGTTTAATTGGTTTAGATTTAACTAAATGGGAGTCCAAGATAGATTTAAAAGATCAGAGACGCGCACATCATAAAATCCTATCCGTATGTATAATTCCTGCAATGTTAACTTTTATGAAGATATAATACCTGCTCAATCTTCGAAATTAGTGAGAATACCGATCGACACACCGAATATTGCACCACGCGAGTTCAAGAAGTGACATCGCGCTTACGAACAGATCATTTAAACGAGGAAGAGAAACTCAACCTTATAACTCTTTGCTCAAAATATGCTGACGTGTTTTACATAGAAGGCGAAGTGATAACATTTACCAACTGAATAAAACATCGTATTGAGACTACAGATGAGGTCCCGGTTTACGCAAAAAGTTTTAGATATAAAGTTAGTTAGTTATAGTTAGTTATATATTGTTATATCCATTCATTCATCGTCAGGAGGTTAGGGAACAGATTTCAAAAATTTTAGATCAGGGAATAATAAAACCTTCAGATTCAGCATTGAGTTCGCCCATTTGGTCCCCAAGAAAATGGACGCCTCGGGCAAGCAAAAATGGCTTTTAGTAGTTGACTTTAGGAAGCTCAATGAAAAAACTATTAACGAAAAATACCCTATCCCGAACATTAGCGATGTTCTTGACAAACTAGGTAGGTGTGAATACTTCACCACTCTAGATCTGGCTAGTGGCTTTTACCAAGTCGAGATGGACCCTCAGGATGTTCAGAAAACGGATTTCAATGTCGAACATGGACATTTCGAGTTTCTTTGAATGCCCATGGGACTTAAGAATTCACCGTCCACATTTCAAAGAGTTATGAACAATGTCCTCAGAGGTCTCCAGAATGACATATGCCTGGTCATCTTGATGACATCATCGTTTTTTCCACATCATTACAAGAGCATATGACCAATCTCGAAAAAGTTTTCAATTGACTTCGGGAATCAAACTTTAAGATCCAAATGGAAAATCCGAATTCTTAAAGCATGAAACTGGTTAACTCGGATACATAATAAGTAGCGAAGGAATAAAACCTAATCCGGATAAAATTCATGCATTAGAAAAATACCCTATTCCAAAGACCCCAAAAGAAATTAAGCAATTTTTAGGCCTTCTCGGTTATTATCGTAAATTTATCCCAGACTTTGCAAAAATTACGAAACCTCTCACAGCGCAGTTTAAAAAAGGGCAGAAAAGTCGTATTAAACTCCGAGTACATAAGCAGCTTTGAAAAGTGCAAGACTCTCTTAACAAATGATCCTATACTACAGTATAGGACGAAGCATCTGTCGTCAGTATGATTTCGATAAGGAAATCATAATGACGTCACATGCTTCGAACGTTTCTATTGGTGCCATTCTATCTCAAGGGCCCATAGGTTCCGCCAAACCTGTGTGTTTTGCATCCCGAACCCTGAATGAAAGTGAGCTTAAGTACAGCACCATAGAAAAAGAACTCCTTGCCATAGTTTGGGCCACCAAGTATTTCAGACCATACTTGTTTGGTCGTAAATTTAAAGTACTGACAGACCATAAACCTCTACAGTGGATGATGAACCTTAAAGAACCTAATTCGCGATTGACTAGATGGAGGCTGAAACTTAGTGAATATGATTTCACCGTTATCTAAAAGAAAGGTAAATCTAATACGAATGCCGATGCCGTATCTCGGGTGGAGATTCACAACGGAGACAATAACACTTTAATAGATGAATTATGTTCTTTGATTCCTAACCCATCAGAAAACCCGATGCCTCGAACTCATCCACTGCTACCGTACATAACCATGGGGTTATGTACGGGGTTCGTCTGTGATGGGGACTTCTAGTATGGACTAGAAGTCCCAATCACAGACAAACCCGTTAACAGATTTCATAGACAATTATGCTTTACGATAGTAGAAGATGTCAAACGCAAACCAGTAGTTACTAAGCCATTCGAAACTCACACGCGCATAGCAGTCCAGATATCATCATCTAAGTTAGAACAAGATGTAGTCAATGCCATCAAAGAGTAGTAAACCCGAAAGTAAAAACCGGTATCCTAATAAATCCACTTCTTGCCATGTAATCCATCATACCAGTCATACAAGACAAATTTAAGAGTTCGTCTATGAACTTAGTACTAGCTAAGATAGAATTAGAAAACGTTAAAGATTATCTACGTCAGCAAGAGATAATTCAACACTACCATGATGGCAAAACTAATCACCGAGGAATTACCGTATGTTATTTAGCCCTCTCAAAAAAATATTACTGGCCCAAAATGAAAGACCAAATAACCAAATTCATCAACGAATGCATTATTTGCGGGCAAGCTAAATATGACCGGTGGCCTATTAGACCCCAGTTTAATATTGTTCCCCCGGCAACAAAACCATTCTAAATAGTCCATATGGATTTATTCACGGTTCACAATGAAAAGTATGTTACATTTATAGATGTTTTTACCAAATACGGACAAGCATACCATCTCCGAGATGGCATGGGCATTAGTGTACTTCAATCATTATTACAATATTGTACCCACCGTGGGGTTTCCTTAACGTTAGTGACTGACAATGGAACGGAATTCACTAATCAACTGTTCCTAGAATTTACACGCTTTCATACGTTAAACCACCATAAAGTTTTACCGCATTCGCCTAACGCTAACGGTAACATTGAAATCTTCCATTCAACTCTCCTTGAACATATAAGAATATTAAAGTTAAAACACAAAGATGAGCCTATCGTAAATCTTATGCCTTATGCTATAATTGGTTATAATTCTTCAATACATAGCTTCACTAGATGCAGACCTTTGGACACTTTGATCCACGCGATATTCTAGAAATAGATTTTACCCAACAATCATTACAACAGTACGTTTATAATCATAGGGCGCAAATGAAGGAAGTTTTTAATTATTAACGAAACTTTCTTATCAAATCGTACTGCGTTAATAGAAAATAGAAACAAGAACCGCGAATCCGAAATAGAATATGTCCCTCAACAACAGGTATTCATTAAGAACCCTTCTGCAAGCCGTCAGAAAACTGCACTGCGATATACTATTCAGGCCGATTTACCCATACACGTGTATACGTCTAAGAAACGTGGGCCCGTAGCCAAAAACAGATTCCAAAGAGGCTTTAAGGTACTGTAAGGACTTACCATTTGAGAAGGCAACCTACTTGCCTATTAAAACACTGGCAATATTTATTACTTGAAAGATGTATGAATTTCGAACAGAATAGCTGTAGATGTTTTTTGTTAATTTTCAATGTGTCAGAATTGGATTGAAGCCGCCCAAAGGCAGGCGTATTGTAATATCTTACTAAATATATATAATATAAAGTTATTTTCCATGTTTAACTGCTGATCACCCTATCTACCCCCTTACAGTACCTAACTTGCTGCAGGGTTCTACTATTGCTGGTACTTCTCGAGACCCAGACATCGCAGATAAAACTTGAAAGCTAAGCATAATAGCGTTCTAACAAAATTAGTCGAAAATCAAAGTAAAATCAATAATACCTTAGAATTATTGTTAAATAACACTCATACAACAGGGGGGTAACCACAAGCTCTTAGAGTAAGGTTATTTTGAGATCGAGTAAGTGACAGATGTATAGAAGTCAGATACATCTGTCCCTTACTCGATCTCAAAATAACCTTACTCTAAGAGCTTGCGGTTACCCCCCACGTAACAAATAGCCTATGCAAAGTTTGGTCAGCTCATATCTATTTATAAGTGAAAATGTAGAAGACTTAAGATTAGAATTAGTTAGAATAGAACATATGTTAGCATTTATACACGCATCAAGTATTGTTCATTCTATGATAGATGTAGACACACTTAAATTTATGGTGAATAGGTTAGTAAATATATACAGTAAGGACGAGATACTAAGTCTGGAGCTCAGAGAATATTACGACACTATCCAGCCCGGATTATATTTCAATGAAAACCAGATAGTTATAATTTTCAGATTTCCTATAATTTCTAAAATCGTTTATGATTTATATAAGTTATCTATAGTACCCAACAAAAACCGTCAAGCCCTTATCCCTACCTATCCCTTTATAGCAACTAATGGGGATTCTTTCGTGTATATAGAAGCAGAATGCTCGAAGTTTAGTAACTGGTATCTTTGTGAAAAGGGAATAACCTATCAAATACGAACAAAAACTGACTGCATACAAGAACTTATCACGAATCAAGCCCTCAAGAGTTAGCCAATAGATGACCAGCATTACGTCCTATCGTTTCCAAATCCAACGAAAGTGCAATCAGACTGTGAGAGAGAAGACTTCAATTTGCTACGGAGAAGCTAGCTCGCTACTATACCTATCAACTGTCATCTCCGCACAAAAGAATTACCCATAATCAACGACAACGACGTAATACAAGGGCAACCTTTGAAAATAATGAACATTCCCTACGAAACGGAGATACCGGATGCTGTACTAACCCAAGTTCATCTTAGTTCAATCGACTTAGGAGTCCTCCTAAGTCTAAAACACAGAATACAGAACCAAGGCATGACGAGCCAGCCAATACAACCCAACAGGCTGCAATCAGATGTCATATACCATACGACCATACCCTTCTACATCGCATTATTAGGTGCAGGCGCACTTATCACAGCCATACTGGTCTACCGCAACAAATGGTTTTGCGCTCAAACGCTCCAAAACGCCCAACAGCAAGGGACATACTTAAGAGGAACCTGACAAAAAAAAGAAGATCTTTCGTCCAGAAGACAAGTTTCAGCAATATTTTCTCTCGAAGTTCTCAAATAGTTGCTGATCTGCTGGTGGAGATGTAACGCGTAACTGCATAAGAGAAATCGCCAACTCAGCACTCTACACTTTTATTATAGAACCATACGCTGCAAATTTAACTAACGACGGAAACGGTGAGCTGAGATAGCATTTTGTGATGCACGGACCTAGCTTAGCCAAATAATGTAACTCTGTAAAATTCCATTCCATATTCTTACTTCGAATAGGCACTTAGGATAATTTTAGCGATAATTAATGTAATTCTTTTATTTTAAAATAAGTTAAGTTAATTAATTTTCGTTTTTTTTTAAATCCTCCTTTTGCAGCTAACGTAATTTATCTAATAAAATTAAAAATGTAAACAGCTGCAAAATAAATTAAACACATTAAAAATAAATAACTTTAAAACTTTAAAAATCAACTAAAAAAAAAGATGTAAAATACTTTTAACATTTCAAATAATTACAAATCTTTGGAAATATATTAAAAAAAAACATGAAATTACTTAAAATAACCTGGCAAGGATAGTGTGATTTTTCTCCTAAATCTCGGTAGTATGTCCTTGAAAATGTTCCATTAATGACTTTATGGAGAAGGCATAAGTTACGATCGCGAAGGGTAATCGTTTTAGACTGGTTTAAACGCTCCTTGAAAGGCTTAATTGCAATCAGTTAGCTTAATAAACAAAACGTTCTAATCCAGAGATAACTGTAAGCAGCTTCGAATGATAAAATGATTATCAACTAATTAGGTTTTCCCTTCAAACTATCAATGACTATAAAAACGCATCACAACAAATTTTATGTCAGTTCAATTCAATAACGGCAACATGAAGTTCTTGGCACTGGCACTATTGGCTCTGACAGCGGTGGCCTCCGCTAAATACATCGACCTCAACGATGTCATCGATCTAGAAGACATCACCGCTTATGGATACTTGTCTAAGATTGGTCTCCCGTCTGCTGAAAGAATCCGCCTAGCTGAGGAACAGGAAGAGATCCAGACCAGAATCGTCGGTGGTTCCGCTTCAAGTCTCGGACAGTTCCCTCACCAGGTACTTCATGAGTTACATTATGTACAATTGCACAGTGATGTCAAGAACAAGTCGTATCCATATTTATTTCGGTAATTTTTTGCAGGCCGGTCTTCTCGCTCAGTTTGGTGGTGGTCAGGGTGTCTGTGGGGGCTCCCTACTCACCCGTAACCGCGTAGTTACCGCTGCTCACTGCTGGTGGGACGGGCGAAACCAGGCTACTAGCTTTACTGTTGTCCTTGGTTCAATCCGTTTGTTCTCTGGTGGTACCAGGGTGATAACCTCCAATGTTGTTATGCACGGAAGCTGGAACCCTAGCCTTATCCGTAACGACATTGCCATGATCAGATTGACCTCTCAAGTAACCCTCACTAGTAAGTAAACTATTACATTTATATCTACGTTTACAAAGTCAAAAAGTAGTTTCTAAAGATTGTCGTTGTGACAAAAATAACTTATCTGTGTACCAACAGACAACATCGCACTGATCGCCCTGCCCAGTGGTGCCCAGCTCAACGAGAACTTCGCCGGTGAAAACGCCATCGCATCTGGCTTCGGTCGCACCGCTGACAGTAAGCAGATTTTGATATACCGTTTTGTTTCTAAGTTTGTGTTCATTTACTGAATTAGCTTATCAACATTATAATTCTAAAGGTAACGCAGGAGCCATCACCATAGTTCAGGGTCTGAGCCACGTAACCCTGCCCGTGATCACCAACGCTGTATGCAGATCTTCCTTCCCTCTCTACATCCAAGACTCCAACATTTGCGTAAGCGGGGCTGGTGGCAGGAGCACATGCCAGGGTGACTCTGGCGGTCCCCTCACTGTAAACAGGAGCGGCAGGCCTATTTTGGTACGTATCTTGAAAATTATGATTTCTCGTTCTTATATCTTGACTGACGCTTACTGCAACATACTTTAATAACGTAACGTTTGATCTGATTGTTAGCTAGTACGTTAATTTGATACTAATTTAAATTTTCCAACAGATCGGTATCACTTCTTTCGGATCTGACCGCGGTTGCCAGGTCGGAGTTCCTGCTGCCTTCGCCAGGGTTACTTCATTCATCGCCTGGATCAACGGTCAGCTGTAAACGATTCTGCAGAACATTCATGTTACCAAATAGAAAAAAAAAATGTTAATATTAATACATAATAATTTAAAATAACAATTAAAGTTTTAGTTGCAAATTTAATGGGTCCTTAATTGATATCTGTACCTTATCTGTGACTTTTAAAAAAATAATTATTATATCCATACAAAATGGCGAAGACTCTATAATATAATTATAAAAAATATCTGGTAATTATAGTATAATGGAAAATAATAATTTGAAGTTTCATTCGAGTTGTCCCTGTAAAAGGATGTGTATAACATCGAGACATTACAGTGGAATAAACTGAGAAAATTTCATTAAATCCGTCTGTGACTTAATTTGTCCGTGTGTCTTCCACATCCGGTTTATAACATTTATTTCAGGTAGGGAAAGAAACAAGCAAATATAATTACTTAATAATTTGGCGACGAGGATGCCGAACAATGATATAAAAAGACAAAAAAAGAGTTCGTGCTTCATTACGGGGGGTGGTTAAACGAACGAAAAACACATTACTTACGAAAACTGAACTTTCAACCGAAGAAATAGAAACTGGATAACAAACTCTACAAGAAAACATGCAAAAATTTTAAGAATTACAATCGTAAATTAAGCTCAAAACGGACCAGCGTGAATTGGAGGAAATACAGGTTCAAACTTGAAGATACATTTCACTCAAATGCAAATTACTACGATGATAAAGAACAATGTAATAAGTACGCAACCCACAACAACAGTAGATTACGCAAGCTGCGACAACCTGGCACAACAAGATTACTACCCGAAATTTTCAACCCTTACAAGAAAGATAATTCTTTGAAAACTTCATTAAGAGATTGATATTGTTCTATGTTTAGAACAGAGTAAAGAATCTAAAGGCAAAGGTTCACACGCTACTATTTATTTTTATTAATACATTTATTTTATTTTAAAGAAGGCTTGCAGACTGACAAACCAAGAACATAAAGAATGTAATATTAAAAAAAATAGCTAATGCAATAAAAAAAAGCCTCCACATATAGTTAATGAAAAAAAAGTCGATAAAAAGAAAGTACATACATATACACGGAACAAATATTTGTATGACTTACTGATAGTTGTTCCGGCTCTGGGTGGTTGTGTATGTGAGTTTTTATGTTTGTAAACGCACCCACGATACAGGAAGAAATTTCTAGTGAGGCAACGTTTTAAAAAAAAAAAATAAGTTAATATAATTTAAGTAGTAGATAAGTTAACTTTCCTTGAAAAATTACTGTGCCAATAGCCGTCTCAAGGTCGCCCCACTGGTACAAAACAAGTCGACATTAAGGTCCCCGGGTAGCTTATTGAAACAAAGTGGACTTCTTATCGAAAAAACATGCCGCCTATTATTAGTCATTGCGATGGGTACAATTAAGATTGGCCGTTGTCGTAATCCCATCAGGTTCATGCGTAATGATAGATTAGCATCGAGTGCAGGACAGTCAATATGGCCATTTGCTATACGCAATAGTAGACTCATGTCCCCAATATAACGTCTTATCTCCAGAGGTAGGTAGTGGTACTGTTTGCAGCGGTGCTCGTAATCAACTGAGTATTGCTGAGCCCTATAATCCAGATAACGTAGGAATTTTCTTTGGACGCCTTCAATACGGGACTTACAAGTTTCATACTGCGGGTTCCAAACCTGAGACGCGTATTCTAAATGGCTGCGCACGAAAGAACAATACAAGACCTTAACAGGTTTGAGAGATCGAAAACAGGCCGTGGTGCGTAGTATAAATTCCAGAGCTTTGGAAGCCTTTGCAACTATATAATTTACATTTTCATCAAACAGAAGCTTGCTACATGATTACCATTAAATCAATTATGCTATTTAATCTGTCAATGAGCTGAACGTTCGAGGTGTAATTAAAGTTTATCAAAGAAGTACAACGTGAGAATGTTAGGAGGAAGCATTTAGAGACATTTCATTGGAGTTTGTTACGGATACAATATGTTTCAAACCTATGAAGGTCGTCTTGCAATTGACATGCATCAGACGTATCTCGCACAACTTTATGAATCTTCATGTCAACAGCATAAAGTAAAATAAACGAATGACGAACGCATTGTTCGATATCTGCAATGAACAATATAAATAACAGAGGACCCAAAATGGACCCTTGAGGTATGCCTGAAGCGACAGAACTCCAACCAGAGGTGTAGCCCTGAAGCACGACAGCATGTGTTCTCTTCTCTATATAAGAGGAGAACAATCGGTACATGTCACCGTGTATTCCGGCGAGAAACAGCTTCTTCAGCAGCATAAAACGTATATGATCAATGCGGTCGAAACACTTACTATAGTCGGTATAAATCACAACAACCTGTCGCTATGCCTTGCCGCCCGTAATAAACTCTTGTGACAGAAGTAAATAAGACGTGATCGAGCGGTTCCTAACAAAACCGTGCTGTTCCTCACCAAGGATTGACCTGAAGGCCGCCCAGACATCGGTATAAACTATGTGTTCAAGAATTTTAGAAATAAGGCAATTTTATTATATGGGCCTATAGTTTTCAATATTAGCCTAATCGCCCTTTTTAAAGACTGGAGTGACTAAAGCAGACTTCCAAATATTTAACACTTTATCTTCGGAAAGAGAGCGCTTGAATAGGACATAAATGGGTTCAACAAGACTATCAGCACTAGCATCTATGAACACAGGGGGTATCAGGTCAGGTCCAAAACTCTGGTATGCAGTAATGAAAACGAGTAATAATCAGACAAGTTACTGTAACGTTTATATTTAATGTGAAAATTATATTTTCTCTAATAATTTTTCTGGTAACTTTAACCCCAGAGTAAAAAGACATCAAAAGATTTACGATTTATGCTCACCCGAAGACCCATTGAACAAAAGATTTGATGAATTATCGGCTATTCTTAGTGAATATATTGACCCAATACCTAGCATCAGGCATCTACAGCACAAATTAATCTCAAGGATGCAACAACCGACGGAACCAGTCGCAACATACGCTGCTGAACTTAGAGACTATGCTCAAACTGAAATTTCACATGTCAACATTTCAAGAAATCTACTTCAGATAAGTTCTTATCACTGCAACTCATACGAGGAATACTGGATGGTGATATACCCCACTGTTTTCTAAAATAGTAGGTACATATCACAACGTCAATAGAAATGGGAAAAGCAGAGAACATTACGATGGCTACCAAAACGAAAAGAAATACTGACGGAATTAATAAAATTACATCTTCTACGAATGGACAAATTAATTTCCAACGCTCGCCTATCAACTCTAAGAAAAGGCTACCACTTACAATCCTAAATTTGAATGGGAAATGTTTCCGCTCTGGAAAAACCGATTACCGAGCTAATTAATGTAGTGGCATTAAATCAATATGCTGAAAATGTCAGAAAGAATGGCACATAGGTCGAGTTTGCTCACAACGCAGCATTAACATGAACCAAGTTGATGACACTTCTAGTAACTCTAGTAACATATTGGTAGAAAGCATTGGAGACATCAACATGATTAAAAGTGAAACTCAAGGGCGATATCTAGTTTCATTATCTATTGAAAATAAAAAATACAAATGGAATTCGACACTGGTGCTGCATTGTCTTCTATGTCACTAAATCAGTACAAAACTGTACAAACAATTAAATACTAACTAGAAAAATTAAATATTAAGAACTGACATGAAAATAAGATTGACATGATTGTTTTGCAAGTGTTTTGTTTTTTAAACGGTTTTGTTTACCTTGCCCTGTTTTTTGTTTGCGTCAAATTTAGTAATTGACATTTGGATACTATATACATATAATGCTATGTTACTTTTGTTGTCATGTAAGAACGCTCAACTTAACTTAAATTGTTTAGGTAACCTACACTGGTAAAATCATCACACCACAGGACTAGCATTAGTAAATTGTAACTACAAAAACCAGGATTTTTATGGAAAATTGTATATCATAAACCAACAAGTAGATCCAATATTTAGCCGAAGCTGGATGATAGAGGTAAAAATTGAACTGACCGACATAACCATTTTACAATGCACGGAAACTACAAGATTCGACGACTGACTTGCACAATATACGGACAGCGTATTCAAAAATGACTTAGGGGTAATACCTAATATGAAAACACACGTATACCTGAAAGAGAACTCACAACCCATCTTCAGTAAACCGAGATGCATGCTATATGCCCTGTGTAGTGTATCTGTCTCACTCACACGTTCACTTTGCCATCCCCACTTTCCCCCCACACAGACATACACAATCTCGTGCGCACCATGTTGTATTGCGCGAGCCACTGGCCTGAGCAGACGTGTTGAAGTGTGGTCATTAAGTGCGTGAACGAGCCTGTGAATTGCCCCATTTACCGGTCACTACAAATGGCGACGAGGGTAAAGTAACATTGTGTAATTGTGTAAATAAAAAGAAGAAGGATTGGGGTAAGTAGATAATGCATGACATGACACATGGTTATTTGTTATCGTTTAGGCACCCACATTCCGTTATGTAAATAAGATGTTTAAGCAGGTCTCACGTGATAAAAATGAAAAAAGTATATGGTAAATACCTATTTATTGTGTTAACATCATATGACTGCTTAAATACATAACTATGTAGCGGAAAATAAATTCTGCCTAAGTATTGAGTAAATAACCGTTCCAGATTTTAAAAATAAAGTAAATGTAGTATTACGAAGGTAAATAAATTCGTGTTATTCTAATCAAAGAGCCGAGGGCCATGACTAAGTAGTGTCTAAGTATTAAAAAACTGTGCCGTTAAACAAACACCAAACAGCTGTTCTGAAACGATTTCAAAATTGTATTTGTGGGTAGCTGCGTAACAAAATTTACTTTACTATTTCAAATCATAACATCTGATCAGAATAATAAAATCGATACATTGTTATTTTGAAACCAAATTACTGCGTCTGCAACGCGAATATCTTTGAAATTTTTCCACAGACAATCGATAGTCTACTCAACTAGTCGAAATATTTTATGGTTACCGGTCATAACTCAAATAGGGGTTTCAAATGATCGGGAAATATGTTTTGATTACATATGTTTTATAGCGGCATATTGTGATTTCGTTTCAATTCGGACACATAAAGCTATTTGAAATTGTGGTACATCGATGCTATGGAGTTTCAGCAATTCGGCAGTTCGATTGGATTACTTTGGGGAATTAGCCATCCGGACTTTCGAAATCAAGCAGTAAACCTAAAGATTATAGGCACTCTAGTGCAGTTTGCAGTTACAACCACGCCTATGGTGTCCATACTGGCTTATCTAAATAATCTTAATGGAAGGCCTTAAAAACTTTGGTATATATGAACTGTTTATGTTGTGTGTGTACATTGCAGGTAAATATAGGCCGAAATGCCCACGTATTTATTAACAACAATTAACAGTAACAGTAACTTTCAATATCACCAAAGGTGGTTTGGGCAACAATGTAGTGTACATCCTAATGGCCAATACTGAGACTACCCCATATTGAGTCTACCGATTAAAATGTTAATGATAATAAACAATAACTTTTAATATCATCAAAAGTGGTTTGGGTAAAAAAAAAAAAATTGTGTATTGTAGGTCTCAAGATTTAATTGAATAACGTCAAGCCACGCTGATTCAAAAGAGCTCATAATGGGCACGTGTAAATATTTGCAAACATCCTAAGGCTATGCATACAATATTCATTTTGGTTACATAAGCCATGCATATGAGTCCAAATTCCTGCTGTAGACAGCGGTGACTCATGCTATGACAGTGCTATATAAAATACGGGGTTTTAGTTACGTGGTTTAGGGAAATTAAACCTAAAAAGAAAATGAATGAATGATTTATAACAATATAAACAAATTTGTATTTCTATTCAATTTGTAATTACAATATTAGTTAGTTAACAAATTTGTATTAACTTTGAAATAATCTTTTCAAGACCTTGTTGTTTGTTCATTGCCTACGCAGCATATACAGTACGCTTTGAAACAATATATTAAACTTATTACATTCTGAGCAAGAAAAAAACTAAATCGCTCGCGCGCAGTTCGAAAATTATCCCTAGTAAACATTTAATTATTATTTACTAAGATGGGTGGCTTATGTGCTGTTCTGGACTGTTGTCTGTCTCTGTGCCGAGTTTCGTCCGGATCCGTTCAGCGGTTCTGTCGTGGTTGGCGGGTGGACATGCATCCGTCCGTCCGTACTTTTACGATTATAATTAAAGTGATGATCAGTCTTTGAGCAAAAAATCAACTGACAGTTGCCTACCATTCTTCAAAAGGGGTTGAGCTGCTGACCCTATCAGGTATGTATTAGATTTTTCTTACTATATATATACACCAGTCATCTCATGGTGGATTTAAGACGTATCAAAAAAAAAAAAAAAAAAAAAACGTGTCAATACAGGCGCGCAACTACTATGACCATTTTGTTCATTGCAGTAAGTAGATCATTAGTTCAAAAATATATATTGTGATAAAGCAGAAATTAGAATTAACTTTAGTCGCGCATTGTTTACTAATAGAAGGAAACGCAGAATAAAATTAGATGAAATAAATACGAACAATTAAGTGTTGTAGGAAGTGTTGTCGTGACGTCACACGTATGAAGAAAACACGGAGATGCTTGCAGGTTTTTATTTCAAGTAGGGCAGCAGATACACTTTGTATATATATATATTTACTTAATATAATAGGACGTAGTACACACACAGCCAAGTCCGCTCGGACGAAGGCGGGGTACTTAGCCCTCTAATCCAAAAAATATATTCCTTATGGTAAGGATACGGGCTACAGAACCAACTAACAGAGGAGTCCTACGTGACCTTTCCAATTAGGACGAGGATCCGTAAATGCACCGTACTGCTAGCTGGGTATAGCGTTGACGAACAACAATAATCTGTCGAAGTCATTAACTGGCGGTAATTCTTAACACCGCGATCTAGAAAACGTCTGTCAATAAACAGCGACATCTAGTGGTTCCACTTCGAACCACTTACAATACCATCAATGAAGTTGCCTAAGTGAGTCCTCTATAACTTACGTTCCACAAAGGAATCGTAATCCATAACAGTTTACTACTTTATGCACAGATGGCGCTAGTTATATAATACATAACAGAAATATTAATGTTTATAGTAATGATGAGGTGTGTTACAATCTCCCCCTCAGTCCTCAAAGACGTCTCGGCGTGAAGGACTGAATAATAGGGCGTTATTGTTTCTTAGGACGTCCGCGTCCTCTCTTGTCTCCAGGTAAAGGCTTGTCGGCAACAATCTTCTTCCTGGGGCGTCCTCTTCTTCGAAGTGGTTGTATGGGTTCTGGAACAGTTTCATGGCTTTCGACTCTATATGGAGTCAAATCGGATGCATGATAAAGCCCGATTGAGTTAGTAGGATTATTTGGGAAAGCTACATTAAAAGAGGCGGGTCCATGTTTATTAATGATGACATAGGGTCCATCTCTACGAGGTGCAAATTTTGCGGTTACACCCTGAGCTCCCTTGCTAATGGAATGTGAGTTGACTAGTACTAAGTCACCTTGTTGATACTGTGGATGTTTACGTCTATGTTTATCAACGTATGCTTTACGTGACTCCTCCTTCATTTCTTGCAGTTCTCTTGCCTTGATTAAAGTCTCCGCTAGTTGAACGAGTTTTGGAGTTATTTCTGGAATTATATTTTCCGAGATAACTATGTTCCGGAAGTCAACTTCATTGTCTCGTGGAGATCTTATTTCCCTTCCGAACGTCAGGTAAGCTGGAGTTTTACCTGTTGTGGAACCGATAGTACTGTTCATTGCAAAACGAATCGCCGGCAAAAGTTCTGACCATTTATTATGTTTTTCTCCTTGCACCATTATAGCTAATTGGGTTTTTAAGTCTCGGTTCTTGCGTTCAACAGGATTAGCTTCAGGGTGATACAACGGGGTATACTGGTGCTTTATGTTAAGAGTGTACATAGTTTGCTGCATTACAGCACTCACAAATTGAGTTCCATTATCACTTATTAATCGCCGCGGCATCCCATATCTTAGAAAAACTTCATTGATCAGGGTGTTTGCACAGTTTTCAGCGGTGGCTGTGGCCAAAGCGTAAAGCTCCACCCATCGGGTAGCTACATCTTCAACGATTAGTATCCAATTCTTTCCATCTTCAGTTTGCGGCAGAGGTCCAAACAAATCAAAAGAGACTACCTCAAATCGTTGGTTCATAGATGTGGTTTGAAGTAATCCAGCCGGTTTCTGATTGGAGGGTTTATAACGCTGGCATTCCAGACAATTCTTCACGTAACTTGCAACATAGCTACGCATCCCACTCCAATAGTACCTATTAGCGATTTTCTTATAGGTTTTCTCAGCACCATAGTGCCCTGCTAAAGGATCATCATGGAAGGCCCTGAGAACGTTTGCCCATTCGTGACTGGGTACCACAAGTTGGGCATCATCAGCTTCGGTATCAGGATGCAATCGGTATAGCATACCATTGTTCACTAAGTAACCTTTGTTACTCCAGTATGCAGCATCCTCTGTTCCGTTAGTCTCTTCTAGAGTTTCAATGATTTTCTGGATTTTGCTGTCCTTCATTTGTTCTTCTCGGATTTCCTTGATACTCCTCGTTGGCATATCCACGATTATAGAACATATGTCACAGGTAGGGTTATCTTCACAACATGGGGGCCTCGACAAAGCATCAGCCACGGTATTCAATTTACCAGGTTGGTAATCAATATTAGTAATGTTGAATGATTGGAGTTGTAATGCCCATCTAGCCAACCGTCCAGTTGGCGACTTCAAGTTCATCAGCCATTTTAAAGCTTGGTGGTCAGTCACCACAGTCACCGATTGACCTTCGATGTATGCTCTAAATTTGTTTAATGACCATATTACAGCTAATGCTTCTCGTTCAGTAGTGGAGTAATTTCTCTCAGCTGACGTGAGCAACCTACTCGCATACTCAACGGGATGCTCATCTTCTTTCTCCCCCTGGACCAGAACTGCTCCGAGTGCGTAGCTACTGGCATCGGTCTTGAGGGTGTAGGGCTTTGTTTCGTCTGCCTGCCGCAACACAGGCGTGGTAGTTAACCGACTTATCAGAGTGTTGTAGGCGACTTCCTGTTCAGTATTCCATTCCCAACGAGCTTTCTTCTTTGTTAATTTCGTAAGGGGTTGTGCAATAGCGGAGAAATTTTCAATGAAGCGGCGGTACCAAGAACACATTTGTAGGAAAGATATCAGGTGTTCAAGATTCTTAGGTTTTGGCCTTTCTAGGATAGCTTTTGTTTTACCTAAATCTGGTCTTAGTCCTTCAGGCGTTATGATGTGACCTAAATATTTTATCGACGAGCAGAAAAATCTACATTTATCCTTGTTTACAGTGATG
Organism: Orthosia gothica; assembly: GCA_949775005.1. Taxonomy (NCBI): domain Eukaryota; kingdom Metazoa; phylum Arthropoda; class Insecta; order Lepidoptera; family Noctuidae; genus Orthosia; species Orthosia gothica. Next base: position 18,132,247 of record OX459044.1, read on the forward strand.
TTATATTCCTTCATTCTTTGTAGTACGTCCTTCAGATCGGAAATGTGGCTCTCAAATGTGCTAGAGAACAGGAGCAAATCGTCAAGATATGCCAGCATCTGAACGTGTTCCAGGGTAACACGAAATCTATCGACAAGTCGCTGGAAGGTAGCTGGCGCATTGCGTAAACCAAACGGCATCCTCTTGAATTTGTAAAGTCCAAAAGGTGTGATGAATGCTGTCTTCTCTTCATCTTCTTGCCTGATTCTAATTTGCCAGTAACCAGATTTCAGGTCGAGTGACGTCATGTAAGGCGTTGGCTTCGCAGCGTGCAACAAGTCATCTATTCGTGGAATAGGATAAGTGTCGGGCACAGTGATAGCGTTTAAGCGTCGGTAGTCGACACATACTCTAACCTTTCCATTAGGTTTCGGTACCATAACCACTGGCGAAGCCCAAGGCGAAGAGCAGGGTTCAATAATAGCCTTCTCTAACATTTCTTGTATTTCGGCTTTAAGGATATCTTTCTTAGTTTGTGATAATCTGTAGGGAGGCACAGATATTGGAATATCGTTATTTGTTATGATACAGTGTTCTCCAAGTAAGGATGGACTATTATTACCAATAAAAACCTCTTGGTACTCTACTAGTATTTTATTTAACAAACCCTTTTGACTATCATCTATATCTACACTACAATAATGGAAAGCATCATCAGATTCCGTTGGCTCGTTTGCATCAGGAAAGAGTTGACGTGAATGCGGTGATAAGTAGACTTCCGCTTCCTTCACATTCTTTTCAGCATCCTGCATCATAAAATCTGCGAAAGCAGGTACGTAGCCATCGAAGACCCTTTTTGCTCTCTTAGCAGGTGATAGCTCGAGTGGTATCAGCTTGTAAGTCGAAGCACTCTCAGGCAGACTGGCAGCGCTCGATGATGCAATCGCCGTTGAAGGTATCTCGGGCAGAACGGCAGGTTCTGAGAGTGTCGTAACTGGTGAGGGCATCTCCTCTGTGGCTACGAGGCTGTTACCGGCAGGTTCGAAGGTCACGAAGTCTTCTTCATATAATTCATAGGTCGGTTGGGCATCGAAGAATTCCCAGGTAAATTGAGGAAGATTGAGTATCATCCCAGCATCCTGCATAAATCCGACACCTAGTAGGGTTCGATTGTCCGTTGAATTCGGCAGAACAATGAAGCTTGTCTGTATTACGCGCTCTTCTAACCTCACAGGAACGGTTATCTTTTTCACACGCTGGGCATGCCCTATGCCGTCGGCCAAAGTGACTCTAACTGTTTCTTCGGAAAACTTGTATCCTTTATTCATCAATTGTTTATACAGTTGGTACGATGCGATGCTAGTTTTAGCACAAGTATCGACATATGCTGTCCCTTTAATGCCATCTATCTCAATAAACACTATAGGCCTGCTTCTTATATCCGACTGTATATTAACCGGGCAAAAAGCTAAGTTAGCCGATTGTATTGCGCGTTGTTTCTTCGCACTGCATGTTGGGCAGCTACTGCGAACTACGCCGGGTGTACCACAGCCGTAACATGACACTCTAGGTGTGGGTGGTGATAGATCCTGCGTCGTTTTATTGGAAGCTACAGTTTTCGGTTGGACCTCAGGATCTATATTTGATCCAGTTGTCTCCGATTCTTGTTGCTTCGTTTTCAGCTTCCTGCACTGTTCCGTAGCATGGCCTAAGAAATGACAGAACCCGCACTTTACCTTAAGCTTATTGATTGGTTTTGGCTTAGTTTCTTTGCGTTCCTCGCCGTCGTTCGTCCTGTCGATCCACATCTGTTCGACGCCCTGAGCAGCCTCCAATAACTCATCGTAACTTTTGATGGAGTTGCGTGGGATCTTGTCACGTATTCGGTGTTTCAACTGACCGTAAATCATGTGCAACTGATGGGATTCCGGTATTTCAGGTTGTGGAAGCTGAGCAAACAGCATTCGTTTGTGTGCCACGAAGCTTTCAGTGGTCGTGCGAAAGTCTTGCTTTTCCATAACTATCTCTCTGTATATAATGTAGGCAGGTTTCTTAGGAGCAAAAGCGTGACGTAAACGTTCCATGAAATTTTCCCATGTGGAGACATAATTCTTAACTCCTTGCCACCACACTGCAGCTTCACCCTTGAGGAGAAGGGGTAATCCAGTAAGCGCGTCTGCGTCACTCACGTTTTCTATTTTTTTGAAAACCGAAACTGCCGCCAAAAATGCTTCCGTTGTTTCGGAGTCCTTGGTCCCGTCAAATTCAGCTTTGCAGGAGGTGAATGAGCCATGTCTTGCTGGTGAAATTTTTGACAGCAGCGCCTCGAACTGAACGTCGGTCATGCTCACCGACATCTCTGCTTTCCTGCTGACACTTGTGATTCGTCCGGAACGTGTGACGTACTTTGGTTCGTCTTCTTGCTTCACGTTGGTCGCCAGTTTGTAGGAAGTGTTGTCGTGACGTCACACGTATGAAGAAAACACGGAGATGCTTGCAGGTTTTTATTTCAAGTAGGGCAGCAGATACACTTTGTATATATACATATTTACTTAATATAATAGGACGTAGTACACACACAGCCAAGTCCGCTCGGACGAAGGCGGGGTACTTAGCCCTCTAATCCAAAAAATATATTCCTTATGGTAAGGATACGGGCTACAGAACCAACTAACAGAGGAGTCCTACGTGACCTTTCCAATTAGGACGAGGATCCGTAAATGCACCGTACTGCTAGCTGGGTATAGCGTTGACGAACAACAATAATCTGTCGAAGTCATTAACTGGCGGTAATTCTTAACACCGCGATCTAGAAAACGTCTGTCAATAAACAGCGACATCTAGTGGTTCCACTTCGAACCACTTACAATACCATCAATGAAGTTGCCTAAGTGAGTCCTCTATAACTTACGTTCCACAAAGGAATCGTAATCCATAACAGTTTACTACTTTATGCACAGATGGCGCTAGTTATATAATACATAACAGAAATATTAATGTTTATAGTAATGATGAGGTGTGTTACAGTGTACTATTTATGAGTTTATTCTGAATTCAAAGAAAATGCTAAATAACTACGAGTAAATGTCGAGTAAATATTCAATAAGCAAATATCATTCGATTTTTATCACGGCGAGATTGCTAAACGAATTGTCACTGACTTTCACACTATAATATATTAGTCTATGACTGTCTTATCAAATCGATGGCAAGTTGTTGCTAAAAAATATATATTTAAGCAAGATTAGACCAAATTGGGTTAGAATACCCGTAGAAGAATTAGTATATGGTGGGTCAGGCATCAATCTTGTTGATTATACATATAATTATATTGAGTCATTACATAATTAATTATTTTAAACTGAAAATTTAAATGGAAGTGTTGTGACACTGAGATTCGCGCCACTATAAAATAATACAACACAGAATTTACATTTGCAGTTTTCGGAGTATTTAAATCAGGACACCTGAATCTATTTGAGAAGACACGATGAGCAATAGCTATCTTTGTACTTTGATTTACACCTGTGTGTGTATGTCTTACAAATACAAAGTTTGAATATGAGTTCTTCATTAACGTCAAACGGACGAAAAGGTTAGTTTATGGACAAACGCAAACGATCAGCATTCATCATTAAAATGAGATGGTTTGCCTGAACATTAAGCGTATTTCAAGCGAAACAAAAGAACGTATGGAATATGTTTGGCTAATCATAAGCGGGTGATGCCATAAGGTATGGCTAGATCCTAGTCGAGTTATGTCAATTTGGGTTAGATTCAAGGCGGGTCATGTTGTGTAATAGTGTCTATTTCATGTAGAATGAGTCTAATGAAAATCTAAACTCAATATACGTAGATAACGATTTGATTTAAAGTGGTGTACAGTTTGGAGAGCACGCTGGATCAGAATAGCCATATGACCACTGCTGTTGTAAAAAGATACCGCCAGGACCAGACAACTATCGAAATGTCAGTTTTAACAAAGTGCCTCATCGATCGATAGCCTTGAAGTTATTTAGCTGTGAAGATATGCAATGTTAACGTTAACACCTTACCCCGAACTGTTTTGGTAAAACCATAAGGGTAAACACTTTCGTAGGTGTGTGGTCCATTGGTGTTGAGGATTGTCAGATTTACAATGTCACGGAATAGTTCTCAGTTATAAGTAAACATCATTATGTTGAGGAAACCGTATGTCCAGTTGCCGGTGATTCGGGCACGTGTGACGTCCGCCGGGCAATGTTTAGCTCGTGTGGTGGATTGAGGCCTTGTCCCTGTCGCAGAGGGGAGGTACGCTTGCCAGCAAACGGAGCATTATAGGCTGATTATGCTTATAGGAATAGCTGGAGTGAAAAGACGCTGCCATTTAATTGGTTGGTTGTTCTACCTTTCAATTTTGGGCGCACGGTTGGCGTAGTGGTTGAGCGATTGACGGCTGTGCTGCGTGTCGCGGGTTCGATTCCCGCACGGAACGGATGTTTGTATGACCTGCAGATGGTTGTTCCGGTTCTGGGTGTTTGTGTGTGTGAGTTTATATGTTTGTGAGCGCGCCCACGATACAGGAAGAAATGCCGAGGTGGGGCAACGTATTGGTGGGTTGCTGCCATTAAATTGGCAGGTTTGGCTACCATTAAATTGGTGGGTTGCCGCCATTAAATTGGTGGGTTGCCGCCATTAAATTGGTGGGTTGCCGCCATTAAATTGGTGGGTTGCTGCCATTAAATTGGTGGGTTGCTACCATTAAATTGGTGGGTTTGCTTCCATTAAATTGGAGGGTTGTTGCTGCCATTAAATTGGTAGGTTTGCTTCCATTAAATTGGAGGGCTGTTGCTGCCATTAAATTGGTAGGTTTGCTTCCATTAAATTGGAGGGCTGTTGCTACCATTAAATTGGTGGGTTTTGCTACCATTAAATTGGTAGGTTTGCTTCCATTAAATTGGAGGGCTGTTGCTGCCATTAAATTGGTAGGTTTGCTTCCATTAAATTGGAGGGCTGTTGCTGCCATTAAATTGGTAGGTTTGCTTCCATTAAATTGGAGGGCTGTTGCTGCCATTAAATTGGTAGATTTTGCTTCCATTAAATTGGAGGGCTGTGCTGCCATTAAATTGGTAGGTTTTGCTTCCATTAAATTGGAGGGCTGTTGCTGCCATTAAATTGGTAGATTTGCTACCATTAAATTGGTGAGATGTTGCTGCCATTAAATTGGTTGATATTGCTACCATTAAATTGGTGGGATTTGCTACCAATAAATTGGTGGGATTTGCTGCCATTAAATAGGAGAAATTGTGATTACCATTAAATTAGAGATTTGAGTACATACATGAACTCACACCTCTTTTTTTTTTTTTCAATGTCAGTAACATTCTAGAAACACAAACAAGTATCACAAACTAATATCCACGTACTAACAACAACTATAGAAATGGAACACAGTGGAATATTACAGTATACAGAGTTTTGGTGATAGCTTTATTTTCTCTCATTAAATTGAAGAAAAAATAGGAGGGTGAAGGGATGTTGAGATCGTGACTAAAATACAAGAATCTGTCACGTGAAGAACAAACAATATTATGATTACATAAAAATAACAAATATGAAAACTTGTTTGTTCATTCTTACAAAATGAATAAATATTGAATTGATATTCTTAATAAAGATTTTAATGAGGAAGGGATGTAGTGTATCTGTCTCACTCACACGTTCACTTTGCCATCCCCACTTTCCCCCACACAGACATACACAATCTCGTGCGCACCATGTTGTATTGCGCGAGCCACTGGCCTGAGCAGACGTGTTGAAGTGTGGTCATTAAGTGCGTGAACGAGCCTGTGAATTGCCCCATTTACCGGTCACTACACCCTGAAATCAAAAGTAGATGAAGAAATTGAACTTTTATGCACATAAGATGTAATTACCAAGATAGATCATTCAGATTGGGGAATTACTATTGTACCAATTGTGAATCCAAATGGGAATATATACGGCTATGTGAGATTACAAAGTTATACTGAATAAAGTTATAAAGGATAAATTAAAACCAATTCCTCTCATTAAAGATATTTTTGCAGAGATGAACGGAGGCCAGCTATTTTGTGCATTTGAATTTTTTTTAACTTAATACTAATCTCCGCCAATAGTTGCCGCCTATTCTATTTCAAACTCATTCATACTATTCCTCTTTCATGCCTCTCGTACTGTGGTCATTCTTCATACTATGGTTCTTCTTGCTTACATTTTCTTGAATACTGTGGGTGGGACTTCCACTTGTTTAAATACTTATAGGCAGTTTTATTTATTTATTACTAGGTCAAGGGCAAAATGTGCTAAAATATACAATAAATATACAGAAGTGCTGTTGATCACGGCAATTATGCAAAAAAGTGATGTTGATAATAGACAATGAAAAAAGTGCTATTTATCACAGAAAGTACAGAAAAGTGTTGTTTGTATTATTTATTATTCTTATGGTATTAATTAATATAGTAATCCAATTTAGATTAACAAATATTTATTTACTGAATAAACTGATATAGTTTTGAATATTTCAAAAGAGAACCAACATGTTACTCACGTTTGAAACAAACAGAACAACAATTTACATCTCTTGAAAATTTTCAAAACTGTTTACAAAAAACAATTAAAACTTAACTGTAGCTAGTGAGGTTAAACCTATACTTATAATGGAAAGGGTAACCTTTATTTTCTATAACTTCTAAGCTTGATCTCATTCCATATATCATATTATTAAAACAAATTGCAATGGTTGCAAAAAAAAAAAAAACTTATACTGGCTTGACGATGAGCTTCGGTTAGTTCATTTTATTTTTGGCAGGTTAATAAATATAGATCCCAGTTGCATGTAAATGTTTTCGGACAGTGGTAATAGAAATGCCATGTCTACACCAGGTCGGGTGGTTGTAAAAGAAACCGTGGTTTTGCTCTTCACAATATCACGATGACGGCTGGATTGATTTGTGTAATCAATCGGACGTGGCCCTTGGCTGTTACACTTTACTGTACCAGTTTCTGATGCCGTCGTACCCATAAACGAACTGTGTTCCTCTATAAAGAAGTAAATGAAAAAGTTAGATTTTTAATGGCAATAAATTAAAACATAAATTGATTATAGTTTAGATTACATTTACGTCGACATTTAATTCTCGAGCAATACTCTTTAAACTTTGATTTAGTTCCAAAAGGACGATTATTTACACTTTTATTTGAAAGTTACTCAATCGAGACATCATGTTATTGTAATTATAAGTCGTTATTCGAACAACACAAGAAGACGATTAATTATGTTATGATGCTATTTCATGTTTTACTTAACAAAATTATAAGCTTACCCTCAATCTTCTTCATAATGTATTTTTTTTTACATTCTATTTTAAAGTCACGGCCGACATGAATACTGTGATGTTCGTACGATCTTCTAGCTGGGCTCTTTTTGAAAAGCATACACAACAATTTCCGAGACATCTCAATCACATGTGATGTCGAATCTGTAAAAAAAACAACAGTTTAAAAATCTTCTAAACGATTTAAAAAAATAACACTTTCACTAACACTTTAAAGTACTTTTTTTTTTGAAGTGGTGGAAAGATGTGGAAAAGGTTTTTACTGTTTTGATATGGTGAAACTCTATTTTTTACCATAAAAGTATATTTATAACCCGATCTAACTCGGTACAATTTCAAAAGTACTAATTAGTAAAAAAAAACTTACAAGATTTTAATATTTTTCCCCTCTATTGATGCTGGTTCTAAGAATACATAATAGTAAATCGTACTAAAGATAATTTACATTAAAATTAAGTACATACCTTGTTCTTCAGATTCCATAATTGAAACTTTCCATAATCCACTTCAAACCCCTTTTAACACTTACTGCAAGTTTGAAAACAATACAACATATCGTAAAAGTAGACGTGCGTACTAAACTAAGGCTAGTTTCCGTCTACCCTACCGAGGCGAGTGGAGGGGAAGGGTCCGAGGTGGATTATTATACCTACGTTAGTTATCTAAGAATGAAACTGTGTTTTTACCTTTTCTAATTTCTGAACATAGATTTATTTAATTTATTATTTATTTATATTATTATATTTATATACGGATTTCACTATAAAATTGAATACGGAAGTTCTTTGAATCATTTCAATGCAGATTACCTTTCAAGATTTCCCGTTGAAACCCCTAAAGAGAGTTCCATCGACCACCCTTGTGCATTCACATACAGCAGATCAACATATTAGGAGTCTGTCCTAAAATAATAACTCAAGAAAAAAAAATGATCATGAATAGTTGCGTAGTAATTGTTACATGCAACCATACTTGCAAACTGGTAGATCGTTTCAAGAACTTGGTTTTAAGGACAATGAAATAACTCTTCAAGACGAATGTATATTGAAAGGAACATGAATTATGATGCCGCACTATCCGCAGAGATACCGCGCGCGTGCTAGATGAATGGAAATGCATTCCTAAAATGAAATTGTTCGCCCGGATAAGGTAAAATCATGTAGAGCATGCCGTTTACAACAGAAAAAACTACCAAAGGCACCCTTCAATCACTGGGAAGAACCAACAGAGCAATGGCAAAGATTACATATTTATTTCGCCGGCCCTATTTCAGAACTCATCATAGACTTACTTTCTAGTTGATTCATTTACAAAGTGGGTGACCTCAGTCATACCAACTATGAACACTACAAGTGCTTGGTGCATACAGAAGCTAAATGAAATATTCTGTACTTTTGGAATACCTATTATTTTGGTGTCAGAGTGTCAGATAATAGAGGACAGTTTACTGCGCAGGAATTAGAGAGTTTTCTAAAAGAAATTAGAGTTACGCATCGGTCTTCCACCCCTTACCACCCCACCACCAATGGACAGGCAGAACGCTTTGTTCATACTTTAAAGATAGCTTTACACGCAATGAAGGGGGAGAGTGACTGTTTAAGGCGGTACCCTGACAAAAAATCAGCATGAGATATATGATCATTCCTATTGGCCTAGCGGCACTGGTGGCTCATGAATTACAGTAGTGAATACGCCCAAATTTTAGAATAAAATCTTTATTAAATCGAATTTTAGTCTTTTGAAAAAATATTGACGACGAAAATGTTCGTTATTAAATTATCTATCCATTAGTGTTAGTACAAAAACTAATTAACGAACACATTACGAGGAGATGCATGCTATGAATAATTATTTCTAATTTTTATGGTTTAATTGGAAGGAGTTTAGTGAAACAAATACCTCTTTAAAAAAAAAGTATACGAACATTTTAGAATCAATAATATGTAGAAATTTAATGTATTTTTATTAATTGATATTTCTTTTTAAATAACGAGTAGATAGAGCAGCTCCTAAAAACAGCACAAAAGCGGCTAGCGCGGCGTTTTGCTCGGGATACCGCCTTAAATGAGAAATTGATAACCATCAAAAATACGAAACGAATGTCGAAACGGACCTTCACCCTATCATTTAAAGTTTGGAAGAGAAGTGAGAACCCATTTACATGTAATGTTCTCAGATGACTCATGTAAACCCTGTTCAAGGCAACCTGAAACCTCAACTAAATGTTTACATTGAGAATATTTACAATTAGAAACAGAATGCAAGCCAGAAACTACTCAAATCCACATAAGAAATTGAAATTTGGCAGAATTATTTGACGGATCGGTCTCTTCCACTACTAAGTACAAACTGATGACGATAGGGGATGGAGGTGACATTAAAAAATTTTATGTCATTGTATGTCATTTAAAATTTCATAAAGAGTGCTATCCGGCCTTTGTTCATATTTCTTTCAAAATTATGAATAAAAATAGTCTCAAGTTCTCTTACATAATTATGAAACGCATCTGTTGGCACTTTTAACTTTCCGTAAAAAGACGACGTTTTGTTGAATGCTTTAAAATGGATAAACAATCTATTCGTAGATTCATTTAAATCGGTGTGGTGTTCACTAATTAGGGGTTGGGGTTTATAATAATACACTCAAATTATCAGTAAGCACAGAGCTCCACATGGATACGTCCTGTCACCGATGTGGGTGACAACTTAATAATTAATAAGTAGGTAGACGCAGGCACGTATTGCTCTGTCGTTTATTATAGGATACCACATCTCTTCCTTTTTATAATAATAATTATTTTGCAAGTGTAATTACATTAAAGATATTTATTGAGACAAGACAAAAGATATTTATTTCAACTGGGCCACCAAGCGGCACTTTTGAATGTCACAATTTAAATTTACATGGAATAAAAGTTGATTCTACCGTGCATTCGGCAAGTAGCTTGTTATGGAGAAGAATGCACAAGAAACTCCATACTTACTCTTTTAAAAAATTGATTCTACCGTGCATTCGGAAAGTAGCTTGTTATGGAGAAGAATGCACAAGAAACTCCATACTTACTCTTTTAAAAAGAATGATTTTTACAATATTTAGGTACATGAGTACATACATTAATAAATTCACATATGTGAGGACAATGCACCCAGAATAGCACTACACACTATACTACGTAAAGTATTAAAAGTACTCACACATTATTTTGCATGTAGACAATAATTAAGTTTTAAGTAGGTCTAATAACCTACTTTTGATTATAGAAATACTCAGCATTTAGTATTTGCATTAAATACTAACATATTATATAATATGTTTTAATCAATAATAAAATAAAAAATAAATAAAAAAGCCTATATTTCTTACAGAATTGAGGTTTACAAGATAGTGGTATTAGTAGTTATTAAAAGTGTAATTATTTCTTTATTTAGTGTTAGTATTATTTTCTTTGATTTTATAACAAGATTAATAGTTATATATATATATATATATTTTTTTTTTTTTTTTTTATTCTGCAAGAACCCCTCTACAGGTAAAGGCCTCCTCCAAAGTGAGCCAGTCTTCTCTGGATTTTGCTGAAATCATCCAGTTTGGACCCGCTGTGCATTTTATTTCGTCCTCCCATCTATTATGGGGTCTTCCTTTCCTTCTTTTGCCTATTGGCCCTTTCCACGCAGTCACACTTTTTGTCCATCGCTGGTCTTGGAGGTGAGCTACGTGCCCAGCCCACCTCCATTTTAGTGCAAGAGCTTGTGTCAGACCGTCTGTTGCTTTTGTGATATTTCTTATTTTTGTATGTCGTATTTTTTGTATTTTTTTAATATTGAGCATACTGCGCTCTATTCCGCGTTGGCACGTCGTAATTTTATTTTTTATATTTTTATTGAACTTCCAGGTCTGGCATGCGTAGGTCAAGCATGGGATAAGGCAAGAATTCATAACCTTGGTCTTCAGGTTGATTGGCATGTTGCTCTTAAATATTTCCTTTAAGCTCCAGTATTTATTCCATGTTAACTGTGCCCTGCGTTCAACCTCCTGGTAGTTGCTTGATCTGTCGAAGCTAATTTGTTTGCCGAGGTACATGTATTGTTCGGTATAGTGAAGTGGCTCGTCGTCGGCATATATTTGTATCTTGGTGCTGTTGGTCATTAACATAGTTTTGGAGAGGTTCATTTCGAGGCCAGCAAGTTTGCTAGCGTTATTTAATGTCTCTACCATGTACTGTAATTCTGTTCCTTTTTCTGATATTAGCACCAAATCGTCGGCGAAACGTAGGTGGTTTAGATACCTATTTTTTACTTGTATGCCACGTTCTTTCCAATCAAGCTTGTTTATTATAGACTCTAATGTGGCTATAAATAATATAGGTGATAGTGGGTCCCCCTGTCTTACTCCTCTCTTAACAGGGAACCAAGAGCCCGTTGTTTCTAGTTGAACTCTACTTTTGCTGTTTTTATATATGCTTTTGATAACTTGTATATATTCTTTTTCCACATTCTGTGTTTTTAGAGTTTCCCAGATGTAGTTATGAGATACTGAATCGAATGCTTTTTTATAATCGATGTATGCCAGGTATAGCGGTCTGTTTTTCTCCTGGTACTTTTCGATAAGAAGCTCAAGTGTGTGAATATGATCGATCGTAGAGAAGCCCTTTCTAAATCCTGCCTGTTCTATGGGTTGACTCTTTTCTAATGTAGCGCTCATATGTTTATTGAGGATTGTGGAAAATAACTTGTATGTACTCGGCAGTAGACTTATTGGTCTGTAGTTACCTATATCGTTTGGGTCTCCCTTTTTGTATAATAATATGATTTTTGATTCAGACCACTGGGCGGGCGTCTCTCCAGTTTCAAGCACGAAATTGAATAGATTTGTAAAGGGTACAGCAAGTATTGGGGCGGCTATTTTTAATGTTTCATTTGCTATGTTGTCTGGGCCTGGGCTTTTATCTGTTTTTAGTTTTTTAAATGCCTCTATGACTTCGTTTTCTGTAATCCGAGGTTTATCTAAAATTTTAATCAATCTGTTTTAATCAATACAGTGTTTTATTTAAAGTCTTCACAATTTCGACCTTGTATAAAATATTTAGATTTTACATTAGTAGTCCTTATGGATTTAAACATATTTCATATTTAAATACTCTGGACTCATGATTAAACTAGGTCTTTGTTTTTATTTGGCCAAAGAACCAGTTTAAGAGTTCGTTTCTCTTTTTTTTTCTTTTTTGTACAAAGACTAATATCGTCTCGTTATATTTTTTTTTCTCTGACAGTACACTGTCTATCTTTAGTTTCCACATGAGTGAAATTAATTGTTTTTGTTTGTCGAACTGAACCAGTACAGTCACTAAAGTAACAGAACTGGTGTCAGCGACTACTTGGGTGCAATACAAACTTTTGTGTCATTGTAGCCAAGGGTAGGCAATATAGAGACACAATATTTTAGTTTCAAAACTATAGATCGATTTTATAGTTGTGAAATTAAGGATCCACTTGCCAACAAAATTGATCCAGAAAACTGGATTACTTTTATACTTTCCAAGTACTTGAGCGTTTGTGTTTAACCGTCGATTTCACCAACCGGTTAAATTATTATAAACGCATCACAATTAAACGTCAGTCAAGTGATGCAAATTTTGGATTCGATCAATCGCAGTAGCAGACGCGTGCGTTTGACAATTCCCTTTTTTCTTTCATCGTTTTTATTACATTTGTTGTTTATAAGTTTTAGCACTCCTTCGCCAAGCAATATATACATATAATATGCATGAACAAAAGCATTTTTGATTTTTACTTTATAGAAAAATATTGCAGTCTGGAATTTAGGAGTGATAATCATGTGTGGTTTTCTTAGCAACTCTACCTTAGTATTATATATTATCTAAGGCTATATGCATGTCCAAATTATAAGAATATCATTATCAGGCTTTAAAACTTGGGGAAACCCTAGATTATGGTTTTACTTACGGGTTCCATGTCTTTAGCTCGTATTGTGTTTTTACCTTTGATTCCAGGAATTGGCTTAACTATGAGGTTGTCAAATTGTTTTGAAAATAGAGATCTCTAGATTTAATTTTGCGAAATTGAACATTTGTTTATTTTCAGTGGCATTCAGACCAAGTGTTTGTTTTAGTACATTAACGAAAATGGTAGCTTTCATCCACAAGATTCGTTGACCAAATTGATTGAATTGTTTTGAAAATAGAAATCTCTAGATAAACCTTTTCGAATTTGGAAATTGGTTATTATTTTTTTTTGTGGAATTCAGACCAAAACCTTTTGTAGTAGGTACATTAGGGTCAATGGCAGCTTTTACCCAAATTATTAGTTTTTACCACTAATCATTTAGAGCCAGTTTTACTGTCTTAACTGTTCATCCAATAAGCTTTGCACATGCAAATTTGTAATCAATTGTTGCATCGTCATTGACTTGAAAAATATAGTCTAGAAAAGTGGACCTTTTAAGCTTCTCATTTAAGCTTTTATTTTATTTTTTTAGCTTTTTGTAACTTGTCATTTGACTAGAGGTTGAGTCTCTAAAGTGGACATTTTTAGTTTTTTATTTAAGCTTTTATTATCTTGTCATTTGACAGGATTTTGAGTTAAAAAAATGGACCTTTTTAGCTTCTTTTTTGAGATTTTGTATCTTGTCTTTGACAAAAGATTGCACTTTTTCTTTTATTGGCCTTTGTTTTGTAATGTTTTTGGAAATAACATTAGAAAACTCCTTTTATTCTGTTCTCATTCATTGTACTAGGAATTGGTAACTGAGCATTATCTTTGTAACTCAGGAGCAGTTTACTGCATTACGTTTTAAGTGCCAAAATGCTCATCTCTACATTGGCATAAATACGGCAGAAACCGTTAGTTACCACGTTTGTGATTGTATTGCCATATCGACAAAAGAGTTTATACCTCTTGTTCATGTATCAATTTTAATAAGGCAAGTACTTGTTGCATTTTGGCTCTGACAACGTTATGCTGACTCTAGTGTTTGCTTTTGCTACTTACATTTAAATTGACCGTGCATGTTACTTAGCTGCATTCAAATTAACTTCTTGCAATAATTATAACATTTTTAAAATAATCAAAATGCTAATTATAAAATTAAAAATTGAGTTTATATTTAAACTGATTAAGCTCTATTCATAACAAGAGTTCAGTGTGGCTCTGTTTACGTTGGAATGTTTAAATAAGCAAACTCTAGCTAGCAAGCCGCACAAAAGTCCCTCAAGTACCTGTTAAGTGCCAGACTGCCAGTTAACTCGAGTCCCAGTCTATCACCTTAGGAAACGGTTCTTTATTTTTTTCTTATTTGATTATATAGTCAGTACAAAATGCATTCGATTTGATTCTTATTTAGCCTTAACAAATTTCATGATACTTTTTTAATTTTAACAACAAGTTTATACCTAATTTGGCATCACATTGCTTCGAATTTATCGAAGTGGAACTTTTTCATTTTTATCATTCAATAAAATAACTGAATGAATGAATTTACGATTCATCGCTGAAACATCTTGTTTTGACCCAATAATTCGTTTCGATTAATTGGCATCAATTAACGGTTCACCGTTCAAATATTTTGTTTTAGATCCAATAATATCTTTCGATATGATTGACATCTTTTTTTATTTATTTTTTTTTATTTTTTTTTCCACTTAAGATCCAATAATATCTTTCGATATGATTGACATCATTTTTTTTTTTTTTTTTTTTCTCACTTTAGATTCAATAATATCTTTCGATATGATTGACATCATTTATTTTGGCCTTTCACTTTAGATCCAATAATATCTTTCGATATGATTGACATCATTTATTTCGACCTTTCACTTAAGATCCAATAATATCTTTCGATATGATTGACATCTTTTTTTTTTTTCTCTCACTTTAGATTCAATAATATCTTTCGATATGATTGACATAATTTTTTTTTTTTTTTTTTTTTTTTTTCTCACTTTAGATTCAATAATATCTTTCGATATGATTGACATCATTTATTTTGGCCTTTCACTTTAGATCCAATAATATCTTTCGATATGATTGACATCATTTATTTCAACCTTTCACTTTAGATCCAATAATATCTTTCGATATGATTGACATCATTTATTTCGACCTTTCACTTTAGATTCAATAATATCTTTCGATATGATTGACATCATTTATTTTGGCCTTTCACTTTAGATCCAATAATATCTTTCGATATGATTGACATCATTTATTTCGACCTTTCACTTTAGATTCAATAATATCTTTCGATATGATTGACATCATTTATTTTGGCCTTTCACTTTAGATCCAATAATATCTTTCGATATGATTGACATCATTTATTTCGACCTTTCACTTTAGATCCCATAATATCTTTCGATATGATTGACATCATTTTTTTTTTTTTTTTTTTTTTTTCTCTCTCTCTCCAATATGATTGGCAATTGATGTGTCGTTATCGTTTTTTAAACAACGTAACGACACCGTTGATCATTGGTCAACCTTTGACAAAACTATCTATTTTGGCAACTATCTATTTCTAAATGTTTAATGTGTTACTCTACGGTTTAACTTAAACACGTTTACCAAACGATTTTTATAGTATTCGATGAACTTCCCTCAGTACATTACCAAGCTTAGGACTGGCTGGATTCCACGTCCTGCTATTAACATTGCATTTATGTGATTGCTAGTACATATCGAGATAGTAAATCGAAATTCGAAACAATTGTGTCGCAGGTTACAATCGCAACGTATGCGACAAAGTCAAGGTTCAAAACGAAGTTTTACATAATAATAATATCGTCCTAAGTTACTTAGGAATAAGCTTCACTATCGCATTGTCAAATTCAGCTTATCATCCACCCTAAAGAATATAGCTCTCTTACTCGCACGCATCAAAACGCTCTATCTGGCTTATTCTCTTCAACCAGCTACGTTGACAAATTCAAGTGGGTGTGTTATAGTTTGCGGGGATTTATAGCGTTGTGACACAGCTTTGGTTTCGTTTCATAAGTAACGAGTGATGTTTGAGAAATATATCGTTTTGAAAATTAGACAGTTTAGAAAATAGATAGTTTTGCTTTGCTTGAATAACTGTTGAACTTGAATAAGTGATTATTGTTTTGTGCGATGGATCGTTTTATAACTATATACGTTGGTAACGCTCCATCGCTTTATTAGCAAACGGATTTGGTCAACCGGATTAAACCGGGTTTGAGTTTTTTATTGCTGTCGAAATGTAGTTTTTATTTGAATTTCATAACCACATTTCGGTACACGGTTTTGTTTATTTACACAAGTCAAGTAATGATTTGTAGAGGGACGAGGTTTATATTGAATTAAAAGGCGTCTGTTCTGTACGACGTATATTTAGAGACTGCTCACTTAAACTGAACATGTGTAACAACTTAGTCTAGGTACTTAATGTTACACACTACATCACCCTCCTTAAAAGAGAAAAAAAAATAAAAATAATCAAATACTTTTTTTTATTTTTTTTACCTTATTCCTTAAATGGTTTTGTACGGTTTTTATGTACCGTTTCTACATTACTATTTTTAATTATCTTAACATTAGGTCCTGCTTCTTCAATTACAACATACGGTCCATTATACAATCTGTCCATTTTATTAGTATCTTCATTCCTTACTAAAATTAAATCATCTTTCTTATAACTAATAGGGTTTTTATTTCTATCATAAATTTCCTTTCTTTTCATCTTACTATCTATTAACCTTTTTCTAGCATCCTTATGTGCTAACTGTAGTCTATATTTTAATTCTAACGCATAATTTTCTGCATTATACAATGGCTCTAAATCATCTCTTAACCTAGTTGGAATATTACATGGCTGACCGAATACGAGTTCATACGGTGTGTAGTTAGTTGAAGTGTGTATTGTAGTATTAAAACAAAAACACCAAAAGGGAAGCCAATGGCTCCAAGTGTCTGAATTTTCGTCACATTGGATACGTAAAAAGTTACGTAAATTTTTATGTGTATTTTCTAATGCACCTATGCTTTGGTGGTTGTAAGCAGTGGAGTTTATTTTATCTATTTCTAATAACTTACAAACTTCCGTCATGGTAGAAGACATGAACTCCGTACCACGATCAGTTGCGATTACTCTCGGTACGCCATACCTTAAAATAAAATTACTTACTAAAGACCTCGCTACGACAGCTGATTCCTTTGTTGGTATGGGGTAAGCTTCCACATATTTTGAAAGCTCGCACTGAAGGGTTAATATGTATTGGTTACCTTCATCATCTCTGTCTAGAGGTCCCACAAGATCTAGAAAGATCTTTTCAAATGCTGAATTCGCCGTGGTTGTTATCACCATAGGCTCCTTGTAACTGGGTGAATGTTTCATCACCTGACACTTAGTACACTTACTTACGTAATTTCTGACGTCACTTTCTATTCCTGGCCAGTAGTACTTACTTTTAATGTTGTTCACCATTCGTCGAACGCCGGCGTGTCCGCTCGAAGGCAATAAATGATAATCATTTAGTATGACTGTTATTTCGTCTCTATCGAGAATTCTCCTTACATTTCGTAAAATATGAATACGAGGTGGTCCGGACCACTCATTTCTACTATCTATTTCTTCACATAATTCTTTAATAAACATATCGTTATTCTTTTTTTTAATTATACAAACTTCTTTTACATTTATTTTCTTACAAAACTCACTTAATATATTCACAAATACGTCTCGCGTGAGTTGTGACATATAATTAAGATTAATGTAAATAATTAATTGCTTTTCTATGTAAGCTAAACATTTCTCTTCTTTACTTATTAGTTTTTTCTCTCGAAGTCTATCTAACTCTTTACCTTCTATAAATTTTATTTCCACTGAGTCAATTGGCTTTTTTAATAGCTCCACGATTTTTGGTTGATCAGGCCTCAAATCGATGGGTTTACTAGAAAAATCCAGTGAACTTCCTTCCTCTTTTAATTCTTTTAATCTACTTTCCTCTTGTATTTTCTTACTCTGTGCTCGTGTTGTCACTAATATATTTTCATTAATTCGCTTCAAATCGTCCGAAGTTAAAGTTATTCTACTCAGTGCGTCTGCTATTACGTTATCTTTTCCTTTTATATAAACAATCTTATAGTCATATTCTTCTAGCTGTAACCTGAACTTCACTAATCTACTTGAGGGGTCTTTTATACTAAATAAATATATCAATGGCTTGTGGTCTGTCATGATTGTAAATTTTCTTCCAAATAAATATGGTCTAAAATACTTCACGCTCCATACTACTGATAATAACTCTTTTTGGATTGTTGGATAGTTTAGTTCTGCTTTGTTTAATGGTCTGCTCGCATATGCGATTGATCTTAAGTCTTTATTGCATAAAACTGATCCTATAGATATACCTGATGCATCTGTTTGAAGTATAAATTCGTTTTCTGTTGAAAAATCTGGGTACTGTAAAATAGGTGGAGTCGTAAGTGCTCCTTTCAAGATATCAAAAGAAGTTTCACAATTTTCTGTCCATTCAAATTTAATGTTTTTCCTACAAAGTTTATTTAATGGAATAGTAATATCTGCAAAATGTGGGATAAACTTACGATAATAATTACACATAGCAACGAATCGTCGTACATCGTCTGAATTTTGTGGTTTTGTATGATTTTGTATTGCCTTTACCTTCTCTGGATCTGGCAAAACACCTTTAGCAGTTACAATATGACCTAGGTATAATAGTTCCTTTTTACAAAAATTACATTTGTTTGGATTTATTTTTAGATTGACTTTCCTTAATCTTTCGAGTACTTTTATCAAATTTTGATTATGTATTTCTAGGTTTCTACCAATGATTATTAAATCATCCATATATGTTATGCATTTTTCAAAATTTAGTCCCGACATAGCAATTGACATGATACGCGAGAATGCACCTGGGCTTATTTTCAATCCCATCGGTAAACGCGTCATCTGATACTGCCCAGAGCTTGTAGTGAAAGCTGTTACGTTCCTGCTATTTAATTCAAGGTCAACTTGATAATAACTTTGTGATAAATCTAAATGGCTGAAATAAGTGCAACCGGAAAGAGAGTCTAGTATTTCTGTAATGTTTGGAAGTGGGAACTTATCATCTTGAATTTTCTCATTTATTTTTCTATAATCGACAACTAATCTCCATTTCTTATTATTATTGTCGCTTTTCTTTGGAACGAGTAGTATAGGACTGTTCCATTCACTATTAGTTGGTTCTATTATTTCATCATCCAACATCTGCTTAATTTGTTTATCAATTTCCGATTTCGTAGACTGTGGTAGTCTGTATGGTTTCGTATAGATGGGCGTAGCACCTAGCTTTAAGTTAATTGATTGGTTCATTATACTAGTAGTACTCAGCTTATCACCTTCTAATTGGAAAACGTCTGCGTACTTGGCACAAATCTGTTCAATTGTTTTTTGTTCGTCTGGATGTAAATAATTCAGATTTAAAGTAGATAAAAGTCTTTTTGCGCGCTTTGCATCCATTTCTGTGCTGCTATATTGACAAATAATGTAATCTGTCAATTTTTCTAATTCGGGTTTAAAATATGGTAAACTAATATCTTCTTCAGATGTGTTTAAAATTTTAATAGGAATCTTCCCATTACTTGGTTGTACTATACTTCCTGCCAAAAATATGTTTTCCGATAATTGTTTTGGAATAACTACGTAATCATTTTGTGAATTTGAATGAACTGTTACAAAGTGAATTGATTCACTTCTACGTGGTAAATACTGATTTCTATAAGATCTACTATTCTGATACATTTGTATTAAAAACTCTTTGTCATTACTTTGTAATTTTAAAACATTGTTTAATAAATCAATGTTTGCATTATACATTCTAAGAAAGTCTAGACCAATAATTCCATCCGCCTGACATGGCATGTTATTTAATACATGGAACTTAAATGTAAACATCGCCGATTCTCGGTAAGTTGAATATGACTGTGTTTGTGAGCTGAACAATTGCAATGTCAAGTTAGCGATTTCAGTGGAACTAATATTACCACCAATGCCTTTGATTATTGTATCAATACTTTGTAATGTTATATAATGTGGTATTTTATTTTTAGCTATGACTGATAATGTTGCCCCTGTATCTACCAAAAATGAACATAACTTATTACCTATTTTAAATTTAACGCAGTCTAGTCCCTGGCATGTTAAAATTTTATGCTCGAAAAAATGTATTTTGGCTACCCGACTCACGGTTTTCTGTCGCAATTTCTTGCTGCTGTTGGTTTGCTCGTTGGTCAGCAACATATGCAGCTTGTTGTTGGTTGTCTCGACCATAAAATTGTCGATTTTGACCTCTAAAATCTCGTCCACGTCCGTAACTTGCCTGTGATTGAAATTTTGGGGTATTATTTCCTCGTCCTCGATTGTAGTAATTATTACTTCGTCCTCTGTAGTTTGAAGTATTGGCACGTCCACGATAGGAATAATTATTATTACCTTGATTGTAGTTACTTCGATTGTAGAACCCACGGGCACGATTATTTTGCCATCTTCCTCTGCCCCTTGGCTTACCTCTTAAATGCATTACCGCTTGCTGGGCCGACTGGTCTGGCTCCTCATCCTGTGCTGCACGAATGGCGTCCTTCAGCTGTTGGTAATCGCGAGCCGCGATGATTGTACTGAGTCTTCTATTGCGAAGGCCATCTGAAAACCGTTTTATTGCATATTTTTCATTTATCGGTTGTAAAACGTCACTCGTTGCTTCGTTATCGTTAGATTGAGAAATAGTTAAATTTATAATAAGCTCTTCTAACTTATTACCAAACTCTGCTATACTCAAGTCATTCTGTGATAATTTATTCATTTGCATGAGTATAGAATTTGCTGACTTTTTTGTTAATAGAAATGATTTTATATCTGTTATTAAATTATTCATACTAGAATAATCTGTCTTTAATTTTAATTTCGCTAGTTTTGTTAGTCGAGTTTTAAGCACAAAAGTAATTAGTAGTTTCTTATCTACCGCTGAAGTTAAACAAGAATCATACATTTCCATACCTTGTATAATTTTTTCCGTGGTCTCCTCGTTACCATCCATCACAGGGATAAGTGAATTTGCCGTTTTTAAATCGAAACTTGCCATGTTGTCTGATGATTTAGACTCACTGTAACTTAATATTTTTATATAAGTTTCTTCTATAGATTTACACAGATTATCAATCAATAACCCTGAATATTCAGTAGTTAAGTGTTTTAGTTCTAATTCCTTAACACATATTTTATAAGAGTTATATATTTCTTTTGCTTTTCTTATTTTGCTTAGACCTAATTCTCGCAATCTTTTCTCTGGACCTAATTTCCTTAGGCTTACTCTGATATAATCTAACTTTGAGTATATATTGTTAAACTGTATTTCCATAAATCACTATCTTATTACTAAAATCATTTAAAATTAATCACTTAAAGTTCTTAAAATGTTCACATTTTCGTAGACAAAACGCAGTTATTTTAGGGTTATCTTAGCTCTTTTTTTTTTTTTTTTTTTTTTACCCTTTTCACACTAAATGCACTTTATTATTTATGCATTTTTCACTTTTGCACTTTTGCTTATTCACTCGCATTGGCATTGGCACTCTTTCACTCCGTTGAATAATCTTTCTAAACTTCCTCCTCAGCTGGGCGGCCTCGTCCTCGGACCGACATCCGTTCTTGCATTCGCTTGATAAAATCCGCCTGCATGCCGTTTTGTATCCCTGTACGTACCCACTCACTGTGGCATCTCCTGTATTGGGCGTATAGCACGTACAAGACAGCTCCAGCACAAACAGCAACCATCACCCCCAGTAGGATATTACTCGTTCTAAAGTGTGAAGAGACATCAGCACCTCCATTATTTTCACTGCCGTGTTGTGTAATGATGGTTTCCTTGTTTTCACATAAACACTTACTGCACTCTTTTCCCATTATTTTTAATTTAAAATGTGTGAACAAGCCGAGTATTTTTAACTGAACTGTTGTGTATTTTTCTTATAATGCAATGCAATGCACGGTGGCCGGTGGCCGACGCGACGCGGTCACACGGTTAAAAACGCTGACACCGTCACATTGTTTCGTCGCGACGTAATCCAACACCGTGCCTCTGGCAGGGTCGCCATGTAGAGGGACGAGGTTTATATTGAATCAAAAGGCGTCTGTTCTGTACGACGTATATTTAGAGACTGCTCACTTAAACTGAACATGTGTAACAACTTAGTCTAGGTACTTAATGTTACACACTACAGATTTCAATGATTTATGTAGCATATCCCTCAGCTTATCGCCGATGCGGATCGCTCATGAATAGGCAAATAATTATAAAAATAGCATTCTGCTAAATTTCACATTTCCATTACTTACTACCCTCATTATCTTTTATTTTTTCCAAAACACATGCAATAAAATAATACTTTTGTTGCTGACCAATTTCCGTAAGTGGGACATTATTTGATATAATCACTTTACTCACTGCGCTTTTACTCGTCGCCAATGTGGTGTTCACTAATTAGGGGTTGGGGTTTATAATAATACACTCAAATTATCAGTAAGCACAGAGCTCCACATGGATACGTCCTGTCACCGATGTGGGTGACAACTTAATAATTAATAAGTAGGTAGACGCAGGCACGTATTGCTCTGTCGTTTATTATAGGATACCACAATCGGGAATGTTCTGTAATTCAGCAACAAAGTCAGGACAGGTATGCTTCTTGCTACATTTAAAAAGTAAATAACCCGATATATATGTTAAGGCGTTATCAGTTGGCAAGTCGAAGCGATAATCAGTTTCACCACTTAAATTCAAAAGCGAAGGTATATTGTGGCGCGAGCTATCTGCATGTCTCTGTGGTCTCAAACATCCATCGTTTTGTTGCGACAGGTCGCCGCGCCGCGCAACTTGTGTTGGAAGTTTCGCAGGTAGGTATTTGCGCGACTGTCCGTCAAATATTATCACAATTTTATTCTAATAAAAATAGCTTTTTAAACGTTGTTAAAATAGTGTTTATGATAAGTATAACGTTTCTATGTAACAAAAATATGTAAATCTGTGTCTGAAAGGCAAGCTAATGCTTAATACCTACATAATAAAAATAATTTTTAAACGACGAAAAATAGTAATACTTACCTTTCGTCATTGACAGGTAAATGGAAAAGTGTTAGGTGTTTATCCCTTCTTTTACATGATTTGCACCCATCTACAGCACATAAGGCACCAGACGGCATCGTAGGTACGCGTACGAACGAATGGAACTATTAAAATTGAACAGAGTGCGTGCGCTCCGCTTGCGGAAACCGCACTGAATTTGGTCCGCTAGAGGCCCGAGACCGCTAGGTCGGGCGGTAGGTAATTATAGCGCGCAAGTACATGGAGTGACGGAGGCCTGACCACGCGCAGTAATAGGGTTCCGTAGTTGCACACTAATGCGGACTAAGAAGAGGGCTTTTTGTTGTTTCATTAACATTTAAACGATTTCGGCGGCTCACAGCGTCTTAAAATGGGCCCACATGGGACGATGGTAACTGAAGAAGGAGTTGTAAAATCCAACTACACAAGTAAAGTTACTAAAATTATGATCTATTTGGGTACCGCGTGTAGAGGCAAGCGTTTGTGATGAAAATTACGGACCGGCGGGCTTATTACGTAAGGAACAGCAAGTAGCAATAATTGTACAATTATTGCGCGATCAATTTAGTGACCTGGCTACTGAGGCCTTTAAGTCAAGTTTTTTTTTTTTGATAGTCACTTTTAACAGAAGCTATTTTATCTGTCCGATGATTTATAAAATGTACCGTTTGATGAATTAACCAGCTTATGAAAGAGCAACACTTCGTGGAGGCTGTTTTTTTTACAATAGTCAATTTGATTACTATTTAGCTCCAATATTCCGATAAATTAATATTCGCAGATGTAAAGTATTTGTGTAAAGTAAATATGGCAGTGAAAATTTGATATTTGCATTTTATTTACTTAAATGTCAATGTGTAAAATCAATTAAAATTTCTTCGAATTGTCGATTGTTTTAAGAAATCGAATCGATAACGCATTAGAACATCAATTTGTAGACTACATTATCTCGTATTTGAGCTAAAAAATATAAAAAAAAAATCAAATTGAATTTAGACATTGGCAGAATAGTCGACATCGGTTTTTGCCATATAAAAAATATATTATAGAAGATACTTATTTCGGACTTATCACATTCTCATGTGTTTGTAAGTATTTAGTAGTAAACATATAAGCTATCCTCCACTTTACCGTGATCACTTCTGTTTCAATGATTCAACAAATAGTCCAGTTGCGTAGACATTAGAGACTCAAAACAACACCAATTTGTCATTTACATTTACAATATTCACTAGGAATTTGTTATTTCAATATTTATTATTCTAATTTGCGGATAATTAAAGTAGCCACAAAATAACATACGAAAAAAGTCGCCAAAAACTCAAAAACTTTTGTACCTACTCAGCCATCAGCGAGCGATTAGCAATCGACCAACAACAAGGGAAAAAGTAATCGCAATTTGACAGCCACATTTGCTAGCCGATCGCTGTCCCTCTGCTGTCAAAAACCATACGTAATACGAAATTATCGCGATCAACTTGCGATACATGCAAATTTCAGTTAACAGATTTTTATTGTTAGCAGTGCTGTCGTAAAATTATTATGGTGTGGCTATAGCTCATATATAATGCGGATTCGCGATTGAAGAGCAATTATTTCACCAAAAATAAGCATTCCAATTTTTTGACGTAAAGCGATATTCGCGCGATGATTGTACAATCTCTGCGCAAATATTGTTAATTGCTGTTTCATACGTAATAAGCCTGCGGTACTGCCAAACGCCGCCGCCCACTCCAATGCGTTATTCGAGCGTAAACATTATTCGTTTAGAAATTATTCCTCGTAACGTTTCCTCCCGCCTTATCCTGAACAGGAACCTCCCGAAACAGCCGTGTCCGGTGAGGACCTGCGTCAGGCGGAAGGTGAGGACGCCGTGACGCCTCTCAAGCCACTCCTCAAAGAGGGGCCACAATTGTGGCGTGTCCAGCGCTGGATTGCGACAGTCGCCCTCTCCATGTCACCATGAGATCCTGCCGGAGCTCTGTCCGCCGAGCCGTGATTTGTTGCGGTAACGGGGTTTTGCCCCGGCATTTCGCCTCGCCGCCATTCCCAAATTCGCGCGAGGATTTTTGCCTCCAGATCCCATGGCGGCAATCCAGCAAGGAGGCTCGCCGCCTCACCGGTGACCGTGCGGTATCCCCGGACCAGCCGGATGGCCATGACCCTTTGCGACGCGTTCAACTGGCGTGCTGGTCGCCGCCTCAGAGAACGCGCCCATACTGGTGCCCCATAAAGGGCCATGGACCGCACGACCCCAGACCCGACCCAGGAACATTACTTATCGCTGTAATCGTGGTCTTAGTTTGTTGTCATATATTTTGTCTATGATTGTCATACGTATTTTTTTTCTTTCATTGTTTATAATTTAAATATTTATGTATCTATTTTATAGCTTATATAATTATCTATTTGTGTTTTTTATTAAGTATTATTGTATCTGTATGTTCTTTCTTGGTATTGTTACACCACTGACAACCCCATGTCATGTCCAGGCAATCACTATCCATTCCAGGTTGCCTGGAAGAGATCGCGGCAAGCGATAAGGTCGCCCATTGTATATGTTTAGTTTTAAGTTTCTTTTGTTCCTGTATTATTTGGTGTACAATAAAGTATAAATAAATAAATAGACCCCCGCGTAGAGCCTCCGGCAGGAGGCGTTTGGACCCCCTAGATTGGACAGGAGCCGCTTGAGAGCCGCCCCGGCCCTCTCCAGTCTGGGAGCCAAACATCGGAAATGCTCCACGAAATTCCACTGGCTGTCGAGGACGAGTCCCAGGTACTTCATCGTCGACCCGACGCCGATGTGAACCCCTCCTACCGTTATTTGGGAACCCGGTGGTGGCGCGTTCCGAGGTCCGTGAAAACACATGGCCTCGGACTTGTGCAGAGCCACCTCGAGTCCCAATTGCCGGATCCTCTCGACGACTGTCACAACTCCGCGTGTCGCGTTGTCAGCCGCCGCCTGGTGCGAACTCCCCTGCGCTAGGACCAGCGTGTCATCAGTGTAGCAAACTACGCTGACGCCACTAAGGAGATCGGCGCGCAGCACCCAGTCGTACCTGATGTCCCACAGGCCGATCCCTGATGGACACCGCACAACATCTCTCGCCGGTTCCACTCTCCCTGGTGACCGGGGTAGATGACGACCCTGTCCGTCATACAGGCCACGACCACGCGACAGAGGTAGGGTGGTATCCGGTGATACCGGAGTGCCTCCCTGATGCAGCTCCATGGCAGGGTGTTGAAGGCATTGGCAATGTCTAGAGACACCGCCAAGACGACCCCACCCCGGGCCACTGCGTCACCCGTCGTGAGAGGGGCTCGCACGCGCATGATGGCGTCCACCATAGAGCGCCCTCTGCGGAAACCAAACTGGCTCTCTGCCAGATCCGGCCCCACCCGCACCAGCCGCCCGACAAGGCGGTCTGCAATGACTCTTTCAAAGAGCTTGCCTACCTCATCGAGCAGCACAATGGGCCGGTAAGCGGATGGAGATTCATCAGGGCGTGCCGGCTTCTTAATGAGGACCAGTTTCCCCGTCTTCCAATGAAGTAGGTACTGGCCCCTCTCCAAACATGCGCTAAAGAGCCCCCTTAGTCGAGGCCCGAGAGTCTCTAAGGCCAGGACTCAGGCATTTACAGGTTAGGCTGTCTAGTCCTGGGGCGGTATATTTGGCATTCAGCCTGCGTACCGCCACTCTCAGCTCTACCTCGGTCGTTAGTATGTTCCCCTCGTGAGGGGAACAAAGTGCTCACCACGCCCTCTACGAGCTGCGGCCGGAGACTCTGTGTCAGCGGGGGAGCCCATGGGCGTTGCTTGATTCAGGTTCGGCTGTTACCATCGTTGGTAAAGACTATCATAAACTCCTAACTAAGGACCTAGGGCTAACACTGCAGCCTAGGGACCACTCAAAAAACATTTGTTGCCGCTGGGGGACAAGTGCTTCATCCTATAGGTACCATTAACATACCAATAACTTTCGAAAGAAAGTTACACACTATAAAGGCACATGCGGTGCCATCAATAGACACTCCTATCCTGCTGGGAATGGATTTCTAGAACACCTTTCATATATTCCCAAAGAATATAAAATCAATATTCCTCGTAAACAGAAATGACACCAGTGCAAACATTAAACCAAATATATATTTGCACTCATTTGCCCAGCTCACCGAGGAACAAAAAGTAACAGCAGAGAAAAGCACTAACTTAATAACACATAGTATAGACACAGGTGCTGCACCCCCTATACGGCAACTTTACTACAGGATGTCTCCAGAGAAACAGTGTGTTCTCGGTAAGGAACTGGACGAAATGCTTGGCCTGGATGTGGTCGAACCACGTGAAAGTCCATGGTCTTCCCCAGTCCTGAACACCGAAAAAGGATAGCAAATTGCGGTTTTGTTTGGATAGTAGGCAACTAAACGCTATTACAAAAAAAAAAGATGCTTACAATTTGCCATACATATCGGAAATACTAGACAACCTGAGGGATGCAAAATACCTAACTAGCATTGACCTATACAAAAGCTTCTGGCAGTTACCACTAAATGAAACTGAGAAAAACAAAACAGCGTTCTACATACCTGGCCGGGGAACATACAGATTTAAAACTACACCGTTCGGACTAACAAATGCGCCTGCTACGCAACAACGAATGGTAGATAAAATGTTTTACGCACCAGAGTTTTAGAATAGGGTCTTTGCTTTCTTGGATAACATAGTGCTGGTGTCATCAGATTTTGAGAACCATATAGCCTTGTTTACTAAAGTATACAATAAACTGTCTAACGCTAACTTAACAAAAACATGGAGAAGTGCCAATTTTTCCGTGATGAATTGAAATATCTAGGCTACATAGTTAACTCTAGGGGACAACATCCAGACCCAGAAAACGTAGAAGCGATACAGAACTTCCCAATACCCACCAATCCTAAAGAAGTAAAAAGATTCTTAGGAACGGCATCATGGTATAGACGTTTCAACCAAACTTCAGTACTCTAGCAGCACCACTAAATAGACTCACAAGCTCAAGTAAGAAGGCACCTCAGCTCAGTAATGTCAAGAGTCCTTTACTAAACTAAAGGATATACTAATATCGGCCCCAGTACTATCGTGTCCAGACTACACCATCCCATTCGAAGTACACACAGATGCCAGTAACTATGGTATCGGCGGTTTGCTAACACAAATTAGGGACGGCGTTGAACATCCCATAGCATACATAAGTAAATCCTTGTCTAAGCAAGAACAAAACTATAGCTTCACAGAAAGGGAAGCACTAGCTGTACTTGTGGCACTGGAACATTGGCGCTGTTACCTAGAAAACGGCATTAAGTTCACAGTGTTCACAGATCATTCCGCACTAAAGTGGTTTCTCAAACTACAAAACCCTTCCGGACGATTGGCGCGCTGGGGAATAAGCTTGTTGGCCTTTAACTTTGACATACAACATAGACGTGGTACAGATAACACCTTACCAGAAGCATTGTCACGGGCTTGTCCGATCGCAGCTCTCACACAAGGAAACACTACACACTCAAACCCTCCTAAACAGACAGACGACACTTGGTACCAAAATGTATATATTGGTTGCCAACGAAACCCTTCAGCATTCCCAAACTACACAATAAAAAATAACAAATTGTACCGTTACAAAAAAAGTTAATTCCCAATACTATGTGAGTTCAATTGGAAGGAAGTCATTCAGAAAGAAGATTGGCAACAAATAATCACTAATAACCACCACTAACACTACGCTACTACTGGCCAGGGATGCATGGTGACGTGGTGAGGTTTGTAACGGCATGTGACACTTGTATCGCTCACAAACAAGCAAATCACGCTCCCTTTGGACTAATGGGGAAGCCTAAAGAGTGTTTACGTCCCTTCCAAATGCTGAGTATAGACATAGTGGGACCACTGCCGTTCTCTAGACGTCAAAACTCATATCTATTTGTTGCTACTTGTTGTTTCTCTAAATAATGCCTACTATTTCCCATAAGGAACGCTAATGCCACTACTATAGTACGACTGTTAGAAGACAATATAATCTTGGTCCATGGCATACCACAAGTTGTAATTTTGGATACCGGAACACAGTTTACATCTAATGAAATGAAAAACCTCTTTAAAAATACAATATTCCTAATGTACACTACACACCAAGATATACACCACAAGTGAATACAGTGGAACGCTACAATATAACTATAATCACGGCGTTATCCACATTCATCAATGATGACCAGCGCTCCTGGGACTTACACATCCCAAAGGTTCAGTTTGTACTAAACAGCTCAACCAGTGAGGTCACAAGCTACACACTAGCGTTTCTGGTCTATGGTAGGGAGTTGATTGCTGACGGTTTACACCATCAGGACACTGATATAAAGGAAATAATATACCAACCAAGGGACTACTATGCAGAGAACTTGGGTGGTCGAGTATGCTTGAAGCTCAAGCATATTCGACAAGGTACAATCAGCTTTACTGAAAGCATTCTCTAGGAACACTAGTAAGTAAGTAGGTTCTAGTGTTACTAGTTTAGTTGTGAGAAGGACGTAGAATTCAATGTGGGAGATGTAGTTTGGAAACGTACGTATTACCAGAGCTATAAGGACAAAAATTTCAGCAAAAACCTGGCACCTAAGTTTGTAAAATGTAGGGTATCAAAGAAACTGTCTCCACTGGTGTATGACTTGGTAGATACACAAGGAATACCACTGGGTACTTGGCATATCAAGGATCTAAAGTGGAAGAATTCGTAGTAGTCCCGTAGGCATAGCTAGCTAGCGTTTGACTCACACTGGGTCAAACGATGCCAAGGGACTACTACCACCACATTTCGTGAGAGGTCAATCACCAACAGGGGTTTATCTATTTAACTTTGGCTGCAGGGGTCCTAAGCACCTTTGGTACCTAACTACTAGTCAGTTGGTGATCACACTAATCTCATCCACTAGCTAGAGTAACTAAAGTTCTTGCCTACAGAGTTGTGTGAGTTCGCTTGTGAGGGGTTTCTCAATTGAAAATAGTCTAAACAAAAATTAGGAAATAGTCAAATCAAAATTTAAACTATTCGTTAGAACGGCGTTGCCATAGAGAATGCTGGGGACCCCAAAGGGGTGTTTAATTTTTGATGGCATAGTAGGTCTCTTTGGTAACTACCCTTAGATGTTGTGTTCAAAAAGAACATCATAAAGACGGCTCCTACAAAAAAGGTGACCGCAACCAGACTGTACAAGTGCGTTCAAGTATAACTAACTACTAAGCAATAGTTAATCTACTACATAAAAATGGCGTTGCCATGGAGAATACTGAAGACCCTACAAGGGCGTTACTTATTATTGGCAGAGTAGCTCTCTATGGTAACTACCCTTAACTTTTGTAAAACTTGTCATGTTCAAAAAAAAACAACGAACATCATAAAGACGGCGCCTACAAGAGAAGTGACCGCAACCAGATTGACAAACAGTCAAAACACTAATACAACATGATACACCAGACGACGATGCCGCTAACTTAGATACAATACAACAACCTACCACCACTAACCTAATCATTCCCCTCTAACACGAACCCACTACTAAACTTAACCAAACCCCACAAACATACTAACCCACTAAATTACCACCGCTAAACACACATAACAAATCCGACTAACCCACTAAACTACCACCGCTAAACTTACCATACCTACTCCCACCAACCCACTAAACTACCACCACTAAACTAACCAAACCTACTCTCACTAACACACTAACAATTACACACGAGACTACACTGACCCCAAGGGCAAACATATCAATAGAGGTACATTTACACTCCTAATTGTGCACGACTGCGGACAGAGTCACCAGAACTAACATGAGACACTTTCATGTCGGGTAGGAATCCAGCCAAAGGTGTAACTGGCTTACTTCTGACCTAGATAGAGAAAAGTATAGTAAGTTCTAGCGGATTTTATACAGGTAAAATCCTCTCTCTGCAGCCAGGGTACTCTAGCGTTGTGAGGATCATAACTGAAAATAGTCGAATGATACTAAATATCTTCTATATCTGTGCCGGACGACCAATATCCATTCCATACATACATACATACATAAACTCACGCCTTTTTCCCATGGGGGTAGGCAGAAACTACAGAATTCATATTTATCCATTCCATCACCTATTTAATATCAATTTTAGCGCTGTCATGTTGGACGCATGGCTAAGAGTCGTCCGGGACACAGGAATTTGCAATAAGTATGTGATGTGTTGTTTTATTGTAAGTGATCACGTTTACTTATGTTAATAAATGCTAGCGTGTTCATACTTAACCTAATTTTGCATCTGTCAATGTGCTTGCTAGGTTTGCAAGTTTCTTACCTGTAAACCGCTGCGATGTACTGAGCTTTCACCTACAATGTTTCCCACACCGTTCCTTGGCATGAAAAAAGGGAAGAAGCTGGTACATCGCATACGGCTTGCTGCTAATTGCACCGCATCTAACATGCGCAACCTATGGTGCTTTCAGGGCTCTTCGTACGGGCTGAGGGCTTGAGCCTTTGCCTACTGCTGCTACGCTGCTATCTACCTGCACGCTGCCTACGCACGCTGCCCGGGTCTTGCCCTGCCTACCTGCGGCCTACCGTCACGCGAGCCGGTGCCTGCGCAGCCTACCCTGCGCACCCCTAGCTGCTACAGTTCCTGCGACCTATCGCCGAGCCTGTGCTGACAGGTCCCCGCGTCTGCCACGAGCTGCCAAGGGACGGTACCCTACTTATCTTTTGACCGCGTGCGGTTATCCGTGCAGAACTTAGTGACGTTTTATACCCACGATCTAGCTGTAGGATCTTCATTATATGTATTAACTTGTCCAGCTGTTTTCTTTACAACTTCCTACTACCTTGTTAGCGGCCTGCGCAGCTTACCTAGCGCAGGACCTAGCCGTTACAGTGTAATAACACGTAAGTAGACTAAAAGATGTGGAATTAATACCACAATGTAAACACGCGCTTTGTTTTCGGTCGGAGTCATTCGGTACTTGTTCCTTTCGTTCACACACACACGCAGCGATACTAAACCTTCTCCCGCTTACTCATTCAGTACACTCACGTTCGCATCTCACATGTTGACAATCTATACAATGTTATGAAATGGGGGGCCTGGAGATCTATAATACAGGCCTCGGCTTAGTGTAGACTCCAGATCTCCCACAAATTACAAACTTGTAAAAATTATAATGTCAGCTATATAATGTATGTACTTGATGTAATTGGTGGACATAAAATAAACATTTTTTTTTTATTCGTCAGCAAGTGTTTCGTGCTGTGAGTGAATCTCAGTACACTAGCCGTTGGACCTCCCTAGAGCGCCCTCCCTAAACCAATGTATATACCTTTTATACATAAAAATTATGTGTAACTTGACAATCGGTTCACTCTATCAAAAGTTAGATGAATGTAAAGTGTTCAAGAAGTAAAATTATCACAACAAACGCAATTCAGATACTCGGGACAGTTGAACTCGATATTCGATAGATGGCGTTGTGCATTTGATGCCATTTTCTGAATGGCGGTGTTAAGATTCTCCGCGGAAAAATAATGACCCTAGAAAAAAAATTGGTAGGTAGGTAAGTAGGGTAGGGTAGGCAGTCAGTTAATGGGAGCGAAACCGCGGGTACTGCTAGTAACTTAACAAATTTAAAATATTTAACAATGCAAATTCAATGATGTGCAGCAACTTTATTCTTGCACATTAACGATCTGCTAAAATGTAATTTGTACATGGCATACAGAGTTGTATTACATACTTAAATGTTATAAACAAAAATCAGTACAAAAAAAAAATTGGTAGGACACCCTTTCCTAAACTAGGCAGGAAACCTGTCTGTATCTTAGGAAAGAGTCCATACATAATGAGTCTTATTGCGGTTATCTAATCGGTCTATCAAATTTTATATTAATTGATGAGCCTGTGTTGCCTAGTTTAACTAGCAACATAGATTTAAACTAGTCCGTAAGACAACAGAAGTTACCCCTGAAAATAATCAGTTTTTTTATTTTTTTAAATAAAACGTTGTCCCACACTAGCAATTTCTTCCTGTATCGTGGGTGCGTTTACAAACATATAAACTCACATACACAACACCCAGAGCCGGAACAACTATCTGTAGGTCATACAAATATTTGTTCCGTGCGGGAATCGAACCCGCGACACGCAGCGCAGCAGTCAATCGCTCAACCACTGCGCCAACCGTGCGCCCGCCAAGTTATTATTAGAACATAGTAAAAAGGTATCTTCTGGCAATCCATTTAGTACAAAGCTGAGAGGAGATCAATACTCTTTAAAATTATTAAATCAGAACATTCAGGGTTGCTCTTCCAAATTATTATTTTTAGAAAAACCCAAGTTTGATATTATTTGTCTAACTGTTAAAGGATCATGAAGTAAAGTCCGTTAATTATGAAAATTATTGTGTAGTTAGCCATTTCAGCAGACAACAAATGATACATGGCGGATCACTAATACTTATTAAAAACTCTATTAAATCTAAAGAAAGAAAAGACATTGTTAGACTGTCGGTTGATCACACAATTGAATTGTCTTGTGTTGAGCTTGATAAGCATGTTGTAGTGTGCGTCTACAGACCTCCAAGTTACCAGAAGCTATCTGTGTTTGACTCTGTAATGGAAGATGTGTTAAAAAAAGTTAGTACTAGTAGCAAATCAATTGTCATATGTGGCGATTTTAACATTACCTTATTAGAGAATAACACTAACAGTATCAGGTTGTTGGGTCTTTTTAAATCATTTAATCTGGAAAATGTTTTTATGGAACCAACCAGAGTGATAGCTTCTTCTGCGACTTGTATAGATAACGTTTTTTGTAATTGTGATTACTTTGATAAAGAAATTGTAAATAAGTTAGCATCTGATCACAGTGGACAAACAATAACGTTTAGTACATATTTACCGTTACAAAAAATACAAATAAAATTTAGACCAATTACTTGTAAAAATTTAATAATACCGTGAATAATAAGTTATGTGTTCAAAACTTTAATAATATAGATGACCCGAATGAGTTCTATGCCGAATTTTCTAAAGTACATGCAATTTAATGAGATTTTTCCACTGAAAGCAAAAAGTATTTACACCAAGTTCGTATTTAGCGATCGAGCGACTCCAGGCATTCGTAAAAGCAGGGAAAAGCTATATGAACTTTATGGCCTAAAGCAACATATGTATAATGAAAGCTTTGATAAATATGTTGCGAATTATTCAAAAACTTTTAAAATTACTTGCAAAATAGCTAAAGCTCTGTATATAAGCAATAAAATAAAAACTACCTGGGAAATAATAAATAATGAAACAGGTAGAAAAAAACAGCGTAATACTAAAATTAATTTAGAGACTGCACATGGTCCCATACAATCAGATGTAAAGGTTGCTCAGGAATTAGAAAACTTTCTTGTTAATATTCCTTTTAAAACTACAGCAGCTTTAAACTCCTCACCCGTGCTCTCTGCTGACTTACTTAGAAAGAATGTAAATGCGTGCCCTTCAGAGTTTAAGTTTCAACATACAAACCCCTAGGCTATTTTAAAAGCTTTTAAAGATCAAAAAATTTAATCAACAGAAGACCTTTGGGGATTATCTGTAAAAGTATGTAAATCAATCATTGAAACTATTGCACCCTATTTAGCATTCATTTTTAACACGAGTGTCGATCAAGGAGTTTTTCCGGACCTCATGAAACACAGTAAAGTAGTTCCTTTGTTTAAATCCGGGGATAGCAAAGAAGACAATAATTATAGGCCAGTTTCAATTCTGCCGGTTCTCAGTAAAGTCTTCGAAAAGTTAATGCTCAACCAACTGTTGCGTCATTTTAACAAACATTCCATCTTTCATGATCAACAGTACGGTTTCACCAAAGGGCGTTGCACAACTGATGCTGGCGTCACTCTAATAAAGAACATCTTTAACGCCTGGGAAGAAGCACAAGACGCTATTGGAATCTTTTGCGACCTCTCGAAAGCGTTCGATTGCGTTAACCATGAGACACTATTGTTAAAACTCGAGTACTATGGGATTAGGCATACGGCCCTTGAATTACTTAGATCAAATTTAAAAGCCAGACAACTTAAAGTTCAGGTAAACGGCGTAAACTCACTAGGGTCTGAAATGACAATGGGCGTTCCTCAAGGCTCTATATTGGGTCCATTCCTCTTTTTAGTTTACATTACGATTTGCCCTAATTATTACAAAATCAATCGAAGATCGTGTTATTTGCTGATGACACATCTATGTTCTATGTTATGGGGGTTTGGTTTCCGCACTTAGTCCTTCAGCTGGACCATTGTGCGTGGGCCATGGCGGCCGTTGGGTGGATTATTCCAGCCAGCCCACCTCCCTCCAGAAGCTGATTAGGGCTCCTGGTTTTCTTAGAAAGTCCGTGTAAGTTCTGGGCGACCCGAGGGTTTGTGTTCTTATCTTGGTGACCCCTGTGCATTCGAAGAGAACGTGCGCAACGGTTTCCTCAGTCTCCATGCATGCCCTGCACAGAGGACTGTCCGTTATGCCTATTGTGTGGAAGTGTTTGTTAAGTGAGCAGTGTCCCGTGATGGTCCCCGTCATCAGGCGCAGGCCATTCCTGTCCAGGCGTAGCAAACGTCTGGTAAGCCTACTGTCCAAAGAGGGCAGAGCTTCTTTGGACTGCCTACAGCCTGGTGCCGAGGTCCACCAGTTTTCTGCCTGTGTTTGGGTGAATTCCTGTAGCCACCTGCGTATTTGGTTGAAGGGGATGGGTACAACATGCTCGGGTCCATAGACCGCCGTGCTAGATCCGCGTCTCGCAAGCTCGTCAGCCGCGTCGTTACCCAGCGATCCACTGTGTCCCTTTATCCATTGCAGTGTTACCGTGTTACGACTAGATACAGTTATTTGTTCTAGTGCGTTGTGGCATTCTACTATTAGTTTCGATGTAATATATTTTTTACGTAAAGATTGGAGGACTGAAGCGCTGTTGGAGAGTATGCGTATGCGAGTGTCCGTAACCCTCCTGGCTTCTAAGGCATGGACCGCTAGTATGATGCCCACACACTCCGCCTGATAGACGGTGTTGAACCCTCCTAGCGGTCTGGATATATTTATATTTAGGTCGTGTGAGAAGACTCCGACTCTGGTACCGGAGTTCGTCTTCGATCCGTCGGTGTATACTCTCATCTCTTTCGAGCCTGAGTAGTCACATCGTTCTTCTGTAAGTATTATGTTTTAGTGCCTATGAAAGTGGTGTGTTTTTGGGACTTTGTCGCATGGTGACGCTAACATAGGTTTTCGCTTGATCGCGTCCTCCTTAATGCGTGTGTGCTTAACTCTGGAGTCTTTATTTAGGGTACCTGATAGATGGAGTCTAAAAGCAGCCAGGGCTGCCTCCTCCCGCACGATAAGATGCAGAGGTGGCAGTCCCAGCATTGCCTGTAGGGCGGCCGTGGGTGTAGTTCTCATACTGCTAGTTATTGCAATGCAAGCAAACCGCTGCAGTTTTTCGAGATCTCTTTGTGCTGTACTGAGGTCTGTCCTGGGCCACCAGACCAACGAGCTGTATGTAATGATTGGTCGGATGACTGTGGTGTATAGCCAGTGGGTGACCATGGGGCTGATCCCCCAATTTCTGCCCAGCAGTCTCTTACACTGCCACAGGGATATGCTGGCTTTTGTGGTGATATAGTTCATGTGTTTCGCCCAGTTCAATTGTTTGTCCAAATAAATTCCCAGGTACTTGGTTTCAGTTGAAAGGCTTAGGGTTGTTCCAAAGAATTTTGGTAGTGGCATTGTCATTGGTTTCCTCTTTTTCGTGAAGAGAATTAGTTCCGTTTTTGTGGGGTTCACTGAGAGTTGGTGCTCACTGCACCATTCCTCTACTAGTTTTAGGGCTTGACGCATGAGATAGCATAGGGTGTTTTCGTGGGTTCCATTTATTATTATTGTTATATCATCCGCGTAGCCGACAGTGAAATAACCTTTGCCGTTGAGTGTTTTGATGAGGCTGTCCGCTACCAGGTTCCACAGGAGTGGCGAAAGGACGCCCCCCTGTGGACAGCCCTTCGCGACTACGGCCCTTGTGGTGTTGTTAACCGTGACTTGGACCGCTCGCAGTTTGAGCATGTTGGTGATCCAGCCTCCTAGGGTCGGGTCTATGCTATGTCTGTCGAGGGCCGTGTTTATGCTGTTGAACGTGGTCTTATCGAAAGCGCCCTCAATATCTATGAAGGCAGCCAGTGCTGAGCATTTATGGTCCACTGCGCATTCAATTTTGGAGACCACGTTGGATTCTTTTGATTTGCCTGTGGAGTACGCATGCTGTTGTTTGTGAAGTGGTTTTACCCGGAGAGGCCCATCGCGGATGTGCCTATCGCAAAGTCTTTCGAGGGTTTACAGTAAGAAGGATGTGAGGCTTATAGGTCTATATGCCTTGGGTTGTGTGTAATCAGATTTCCAGGTTTGGGTATGAAGGTGACTTTTACCTCTCGCCATGCAAGAGGTATATACCTAAGTGCTATGCTGATCATCTAACAGCCATGGTGTTAGATGATCTACCCCCCACTGCAGCAGGGCTGGGAAGATGCCATCCAGCCCTACAAACTTGAAAGGTTGAAATGTGTTGATAGCCCATTTTATCCGGTCTACTGTTACTATATTTTGGGCTCTTGACCAATCTTGGTCCGTTGGAGACCATTCGGTGTCAGTTTCCCACGTCCTGTCCTCCAGGATTTGGCAGTCCGGGAAATGAGTTTCGAGGAGGACCTTGCTGGTCT
This sequence comes from Orthosia gothica, assembly GCA_949775005.1. Lineage (NCBI taxonomy): Eukaryota > Metazoa > Arthropoda > Insecta > Lepidoptera > Noctuidae > Orthosia > Orthosia gothica. The sequence goes on from OX459044.1 coordinate 18,170,526, forward strand.
CGTGATAATTTTGTGTGTATGAGTTGTCGGGTTTTTTCAGCGTGCCGAGGGTTCGGTCCTGATCGGTTGATAGTATCTGCCGTACCCTGGCGGCTTCATTATTAGTCTCAATGGATTCACAGAATTTCGGCCATGCCATCCTCCTGGCGGTTCTTATCTGTTTTTTGTATGCATATTGGGTGTCTTTGTATAACTCCCAGTCTTCCGGGAGTCTCGTGTTTTTTGCTCTGTTAAATTGCATTCGTAGCGTTTCTCTGAGTTTACCAAGTTCAGCGTTCCACCAGGGGTTCCTTTCGTTCCTGCTCTGTGGCGCTCTTGATTTACAGCATGCGTAAGCTTCTATTAGGTATTTGGATAATTGTGTTACGGTGTATTCTAATTGTGCTCGGTCCCTTATGGTTACCAGTGCTAGGTGTCCAGCTAAAAGCGAGGCCAGAAGGTTTTTATACCCGGGCACATTGGTGCGCCTCAGGTTTCGCCTTGGTGCGGGTTTTTTGATGCTTGTAGTTAGTGTAAAGCGGATTCTTCTGTGGTCTGAGCAAGAAGGTTCGTCCGATACGTGCCAGTTTGTGATGAGGCTTGTCGCGTTTTCTGTAGCGAGTGTTAGGTCTATGATTGTTTGTCCACGGACCGTGACCCAGGTGGGTTCTGAGCCGCGATTAACAATGTTAAGATTAGTGGAGAATAAAAAGGTGGATAGTACCTCTCCTCTGGAGTTCGGTGTGTCGCTGCCCCAGAGTGGGTGATGGGCGTTAGAGTCGGTGCAGATGATCAGGTCCAAACTGGCGGGCACACAGTGCTGCACCAGGTCGGCCAACTCCTTTGGCGGGCAGTCTGTGTCCTTGCCTGGCATGTATGCCGAGGCCAGTACAACATCCGGAACGCTACCTTCAGTTTGGAGCCTGACAGCTGTCAGGTCTCTGGAACAGAATTGGGTCAGTGGCGTAAAGGGAATTTCTTTGGGTATGTAGATGCAGGTTCTTGGCTTATCTAAGCCCTGTGTGTCGAGAATTATCTTACCTCCGATGTTACCGAGGCCACATATTCTGTTGTTTCTGATCCACGGCTCTTGAATCAGTGCGATAGTTCGGTGTTTTACCTCCAGTGCCCTGCGTAAGCTAGCCGTGGCAGTCTGGCTATGCTGGAGGTTTGTTTGGATGATGTTGAGGGGTGTTGGTGGAGGTGGAGTGGATTTAGTCGGGGACGGATCCATCGGGTAAGCCTTCCGTCTCCACCTCCCGGTATTGCTCATCGTCGTGTGTGTCCCCCGGTGACGATGCAAGAAGCTGCACGTTCCAGCCGGGTGATGCGGGTAGTGTGGGTTCGGCGTCATCGGCCATTGCCGCTCGGGCCATCTCGCGTTCGGGCGTTCTCGTCTTCGCACCATATCTGCACCGTGCCATCCGCTATCCGTGGATATCCGCGGAAGGCCGGGAGTGGTGTCGACGGGTCCGCGTCCATGAGTCTGTCTTCTAGGGCGGTCTTAATGTGTTCGGCCTCCTCCCTAGTTAGCTCTCTACTGGGGTGGGGAAGGCAGATTGCTACCGCCAGCCGCGCAGGTATGTCCTTTGTGGCCCGCGCGTAGGTTCTCTGCCCCCCCTGTGCGGAGTGTGTTCTCACGCGCTTGGCGTTCCCCTGGAGCGTACTGGGTGAGGCCGTGTCGTCGGGGTGCGTCCTCTTCTCCGGCCCCGTCTCACTTGGTGCAGGATTCGGGTTTGCGGTGCCTGGCTCGGCGTTGGATGCTAGCAACGCCCGGCGTGAGGCATGGGAGCGCTTGCCCCTGCGTTTAGGTCTAGTGTGGGTTCTGTCGGTGTCTTGGGGTCGGGCGGCGGCCCCGGCAGGTGTTTTCGCTTGCGGCGGCTCTTCGCGCTGGGTTGCCCCTTCGCGTATCTGATGCTCATAGCTGATGACACATCTTTGATATTTAAAATAGATTGACGATCACAAAATCTTGATGATGTGAATAAGTCTATTCATCAGGTCCAAACTTGGTTCACGGCAAACAATTTGGTACTAAATGAAAAAAAAACAAATCTATTAGATTCACATTGCCGAATGTTAGAAGTAGCGAATGCGACATCATATTGAATGCAGAAAAGCTGGACTATGTAAATCAAACAGTTTTCCTAGGAATCACTCAAGATGACAAATTACAATAGGGGCCTCACATAACATCTCTGGCAAGACGGTTGAGCTCAGCCGCTTATGCTGTTAGAAAGATAAGACAGTTAACGGATGTAGAAACCGCGCGTTCCACCCAGCACGTTTCATCATCGGACTACCGGACTTACGGCGATGCACCATCGGTACATGGTGGACATCCCACCCATACGCACTAAATGTTTTGAGAATACTTTTATTACTAGGCATGCCTTTTAAGTTCTGTCGTTGCCATATTTCCCGGCAATTTTGAATTTGGAACTGTTCTATATTCGAATATGTTTAAATTTTGAATCTCAAAACAGTTGAAAGTATTAGGATTAATGCTATTGTTTAATCACAGCGTCCATTGGAATCTGTCAGGTTATAGGTCTACCAGAATCTCATGGCATTTTTTATTTTTTTTAAATTGTGATTTTCATATGGCAATGTCAATTGTCACCTGTCAAATCAAAGTACTTGATGTGTAAACCGCTGCTGAAATTTTTTGATATTATCTTCAAAATTTGTTATTTTTGTGAAAATGTCGAAAAACCCACTTCGATCTCAAGCGAGACATATTGTTTTCAATGTGTATCGTAAAATAAGGGAAGAAGGAGGCGTAAATCAAACTCAATCTTTGATTTTAAAGTGCGTCGTAGAGTGGACCGGTAAGTTGGACTGACTTGTTTTGATACTTTTAGTTTATTTTATATTTTTCTTACTTAATTTTTATTTCTTTCCATTACTATTATATGGTAAATCGTAGGTCAGGGCACATCGAATGATGGCCGGAAGGAAATGGCAACAGTGTAACATGTAACTGTTACTAATTCTTCGACAAGATATTGATTTTAACGGAGATTAGTAGAATTTTTGACGTAAGAAAAATATTAAGTAATAATCTGCGCCCTGCAGTGGGACGTGTATATAGACGGGAGTTTTTGGCGGGATTTTGTCGAGTGAAGTTCAGTGGCTGTTAATATTATTTGCAAATGGTTGTCCTAGTGGATATTGTGATATATTATTGGTGTAGTTTTGTGTCTCAACTGTCTACGCAACTGGACAATTTGTAAAATCATTGAAAGAAGCGATCTCGGGATAGTGGAGCGGAGTAATTTATTGTACTATTGCCTGCCTCTGCAAAGATTACTGGGAAGACTGATACAATTTGCTGCCAAATACTCCAAAAAACATTAGGATCTGTTACATACGCATTCCAATGCATACTAAAGAATAAATATAAGATCCAAAACTCTTTCCAAAGACCTGGCTAAAAGGTAGCTAAGGTGGCTAAGGTGCCTAGCAACCAGGCCATAAAACTTACATAAAAAAAGTACATATAGACTGATGATGATGAATGACTATAAGTAACATGATACATTTTATTATTTTTTACAGACTTTATACATAAAGAGATTGGTTTTGAATATGTTAAATGCCAATGAAAAAGAACCATTTTGATGGAGAGACATGACATAAAACTACAAAGATACAAGTTTTTGAAATGCCAGTGGAGTTCATGGAATCGTATTCTAGTTTTCTAGTTCTGAATGAGGTTTTAAGTTTTTAGTATGATTTAAATGATATATAATAAATTAGTACATAAATTAATATTCAATTGATTTATTTTTCCTATGTTAAGAACCCGATGTATAACAACATTATTCATACATTATTCATTCATTCATTATTCATTCATTCATTATTCATACACATACCTATAATACTCACAGTAGATCTTTGTATCTCTGAATTGGTTGCAAAATCCCGCGCAGTAGCTATTTTTGTGTCAATGTTGAAGGTGAAGATATCATTGTAAACTGTCTCTTTCACTCGCTTATGTATGTCGCATCGTCCTATCTCGCTTACTCTATGCAGTATACTCGATAACAAACTGTTTCTTACGCAATGGTTGGCAGGACCAAGTTCAAAGACACAAAGATCCGCTGTGACTACTTTATTATAGGTACCTCATGTTCATTAATACTAAAGACATAAATAAAAATAAACAGTATCAAGATCATTTAATCCAATTTCCCCAGTATTGCACACAACAAATTTTTATTTCCCCATTTGCCATGAGATTCTGGTAGACCTATACTTACGAAAATGAATATTTCTAAGGAAAATGTTCGTGCAATAATTTTCTACAACTTTAGAAGAGGCCTGAAACGGCTTCAGTGTTTTTAAGAGCTAACATCTTTGTACAGTAATGAAGCCCCATGTCTGCGGACTTTCGAACGCTGGTATTTAGAATTCCAGCGTGGACATACTAGTGTTAGTGACAAATCTCGCGAAGGACGCCCAAAATCCGCCTTCACTGAAGATAACATCATTGCTGTGAGACAACTAATTCTCGAAGATCGTCATGTGACGTATCGAGAGATAGAGGCTCTATTAGGCATCTCAGGGACAACCATTCAGAACTTCTTGCATGAAGCGCTTGGTGTGAGAAAGCTAGTTTGCTGTTGGATACCGCATCTGTTTTCCGACAATCACAAGGCGGCCCGCGTCAAATGGTGTAAGAAAACTCTGCAAAGGTTCAACCGAGGAGAGTCAAAGCACGTCTACGACATCATCAGTGGTGACGAGTCTTGGATCTATGTCTACGATCCTGATTCCAAACAACAATCTACAATCTGGGTATTTCAAGACGAGCCAAAGCCGACTAAAGTTGTTTGTTCTCGAAGCACTTCAAAGAAGATGGTGGCCACGTTCGTTGGAAAAACCGGCCATGTTGCGACTATTACACTTGAAGATCGCAGAATGGTTAACGCAGAGTGGTATACCATAGTTTGTTTACCACAAGTCATCGCCGAACTTCGAAAATCTAACTCAAAGCGACGCATCATCCTGCACCACGACAACGCAAGCTCACACAGCGCTCGTCAAACGATTGAGTATTTGAAGCAGGAAAAAGAAATTCTTGACCATTCTCCATACATTCCTGCCCTAAACCCTAAAGATTTCTTATCATTTCCTAAAATTAAGAAAAGTCTTCGTGGTCAAAGGTTCCAGTCCGGTGAAGAAGCAGTCGACGCTTTCAAGTCAGCCATTTTGAACACCCCCACTATAGAGTGGAATAAATGTTATTATAACTGGTTTGAGCGAATGGAAAAGTATATTAAGCTACGTGGTGAATACTTTGAAAAACAATAAAAAGTACTATAAGGTTCTAGTTGTGTTTTTTCTTCCAACGACAAAACTTAAAAGGCATGCCTGCGTACAGCTAAGGAGTGGAATTCCCTGCCGGAGTCTGTGTTTTCCGATAGCTAGAATCTAGGGCTCTTTAAGTCAAGAGTGAATAGGTTACTTCTAGGCAAGCGTGCTCCATGATCGACCACATCATCGCTTACCATCAGGTGAGATAGTGGTCAAATGCGAGCCTATATTAGATAAAAAACCCACTACCAACTCTATAGAAACTCACTACCTGCGTCTGTTTTTCCGAACGCATTCAACCCGAATCTCTTCAAAGTTAGAGTGAACAGGCTTCTTCTGGGTAAGCTCACTCCATCGTAGACTCTGTCTCTGTCACCTCTGACCTAGACTAGAGTCAAGAGCAAACCCATCCCATAATAAAAAAAAAACATTTTTACAAACAATCAACAAACTTCTTAGATTTTATTAATTATCTAAATTCAAATAATTAGACAACTTCATAAAACGACATAAGTTTGATTGTTAATGGAAACATATAAATATTAGATTCTAGTATCGAACAGAATCATTTTTTTTTCCAATTCGCAGTAATCAGGTCCTTTTATTACAGAATACAACATACCTTATAAAATTAAGCGTAGACATTATTTAAACTTCTAAAATAATTGATAGTTCGTTATAACTTCAATGGAAACAAATCATTGGCATAATAACCAGTTGATTGTATTGATTACTTTGTTTGATTTTATCAAAACAACTTGTTTGTTGCTTAATCAAGATAACTGTATTACCATAATCATAATACTTTTTGCGCTCGTATACAAACAAGTTCCTTGATAGCTGCAAACATTTTTTGATCAATGTTACCAAGTTTATTCTCAATGTATTTAAGTAATATTTCAATGCAATTTGTAGAAAAAGAATTACTTTTCCAAGTAAATTTTATAAGTTGATCGACTATTACTCGTAAATTTGTAAAGCCTATAACTGTGTTAGTTATCCGTTTAATTTCGTTATATAAACTACAGCCGTGATTTTTTTGACATATCCAAAAGCAAACATTTAGCTGGCAGGGGAGGAGACACTTGACTCTAATAAAAAATAGCAACATAAAGCTTAATTTTATGCAAACAGATCCCTGAATCTAAAAATGTTTGTTATAGACCCGTAATATTTCTGAATCCAACAATACTGGGGGTATTTTAAACGTGTACAGGAGGGACCATAAAAAATAATGTACCGCTTTGTCGGCGTGATTATTATATGTATTCATCTAAAAGTCCAAATTATATCTAAAAGTCTCTGAGCTCAGCTGCGGACGACAGACGGACATGGCGAAACTATAAGGGTTCCCTGTTGACTAGGGAACGCTAAAAAAAGATTTCATTGCAAAACGTCTTTCTTGTGGTGGCTATGCTACACTATATACAAACTATATACAAGCTCGTATATAAAAGGAAGAGCGGAACGGGCTCAAACTGCAAAAAAAAAATTCGTTCACTTCGTTGTCAATAGTAAAGTTAGTAGAATGCTGGCAGCATTGCCACGTTGAATAGCAATGCTGATTCTTTAACCGAAAAAAAGCCAAGCCCTCTGATCATGTGAAGAGTCGACTAACTGTTTCTGTTCAACGTTGTCCCACAAAACTGATAAATGAGAAAAAAAATGCCGAGTTACCAAGAACCCACATTTCGGTTTTTTTCAATAAAAGGAAATTGAATATGAAGGTGAAAGAAAGTTATTAAGGTTTTTATTGTCTGGTGAAAATAGCTTCTAATAATGTTGCAATATAAAAAAATAACATAGTTTTTGTTATAATTACTATTTTTTATTGTTAAAATACGTTCGTGGCATCGTCAGGTTAGTTAGTATCATTTTCTGCAGACTCGTTTATAGCTGGCCGTTGATCCAGGACATGAATGAGGTGACCCTGGCGAAAGCAGCAGGGGATCCGATCTGACAACCGTTGGCAGATCCGAAGGATGTGACACCGATCTGTTATAAAATTTAAATTAGTACCAAATAAACGTACCTACAAGCAACAATCAGATCAAGTTTAGTTATTAAAGTATGCTTCAGTAAACCTCTGCCAAGATTTAAGAATGGGTAATCATTACTTTCAAGATACGTACCAAGATAGGTATGTTGTTCCTGTTAACAGTAAGGGGACCGCCGGAATCACCGTTGCATGTGCTCCTGCCACCAGCTCCGCTTATGCAAATGTTGGAGTCTTGGACAATGAAGGGGAAGGAAGCTCTGCACACAGCGTTGGTGATCACAGGCACAGTTACGTGGCTCAGACCCTGGTTCGTGGTGATGGCACCTGCTGCACCTATGTAAATAAAAAATGTGATAAGCTAATTCAGTAAATGAACAAAAAAGGAACTAGAACGATATATCAAAATCATTCTTACTGTCAGCAGTGCGACCGAAGCCAGATGCGATGGCGTTTTCACCGGCGAAGTTCTCGTTGAGCTGGCTACCACTGGGCAGAGCAATCAATGCGATGTTGTCTGTTTGTAAACAGTTTATTAATTATTTGTCCAGAAAATATACGAGTACTAATGCACAAAGACTGTCTTTACAAAAAAAATCGAATGGTTATCGTAATAGGAGTAAATATTAAATAAATTTACATCGAACGATGATAGATAGACTTTTAAATTATAATAATTATCACGGTTCTATTCTTAACTTACTTGACAGGCCAACGTTTGAGGGTAATCTGATCATGGCAATATCGTTACGGATCAGGCTAGGGCTCCAGCTTCCGTGCATAATAACATTGGATGAAGTCACCCTGGTACCACCAGAGAACAAACGGATTGAACCAAGAACAACAATAAAGCTAGTGGCCTGATTCCGACCGTCGAACCAGCAGTGAGCAGCGGTAAGAACGCGGTTAGCGCGGACTAGGGAGCCTCCGCAGACACCCTGACCACCACTAAACTGAGCGAGAAGACCAGCCTGTAAAGAATTACCGAAATAAATATATATAGGACTTGTTATAGAACTCACTGTGCCACTGAACATAATTATTAAACTCATGATTTACCTGGTGAGGGAACTGTCCGAGATTTGACGCGGAACCACCGACGATTCTGGTATGGGTCTCTTCCTGCTCCTCAGCTAGGCGGATTCTTTCGGCAGCCGCGACACCGATCTTAGACAAGTATCCGTAAGCGGTGATGTCTTCTAGATCAATGACATTCTCGAGGTCGATGTATTTAGCGGAGGCCACCGCCGTCAGAGCCAATAGTGCCAGTGCCACGAACTTCATGTTGCCGATATTGATGTTTCTAACTGATATAAAATTTGTTGTGATCCGTATTTATAGTTTTTTTTTTGATAATTTTAATGAAAGTAAAACCTGATTAGTTGATAATCATTTATTTTATCATTCAGAACTGATTATTTATAAATAAGTCTCAGGAATATAACGATAGGTACTTTAAATGCAGATTGATGATATGCCTTTGTATATTTGCAGCCAAAATAAGTATATGGGCTTCCGATAACAACAAAATTCAAAACGGCTATATTTACTTGTTTCAAAACAAACAAAATGATGCAATCCAACTATCTAGGTTAGGTAGGTATGATCTCAGTTGCAAAGTGAACATAAATAACATAATTATAACTACATTTTAAATTAAGTATTATATTTTTTATTTAATGCATAAAATAATTTAATGTTGGTTGAGAAATGACATTTATGAATGAATGAATTATTTATTTTTCTGAATTATGTAACATTGATTTAAAATATATAAATTTTTCAATTAAAATCAATCAAGATTTTTGTCGCAAGATACTTAAGTGGCTCATATGTGTGCATGGATGAAAATTTGTTTACAGAAGCTCATTACTTCTATGACTACACCTAACAAAGAGTGTAAAATGAATTATTTGGTTTAAAATTAGTCAGCTTTGGATAGTAGTCAAAAATGTTAATAACAATAATTCTGGACATGCAGCAACGTTTTTGATATTTTTATCACAGTTAGCGCCCTATAATTTATCAAAATAAAAAATAAAGGGGACAACCATCGCAGGCCTGTGATAAAAGTTAACATTGATAAAGTCATAAACAATGAAAGCACCGAACATTGCTCTAGCGAAAAGATAAACTGGATTGAGGGAGAAAATGAACTTTGCCGTTGGAAAACTACTGTCTCCATACATCACTTTAGCAAATGCAATTTTTTTTTTTTTAAATCAAGGTAGAAATTTACCGATTTCGGTTTTCCCATTTATTTGTGCTATGTCTTATGACATTGCTTCTTGCCAAATTTCATGATTCTAGATCAAAGATAATTAATAATAATTAAACCCTTAATAATTAAATAATATAAATAATTAAACCCTGTAGGTTTTGATTACCTTGCGCTTAGCGAGTGTCAGACATGCGTCATACACGGGCGTATCTTTAGATTGTGTAGATATAGAAATTTGTGTTTTATTACAGTTTGAAGCGATTGAGTACGTGATATTAAGTTCAATTTGAAACCTTCACGCGTTTCAGAAAAAAAAAAGTCTTGGCAGAGGGAATTTTGAAATTTGATTTTTTTTGTGTAGGTACAAATTTACGAATAAATATATACGTAATTTTTGCGTTGATTTATGAATAAAATCTATATAAAATCTGGCTGAAGACTATAATAACCTAAAAAAACAGCTGTAATTGATTGATAATTTAACATCGACAGCTCACAATCCTAGTTATAATAATCTAAATAATAATATTAATTTGACGTTGACATCTCACAATAACAGTAATAATAATTTAAATAATAACAATAATTTGACATCACATAATAACTCTTATAAATCTTTGTTCTTAAACCCTGTAATTCCATATGATATTTACAAAATAATTAAATCCCTAAAGAACACTAAAAGTACTGGTTATGATGATATTACAACCTCTTCAATCAAAGAAGTAGCGCATGTTATCAGCCCATTACTCAGTCATATCTTCAATTTGTGTATTGAGCACGGTGTTTTCCCGAGCAAACTGAAAAGGTCTGTAGTAAAGCCACTATTCAAGAAAAATAATAAGGAGGATATTGCATCCTATAGGCCTATAGCACTGATCCCTATATTTTCTAAGATATTAGAAAAAGTTATATATCATGCAATCAGTACTCATTTTGAAAAATACAATCTGTTTGCAGAGGAACAAAAAGGCTTTAGGAAAAATAAATCAATTGACTTAGCAATTTATGATCTTTTAAAACCAATTTATACAAATATTGACAAACGTGTTCCCGTGACTGCAATGTTTATGGACATGACCAAAGCGTTTGACTACGTACACCATGAAACTCTTCTGAATAAACTGTACAATTATGGAATAAGGGGCAATGTCCATAGATTGTTAGAATCTTATTTAAGTGATAGATATCAGGTTGTAGAAATAAATGACATCAACTCTTTAAATGGCACAGAACAAAAATATCAATCTAAACCTAAAAAAGTACTATACGGTGTACCACAAGGTAGCGTGCTAGGGCCGCCCTTATTCTTAATTTACATTAACGATCTGCCTAACGTCACACAACACCCGATGATTCTTTTTGCTGACGACAGCACAGCTATTTTTACTGGTGAAGATATAGATACTTTTGAAGCAGATATAAATAATACCCTTAATGTAATAATTAACTGGCTGACAAATAACAACCTGGTCATCAATTTGGAAAAAACTAAATTAGTCACATTCCCTCGAAAGAGTAAAAACTGTCTCAACATTCAACATGATGGTACAGTGATTGAACAAGTCAGCTGCGTAAAATTTTTAGGGCTGTGGATAGATAATGATATGAGTTGGCAAACACACATTGACACAGTATGTAGTAAACTGAACCAGTACTCATATGCTCTATACAAATTGTCTAAAGTTGTCGATCAATCAGCTCTATTAACTGCCTATCATGCCTACGTATCATCAACCCTAAAATACGCCATTATTTTCTGGGGCAACGCCACAAATAAAGAATCAGTGTTTAAAGCGCAAAAGAGATGCGTTCGCGCAATCGCTGGTATCTTTGTTCCTGAATCATGCGAACCATATTTTAAAAAGTTTAAAATTCTGACCTTTCCATCAGCTTACATCTATGAAGTTGCGGTATTTGTTAAAATAAATAAAAATCTATTCGGTGAACTAAAATCAAAAAGATATATACTTAAAATATCTAGTTTACCACATAGAACTGCTCTTCTGAGCAAAAGTCTTTTTGGGATGGCATCAAAAATTTACAATAGGATACCTGTGGACATTTTAAACACTAAGGAACTGCCACTATTCAAATATAAATTACGTAATTTTTTAATTGACAAAGCTTACTATACGATCCAAGATTTTCTTGATAATTAGTACTTACTACAATCTGTCACCACGCATCTAATTATTTTTTTGTAAGATTTGCTATAAATGTGATATGTGATACCTATGAATATTTTGCATGTTGACTTAATTATTGTATGCCTACTAGGCAGGACATAATGGAACTGTAATTTACCTAACATCTATCTGTATAACCTATGCCCACAATAAAAAGATTTGATTTGATTTGATTTGATTTGAAAAGAAAACCGAGAAAATTTAAAATAAATTTAAACTCTCAAAAATAGAATTGTAAACCTTGAGAATGTGCAATGTGAGGTGAAACGAAAAATTATCTCGCAAAGATGTTATGTACAGTCGGACAAGCCGTAAACATTACTATTCAAAATGCTGTCATAAAAGATGTATTCTGGATTAGTACGAAAACCAAAGAAAACAAACCCCCCCGCGCCAAAATAATATTGGACTTCAACTCAGTTTTACTTAAAGAAAAGGTTATAGAACACAAAAAAAGTTTCAACAAGGAACATAAATAAAATAAATTTGAAAACATCTCATCTACATATCCATGGTTCCAGTTACCTATTTTCATAGCAAAGAATTTAACGACGAAGGCAAGAGACTGTTTTCCTTAGTGCGGGATTTCGCTTCAAGCTCGATTTATTAATCGAACTTTGCTTTTTTTAGTTTTTAGGGTTCCGTACCCAAAGGGTAAAAACGGGAACCTATTACTGAGACACCGCGGTCCGTGTGTCTGTCTGTCTGTCACCAGGCTGTATCTCATGAGCCGTGATAGCTAGACAGTTGAAATTTTCACAGATGATGTATTTCTGTTGCCGCTATAACAACAAATATTTGTGCCACATGTTAGATTTAGTCTTTTTTTTATTTTACTTTTGTATAGATTCCTTTACCGATTATTTTGTAAATGTGTGAACATTGTAGGCCTTCTAGATGCTTGTTAACTTTTTAACTCGTTTTATTTTCTTTTGTTTAAATAATATGTAATCTTTTTTTTTTGTTTTCTTACGACTTATTGTCGGGCCTACGTTGTCCAAATAATATACTAATGCTGTAACAAGGAAATATTGTAAAACCAAACCATTTTTTTAAAAGAGTAACCATGGAGTTTCAACCCGAACCGTGCACATTGTCGACGTTTTATAAGTGCCCATGTAGGCCTATATGAAATAAAAAAATTGATTTTGATTTTGATTTTGATGACTTGATATTTTGTAAATAGCTTTAAAAAACATATTAATGACAACTCAATACTATGAAAATATGTTCATTTAATAACTTTGAAAAATATGTTCGTAATTAGATGCTTTCGTTACCTATATTATTCTTCTACATTAGATAAAACACATTTCATTTACTCACACACATACACACACATGCTCTCAGACTTTTACATTTTTCTAGTTATGATTTAAATCATTTTTGTTGAGATTTTATGCGTTGGACACAGTGCCATTCGATGGCTGTTAAAATACATAGATAAATTATTATTATTGGACCGTAAAACTTTAACGTAACTTTTAATTATATAACGATTTACATTCGTTTACGGTAGTTTAATCTGGGACTTGTAATATTAATGACTGCTCCTTTGAAAATATTATGTCTAAATATACGTAGTACAACAACAACACTCCCAACTTTCAAACTTTACTTGCTAGATCTTATGTTGATTGGGATGCATTGTTCTAACTGAATGGGTTATAATAATTGAATGGGCCAATGTTCCTGAACTCGATGGTTATTTGTGATTCGCTACGCTCAACAATGAAACTCAAAATGAAGGTGTGGTTCTTTACTACAGAAATATAGATCAGTACTTAACTGTTGTCATCAACAGTTAAGTAATGATCTATATTTCTGTAGTCTGTAGCCAGACAAACAGTCATCTGTTTGTCAAGAAACACATAAGCGACCACGATGGGTCGAACCTCGGTTCAGGGCGTCGTTGGGGGACAACTGGGGTTGGATCATGATTAAGTGATTCTACCATCTTTGTGTAATATGCCTACGTGGAGAAGAACGGACAAGAAACTCGGGGTAAATAGGAACGCACGGGTGAATAGAAACAAAACAAACATTTACTTTACACATTATGAAACATTTACGTTTATGTAACATTGGTACACTAGAACATAACCTTAAAAAATTAAACTGGTTATAACTTATACGTCCCAAGTTCTAAAAATCTAAGAATTTAAAAAGGGATTATCTATCATATAAACTACAAATTAAAACAAAAAATAGCCCAAAACACGAAATTTTATTAGCGGTACGAAATTTCCATACAAGCCTGCCATTCGCCTTTACATTTAAGCCACAGTGATGAAGTTCCTATAAAATGTTACGTAATTTGTAATGATCATTGCGATGTTTTCTGGATTTTATATTGCTATTCTAGTATTATAAGTCCTTTGAGTCAATTAGTCCAAGACTGTCGGTTAGTATCAATATTCTTTCAAATATTGATTAAGAATAACTAAATAGCCGATATTAAATTCCTTAATTCTCTTGATAAGTTTTAAAAAGGTTTAATTACTCAAGAATTGATTATTACTGATTGTGAGATTATTTATAGAAATATAGAAAATGGTGGGGACTTTTGACAGGTCGACTCATTATTATAAATAGTGTTTAATTCGTAAGTTGACTAGCATTTTGTTGTGAAATATGGACTACACAAGTTTCACGTAAGTTATTTGATATTATAACTTAATTATTGTTAATGGCTGTGTTGAAACGCTATCTGTATCATATTATGGCCTTTATTCCTAATGATGTTAAATTTATTTATATAAGGGCTAGTCATGTTCTTTGCCCTACCCTTGTTGTTTTGATTATGAAACATTGTGAAATGTTACAAGATTTACATACAATAGCAATTATAGAATTAGATCTATATTGTAATAAACAATATTTACATGATTGTAAAATATATCTAAAAATCCTTTTACAACCATAGTTGCTTCCGTAGAGTTTCTTGCCCTTCTTCTTCACGAGAACTAGGTTTAGCGAACGGGCGGTAAGCTCTCTGAGCCTCAATATTAATTATTTGACAAGCCTAATTGAAATAAATACCTGGTCTTGTCTTTTTGTGTTTTTCTTCACAAAACCTTTCCCTTATACACCACATATATAGGAACTCTGATACACAGTAAATAACCATCTTGACATATATCAATACTTTTATATGGAGTTCCTTATTTTTTTTCTAACACATGCATGTATGATATAATATTTGCCGTATTGACCTGTAAAGTATGTATAGAAAAAGTTGGCTGAGGCATTGGAAATGTTTTCTTTCATTGGTAAGTTAATTTGTTTTTAAATTGTGTGTGAAAAAGTGGCACGCTTGGTTTTCATACAGATGGAGGGACTTACGTAGAAATATATATGCTTGTCTGATTATGTGATTTAGAAGGTAGTGGGTATAAAACCATACAGTGTGAACCTCTTCGCGTGCCCTGTTTCATGAATTGTAATGCTAGTAGAAAACTTATAGTTACTGCTGTTAGACTCAGATCTAGACACGTTCTGTTAGAATGGGGATTTAAAACCACTTTTAAAAAAAAAGAAATTATTACTGCTGGAATTTAAGGGATTTATTTAAAATAGTAATTTACAATAATCGAGGATGCGCGGCACAGATACGTGTGCATGGTCAGACGGATAGATGACGACTGGCTAAGGGACCGAGGTCTGGACACGGGAAGCATGAGGAAATGATGATGAGGAGCTGACTGTGCTGGTTAGGTATTGGGTAAGTATATTAGGGTACATTGGATAGATATAACAGCCCCCCGATTAGGAGGAAACTTACGGGTTGGGGTAAGTTGACGGAAAGGTTGAGTTTTCTGGTTTAGGTCATGCGGAGTCTAGGAGCAGGGATTTCGTCGGAGTCAGGATCTGGAGATGTCATTTCTATGGATACTTCAGGATTGGGAACATTTTTAGATGCCTTAACTAATTTACAATGTTTATATAACCTATACATAACTAATAATAAGATGATTAAAATAATTAAAATAGTGGCGTAAGAATAATAATCGCCATAAAGTACTATGTGAGGTTTTGTCATAATATCATTTAGGTCTGTTTTAATGTGATCTGTTACTTTATTATAATCAGATAAGAGTGTCTCTTATTGGTTTTATTTTAATCTCGATGCTATGTTTGGGTATTAATTTATTATTTTTACAATAAGCAACACAACTGTCTGGTAAGGTTAGTATACCAGTTCCGAAAATAGAAGTTTCAAATAGATCTTGTTTAAGACATTCTATGGTAAGTTTAGAATTTCGGCTTATTAGGCAAATCCATTGGTTATTATGTAATTTGTGGAAAGCTTCAAAGTTCCCATTTACAAATTTAGTATTACATAGATGTGGGACAGAACTTAATGCTTTAGAAATAACTTCAGTTTCACATATAGGTGCGGCTGATGTGGAATATACATTGGGAATTTCACATACATAGTACTGTGTATTAATGACCTTGCAGTGGCTAAGACTGTTTGTTTTACAATAGGTTGACATATCTCTTGGTAGATGGAACAATAGTGGTATAAAATGTATTGTTAACAGGTTTAAGAGCAACAGGATAAGGTATCGTATGATACAAGTCAAATTCTTCAGTATTTACTAACGGTATTTGTAATACAAAAATAATTTTATTATTTGCATAATAACTGAATACATCGGATATGTTTTCTAAAATGTGGATATTTTCTAAAATAAAAGGGGTTGGTAATTGTTTAGAGCTGGGAAGGAATCTATAGTTGTTTACAAGGTCAGAAAACAATTGTTCAGGAGTAATAATAGATAGGTATAAAATATTAGACTTACTAAACATTATAGCACTAATAATATCTTCTAACTTAAATGATAATGTTAACAAACTACTTTCTGAGATATTTAATAATTCAGATATTCTAGATCTTAATAATAACTTATTAGAAACTAATGTTAAGTTTTTAACATCTTGATTTAATGCTTCAATAGCATAACTTAAGTTTGCTTCATTTGCATCAATTTTATCAATAATTTCTTTAAGTGAAGACAATGTTGATGTTGTAATCATTATATTTTCTTTCATTAGAGATGCCAGTTTGGTTTGATCATTTTCTACAGCTTGAATAGCATTGCTGTATTTAATAGCATCATCTTCGTCCATATTTCCAAATAGATGTTTAATTACTGTACCAATTCCACCAAACCAGGCTGACCTTTTATATTTCTTTGACATAAGGTAAGATATGGAGTTAAAATCTCTAACAATATCAGAATAACGAGATGATAGCGGTTGAAACATGTAATGACATTCATCTTCATAAAAAGCATTACTTTGTTTACACACCTTGAAAATATTAAAGACATTTTAGGAACTTCCAAATATCTATTATTTGGAAGTTCCTAAAATGTCTTTAATATTTTCAAGATGTGGCTGAATGAAGGAAATGTCTATCGGTATGATAATGTCTAAAGTGTCGTCAGTTATTTTTAAGGAGCCAATTGGGTCGAAATATATACCTGCGTCGTTTGATGCTGGTTGTATATATTCTTGATCAGTTGACGCCAAGATGGGATAAATGTAAACGATTCTGGAATAAGAATTTATGTAGATTAACTATTTGTTATTAAGGTGCTGGTTTCATTTCGTCAAAGTGGTGTTTGACATGACGCCGGTTTATTAATAATGATGCGGTGTTATTGCCGTGTATTTTTACAATTTTGTAAGGACCTTTCCATATTGGGGAAAGAGACTTTCTGAGGCGCACATGATTTTTTAAATATGCATAATCGCTAACTTTATATTGGATTGGACGTGTACGCGTGTCATAATAGTTTTTGGAATTTGTTTTAGATCTTTGTATATGTTCTATTGCTTTCAGTCGCGAATATTTTGATCTATTCTGAAGAATGCGGACATATTCAGGGTAAGTAGCATTTAACGTTTCTTCATATATAGAGTCTGGTATATAGGGCTTATTACCGAATAGGAGTTCATAGGGGGAATAATGAGTAGTAGAATGGACTGCCGTGTTATAGGCTAACATAGCTGTGTAAACGAAACGAGGCCAGTTGTTTTGTTTATTATTTATATAAGATTTCAAGTATTCTTTTAGTGTGGAGTGGCTTCTTTCTAGAGCACCCTGAGTTTGAGGATGATAAGGGGTGGACCAGAGTTGTTTTATCTTCAGGAGATTACAGGTTTGTTTAAAGAGTTCAGCTGTGAAGTTGGTACCTTGATCGGTGAGTATAGTTTTGGGTATACCAAACAATGTGATAAAATGAACTAAACATTCACAGGTATCTTCTGCCGTAGTGTTGGTAATTGGATAAGCAGCTGAAAACTTGGTAAGGTCATCTTGAAGTGTAAGGATATATTTATATTTGTCGTTACCAGCTTCGGGTAGTGGTCCTACTATATCGAAGGCTACACGCTCAAAGGCATGTGTTGAGAGGGAAGTTATCTGCATAGGAGCACGATTTACTTTTCTAAGTGCTTTATTTGTTTGGCACTGTGAACACTTTTTAACATAATTTTCAATGTCTGTTCGCATATTTTTCCAATAATATTTTTCTTGTATGCGCTTTAACATTCTGGAAAGGCCTAAATGACCGGCTATAGGTAAATCGTGGTTTTCTTTCATGATTTTAGGTATTTCGCTTAATGATAGATATATAATGCTATTTTTATAAATATGTATTGTTATTTCTGAATTGTGAAATAGATATAGGAGCATATTATATAATTTGAGGTACTGATGGTTATCAAAGGGGTTATTAAAGTCAGATATAGCTATTTCGGCATTTTCTTGGCCTAATAGTGTAATTATTATTAGACTTTTATAGATGTCTTCATAAGTACAGGTATCAAAGTGATTAACTTTGGTAAAAAGGAAATAATATGTTTTATTATCAAAATCATATTTCAAGAAGGAATGTAGTGATCTTTCTAATAATGCAAATTCGTCTTGGTTAGGAAAATTACATGTTACTTCTTGTATGTAGGGGACAGATTCGTCCATATCTATGGATGTAGGAATAAGGATTATTTTCTTATCAGTTTTAAATAAGCTTTGGTTGTGTTCTATGATAGTTACATTTGGGTTAAAATCTTTAGAAGCGATTTTAAGGAAATCTGAGTAATTACCATCTAAGGTACCGAAACTACTGGGACTTAAGACATCTGGAGGTGTTGGAAGGTCTGAAGTATCAGCGGAAGATAAAGGTCAGTTATTATTTCGGTTTGTTACTTCTAGGTCATCTAGATTACCTAATTCTGGTAAACTTTCAGGTTGAACGAGGATCTATTAGATCTTCAAGTTGGAAAAGATCATCAGAAGGGAGCATTGGAGAGTTATTTGGGTTGGACAACTTATTGGGATCAGGTAGGTTCATATCCTGATTAGAGGGTTCAGGTATAGGATTTATGGGATTTACGAGTTTAGTAGGAGGATAGCGAGATAATGCATCCGCAGCGTTATTTAATTTTCCCTTGCGATAGATCATCTCATACTCGTATTCTTCTAACTTAAGTCTCCATCTTTGGAGTTTACTGCTAGGATCAGAATGGTTGAAAAGCCAACGTAAAGGACGGTGATCTGTAATGATCTGGAATTTTCTGCCATATAAATATAGTTGGAATGTTTTACAGCCGAAGATTATTGCAAGCAATTCTTTCTCCGTTGCGCTATAATTACACTCGCTCTTATTTAGAGTACGTGAAGCATAAGCGATAGGCTTATCTTTGCCTATATCACCTTGAGACAGGATAGCGCTAATCGCGTAATTGGATGCGTCGCAAGTTAGGATAAATGGTTTTGAAAAGTCTGGATATATTAATAATGGGACTGAAGTTAATTTATTTTTTAAGGTTTCGAAAGCTAATTGGTGTTCATTAGACCATCAGCATCGTTCAACGTTCTTTTTTAATAAGTTTGTTAAGGGTTTAGCAATATTTGAAAAGTCGGGGATAAACCTGCGATAATAAGAAACAAAACCAAGAAATGATTTTATGTCTTTAGGAGATGTAATGTGTAATAGGGAATTCATGAACTGCTTTTAGTTTATCAGGATTTGGTTTTACGCCTTTATCTGTAATAACATGACCCAGATACGAGACTTCTTTTCTTAAGAACTCGCATTTATCTGGTTGTAATTTTAACTGGAATTGACGGAGTCTATAGAATACATTAGATAGGTTATTAATGTGAGTCGGGATATCATAGGAATATATTACAATGTCATCTAAATATACGAAGCATTGGATACCTTGTAGGCCGGATAATGCTGTATTCATAAGTCTCTGAAAAGTAGATGGGGCGTTTTTAAGTCCAAAGGGCATACGCGTAAATAATTAGGATCCATATAAATTTGGTGAAAACCGGAAGCTAAATCTAGGGTACTGAAGTACTTGCACTTGCCTAATTGGTCTAGGATTTCTGATATATTAGGAATAGGATAGGAATCACCAATGGTTATGTCATTGAGCTTTCGATAGTCGATTACCACACGCCATTTTCTTTGGCCAGAAGCGTCAAGCTTCTTGGGTACCACCCAAATTGGTGATGACCATGGGGACATGGAAGGTTTTATGATGGTTTGTTGTAACATTTTGTTAACTTGGGATTCAACTTCCGTCTTATGACATTCAGGAAATCTGTATGTCTTGACATGTATAGGATTATCGGAAGTGGTTTTGATTTTATGTTGTATAGCATCAGTAGAAGTTAGCTGATCATCGGATAAATGGAATACGTCGGAGAATTGAGAACAGACTGAGTATAATGCTTCAGTCTCTTCTGAGTTAAGATGGGATACACGAAATAGCTCTAGAACTTTCTCTGTGCGTTCAAGAGTATGGAATTCAGACATTGTAGCTACTAGGGTTGATGAGTTTGTTTCGAAGGGATCTAGGTTTAATTGAAGGTCAGAATCAATCGTTATTGGTTCATTGGAAGTATTGACAACAGATATGTTTACACGATTATTATTTTTTACTTGGACAACGCAATTAGCTACTAATAGGTTTTCGGATAAGTGTTGGTTTAAAATTAAACCTTCTTTAATTTCTGGATTCGCAACTGTACATTCTATTACTGTCTCACTACGTGGTGTAATTGTGTAGACTGGTTCATTAAAGTACATCTTAAGTTTTAGGCTTTTAAGGTTAAGTGTACTTCTTACATAATTTAAGAGCGAGCAAAGCGAGCGAACTCAGCTCCCGTCATCTCCTTCATGTTAGGTTACTTTAGACCCTGCAGACAGAAATAGGAGCCCTGCGCAGCGGGGCTCCGTCGACTTTGTTTCGTTTCCCCCCCTCCCTTAAAACTTAAATATTTTGTTGCACTCGAAGAATTATTAGATTTACTTTTAGTTAACAGATAGTTATTCAGTAAAACAGTTAAGCTTTAAAGATCTAGCAGTATAGTATAATTCATTTATTTTATGAGCAAATTTAGTGTGCAATTCAGTATTTTTGGTAGTAATTTCGAATATTTTGATTGAAAAAAGGGGAATTACAGTTAAAGTATTAAATACCACCCTTTTTTTATCAGACTTATAGATGCACCAGTGTCAATAAGGAGAGATAGATGACTGGTTGGAATAGGAGATTTTACTTTTACGTAAGGTAAGTATCTACTTTTTGTGTTGGATGTAAATTCGTATATTTTATGGTTATTTTTTTTTTTTTCTTCAGGTTTTTGGATATTAGATAATGCAGAGTCTACGGTTTGGGGCTGGTTACCCTGTTGCTTGACTTTCATCGGAAGACCACGAGTTTCGGGCTGATTACCGTGTCCATGGGTCTTTTGGATATTAGATAATGAAGAGTTTACGATTTGGGGCTGGCTACCCTGTTGCTTGACTTTCATCGGAAGACCACGAGTTTCGGGCTGATTACCGCGTCCATGGGTCTTCAAAGGAGTAATTGGATGAACTCGAGTTTCGGGCTGGTTACCGTGTCCATGGGTCATAGGATTAGGAGATAGACCACGAGTTTCGGGCTGGTTACCGTGTCCATGGGTCTTTAAAGGAGTATTAGTGTCGTCGGTGTATTAGGTGAGGCTGTCCCGTGCGACACCTATGCGGGACATTTTCTAGTTTAAATCAGTGTTATCCACTGTGTCATAGCCTTCTTCCTCATCTACATTAATTTGGGGTTTGAATTCTGTTTTGGGTTTAAAATTATGTGATGAGTTAGTTTGGGCGTTTTGGTTGAAGTACTTGTTTTTATTGTTGTTATATTCCCTAAATTTGCAATTTTCTAGGTTGTGCCCTGGTTTTTTGCAATACCGGCAAACGGATGAGGACGAAGGGAATTGAGGCTTTTGGATTTTATTGTTGGAAATGTTTGAACTATTACGGTGGTCACTATTTGGATTGAATTTATTAAGTGCGTTTTGTTTATAGGTAAACTGTTGGATTTTCTCTTCGGAAATTGCATAGTTTACAGCTTCGTTTAGATTCTTAGGGTCTCTACACCTAACGATGTTTGCTAGGCGAGGTTGTAAGCCTATGTTGAAAGTGTGTAACGCAAGGTCTTCCATTGCAGCCACCCTTCCGGAAAGTTCGCTCTTTTTGAAATTAGATATTGTTATTTCGGTTAAAAGTTGAGACAAACATGTTTCAATCCGTAGGTGGAATTGACTTACAGTCTCTTGGCTATTTTGCCTACATTCTTGGAGTTCGGTAAACAGGTGAGCGTAATGTTTACGCTCACCGAATTGTGCTTTCAGGAATTCCTTAAGTGAGCACCAGGTGTCGAACTCTTTTATCGAGCACGCACTTTGAGCTTTGTCTTCGAGTTGACTAATTATAAATTTGAAGACTATGTGCTCTTGTGAAGAGGACGCTAGAGAGATTGCATTATCGCAATTTTGTATAAAAGCATTTAATTTATCTCTGCTACCGGTAAAAGGTTTAATAAATTTTAGAATTACATTAAGCGGAATTTCGTCGTCTTTAACTTCTCTAAGGTCCTTCTTTGAATCGGGTTTCGACATTTTACTTGTTAAAAATAGGTCACTTAAAAGGATAAATTAAAAATAAACAAGCAAACCCGAATGAATTAGTTTGTTAACCAGTCTGCAACGGTTTATCAGTATATAATTACAGCGGCTGTTTAGGCTGGAGTCGTCGCGTCGTCTGGAGACCGTTATTTTGTTGCAGACTGATTGGAATGCGGTTAGATGAATTACACTTTATGTATCACTCACAGGGTCCAAAAACACTGCATTTCTGGAAACTGGAACACTGGAGTACTGGAAATCTGGAACACTGGAACTCGCCTGGATCTTCGTCGGTGCTGGGTGTAGGCAGACCCGTAGGCTGCACAGATAGTGATGCTGCCTGTACCACTGCACAGTGGACTGGTGATGAGACGGTTTTCTGGATTTTTAGGCTACTTTTGGCCCGGATGATTATGATGATGAGTGTCACTCAAGGTTTTTACGCACTGCACAACACTGCAATCCTCTTGGTTTAGTATTTCGCGAGACGTTTTCCCGGATTTTTACTATCCCACCGCTGCCACCAATGTTAGAATGGGGATTTAAAACCACTTTAAAAAAAAAAGGAAATTATTACTGCTGGAATTTAAGGGATTTATTTAAAATAGTAATTTACAATAATCGAGGATGCGCGGCACAGATACATGTGCATGGTCAGACGGATGGATGACGACTGGCTAAGGGACTGAGGTCTGGACACGGGAAGCATGAGGAAATGATGATGAGGAGCTGACTGTGCTGGTTAGGTGCTGGGTAAGTATATTAGGGTACATTGGATAGATATAACAGTTCCATGCAAAAAAAAAAATGCTTTCACCATGAAGAAAATCGCTTCACCCAATTGTGAGGAATGTGGAGTGTGTGCTTATTTGCGTCAAATCAATAAAATCAAAAATATGAAAAATGTGTGCTTCGTGATTTGACTGATCTGCAGAAAGAAACGCATGTTGAAACTTGTGTTGCCTTGTTGAATCGATACAGGAATGAAGGAATATTGGCTCAAATTGTGACATGTGATAAAAAGTGGATTTTTCACGATAACCGTAAGCGAAAAATGCAACGGCTGACCCCCTGACCCCAGGTCAAACGCCGCAACAGTGTCCTAAAGCAAAGCTTACCAATAAAAAGGTAATGGTAACTGTTTGATGGTCTCAGCATGGTGGAATTCACTATAGCTTTCTCCGATCTGGTCAATCAATAACGGCAGATGTATACTGTGCTGAACTCCGAACAATGATAGCAAAACTAGCAGTGAAACAGCCCCGACTCATGAATCGATCTTCACCATTATTGCTCAATGATAATGTGAGACCTCATACAGCACGAGAACCGTATTAACTCTACAGGAACTGCAAATAGAATTAATTCGTCACCCTCCGTATTCGCCAGACCTTGCTCCAACAGACTACCATTTTTTTCGTGATTTGGACAATTTTCTACGTGATAAAAAGTTATCTTCTCAGGAGGCAGTACAAAATGCTTTCACACAGTTTGTCGAATCTAGATCACCAGAGTTCTATCGCAAAGGTTGCGGAGTTCATGGTGTTCTGGTTCTGGTACTTCTCCCTATTACAAAATTCTCCTCCATTATCCATCTGCATATATTTTATTCGTTTGCGGGTCAAATTTACAACATAACTTTTGTATATCTTGAAATATTTAAGGGCTTCACTCTTCTTGGATAGCAGATATACTTCACACCACCTCGATGAGTCATCTATAAACGTAATAAAGTACTTCGCTCCATCTATGGCTTCATGTCGCATCGGGCCTACGATAACGGAATAAATAAGCCGTAATTTTTCATCACATGGCCCATCCGTCCTCGAACATGGTGATGCATTCATTTTCCCACTCGCACAGATACCTCAATTATACAATGTACTCACATCCGCCATCTTAATATTCATTCCCGATTTTTTCAAGAGTTTGACAAGATCTCTTCCATTCAGATGTCCTAATCGTTCATGCCACAGTCTTACCATATCAACTGTTTCTGAAATAATGGAAACTGTTCCCATTTGTTCCTCAAAGTAATAAAGGTTACCATTATTTATTACATTCAATCACAGTAAAATTTTCTTGGACGTTAAACCAACTTTCCACAAGTCGCGTGCGATGCACAGCGCAGTTATCATGCACAAAGTAAATGTGTTTTAACGGGCATGCGATGCGCACAGTTGGTGACTGGTATTGCGATCCCCTACTGCTTTAATTCACCGGGACCCATTGAAGGCATCCATCCGCAATATCACAAAGTATTGCGGGCATTAGACCTGCATTGTACATTTTTTTTATAAAGCCTTCACCTTTTTTCGCCACAATATTTTGCGACAGTTTTTGTCTGCCTCAAAACATGTTTCATCGCTAAATATAACTATATTATGGCACCAATCGAAATCTTTCTTCTATTGCGAAGATTATCCGGTTTTGCCTGTGAATATCTGTAAAATTTACTTGTTTTGTTTTGTCACGTCATGTTTAGTCGCCCTGGAACCATTAGTGACCATTGGCAGCCATATGCCAAGCAACTATATCATGGTGCCGCGCTTTGGCATCTGTGTATGCATATCCAGCCTTTGGTTCCGGTCGGCGAGGATAAATTCATAATTCATTTATTCATTTAAAACATTGTAGTACATGATGACAGTTTACAGTTATCGTGTACTTTATAGTGTACTACAATAAAATGGAGGGTCAATGCATCCCAAATCTGCATAACGATGGAACCACAATTGTACAGGCTCTGTGAACAATAATAAAATATTATTACAATAAACAACAATCAATAACATGTGAATAATTTAAACATATTAAACTTCTAAACTAAATAAAAACATTAAGTTACTCACCGATGGCGATATCATTAATCGCCTCGCAATTTCACTAATTGAAATGTTTTGCTCGTGCAAAATAATTATCTCAGCTCTTAATTATAGTAAAGTGATTCACAAATAAAAGCACTTCTCAAAAGTTGCTGGGTATAATGTCTAAAAACGTAAGAAAAGCCCGATAGTCAATAGATTATGACGATGAACAACTAATAACTTATTTATACCTACATACATGTGGGAGGCGTTGGAATAATAGACATAAATAGGTTTGTTCATTATATTCAGAACCAAAATAACACAGAAATCAATAACATAGAAATTAATAACACAGAAATCAGTAACACAGAAATCAATAAAACAGAAATCAATAACAGAAATCAATAACCCATTATTTATAGTTTCAACATAATAACGTTTAAAACAAAACATGAGCGAAATAAAAGCCAACAATAATATTATAAGAAAACTCACCTGACAGTTCAGAGCACTGTTGTGCCGTGTCCACAATCGAACAACTTCTGATCTGTCGAAAGACAGTGCGCCCCTTTTATAGCAACACTCGCTCACAAAGTGGGGGAAAAGTAGTCGGTTACAACACTATTAAAGACCGGAGGTAGTTCGAAATAAAATGAGACATTTCTTAAAAAAACATAAAATAATTTATCTCTCACACGGCCATACTGACGAGCAGCCAATATGGCTCGCGAACTACACTCATTCAAAATACTATTATACATGTAAAATCATAGCATGTCAATTGTCAAATCACATGACCCAAAAAAATAATCAATTGCTACTAATGGTCAAATCATATGACCTTATCATCTAATAGTTTCTATAACAACATGGTCAAATCGCATGACCACACACGCCAAATCACATGGCATCATGATTTGATATCAGCCAAATCACATGGCATCATGATTTGATATCAGCCAAATCACATGGCATCATGATTTGATATCAGCCAAATCACATGGCATCATGATTTGATATCAGCCAAATCACATGGCATCATGATTTTGATATCAGCCAAATCACATGGCATCGTGATTTTTATATCAGCCAAATCACATGGCATCATGATTTGATATCAGCCAAATCACATGGCATCATGATTTGATATCAGCCAAATCACATGGCATCATGATTTGATATCAGCCAAATCACATGGCATCATGATTTTGATATCAGCCAAATCACATGGCCACTGTCAATTTACATAACACGGGTGCGATTGTCAAGCATAACCATGATCGTTGGCCAGACGTTCCGAGATATACAGGACAATCTTACTAATTACTTAATCAACTTATCTTTGTTACAGTCATCAGAAATATTTAGAGAATCGGTTAACTCACATCTCATATCGGGAGTGACGATTCGTAAATTATCATGTGAGACATAACTCATTACCAGTTTTATTAACTCTAACTGTATATCTGTCGTTATTGTTCACTTCAGTAACGACGCATGGACCTTTAAATTTACTGTCAAGTTTATTAATCACTCGCGGATTTTGTTTGACTAATACAATATCACCGACTTTGAAAGGTACAATTCCAGCCTTAGTTTTATCAAAATCGGCTTTTCGAGATTCAGCAAGCTCGTCCATCCTGAGTTTAGACTCTTGACGGCACATATCGAGGTCCATACGTTCAACATCATTTAGCAAAGCTGATATAGCAGGAGGTGACTGATCACTGCCCATCAAAAGTTGGAAAGGAGTATGACCAGTACTTTTACTAAAGGTGTTGTTAATTGCCAATTGTACTTCACCAACAGCATCTTTCCAACTTCTTTTGGTTGTATTTTCAACAATCGTAAAACAATTTGTCAGAACCCTCATAATTCGCTCAACTTGACCATTTGCACGACTCACACCACTAGCTATGAAATGCAATTCTATAGAGCATCGTTCACAAAAACTTGTAAATTCTTTGCCAGTATAAGAAGCAGCCTGATCACAAATAATACGTTTAGGTGTACCAAACGTGAAAATTAATTCCTTCAAGGCATTAACTGTAGCCACTGCAGTCAAATTAGTAACGGGTTTCATGTAACAAAATTTTGTAAATGCATCTTTAAAAACAACTGCGTATTGTTTAGTAGGTTTACTGCCACTCAATTTACCCGTCGTATCCATATGAACGGTATGAAATGGAGTAGGGGGTTTATCTATAGGGTGCAATGTAATCTGTCGTGAACCAGATTGACTTTTATTTATCTTACAAGTCAGACAACTGTCAACATATTTACGTGTACACTTCGACATATTCGGAAACCAAAATTCTTCTCTAATTTTGTCAAGGGTTTTTTCCCAACCGAAGTGTTTAATAACATCGTGATAAATTTTTATGATATGCCACCTATAACTTTTTGGAACATATATACGTTTCTTAACTTTATTATTAATGGAAATAATACGGTACAACAGTCCATTTTGAACCTCTTAACTGGAAGCAATATCTTTGTCAATAGTTTTGTCTTGGATTGATTCAATTATATGTTTTATCTCTGAATCATTATTTTGTTCTACTTCCAGCCATTCACTATAATTTTGAATGTTATTTAAGTTGACAGTTGACGGATTACGGCTTAAGTAATCAACATGTGGAATACGTTCTCCTTTTCGATACTCGATACTAAAATCAAACGACTGTAGGTAAGCCCACCACTTATGAACCCTAGGAAGCAATTCTTTTTTGTTACGCGAGGCTTTAAGCGAGTTACAATCAGTAATGACTTTAAATGGTTTGCCAAGCAAATAATGAGGAAAATGTTTTATAGATCTAACAACTGCCAGAGTTTCCAACTCATAAGAGTGGTAGCGGCTTTCCGTCTCAGTACTATGACCTTTCATATGACCATTAAGTTTTTGAAAAAGAATTCCTGCCAGACCTGCGGAACTGGCATCAGTGTGAAGCTCAACAGGATTACTAGGATCAAATAAAGTGAGAACAGGTTCAGAGGCAAGGTACTGCAGGATCTTATTTCTAGCAGATTCCTGCTCAGTTGTCCAGTGCCATCTAACATTATTACGAGTTAGATTATACAAGGGTATCATGATGAGAGAAAAATTAGGAATAAACTTTCGAAAGTAACTTGCTAGTCCACAAAATTGTCTTACTTGTTTTACAGTCGTTGGGATAGGAGCATTCAAAAGAGCGGAAACTTTACCTTGACTTTGTTTAACTTGACCGTTTGAAACAATTCTTCCTAGGTATTCGATCTCAGTTTTTAAGAAATTACACGTGACAATTTACTAATGTGATCATCAATAATTGGAAGTGGAAAGTGATCACGAACGGTGTTGCTATTCAATTCCCTATAGTCAACACACATTCGGTCACTACCATCTTTTTTTCGAACTAGTAATATTGGACTCGCAAATGGGGAATTGCTATCTCGAATTATATTATTGTCCTTCAAATCTTTAATTATATTTTTGACATGTTCACGCTCAGCAGGAGCTAATTGGTACGGTCGTCGTTGAACTATTTTATCCGAATTTTTCAATCGAATTGTTAACTCACCGGTAGTTACTTGAGAAACTGCGTTGCCAGACGTGAACATTTCAGAATATGATTTTAACAAGTCACCCATTAATACAATTTGTTCTGGAGTTAATTCAGGATTAATATCTAAGTCATCAAAATCAATATCCCTTATTAGACTGTTAACACTGTAGGAGTTGCGACAGACTTTAGCAAAATTCCCAGAGAAAGTCACCTGAATACCAGGTATTTCAAATAAATGTTGACCAAGTAATAAGTCATACTGAATGTATCTATCAGGGACCAGAATAAAATCTAATTCAACGTTTATACCATCAACACAGATCATACACAGCTTTTTACGCGATGAACAGAAAGCATTGTCACTAACACCCCTCAAAAGAATCGGTTGATAAGTCATTTTACCCCTAATTGAATCGCCAATACTTTCGCGCATTACAGAGCATTCCGCACCACTGTCTATCAGACTTTGTATAGTATGCAATTTTTTTGTTGGTTAAAACTAGGCTATTTACTTGAGAAGACTTTTCGTCTTTATTTTTCTTATTTAAGCGTTGAAAACAGTTTTCACTGGAATGACCCTTTTTATTACAAGTCTCTTTGAATGTGTCCTAATTTGTAGCATTTATGACACCTTCTAGACAAAGTGTCTGGGTTAGAAATGTTTTTAGAACGCTTGGATGGAATACTGTGATCAGACTCTTTACCAGGTCTCTTCCGCTTATATGAATTTAGGCTTTGAATTAATGGTGGCAAATTTTTCGGTGTAAGGCGTAGCAAATCAGAACGAATACGAAAGTCAGACATACCTGAAATAACTGCTTCGACAAGGCGTTGCTCAGTCATCTCCACACCAATCACTTTACTCCCATTTTCGAGTTGCGTACTCAGCAAGACTAGTGGCTTGTTCACTAGTATAGTCCATAAACAGCGTCAGGTCATCGTAGTAGCGAGCTTCATCTGAAAAAGTTTCAATAAGACCTGCTTTAAGTTCTGGCCAACTAGTAATAGTTGTATAATTTCGACGCGCCCATTCCCGCCGCGCGCCCGCGCAAGTTTTTCCTAGTCAAATTAAGAATTTCCCTATCAGTGAGCTCATACTCAGTTTTAAGCTCCTCGACGTTTCGGCACCAGACTTGCACAGAATCGGTCCGATCGTCAGGGTCGAAGATTGGCACAGATATGCTCAAGGCTGCGCATGCGGGGAATAGGCCGCGCGTTTGGCGGGTTAAAAGCTTTTGCAGTAGTTTGAATCAATTGTGACATCATTTCTTGCATCATATTTTGCATAAAATTAATAGGTACAAACTCTACTGCCCTTGAATCACGGCTGCTACTGTCTGCCGTTGAACCGCCGAGAGCTGCATCGTCATGGGCTGGGGATGTCCTCGCCTCATTAGTCGCAGCTGCACAGCGCGTTGTCCTTTGTCCCAAGATCGGCGATTGGTGTCCAGGTGTAGGCCTTTCACAAGACCCTCGAGTGGATTTTGTAGCGCTCTGCAGAAACCCGATCTCGACAGCCTCAGCTTCGTCAGTGTTCATCCTTAAACTTTCCTGAAATCAAACATACATAGGCGTAGTTTTTGTTATCACCCTACTTCTGATGTGGGAGGCGTTGGAATAATAGACATAAATAGGTTTGTTCATTATATTCAGAACCAAAATAACACAGAAATCAATAACATAGAAATTAATAACACAGAAATCAGTAACACAGAAATCAATAAAACAGAAATCAATAACACAGAAATCAATAACCCATTATTTATAGTTTCAACATAATAACGTTTAAAACAAAACATGAGCGAAATAAAAGCCAACAATAATATTATAAGAAAACTCACCTGACAGTTCAGAGCACTGTTGTGCCGTGTCCACAATCGAACAACTTCTGATCTGTCGAAAGACAGTGCGCCCCTTTTATAGCAACACTCGCTCACAAAGTGGGGGAAAAGTAGTCGGTTACAACACTATTAAAGACCGGAGGTAGTTCGAAATAAAATGAGACATTTCTTAAAAAAACATAAAATAATTTATCTCTCACATACATACATACATAAACTCAAGCCTTTAAATAACTTATATATGATTTGTATTTTTAGAGGGTAGACAATTAATACATTCCAACTCAAATATAAAGAAGACTTGCTAATGGTTTAGCAATTAATTGAAGAAAAACATGTAAATATTTTATTAAAACACAAAAACATTAGCCGTCGGCAGTTGGATTCGATCTTACAGCGCCAGGGCGTAAGATATTATATACCGCACGCTCAACGAATGTGCCACGGAGACGATTGTTATATCAGAAAAAATTATACTTCATATTCCTCGCAACATTAAAGTGACAAGAAATTGCAAGTGAATGCTTGGACATCGGATTATTTTGAAGCAAACACTAATAAATAGAAGTAATTAAACCCATTGATTTTACGCACACATCTGATTTGCTTTGTGTACCAATGTGACTTTTTCAAATTCATATGTACTTTCCAAGTTTATCTTGGACATCACAGGCAACGGTGAATGAAATCATCGTGAGGAAACTTCGACTTATATAGTTAATGTAAGTCCGAAATAGCCAAGTCAGAGGCCTGTGAGGTTCCCAGAGGCGGCTTAATTAACTCTGACACCAGAGATGGCCACATCCTCACACGAAAGAAAAAGACCTTGTAGTGTTTTTATTTGGAAGTCGGTTGTATTTTTGTTGAACAGTTTTGGCGTTATAATCGCCCAAGAAGCCCTCTGAAGTTTTAAGGCCTTTTCAATGGTGACATAAAAAAGCTCTTTTTCAGTATCATTTGTAGCCTCTGTTGGTCCATTTCAGCTATTATGCTGACTCTGATATTGAGGGTGAATAGTGCTACTCGTTCTGATAAAACATTGAAACCTTCAATGTAGGGCTTGAGGTGTTTCTTGACGAGAAAACTCACACCATAAACATCTAGAGTTTCTACTATGTATTGAAATATAATATTTTCAGTTTCCTGAATGAAATTTCTTAGCCTTCTTGTAAGACTGACCAACAATATCATATTTTATGTCTTCTGAGGCATACATTAATTCTAGCAAGAGTGCGTGTGTTGATAATGTCCTTACATCTATAATATAAAAATGAATCGCAAAATGTGTTGGTAAGCGCATAACTCAACAACGCCAGTACCGATTTGGCCAATTATTTTTTTTAATGTTCGTTGAAGTTCAAAGATGGTTTTTAGGGCGGGAAAAAATCTAATAATTGTCGGCAAAACACTAAAAACAGCCATATTCTTTTTCCCATATAAAAGTTTTCTAACTAAAACGTAGAGTCAATTTGAGCTTTATTGCTATTATATAAAGTTCATATTAAATTAAGCTAGCTATTTTTGTTTAGTGTAGGGTAGGGTAGTGTAGGGTAGGGTAGGGTAGGGTAGTGTAGGGTAGGGTAGGGTAGTGTAGGATAAGGTAGTGTAGCGTAGGGAAGGGTAGGGTAGTGTAGGGTATGGTAGTGTAGGATAGGGTAGGGTAGTGTAGGGTAGGGTAGTGTAGGGTAGGGTAGTGTAGCGTAGGGTAGGGTAGGGTAGTGCAGGGTAGGGTAGTGTAGGGTAGGTTAGTGTAGGGTAGGGTAGTGTAGGGTAGGGTAGTGTAGGGTAGGGTAGTGTAGGGTAGGGTAGTGTAGGGTCGGGTAGGGTAGGGTAGGGTACGTAGTGTAAGGTAGGGTAGGTAGGGTAGAAAAATGTTTGGTGTTTTTATGGCAAAACAAAGTTTGCCGGGTCATCTAGTAGTATATAAAAATAACCTGTTCTATATAGCGACATAGAACAGGTTATTTTTTGGTGGATTCAAATATAGTTGAAGTATTACCCCTGGAGTGTTGTGATCTACTTTTTCGCGACCGGCCGGATTAGGCGATGCGTTTCGCTTCTTAAAGGTATTTTATGTGTATTTTATATGTGAGCTGTGGCAGCATGTTGCTTTGATTGCTACATGTTATATTTTCTATTTTCTTAATTTTTCGACGTGTTGTTTAAAGTTATTGTACTAACAAAGTTCAAGTCCTGGTTTTATTGGTCCCTTGGGTAGACTGGACGATCTGTTTAAAGTATCTACTCTTTATAATGTTTTTCTTATTTGCCTGCATTTTGTGTTTATCGCTGGGGTTGTTAGTTAGATTGCATTATTTTAGTTTTGGTTGACGGTTTCGTGATTTTATTAGGAAATCTTTTGTTATCATATTATAAAATTGCTAAGTTCCCTTTCTCTTTTTCAATTCTCACTTGTTCTTGTAACTCTATTCGTTTTCTTTAGAACATAGTTTGGGTAGTCTTCTATACTATGTGAGGTTTGAGATGTCTTTATTTCCCATAAGAAATTATTTCACTTACATGAGAAATGATTAACTAATTTAAATATACGTTATTGATTTACGTACAGTTTTGGCAAAAAGAAATTACGATTTGCAAAAATATTCTAAAAGTGAAAGTGAAGCGAAAAAAAATAACACAGCTAGAACGTAAACATGCATAGTGCGCGCACAACTAGAAGCGGTATGTAATGTACTAAGGTGCGCTCGCTTTTTAAAGGATATGTAATTTTAAGTATTTCTTAAATATTGACGTGGATTTAGCATTTTTTATGTTGCTTGGTAGTTTATTATACAATGTAGCACCTTTGTACATCACATTTTTAGGGTTCCGTACCCAAAGGGTAAAAACGAGACCCTTTTACTAAGACTCCGCGGTCCGTCTGTCTGTCTGTCTGTCTGTCTGTCTGTCTGTTTGTCTGTCTGTCACCAGGCTGTATCTCATGAACCGTAATAGCTAGACAGTTGAAATTTTCACAGATGATATATTTCTGTTGCCGCTATAACAACAAATACTGCTAACAGAGTAAAATTAATATTTAAGTGGGGCTCCCATACAACAAACGTGATTTTTTTGCCGTTTTTTGCGATAATGGTACGGAACCCTTCGTGCGCGAGTCCGACTCGCACTTGGCCGGTTTTTTTACAATAGGTAGTTGGTGCGTGGTGAGTATAATTGAAATTTCACAAGCTTTACGTATTTACTTACAGCAGTCCTGGTGCCTGTAATCAAATCTTGCAAGTTAAATTTGATGCACTTCCCAGTGTTGGTTTGAGCTGAAATTTTGGACCCACGCCTGTACTCACGTTGCTTTTTAATTTAAAAGCTTGTTTAAAAATAAAGTTGTTATTACAACTCCTACACAGACCTTGGTGCAACACTAACTTAAAGCGATATCTATAGACTAAATATAACTAGATGTAAATATATCGTTTTTTTTTATTCTTTATAGGCTCGCGCTTGACCACTATCTCACCTGATGGTAAGCGATGATGTGGTCGACGGTGGAGCACGCTTGCCTAGAAGTTACCCATTCACTCTTGACTTAAAGACTCCTAGATTGTAGCTATCGGGAAACACAGACTCCAGCAGGGAATTCCACTCCTAGCTGTACGCATAATAAAAGTATTCTCAAAACGTTTACTACGTATGGGATGTCTACCATGTACCGATGGCGCATCGCCGTACGTCTGGTAGTCCGATGATGAAACGGGCTGGGCGGAATTAGATCATGCATTTCCATCGCACACTCCCCGAAATGTAACCGATAAAAAACCGACAAGCTGGCAACTCGGTTTTAATTTATTGTTCACAATAATTTATTCATGCTAGTTTTTGGACGACGGGATTTGAGGACAAAATTACAAGCCGCTATAGAGTTCTTAGAAACCAGGTAATCATGTTCTAAAATAAACAAACATTCCAGAAAAAATAATTTTGTTTCATTGAAAAATTATTTTAATGTTACTGTTTTTGGTAACATTTTCAGCAAACCAGTTTACATTTGACCGTTGATCCAGGTGATGAATGAGGTGACCCTGGCGAAGGCAGCAGGAGATCCGATCTGGCAACCGCGGGCAGATCCGAAGGAAGTGATACCGACCTATTGGAAGAGTTGTAATTAGTACCAGATTAAGTTAGCATGCATCATTAGATATTTCTATGGATATAGTGAAATCAAATATAGTAAAGATATTCTTTATGTACGTACCAAGAGAGGTCTGCTGTTCCTGGTAACAACAAGGGGACCACCGGAGTCACCCTGGCATGTACTCCTGCCATTAGCTCCGCTTGTGCAAATGTTGGAGTCTTGGATGATGAGGGGGAAGGAAGCTCTGCATACAGCGTTTGTGATCACAGGCAGGGTAACATGGTTTAGGTTGCCGGAGACGCTGCCACCTGTAGAAAGATTTTACAAATTGGTCCCGAAAACAAAATAAAATATTCAGATATGATACGCGTTCTAACGACTTCCATACCATCATTGGTGAGACCGAAGCCAGATGCGATGGCGTTTTCACCGGCGTAGTTCTCGTTACCACTGGGCAGGGCGATTAGTGCGATGTTGTCTGTTGGTACACAATTTATTAATTATTTTTGCAGAGAATGTACGATTATCAATTCACAACGACCGTCTTTATAAAATATATTTCGACTGGTAATCGTAGACGTAAATATAAATTTACATCTACGAATGACGGCAGACTTTTAAATTATTATTATAATTATGGCTGTCCTATAACTTACTTGACAGGCCAACGTTTGAGTTTAATCTGATCATGGCAACATCGTTACGGATCAGGCTAGGGTTCCAGCTACCGTGCATAACAATATTGGTGGAAGTCACCCTGGTACCACCAGAGAACAAACGGTTTGAACCAAGGACAACAGTAAAGCTTCTAGCCTGGTTTTGACCATCCCACCAGCAGTGAGCAGCGGTAAGAACGCGGTTAGCGCGGACTAGGGAGCCTCCGCAGACACCCTGACCACTACCGAACTGAGCGAGAAGACCAGCCTGTAAAGAATAACCGAAATAAATATATATAGGACTTGTTTATGACATCACTGGGCAATGTGGTAAATGACACTGATGAATGAATACCTGGTAAGGGAACTGTCCGGTATTTGAGGCGGAACCACCGACGATTCTGGATTGGATCTCTGCCTGCTCCTCAGCTAGGCGGATTCGTTCGGCAGACGGGAGACCGATCTTTGACAAGTATCCGTAAGCGGTGATGTCTTCTAGATCGATGACATCATCGAGGTCGATGTATTTAGCGGAGGCCACCGCCGTCAGAGCCAATAGTGCCAGTGCCAAGAACTTCATGTTGCCGATATTGATATATCTAACTGACATAAAATTTGCAGGGATTCGTATTTATAGTAATTTTGTTGATAATTTTAAATAAGGTAAAACCTGATTAGTTGATAATCATTTATTTTATCATTAAAAACTGTTTATCTGTGGTTTTGTATGCTTTCTTTTTGTTTTGTTTTTTTCTGTGTTTTATATTTACTAATATAATAAAGTGGAAGAGTTTGATTGTTTGTCGGAACGGAAAGTCGGAATTGAAAAAATATTTTTGTATAATATGATAGTCACATTCATGAGGAAGGTTATAGGCTTTATAGCATTACGCTAAAGTTCTTGGTTAGCCTAAAATATTTGTAAAGTAAGTCGAAATATAAAGCGCTATCGAACTGCTTTATCCGCGTACACTTGGGTATTGACTAATTAATAATACATATTAGTTACTTAAAATTTTAATTCATACGTAAATACTAAATAAATAAATACTACAGAGATATTGGTTTTTAGAAGATCTACAATAAGGTCTATACTTTGATTATATACTTGTCTAGATGCCACATTGACCCTACCTGAACGGCCCAAATAAAGTCTACTATAATTGGTAGACTTGCTTCTTACTTACGTCAGTGTCATTTGAAACACCTAAGGGTGACGTGTTCATGAAAAATAATTAATTATGCCGGTTTGTGCCGTCAGACTGTGTCGCAATTATTTGGGAAAACCGTATAATAATACCAAGATCACTTTTCATCGGAAGTTTTGTTATTTAACCACTATAATTATAAGAAAACACGATTTTTATTCGTTATTTTGCAGGTTAGTCTGATTTAGCCAGTGTTGTCATTTTATTACTGGAGTGATTTAACGAAACTATGGGAGACAAAATACAAATAGCATTACATAATCTTGCGATCAGAAGAACATTATTATTTTAAAAAGTACATTATATATTTGATCAGTAAAAGACAATTTACCTATAAAAAGTAAATGAAATCCATTATTACGTCATACACTAAATGGTATTTTTGTTAGTGTATTTTTTGTCATTGTATTTTTTGATTTCACTAAAATAAATGATACACTAATCTACAAAATAATTATTTAATTCAACCTGTTTTTTTTAACTTTCATAATATTAAATAATGGAGAAAAGGTAAGTTAATATTTTGGAGCAGGCATCCCTCAAGTCAAGAGTGAATAGGTTACTTCTAGGCAAGCGTGCTCAACCGTCGACCACATCATCGCTTACCATCAGGTGAGATAGTGGTCAAGCGCGAGCCTATAATGAATAAAAAAAAAACCTTGACAGTTTGACGACAATATGTACACGAGTGGTACTCACACATATCACGCAATTTGAGACAGTTTTAGCGCGCCGTTTGTTTGCATTACTCTACCTAGACAAGTATATAATCAAAGGGTCTATTATTATTATTATTGTATATTTATTGTACACCACAAAAACATACAGGAAAAACATTTACAAAAACAAGTGTACAATGGGCGGTCTTATCGCACAGGGCAATCTCTTACAGATAACATTTTATATTACTATCTAAGGCATTTTGGATAAAATAATTTATTGAAAACTAAAGGTGATTTTTGAGCATTATTATTAGGCAAGCATTAATATGCATTTATATGATAAAATAAATAATTATCAACTAATTGGGTTTATCACAGACAACTAATTAGAAAAATCAAAAAAATTACTATAAAGACGGATCCCTGCGAATTTTATTTTCCCCTAAACTGTGCGTCCAATAACATGCTATAAAAGCCAAAGTTTATCTTCATAAAATTGTCTTGCTGTTAAAGTAACTTTCGCTCGTAAGGATTAATATTCTCACGATTGTAAGTTAAAAAGTATTCAACATTACTATTAACCGAAAGCCACCTGCCCGTCGTCGCCGCACTCACGTTCGCCACGTGAGTGCTGCGACGGGCACCTGGCCGAGTCGTGTTTTCAAAATCAATATCAAATAGTTTATTTCAAATAAACCTTATAGGTACTTTTGAATTGTCAAATAAATATGAATCTAGTTGCACATTCGCAAGCGTCAGTAGGTCTCTATGGAGAAGAATGTGCAAGAAACTCCACAGACACTCTTTTCCATCAGTTTAAATTCCAAATATTTGGTAACATAATCCTTGTTGGAAAATTACATGTGTATGAACGGTGTAAAAAGACGTGCACTTAAAAGCGTCTTAGAGTAAAACAAACTATTCAAAAATAAAACAAGTACGTAATTAAAAGCAGACCGATACAGTTAAGTTATGACCAATCCCAAATGATGGCGCCCGTTCACGAACATGACGCATGGATTGGCACCACTCAGCCCAACCATCATGAAGAGAACCGAATGATAAAACACATGTGTCACCATCAGAGAGACATTTGAGCGAGAATGACACACTCAACTGCCAGGGCACACAGAATTCAACGAACGACACATAGGTATAGTGAATGGTAGATTTACATTCGGAACATAGTACTCACACATGCGCTGTGCAGTTATAATACAAAAAATTGAGTGTATTACTACAAATATATTCATACAGTCAGCAAGCAGGTCCAACAATATTTCAAATCTTTTCTGCCCATTACTTGTTTTTGTGCCCTAGTGGCTGCGGAGCACCAGCATTGAGCCAAACATTTTCATCAGCGATGTAATCCCCCAACTTATAATTACATGCTTGCCTGCATAGTGTGCGTTTTATACAAGTTTTAAATTTTGTCAAAATCAAAATCTATTTTTTTATTTCATATAGGCCTACATGGGAACTTATAAAACGTCGACAAAAGGTGTACGGTACGGTTTGGTCGTTTCCTATGGAGAAGAACCGGCAAGAAACTCCATGGTTACTCTTTTAAAAAATGGTTTGGTTTTACAATATTTCCATGTTACAGCATTAGTACTTAGGTATGGGCACGGGGTCTCATTTCTAAGAAAGAATATTTGGTTCAAATAAATCTCACTAGATGACGCGACATGTACACACAATTCAATAGAATTGTGTTAAAAATTAACATTATCTGGAATTGAACATAAACATTGTATGTTCTTGTTTAATTAACTCTCCTAAGTACAAAATTATGGAATATTGGGCTCTTAATTCACATATCAAAGATTATATGAACGGATCATTTAAAATTGATGCCATAGATGGCGCATTTTTAAATTTCTGAGGCATTAAACTCGATTGTTAAAATTTGTATGTTAACACATATTGGTGCAAAAAAACTGAAACAACGTGCAAAAAAAGACTATAAAACGAACCTTCACTGTATTTAAAGAAAAAAATATTCACGAACCTCGTAAACCCTTTTACTTGCAAGGCGCTGCTAACAACATCTATTGCCGTGAAACGGGATCAAACGCGATTGATGTACTCACAAAAATAACAAGATTAAGCAGATGAAAAACGCTAGTTACGTCGGCACGGTTTTTTTGTATGGGATGAGGCATCTGTATGCTAGTATTATATTATCTGTGGTATGGGGGAACAACGTAGGCCCCACGATACATGGTAGACATCCCACCCATACGCACAAAACGTTTTGGAAACACTTTTATTATGCGTACAGCTAAGGAGTGGAATTCCCTGCCGGAGTCTGTGTTTCCCGATAGCTACAATCTAGGGGTCTTTAAGTCAAGAGTGAATAGGTTATTTCTAGGCAAGCGTGTTTCACCGTCGACCACATCATCGCTTACCATCAGGTGAGATTGTGGTCAAGCGCGAGCCTATAGGTTATAAAAAAAAAAAAAAAAACAATAAGTCGTAAGAAAAACAAAAAAAAAATTATAAACAAGATAAAATAAAACGAATTAAAAAGTTAACAAATGTTAACAAGCATCTAGAAGGCCTACAATGTTCACACATTTACAAAACAATCGGTAAAGTATCTATACAAAAGTATAATAACAAAAGTCTTAATTTAACATGTGGCACAATAATGTTGTTATCAGTGATGTAACTATTCCTAGCAAAGGCCTATAAAAATGATTGAAAACCATTGTAAAAAGACTAATTAAAAGAAGGAAAAAAAACAAAAAGAATTAATGAGATTGAGAATAGTTAGAGACATCGACATATTTGTGCCATTTATGAGTTACCGGAGAAGCCGCATGCGCGGAAGGAGTTAAATCCAATTTTTTATCTTAATATGCTTTTTTAATAAGGACACGTTTGATGTACCTAGTTTTTGAACTTTCCATCGGTCAGTTCTATAACTGACTTTGGCAACTTGTTATAAAAGCGTATACTACTTATATGGAAAGACTTCCTAGTTTTGGTTAATCTGAATTTGGGTATTATAATTTCGTGCTTACTGCGTGTATTTAAATTATGTAAGTCGCTTCTAGTTTTGAAAAGCCCTCGATTTTTGCGTATATACAAAATAAATTCCCTAAATATAAAGTGAAGGTAGAGTCAGTATATCGATTTCTTTAAATTTTTCTCTAACCCTCAGTTTCCCAGCTCAAAATTATCGGCGAATTAATGTGACAAATTGTCAAGCACGCGTTATTTGCTGTGATTGGCTGTTGAACATTCATTCAACCAATCACAGCAGATAACGCGTGCTTGACAATTTGTCACATTAATTCTCCGATAATTTTAAGCTGGGAAACCGAGGATAAGGGACTCGCGAGGACCCATTTTATAGATCGCGCGGATTGCCCTCTTTTGTAAGATGAAAATTGAGTCAACATCTGCTGCTGATCCCCACAGCAGAATGCCATAAGACATAATACTGTGAAAATAAGCATAGTATACTAACCTAGCTGTGGCTACATCAGTAAACTGCCTTATTTTCCTTACTGCATATGCAGCTGAACTTAACCTACCCGAAAGAGTTCTAATTTGCGCGCAACTGCATTTTTATCGATAGTAATCCCTAAGAATACAGTTTCCGATAAAACTTCAAGATTTTAAAAATCATTCAGTTCTTTAATGTGGGGCGGTATTTTATTGTAACATTATATACAGTACCCCCTAAAAGATGATGCTACTTTAGTCAGCCTGAAACCTGGTTAAATTAATTGGTCTCTATTTCTAGTAACATAATTTTATCTTTGTTTAATAGTCATTAACCAAAAACTTTCGTTTTCATGCTTTAATAATGCTTTATTAATGCACTTTTTGTCTCATATAAGCTGCTCTATTTTCTTTTTTGAAGTTTTCTTTTTGTTTGCATTATCATTGGACACCAGTTGCCGATTAAAACTGAAAAGTAAAAATAAAGCATTTGTGTAGATTTCCCATTGTACAACTCAGCGGGGTGCCTGTGTGTGAACACTTGGCTATCATCTCATTATGTCTGATCGTGACCGTGTCCACCATTGTGACTACGTATCAACTTGAATAGGCACAGATAATTCTAAAAATCTACAAACAGAGTCGTTAGTATATGATGAAAAGAATTTTCAAATTTGTAAGTATTCATAGAGTTAGATTTTTTTTAAATGACGTACGTTTTCGGGCACACATACATCATTTCGGGAATGCCCGTCATAGTCCGAGATCGTTCTCGAAATGACCGTTCCCGAAATGACGCCTCCGTCATTATTGTCTTAAACTTTTCGATCTA
Source organism: Orthosia gothica (assembly GCA_949775005.1). Lineage (NCBI taxonomy): Eukaryota > Metazoa > Arthropoda > Insecta > Lepidoptera > Noctuidae > Orthosia > Orthosia gothica. The sequence goes on from OX459044.1 coordinate 18,212,317, forward strand.
CAATGTTAAACTTAATATTTTTGAGGTTATGTTACCGTTGCCGCAATTACTTATCTTAATATTAATAAAAATATAATTATATTATTAACCTACATACCTTCTACAACAGCGTTTTCATAATGACGCATTAAAACTTACTTACCACTTTAATTTCTTTTTTTATCCGGAAAAACAACCCAACGCCATTCACTTGTCAAAAAACACTTCGGTAAGACCGCTACCAGTGCCACCTGATACGTTAAATAAAAATAGTTTTATTGTTTTATGGTTGCATTCTGTTAGGATGGCGGCCTGCAAGTCCTTTGAAATGAGAACCCTTCGGTTGCGACTACAGCAAATTTTATTTAACACATAAATACTAAATTCAGCAGTATTAAAACATTAATATGTAGATATGCATAACATCTTCCTCCTTTATACGAGCTATAAATAAAAAATAATCGCAGGTTCTAAATATTAATAAAGTTTAGAGAGTACTTAAAAGTACAAGCAACAGATACAATTTCATTGAAAGATGTGCCATAAAGGTTGCAAAATATTGTGTAGACATTGTAGGTAATAATAGAGAATAATATTAGTAATAAGTATAGCGAGAATTAAAATAATAACATAAAAAATATTAATAATAATGCAAGTCTAATAATAATGTTCATATTTTGTCAACGTTTGATAAAGTGTATATAAGTGTAATAAGAAAAAGCGTATTGATGAGTTCTACTATTGTTGTTTGTAAATTATCGATGATCTTTTTAATTTAATCAAAATGATAATGATAATAAACAATATCAATATTATTTTGAGATCATTATTACACTATTTTTACGTCTTGTTAGCCTCCAATCAAAGCAAAGTACCATCTAAAGAACCTCTAAACACCAATCTGTCTATCTAAAAATATTTTTGAAAATCCAAGTCGTTTTGGAGGAGTTGCCAAAAGTTGCGAAAAAATATCGTGTTGTTAATTATTTTTTTAAAGCAAAACTATTAGTTACACGAAAAAACCTTGAGTTCCAAATTATGTACATGAATCAATAATATTTTTTTTTTTTTTTCAAACCTTTTAACCTAGCCGTTACTAAGGAGTATGCTTTAGAAAGTAACCGTTTTACGGCACTAAAGCGCATGTGGCCTACATGCGCTTTAGTGCCGTAAAACTTAATGCGGTTCACAGAATACATCTAATTACCAAGTTTCAACAGCATAGTTCCTATAGTTTCAGAAAAAGTGGCTGTGATATACGGACGGATAGACAGACGGACAGACAGACATGACGAATCTATTAGGGTTCCGTTTTTTGCCATTTGGCTACGTAACCCTAAAAACACTTTCTTGTTTTAATAATGGTAACGAATATTTTAATTTATTTATATTTTCAGGAAAGGCGTATAAACGGCCTCACTCATAATCTACAGGGTAGTCCTACGGTACACTCGGCTCACGGGTCCGACTCCTACTTGGCTGTTTTTTTTTTACATTTCACTTGGTTCCGTTTTTTGCCATTTGGCTACAGAACCCTAAAAACACTTTCTTGTTTTAATAATGGTTACGAATATTTTAATTTATTTATATTTTGAGGAAAGGCGTATAAACGGCCTCACTCATAATCTAAAGGGTAGTCCTACGGTACACTCGGCTCACGTGTCCGACTCCTACTTGGCTGGTTTTTTTTTCCATTTCACTTATTGATTGTGTAATTGTCGGCAAAGAGTGGACAGCTTAAAGTAGACACACGTCAGTGAACGATGTAGGTACAGGCAATGTAATGAACTTGGTGCCTTTTTACTTTTTTTATTTTTGTTGAGATCATTATTACACCGTTTTTACGTCTTGTTCCCTCCAATCTTCGTCGTATGTGTGGGCGGGGTCGTAATCTTTAATGGATATTTGATGCTCTGTCTACCCTCTAAGACATGTAAGCATGATACGATGCATGTTTAGAGAAATCGATGTATTTGTGTTAGTAAGCCTATATTACCTAGTCCTTTTTAAAACTCAGAATCAATGTAGTAGCAACCATAGTGAATCTCTCAAGTTTAGGTGTCAATTTTCGAGGATGACGGGAGTGGTTCTTTACAGAAGAACCACTCCCGTCATCCTCGAAAATTATTATTTTTATTTTGTGGTGGCACCGGCAGGGGATCTCCAGGTCCATCTTAGTTTAATTTTGTTTTCTGAAAAGTGTTTATTAGTGAAAATTTATTTTCGAGTGCGATTTAGATATTAGTCTTTCTCATCTGTTGTTTCTGGTGCCATATCTGTGGCATTTAATTATTAAATTTGCTTCTGGTATTTAAACGACTTCAAAAAGGAGGAGGTTCTTAATTCTACTGTATTTTTTTATGTGTGATATCTCATATTTTTTTATTTGGTTATCCGATTTCGATGATATTTTTTTTATTTGAAAGCTGGTGCTTCTCTTGTCCATCATCTTCCGTTTAAATTAAGTTAGGATCTGATGAAGAATTTCGGAGATATACAACATTACTCTTCAGTAAATGACGACAAATCTCTCGGGATAGCTGCAATCAGATGTCTGTTTATTGTTTACACCATAAAATCACGCTGGTACGCTTTAAAGCGGTACGCAGATGTGTACAGTTCACACAGGTACGCTTTTGTTCAAGTTGCATGTTATTCGAGTAATCTGTTCTGCAATTATAGGTACCCTAACTTACCCAATAAGTACCAAATCTAAAAAGAGAAAATTATAAACTTTTTTACAATAAAATACAACCGACTTCCATAAAAACACAACAAAGTAAAAAATAACTTCAATTTCGGCAGTCGGTGTCAAAAAACGAAGGAACGAAAACATGGCAGGAACACCGACTTCCAAAATTGAAGTTATTTTCACTTTGTAGTGTTTATATATATATATATATATATTTAAAAACGTTGCCCCACACTAGGAATTTCATGCTGTATCGTGGGTGCGTTTACAAACATATAAACTCAGATACACAACACCCAGAGCCGGAACAACTATCTATAGGTAATACCACGGGGTCTCATTGCTAAGACAGAATATTTGGTTGAAATAAATCTCACTAGATGACGCGACATATACACACAATTCAATAGAATTGTGTTTAAAATTAACATTATCTGGAATTGAACATAAACATTGTTCTTGTTTAATTAACTCTCCTAAGTACAAAATTCTGGAATATTTATTTGAACGGATCATTTAAAATTGATGCCATAGATGGCGCATTTTTAAATTTCTGAGGCATTCAACTCGGTTGTTAAAATTTGCATTTCAACACATATTGGTGCAAAAAAACTGTATCAACGTGCAAAAAAATACTATAAAACGAACCTTCACTGTATTTAAAGAAAAAAATATTCACAAACCTCGTAAACCCTTTTACTTGCAAGGCGCTGCTAACACCATCTATTGCCGTGAAACGGGCTCGAACGCGATTGATGTACTCACAAAAATAACAAGATTAAGCAGATGAAAAACACTAGTTACGTCGGCACGGTATTATATTATCTGTGGTAATACAAATATTTGTTCCGTGCTCGAATCGAACCCGCGACACGCAGCGCAGCAGTCAATCGCTCAACCACTGCGCCAACCGTGCGCCCTAATTGGAATTTGGTTGTATTTTTTGCTGACCAATTTTGGCCTTGTCGATGGTGAAATAAAAATAACTCTTTTTCAGTATCATACGTAGCCTCTGTTGGGTTATTTACGCTATTATCCTGAGTCTGATATTGTGGGTATTGATGGTTAATACTGTTTCTCTTTCTGACAAATTATTGAAGCTGCAGCATTCGATGTAGGGCTTGAGGTGTTTCTTGACGAGAAAACCCACACCATAAAGACCTAGAGATTCGCTTAGGTCGTGAAATATAATATTTTCAAATTCCGGAATGGAATTTCCTAGCCTTCTAGATTCAGACCGACCAATAACATCATATCAATTATGTCTTCTAAGGCATACATTAATTCTAGTAAGAGTGCGTGTATTGATTATGTCCTTACATAGTATGTCGCTAGAACAGGTTGTTTTTTCCTCGATTCAAACATATTTGATGTTTTTACCCCTGGAATTTTGTGGTCTACTTCTCCCACGGTGACCAGCAGAATTGGGCGATGTGTTTCGCTTCTTAATAGTAGATTATTAACCAAGGGGATAAAGCAGTGTCTTATGTCGCGGGTGACGATTTAAATCGCGAGCGTAACGAAGGACTCGAGGTTTACTCCCGAGCATAGCGAGGGTGTTAAAAACTTAAATCACGAGCGAAGCGATGGATTTAAGACGATTCCTGAGTGTAGCGAGGGATTTAAGTTCACCCAAGACTAAGACAGCTTTATCACCGAGGTAAATACTCTACTTTTCGTACCATTTGCGAAAAAAATAACACAATAATAATATGAGATAAGCATTTATTAAAAATAATGACAATTAAGAGTAAAATAAATTTAAATAAACTTAACGTTTATGTATTTGAAGAAAACAAAAACGCGGCAAATTCCTAGACTAATATTTTTTTGTCGGAAAAGCAAAGGCATCAAGCTCATACGGCCTCGCCGGTTTTCGTAATTTTATTTAATAATTATAACTGCATAATAAATGCGTTTTCCATTTCAAAAAGATGTATGCTAAGTATTATGTAATGCTTTATATACAAACTCAATGGTGTAAACACAGATGTAGTTCAGTATAAGTTTCGGTAAGTAATCCAAATTTAAATCACATTCTCCCCCTAGAGGATGAATGAAATTCAGTACAATTTTCTTTCCCTGTTTTTAACAGATTAAAAATGACTATTGTTATGTTAGCTTTTTGTGGCATAGAATGTCACTTTTTTGAGCAAGTGGTACGAAAAGGTATTTATACTACACCTGCTCGGAAAGTACCTTGATACTTTATCAAATTTACGGTAGAAAGTACATCATTGTATATCGAACAAATATGCGGCGAGAAAACGCATCTGAGCGGGAGAGAAAAGTGTATGAAAATCCATTTCTTACGTGGTTTTTCTTTTTTAATTTTGGGTAAGACTATGCGCTGGTAACCTAAATATCAAAAGCCGAAAAGTTTCACAGTGAGTTTTTATCTCCAAGTTCGCAAAATGACACTGGCCACTAGCTGTGTGTTGGATGGTGTCAAACAATTTGAAAAAAGAACATGTGAAAATTGCAGACGCCACCATTGGCGCCATTTTCAATCACTAACTGCAACAATTTCAATATAAATTTCAATTAGTAAAGATTTAGTTTTTTATTTTCCTCGTAGGTGGTAGGTAGGTCACTTTCTCCTCTCGGTGAACAATGTACTATTTCTTCCAACTACGTAGTAATGTTATCATTAATCACTACAAAACTGATCACAAAGGACGTATTTATTGCTTAGAACCAAAACAGTGCAGAAAAGTTATATGAAATCTCATTGTTGCACTGTTTTTCATTCATGCACTGTTTTGTATTTTTTATCTATACTATTATTATAAAGCCGAAGAGTAAGTAATGTAGGTAGGGTAGGTAGAGTAGGTAAAGTAGGTAGAGACGCTAGAATAAGTAGAGTAGGTAGAGTAAGTAGAGTAGGTAGAGTAGGTGGAGAAGCTAGAGTAAGTAGAGTAGGTAGGGTAGGAAGAGATGGAAGCGTAAATAGAGTAGGTAGAGTAGGTATAGAAGGTAGAATAGGTAGAGAAGGTAGTGTAAGTAGAGTTGGTAGAGTAAGTAGAGTAGGTAGAGTAGGTGGAGAAGCTAGAGTAAGTAGAGTAGGTAGAGTAGGTAGGGTAGGAAGAGATGGAAGCGTAAATAGAGTAGGTAGAGTAGGTATAGAAGGTAGAATAGGTAGAGAAGGTAGTGTAAGTAGAGTTGGTAGAGTAGGAAGAGTATGTAGAGAAGGTAGAGTAAGTAGAGTAGGTGTAGTATAAAGCACTATGTATCACTCGAGAGAAAGTGCGATTCCCGATCTCGGGTGTTTTAAAGCCCTCGCCTACGGCTCGGGCTTCAAACGACACCTTCGACGGTAATCGGTCACTTTCTCCTCTCGGTGAACAATGTACTATTTCTTCCAACTACGTAGTAATGTTATCATTAATCACTACAAAACTGATCACAAAGGACGTATTTATTGCTTAGAACCAAAACAGTGCAGAAAAGTTATATGAAATCTCATTGTTGCACTGTTTTTCATTCATGCAATGTTTTGTATTTTTTTTCTATACTATTATTATAAAGCCGAAGAGTAAGTAATGTAGGTAGGGTAGGTAGAGTAGGTAAAGTAGGTAGAGACGCTAGAATAAGTAGAGTAGGTAGAGTAAGTAGAGTAGGTAGAGTAGGTGGAGAAGCTAGAGTAAGTAGAGTAGGTAGAGTAGGTAGGGTAGGAAGAGATGGAAGCGTAAATAGAGTAGGTAGAGTAGGTATAGAAGGTAGAATAGGTAGAGAAGGTAGTGTAAGTAGAGTTGGTAGAGTAGGAAGAGTATGTAGAGAAGGTAGAGTAAGTAGAGTAGGTAGAGAACGTAGAGTAAGTAGAGTTGGTAGAGAAGGTAGAGTAAGTAGAGAAGGTAGAGTAACTAAAGCAGGTAGAGTTGGAAGAGTAGGTAGAGAAGGTAGAGCAAGTAGAGTAGGTAGAGAAGGCAGAGTAGGTAGAGAAGGTAGAGTAAGCAGAGTAGGTAGAGAAGGTAGTGTAAGTAGAGTTGGTAGAGTAGGAAGAGTATCTAGAGAAGGTAGAGTAGGTAGAGAACGTAGAGTAAGTAGAGTTGGTAGAGAAGGTAAAGTAAGTAGAGAAGGTAGAGTAACTAAAGCAGGTAGAGTTGGAAGAGTAGGTAGAGAAGGTAGAGCAAGTAGAGTAGGTAGAGAAGGCAGAGTAGGTAGAGAAAGTAGAGTAGGTAGAGTAGATAGAGTAGGTAGAGAAGGTAAAGTAAGTAGAGTAGGTAAAATAAGTAGAGACGGTAGAGTAGGTAGAGAAGGTAAAGTAAGTAGAGAAGGTAAAGTAAGTAGAGTAGGTACAGTAGGTAGAGTAAGTACAGTAGGTAGAGAAGGTAGAGTAAGTAGAGTAGGTAGGGTAGGCAGGTTAGGCTAGGCAGGGTAGGCAGGATAGGCTTGGCAGGGTAGGCAGAGTAGGTAGGAAAGGCAGGGTAGGCAGGGTAGATAGGTAGTGGTAGGTAGAGGTAGGTAGTATAGGTAGCCAAGTTGAGGGGAGCGAAGCCGCGGGGGTTAGCTAGTTTAGATATAAATTTACCACAGAGGTTTAATGTCTCCCATTACGTTTAATATAAAATGTATGCAGCAGATCGGAAAAGGTACTGGCTGAGAAAAAAAATCGGCGTATAAAACCAATTAGGTGAAAAAAAAATGCGCCGCATTTTGTACCATTGTAAAACTTTGATAGGTAGGTACTTCATATTTGGCAAGAAAAGTATAAAAAAATGGAAATAGATGAGAGGTAGATTGGTAGTTGAAAGAAAAGTAGATTACGCACCTCGCTAAAGTGAGTAATTAATGCACTCGTGTTAATTTAGTGCCCTCGCATGCGCTCGGGCACCAACATAACACTCGTGCATTAATAACTCACTTTGCGCTCGATGCAACAATCTACTATTTATGTGTATTTTTTTTTCATGTGTGCTTTGATTGCTACATAAAATTGTTTCTATTTTCTGCATTTTTCGATGTGTTGTTTAAAGTTTTTGTACTAAAAGACTGTTGACAGTCCTGGTTTTATTGGTCCCTCGGGTAGACTAGACGATCTTTGTAAAACACTCTTTATAATGTTTTTCTTATTGGCCAGCATTTTGTGCTAATCGCTGGGGTTATTTTAAGGAGAGTTAGATGTCATTATTTTAGTTTTGGTTGATGGATTCGTGATTTTATTAAGAATACTTATAAAATTATAAAATATTATAAAATTGCTAAATTCCTTTTCTCTTTTTCAATTCTTACTTGATCTTGTACCTCTATTCTCTTTCTTTAGGACATAGTCTGGGTAATCTTCTATACTAGGTGATGTTTGAGATGTCAACATCATATACGTTACTGATTTACGTACAGTTTTGGCAACATAGAGCGGCGCAACTAGAAGCGGTATGTAATGTACTAAGGTGCGCTCGCTTTTTTAAGGATATGTAAATTTAAGTGTTTCTTAAATATTGACGTGGATTTAGCATTTTTGATGTTGCTTGGTAGATTATTATAAATTGAAGCACCTTAGTACATCACATTTTTTTGCCATAGTCGATGCGTGGTGAGTATAATTGAAATTTTACAAGCTTTTATATTTGATGCTGAATTTTTTTACACACAGTAGTACTCAAGAAGCTTTTTATTTAAAAGCATGAATTTAAAAAAGAAAAAAGTATGACTAGTTATAGTTGTTATTAGTACTCCTACATACACCTTGGTGCAACACTAACGTAAAGCGATATCTATAAACTAAATATAACTAGATGTAAATATATCGGTTTTAATTAATTAATTATTAAGAATAATTTATTGATGCTGGTTTTTGAACGTCGCGATTTGAGGATAAAATTAGAAGCCGCTATAGAGTTATTAGAAACTAGGTAATCATGTTCTAAAATAAACAAATATTCCAGAAAATAATAATATTGTTTTATTGATAAATTATTTTAATGTTACTGTTTTTGGTAACATTTTCAGCAAACCAGTTTACAGCTGACCGTTGATCCAGGTGATGAATGAGGTGACCCTGGCAAAGGCAGCAGGAGATCCGATCTGGCAACCGCGAGCAGATCCGAAAGAAGTGATACCGATCTATTGGAAAAGTTGTAATTAATACCAAATAATCCTACCAGATTAAGTTTACAAAAGGTAGACCATCGAAATAGCATGCATCGTTAGATATTTCTATGCATATATTGAAATCAAATATAGAAAAGATATTCTTAATGTACGTACCAAGAGAGGTCTGCTGTTCCTGGTGACAACAAGGGGACCACCAGAGTCACCCTGGCATGTACTCCTGCCATTAGCTCCGCTTGTGCAAATGTTGGAGTCTTGGATGATGAGAGGGAAGGAAGCTCTGCATACAGCGTTTGTGATCACAGGCAGGGTAACATGGTTCAGGTTGCCGGAGACGCTGCCACCTGTAGAAATATTTTACAAATAGGTCCCGAAAACAAAATAAAATATTCAGATATGATACGCGTTTTAACGACTTCCATACCATCATTGGTGAGACCGAAGCCAGATGCGATGGCGTTTTCATTGGCGTAGTTCTCGTTACCACTGGCCAAGGCGATCAGTGCGATGTTGTCTGTTGGTACACAATTTATTAATTATTTTTGCAGAGAATGTACGATTATCAATTCACAACGGCCGTCTTTATAAAATATATTTCGACTGGTAATCGTAGACGTAAATATTAATTTACATCTACGAATGACGGCAGACTTTTAAATTATTATTCTAATTATGGCTGTCCTATTCGTAACTTACTTGACAGGCCAACGTTTGAGTTTAATCTGATCATGGCAACATCGTTACGGATCAGGTTAGGGCTCCAGCTTCCGTGCATAACAACACTGTTGGTTGTCACCCTGGTACCACCAGTGAACAAACGGTTTGAACCAAGAACAACAGTAAAGCTAGAGGCCTGATTCTGGCCGTCGAACCAGCAGTGAGCAGCGGTAATAACGCGGTTAGCGCGGACTAGGGAGCCTCCACAGACACCCTGACCACCACCGAACTGAGCGAGAAGACCAGCCTGTAAAGAATAACTGAAATAAATATATATAGGACTAGCTGACCCCCGCGGCTTTGCTCCCGTCAAAATTATAGCTTATGTTACTCGGGAATAATGTAGCTTTCCACAGGTGCAACAATTTTTTAAATCGGTCCAGTAGTTTCGGAGCCTATTCGGTACAAACAAACAAAAAAATCTTTCCTCTTTATAATATTGGTATAGACTTGTTTATGACATCATTGGGCAATGTGCTAAATGAAACTGATAAATGAATACCTGGTAAGGGAACTGTCCGGTATTTGAGGCGGAACCACCGACGATTCTGGATTGGGTCTCTTCCTGCTCCTCAGCTAGACGGATTCGTTCGGCGGACGGAAGACCGATCTTCGACAAGTATCCGTAAGCGGTTATGTCTTCTAGATCGATGACATTCTCGAGGTCGATGTATTTAGCGGAGGCCACCGCCGTCAGAGCCAATAGTGCCAGTGCCACGAACTTCATGTTGCCGGTATTGATGTATCTAACTGACATAAAATTTGCAGTGATCCGTATTTATAGTTTTTTTTTTTTGATAATTCTAATTAAGGTAAAAACTGATTAGTTAATAATCATGTATTTTATCGTTCAAAACTGTTTATCTAATATAATACTAATATGATAAAGCGGAAGAATTTGATTGTTTGATTGTTTGTTTGTTTGAAAGCGGTAATCTCTGGAACTACCAGTCGGAATTGAAAAAATATTTTTGTATAATATGATAGTCACATTCATGAGGAAGGCTTTATAGCATTACGCTAAAGTTCTTAGTTAGCCTAAAATATTTGTAGAGTAAGTCGAAAGGTAAAGCGCTTCCAACTGCTTTATCCACATACACTTGGGTAGTGACTAATTAACTATACATATTAGTTACTTAAAATTTTAATTCATACGTAAATACTAAATAAATAAATACTACAGAGATATTGGTTTTTAGAAGATCTACAATAAGGTCTATATTACTATCTAAGGCATTTTGGGTTAAATTATTTATTGAAAATTAAAGGTGATTTTTGAGCATTATTATTAGGCAAGCATTAATATGCTTGCCTAATAATAATGATAAAATAAATTATTATCAACTAATTGGGTTTATCACAGACAACTAATTAGAATTATCAAAAAAAATACTATAAATACGGATCACTGCGAATTTTATTTTCCCCTAAACTGTACGTCCAATAACATGCTATAAAGGCCAAAGTTTATCTTCATAAAATTGTCTTGCTGATAAAGTAACTTTCGCTCGTAAGGATTTATATCCTCACGAGCGAAAGTTGAAAAATATTCAACATTACTTTTGACCGAAAGGGCGAACGTGAGTGGCCGAGTCGTGTTTTCAAAATCAAAATCAAATAGTTTATTTCAAATAAACCAAGGTACTTTTAAATTGTCAAACAAATATGAATCTAGTTGCACATTTGCAAGCGTCAGTAGTCTCTATGGAGAAGAATGTGCAAGAAACTCCACGGAAGCTCTTTTCCGTCAGTTTTAATTTCAAGTATTTGATTACATCATCCTGGTTGGAAAATTACATGTGTAAGAACGATGTAAAATGACGTGCGCTTAAAAGCGTCTAGAGTAAAACAAACAATTCAAAAATAAAATAAGTACGTAATTAAAAGTAGGCCGAAGCAGTTAGGTTATGACTAATCCCAAATGATGGCGCCCGTTCACGAACATGACGCATGGATTGGAACCACTCAGTTCAACCATCATGAAGGGAACCGAATGATAAAACACATGTGTCACCATCAGAGAGACATTTGAGAGAGAATGACACACTCAACTGTCAGGGCACACAGAATTCAACGAACGACACATAGGTACAGTGAATGGTAGATTTACAGTCGGAACATAGTTCTCACACATGCGCTGTGCAGTTATATAATACAAAAAAATAATTTAGTGTATTACTACAAATATATTCATACAGTCTTCAGCAGGTCCAACAATATTTCAAATATTTTCTGCCCATTACTTGTTTTTGCGCCCTTTTTTGGCTGCAGAGCACCAGCATTGAACCAAGCATTTTTATCAGCGATGTAATCCCCCAACTTATAACATGCTTGCCTGCATAGTGTGCGTTTTATACAAGTTTTAAATTTCGTCTCATTCAGTTCTTTAAGGCGGTACCCCAAACAAAACGCCGCGCAAGCCGTTTTTTGTGCTGTTTTTAGGAGCTATCTACTCGTTATTTAAAAAGAAATATCAATTAATAAAAATACATTAAAATTCTACATAATATTGATTCTAAAAACGAAATCCCAAAATGAAGAAAAATTATTAAATATATTTCGCGTGTATACGGCGTGACAGTATACTTATCAAGTGTTTTAAAGACATTTCGCGTGTGTGTGGCGATACAGCGCACGAAGCAGTGAACGGAAATAAACAGCGTATGAAATATATGAAAAAGCTAAGTGGTTTTATTATTTAGTATATATGAACTTATGGAAAGCATGATGGATCATTATTATTCAGGCACGGACAGATACTGCTTGGAGGAATTCTTGACCGAATTCGAGTCAGTGGCTGAAATAAACGAATGGAGAAAGAGTGATTATAGCCTGATATTAGGCGCTTTTTTACGTGGGGCTGCATATCACTTCTACCATATGATTTTTAAATATGATATGGACTTTGCAGTGTTATGTGATCGCTTGAGGAATGAATTCTCGATATTTCATCGCAGATGTCGATATTGCGAACAGCGCATAATAATCGCTGAAATAAAAGCAGATAAAAAACAACCTGATGAATTGTGTGAGGATGTTAATGCACATTTATTTTCTAGTATGGTGATTAAGGACGAACAAACACAAAACAATATTCAGTGCAGTGAGAAAATCGTTGACCACGTTGACGGAGAAGGCGACGCAGTTGATGGCGATGGCGATCACACCGACGGAGAGAGCTGCATCTTCGAGGACGATGTTGACCAGACCAGCGGAGATGACGGCCCCGTTGATGTCAGGTTGGAGGCGGAAGCTGTGTTCCTGGGCGAGCACGCTGACGGCGGTGACGACGAGTTGGAGTCCCTCTCCAGCGGCGGGTGCGCGGACGAGAGTATTGTAATGTATCGGTCCAGTCCAATTGACTCAGCTAATTCCATTTATTTTGCAGAGACCAATGATGAGATTTCGTTAGAACAACTAGTTGTTGTTCCATCTGAACACCAAAATGATCTTGTTGTTAACATACACCAGAATCCCATTGATTTCATTGAGGTAATAATGTACTACGCACTAGAGAAGTCATCACACATCACTACTGCGTGCCGTTCAATTGCGGTTTTCTAGCCGCATTTCACTCATTTGCTTGCTAGATCTTGACAGCTTAAGTCATTTTTTGTTTTAAACGAAAAAAACGTTCAGACGCATTAAATATGCCGTGGTGTGTTTTAAGATATTGCACTAATAATTCAACTAATACGGCGAAGTGCAAAGGAATAACTTTTCATCGGTCAGTAACTAGATAATCATTTTAAAATATAATTTGAACAAAATATTTGGTGGACGTCATGTTGTGACATTTTTCATATAGACTAAAAATTAAGATGTGACAATTTGTGTAACAAGTGTAGGTAGAATTAGCTGACGTTTCTTTTTAAAGAGGAAAATAATAATCTAACATATATTAATCCATTCCAACCATTCATTCTAATTTTAATTATTGTTCTTTTTTTTTTGGCCTCCTACCACTGCTGTGTTCTTTTTAACCCAAACGTTGACTGGTAGAGAATGCCTTGCTGCATTAAGTCCGCCTATGTATCACCATTGTACATGAAGTTTAAATAAATATTTAGAAAAAGAACTGACTGTGGTTATTCAATGAAAAAAGATAAAAAATGAAAGATGAAAAACAATTATTACATAATGTAAGACTTAATTTACATTTTGTTTATTTAAGGTTTATTATTATAATAAAAAGTACAGAAGGTTCGTGTTTCAAGCAAATTGTAAAATTCCCTATTCCAATGTGATATTTTTTTACTTATTGTAAGCGCATTTGACTTATACTTTAACAGTCGGTTATTTCAACTATTAATAAATTTTGAATTGGCGTGTGTGTATGACTAGATGTATGAATGTGTGTGAAGCAAAAGAAGTATGTAAGGATCGTAGCAGGTGGCGTTCTGTAGTTTCTGCCTAACCCCATGGGAAAAAGGCGTGAGTTTATGTATGTATGTAATAAATTTTGAAAAAGTGAAAATTCTAATGAAGCTTGTTAGGTATAAAGCTATGTCGCTTCTGTAGTCAGTCAGCAAATTAGTCTATATGAATGACAAGGTGTTGCAGAACGTTGTACGAAACGCGTAAGCGCCATGAAAATCACGGCGCTTCCGTCTTTTTGGTCGCGAGAAAACTACACCTTAGAAGCGCTCTAGCGCTGCATGTTATATTGTTTTGTTAGACGACTAATTATTGTTTCAGCGCTGCAGCGAATTTTTTGTTTAAACTCTTGTCAAAATTGACAAAATGGAGCATGTATTTGGCTTAGGATAGCTTCTCTAGTACGTAGTACATATTATCTCAATTATTGATTTCAAACATAATATTGAAAATAATATTGAATTTTCTCAATCTGACATAAAACGAAATTTTATTAATGTCATTTTGAAAAGAAATAAATTGTCAGCCATTAAGAAAAGTTTTTCTCGATCTAAACCAAAAGAGATCCGTAAGAAAATTAAAAGAGTATTTAGAAAGGTTCCTTATTGCGCCAACATAAATTTAAAGAAGGCGATCATTAAAAAGGTTATGAACCGAATTAAATACAAAAGAAAATATGATAAAACTTCTTGGAGTGCTATGTTTGGTATAAAGAATATTACTAGGATTGTGGCAAGGAAGAATTCCCATAATATTTGCCTAAGATGCAATATTGTTCAAAGATGTTTGCATTGTGATCACATAAAACAATTTGATCTCGTAAAATGCAAGTTTTGGAAGTTTTTTAGGTAGAAGTTTAGGTATAATAGAGTTTTGTAAATAATTTATTATTTATGATTGTTGTAATGTTACTTATATTTTGTGCTTTATTAACTAATGTTTTCTTTTCATGTCGTGCAAATGAATATGGTCCAACCCAAAGGAATTTGCGATGCGCGCTGGGCATCGAAAGAAACAATGATTTGAATGATATATCTGTATATGTTTTGATGAAATTAAATAATCCCCTGTCTTGTCTATATTTACTGAATAGGATTAGCTTATGAAATTGCAGACAAAGTCCAAATACAAATCCATAAGGATTAAGTCTACAACGGTCAAATATTATTAGAAAAGTCTTTTAAGCCCCTAAGGCAAATAAATGCTATGAAAGCATAGATGTCATTTTAAGAAATGGTTTGACACATAGTCCCACAGATAATACAAAAGGACAGTGTCAAAACCTTGTCAAAAGTAAAGCATAGTTTTCATTAAAAGAATTGGTTGACATAGTGCTATAAACAACATAATAAAGCAGTATTCACACCATAATAATAAAATAATACTCTATGCGCCGTATTAGCCACAGATTAATTAGGCCGGACCATAGATAGGAATAGTTATTTAGAGATATAAGGTCCATTATAGATAGAAAGATATTGGCAAATATGAGAGTTAGGCCTATAATAGATACATGTAAATAGATTAAAACCTTTTAATGTTAGAATAGAATAGATACATATAGATTATGGTTATTAAGGTTTCCTTATAGGATAAGGCCCGTTGTCAATAAAAAAAAAAAATATGAATGACAACTATCAAATTTGACATAAGGAAGTTAATAGGGATGGGAAAATAGGAAAAATGTATCGATAGTTTTCTTGTCGAAATTTTCAAATAGTATCGATAGATATAATAAAATTATTTCTTTCCGTTGCATGAGCTGTTGATGTGCTGATGGTTGTATGCTGCTGGGCGAAGAAGAGGCTGGCAACATTAACTATGCATCGAAGATCTTAGTCGTTCTATTTATATAAAGAACAAGTTCGGGTAGGTGTAGAATTTCCACCAGTGATAAAATATAATAGATGAGGAATAGTTGTAACTGAATCCGACTTTGCTAACGGGGCATAGCCTTTGCAAAGGATGTCGAGTTGACATCATCGGTCCAGTTGATGACTGTTGTTTAAAAAAAAAAGTAAATATATTTATGTTAATAAGCCCTGGTGTAAGTTCAATGAGTAGAATTTAAATTCGATGCGATCCAGCCTTTCCTTCTCTGGCCTGATAAACGCACGAGATCGAAATATTGTATCATATCTGAATTTTTGAATTTAAACCCCATCCGGGTCGATGTGAGTTGACGCATCATTCTTATTAGTGTTGGGAGGACGCCTTGTTCCTTTTTCAGAGGTTTTGGCCAAGGAGGTTCAAGCATGACGGCGTTGATTTGTTAGTGCTTATGTGCACGTCAGTTGAAGTTAAAAGCACACATCGGAGTATCCGATAACTCGTTGGTCATGATTAAGCCTTCCCCTTTTAAGGGTCGTACCGCAATTGTACTTTGATTCCTCTGTTAGGTAAATGTTCGGGTTAGGATAAGGTAGGATTCATATATCCTTTCAAGACTTAGAATAGGAGCACCTCATATGATTCTGTGCGCCTATTCGTAGGGGCGTAGCTCATGTAAGGACTTACCATTTGAGAAGGCAACCTACTTGCCTATTAAAACACTGGCAATATTTATTACTTGAAAGATGTATGAATTTCGAACAGAATAGCTTTAGATGTTTTTTGTTAATTTTCAATGTGTCAGAATTGGATTGAAGCCGCCCAAAGGCAGGCATGTTGTAATATTCTCGATAAATACATGAAAAATTAAGTTGTTTCCGTGTTTTACTGCTGCTTACCCTAGCTACCCCCTCACAGTATTCATAGAGCCTGATTTTTTAGAAGTGACGTACGTTCGGGAACACACACATAATTTTGTGAATGCCCGTCATAGTCCGAGATCGTTCTCGAAATATCCGTTCCCGAAATGAGTCACCGTCATTATTGTCTTAAACTTTTCGATCTACAATGTTAAACTTAATATTTTTGAAGTCATGTTACAGTTGCCGCAATTACTTATATTAATATTAATAAAAATATAATTATGATATTAACCTTCTACAACAGCGTTTTCATAATGAAGCATTAAAACTTACTGACCACTTTAATTTCTTTTTTTTTATCTAGAAACACAAGCCAACGCCATTCACTTGTCAAAAAACACTTCGGGAAGACCGCTACCAGTGCCACCTGATACGTTAAATAAAAATTGTTTAATTGTTTTATGGTTGCATTCTGTTAGGATGGCGGCCTGCAAGTCCTTTGAAATGAGGGTTGCGACTACAGCAAATTTTATTTAACACATAAATACTAAATTCAGCAGTATTAAAACATTGATTTGTGTGATAAAAATAATCGCAGGTTATAAATATTAATAAAGTTTTGAGACTACTCAAAAGTACAGGAAACAGAGACAATTTCATTGAAAGATGTGCTATAAAGGTTGAAAAATATTGTGTAGACATTGTAGGTAATAATAGAGAATAATATTAGTAATAAGTATAGCGAGAATTAAAATAATAACATAAAAAATATTAATAATAATGCAAGTCTAATAATAATGTTCATATTTTGTCAACGTTTGATAAAGTGTATATAAGTGTAATAAGAAAAAGCGTATTGATGAGTTCTACTATTGTTGTTTGTAAATTATCTTTTTAATTTAATCAAAATGAAAATGATAATAAACAATATCAGTATTATTTTTGAATAAATTTGAACAAAAACAATCAAAATCAATCTGTAAATTAATATGTACTAAGTATAAAGTTTGGAAAAATATTCAGTAAACATCGTTTGTAAGAGGATTTCTGATTCTAATCTACAATTTCTTCTATTTCTAGCCTTCATTCCAGTCTTTTATTTTTTTAACACAACAGAGGAAATTTTTTTGGTAAAATAATTAAAAAAACCGACCAAGTGCGAGTCGGACTCGCGCACGAAGGATTCCGTACTTGGTAATTTGCGGTTTACGATTTACGACGTATTAAAAAAAATACTTACTAGATCTTGTTTAAACCAATTTTCGGTGGAAGTTTACATGGTAATGTACATCGTATTTTTTTTTTTGTTTTATCATTCTCTTGTTTTAGAAATTAAAGGAGGGGGGACACATTTTACCACTTTGGAAGTGTCTCTCGCGCTAACTATTCAGAATAGAAAAAAAAAATTATACACCTCAATAGCATTTTTGAAGACCTATCCATAGATACCCAGCACGTATGGGTTTGATGAAAAAAAAATATAGTTTCAGTTTCAAGTATGGGAACCCTCAAAATTTATTGTTTATTTACTATTTTTGTGTGAAAATCTTAATGCGGTTCACAGAATACATCTAATTACCAAGTTTCAACAGCATAGTTCTTATAGTTTCAGAAAAAAGTGGCTGTGATATACGGACGGATAGACAGACAGACAGACGGACATGACGAATCTATTAGGGTTCCGTTTTTTGCCATTTGGCTACGGAACCCTAAAAACACTTTCTTGTTTTAATAATGGTAACGAATATTTTAATTTATTTATATTTTGAGAAAAGGCGTATAAACGGCCTCACTCATAATCTACAGGGTAGTCCTACGGTACACTCGGCTCACGGGTCCGACTCCTACTTGGCTGTTTTTTTTTCCATTTCACTTGGTTCCGTTTTTTGCCATTTGGCTACAGAACCCTAAAAACACTTCCTTGTTTTAATAATGGTAACGAATATTTTTATTTATTTATATTTTGAGGAAAGGCGTTTAAACGGCCTCACTCATAATCTACAGGGTAGTCCTACAGTACACTCGGCTCACGGGTCCGACTCCTACTTGGCTGTTTTTTTTTCCATTTCACTTAATGATTGTATAATTGTCGGCAAAGAGTGGACAGCTTAAAGTAGATACACGTCAGTGAACGATGTAGGTACAGGCAATGTAATGAACTTGGTGCCTTTTTACTTTTTTTATTTTTGTTGAGGTCATTATTACACCATTTTTACGTCTTGTTACCCTCCAATCTTCGTCGTATGTGTGGGGTCTATAAATGATAAATGATAAATGATTTTATTTCTGTAAGTGGGTCGTGATCTTTAATGGATATTTGATGCTCTGTCTACCCTCTAAGACATGTAAGCATGATACGATGCATGTTTAGAGAAATCGATGTATTTGTGTTAGTAAACTTATATTACCTAGTCCTTTTTAAAACTCAGAATCAATATAGTAGCAACCTTAGTGAATCTGTCAAGTTTAGGTGTCAATTTTCGAGGATGACGGGAGTGGTTCTTCCGTATACTTTCTATTTTGTGGTGGCACCGGCAGGGGATCTCCAGGTCCATCTTAGTTTAATTTTGTTTTCTGAAAAGTGTTTACATACATAAACTCACGCCTTTTTCCCATGGGGGTAGGCAGAAACTACAGAACGCCACCTGCTACGATCCTTACATACTTCTTTTGCTTCACAAACATTCATACTTCTGGTCATACACACACGCCGGTTATGGGTACTGCGCACTTGGCCTCTCTGAAGAACATCACCTATAAGGTCTATGTATGTCTTTCTAGGGCGTCCCCTCCCGGCGTTTCCATTCACGTCTGCCTTGTAAATACCTTTCGTAAGTCGACTTTCATTCATCCTCTCAACATGGCCAAACCATCTTAACATACCTACCCTTTTCAATTTTAGTCACTACATCTTCTTTTCATTAGTGAAAATTTATTTTCGAGTGCGATTTAGATATTAGTCTTTCTCATCTGTTGTTTCTGGTGCCATATCTGTGGCATTTAATTATTAAATTTGCTTCTGGTATTTAAAAGACTTCAAAAAGGAGAAGGTTCTTAATTCTACTGTATTTTTTTTATGTGTGTTAACTCTTAACTTTTTATTAGGTTATCCGATTTTGATAATTATTTTTTTTATTTGAAGGTTGGTGCTTCTCTTGTCCATCATCATCCTTTTAAATTAAGTTAGGATCTGATGAAGAATTTTGGAGATATACAACATAACTCTTCAATAAATGACGGCAAATCTCTCGGGATAGCTGCAATCAGATGTCTGTTTATTGTGTACACCATAACATCACGCTGGTACGCTTTAAAGCGGTCCGCAGATGTGTACAGTTCACCCTGGTACGCTTTTGTTCAAGTTTCATGTTATTCGGGTAACGTATTCTGGAGTTATAGGTACCCTAACATACCCAATAAGTACCAAAACTAAAAAGTGAAAATTATAAACTTTTTACAATGAAATACAACCAAATGCCATAAAAACGCTACAAAGTGAAAAATAACTTCAATTTCGGAAGTCGGTGTCAAAAAACGAAGGAACGAAAACATGGCAGGAACACCGACTCTCGAAATTGAAGTTATTTTCGCTTTGTAGTGTTTATATGTGGAATTCGGTTGTATTTTTTGCTGACCAATTTTGGCCTTGTCGATGGTGACATAAAAAAGCTCTTTTTCAGTATCATACGTAGCCTCTGTTGGACCATTTACGCTATTATCCTAAGTTGATATTGTGGATATTGATGGGTAATACTGCTTCTCGTTCTAACAAACCATTGAAGCTGCAGCATTCGATGTATGGCTTGAGGTGTTTCTTGACGAGAAAACCCACACCATAAAGACCTAGAGATTCACTTTGGTCGTGAAATATAATATTTTCAAATTCCGGAATGGCATTTCCTAGCCTTCTAGATTCAGACTGACCAATTACATCATATCAATTATGTCTTCTAAGGCATACATTAATTCTAGTAAGAGTGGGTGTATTGATTATGTCCTTACATACTATGTCGCTATATAGAACAGGTTTTTATTCCTCAATTCAAACATATTTGATGTTTTTACCCCTGGAATTTTGTGGTCTTCTTCTCCCACGGTGACCGGCAGAATTGGGCGATGTGTTTCGCTTCTTAAAGGTATTTTATTATTATATTTTTTTTATGTGTATTTTTCATAAATGCTTTGATTGCTACATATAATTGTTTCTATTTTCTGCATTTTTCGATGTGTTGTTTAAAGTTTTTGTACTAAAAGACTGTTGACAGTCCTGGTTTTATAGGTCCCTCGGGTAGACTAGACGATCTTTGTAAAACACTCTTTATAATGTTTTTCTTATTGGCCTGCATTTTGTGCTTATCGCTGGGGTTGTTTTAAGGAGAGGTAGACGGCATTATTTTAGTTTTGGTTGATGGATTCGTGATTTTATTAAGAATACTTATATTATCATATTATAAAATTGCTAAATTCCTTTTCTCTTTTTCAATTCTTACTTGTTCTTGTAGCTCTATTCTTTTTCTTTAGGACATAGTCTGGGTAATCTTCTATACTAGGTGATGTTTGAGATGTCTTCATCATATTATTTTTATTTATTTATTATTATATACGTTATTGATTTACGTACAGTTTTGGCAAAAGAAATTACGATTTACAAAAATATTCTAAAAGTGAAGGATAGGGAAGCGAAAAAAATTAACACAGCCAGAACGTGAACATACATAGTGCGCGCGCAACTAGAAGCGGTATGTAATGAACTAAGGTGCGCTCGCTTTTTTAAGGATATGTAAATTTAAGTGTTTCTTAAATATTGCCGTGGATTTAGCATTTTTGATGTTGCTGGTAGATTATTATAAAATGCAGCACCTTAGTACATCACCTTTTTTTGCCATAGTCGGTGCGTGGTGAGTATAATTTAAATTTTACAAGTTTTTATATTTGATGCACTTCCCAGTGTTGGATTGAGCTGAAATTTTTTACACCCATTAGTACTCAAATTGGTTTTTAATTTAAAAGCATGAATTTAAAAAAGAAAAAAATATGACTTGTTATAGTTGTTATTAGAACTCCTACATAGACCTTGGTGCAACACTAACTTAAAGCGATATCTATAGACTAAATATAACTAGATGTAAATATATCGGTTTTAATTAATTCATTATTATGAATAATTTATTGATGCTGGTTTCTGAACGTCGCGACTTGAGGATAAAATTAGAAGCCGCTATAGAGTTCTTAGAAACTAGATAATCATGTTCTAAAATAAACAAATATTCCAGAAAATAATAATATTGTTTTATTGATAAATTATTTTAATGTTACTGTTTTTGGTAAAATTTTCAGCAAACCAGTTTACAGCTGACCGTTGATCCAGGTGATGAATGAGGTGACCCTGGCAAAGGCAGCAGGAGATCCGATCTGGCAACCGCGAGCAGATCCGAAAGAAGTGATACCGATCTATTGGAAAAGTTGTAATTAATACCAAATAATCCTACCAGATTAAGTTTACAAAAGGTAGACCATCGAAATAGCATGCATGGTTAGATATTTCTATGCATATATTGAAATCAAATATAGAAAAGATATTCTTAATGTACGTACCAAGAGAGGTCTGCTGTTCCTGGTGACAACAAGGGGACCACCGGAGTCACCCTGGCATGTACTCCTGCCATTAGCTCCGCTTGTGCAAATGTTGGAGTCTTGGATGATGAGAGGGAAGGAAGCTCTGCATACAGCGTTTGTGATCACAGGCAGGGTAACATGGTTCAGGTTGCCGGAGACGCTGCCACCTGTAGAAATATTTTACAAATAGGTCCCGAAAACAAAATAAAATATTCAGATATGATACGCGTTTTAACGACTTCCATACCATCATTGGTGAGACCGAAGCCAGATGCGATGGCGTTTTCATTGGCGTAGTTCTCGTTACCACTGGCCAAGGCGATCAGTGCGATGTTGTCTGTTGGTACACAATTTATTAATTATTTTTGCAGAGAATGTACGATTATCAATTCACAACGGCCGTCTTTATAAAATATATTTCGACTGGTAATCGTAGACGTAAATATTAATTTACATCTACGAATGACGGCAGACTTTTAAATTATTATTATAATTATGGCTGTCCTATTCGTAACTTACTTGACAGGCCAACGTTTGAGGTTAATCTGATCATGGCAACATCGTTACGGATCAGGTTAGGGTTCCAGCTTCCGTGCATAACAATATTGGAGGAAGTCACCCTGGTACCACCAGAGAACAAACGGTTTGAACCAAGAACAACAGTAAAGCTCCAAGCCTGGTTTTGACCGTCGAACCAGCAGTGAGCAGCGGTAAGAACGCGGTTAGCGCGGACTAGGGAGCCTCCGCAGACACCCTGACCACCACCGAACTGAGCGAGAAGACCAGCCTGTAAAGAATAACCGAAATAAATATATATAGGACTTGTTTATGACATCACTGGGCAATGTTCTAAATTAAACTGATAAATGAATACCTGGTAAGGGAACTGTCCGGTATTTGAGGCGGAACCACCGACGATTTTGGATTGGGTCTCTTCCTGCTCCTCAGCTAGGCGGATTCGTTCGGCAGACGGGAGACCGATCTTCGACAAGTATCCGTAAGCGGTTATGTCTTCTAGATCGATGATTTTCTCGACGTCGATGTATTTAGCGGAGGCCACCGCCGTCAGAGCCAATAGTGCCAGTGCCACGAACTTCATGTTGCCGGTATTGATGTATCTAACTGACATAAAATTTGCAGTGATCCGTATTTATAGTTATTTTTTTTGATAATTCTAATTAAGGTAAAAACTGATTAGTTAATAATCATGTATTTTATCGTTCAAAACTGTTTATCTAATATAATACTAATATGATAAAGCGAAAAAATTTGATTGTTTGTTTGTTTGAAAGCGGTAATCTCTGGAACTACCAGTCGGAATTGAAAAAATATTTTTGTATAATATGATAGTCACATTCATGAGGAAGGTTATAGGCTTTATAGCATTACGCTAAAGTTCTTGGTTAGCCTAAAATATTTGTAAAGTAAGTCGAAAGATAAAGCGCTATCCAACTGCTTTATCCGCGTACATTTGGGTAGTGACTAATTAATTATGCATATTAGTTAGTTAAAATTTTAATTCATACGTAAATACTAAATAAATAAATACTACAGAGATATTGGTTTTTAGAAGACCTACAATAAGGTCTATATTACTATCTAAGGTATTTTGGGTAAAATAATTTATTGAAAATTAAAGGTGACTTTTGAGCATTATTATTAGGCAAGGATTAATACGCTTGCCTAATAATAATGATAAAATAAATGATTATCAACTAATTGGGTTTATCACAGACAACTAATTAGAATTATCAAAAAAAAATATATAAATACGGATCATTGCGAATTTTATTTTCCCCTAAACTGTGCGTCCAATAACATGCTATAAAGGCCAAAGTTTATCTTCATAAAATTGTCTTGCTGATAAAGTAACTTTCGCTCGTAAGGATTTTTAACCGACTTACAAAAAAAGAGGAGGTTAACCGACTTACAAAAAAAGAGGAGGTTCTATGTTCGACTTCTTGTATGTTTTTTTTTTTTTTTTTTTTTTTTTTTTATGTATGTTCACCGATATCTCCGTCAATTATGGACCGATTTTGAAAATTATTTTTTTGTTTGAAAGAGTATGTTTCGAAATTGGTCCCATTTTAATTTGGTGAACGTCTGATGTAGAACTTCGGACATACACAACAGAACTCTTCAATAAATAACGGCAAAAATCTCGGGATTGCTGCAATCGCATGTCTGTTTGTTGTTTATACCATTTCATAACATAACATCACGCCAGTACGCTCTAAAGGGGTACGCAGATCTCTCATTTCAACGGTTATGTTCAAGTTTCATGTTATTCGGTTAATCTATTCTGGAGTTATAGGGACCTTAATAAACAACTTGCTATTAGGTAGGTAAAACTAAAAAGCGAAAAATAAAAATCATTTTTGCAAAAAAATACTACCGACTTCCAAATGAAAAACTACAAAGTGAAAAATAACTTAACTTTTGGAAGTCGGTGTCCATTATCGCAAAAAAATGGTTCCTACGAAAGACACCGACTTCCAAAAGTTAAGTTATTTTTCACTTTGTAGTTTTTCATTTGGAAGTCGGTAGTATTTTTTGCAAAAATGTTTTTTTTATCCTCACGAGCGAAAGTTGAAAAATATTCAACATTACTTTTGACCGAAAGGGCGAACGTGAGTAGCCGAGTCGTGTTTTCAAAATCAAAATCAAATATTTTATTTCAAATGAACCTTATAGGTACTTTTAAATTGTCAAACAAATATGAATCTAGTTGCACATTTGCAAGCGTCAGTAGGTCTCTATGGAGAAGAATGTGCAAGAAAGTCCACGAACACTCTTTTCCGTCAGTTTTAATTTCAAGTATTTGGTTACATCATCCTTGTTGGAAGATTACATGTGTAAGAACGATGTAAAAAGACGTGCGCTTAAAAGCGTCTAGAGTAAAACAAATAGATCTATTTTTATTCCTAATGTTAGAATTGTGATTATTTTTGGCTTCCTGTATATTCGTATAACCACGTTAAATACCAATACTGATTCCTCGGCCGAAGAAAAGCCCAGGACTCTGGTCATGTCAAGAGTCGACTAAATGTTTTCTTATAATCTGATAGGTGTCTCCCATACCATAGAAACTCATAAATGAGGAAAAAGTTGCAAAATTCCGGCTTTCTCAATAAAATAATTTAATACTAATTTGAGGTGAAAGAATATTCGGGTGTTTATCATCTTGTGAAAAAAATAGCTTCTTAGCATGTTTTATAATAAAAGCAAACACGTTTTTTTTTGTAATAATTATTATTTAATAATCGTAAAAATATTTTCGTGACACCGTCAGGTTATTTGGTAATATTTTCTCCTGATTACTTTACAGCTGACTGTTGATCCAGGTCATGAATGAGGTGACCCTGGCGAAAGCAGCAGGAGATCCGACCTGGCAACCGCGGGCAGATCCGAAGGAAGTGATACCGATCTGTTGGAAAATTTAAATTAGTACCAGTTATTGTACCTGCAAGTAACTTACAATCGGAACAGGTTTCGTTATTTATGTACGCTTCTGTAAGCCTTAGCCAAGATTTAAGAATGGGTAATCATTACTTTCAAGATACGTACCAAGAGGGGCCTGCCGTTCCTGTTAACAGTGAGCGGACCGCCGGAGTCCCCGTTGCATGTGCTCCTGCCACCAGCTCCGCTTATGCAAATGTTGGAGTCTTGGACAATGAGGGGGAAGGAAGCTCTGCACACAGCGTTGGTGATCACAGGCACAGTTACGTGGCTCAGACCCTGGTTCGTGGTGATGCCACCTGCTGCACCTATAGAAATAAAAATTTTGCTAAGCCAATTCAGTAAATTAAGGAACAAGAACGAAATATCAAAATCATTCTTACTGTCAGCGGTACGACCGAAGCCAGATGCGATAGCGTTTTCACCGGCGAAGTTCTCGTTGAGCTGGGTACCGCTGGGCAGAGCGATCACTGCGATGTTGTCTGTTGGTACACAGTTAATTATTATTTGTATCCATGGAATGCATCAATGCACTACGACAATCTTTTAAAACAATTTTTCGATTGGTAATCGTCGTAATCGTAGACTTCAATACATTAAATAATATAATACTTGAAAGAGACACAACACAACTTTTAAGTTATTATAATTGAAGCTGTCCTAATCGTAACTTACTTAAAAGGCCAACGTTTGAGCCTAATCTGGGGGTTACCACAAGCTCTTAGAGTAAGGTTATTTTGAGTGTGTGTAAGGGACAGATGTATATGACGTGTATACATCTGTCACTTACTCGATCTCAAAATAACCTTACTCTAAGAGCTTGTGGTCACCCCCCTTATCACGGCAACATCGTTACGGATCAGGCTAGGGATACAGGTTCCGTAAATAACAACATTGGGTGAAGACTTTTTTTGAAGCCAGATTTACACTGCCCAATTGAATTAACAAAAAACTTGTAGACTTCACGGTCTAAAAGTTCACCATGAAACCTATATAATTATGTTTAATTTAGTTATTTAAAGACAACTATGTATGTAATGGAGTAAGTAGAAACATGACCAAATAAAAACTAATTATAAATTGAATTGACTTACTTGAGAGGCCAACGTTGGTGTTCAGTCGGATCATGGCAACATCGTTACGGATCAAGCTAGGGAGCCAGCTTCCATGCATAACAACGCTACTGGTTGTTATCCTGGTACCACCAGAGAACAAACGGATTGAACCAAGAACAACGGTTATGCTGGACGCCTGGCTCTGACCGTCGAACCAGCAGTGAGCAGCAGTAACTACGCGGCTAGCACTGATCAGAGAGCCTCCGCAAACACCCTGACCACCTGCGAAGTTTAGGAGAAGACCGGCCTGCGAAGAATTATCAATATAAATATACATAAATTGAGATGTATGACGGCACTGTGAATAATAAAACTAACAAATTACCTGGTGAGGGAACTGTCCGAGACTTGAGGCGGAACCACCAACGATTCTGGTGTGGGACTCTTCCTGCTCCTCAGCTAGGCGGATTCTATCAGCAGCCGCGACACCGATCTTAGACAAGTATCCGTAAGCGGTAATGTCTTCTAGATCGATGACATCATCGAGGTCGATGTATTTAGCGGAGGCCACCGCCGTCAGAGCCAGTAGTGCCAGTGCCAGGAACTTCATGTTGCCGATATTGATGTGTCTAACTGATATAAATTTTGTTGTATTGCTTATTTATAGTATTTTTTTTGATAATTCTAATGTAAAACGTCATTAGTTGATAATCAAATTTCATAGATCGGATATCATTCTACGCTGGGATTGATTAGTGTTAGTAAACTTTGAACGTATGTATTATTTCATAATTCGGCCGTGAACAATTTTCCACTAAAAGATGCTAAAGCTAAACTGTACTCACTTTTAATTACGAGCAGATTTTTATGGATGCTGTACAGGAAAAAAAAGGTAATTTAAAAATCAAAAACCCGACTGCTTAAGAAGCGAACTAATAAGCTGTAAACAAGAAAAATCATGCTGTGCAGTCGGAGGATAAGACAGTTCGCGAATATATATCCTCTGACTGCACTGCATATTTACAACTTTTTAGTGAATATTTTTTTGTTATGAATTCTTTTAAACATATAAGTGGTATATATTTTTGTAATCACCTCTAAAAACCCTTCATTTTGATACCCCACTCGATGGCGAGAGGTTGCAATTTAAAGAAAAAAAATTGCAACCTCTACAATATGGCGCCCAAAATCCGCCACGTTTCTTTTTTTTTAACGGCACTTATCTACTCGACCTATCTAACGATGTCTTAATTATATCAATCCGTCAAATGGTTTGAAATATACGAGGTAATAAAGAATATTACTTACATACAAACATACTTACATACATACCAGATACGCGCGAAAAACATAACCCTTTCCTTGCAGCCGGGTAAAAACGTGAGAAATTAAAAATCAATGCTGCTAGACATTTTACTTTAGCGGTAATTTCTACCAGACATAAGTTCAGATCATAAGTTGTAAAAAAAACACGTAACTTTACGTAGTCTATCCGTCTTGATTTTTGTTCTGAACTATTTCGAAACTTTTTGTAAACAGCCAAACACATCTTAGCGGCCGAACATCCTCCCAACCCATTTAAAATGTCACTGTGAGTCTCAAACCTACTCACACTTAAACAAAATTACATGAATTTATAACATTCACAGCTTCGTTGAACTTATGTTATTAATGGTGTAATGCAAGTGATAGTATATATTTTTTTAATCTATACCGTACATCTTGTACTTGTGTCTTTGTTTTTTTTTGATGACGATGCTTGTATAAGATTGTATAATAAAAAAGCCTGGTATTTTGTATTTATTTATTTATTATATGCCTTCTTGAACACCTTAAAATACAATTATAAAGAGAAACTTAAAATTAATACAAATCTAGTTACGTCGGCACGGTTTCTTTATATGGGATAAGGCATCTGTATGCTAGATTATCTGTGCTAATAGTTGTCCTATAATAGGATCACGTTAATCCAAATACTCCTGCCAAATCCATACTAATATTATAAATGCGAAAGCAACTCTGTCCGTCTGTTTGTTACCTTTTCTCGCTTAAACCACTGAGCCGATTTAGATGACTTGGTATGGATATATTTTGAGACCCTGGAATGGACATTGGCTACTTATTATTTCAAAAATAAATGTTTGTAGGTAGGTAGGTAGGGTAGGGTAGGGTGGGTAGGTAGGAGTAACCCTACCTACTCTAGGTAGGGTTGATAGAATAGTTAGGATGGGTAGGGTAGGTACTAGAAGCTACCGCACCGTAGGTGCTCAAAACGGACTAAAATTGAATATTTTTTATTGTTCCCCATTGAGCACCAAGCTATTATATTGATTGGTGCACAGATGGGAATACCTTTGGTACTCAATGCATAAATGCCCTAAAAATAGGTGCTCAAACGGGAATACTCCATCTTTTACAACAACGATCAGTCTATCTTTCAGTTATTTTTATTAACTTAACAAGACAAACTAAAAATAAAACCGGCCAAATGCGAGTCGACTTGGGTATGGAACAAGACTTCTTAACTTATAGGTTTCCCTGTAATCTATAAGTATAGAACTAAAATTTCTGTTTTGTTCATTCAAAATTACAACAATTATATTAAATAATTAACTTGAAAATATATTTTTGTTGTGCACTTTCTTTATTTATTCATTCATGTATTGCACACAATGCAAACTAAAGGATCATCTTAAAAGAAACTGAAAATAATATCTAATACGAGCATTAAATATTGTACAACGTCAATTAAAAGCATTATCGCAATATGATAGGCAATATAAGAAACTGCAACTGATAATTTATAGGTACATGGTATATAATTTTTTAACTTAAATTCTAGGCATTATAAATATCAATAAAAATCATTTTTGCAAAAAAATACTACCGACTTCCAAATGAAAAACTACAAAGTGAAAAATAACTTTATTTTTGGAAGTCGGTGTCTTTCGTAGATACCAATTATTTGCGATATGGACACCGACTTCCAAAAATAAAGTTATTTTTCACTTTGTAGTTTTTCATTTGGAAGTCGGTAGTATTATTTTACAAAAATGTTTTTTTTATTTTTACCTACCTAATAGGCAAGTTGTTTAGTAAGTACCTATTACGCCAGAACAGATTACCCGAAAAACATGAAACTTGAACATAACCGGTGAAATTAGAGTTCTGCGTACCCCTTTCAGTATACTGGCGTGATGTTATGTTATGAAATGATATAAACAATAAACAGACATGCGATTGAAGCAATCCCGAATGATTTGCCGTTATTTATTGAAGAGTTCTGTTGTATATCTCCGAAGTTCTTCATCAGATCTTTAACAAATTAAAATGGAACTGATTTCGGAACATGTTCTTTCAAACAAAAAAAGAATTTTCAAAATCGGTCCACAATTGGCGGAGATACCGGTGAACATACATAAAAAAAAAACATACAAGAAGTCGAACATAGAACCTCCTCCTTTTTGGTAAGTCAGTTTAAAAGTTACTTGCGGCCCGCCCAGGCTTTGCACGGGAACAAAACCTGCCTCGTTAATCGCTCTTTCTATTAGTGAAAACCTTATCAAAAGCCGTTTTGTGGTTTAGAAAAAGTCAGCGGAGAAACAGCAATGACGTCAACAGACGAGGACAGTGCCTATGTTTTTTATACTATTTACAGTTTTGTTTATAAGGTAGGAAGTTTTCTCTGAATTCGAAAGGGTACCTTATTTGGAATTCGAATACTACAGACTTTAAATGAAAAGTTTTTATTGCTTGAGATTGAAAAGTTATTTCTCAATATAATTTTACAAATAAAAAACTTTTTTGCAAAAAAATACTACCGACTTCCAAATGAAAAACTACAAAGTGAAAAATAACTTAACTTTTGGAAGTCGGTGTCTTTCGTAGGTAACATTTTTTGCGATATGGACACCGACTTCCAAAAGTTAAGTTATTTTTCACTTTGTAGTTTTTCATTTGGAAGTCGGTAGTATTTTTTTGCAAAAAAGTTTTTTTATTTTTCCCTTTTTAGTTTTACCTACATAATAGCAAGTTGTTTATTAAGGTCCCTATAACTCCAGAATAGATTAACCGAATAATATGAAACCTGAACATAACCGGTGAAATGAGAGATCTGTGAACCCCTTCAGAGCGTACTGGCGTGATGTTATGTTATGAAATGGTATAAACAACAAACAGACATGCGATTGCAGCAATCCCGAGAGTTTTGCCGTTATTTATTGAAGAGTTCTGTTGTGTATCTCCGAAGTTCTTCATCAGACCTTCACCAAATTAAAATGGGACCAATTTCGAAACATGCTCTTTCAAACTAAAAAAAAAATTTCAAAATCGGTCCACAATTGACAGAGATATCGGTGAACATACACAAAAAAAAAAAAAAAAAAAAAACAAACATAAAGTCGAACATAGAACCTCCTCCTTTTTTTGTAAGTCGGTTAAAAAGAAAATCGTCCTGCGATATAGGTCATACTTAGTCTACTTCCGTCATATCTAGAACTACCTAAAACATTTATGAGCTTGAGGCTTTACGTAGGAGCTTTTTAACTGTCTGTAACCAGGTGGATTCTCTCTACACATAGTTTCAATTGATTTCTGTTGTATTCGGACTGCTTAAATTATATCGTAACTAAGCACTTATCTTAATATTGAGACAAATAGTTTCGTTTAAAAAACTAAATTTATCGCACTAATTTATGTTAAAATTATCTTCTAACTTTAGTATAAATACGCACGGGATAAATTTTCAGATGACTAGGATGTATCGGTAACATGAAGTTCTTGGCACTGGCACTATTAGCTCTACCTACCAGACCTCGACGATGTCATCGATCTAGAAGACACCACCGCTTACGGTTACTAGTCCAAGATCGGTCTCCCACTTACCGAAAAAATCCGCCTAGCTGAGGAACATGAAGAGACCCACGTCAGAATCGTCGGTGGTTCCGCCGCAAATTATGGACAGTTCCCTTACCAGGTATTTCATCAGGATATGACTTAAACAATTCATATCTGTATTTATTTTGGTAATTATTTGCAGGCTGGTCTTCTCGCCCAGTTTGGTGGTAGTCAGGGTGTTTGCGGAGGCTCTCTAGTCAGCACT
This sequence comes from Orthosia gothica, assembly GCA_949775005.1. Lineage (NCBI taxonomy): Eukaryota > Metazoa > Arthropoda > Insecta > Lepidoptera > Noctuidae > Orthosia > Orthosia gothica. The sequence goes on from OX459044.1 coordinate 18,244,057, forward strand.
AGCCGCGTAGTTACCGCTGCTCACTGCTGGTTCGACGGACAAAACCAGGCCAGTAGCTTTACTGTTGTCCTTGGTTCAAGGCTGTTATTCTCTGGTGGTACCAGGATAAATACCAATAGCGTTGTTATGCACGGAAGCTGGCTCCCAAACTTGATCCGTAACGACGTTGCCATAATCAGACTGAACACCAACGTTAGCCTCTCAAGTAAGTTAATTATATTTTTTATTTGGTCTTGTATCTACTTATCTCTAAAATTTCACAAATAAAACCTATGTAGGCTTACTGATGAACTTGTAGACCATGAAGTCTTCAAGTTTTATGTTATTTAAATTGGACAGTGTAACTTATCGAGATAGTTGTTGTTTTTCTGTAAGTATTCACATTAAGTGTACTTCTTTAAAAAATAATGATATATATATTACAGACACCATCGCTCTGATCGCTCTGCCCAGTGGTACCCAGATCAATGAGAACTTCGCTGGTGAAAACGCCATCGCATCAGGCTTCGGTCTCACCAGTGATGGTATGGAATTCTTTAGAACGCTTATCGTACTCTTATCTGAAGATATAATTTTCTTACGGGACCAATTTGTAAAATGTATGTTTCTACAGTTGGCGGCATCTCCAGTAATCAATTTCTGAGCCACGTTACTCTGCCTGTGATCACCAACGCTGTATGCAGAACTTCCTTCCCCATCATCATCCAAGACTCCAACATTTGCACAAGCGGAGCTAATGGCAGGAGTACATGCCAGGGTGACTCCGGTGGTCCCCTTGTTGTCACCAGGAACAGCAGGCCTCTCTTGGCACGTACATTAAGAATATATTTTCTATATTGAATTATGAAATATCTGATTATGCTTGCTATTTCGATTTTCTATCTTTTGTTAACTTAATCTGGCAGGATTATCTGGTATTAATTACAACTTTTCCAATAGATCGGTATCACTTCCTTCGGATCTGCCCGCGGTTGCGAGGGTCACCTCATTCATCACCTGGATCAACGGTCAGCTGTAAATTGCTCTGCAGAAAATATTACCAAAAACAGTATCATTAAAACAGTGTGTCAATAAAACAATATTATTTTGTTTTGAAATATGTGTTTATTTTAGAATATGATTACCTATTTAGTTTCTAAGAACTTCGTAGTGGCTGGCTACAATTTTGTCCTCAAATCCTGTCGTTCCAAAACCAGCATCAATTAATTATTCTGAACAATTAATTAAAACCGATATATTTTAAGTGTGTAGTTGTGCTTTAAAGATGTATATAGATATCGCTTAAGTTATTGTTGCACCAAGGTCTGTGTAGGAGTTGTAATAACAAGTCATCATATTATTCAATATTTATTTATGCTACAAGTGCGGAAGGAAGGTGATTTCCGATGAGTGGCATTTTTATTCACGAGCGAGCGAAGCGGATAAATCGACACGAGTCGGAAATCATCTTATGTATGTGTATCATACAACATTTTACTATGCATTGTGCGAGGAAATAAATGAATTAATAAAATGAAATTAAAAAGACATAAAAAGTAGAATAAAACTAATACTTCATTTTAGGCGTTTTTAATTACTCTAGATTTAGATTTTGATCAATAAATTAATTTTAAATACTAATTAAATATGTTTGGCAGAACGTATATTTTGCTCGTGCCTTATTGCGTTACGATGTGACAGCTCTTTGCACATACGCAGTAGATATGCCCGAGGAACTATTAGTTAATCTGTGGATATGCTGAACGCGCTTGAATAAGCCCGCCATTTTATTAATTTATTTATTTCCTCGCACAATGCATAGTAAAATGTTGTGTGATACACGTACGTAAGATGATTTCCAACTCGTGTCGAAAAATGCTACTCATCGGAAATCACCTACCTTCCGCACTTGTAGCATAAATAACTATTTTAAAACAAGCTTCTAAATTAAAAAGAATTGTCACGAGATACAAGCGTGTGTACAAAATTTCAGCTCAATCCAACACCGAGAAGTGGATCAAATTTAACTTGCAAGATTTGATTACAGACACCGGGACTGGTGAAAGTAAATACGTATAAAAGCTCGTAAATACCTTAAAAACGATTATTGCAGTTTATTCTATGGGGTCGGATGGTAGTCGACTAATCTTTCCATGTTCAATAATAAACTATATCATTTAAAATAGAATTGGCATATCTTCTTTTATTGGTGGTGATGGTGGAGTTGATGGTGACTTAACATCTTAGACAGTTTGAGCCGAATAGGTGGCCACATTTATAGCGGTGCCATTAGCGTTCATTCAGTTCTCAAAAGTGCAGATGTATATGCAGTTGGAGCAATCTGACAAATTAGTTAAGTTCTGGACACACAGCACATACAGTTGGTATCAGACTGTAAAAATCCCATTTTGTCATTGATGGTGTAGGAACCCAACAAAATTGGCAAAGGTAAGGAAGGTGATAATAATCCTGCCTGGTGCATCACTTTTGAGTATTAGCTATTTTCAGATAAGTCACCTTGATTATTGATTAATTTTTGTAAAAACCCACTAAAATACAAACATCATGTTTTGACATTATCTACATCCTTTGTCGGATTACTTTGATTAATGAATTTAGGTCTCGTAAATTAATTTAATTATCGCCTTAATACGTCAAATATCAATTACATTTAATTGAAAATAATCAATCTACTTGAAATCGGGCATGATAACTAGAACAACACTTATATTCCAAGTCATGTCCACTCGACTCCACCTCGAATCATCAAATTGACAGTTATAGTTTGTTATTTATTGTCATTAATCAAGAGTTTACCCGTTGTCGTTGCGACTGAGTCAAGTGGAAGACCTTCAAAACGACTTTGAATATGGATTTAAGCAGTTAGTCTAGGAAAGGAACTCTCTTTAAAGACCAATGGTAACCTCCATGAGAGAAAAATCTTATTTGGATAAAAATAACACGTGTAGTGCTATTCTGTAAACTTCTCACCCTTAAAACTTAGAAGAACGGTGCTGCGGTGCTTGAATTGAACATTCACTTCACCAGAAGCTATGTAGTGATAGCTTTCTTCAAGCTCACTTCCCCATTGTTACCACGGTGAGATTATTACAGAATAGACCAACTGTACCTAAAGATAATTTCGTAGGTAAGTACTAACAAAGGTTTTATACTTACACCATTCAACAGCTTCGAACCCAAACATTGAGCTCAATCTATAAAACTTTCGATAACATGCATGGCAACATAGGCCTAACTTGCTGTATTTTCCAGCTCGGACCTTCCCTCTAACAGGCAGAAATAATTTGTGGTGCGTTACATGCCTAAAGGCTGTAAACAAAGTCCTTGTGAACGCATTCGTTAGCACTCGGGAAACGGCAAATCGACTCATGGACTGACGCCGACGAACACCGACGCCAATTAGAATCAGCGCATAACGTGACGTCATCATTGCCACGTCACACTTCCTGGGCCGCTAAAATGAATTTCGAATGACGAAGGCTTTTTTTAAACGATTATTTATTATTGATAGGAGGATTTAATGTTTGATCACTATCTCACATTATTTGTCGTACTTAAAAAGCCTTCAAATTCATCAAAGTCAAATAGTTTTCTAAATATTGGGAAATTAGGGTTTATTCCGAACCTAACCCGAAATACTTATCCAGTCGACGAATTCCAAGTCCAAGAGCGAGCGAAGCGAGCTCGGGAATTTAGGGCACCCCGACACGGATAGGTTATAGGGAATGACAGAAGCTGAATTGAGCGAACTCAGCTCCCGTCATCTCTTTCATGTTATTTATTTTAAACCCTGCAGACAGAAATAGAAGCCCCGCGCAGGGCTTCATCGACTTCGTTGCATAAATAGTAATCGTAGTGAAATAAAAAAAAAAACCTAACCCAATCTAACCCGCGCGACCGGGTTAGGGTTTCGGGATAGGTTAGGAATAAACTAAAATTAGCGGTGTTTCTATAGCAACAGCGATGCAATATGTGAATGTTCTACAAAAATCGGAAAATGATGATGTCGTACAGATTTCACCTAACATCTAGGGCCCCAATACAAACAACAACTAGTTATATGTTCAAAGAGAGCTACATGATATAAAATTGCTGCCAGTTTTATCTGAGAAGTTTCGTATCGAATTCATTGATATATAATATATATCAATGGTTAAATTAGATAATTGTATATGACGCTTTACAATATCGTGTCGTAAAGGTTTTACAAAAAGAAGTAAATTCTCTGGTATTACTACATAGTAACTTTGTATTTAAATAATCAATTAATTTATCATGCGGGTCCAATGTTTAGATATAATATATTTGATTGATCGCCGTTTACCATTTGATAGATGCCGTAGGCCAATCTTTAAACTGGAACGATCGAGATATGCCTGCCTGAGCATATCGCAATACGGCATTTATTTTGTTTTGCTTGTCTCTGTCGCCTCTGACCTAGACTAGAGTCAAGAGCAAACAAATCTCAAATTAAAAAGGCAAACCAATTCTGCAGGGTGCTCAGTGTACAAGCTTATAAAATTAAGCTTAGATAATAATTATCACACATGGAAAGCACTTTATTATGCAATTAACTTACTGTTATTCCTTTTTAGGGTTCCGTACCCAAAGGGTAAAAACGGAACCCTATTACTAAGACTCCGCGGTCCGTCTGTCTGTCTGTCTGTCTGTCTGTCTGTCACCAGGCTGTATCTCATGAACCGTGATAGCTAGACAGCTGAAATTTTCACAGATGATGTATTTCTGTTGCCGCTATAACAACAAATACTAAAAACAGAATAAAATAAATATTTAAGTAGGGCTTCCATACAACAAACGTGAATTTTGTGCCGTTTTTTGCGATATTGGTACGGAACCCTTCGTGCGCGAGTCCGACTCGCACTTGGCCGGTTTTTTTATTATTATCATTGACAGGTTCGCGTTTGACCACTTTCACACCTGATCGTCATAAGACAAGTTATTTATTTCGGCACAACATACATTGACTCATTGATTGATTGATAAGTCGACGATGAGGCACGCTCGCCTAGAAGATCTATTCACTCTTGTTATGGCCATAAGTAAATAATTGTATTCCCTGCCGAAGTCTGCTCCGGCAGGGAATTCTATTCCTTAGCTGCATGCCTATTAATAATAATAAAACTGTGAAAACCATTACCGTGACGCAGTTTTCATGATCTGCTGAAAGAGCGCTAACAACGCCACCAGCGTCGCGAAACGGAACTACTTTACGATGCGCCTACCCATATCTCGATGGGGCCAAGTGAATAGTTGGGAAAATTGATAAATAGGTTGCTCTCATTGATCTGCTCAACTTTATGTTGGGCACAACTTAAAATAATCAGTCAAACCAATAAATGTTAAGAATATCGTAACTGCCCAGGCAGATCTCGATCGGCCTAAAACAACGACTGACCCACGATATAGATAGTAGAATGACTACTATGAATTTCGACCACGGAACCATTGCCAATCGTTTGTAAGCGCCTTCTTAGCCCATAGTTCTAGTGGAGCCAAGAGCTGTTGTTACGGAGTAAATTAGTCATAACACAGCGTAAATTTAATTAGCGTGATAATTGCCGCACCGAGGTCGTTCCGTTAATCGCCAACTAATGCCGAGTAGGTGTCGAATGCCTCTCAAAGAAAAGCGTTCGACTAGCAAGACTAATTGATTATTTGGAGCTGGAGCACGTCAGCTTAGAACTAATCTAATATAACTAGCTTATTATGTCCGACAGTTGGGTAAAGACTTTCTTTTTCTGCACACGTCTGTACTCTGCCATTGTGGATCAGTTTTTCTTGAACTTTGAACAGCTGTCTTTAATTTACTAAGATAATAAACATTTCTTAAACATTAGATTACAAACTTTCAGTTGTCAATGGGAATCCTATGAAGTATTGTGTCCTCTTGTGGACATTTGCGAGCTGGCTGACCAAAACCAGATGTATCCTCCGACTGCACAGCATGATATTCTTCTTGCTTACGTCTTTTTAGTTCGCTTCTTAAGCAGTTAGGCTTTTTGATTTCTTAAATTAACTTTTTTATTTATAAGTTTTTAGTTAACATTATTTATTTTCGATTATGTTACATTTAAACATATAAGTGTTATATATTTTTGAAACACCTCTTAAAACTCTTTATTTTGATACCCGAAACGATGGGGTTGGAAGAAAAATAAATTGGCCTCCAAAATATGGCGCCCAAAATCCGCCATTATTCTATTTGCAATTTTAATATAGCCAGTGACACTCACAAGGTTAAGACCAATTGATTGACGTAAGAATCTTCAAAATCAGCCAACGCGTTTGGTCTCTAGAACGTCACATAGGAACAATCATACATACATACATAGACATTACCCTCCTTCGGCAGTCGGGAAAAAAAAACAACACTAAATAAAATGAGATTCCTGTTTCATCGAAATAAAAACCCTTATTCGCTTCGTCATCATAATCAAGTATTATGGCACGGTTTATTCCTAAAATAATGCACTATAGTAACGTCTGAATACGAAGAAGCTTAGTTTTATTAAATAAATCGAAATGTTTGGAATAGCTGTAAAACAGCATTTTTCTTAATTTCAGGGTTGGGTTGGGCCCATTGTCGACTTCTACTTCGTGTCGATGGAACAATTTAATTTGTCCAATACTTCGTCACTTCCACGGATGTGTAAGTGGCAGTGCATAGGTTGCTTTCACTGTAGGTTTTGTGGTACAAAAGGAAAAGAGGTTGGCTATGGTCTGCGAATCAGTTCCAAATTCGCATCCATAGTAAAAATTCTTCATAATGACGAGTACAACAATGACCAAAGGATTAAAGGGTGAACAAGAACACACCGATATTACTCTATGTGTCAAACGTCAGAGGGTAGCGCCGCCTGTATTAGTCGTAACTCGTAGACACCGAGAGCGTTCGCGCCCGCCCGTGAACTTGACGCATACTCGTCTTGAACGATATTGTGAGGAAACAGCTTGATACTTGTAGAATTACATAATAAGCCTATAATATTCTCACTGACGACACGGTTGGCGCAGTGTTGCGCTGCGTGTTCGGTCTGGTTGTTTGTGTATGTGAGTTTGTATATTTGTAAATGCACCCACGTGTAGGCCAAAACTGCTGGCACAAAATCCTCCTATGAGAAGGAATGGGCCACAATCTACCATGCGGGCCCAGTACCGGTTGGTAAATTTCACATTATTACTCACGACTTACAATTCGTAAGCCGAGTCGTATCCACTGGTAAATTAATGCGTAGTACGAGGCTGTAAACATAATTTATTGAGATATAGAAAATAGATTCGTATTCAGTCAGTCTAGGTCTACGGCGACCGAGGTGCTGGCGTTAACAGCCACCGATAGAGACAATATTATCAACACTTCCCATACAAAATACGCGTGTCAGTGAGTGTAACCGACTTTCAGACGTGCCGTGTTAATTTTACTGTACTGCTATAAGTATAGTACTTGTGGTCATGACAATCGAAACGTGTACGTACGTAACGTGTGTGTGTGTGTTGTGTATAAACTGGTTTTCTTTCTTTTTCTTTCTTTCTTTACTCATCGGGTTTGCGCAGCCATGCATGTTTTATTATAAGCTACCTGGCACGGGGTTTTGAGCTCTGTGATGGAAAGTTTTACGATTTCAACGAATTCAACCATGTTACCTCAAGAACAAAGTTTTATATTAGTTCGCTTAACTGATGTTTTTCCTTTTTCAAAGCAATTATAATCGAAATAAACAACCAATCTACAGTTTAGCTATTGAAAACAAAATAGTAATAGTGATTTTTGTTAAAAGAAAACCCAAAAACCTAATAAATTGCGCCGGATTGTGCAATAACTTGAACAGTAATGAATAGTCATTATATATATATTATCTTACAGATTTATTATAAGAGCACAGATTATTGTACACTGATACGAGGGATTATCAACATTAATGCGATTGCAACCAGACCAAAATGATAATATAATCCTTTAACAGAATTATATAAGCCATAAAAGTTACACAGAATCGGGCTAATACTTTTTTCTCATGAAACCATGCTTCATAGAAAATTATCTCATTTAACAGTTTTTATTTCATTTATTTCAATGTCTCTCCTAGGGTTATCTTTAATACATAACTCGGTTATGTGGTTTAACAAAAATCATGGTAAAACTATCAGTAGGTAAACTACTTCTTCTCATGGAACCATGCTTGGTATCTCCTAGAGTTATCTTAAACAGATAACGTTGTTATGAGGTATACCAAAAACAGTAAATTTATCAGTAAGTAGGTACCTAAACTAATTTATCTCATGAAACCATGCTTTATAGAAAAATATTATATTTATGACTTGTTTTTAATTCATTTATTTCACTGTATCTTCTAGGGTTATCTCATACTGATAGCCCGGTTATGAGTTTTAACAAAAGTCATGGAAAATTATTTTAAGGGGTTACAGATAGGTTGCCACAATCACGTTTAATATGTACCTAAAAAAACATGTTTTATCATGTTTTTTTTCAAGAATTACGTCAATGGTACTCTTGATACCCCTTGAATTATACAATACTCTCTCAAAACACTACATAATGTATATACTATAGCATACATATATAATTATGTAAAAACTATGGGTATAGGTACTATTGGTACTGAGTGATTTGAGAATATAAAGAATAAAATAACTAATAAATGTAGATATTTGTCTTCTTTGAGGGAAAAGTGCGCGAATGCAGGATGAAATTGAGATGTACTTTAATATATGGGTTCTTATCTATTAAGTGCTAATCCCTGACCGGAACAGATTTAAGAAGGTCGTTAGGTTAACGAAAGGCTCTGTCGTCGGTGTGGCAGGCCTTAGAAACCATGACAACTTGGATTCAACCTGATAAGACTACAGAGAGGATAATCGTGGCTCTCTGAAAGTAGAGCCCTGACCATAAGACTCATATCTGAAACATTTTAAATATAATAAAGTTGTTTAAAAACTCGCTTGGCTACCTATAGTTTGCCAGTTAGCTTATATCTTATCTATGTTTAATCCAATTTATACTGATGATAAAATTATACGAAATCTGGTACTTAATCAGTGTTTGTGATAAATATTTTGAATCGTGACACAAGCCACAATAGGTATTAGTTGCAAACGATAAACAGTACTGGGGTTTTTTATTAATGTCCTTCTTAAGGTAAAACTGTCCATTCTATTTAAGATAAGATTATAGAGCTAGTCATTAATACCGGTTACTTATATTCGTGTCTATGATTAAGACAGCACTTTGATGGTGTAAGCAGATAATGTCATATTTTTATTAATTAATATTGTTTTAAAACGCAATGTCATTACTGAGTATATCTGTATGCTATTGCATGTAAAATTTTAAAACCACTTGTGCAATCTTCATGGGTTTATTTTCAAATCAAATTATTTTATTTGTTATTATTTTGTTGAAATCAAATCAAAATATGTTTCAACTACACCATTAAGGTACTTTTGAAATAACAACAACAACAATTCAAAAATGAAGCTAGTTGCACATTCGCCATCGTCAGTAGGTCTCTATGGAGATGAATGTGCAAGAAACTCCACGGACATTTTTTTCCATGAATAAATTTTAATTACAAGTATTTGGTTACATCATACTTGTTGGAAAATTACATTAATGTGAGAACGGTGTAATAAATAAGCCGAGGCAACCAACTCGTGACCCATCCCAACTGATGACGCCAGTTCAAAAATCACCACCACTCAGACACTCACAACACCACGGCACCACTCAGTTCAACCATCATGAAGGGAAATGAATGATCCAACACATGTGCCACCATCAGAGATACATTTTACAGAGCGTGACACACTCTTAACTGCCAGGTCTTTATTATACTAAGTAGGAAAATGACATAGGTTTAAGTTGTCGAGCGTAGTTTTGGGCACTTGTGTTTCAGTCCCTTTTGAAGAAACCAAAACAGCTTAACTCTCTTGACTTTTAACTCACTGGCAATCTTGGGTAAAACTAGACAATTATGAATATGAAAAACTTTTACTGGCGATATACCACAAGTATAAAAAAAGAATCTGCTGTGCAGTAGGTACATTTATGTTCGCCTATCTCTAATCTATCTAAATGTAGGAAACGACAGATTTTATTATCAGAGTTTGTCTTATAGTAGGTATATCTCTTTCGTTATTTATAAATACTTTCATCTCCTGAAGTATTGCCCCAGTACTAAAAGTCACCCTGTATTTTTAATCGTAACAGAAAGTATCACGGCGTTGAAGTCGCACTATACAAAAACGTATCACCGTAAACTCTATAATCCGGCGTGCAAGTTTATTAAACGTCAGTAACATGCTGCCCCGACTAGCGTTCTGTAGAAATTGAGATGAAACAATATGGAATTTCCATAAGTGCGACTGGAATAGACGAACTTCAGACTTCCTCTAACAATATTTAATAACGGACTTATTAAATTGTCCGTATTGCGCCTTGCCTATACATACAGAGAGACGCAGTTGAGTAGAATGAAATAAACGACCTATTATGTACTGTATTTATCTTGTGTATGTCCCGTGTTGTGTCGGATGTAAAGAATACCACCATGCCGTATATTCCCGTGGATTTCGTTACAGTGGGACATACCAGTGAATGCATACATACAGCAGAATACACTGTGCATTTTAGATTAGATTCGATTTCTTTATTTGTCTAAACATTGTATATGCACATATTACATGCATATATTACATCGTTTGAGTCCAATCATGTTTAGCCGTAAGTATCGGCGTACAAATATTTCCATAAATAACATTGAAAAGAATTAACAATAAGAACAAAATTGAAATGTTACCTAGAACTTTACACTTACAAAGTTGAAAATTATCAACTTTGTAAGTGTAAAGTTCTAGGTAAAAAAAAAACTTTATCTACACTCATAACGTAATGCTCCAATTATGAATTCAAAAAGTATTGCATAAACACGTACTTTATATTCGTAGAAAAGTAAAATTTTAAAAAAATACCATTACAGTGCAACATTTTCCTTCGATTATCAAACAACTGCATCATAAAATAACTTTTGAATTTTTATAGCACACTTTTACTTTTTAATTTATTGGCGCTTATGAGCTAGTGTCACTGTCTATGGATGCGCGCGCTGCGCTGTCATGGTGCAACTTCACAGTGCAACAACAACCATGAGAATCTAAATTGCCCGCCATACTGCATATTTTTTCCGTTTCCACTTTTATTTTATTTCAAAGTTATGAGTGAAGATAAAATAGTGTATGCAACGGCATATAATTAGGTTTTAATAGCCCATATTATATGACCATTGCATAAACTACTATTATAGATTAGAAATTATTATTATGTTATAGTGTAAACATTCAATATTCGTGTAAATGTATTATTATTGTCCGGAAAAAGATAAAACTATTAAATTAAAAAATCTTTTCGTCTAAAAATTAGGGGACTCTATAAATGCTTTTTGCGAAAGAAAAATTTTCCGCTAGTGTTAAATATAGTAGGCGCCATGCAGACGATACATCTGCGCATGAATGCCGTTTTTGCTGAATAGCCTTGAAGAACGGTGATATCCCGTTTGTTCGTACAACGTCCTGTAGACGTGGAAACAAATTGGATTTTGTTTTAACAAACAATATAGACAAGGAAGAGTTATTATCTTGACCTTTTAAAATATGGTTTACATGTATCGATCGTTTTTAGCCCAAACATAGATCGAATGCATCTCTTTTGGGCCCTAAATGCCGTGTTAGCGTCTGTAAAGTTGCTCCAAAATATGATACCGTATCTTAGGTGAGACGCAACTAAGCCATGGTAAGCCGCAATCAAGATACCTACATTCACAACTGCAGCTAGAGAGTGCAATGCAAATGCAGTACTAATTTTTTTTTGGCAAAGTTTCTCGATTTGTGATTTCCAGTCAAGCCTTTTATCAATTATTAGCTCACGAAACTTAAGATCGATGATGGCACAATCGTATCCACCAAACTGGAACTACTAAGAGAGATCGAGAGATTCTATGTTGTACACGTCAATCAGTAAACCACAGCAACGTCAGCCTGCAAGATTGGAATGGGTCTATAGCAGCTAAAACAACAAGGTTTTGGGAGCCGAGTCATCCACGTCCGTAGGAGTGTACCCTATTTGATTCCCTACACGTGGTCACCGGTAGGTGCAAATCAGGTGACGCTTACTGGTGGTAGGCTTCAGCTGAAGGCTTGTAATCACTCACTGGGCAAAGACGTACCGCCAAGTGGCCTAGCCATGTTCTGGTACAATGCTCGGTGTAGCCATCTAGAGGAGTTGGATCGAGATAGCTGTCCCAGTGCAAGCAGACCAGCCAGACGCGCGCTGTTAAGGATGTATCGGGAGACTGGTCGCGGAGGGTAGCGGGATCCGAGGCACGGTGTGTCGCTGGCCAACCGCAGGTAATTGGGGGCCCAAGTTGGCACCCCCTTTTGCCAGCCACACAAGAAAGGCTGCCCCACCTACTGTCGAATAAGCCCGGAATACACCATCGTGCTGGTTGGCGACCAGATGAGAAGGCCCGACGGACATTCCGGGGGGACGTCCCCGCAGTATCCAGACTAGGTGCCCCAATGATGGCGTCCTTTCAGTGCGTGTCTTTAGGTTAACGGCGAGGAACCTCGTCTCACTTCCTTCTCCTCCCTTCAATTTACTCTTTTTACATACATAACACAGAAGAGGAATACTGGAGTTCAATAGCAGCTGCACCCCCTCCCTCACAAAGTGCACCTCACCAACATTAGATGTCTGCACTCAAATATCACTGCAGTCCACGTTCACATAGAGGCTGAGAAACCAGCGCTCTTTTTACCCGACTGCCGAAGGAGGGTAATGTGTTTATCAGTCTATGTATGTATGTATGTAAGTATGTATGTATGTATGTATGTATGTATGTTTGTTCCTATGTGGCATTCCAGAGACCAAACGCGTTGGCCGATTTTGATGATTCGTACGTCAATCGATGCGTCTTAACTCTGCGAGTGTCATAGGCTACATTAAAATTGGATAATAGAAAAATGGCGGATTTTGGGTGCCATATTGTGGGGGCCCAAATTTTTTTTTTCTTCCAAACCCATCGTGTGGGGTATCAAAATAAAGGGTGATAGAGGTGATGTGGTAATAGAGGTGATTTCAAAAATATATAACACTTATATGTTTAAATGTATCTAATTCGAAAAAAATAACTAAAAAGTTATAAATAAAAAAACTTCATTAAAAAAATCAAAAAACCCGACTGCTTCAAAAGCGAACTAAAAAGTCGTAAACAAGGAAAAAATCATGCTGTGCAGGCGGAGGAGACACCAGATTTTGGTCAGCCAGCCGGCGAATATGTATCCGCCGACTGCACAGCATGATTTTTTCCTTGTTTACGACTTTTTAGTTCGCTTTTGAAGCAGTCGGGTTTTTTGATTTTTTTAATTAAGTTTTTCCTTACGGAGACGCAGATAGCGAGTTCGTTAGACATGTCGTACCTGTCTTACCCAAGGTTTACCCTGGAGCACAATTTATAAAAAAGGTGCACAATTTATAGAAAATCATGCTGTACAGTCCGAAGATACATATTCGCATGCTGGCTAAAACCAGATGTATCCTCCGACTGCACAGCATGATGTTCTTCTTGTTTACGCCTTTTTAGTTCGCTTTTTAAGCAGTCGAGATTTTTGATTTTTTGAATTACCTAACATTTTTTATTTATAACTTTTTAGTTAAAATTTTTTTTCGCATTAGGTACATTTAAACATATAAATGTTATATTTTTCAAATCATCTCTAAAAACTCTTTATTTTCGATACCCCACACGAAGGGTTTGGAAGAAGAAAATCCGCCATTCTTCTATTGTAGTGTCATGTAATTTTAATGTAGCCAGTGATACTCGCAGGGTTAAGACGAATTCATTGACGTATGAATCATCAAAATCGGCTAACGCGTTTGGTCTCTAGAACGCCAAATAGGAACAAACATACATGCATACATACATACATACTTACATATTTATATACATACATACATAGACTGATAAACACATTACCCTCCTTAGGCAGTCGGGTAAAAACAACGCGCGGGCACGAGAGATACTTGTCTAACGCACTGGCTACCGGGCCTTAAATCCGGTCTCTCCATGAAGCCATGGTGGAACGTTTGAACCTGTCCTTACAGGCAGTCTCCGGATGGGGCGATGTCAATCTGGTCAGATTTAATGCTACTTAAACCCAGGCGTGTCTCGTTTCTGCTAAAAAGAGCCAATTTCACCCGGCTTTTACTTTCCGAGATATGACCGTTCCAATAACGGACCATCTTGAGGTTCTTGGCGTTACTTTGACATCGATTCTCAATTTTAATTTTTTTCATTGAGGCAAAGGCTCAGCTGGCTGCCAAAAAGTTGGGGATCCGTGCAAAGGTGAGAAGGTATTCCACGCCGGAACAGCTGCTCAACTAGTATCAAGCGTAAGATCGATCATGCATGGAGTACTGTTATCATCTTTGGGACGGATCTGCCAAATACCAGCTTGATGCACTAGAGTCAATCGAAAAGTGGGCCAAGAGGCTCATCGGCAATGAGGCACTGGTCATGTCAAAGCTCTAGAGCCTTCATCAACATCGTCACCGAGTTGCCAGATTGTCGGTTTTTTATGGGTTACATTTCGGAGAGTGTGCGATGGAATTGCATGATCTAATTCCGCCAAGCCCGTTTCATAATCGGACTATCAAACGTACGGCGATGCGACATCGATACATGGTAGACATCCCACCCATAAGCACTAAATGTTTTGGGAATACCTTTATAAAGCGTACAGCTAAGAAGAGGCATTCCCTGCCGGAGTTGGTTTTTTTTCCGATAGCAGCAGTCTAGGGGTCTTCAAGTCAAGAGTGAATAGGTTACATCTAGGCAAGCGTGCTTCACCGTCGACAACATCATCATCAGATGAGATAAAGGTCAAGCGCGAGCCAATTTATAATAAAAAAAACCCTTCAAACAATATTTCATTCCGTCATACATTCAAGGGGAAAACGCCTTAGATATGAGGCAGCGGTGTGGTGGTACTGTTCATTATGAAGGGTAACAATGGCCAACTGAAGAAATATAGTCCCTAATAGGAAGCAAAACATTCAGCTCATAATAAATTTTAATAGATGTCAATTGGACTGACTCGTTAGCCGTATTCGCAACTACTACGACACTGCTGAACATACCTCGTGTTAGTTTTCAGGGCAGGGAAAATTTTACAGTGTTTTCCAACTGGAATTTCTCAGTAGCAGCTGCTGAGTGTAGTGGAATCTGGATTTGTCCCTGGTTGATAATTTGAATTCCCTGCCGGAGTCTGTATTTCCTGATAGCTGCAACCTGGGAGTATTTTAGTCAAGTGTGAATAGGTTTCTTCTAGGCAAGAGTGCTTCATCGTCGACCACATCATCGCTTTCCATCAGGTGAGATAGACATCAAGCTCAAGCCTATTATTAATAAAACAAAAATATATAAAGGCTGGCTTATGTGGCATTTTAACATAACCAATGAAATCTGCTATCTGGTCGTGATACTATGTTATGTCAATCAATCTGCCTAGCCTTTTCCCAACTATGTTGGGGTCGGCTTCCAGTCTAACGGGATTCAGCTGAGTACCAGTTTTTTACATGCAGCGACTGCCTATCTGACCTCCACAACCCAGTAACTGGGTAACACGGTAGCCCTTGGCAAGATTGGTTTCATCTCAAGCTTCTGACTTTCCGTAACGACTGTGGACGAAAGATCTTCAAATGACCGCCGGGAACAACGGCTTAACGTGCTTTTCTGAGGCACGGAGGAAACTCGGTATGTTGAAATGGTCACCCATCCACGGACCGACCTCGTCAAGCGTTGCTTAACCTTGATGATCGACCAGTGCGGCTGTTATTATTTAGCCGCGAGCTCCACTTTAATAAATTCATTAAAATTAAGACAAGCTGAAGCTTGAAACAGAAACGTAGATAACCTACTGCTGTTAAAAGTACCTGATACTTTAGATCTACATGGATTAGCACTCTGCAGCGATCGACGCATGCATGATCCATCATTGACAATCATGATTCCAATTATTTCAGCCAGTAATAAATCTTTAATTAGACTGCACGCTAAAAATAATAACATGTTGTTATGTCGCTAAGTAGGTATACAATCTTTAGGTAGGTATCGGCTAAAGGGGCATGCCAAGTCGCCATAGTAACTTAGGCCCACTGTGCACACCTATAAAAATTCGTGATAATAAAAGGGGGCAATTCAAATAATGAATTCTTAAAAGAAATGATTCACAAAAAACTTAGCATTTTAAAGTTATTTAAGATTCTTATATTTCATCAGTACTGTACTGGACGGTTATGTTAAATATCACTTAACACCTTATTGTAATGTATTAATGAGCATAATTAACTGGAAGTCAAATAATACAACATATATTGTCGTTTTAATTTTTATTCATTTAGTTCATCATAAAAAACCGCAAAAAAAAAACACAAGTCGCCGCAATGAAGATGCAAACAAGCTATGATTTTGACATTGACAGTTTCCGGCAGCTGACAAGCTAGACTTGGTGATGCCATAAAAAGTAAAAAAAAATCGATTGATCGATTTTTTTTTTGTTTTATCATTAAAATCTTCAAAAATAGAAATGATAATAATTATTTAAGGGGATTTCTGTCATTTATAATATATAGGTATATTTGTGCTACGAAGAAAATGAAATGTGAAGTAAGTTAGAAGTTACACACGTCAACGTTTTTTTTGCAAAGGCAACATTTAGAAATTATTTTTATTCAAGTTCAGTTAAGTCGTTTTTATATTTAATATTTTCAATTAAATGTTGCTGACTTGCACTGGCTTATGAATATGTGGAAGACGTGGGAAAAATATTAACATATTTTTTTAGGGAAACCAATACTATGTGCAACTTTGGGCCTAAAATTGGCATTCCCCTTTTGGTTCGAAGTTCCAAGAAAGGTATTTTTTTGGGTTTTTATCAGTTTCAGCAGTTTTCATCAGTTTAGGAATGTTACCTTGGATTAACAATCTTATTATTCTTACTAAAATCCGAGTCTTTTTATATTCATTTTAAGAGACAATCATACAACATTTAACTTAGATTTAATTAATTCTATGGTATCCGTAGATTTACAAAATGAAGATAAGTTTTTACTTTGCCTACTAAAACCATCATTCCATAGTAAAATCTTATCTTTATTTTCTAAACCAACCAAAGACCTTATACGTATTTCTTACTACTAGACTGTGCACTATGGCGCAAAAACCGGTCCGAGCGAGAGGGCTCCCGTTGGTAGTGTGTCTCTTTCTAATGAGGTGACCATGACCAAACATAACACGGGACAAATTGATTGTAAAAACAATAGTGTAAGTATCCCAATATATGTATTTATGCTACCTCGCCACCTAAACCACCTACTACTACCAAATTAATTGAAAAAAAATGAGTGTATATTTTTTGGAATCTACGTCACTTACTGAGTCGGTGTCGAGCGTACAGAATTTCGACATCCCATGTTTTTCCATTGGTGTCGTAAGAGGCGACTAAGGGACAAACCAGAGAATGATCAGCAGCGTTCTCTGTGCATTTGTAACAACCATACTGGGATCGCCAACCCGCCTGCAAAGCACTCCCCATGAATAGCACAAATAAAACATAGCCCCTAGTGCCCGGCAGCCTGCCTAACCTCGACTACGGTAGCGGTCTAGGTTACGGTATGGCAAGGGGTACAATGAATCCCGGACGAGATGCGGCTACCCCAACAAATACCGACGACAGGACCTGGCAACGTACAACACGCGCACACTCCGGAATCCGGACCGACGATAAGATGACCGAACTCGAAGAGTAATTGAGCAGTTTACGATGGTGTATTCGGGGAGGACTCGATAATCCTCAAATCCCAAGTCTGCATTTGACAAACTCTCTGATCTTACTCTCAAGCTCATGAAGGAGAGGCGTTAGATGATCCTGCAGTCTTCAGACGATGCTTTGAAATACCCCAAAGGATCTCAATGATTTCACATATTGTCCAGTTGAGTAGACAGTTGAGAAACAAAACTACACCAATTTTACTCCACTAGGAATCAATTTGCGAATAATATTAACAGCCGCTGAATTTTACTCGAACAAAACCCGCCGAAAACGCCGCAAACCTGGTGGTCTTTTTTTTTGTTCGCCCTTTTCGGGCAGGCTAAGGTCTTGGACTATACCGCCTCGTCTTCAGTGCAATTTTAACATTCTTTAGTATGCATTAGAATACGGGTGTAACAGATTCTAATGGTTTTTGGAGTATTTGGCAGCAAATTGTATCGAGTCAGCCTTCCCAGTAAGCTTTGCGGAGGTAGTCAATACTACAATAAAATTCTCCGCTCCACTATCCTGAGATCGCTTCTGTCAATGATTTCACATATTGTCCAGTTGCGTAGACAGTTGAGACACAAAACTACACCAATTTTATATCACAATATCCACTAGGAATCAATTTGCAAATAATATTAACAGCCGCTGAACTTCACTCGAAAAAATCCCGCCAAAAACTCCAACCTGGTGGCCTTACATTTATATGACTGACCTGGCCCAAACATTTAAAAGGTACTACTCTTACACAGTATTAATGAATTATTTTTTAAATACAATGAATTGATGAATTAAAGGAACAGTAAAAATATTTAAATACGCTTCAAAGTTTCATAGACTTTGAAACGTATTTAAATATATTTTTTATTCGTTCGTTTTGGTATTACATAAAAAAGAAAATATAAAATTTTCCACCATTTCTACCAAACCCAAAGATTAGTTGAGCTGGCAAGATATCAGACAAGGACACACTACCAGCGGGCACCCTCTCGCTCAGGACCGCTTTTGGTTAGCTACCGCTTATAAGGGAATAGCTAACCTAGATGTATGATAATAGATTTCATTTTAGCTAAACAAAAATTTTTGGTGCACAGTCTAGTAGTAAGAAGTATAAGGTCTTTGAAACCAACGGATACCATAGAATTAATTAAAAATACACGCGTGTAAATTGTTATCTGTTTTAATTTTAGCAAAACTATCTGCTTTAATACAAAATATTTATGCTTTGGTTATCTATGGTTATCTAACCGTCAATTTAACCTTTACTAAGGTCTTGGCCATCACTTACGAGCGTCATACCTATAAATAGTAAAATGGTCCCGTAGTATATAATTCCGTCAATCTTCTCATCAACATCTCAGTCTCTTTCGGTACACTGATCAGGCATCATGGTTCAATTAACGGCAGAACAAAAACAATTCTACAAAGACAATGGATACATTTTACTTAAAAATTTAATTTCTGAGCAAGAATTGTCGCGAGTAACGAGTAATAGACGAATATGACAAGTTATTCAAAAGGAAGAACCAGGAGACTATGGAGAATTCGTGGGTGGGGAAAAATGAGGACAACAGGAAAAGTGACAGCCCTTATACGGTAAGTTAATTAAATGTTTTCAAAGGTTTTTAGTGATTATCTTTCATATTTTTTTTTCATTTCTATTTGATAACGAACATAACGATGATGAATTAGGAAACGATTTGTTTTTATTGAAAAACACAATCTTACAATTAATACAAAATCTTTTCATTTTTTAGGGTTCCTTGTTAGTTGACTACGGAACCTTTTTATTTTCGCCATGTTCGTCTGTAGCTAAGCTCAGAGACTCTTAGTACCTACTATAAATCTATAATTTGGCATGGATATACATTAAAAAAAACATTAAAAACATTTTTACGGTACCTCCTGTACACGTAAAGCGGGTATGTTTTTTTCTCGTGTATCCCATGCTATATGGTATCGTTAGAAAGGCCAATAAAAATATTACCGGTCTGTGAAAAGCATTTTTCGATTCAGGGATCCGTTTGCGTAAAATTAAGCTTTTAATTGCTAATTTTTGTTAAAG
Source organism: Orthosia gothica (assembly GCA_949775005.1). Classification (NCBI taxonomy): domain Eukaryota; kingdom Metazoa; phylum Arthropoda; class Insecta; order Lepidoptera; family Noctuidae; genus Orthosia; species Orthosia gothica. Next base: position 18,264,032 of record OX459044.1, read on the forward strand.
TCAAGTGTCTCCCCCCTCCCCTGCCAGCTAAATGGTTGCTTTTGAATATGTAAATAATTCTTGGTAGTAGTATGTAACTATTACAGTTACATAAACTTTACATAAGTTTACGAGTAATAGTCGACCAACTTATAAAATGTTCTTGGAAAAGTTAAAGTTTTCGTTAGAGAATTTTTCGGTGCCTTCATTGTATATGAACTTCAGTATTTTTACCTAATTATGTTGGTAATTGTAGCTGTTTGTACGGAACTCTCGATGCGTGAGTCCAACTCGCACTTGGTCGGTCTTTTTATCCTAGATAAGATTGTTGCTTAGAGCCTAAAATCTTTGGAGGTAAATACGTGACGGTTCTTTATCTTAGAAAAGTTTCTAAGCACTTACATATTATGTTATTTATTAAAATATTCCTTAAAACTATCATGACTGGTATACCCAATACGATAGCGAGGTATTAAAATTTACTTGTTTACAATATCAAACTATGAAAATCGCAAGAAAACTAGGAGTACTTATAATAACATCTAATAATAATAACTTATAAACTAAGTTCCCTAAATATAAATAAATATAAAACAAAATAATTGTAACAATATAGATGTTCCAAATCAAAATATGTAAACTATATATACATCACTTTATCCACAGACGTAAATCTAACTAGATAACGCAAGTCCCTCCATCTGTATGAAAACCAAGCGTGCCACTTTTTCACACACAATTTAAAAACAGTTTACTTACCTATGAAAGAAAACATTTCCAATGTCCAACTTTTTCTATACAGCCTTTACAGGTCAATAGAGAAAGTGGTCAAGCCCGAGCAAATCAAAAAAAAAATTTTTTTTCATAGATTTCGGTGGATTTCCGGTACCGCTAATGCAAAATGAAAAGCTCAAATGACGATCATTGATCGTAATTTTACTCCGTTTTTTGACACGCGAAGTACATACAATCGCGTCATCTAGTGAGATTTATATCTGTGACTATAACGTAACATGACGACGTATTCTCGAAGGGTTGGACTGAGGCGCTAGTACACCTGCATTTCACCAGCTCTGTTTATGTTCCATGTTATAAGGGGCGCGCTTATTGCCATCAACCTGACACCAGTCCAGACTCTGGACTGCTAGGAAATCTCAGATGAACAAGAAACTGTATACAAAAAAATACAACCAACTTCAAAATAAAAATACCACAAAGTGAAAAATAACTTCAATCGGAATTCTGTGTTCCTGTTTTCGTTTCTCCGTTTTTTGATACCGCCTGCCGAAATTTAAGTTATTTTTGACTTTGTAGTGTTTTTATTATTTGGAAATCGGTTGTTTTTTTTTTTTGTAAAATAGTTTTTTCGTTTTTCATTTTTTAGTGGTACAGAATGGACAAGTTCTATAGTATAGAATAGATTACCCTGAATAACATGTAACTTGAATATAACCGGTGGAATGAGAGTGAACTGAGTACCAGGGTGAACTGTACACGTCTGCGTACCCGTTTAGAGAATATTGGCGTGATGGTATTTTATAAAATGGTGTAAACAATAAACAGACATGCGATTGCAGCAATCCCGAGAGATTTGCCGTCATTTATTGAAGAGTTCTGTTTTACATCTTTGAAGTTCTTCATCAGATCTTTACCAAATATCAATGGGACCATTTTGGAACAATCTTCTTCCGAACAAAAAAATATTGAAAATCCGTTAATATATGATGGATTTATACCCGAATATAAATTAAAAAAAATGGAAACATCTGAATTGAGAACCTCATCCTTTTTGGAAAGTCGGTTAAAAACCCAACAACATTGACCGACCCGGGAATTGAACCAGGCCCTCATACAATTAACCAATATTTTCTTTAATGAGGTCTCATGTCACTGTCATTGTCTTCTATATCGATGGATGTTGACTATCATTCATAATCTTCAGGTTAAAGGAGTCCATAACCTACAAAACCATCACTCCGTATTTGGAAAGCTGCTGTACAACGATAATATGTTAGACGCATTAGAAGACGTTATGGAGACAGAGAACATCATGCTGCATCACACCAAGGCACACTACAAGCCCCCTGGCAAGGGTGCTGCATATCCCATGCATCAGGTAAATATTTCTTGATGTTATATGCTCCTCAATTTCTTGGATCTGTCGAAATCCGGGATAGTTATCCAGGATGGGTCGACAGATTGGTCTTGCGTTGCCCTATACACGACTCAAAGAACACCAGTTTCGCCAACCAGCATAGAAGTTTGGCCAACCACCGTAGCAGTTTCGCCAACAATCTTATTAGTTTCACCAACCCCCATACCAGTTTCTCTAACGACCATACCAGTTTCGCCAACCACCTGTTTGGCTGGGCTGTAGCGGGGACTTGGATGCCAGTGAAGTAACAGACGCTTGAAATGATTCCATTATTTCTTACAGGTTATTGTTTTATGTTTATTGGTGAAACTAGGTATGCACTTTACCTGTATAATAAAGATACCCATTTTGACGTGTGATATCATCGTTACGACACGGTTGACGTAGTGGTTGAGCGATCGACTGCTGCACTGCGTGTCACGGGTTCGATTCCCGCAAGGAACAAATATTTATATGGCTTACAGATAGTTGTGCCGGATCTGGGCACAGAACTAGACCCCTAAGTAGTTTTCGCGATGCTGTCAGTAGAGCGACGATGCGCATGTTTGTGTGAGTGTGCCGTTTCGAGCGTTTGTAGGTAGTTTCCGTACTGCTCGTCAATATTTATACTGTGCCCAGATCCGGCACAACTCTAAAGCCCTCCAATTAATCTTTCCCTAGTTAAAATTGTAATTTGTTTTTAGGATTATCCCTACTTCCCCTACGAGAAAGATTCGATGGTGGCAGTTTTCATCCACTTAGACGCTGCTAACCCTGAAAATGGTGGATTATTCGTGTACCCTGGCTCCCACAAACTTGGCCCGCTGGAGGACGTTGGCAAGCTGGAGGGTAACTTCCACTTTGTTGATCAGGTAAGACTTTATCCACTCATCATCATCACCATCAGCCTAAAGCAGACCACTGCTGGAAATAGGCACCTCCAATCGCACTCCATTTGTCTCGATTCTCCTCGGCAGCTCTCCAAACGTCCGATCGTTAATTTGATCTTTGTTAAATTCTGGTTTTGTCAGCAAGTGAGCTGGAGCTGTGGGAGAATCTCACTCTCACTCGTAGTTACCTAAGTTTTTTCACATAGGTAAGCCATCAGTCCTTTAGTTGCGCAGCCCAAGATGCTCTCCCGCACTGGGTCCACGTAGTGGATATACGAGTAAGCCCATTCCCTCTCTCACAGAGAGACCCGTATGTATCCCAGCAGTGAGAACGTCAAAAGGCTGATTATTCTTATGCTAAGGTTCATTTATTGCAACCTAGTAATTACACTACAGATACATGTTATGTAGTTCAAATAGGCTCTTCATATGGATAAGTACATATATATAAACTGGGATACCTATACGGTTATAAGTAAACATAAATGTTTATGATGTTTACATCGACAATCATGTTTATGGACAAATCGTGATGTTCATACCTATTAGGTAATAAATAGATAGATAAGCAGATAGATAGGTACCTACTAACTTAGTAAAACTGTCGATAAGAATATTATGGTTCGCGAGATCGTTTTTAACGCAGTTTCAGAGTTCAGAAGATAAACTTCAATGTGAGTTATCAAGTTAAACATAAAACAATCAGTAATTAATTTGTTTACATCGTAACTCTCAACCACGTGTCTTGCATAACGAGTAGCGTTATCCCTAGGGGAACACGGCCAGCTATAGATAAGGTACTAATGTTAGACATAGAATCGATGCAGCGTCTTTTCCGCATTACTTTTCCTACTACGTTGTCATTCCAACTTTGTGCCAGAGCGTATTAGCTACTCACAAGAACCAATAAACTACCTAATCCGATTAATTTATTTTTCAGAAAAAATGGCCTTACGAAAAAGCAACCCCAGTCATCGCTGAGCGAGGAGACGTCGTCATCTTCTCCTACCTCCTTGTCCATGGCAGCACTCCGAATCTGTCAGACCGACCACGTCGTATGTTCCTGGCACAGTTTGCTGCAGCTGATGACAAGCCAGTAGGTGAACAAAGACAGCAGCCTGGATATGGCTGGGTCTTGAGGGGCGTGAATCTCGACAAAGATGCGGCTACTTCCAAACATTTTGATTGAAGAGTGACTGCAAAGATTTTTTATTTAAACCAAAGAATATGTTGTATATGAAAATAGCGGACCTGCATTCTCATTGTTTTTAATTAGTTTTAAGTAATTAATAAATGTAAAGCAATTTATTCAGCTTTTTATTGCTATAAACCTGAAATAGATATTAAAGCCCACAATTCTATATCGTGCCATCAAAAGACGTCCACGTGATTTGAACAGCAAACAACAATCTGACAACTACCATCGGGTAGGTGCACACCAGGAGAATCTTCGGCGGATCTACTCTATTCATTGGAGGTTTAGACTTTACATGAGATTTTTGGCTGTTCTGTATACCTTCATAGACACTGCCACTTGCAGGTCTTGGTGACACCCCGTTACTTGCTAAACTCGATTCAACTTTCATCACCACAAGACCACTTCACTCCCTTTCAGCCTAACTCTATTTGAGTTCCATCGATATCACTACCACAGAAGCGACATGTTGGTAGACTTCGCTATGATGAAAAAAAAAAAAAAAAAAAAAAAAAAAAAAAAAAAAAAGGTGTATCATCATCAGTATTTCAACCCAAAGACGTCCTCTGCGTCTTGCACCCAACGGGTTCCCACGGACCTTAAGGTCATCGGCGGTCTTCCTCGTAGGAGGCAACGCTGCGTCTTGCGGTGGCGATTATAGAACGTTTCAGTCCCATCGGCCATTCTTTCTGCGAGCAATGAGCCCTTTGCTAGTTCCACCAAATGCGAAAGCGGAAGACCTAAATGTGCCAGCCAATTTACCTCCTAGTTAGTTAGTTAGTAGTACCAACCTGTTTTGTACCTAAAAACTGTATCAGTTAAGTAGTTACCGAATTTATATAACGGTACAATAAATAAGTACCATTTACTGTAACATTTCGTGACCTTTTAATTAAACAAGATAACATATCAGTCGCGAAACATAATATATCAATAACACAAATAATTTAAGTGTAATTTTAATCTAAAAACAGTTTATTTCCATTTGGCCAAGATTGTAAACTATAGCTCAACTATCATGACTCGACTACTTTATTGCCATGAACATGTAGGTATGTTTATAGTAGAATTAATATTTGTGTCGAGATATTTACCATGTAATGTGTGTGTGTGTATGTGTTCTAATGATTGTGACCATGTCAGCTTAAAAACTTATATGTAGTAGACTAGCTGACCCCCGCAGCTTCGCTCCCGACAAAATTATAGCCATGTTACTCGGAATAATGTAGCTTTCCATAGGTGAAAGAATTTTTAAAATCGGTCCAGTAGTTTCGGAGCCTATTCGGTATAAACAAACAAAAAAATCTTTCCTCTTTATAATATTGGTATAGACTAGCTGACCCCCGCGGCTTCGCTCCGGTCAAAATTATAGCCTATGTTACTCGGGAATAATGTAGCTTTCCATAGGTGAAAGAATTTTTATAATCGGTCCAGTAGTTTCGGAGCCTATTCGGTACAAACAAAAAAATCGTTCCTCTTTATAATATTGGTATAGACTAGCTGACCCCCGCGGCTTCGCTCCGGTCAAAATTATAGCCTATGTTACTCGGGAATAATGTAGCTTTCCATAGGTGAAAGAATTTTTAAAATCGGTCCAGTAGTTTTGGAGCCTATTCGGTACAAACAAACAAACAAAAAAATCTTTCCTCTTTATAATACTGGTATAAACTAGCTGACCCCCGCGGCTTCGCTCCGGTCAAAATTATAGCCTATGTTACTCGGGAATAATGTAGCTTTCCATAGGTGAAAGAATTTTTATAATCGGTCCAGTAGTTTCGGAGCCTATTCGGTACAAACAAACAAACAAAAAAATCTTTCCTCTTTATAATATTGGTATAGACTAGCTGACCCCCGCGGCTTTGCTCCGGTCAAAATTATAGCCTATGTTACTCGGGAATAATGTAGCTTTCCATAGGTGAAAGTATTTTTAAAATCGGTCACGTAGTGTCGGAGCCTATTCGGTACAAACAAACAAAAAAATCTTTCCTCTTTTAATATTGGTATAGATAGTATCTACCTATTAAATATTGATAGGTACCTACCTAGTTAGATACCTACTTATATCATCATCGCAATATCAACTTAAAAACATCCGTAGCTGGACATGGATCCCCAGCGTCGCTACATCGACCGGCAGATTTATTACGTAAACAGCAATAAGCAATCATCGCGCGATCAATCGCTTCATGTCATAAAAGTCAGAATTACCTACAGTATAGATATGGTCCTACACAATGTTTGCTAATCGCTCGTTGTTTTTCAAAATGCACTTATTTAAAAAAACCGCCAATACTCAAAAACTTCTGTACTGAAGAGCTATTATTGCGCAAAAATCGCTATCGTTTTGCTCTTGCAAGATACGTTATAAGCCTGCGGTTCTATGCTTTTCGCATTCAGTGCCCTTCCAGTCATCGGTCCGCCTTGTTTCGTTCGTTAATATATAAACGAATTTTTAACCGCCAAAAATGAAAAGTTTTAAATTCGGATGTTTCCATTATTTTTAGTTTTTTTTTATGTGTGTTCGGGCATAACGCCGTCATTATAGACGGGTTTGCAAAATTCTCTCTCTCGACGTGGTCCCATTGTCACCAAATCAGAATCTTATGATGCGATCCCATGGCAACATGGCAAGCATTTGCACTCAAAAAATATCATTTTGAAAAGTGGAACTGATGAAGAAGACCACAGATGGCCATTGGAACTCCTTTATAAGTATGTCATGGGTATAAAATATATCGCATAGTTAAGCGAATATGATAAAGCAAATCTAACTAAATAAAAGGTACGGATGAAAATGGTACCATCGAACTGATCTGATGATGAAGCCGGCAGGTAGGCACTGGAACTCCGTTATGAAACAATGTATCCTAGTCCTGTTTAGGCTTATTAGAATTGAAATGAGATATACTCTGGCTATAAACGATTTTCATGGTAATATGAGGTACCAAAGCTAAAAAGAGTAAAATAAAAAACTTTATAACAAAATGTTAAACCGACTTCTAAAGCAAAACAAAGCGAAAAATAACTTCGTTTGCCGAAGTCGATGTCGAAAAACGAAAATCAATAGGTACCAAAGACACTGACTTTGCAAAACAAAGTTATTTTTCGCTTTGTAGAGTTTATCTTTAATTCTTTGTGGTAGGCCTTCCAACGCTACGACTTCTAGTAGGAGGTGGCCATTCCAGAGTCTAAATTAAGAAGAATAAGAAAATAGTCATTCCGTTCAAACCCATCCCCATCAGCTGTCTTTTCTAAGAGCAATCTGCCCTGTGCACTGCCGCTTAATTTTATTAATTCTTCAGGCTATGTTAGTTAGGTAGGTATAGTTCTCGCCAAACTTTGTGGCCGCCCTGAAGTTGGCTTACCGATAAGCAAGGCACGGATCGGTGCTGGTAATGTGTTTATCAGTCTATGCATGTATGTATATATGTATGTTTGTTCCTATATGGCGTTCCAGAGACCAAACGCGTTGGCCGATTTTGATAATTCGTACGTCAATCGATTCGTCTTAACCCTGCGAGTGTCACTGGTTACATTAAAATTGGACAATAGAAAAATGGCGGCTTTTGGGCGCCATATTGTGGGGGCCCAAAATAAAGGGTTTTAAGAGGTGATTTCAAAAATATATAACACTTATATGTTTAAATAAACCTAATTCGAAAAAAAAAAGTTAAATAAATAAATCAAAAAACCCGACTGCTTTAAAAGCGAATTAAAAAGACGTAAACAAGGAGAAAATCATGCTGTGCAGTCGGAGGATACACCAGCAGCCTAATTGTGTAAGTAAATTCGGCTAAGGAAACAATCTGTTTCTTTCCCAAAAACGATTTTCGCCATACGAAAAGTCGTTTTTGATTGATTTGATTTCTTGATTTAACTTTTTTTTGTAAGAGATTTACTACTGCGCAGCCATTGTGGCCAACTTCAGGGCGGCCAAGAAGTTTGGAGATTATACCTTGGGTCTCTTGCGCTTTGCTTCTGATTCGATCACACAAAGTAAACCAAGCATACTAAGATGGATATAGGTAACAGGTACCTAAGTACCAAACACTTAACACATATTACCTTAAGGGGTAAGCAGAATTGCTATGCTTAGTATACATTCACATTTCGCAAAGTCCCACTCATGGAGTGGACCATCGGTCGGGCACAAATCGAGTGTTTGGCTTTTACGGTTTGGGTTTTTCGAAGCAATGCTTTTTTCTCATAATTTTAGCGACAAAAACCACTTTCAACTAACAATCGCTGCTGTTTATCTGCATTGTTTTAAAACATTTATACCCGAATTTAATTAATGATTATCACTCACGTACCTACCTAATCCGTAATCACTCACGTTTGATAACAAAGATTACCTATCTATTATTTGATTTTTTGTAGATAGGTACCACCTGCTCGACAATGTCCGATTACTAGGAGGGATCAAAAAGTAGTGAGAACGACATAATCCTTGGTAAGAAAAAAAATACTGGTAGGCTTAGCTCAGATACATATTTATAATATTAATAAAGAAAAAATCTTCAATTCTCTTTTGTTTTTTTCTGAAAGTAGTCATTTGTTTGCTTCGTGTCGGAACGTGTTCTCGAAAATGGAGGAAAACGAAGTGCGAACCGTTATTAAATACCTCTGTTTAAAAAAGTTTACGACGCAAGAGATTCATTGCGATTTGGAGGCAACATTAGGAGAGTCTGCTCCGCCGTATTCCGCTGTCGCAAGGTGGGCTTCTCAATTTCGAGTAGGGAGAACGACCACAGAAGACGAACATCGTTGCGGCCGTCCATCGACGTCAGTCTCCCAAGAAAATGATCCGAAAGTTGAGAAAATTGTATTGAGCGATCGAAGAGTTACCATTCGATACTTAATTCAAGAAACGGGCAATTCCTACGGAAGTATTCAATCCATATTGAAACAATCTTTGAATATGAGAAAAGTCTCCCCAAGATGGGTGCCGAGAATGTTAACTGACAGACAGAAACAAAATCGACTTGAAATTTCGAAGATATTGTTGGACAAGTTTCAAGAAGATTCTGAAAACTTTTTGTCTCGTTTCGTAACAATGGACGAAACATGGGTCCATCATTTTGATCCCGAGACAAAACAGCAATCTTCGCAATGGAAACGGCCATCATCACCGACCCCGAAGAAGTTTCGTGTCGTGGCATCGGCTGGCAAGGTTATGGCCTCAATATTTTGGGACTCAGAAGGGATATTGTTGGTTGATTACCTGAAGCGTGGAACCACTATTACAGGCCAATATTATGCAGCTTTAATTCCCAAGTTGAGGAATGCCATCAAAGAGAAAAGGAGAGGGAAACTTCGAAGGGGCGTGCTGGTTGATGATATAGATACAGTTTCAACACAACCATTAGGAATAATAAAGTTATAATTCAAATAACTTACGTTAGCCTTGTATAGTCGATCTTATACCAAGTATTGATAAATTGATAATAATAACATATCTGGCCCTGTACGCGCTAGTAGTTCACAAAAAATTAAGTCAGCTTATCAATTACACGGTATTTTATAATATCGGGTCTTTATGTTTCTTAATACGTCCAATATGAGAAAATGGCGCGGTATCCCGCCATTCTATATTGCTTTAAATAATCTCACAATTAGGTGATCAATAATAATTCTTAAGTGGTGAAACTGTTTTAAAACGCATCAAGACAATTAAGGAATTTAATATCGCCTATTTAGTCATTCTTAATCAATATTTGAAAGAATATTGATACTAACAGACAGTATTGTACTAATGGTTTCAAAGGACTTATCAATACTTATATAGCAATATAAAATCCAGGATACATCACATTGATCATTACAAATTACGTAATAATTTATAGGAATATCATCAATGTGGAGTATCGTCAACTCAAAAAATCCTCAAGAGGAATATCGTCAACAGCTTACTTAAGTCGGCTAAAACAACAGCCCTGACGAAGCACTTCGGAAATTGTGGCTCCTCAAATACCCCCCTCCAACTGACTATATTGATCCTGCAGAAAAGCTCCCAGCTAGGCATAAACTGCCATGGCCTACCTGGAAATCCTTAAATAAGCTGCGAAGCCAAGTGGGCCGCTGTAGGTACAACCTTGTCAGATGAGGGTACTCCGATCAGCCACAATGTGACTGTGGAACCACACCGCAAACAATGCCCCATCTGCTGTCCTGCTCTCTGTGCACAAACATCTGCACCATGAAGGACCTGTGTGAGGCCAACGCTAGGGCTGTCGACGTGGCTGAGTTCTGGTTGAAGCACAACATATAAATTAAAATCTGAAAATGGAATCACCGACACGATGAAGAAGAAGAAAATCAATGTAATGTGGCTGAAATATAAGTTTAGAGAGGTAGGTGCTTAATAAATGTGACAGTTATGTAGACATGTAGACTGACCATTGTGACTTGAAAAATGTAAATTAACGATTTAATGACGTCACTCACACATACTTCAAATTCTAACACATGTATAATTATGCCTATCAACACCTACTAAGTACGTATTAGATTATGTTAAGTAGTTGATTATTATACTTAAGTGGATACTGAATGTGCAACTCTCTTACTTTTGCCGCCAAATATACGGCATCACGTGCTTTATTTAAATTTCAGATTTTTTTTATTATTGATAGGCTCGCGCTTGACCACTATCTCACCTGATGGTAAGCGATGATGTGGTCGGCGGTGTAACACGCTTGCCAAGAAGAAACCTATTCACTCTTGACTTAAAAACCCCGAGGTTGTAGCTATCGGGAAACACAGACTCCGGCAGAGAATTCCACTCCTTAGCTGTACGCATAATGAAAGTACTAGGAGGGATCAAAAACTAGTGAGAACGGCATAAGGAGTATGCCGTTCTCACTAGTTTAAGGTAAGAAAAAAAAATACTGGCAGGCATAGCTCAGATACATATTTGTAATATTGAGAAAAAAATCTTTGATTCTCTTTTGTTTTTTTCTGAGTGTAGTCATTTGTTTGCTTCGTGTCGGAACGTGTTCTTGAAAATGGAGAAAAACGAAGTGCGAGCCGTTATTAAATACCTCTGTTTAAAAAAGTTAACGACGCAAGAGATTCATTGCAATATTGATGCAACATTAGGAGATTCTGCTCCGTCGTATTCCACTGTCGCAAGGTGGGCTTCTCAATTTTTTTTTTTTTTTTTTTTAAAACGTTGCCCCACACTAGGAATTTCTTCCTGTATCGTGGGTGCGTTTACAAACATATAAACTCACATACACAACACCCAGAGCCGGAACAACTATCTGTAGGTCATACAAATATTTGTTCCGTGCGGGAATCGAACCCGCGACACGCAGCGCAGCATTCAATCGCTCAACCACTGCGCCAACCGTGCGCCCAATTTCAAATTTCGAGTAGGGAGAACGTGCACGGAAGATGAACATCGTTGCGGCCGTCGAGAAAATTGTATTAAGCGATCGAAGAGATCCTCCGTCATCATCCGATACTTAATTCAAGAAACGGGCATTTCATATGGAAGTATTCAATCCATATTGAAACAATCTTTGAATATGAGAAAAGTCTCCGCAAGATGGGTGCCGAGAATGTTAACCGGCATGCAAAAGTCAGAAACAAAATCGACTTGACATTTCGAAGATATTGTTAGACAAGTTTCAAGAAGATTCTGGAAACTTTTTGTCTCGTTTCGTAACAATGGACGAAACATGGGTCTATCATTTTGATCCCGAGACAAAACAGCAATCTTCGCAATGGAAACGGCCATCAACACCGACCCCGAATAAGTTTCGTGTCGTTGCATCGGCTAACAAGGTTATGGCCTCAATATTTTGGGATTCAGAAGGGATATTGTTGATTGATTACCTGGAGCGTGGAACCACTATTACAGGCTAATATTATGCAGCTTTAATTCCCAAGTTGAGTAATGCCATCAAAGAGAAAAGGAGAGGGAAACTTCGAAGGGGCGTGCTGGTTCATCACGACAACGCACCCGCGCACAGGTCGGCAGTTGCGATGGCTGCCATTCAGCAAGCTGGCTTCGAATTGGTTGACCACCCCCCTTATTCACAAGATCTGGCGGCTAGCGATTTTTATCTGTTCCCCAAATTGAAAAAAATACTTAATGGGAAATAGGTACGAAGACGATAACGAGGTGATAAATGCCGTGGAGAGCTTTTTGCAGGACCAAGACAAAACTTTTGTTGTAAAAGGGATTGAAGCCTTGGAAAAGCGCTGGACTCAGTGTGTAGAGAAACTTGGAAACTATGTAGAAAAATAAATTAATCTCTTTCTCACTACTTTTTGATCCTTCATCGTATTTTCAAAATGTTTAGTGCGTGAAAAACTTTGTTTTTTTTGGTTAATGAACAGATGAGGCTCTTTTTAAAAATGCCACTAATTTAGGATAGGTGTCGATATGTAGGTCGTTTTTCATCTTTGTTTTTGCTTTTAGCAATTAATACGTACTTTATAGAGTGCTTGATTTCTTGGTCTCGGATAATTCAATAAAATATGCCAAAACGTTTTCTGAGAAAGTTTTGGCTCCTTTAGCTAGTCGCCACGTGTTAAACATATCGTACTGTTTCAAATACTTCTCACGTGATTGTTGAGGGAGAAATAGTAGATTGTTGCATCGAGCGCAAAGTGAGTTATTAATGCATGAGTGTTATGTTTGTGCCCGAGCGCACGCGAGGGCACTAAATTAACACGAGTGCATTAATTACTCACTTTAGCGAGGTGCGTAAACTACTTTTCTTTCAACTACCAATCTACCTCTCATCTATTTCCATTTTTTTATACTTTTCTTGCTAAATATGAAGTACCTACCTATCAAAGTTTTACAATGGTACAAAATGCGGGGCATTTTTTCACCTAATTGGTTTTATACGCCGATTTTTTTTCTCAGCCAGTACTCGTACCACGCCAGTACCTTTTTCGATCTACTGCATATATTTTATATTAAACTTAATGGGACATTAAACATTAAACCTCTGTGGTAAATTTATATCTAAACTAGCTAACCCCCGCGGCTTCGCTCCCGTCAACTGGCTACCAATCTACCTACCACTACCTACCTACCCTGCCTTCCTTACCTACTCTACCTGCTCTACTTACTCTACCTTCTCTACTTACTCTACCTTATCTAACTACTCTACCTTCTCTACCTACTCTACCTTCTCTACCTACTCTACCTTCTCTACCTACTCTACCTTCTCTACCTACACTACCCTCTCTACCTACCCTACCTACTCTACCTACTATACCTTCTCTACCTACTCTACCTTCTCTACATACACTACCCTCTCTACCTATCCTACCTACTCTACCTTCTCTACCTACTTCACTTACTCTACCTACTCTACCTTCTCTACCTACTCTAACATCTCTACCTACACTACCCTCTCTACCTACCCTACCTACATTACCCTCTCTACCTACCCTACCTACTCTACCTTCTCTACCTACTCCACTTACTCTACCTTCTCTACCTACTCTACTTACTCTACCTACTTTACTTACTTTATCTTCTCTACTTACCTTCTCTACCTACTCTACCTTCTCTACCTTCTCTACCTTCTCTACCTTCTCTACCTACTCTACCCTCTCTACCTACTCTACCTACCCTACCAACTCTACTTACTCTAGCTTCCTTCTCTACATACTCTACTTACTCTACCGTCTCTACCGTCTCTACCTACTTTATCTAATCTACCTACTCTACCTACCCTAACTACAGTACCTACTCTTCGGCTTTATAATATTAGATTAGATAAAATATACAAAACAGTGCATTAATGTAAAACAGTGCAACAATGAGATTTCATATAACTTTTCTGCACTGTTTTGGTTCTAAGCAATAAATACGTACTTTGTGATCAGTTTTGTAGTGATTAATGATAACATTACTACGTAGTTGGAAGAAAACTCATTTGCGCATTATTAACAGTTTCAGTCATTCTGTTGGCGTCAAATAAACTTTCTCGTCGCTAGAATCACTCATTTTAGGTTTTTCATTTGCTTTCAAGTTTCTTGTTTTTCTGTTTTTAACAAAAAAAACGGAAATTAAAAAAAAAATACACAAAGAAGGTTCCGAGTCTGAGTTTTTAACAAATTAAAAAAGGTTGTATGATAAATTCAGCACCATGGAGGTAGAAGTAAATAGGTGTAATGATGTTTTGAATTCACAAACTTAGTGCACACGATGTTGTAAATTCAATTTACTTTATGCTCTAGCGGATAAAAACGGCTTTTGCAGTCAATATCGAAGAGCAAAAATAATCTTTCCGAGATGCGGGAATGAAAAAAAATTTACTATGCATTGCCATCCAAACTAAACGTGTATACGTGGGACACTCAGAAAGTTTTGCGAAACTAAAAAAAAATGTTCTATACGTACATATATTTTTATTAAATCTTTTCAAAGTACTTTCCACCAGCCTCTATACAAAGATTCATGCGCCTAAACCAGTTTTCAAAACACTTTTTCCAGTCCGCCGCAGACACCTCGTTTACAGCCTGCTCGAACGCAGCCAGCGCATCTTCCGGCGACGAAAATTGTATCCCTTTGAGCTGATTTTTTATTTTTGGGAATAAAAAGAAGTCACACGGTGCTAGATCAGGGCTGTAAGGAGGGTGACCCAGGAGTTTGACTGGCGTGCTGTCCAGGAAGTCCCTCGTTTTGAGTGCGGTGTGCGCAGGTGCATTGTCGTGGTGGAGCAGTAGCCCGCGGAGCCCTGTGTTTGGTCGCTTGTTGCTTATAACAGAGAAAACTTCTGGCAAACATTTGGTAGTATACCATTCGGCATTAATGCTTCTTTGATCCCGTAAGGGAATTGATACCAAGTGGCCAGTCAAATTAAAAAAGCTAGCGATCAAAATCTTACCCCCGCTTCTAGATCGCTTCACTTTGGTAGGCGTTGGCTCATTTTGAAACACCCAAACAGTCGACTGGCGCTTGGTTTCTGGGTCGTATTGATAAATCCAGGACTCATCACCTGTAACGATGTCGTAAACACGCCGAGACGAGCCTGCTTCAAATTTGTTAAGCATATCACGGCACCATTCCACCCGGGCCTGCTTCTGAGCATCGGTGAGGTTGTGCGGCACCCAGCGTGATACTATCCTCCTCACGCGAAGATGGCTGTGTAGAATCTCGTGAACGCTTCCCGATACAATCTTCAATATGTGTTGAATCTCCTGATATGTAATTCGCCTATTGTCTTGGATTAAATTTTTCACTGCTAGCACGTTTTCTTCGGTAACAGCCGTCAAAGGGCGACCGCTTCTTTCGTCATCCCCCAAAGTTGGTCGACCGCGCTTGAATTCGTTATACCAACGATACACGGTTGCCTTGGAAGGGCCTTCATCCATGAATGCCATTTGAAGTCTATCGTACGATTCATCCGGTTTCAGGCGACACTTGAAATCGTATAAAATCATAGCTCTAAAATGTTCCCGGCGCAGATCCATATTTCAGTGAGACACAATACTTTGAATTAACTCGCAAAAAATGTGGAGGGAAATTTTGAAATTGGAACTTACTTATTTTTACTTATAAATAATCATATTTTCGAAAAACATTATAACTGGCCAGTCTCCCATATATAAAAACTTTTTTTCGCAATACTTTCTGAGGGGCCTGGTACAAAACAAGGCAAACTTTAAAATTCAGTTGCAAAATTTGACATGAACACACTTACATACATACATGCATACATAGGTACATTGCAAGTTAAATAAAAGCTTAAAAAAAAGAAAAAAGGCGTGATTTCAAAGAATGTGAAACATAAAACGCAAATACTTAATTTATGGAGCCCTGGCTTTTTATTATTGTCTCGCAGAAGATGTAAAAAGTAAATTATGCTGCTCTGAGATAAAGCCTGACTACGTCTTGGCAGCTTAAGGTTGCCTTTTCACCAGAGATATGCTATACTACACCAATCATTTATTCATTGGTCCTTATAGCATAGCACTGGTGGAAACGGGTTCTGCAAGGCTATGTTTTTTTAAATGGATGGATGCATGATATGCTCTGGATACGTGCTATGAATGGTCGCCTGTCCTCTTACCGCGCCACCGCCGCCGCGCCGCTCCCGTGCCTTCCCTACTTTGATACATCGCATAGCTCGACCTGTGCATCTTCCTCGCACAGGTACCTCGCGGCGGCGCATCTTCATAGCGCATCTAACTAGCCTGCTACATAGCTTAGCGTAGTAAACTGTCACATAGTTTCGTAGCTTAGCTTTCACATCCTTGCAGCATAGCTGCATAGCATATCTCTGGTGGAAAGGCACCCTAACCCCTTGCTTCTCTGAGGACTTGAATACTCCCTTCTAGTTAACTCTAGAGTTAGAGGGTTCAATATGCCGCCTCTGACGTAAGACACTGCTTTATCCCCTTGATGCGTAATCTACTATTACGCACATTATTATGTTGTCTAGTAAGCGTACTAGATGCTAATCAGTGAAAAGAAATACGTGCAAGCAATCTTTATATTGTAGGTGTATCATAAGTTCGAAATATATTTAAGCGAATTAATTTCACCTAAAACCTTTCAACTATTATCTTTTATTTATTTTTTTACTTCATCGAAGTCACGTATGCCACTATTATCAATTCTTTTTTTATTGACATAATAGCAATTCGATTTTTTCGTTACTCCGACATTTTATTTGGTCGAAAAACTTTTTACCAAAATTATACTTAGCCAAAATAACATTTGTTCGAAGTATTATATTTCCGAACATACATTCATTTTTTTTTCTGTTATAATTACCAGTACCTGGGCAACCGAGGTCTGCTCGGGTGAAAATAGAGAAGCCGATGTTTTCTAAAAATGAAACGGCCCATTCCCTCTCATAGAGTGGTGATAAATAAGATAAAACCTTTGGAATAAATGGTTTTAATCAGCAAAAATATATGTGGATAGAGCATAGATTTAGAATTTTTTTGCTACGCAAAAAGATACACGAAGTGTGCGAGTGAGAAATCCTAATCAAGTACAAACCACCCAAGAGGAAAAGAGAGAGTGAATGATGTACCGATATGTCATTTTTTTCGCGACTAAGTGAACCTAGCGGACAATCTGTTTTACGCCGCGGTGAATTTCGTGCATTTAAATAATAATCTTAAGATTTAAATTGATAATATTAATTATGCAACTATGATGGCTTTTTCTGTGAGTGAATGTGACGTTACAAGGCGAAATAACCCCAATAAATACACGTTTCATAGGTAAATACAATTTTGTCCTTGGATTGTTTCGAACCATATTTTGACGAATTTCTGCTAGTAATCGGCTCAGAAAAAGATTCTTACAATAGTATATTGATTGCCATTGTTTTATACATGTATATTTCGTATATTTAAACAAAATTTGCGAAAATATTATGTAAAACAGTAAATCGTTTGCTTACGCTAGGGCTTGACAAAGCGGTGACGTCATGAGTATCGATAAAAATTTATAGTTTTTTAGTGACATCATGACATGAATACAAACTTATTTACACAAGTTTTGTTAAAATAAATTTAAGTTAGGATTGAGAAGATGTTTTATCTAAACTGTATAGTCCGGTCAAATTAGACAGAAAATAGGGGTAGCAAATTTTTGAATTCAAGGTCAAAGTTCGCAAATATGTTTTTTGCGTTTTTAGCCGAGCGGTATGTTTTATGATAAAAAAATTAGATAAAAGTTGTAGATTATGCAATTATCTATAAATGTTGCTTGCACAATTTTCTCCTAAACGTCACCGTTTCTGAGATATAATGGTTGAAAAAGTTGTATTCTTCATAATATGCACACGTTTCCACGCCACCTTGGAGGTAGTGTACTTGGCGCGTTTTTTTAACGTGGTTCCCCGATAGACCTATACCACAATCTATTGTGATCCTGTTTAATTCAGTTTTATACAAAATGAGGTAATAACTGGTACTATTGGAAATGATGAAAGCCATGTGAATTCTAAAACATTAGGTAAATTTGTTCATCTCATTCATAATTTAAGTATGTTTATTTTAGCTATATATTTTTGTACTAAATTTGCGTTTATAATATTTTTATTTCATTTTTTATGCACCTGCCATGCTATCTCTTCACCGCCCTTGGTTGACTGGTAGAGAATGCCTCAGGCATTAAGTCCGCCTATGTACTTTTATGTTGCATGAAATTTTAATAAATAAATAAATAAATAATCATTTGACAATAATTATATTTCATTAAAATATTTGTATGTCAGTTACTTAGAAAATAAATACTTAAATTTTTTACCTACATATAAATTGTCACAGGATCACCTGGAGACGTTTTTCGGCGCTATTAGATCAAAGGGGGGATTCAACAATAACCCAACCGTAAAAGTCTTTATAGCTGCATATAAAAGATTACTTTGCCATTAATCAAAATTAGCGATAGGAAAAAAATTGGTAAACTTATTTTAGACATTGTTTACACTTGGAATTTCTTCCTGTATCGTGGGTGCGTTTACAAACATTTTAACTCATATATACAAGACACCCAGATCCGGGACAACTATTTGTAGGCCATACAAATATTTGGGAATCGAACTCGCGATACGCAGCGCAGCAGCCGATTGCTCAACCACTACGGCAACCGTGTCGTCAATTTCAAATACTCTGCGGTATTTCGTAGTTAGTATTTCAGATACTTTTGGCTTCAAATTACATTTAGCGGTCTTATTAATAGGTGCGTTCTGCAGAAAATAGCGCTCAATAGCTTTCGTAAGCAAAACAGCGACCGCGTACGTCAAATTGTCAAGTACGTTCAATTGTCATTTTCATTTCAAACGGTTATTTTCACGAAAATTCTGTGTATTAATAAAGTTTTTTAGTACGAATGTCACGATGGATGATCAACCTTTCTTTTGTTATTTATATTTTCAATAAAAATAGTTAAAATACTGTATTTTGTATTTTATATTTCAAATATACGAGTTACGAATATTTTGTATTTTAAATACATGCGAAATCGTATTTTGTAATTTGTGTATTTTGCCCAGCTCTAATAACAGTTCAATATATCCAACAACCCTCTAATCGTGTTTCTTATTATGTTCACCAAGTATCGATATCGATACCGAACATGGACTTTTTAACAACCCTTTTTTTTACTAACACATGGACAATTCCACCACACATAGATTTTATTTTTTTGGTTTCGCTTTTCATCTGACTCTGTATATCTTGTACATACTATATCTATGGGATAGAGCTGTCGTAATGACGGATAAAATAACTACATTCTTTATAAAACCATAGAAACTCCAAGGAGTTTCTATATCACCACATTCTTCCAGGCTAAAAGAGAAAAGCTATTCAGTTTAGAACGTAATCCCTGTAGCGGCTTGGAAGCCTACGTTCCCTCGTCGATCTTCGCTGAGTATTTGAATTATCAGTAGCCGGACGTTCTGCTTCGACTTATTGATGTTCTGCAGCTGGAGCTGTTTCATCTGTCGGCTGTTCCTCTTCTACATCATTCGTACTTCGAGAATCGTAGAAGTCTTCTTCACTTGTTTCTACTGATTCTCTTGCCTCGTTAAGTATTTCAGGCGTTTCCTGAATTATCTCACTATCTTGACCCAATGGTGCTAGGTGTCGGTTTGAGACAGTTGATTCTCGTCCGTCTGCTAGACGAACATAGGAATAATCTGGATTTACATGGAGTAACGTCACCCCCTCAACGACTGGTTGATATTTATTAGTGCGGTTAAATTTTCGCATTAGCACATGTTCTGATTTTGTCAACCAAGTGGGTATAGAAACTCCATTCGTAGATCGCCTGGTATGCGTAAACATTCGTTCATGTGGTGTACAATGTGTGGATGTGCACAGCAAGGACCGTATGGAATGTAAAACTTGAGGAAGAACTTGTTCCCAATTTTCAATTGCGAGTTTGCGTGAACGTAGAGCCAATTGTATTGAGGATCCCGTTGAAAAGTTCTACTTGACCATTCCCTCTTGGATTGTATGGAGTGGTTCTACTTGAAGCAATCCCTCGTGAATTCAAGAAATTCTTTACTTCCGCAGATACGAATGAAGTTCCTCGATCTGAATGAAGGTAAGATGGCATCCCAAATAGCATAAATATCTCGTTTAGATGTTTTATAACCGTTGCAGAACTCATATCGGCACATGGGAACGCAAATGGGAAACGTGAGTATTCATCGATCACCGTTAATATGTACTTATTTCTTGTATTGGAAGGTACTGGACCTTTAAAGTCAATACTTAATCTCTCCATAGGTGAAGTAGCTTTTATCAAAATTGGATCTGGCAAGGCAGATCTGTAGAATTTTGGTTTTATTTCAGAACAAATCCGACACGAATTAGTCATATTTTTAATCTCTTCAGTAGAGTAAGGCAAATTTTTCGATTTTACCCAGTGGTTCATACGCACTATTCCTGGGTGACACAGGGCTTCATGTAAGGAAATTAGTTTCTCAGTCCGTATTGTTACCGATGTACATACTCGTGAAAGTGCGTCAGCAACATTATTCTGTTTGCCTGGGCGGTACACAATATCATACATGAACGGTGCCAAGTCCAAGCGCCACCGCTGTATTTTCTCATTCATTATTTTACTCGTCAGTTTATTATCAAACATGAACGATACAGGTCGTTGGTCAGTAATGAGAAGAAAAGGTTTTCCAATAAGAAAATGACGCCATTTCCTTAGCGATTCCACTATAGCATAAGCTTCTTTTTCTATAGCTGAGTGGTTAAGTTCGCTTTTATTTAGCATTCTGGAGAAAAATGCAACTGGCCGATCAGATTGAGACAAAGTTGCTGCAATGGAATGATTAGATGCATCCGTTTCTACGGTGAACGGTGCATTGTTGTCAATAGCGTGAATAGCAGAATTCGCAATCTCAGATTTTATTTTTTCAAAACTTTGTACTAGTTCATCTTTTAGTGGAAATAATTGTGTATGAGCGAGAGCATGAACTCTTTCTGAGAAATTTGGAATCCATTTACTGTAATGCGCAAACATTCCTATTGCTCTTCTTAATGATGGCAAATCACATGGTGGTGGCAAACTCAACAGTGGCCGTAAGCGCTCCCCATCTGGCTTGACGTGGTGCTTAACATTGTATCCCAGAATATTAATAGAATCTTGGGCAAACTTACTCTTTTCTTTGTTAAGCGTAAGGCCATATTTTTGAGCGGCTTTCAAAAAATTCTGAAGGTTTTCATCATGTTCCGCTTGATTTTTGCCACAAACTGTTACGTCATCTAGGTACGCATACGTTCCTTTAAGCTCTTCTTTACGAATGACCCAGTCAATGGTTCTTTGAAAACTTGAAACTCCATTGGTGACACCGAATGGAATACGAATAATGGAATTGGTAGAGATTTCCTGAAGCTTCAAATGCAGTGAAGTGGCGCTCCTTCGGCAGGATTGGTACTTGATGATATGCGCTTTGCAAATCAATAGCGCTAAATATACTATATTTTGATATCTGTGACACCAATTCCTCCATGTTTGGAAGTGGGTATGCATCTTAATGTGTATACCTATTTATTGTTCGAGAATAATCGATAACAAGACGTTTCTTATGATTAGTATTTCTCGTAATAAGAACTTGCGCTCTCCAGGGTGTCGTACTCTCCTCAATAATTCCTTCAGCCAAAAGTTTTCTAAGTTCATCGTCGATAAATTTCTTATCATCCTCACTGTATCTTCGAGATTTAATAGCAATAGGCTTGCATTCAGGAGAAACGTTTGAAAACAAGGGTACAGCTGGTACAGAGGCTGCAGCAACTCCGCATACTTTAATTGGATCTTTAGGTCCTCCAAAAGAGAACTCAAGCGAAGAGTGCTTCTCTAGTATATCATAACCAATGATAAGATCAGCGCACAGGTTCTTTACAATTAGTAAATTCAGACCCTCGTATTTATGATCTGCAATTTTAGCTGAGACGCAGGTTTGTCCCTCTACTTGAGATGTCAGTGAAGTTGAAGCCATTGAAATTGTTTGATTACAAGGTCTCTTTTTTAGGCGACACAATTTAAAGAAATCTTCGTTTATAAAACTGGTAGAACTGCCTGTGTCAATTAATGCTTGAGCATGAATGCCCTGAATGTATGCTGTTACAGTTGCTTTCTTAAGGGAATCCGGTGACGCTGCTACAATACATGCTGAGCTGTTGGTATTAGTATCTTGTTTGTCTAAACCTGCAACAGTATGAAGTTTCTTGCCTCGGCATACATTAGCATAGTGTCCCTTCCTGTCACATATCTGGCAGTTAGCGTCGACAGCAGGGCAATCCTTTCTAGGATGCACTCGCCCTCCACAGAAGAAACACTTTCGCTTTATAGAAACTGCTAATTGTTCCCTGTTTCCTTCTAAGCCTTGAACAGCACTCAAATTTGAAACATTACAGCTCTGTGAACTCATTTCAGCCATTTCTAGCGATATCGCCTGATTGTAGGCTTGGTCGAGTGATAACGACAGATTTTCAAGTAATCGTTGTCTAATTTTATTTGACTTAATACCAGAAATAAAACCATCTCTTATACTATCACTTTTATTTGTTTCCGCATCAACTTTTTCAAATCCGCAGTCCTTTGCCATTAAATTTAGAGCTTGAATATAGGTGTCAATGTTTTCTTCACTCTGTTGCTTTCTCGTTGCCAGGATGTGTCTAGCGTAAATTATATTTTTTGGCTTGATAAATATATTATTCAGTGTACTCAATGCTGCTTCGTAAGTAGTACACTCACTGATAAATGAGTAAATTCTAGCGGATATATAATTTATGAGTAAATCTAAAGTAGTTTTACCATCTTTTGCATCTTTTCCGCAGAATGACAGGCAACTTTCGAATGTCCTCTTCCAGTACTCTCAATCCCTCGGGGCGGAGCTGTCCGATGGATCAATGTCCAATTTATCGGGACGTAAGAATCTGTCCATTATAAAAAATATTTTTGCTGATTAAATTGATAAATAAGATAAAACCTTTGGAATAAATGGTTTTAATCAGCAAAAATATATGTGAATAGAGCTGTCGTAATGACGGATAAAATATCTACATTCCTTATAGGAGTTTCTATATCACCACAAGAGGCCTGTGTCCCAGCAGTGGGAACATTAATAGGCTGATGATGTGATGCATATATACAAGAATTGCTCGTTTAAAGGTATTAGACATTTTCATTTCACCAAACGCCTAGAAAGTTTGTGTACACTATTTCATCTCTAATTTTTGCTGTTACTTTTTCATCAGGCACCATTCTAAGCGTAGACAATAAAAAAAAATGCTGCATGCCAGCTTGCATGCAGCATGCAAACAAGCATACAACATGCAAGCAGGCATGCAACATGCAGCAAGCATTGTTTCTGTCATGGCTCTGGCGCCATACGCGTGCTTAAATTACACTCTAGGCGTAGGGCAGACAAGACTGCGTGAAGACGGTTTTGAAGCGTTTACGTTTCTGTCACAAAATTTTGTAGCACAACTTATTGACTTTCTATGACACTATTTTAATATAATATTGAAAATGCTACCAAGTAACCGCCTAGTATATTTGTGACCAAATAATGTTCCGTCAAATTTTGTTTCGGTGTTGTGAAAATATTGCAAATAAATCGTTTGGAAAATGAAAAAAGTTCAAAAGAGGCTTCGGCTAATAGCAAAAAATTATTTTGCAACTCGGCGAAAAATAGTTCGGTAAAATACGCCTATGACACTTGATACTTCGATGTTCATAAAATATGTCAAATAATGCATGTAGTAAAAAAAAGGTAATTTAAAAATCAAAAACCAGGCAACTGCCTAACGGCAATTGTTGGACTGTTATATGTGTTCAAATCGCACCGAAAACTTGGATTTGTGTGACGTCATGTCATTAGTTCGTAAGTGGCGGCGTTGGTGCCGCTACATAACTACCCTCCGGAGACCGGAGGCCAATAGCAGGTTGAGTCGTCCGTACATCTTGTTATGCGTCGCAGAGTTCGCGGTGAGTCGGAACTTTATGCGGTTGTGCGCCAGTGAGTCGGAGTGATGATATCCCAGTGAGTCGGGATAGTGTTGCTGGCTCCAGAGGGTCAGAGCGGTGATTATGCTCCTGTGAGTTGGGACAGTGTTCGAGTCACCAGTTTGGAGGTATCAACAGGGTGTAAAGTCCCACAAACCTCCATAGAAATGGGAGGTCCGGGCAACTGCCCAACGGTAATTGTCGGACTGTTGTATGTGTTTAAATCGCGCCGAAAACTTTGCTTGCGCGATGCAGGATTTGTGTGACGTCATGTCATTAGTTCGTAAGTGGCGGCGTTGGTGCCGCTATAATATAACTTTCAATTTCACCGCGAGTGCGGCGACCTAACGTCGTAAGTTATCTGCATAGTATGAAAATGATAAAATTATTACATTTTTATACCGAATCATAAATTCGAATTTTCTCATTTAACTATGCTACAAAAAATTTACATGCAATCATTTTTCATCCGTCTTCTTCATTCACACTGATCAATCTTGTGCGTTTCGCATCCACCAAAGTCTCGCGGTCTTCACCAGGTCGTCGCTCCACCTAGAGGGAGCCCTTCCAACGCTGTGTCTCCCGATAAGCGGTCGCCATTCCAGAACTTTTCTTCTCTAAAGGCCATCCGTTCTGCGTGCAATGTAGGGTACATTGCACGCAGAACGGATGGCCTATGTCCACTGCCACTTAAATTTGGCAATTCCTCGGCTTATGTCGGTAACCTTGGTTATCTTGCGGATGTCTTAATTTCTGATTTGATCATCCAAGGGAACGCCGAGCGTAGCTCTCTCAATAGCCCCTCCGAAGGCTTAAAGTCACCCTTTAAGCCTTCTGATGAGGCTCATTGTGAGCGACCACGTCTCTGTCCCGTCACGCGTCAGTACAATTTATGGACCTATAAACTAGAAACTATTACGCCTACCACTCGTAGGTTTAAAAGGACCTAAGTCAAAGTGGGGGGATAGAAGCTACGGTATGTTTTGGTAGGAATCGCTGTTGGTGAGAACAGCATTACCTGTAAATTGCCAAAAATACCTTCTGCTGTGCTCGTGGCAGGGAGTACCGGATAAAGCAGATCCCTAGCCAATCCGAGTCATCCAAGTCGTTCTTCCTGGGAACTGATGCGACCACCGCGCTTCCGTGAGCTCTAATTGCAGTGGAGCTATCGGATGCAAGCAAAAGGCGAATATTCTGCGTCTTAAAACAGAATCAACTCACTAGGTAGGATATCCGAAAAAAACCGAGCAAATCCGTAGGCTAATAACTCGTTTGCACGACAATAACAGATTAACGGTCACAGAAACGGCAAAAACCGGATCCATACGCTACCGACGATTTTTGGCTTTAAAACACGGACACGAATTGCTTTTTGGAATATAAGAATGCTTAGCGACGACAGTAAACTATCCCAAGCAGAAGCAGTAATGCAAAGTTACAACCTGCAAATACTCAGTCTAAGCGAAGTGAGAAGAAACGGCTAAAGTGAGCAGAGAACGTCCAGGGGCTTGACTTTGCTGTATTCTGGTAAAGAAAGTGAGACCGAGAAATGGAGACCGAGTTTAGCCAGAACCACGACCTGACCATTAAAGGAACATTATTTATACAAGGCGACATGGAACTCACCCGATGGAGTCACCAAGAAACAGACTGACCACCTTCCCATTAGCGCCAAATGGCGTTCCTCATTGCTCGATGTCCGAAACCGCATGGACGCTGTTATTGATAGCGACCACCATCTGGTAGTTGCTGAAGTACGACTAAAAGTTCCAGTAGCCCGTGCGGCTGGAGAACCCGGCAAGATCGAAATAAGGTTCGACGTGAGCAAACTGCGTACCCTACAGGCTTATTACGTATCTTTCAATAGCAAAACGATAGCAATTATTGCGCAATAATTGCTCGTCAATCGCGAATCCGAATTATGTATCAGCGATAGCCACACCATGGCAATTATTCGACAGTGCTGCCTCTATGGAACAATTAATTGAAAGCAGGGTGAGCGCGATAATGGCGAGTAAATTTGGCTGTCAAATTGTGATTACAATTTCTTTTGTTCTTGTTCGATTGCCAACCGCTCCTAAATTGCTAAGTACAGAAGATTTAGAGTCTTTGTCGGATGTATTTCGAAATAATTGCATGTTACTAATAGCGAGCGATTAGCTCATAATCGATTTGGTTTGTTGAACCAATTTTTTTTTGTAAAAAATTAAAAGATCATAAATAAGTTTCCGTACAAAACTATTTTTTGGTTTTTTTTTTCACTGTAATTACAAAGTAAAATCCGATTGAAAATATATTTTTGAATCCAGTACCGAAAACACCCCGATAGTTTGCCGAACAAACCCGAGCCCGTGTGACGTCACAACGTTCATTTCTACTCATTGTAGCACATAGCTGATACATTGTTTTGACTTTTAACCGATTAAATCTTGTTATTATCGTCAATATATTGATGAATATCGAATATATTGATCATAAATATCGAACCTTAAAAGTTATCGTGCTTGCTTCGTACCATTATGTACGAATACTACAAAAAGACCCCAATTATATGTGATTCGCGCAAAAGCCTAGTACCTAGCAATCTACTAAATTTAAGCAATGTTCTATGTCTAACTAGATTCCAATTATAATGTGTTAATTCTGTTGTTATCTTGTTCTAATTTAGTATTAGATTCGTATTAAATTCTTACTTTGATCATAAAAGACTGATAATAGTATTTTTTTAATGGAACTTTCGAGCACAGTTGACATTGTTGTAACTTGAAAACATGATTTTTTGTTTACAGTGATATATTCATTATTTTATACTTAAATGACAGATATAGGCGGAAAACTAACATTTCTGTTTGAATTGTGAGAATCGATCGACGTATTTAAGAGATATTTACGGAAGAATTAGTGTTACGAAAATCTACCAAATTAATATTTTTACGTTTCTGTTCTACAAACTTTTTAGTGTTTGTAAATCTATATATATAAAAGAAAGTCGTGTTAGTTACTTCACTTATAACTCAAGAACGGCTGAATCGATTTAGCTGAAAATTGGCAGGGAGGTAGCTTAGAACCAGGAGAAGGACATAGGGTAGGGTAGGGTAGGGTAGTGTAGGGTAGTGTAGGGTAGTGTAGTGTAGTGTAGGGTAGTGTAGTGTAGGGTAGGGTAGTGTAGGGTAGGGTAGTGTAGGGTAGTGTAGGGTCGGGTAGGGTAGGGTAGTGTAGGGTAGGGTAGTGTAGGGTAGCGTAGGGTAGTGTAGGGTAGCGTAGGGTAGTGTAGGGTCGGGTAGGTTAGGGTAGGGTAGGGTAGGGTAGTGTAGGGTAGGGTAGGGTAGAGTAGGGTAGGGTAGTGTAGGGTAGGGTAGGGTAGGGTAGGGTAGGGTAGGGTAGGGTAGTGTAGGGTCGGGTAGGGTAGTGTAGGGTAGGGTAGGGTAGGGTAGTGTAGGGTAGGGTAGGGTAGTGTAGGGTCGGGTAGGGTAGGGTAGTGTAGGGTCGGGTAGGTAGGGTAGATAAATGTTTGGTCTTTTTATGGCAAAACAAAGTTTGCTGGGTCAGCTAGTATATAATATAGACATAAGTGTTCAATATTATTAAGGGATATTGTCAATCTGCCTAGCCTTTAACCCAGTAACTTGGTAGCACGGTACCCCTTGGCAAGACTGGCGTCAGATCTCAAGCTTCTGACTACCCGTAACGACTGTCAAAGATCTTCAAATGACAGCCGGGACCAACGGCTTAACGTGCTTTTCGAGGCACGGAGGAAACACGGTATGTTGAAATGGTCACCCATCCACGGCCCGACCTCGTCAAGCGTTGCTTAACCTTGATGATAGAACAGCGCAGCTGTTTTTATTTAGCCACGAGCTCCTCTATTAAGGGATATGTAAATAATGGGAATTACAAAAAAATTTATGTGTATGTGTATTATTGGTATCTAATGAAGTTTTTTGTTAACCAAAGTCAAAGTTTCGCGCCAATCGTGTTTGTTTACTTTTTTATTTTACACCAATATCACCTATCTATATGTAAAAACGATTATTCATTACGACTACTTTATTTATGCTCAAAACTTCCAAATCGTCCATCAGGTGGGTATATTATCGACATAAGCCTTTATAAATCCTTTAACACACATGACTAATAGTATATTATGCAACTAGTGAATAAAAGACCGATTTAAAGCGAGGGCCAAAGATGAATCACGAGCAAGTGAAGGATTCTAACTAATGAATCACGACCGTAGGGAGTGATTTATGATGATTGAATCACGAGCATAGCGAGTGATTCAACTGTTAGAATCATGAGCGACGCGAGTGATTCGTGGCCCTCGATATAAATCCGTTTTATTCAAGAGTTGCATACTATATTTTATACCATGACTTCGAGAAAAAGCAAGTTCTAAGCGCAAGAATATTACGAGTAATAAATAAATGGTTTATTTCCTTCAAGATTTACAAAAAATGTGAAATCCTGACCTCTGAGCTAGGTAACAGCACCTGTGTTGCAGGGGCCAGTGTCCACCTCCGTTACGTTACAAAATTATAATTAATTAAACACCACTGCAATTAATATAAGAATTACAATCCAAATAAGTATTCATTAAATATCCTAGACTGAAATCAAAATCATTATTAAAAGCCTAAATATAAACAAACTCAAAATTAAAGTCGAATATTCTAGTCGTACAAGAAGTTTGTATCGAGTATTTTTTGCGCAAGGAGGTTACATGGCATTGAGATGGACGTCTAATACATTGGTGTTCCAAATGCAAACTCCAAAACAGTGATTAAAAGTGCTTTTTATTCACTGTTTTCAGTGAATAAAATAAACTTTTTAGAGGGGGAATGGTATAAATAAAATTTGTTGTTTATTAATATTTTTGCACTAATTTCCGGATATTTTTAGTCAATCTATGTGTAGTTGACACTATAGTATCATGATTTCCTTGAACGTTATGACGTCACCAACATGGCGACCAATTGTGGCCCGTTTGTAGTCACGTGGTTCTTTTCAAAATTTTATCGATTTTCAATTGCTTATAATAAATTGAAAAAAAATATTTAAAAGTTTTTTCAAACGACAATATAATTTAAGTTATGTAAAGTTACGAAATAAATTTAAATAATCGTATTTTTTTTTAAATTCAACAACCCAATTGGACGAGGAGTGGTAACGCATCAAAGTGTCCTATATATATAGAGACCATCAGGTGGGTGACCATAAGCTCTTAGAACAGGGTCTTATTTTCAGTGTGCATAAGGGACAGATGTATCTGTCTTCTATACATCTGTCCCTTTTTCACAGTCAAACCATGATAGTTTTGACACGTCATGGTAAAGGGACAGTTTCGTCGTTCTAGGACACAAACCGACTCATTTACGCGAAGACTGGATGCCACAGCACACTTGGAGCTTGATCGAAGACAGAAGAAACCTCCATCTGAGTCTGCTTGAGACCCGTAATGACGCCATGGGAGCCGACGTTAACATGCAATACCATCAGAAACGCGAATAAATATATCGCAGTACCCGCAAAGATAGGGGGTATAATAGTGGGATGATGGTATTGCTGATTGTGCTCAACAAGCTGCAAACACCGGTAACCTGGAGTAATTGTATAGCTACCAAAACCTTGGCAGCTAACAGCAAGTATACGAAGAAGCAGCTCGCTTCAAACGTTTTGGCAATACTTTTATTAAGCGTACAGCAAAGGAGTGGTATTAGGGCGCGTTCCCACCGTGTCGTGACGACAGATAATCGTGTAGTTTTAAGTGTCGTGGCTTATATGTTTAAATGGAATCGTTATAATGGGAACAGGTAGAGACGACAGTCGTCGAACCGATAAATTAGTCGTTACGACATAGTGGGAACGCGCCCTTAGGAGTGGTGGCCTGAAACACAGGTTTGAATGAACCTAAATCGGGCAGGTCCCTACCAAAAAAATTTACAGTCTTTTTTTTTTAATAAGCTTGTAGTTGTAATAAAATATTTTAGAAATAGTTTACATATGTAAAATGTGTATGTGTATGTTTATGTTTTTTTTTCTGCACCTAATGTACACTTTTGTGAACGTACTTACTTTTTAATAAATTATTCTTATTCTTAGTCCTTGCTGGAGTCTGTATTTCCTTTTGGCTACAATCTGGGAGTCTGTAAATCAAGAGTGAATAGGTTTATTTAAGGCAAGCTTGCTTCATCGTCGACCACATCATCGCTTAACATCAGGTGAGATAGTGGTCAAACTTAACAACACAAAAATAAAAAAGAGTAATCAGAATGGCAGAGGGCGATATATCTCACCATCTCACTCTCACATCTCACCCACATTTGGAACGCTGAAGTGGTCCAGCATCTGGTCCTGCCTACTGGACATTGGAGTGCCACCGAAAATTTTCCGTCTCTTGTAGAGTATATACAAGAATTACTACTGTAAAGTAACTCACGACGGCACTACTCACAGAAACATGGCTAGTGGCGGAAATTAACAACAATGAATTCATTGACCAGCGTTACATTGTGTACAGGTGTGATCGCGACAGGTCCAGCACGGGGAAACGGGACGGTGGCGGTGTGCTTGTGGCAATCTTGAAAACTCTCCGACCTATTGAGATTGACTTAAATAATTCCGCTAATATCACTCCGTTACACAACTACATCGAGCAAATTGCTGTAGAAATACCTAGTGGTCAAAATATAAAGCGCCACATCGTGGCTGACAAGGTGGACCATGAACTACTGCTGGATAAAATTGCCTTCAACGGAATTCGAGGTAACTTGTTGCGGTGGTTTGCATCTTATATTTCAAATCGCTGCCAAAGAGTGGTAATTAACGGGTACAGATCAAACACCATCGAAGTTACATCCGGTGTACCACAAGGCTCTATTCTTGGACCGTTATTGTTTAACATATTTGTTAATGACATAGGTTGTTGTTTTCACAACACAAAGTACCTATTGTATGCAGATGATCTGAAGGTCTACAAATCCATTAAAACAGTTAATGACTGCATCCTAGTACAGCAAGATCTGGACAGACTATCAGACTACTGTCATAGAAACAAACTAAAGCTAAGTATACCTACGTGCAATCTCTGTCATGTGCCTCTTATTAAATTAAACTCAATTAGAGACCTCGGTGTTATACTGGATTCCAAACTATGTCTAGACTTACACATTAACAGAATTGTGAGTAAAGCTTTCCAATTATATGGCTTTATCATGCGATCTGCCGTTGACTTCAGGAGAACCTCGTCATACCTATGCTTGTATAAAGCCCTAGTTCGGTCACAATTGGAGTATGCAGTGTCAGTATGGAATCCCTTCTACAAAAAGTATGCTGAAATGGTTGAAAATGTTCAGTACAAATTTTTACGCGCCATGCACTACAGATGCCATAAGTCCTACTTACCCTACTCTCAGTTACTCGGCAAGTACAAGCTCCTGCCCCTTGGATCTCGAAGAATATACCTTGAAGCCATTATCTTGTATAAAATTGTCAGAAATCAATTTAATTGTATAGATTTAAGTAACATGATTTGTTACGCTGTGCCTAGAACCATTCATAGGCGACAGGTTCGCGCAGGTACTCTCTTTGTAGTGAATTCATGCCGAACTAATTCTGGCCAGCGCGCACCTGTCCGCCGAATGGTTGACTCATAGTATAACAGTACCTTTGAAAACATCGACATCTTCAGTTGTTCAATGTGTAAATTCAAAAGCCTCGCCCTATCTTCTTTATTAAATAAAACCCATAATAAATAAAATTCACATGTGTTTGATGATTTGCAGCAATAGCTTTCTGAAAATCGTCAAACATTCCAAGGTCATACTTATTTTATATTGTGTAATATTTATACCTGCTCGTACAGCTACTATAGCTCCTAGCGATACACTCACTTATTTTTTACTTTTAAACTTTTATGTCTACCTGTGGACAACGTTGTTATTACTAACATTGTCATTGTTAAATTAGTTATAAGTTCTTTTAATGTAACTGTTTGCTGTTCCTTTCAATAAAAAATAAAATAAAATAAAGCTGCCTCATTTCACAGCTCCTCTTTCGAGTCGTTCTTGACGGGATTTTGCTTTGCATTTTCGACAACAAGCGCCGCGGGATAGAGTGGGGATTATCCAACGTCTTAGAAGACATGGGGATTACGCCGATGACCAGGCACTAGTTGTCTGGCATTTCTGCTGAACTGGGCCTTTTTGGCTCAGCCGTGAGGCACACTGCTGCTGATTTCTTACTTCAGACTTTTTAGTTTTATTTTATTTGTATTTTTATCTGTTGTATTAATTAATATATTGTGTGTCTTTCTGTTCTGTGCTAAATAAATATATTTTCTTTCTTGTCTTTCTTTCTTTCTATGCCTGCTGACTCATACCCACGCTGACATGTAAAATACACCTTCAACTGTCCATTTCCAGACACAATAGAAATTACCTTTGTTCTAATCCGATTCGGTCTGGTGGACAGATGACCGGGTATCCATACCCATGCTGAAAATTGAACGATTTAAGTCAGAAAGCGGCACTAAAAATAAACATCCAGCAGACCCAAGAGATGAGATCTGGTGTGAAGAAATACTTCACCGTTGCAGATTGGCACAGTGGCAGGAACGCGTCCACAAGTATACTTACCTCGGGAGCATCGTGTCAGAACTGGAGGTGGTGAAGAGGACATCCATTCACGGATCGCCAAAGCAAGAGCTACCTTAGCGCAGCTGCAGTTTCACAACCACAGAAACTGACCCGAAAGATTAAACTCAAAATATTCGGGTCAATTGTCAAATCCGTACTGCTTTACGGGTGCGAAACGTGGAAGGTCATAAAAGACATCACAAGCCAGATCCAAGGCTTCGTCAACCGCTATCTTCGTCGCATACTCTGAATCTACGGGCCCGAGACCATTACCAACGTGGAGCTGTTGGAGAAATGCCACGAGAGCCAGATCGACCGCCAGATCAAGCGTCGCAAGTGGAGTTGGATTGACCACACGCTGCGAAGTGATTCTGATCATAATATACTATTGACCAAAGCAAGCGCTGGATTGAAATCCCCAAGGCAAAAGAAAGCGTGACCGTCCCTGTCAAACCTCGCATCGCACCGTGTTGGCAGATATACTAGCATCTGTATGACGTGCAGCGAGGTGAAGCGTGAAGCTCAAGACCGATCGCGATGGAGGACTACTGTGGACAGTTTCTGCTCCTTCCAGGTGACATAAGACATTATGTCAAAGTAACAACAAATAAAGTGGCTTTGTAACAACAGGCATCATTAATCAATGGGAACAATACATTCAAAAATATTTTAATAAGCATCATTCATAATCATCATCATTTCAGACGCCGACACAGAAAGACGTCCACTGCTGAACAGCATCCCCCAAGTATTGCCACATTGACCTGTCCCGTGCGACTCGCATCCAACGAATGCCCGCAACCTTCACCAGGTCATCGGTCCACCTATACTAGTAATGTGAGGCCTTCCAACGCAACATCTTGGGGTTCGCGGTCGCCACTCTAGACCTTTCGGTTTATTCCCATCGGCCACCCCCAAGTTGCCACCCCGGTGGCCGATGGGAATGATTTAGTGAGATTTCCTACCTTCCTTTATTCCCATCTGCCACCGGAGTGGTGGATGGCACTAACTAGTGGCGTTTGCCGATTTATTCCCATCTGCCTTCATAAGTTTAGTCGGGTGGTTGATTCTCATGACCGTAAAACGGGGTGAATAGAAAAAAATATCAAGAAAGTTTTCAAGGTTCATATTTGAATATTTTTCGTAAAAAAATCGAATCCAATTTTAAATCATCAACATTTTTATTTATTTGACGAATGTTTGCGCGCATGTGAAGGGCCGTCAGACATTCATTCGCAAACTTAGCGGATATGCAAATGGGTTCGCATACTCAATTTGCGAACCTGTTTGCGCTTCCTCCTTCACTTGTTTACGAATGTCTCAGTCTTGCTTGCTTTTAAGGGATTTCTTGGCGGATCCCTTAAGGTCGATTCATTCTGCAGGAGTTCAATGATCTCCAGCACCTTGGATTTGCTCCAATCCTTGACGAAATTAGTTTAAGTACCTACTTTGCGTAGGTACTTAAACTAATTTCGTCAAGGATTGGAGCCAATCCACCCAAGTAGGCGTCCATATCCCAAATCCAAATACTAACAATACTAACAATGAGTAAATAAGCAAATTACTAACAACATTTAAAATGTACAAAATTAGGATATGGAAATAAAAGATTTTTTTATTTTATTTTTTTATTTACCTACGCTACACAGTAGAATTCACGAACTATGAAAATGGCGAAACGTCCGTTACCTTCGCAATCATGTGCGCAACTGGTCGTCGCACGAATGTGTGGGAGACTACGCGAAGGATCGAGGCTCGCGCGCTTTGATGTCCGTTAAAAAACCGACACAGCTTGGAAAACCGCGAATGCAGCGAAAAGTTTGCATAATCATTTGCAAATGTCGTCCTACACTTGTGAGTTTGCGTATTCGTGCGAATGTGAGTGACCGGCATTATGTGCGGGTGAAATAAAAACAGAATTCTATAATATGGGGACAACACCTTGAGTCAGACTTCCAAAAACCAAAATTGGAATAGGTAGGGCAATGCAAAGCGCGCATTTAGTTAGAAATTTAGATGATATTATTAAGTTATCAGGGCCAGCACCTTTAGTTGGATCCAAGTAACAAAGTAAACCGGTCACAGCATCAACATTCACTTTTACTCGACAAATGTCATGAGAATCGCCCACCACCCCGGTGGCAGATGGGAATAAAGGAAGGTGGCAGATTTCACTAAATAAGTCCCATCGACCACCGGGGTGGCAAACGCCACTAGTTAGTGCCATCCGCCACCCCGGTGGCAGATGGGAATAAAGGAAGGAAGGAAATTTCACTAAATCATTCCCATCGGCCACCGGGGTGGCAACTGAGGGGTGGCCGATGGGAATAAACCGACCTTTCCGGCCC
The DNA here is from genome assembly GCA_949775005.1 of Orthosia gothica. Taxonomy (NCBI): domain Eukaryota; kingdom Metazoa; phylum Arthropoda; class Insecta; order Lepidoptera; family Noctuidae; genus Orthosia; species Orthosia gothica. The sequence goes on from OX459044.1 coordinate 18,299,183, forward strand.
ACTACCATTTAAGTTTGGCAATTCCTCGGGCTATGTCGACTCGTCGTATATGTTTGAATACCTAATAATATTTTAACAAAAAAAAATGTTTAATGTTTTTTTTTTCTTGGTTTTTTCATAGAATAATTATTATATTATAATTTATTTATAAAAAAAAAAAACTATTCTAACCCCTTTATTTTATTTTCTTCTTTCTTTAATATTTATATATTAATTCTATTTATTATTTATTTCTGAACATCTTTTTGTTTATGGTTTTTAAATCCTTTATCTCTTTCTAGTAAAGCAGGAAAAAAAGGATAACAAGAGTCTACTACTAGGCTTCAGATTCAATTCTACTTGCAATGGAACGCTAAACGGCGTCTTTTCTTGGCACTGGCAGCAGTTACCAGCAGTCACCTCATGACCACGGTTACCAACTTAGGGATTTTGTCCCTAAATTTAGGGACTTGAAGTGTTAAAAGGGACATTTTTAGGGACTGGAATTTTTTGGGGATTTTTTTAGGGATTTCAAACAAAACTTGCAAAGTCGCAAACAAAGCGTGTGTTTTCCGTTTTTGGCGTAGAAAGGAACGCACGATATGTCATTCATATTCTCTAAAATGGTACAGAGTATCATGATGGTACGATTTTCCTTATATCGGGATTATGGATCGTGATTAAAACTTGATCATACTGTGTACACGATCAAGAACTTCATCGTTCGTATGTATGACTTGACTATGACGAGCAATAAGATGATGATGTGGTTCTGGAAATACCTAATTAACATCTTTTCATGATTGTATTTATTCAACACTAACTGACCCCCGCGGCTTCGCTCCCGTCAAAATTATAGCCTATGTTACTCGGGAATAATGTAGCTTTCCATAGGTGAAAGAATTTTTAAATCGGTCCTGTAGATTCGGAGCCTATTCGGTACAAATAAACAAACAAAAAAATCTTTCCTCTATAATATTGGTATAGAAAAAACATCATCAACTTAGTATGTAAAGTTTTATTTTATGACCTACGAAATAATTTAGGTACTAAATAAGTATGTAGGTATAACACATAAAATTCTATTTAGGGATTTTTAGGGAAATTCAGAAAAAAAATTGGGGAATATTTTTGGTAATGGTTGGTAACACTGCTCATGACCTGTCACAGTCAGTCATTGTGTTTGTGACACTGACAGTTCAGAAACAAGCTTTTATTTTCTGGAAGCTAATTTACGTTTTTCTAGAAAATGAACGACAACGATGATGAGCTGACTACATTTTGTGATTCGGCGGTAATTATTTAATCCATAGAAAACATTAAACTCATAAAATGTGATAATTGTTTTACTTGTGATTGTTGTATTTTTTAGGCATCTCTTGTCGAAGGATGTCGCCTTCCAGTGCGAATGCAAGGAGGAGATGACTGGCCATTAGCTGAAATTATCAGTATTAAAGAAATACGCGGACAAAGGGGCTATTATGTGCACTATGTTGACTGTAAGTAAGATACAAAACAACATTAATAATGTAACTCTCAAGACCTTGTCTGTTCACAAGTTCAAAACAAGAAGTTGTCAAAATATGGAAGTGATTGTTTTTGTGTTTAAAAAGTCTAAACTAATATAAAAGACACTAGTCTAGTGCAAACTTAAAGCAACAAAACCAACTCTTCATCTTTTTTATCAAGCTAGGAGTTTAAACATGATCATAACATTGATATATTGAAATATGAAGATGAAAAGGGACTAATATACTACTACTATAATTTCATGGTAAACTATTGTCACAAAAGCCTGGAGTTAATGGACAACAAGATAATACAAAATAGACATCAAGATAATACGAAATAGACAACAAGATAATACGAAATAGACAACAAGATAAAACGAAATAGAAAACAAGATTGTACGAAATATACAAACATGAAAACATAATATAAGTTCTGACTGAAAATATCCACATTGTTAAGCAAGATAGTTTGTCTGATTCCAAAACTAATCAATATCAACCTATATTCTATCTGATTTCATCAATAAATTGCTCAAATAAGTAATAAGCTTGAGTTTGATAAAAATTTGACACTTCACAGTCTTAAAAATGTTGTATTGGTAATACTGGTTTTTTTCTCCACTCTCAATTTTAACTTATTATCGGCAATATTTCTGTGTTCTAGTCAACAAACGTCTGGACGAGTGGGTGGGTGAGTCATGGCTGGACACGAGAAAGGTACAGTTTCCGAGAAGAGATGGAGTGTCAACGGGAGGAACAACCACTCCAAAGAAGACACATATTGGATCAGGAGGTGGCGTCATGCCTAATTTTATTAGTATGTGTTTTTGCTATTAGACATGGATGTTCATTACTTCATTCCCTTTTAGCCACCCTACGTATGTTGAATGAAATTGTTGGACAGATTATTTTGAAGGCACCCCCCTGCCCGCGCTATCTGCTCGTATCCCACGGTTCGTGGGAGCGGCTCAAAATATTTTCATCAACTGTCACAGCGTCGATGACTCACTTATTATTTTGAAGCCTTTATAAAACTTGAATAAGCCCTAAAGTAATCTATCAAACGGATCATTTAGAAATCATTTAAATGTCTTTTTACTTCACTTTTTGCAATATATTTTCAAACAGTCAAATCATTTTTAGGATCATGGCATGGTAAAATTACCAATGTTTTTGAAAATTCTTAAAAAAAAGACTTATTCTCTTAAATAATTTACTAGCCTTTTGACTACAATTGGCTTACAAATTTTCAAAATTACTTTATTTATGATGGTATTTTGTTTTTTCTTCTTCTCTTTGGCTCTTTTTAGCATAAATTAATGCATGTATTTATATATTGTCTGCAGAAATGGCTTCTTTAAACTTTTTTGTGAATTTTGTATACAAGAACATTTAACTGCTCTATGTATGTATTATTAATGTTGTCAATTGTTAAAAACTGAATTCGCCAACTAACTTAATTTTCATAAACACAATTTACCATTGTAATAACATACTAAAAACTCATCATCATGACGATTGGCCATTAAATTAAAACATTTTGTCTGCAGATGATACTGTCTGCAATGATCAAAGTCAGAAGTCTAGTACCGTACCGAGTAGACCCACTATTGTGAACCAACCAGTTCCGCCAAGTCTACCACCCCAACCTAAAGTTCATGAAAAAGCCCATTTTAATGCACTTAATGGTTCAGCACCAAAAAATGCACTTGGTACGTTGAAAACTATAATTCAATTTTTTTGTGTGCTTTGCGTTTTAGCCTCTTATTATTTTGTCTCATATACAAATATTTCGAACTATAAATGTATCAGTGTTTGCATTGAAATACACTTGAGAGCAATAAAATCGCACACCTTGACTTTTTTTTGTTAAGGCAGTTTTTTTCATGACAGATCATGATAAAAACTGCCTTAACAAAAAAAAGTCAAGGTGTGCGATTTTATTGCTCTCAAGTATAGTATTTGTGTGTTTTCAGATAAATGTATTTTTAGTGTTTTTTTCCACCATTGCTCGATAAAGTCAACCTCATAACTGATTTTCAACTATTGACAAAAATTTAAACTGAACTTATCACTAATTTCTGAATTAAGGATTTGAGGTTGAGTACCTACTTGACATAATTCTTAATTCCATATACTCAGTTTAGAAACCTGGCCAAAGATCAAGGTTGAAACTATGTATGATTGGTATTCAAGCACCAACAGATTGATGTTTTATTATATACAAGTGACATTTAACCTTATGGTGGAAATCAGGTGTGAGGTTGACTGAATATACAAATATGTAATTATCTTTGAATTTACCACTGTGGTACAATTAGCTGTAAAATTAGTTACCGAGTTACCACATATTTTTTTTCATTTAAAGTACGCATATAAAAGCCTTAATGTGTGATTTGATTAGTAGCTACAAAATATTGTGCCCTATATTTAGTCTAGTATACTGTACCCAAGCATGCTGAAACAGTAATTGTGTATCTGATTATGTCCCCAATACAATTTGAACAGGATACCTCAAACCTCTTAACGTCAACAACGTTCAGGACTTGCGCTCAGGCAAGGGTGGTGTGGATAAAGGGCGTAACGTGGCTGCAGGTATGTCAATTAATTAACCTTTCGAGACTTGTCTGCCACACAAAAAACGTATACCAAAGCATCGGTACCCCTGGTATACCAGATGTTCATTGGCAGCGGTGGCTGCTTACCATCAGGTGGGTCGCCTACTGGTTTTTCATTTTATGGTTTAGTAAATTATAATACCAGCCTGTAACTAACCTATCTACAGGGCGAAGGCCTCTTCTCTTACAAAGAAGATACGAGCACTTGCCACCAAGCGGTTGACAATTTCAAAATTTTAACCAATATGTCCGGGGTTTCTTTCACGGATGTCTGTCAATGACATAAAACAAATAAGAAAAGACCCAGAAGTGCCAAGGACAAAAGTAAATTGTGCCTTATTAGTAGTTCTTGGTATATTAAATAATTACCTGAGCGCAAATCCCGGTAAGGCTTTGACTATCACTAACATGATTGTCTGACTGCCTATCGGGTTCAAAATCAGATATTACAATGACAGACAATTATTTCCCTTTAAAGTTGTTTTGTTATAGTACTAACTAGGTACTATTTCGTCCAGTGTAAGTATTTGTTAAATCGTTGCAAAATACCTGTTTTATCAAGGATCGAAAATTGTTCAAAATTTTGACAAATAAATAAGTACTTTAATTTTCATTTGAATTTTGAGTGTCCATGTTATCGTTGGAAGTAAAAAATATCATAATGCTTAACATTTTCATTCCTTGTCTATGGGCGGTGTCGATGAAGTAAATTACCTTTATCAACACTGCCAATACGTTCAACGAATACTTATTCTGGAACTAAGTCAAGAAGAGCACCGATGAAATGCATGCTTTGAAAAATTTTGACTGCATTTAGACGTTGTGTAGTTTTACTCAAAAATCAAAATTAGAAACTCAAAATTTTTATCCTAAGGGATCACTTCCACAATTGGTATCAACCTAAAGCAGGTTTGTTTTCCGGTGAATCTATCAACAGTAAGTAATAAAAAGAGATTTTCACAAAATTATTTTGCTTATTCTTAAAATGCTGTTAAAATAAATATATTCCTGATCACATGAAATGTAGAATTCAATCAAACGTTCTGAAAAAGCAAAATTTAAAGCAAAAGTTTAAAATACTACCGTGCATTATTTCAAGCGAATATTTTATTTTTCTCCACTTATATTTGTAACCTCTCACATATTCCATCTGACCCTGACACAAGGTGTTGTCGCCGTCGAGCCTCGTCAACTGGTATCTCGCCCGGCCAGTCCAACGCTTGGCAATGACTCGTCCTCCCTCGTCAACGGAGGCGCGGTCCTCGCAGCCGCCCTGCAGAAGAAGATGAATAGGAAACGAAAAGCCCCGTCTTTAGACAATGAAGTATGAACTTTTTGTACTAAATATATGTTTGCTTGGCGCAAGATGAATGCACAGAGGAAAATAACCAAAATACTTTTCATATTTTTTGTGTTATATGTCCAATTTTACGTCTTAGGGGACTATTGTGCTATAATTAAGCAATTTATTTCTATGAAATAGTATCAATATAAGCAAAGTTTCTCACTATTTGTTCCAAAACGCAGTGTATCAAGATCAGAAAGCGGACAGCAGTTTCAAACCAAGACAACATCAAAAAGCACAGCGTAGACATCGTAGTTGTATCCGAGAACAATTTCTTACAGGAACCCAAGCATACTTCTAAATCTTTGCAGGCGGAACCAGTTCCGTCTGTTGAAACCGAAGGCAGTGAGACCACTGTCAGTGGTACTGCCACACCCACCACTAGGCCCCGGCAGTCAGGGAGTATGGTCACACATGGCCATGATGACCTTGTCACTCGCATGAAGAATATCGAGATGATCGAGCTCGGAAGGAACCGGATACGACCGTGGTACTTCGCGCCTTACCCTCAGGTTTGTAGCTAATTCACTGGTTGGAAAGTTCTGTGCTGGACTGTGTTTAACTTAATTCTTACTGAACTACGAAAACTGCCCTTATTACCACGACGTAGGAGCGCTGTCAATTAGGTACCAGTGCTATTAGACGAGTTTTAGTGGACGTGTAGTTAACTGTACAAGCATTATTTTTCGCAAGTGAGCTATTTGAAAAGCTAGATCAAATAAAAGAATTGTGTAGTAAATAATCTATATTTTTTAAATTAAAAATATTTTTCGCTTTCAGGAAATGGTCAATCTACCTTGCATTTACATTTGTGAATTCTGTCTGAAATACAGAAAAAGTAAAAAGTGCCTGGAAAGACATTTGGTAAGTATAAAAAGTACTTAATGTAGTACTTTCATCCTCTACTCTTAGTGTAGTCCTTTTTTTATTTTAAAACACTTCATATTTTTTATAAGTAATTTTAAATAAATAAATAAATCAGAGTACAATTTTTTAATATTTTTTTTATTTTCAGATCAAATGTAAACTAAAACACCCGCCCGGCAACGAGATATACAGAAAAGGAAGCATATCCTTCTTCGAGATAGATGGTCGAAAAAACAAATGCTACGCCCAGAATCTCTGTTTACTAGCGAAACTATTCTTAGACCACAAGACTTTGTACTACGACACAGATCCCTTCCTGTTTTACGTTATGACGGAATTTGATGCCAGAGGTTGGTGGAGGTGGTTTTGGAATATTTTTATGGTACAGTGGCTGAACGAAAAAGTTGCGAAATTTAAAAATATTTGCAGCTTGGGTCTCGATCTGTGCCCGGTTGATGGCATTGGGCTCGACCTCTGTTACATGCAGGGTTGGGCAGTATTTGAATTACTTATAATTAAAATACAAATACATATTTGGTATTTGTAATTCAATTACTTCTTAAAAATGTAATTTGTAATTGGTATTTCAAATACCTGACGCTGAGATATTTAGTAGTTAGAATTTAAAATACTTATGGCTTTAAAATACATTTGAACATAAATAATTTTAAGGAATCTTATTAATGGGTGCGTTCTGCAGACAATAGCGCTCAATAGCTTTCGTAAGCAAAATGGCGCCCGCTAAATATGTCAATCTTTAAAGTTACAACGCTACTGTATGTCAAATTGTGAATTATCATGTCAATTGCCATTCTTATTCTAAAACAGTTATTTACATAAGCTAACACACACATACGTAATTTGTATTTTAAATAAAAATAATCAAAATACCGTATCTTGTATTTTATATTTCAAATGGACGACTTAAAAATATTTTGTATTTTAAATACATTCGAGATAGTATTTTGTAATTTGTATTTTAACTAAAGCAACTTACTTCTTTTTTATTGTCTTTCGACAACGATTTCCGAGACGAAAGTTAATATGCACTTACTAGTGTTTTGCTTTTGAAGTCAGTTTATTTTTTTGTCAAAATATTTTAATTTCTCTCTTTTTAGTTTTAGTACACTATCACTAAAAAGTGATCAATTTCTATAGTAAGTTACCTAAAGGATTGATAAAATACCCATAATAACATAATTTACAGATTCGTGCTGTTATAACTTCTATTTATCAATCGTTAAGGAGTTCGGTTGTTTGTGCCATATTTTGTAAACTGCAGAACCGATTTCGATGAGACTTGCACTATTCCCTAATTTGAGAGATACCGAATCTATTAAAAAAAGAATAACCATGATCGTAAAAGCAGTTTCGGTGAAATGCGTGGACAAACATACACATGAATATTGAACAATGGATATTGTGTAATTCCAACAATATTACATACAATACTTATGTGTCGATAAATGATTACCTTTTTTTACGTCGGCAAAAGGGCTTTTTCTTTTTACCTTCTCATTCCTCAGCTGTACACAGACCAAGAACTTACGAAGGTTAAATTAAACCAATTTTACTATAGTCGTGACAATCTAAGAAGTCGGTTTTGATAGCAAAAATAATTAAACTTGTTGCTTACGAATAATACTCGTTGTTATAGTGTATGGGTTAATAGTAATAAAAAAAGGATCATGAATTTGCTTTTTCAATTTCTTACGTAGAAATTTATCGCTTCATGTAATATGAGAAACTTCATCGAACTTCTTAAACTGTCACGAATAAAGCACAAACTCAAATATTTTAAGTTATTGTTTTATGACGGGTAAGTGACAATTCAAACTCAAGTTGATCAAAATTTCATGACTGTACGAACCTTCGTATTTACAAAGGGCCTCATATTAGGAACTTGTCAATGTTATATTTTCTTAAAAGCTTAATTCTCTGTTCCAGGATTTCACATAGTAGGATACTTTTCAAAAGAGAAGGAGAGCACAGAAGACTACAACGTGGCATGTATACTGACACTACCTCCATACCAAAGAAAAGGTTATGGAAAACTTCTTATAGAATTTAGTAAGTATTCCCACATTCGATCTTAAAGTCCGAAATTACATAAATAACCACCTACTGGCTGGATTGTGTATTAAGGTTACACTAGTCGATCATTCTGCCATACAAACGTAGTCTGGCGATTACTCCACTGTTTGACGATGTACGTTCAAAATAAAAAATAATATCAATTTGTTTCATCATTATCTAGCCCTGTATGGCAAAAAATAATAATTGAATGTTATGAGCGTTGAAAGTTCCATATTTAAACACCAATTTTAACGCATCTTTGGGTGGAAATAAATACCATAAGGAGAAGGAAAATTTCAAAACGGCCACCATACAGGGATAGATTACTAGTTCAACAATTTTGTTTTGAAAATATACATTTAGTCTTTTTTTCATGATATCTAGACTCCCAAAGGTCTATTTATAAAATTTCGCGTGCTCGTTTTCGTCCTAAAGCGTCATCCATTTCGCTACAAACTTGCAAAAGTGCTATTTCGTACGCGAACTAGCTTCATTACTGCTCATCACAGCATTTATATCTTTCGCACGTGTTGTCGGATGAGATAGCATGCATTTTAATCCTGCGCACAAAATAGTTCGTGCCGTCGACTAGGGCAACCTTAAACAATCTACGGTTGTTCGTGCTCTGTATTTTAAACATTAGGGAGAAACCATCTTGTATGGTCCCCATACAGGATTGTTTAGGTGCCAAATCCATGGGCTTGCCCCCAGCTAGACTAAGCCTAAATTACTTACATAGCCACCTTTTTTGTTTTTCTTTTTTTTGTTGGGATATCATCAAATGACTTCTCCCGCTCTGTGTGAAGCGAGAGGGCGTGTCAGACTTTTACTGACTAAAACCCACCCGTGTTCCTTCAGTTACTTGTGCCAGGGCCGCGGTAAATCTCTTTCAAATTTATCCGCGACCCAGACAGGCATCGGCCCTAGCGAACCCCGTCAGTTTTGCTGACATCTCATTTCATCATCATTTTCTTTGAGGTGCGCGTGGAACACTACGCGCCGTCGACTCGTGCCTGATCCTTATTGGATGGCGAGTATTGGCGAGCTACTCATTACTCGCCGTCCGCAAGGCCGCGCCTATGGTGGCCGGGAATCAGCTTGAGACTCCCGACGCCCAGGGCGTCTCCTGCGGTGGCTAGGGGCGCGCCATTACGTATTAACCAATCCACGGCTGTTCGTGGTCAATGGCAAACCTTTTTCGATTTATAGGGTTCCGTAGCCAAATGGCACAAAACGGAACCCTTATAGATTCGTCATGTCTGTCTGTCTGTCTGTCCGTTTGTATTTCACAGCCACTTTTTTCCGAAACTATAAGAACTATGCTGTTGAAACTTGGTAAGTAGATGTATTCTGTGAACCGCATTAAAATTTTCACTCAAAAATAGAAAAAAAACTACATTTTGGGGATCCCCATACTTAAAACTGAAACAATTTTTTTTTTCATCAAACCCATACGTGTGGGGTATCTATGGATAGGTCTTCAAAAATGATATTGAGGTTTCTAATATCATTTTTTTTCAAACTGAATAGTTTGCGCCAGAGACACTTCCAAAGTGGTAAAATGTGTCCCCCCCCCTTGTAACTTCTAAAATATGAGAATGATAAAACTAAAAAAAAAATATGATGTACATTACCATGTAAACTACCACCGAAAATTGGTTTGAACGAGATCTAGTAAGTAGTTTTTTTTTTAATACGTCATAAATCGTAAACCGCAATTTACCAAGTACGGAACCCTTCGTGCGCGAGTCCGGTTTTAACATAGGGGAGAAACCATCCTGTATGGGGGACCTTCACCTGCCCACAAATAAAAGGCCTTTGTCCAAGTCTAGGAAACATTGTAGATTGGTTGTGTTGCGAGGAAATCATGTGATGCTATCATTAATTTTTGAAACCGTTGTTTCTTTTTTCAGGTTACGAATTGTCAAAATTTGAAGGCAAAACAGGGTCGCCTGAGAAGCCACTTTCGGATCTTGGATTGCTGTCATACAGAAGTTACTGGGCGCAGACGATACTGGATATACTCACGCACATCAAGCCAATTGGGGATAATGAGAAACCTATTATTACTATCAAGTAAGATTTTTGCTTGGCATTAATTGTTATTCATTTGGTTTGGGGGGGGAGGGTTTGCCTTAATAGCCACGCTTGGCAGGCGGGTTGGTGATCGCAGTTTGCGGTTGAAGTGCTTAGAGAACGCTGCTGCCCATTCTCTGGTGTATCCCTTAGTCGCCTCTTATGACTCCCACGGGAAGATATGGGATGGTGAGATTCTTTACGTCCGACACCATACGGAACAACCTGGTGAAGGTTGCGGGGATCCGCTGGAGGCGGGACGCATGGGACCGGTCAATGTGGCGACACTTGGGGCAGGCCCATGTCCAGCAGTGGACGTCTTTCGGCTGATATGATGATGATGATTAATTGTTAAGATAGCAACAGCTTATTTAATTTTGACTAGGCTACATTCTATGGCATATTCTGTTTTAAACTAAATCTATCGAGGATGTGTAAACTAAGACAAACATTAATTTGTCTGCAAATTCAAAATGCAATTATTTGTCAGCTGCATAACGTGGCTACAACATAATTAAATTTACTTTCATGGTTTGTCAATCTGGTCAGCAATCAACTTTCCAGAATGTACAATCATTACTTAAGCTCAGTGCAACACGTTTTCTTCTCAATTCTACAGTTCTATCAATCGTCACGCTATCACTGACTCCGTTTCCTCTCATACCTCTCCCTACGAAGACCATCCATCTGTTCTTTGGCCTTCCCCTCCCTCTCCACCCATCCTTACTTATATTCATAATTATTTTAATAACATGCGCTTCATGCCTCCTCATCACATGACCAGAACAGACAGTACTCTTTTAACTTGCCCAGAATTTACAATGGAGTCATCTAATTCAGCCAATTTCCATTTTCCAGCGAAATCTGCGAGCTGACAAGTATAAAGAAAGAAGACGTCATCAGTACACTACAGAACCTCAACTTGATAAACTACTATAAAGGGCAATACATAATATCGGTCAACGAGGTAAAATATACTTTAGGCCTCTACCTTTAAGGAACAAAATGCTTGCTCTCTGAATTTTATTTTTCTAATCATCTAAATTATTGCAGCAACACGAAAAAGCCATGGAGAAGAGAAATTTGCGTATTGACCCGAAGTGCTTGTATTGGACTCCGAAAGATTGGTCGAAACGAGCGAAATGGTAAGATCGTATTGTTACATTCCACTAGATATCACCACAGTGTAACGAAGTTCTCCATACAGTGGTTCAACGTCCTTCTTGCTACTCCACAATAAACATGACCATTTATAGTAGTCACAGTGGATCTTTGTGTCTCTAAAGTTGATTCTGCGAACCATTGCGCAAGAAACAGTTTATCATCGAGTAAACTGCATAGAGTAAGCGAGATAGGACGATGCGGCAAACTTAAGCGAGTGAAAAAGGCAGTTATACAATGCTATCTTCACCTTCAACATTGACACGAAAATAGCTACTGCGCAGGGTCTTGCAGCCAACTTCAGAGACACAAAGATCTGCTGTGAGTATTATACAGTCTTGAGTTAGTTATTTTTATAGGTATGGAGAAATTGATAAATATCAAACAATATATTAAGATAATTTAATATTCTATTTTGAGTTAAATATCAGTCGGTTGAATGCCAAAAAAATATTGCGAAGCTGTCCCAATGCTGCGTCCCGAGTATAGTATGACAACTCGGGACGTAAAACCCACCTGCTTAGGGACTTGATCAGCTGTATGGAGTTAGAAAAAGTTACACTGTGACATCATTAAATCACATTAACATTAATAAATAACATACAGGTACTAAGAAGAAACTTCACCAGTCACCATTTTGATGTTAAAACTGTGAAGTAAATATATTTTCTTTTGTCACCAGTGTTTGAAGGCATAGAGTAAAGGAGACGCGAGCTATCTAACTCTGGCTTCCGAAACGTACGAAGTTTGTTGATTTTGTATCTAACATTAACACTATGTTAATCTCATAATTATATTCATTATATCAATGCTAACAGGCTTGGGATAAGTTCATATATAATCATTAATTATTCATTTGGTTATAGTGTCCGACCGAACCTTTGGCCTGGCTTCGGACATGTTCGGCTAAAAATATCGACTTCGGTCAATCTTCGGCTTCGGCCAAAATGAGCCGAACTTTTGGCGGAAGCCGAAGGTTTCTAGCAAGTGGCGAAATATAACGAACTGTTACGAATGCGCGGGAGCTCGATCGAAGAGGCAAGGGGCAAAGTGGCAGACGTCATACTGAGTTGTGCCGACCATTCGCCATCGCCAGAAAATAGCCACATCAAAACCAAAAGGTGAACGGCACATTTTGTACCGCTTACTTTTTTTGTTGTTCGGTTATCGAATTTTTACCACTTATTAAGGCAACTAAGCCATTTATTTTCATGTAAGTTTACTATTTTTAGAACTTCGGATTAATTAATAAAATCAATAAAAAGATTTTATTAAATAAACGTAACAAAATCGTACACTAAATGCAGTTATGGTTTTAGAAGTTGCCTTAAGTAAAATAACACAAATATTGAAATGATAATTAATTATCAAGAAATAGAAATAACATTAAATATAATCAAATTCATTATTATCAAACTGTTGCAGTCCGCTGCTGGACATAGGTATCTCCTAATGCCCTGAGTAGGTACGATACTCATCTCAATCTACCTACTTAATCTATACCAATATTATAAAGAGGATTTTTTTTTGTATGTGTGTTTGTTTGTACCGAATGGGCTCCGAAACTACTGGACCGATTTCAAAAATTCTTTCACCGTTGGGAAGCTACACTATCCCCAGGTGACAGGCTACTTTTTATCCCTGTATTCCTATGGGAATGGGAACTACGCGGGTGATACTGCGAGGCGTCCGCTAGTGGTAAATAAAACACAACAAAAATAGCAACAAATAATTTACTTTACACATTAAGTAACAATATGCAACATTTACCTATATGTAACAATCTACATTGGCACACTAGTACATAACCTTAAAAAATAAAACTGGTTATAACTTTTACGTCCTAAAATAAAGCTGGTTATAACTTTTACGTCCCAAGTTCTAAAAATCTAAGAATTTAAAAAGGTATTATCTATCATACTAACTACCAATTAAAACAAAAAATATCCCAAATCACTAAATTTTATTAGCGGTACGAAATTCCAATACAAGCCAGCCGTTCGCCTTTAAAAATGTTTTCTCCTCGGCTTCGACTTCGGCCAGAAATCGTCCTTCGGTCGGACACTATTTGGTTATAAGTTAACATTATTTTGCATGTTAGGTAAAGGTTTATTCGTCACACAATATTTTATTAGTATAAGGTGCCTGAGGTTATATTGAGAACGGTGCTTGGCTAAATAATACCAACTGTAACTACTAATAGCGTTTGCTAACTTAATATATTATTACGGCGAAACAGGGCTTATATGTAAGTATCTTGCATTGCGAAAATTTACATTATTTGATTATTTTTTAGCTTGCTTCTAACATGTTTTGGGCTGGTTCACGTCTAACAAAAAACATATCAGCACGCTACATACTACGTACTTATGTTAATCAATAAGGTCCCAATATCCTAAGTTTGTGTTATATAAACAACTGAAAAAAGTTTCTATAGACGACCTTTGCATAACACTATTACTTCTATTGTCTCAAGTTGCCTACAATTTTTTTCATGAATCTATTGTTCTTATCTAGACTTTGACTTTCATAATCTAGTCGGCCATCCAATTCCATTTAAAGTCATTTATTCGTAATTTTTTATTTTTTTTTACAAGAAAACGACCATAAATATCATGTCAAAATGGCGCCATTTCACAAAATGGCGTCATTTTGAATTGTAATTTTGACCAATTTCAAATACTTGCCGTTTATTAAACCACAATGTTCTCTTTTCCTAATTTCTTTCTTCTGTAATTCTAGGTAAGGACCAGACTCATTCGCTGCCACAGAAGATCAACGTACAATGGAAACGGTTCGTTCAACAATGTATGCGCTCTAGTTATCTTAAAAATACTTAGTAATAATTTGGCATTTCTCAAAAAGTGTATGTATGTAGTTAGAATTGTATGATTAGTGTAGTAGTACAAATGTATTGAAGTATTGTGTATTCTACCTCGTACATAGAAAAGTAGGTCTTATTTCTTGTAGCAAGTTGTACATATTTTTTTTTAAACTATACTGATATGAATAATTTCTTGGGGTATCTCGTGACTTCGGCCACAGTATAAATATGGACGAACAGTACGGAAACTACCTACAAATGCTGGCAACGGCACACTCACACAAACATGTGCATCGACGAGACCCCTAAGGCGCAGGCCACATAGAAATGGCGTCGGGCGCGGACATGGCACGGGCGGCTTCCTATTCCATTCTAATTTCAAACTAAATGCATCGAAATAAAACGCAATTTGATCAGGCACGGGCGTCGAAATGTCGCGTCATAACCACGTCCGAGCAATGACATATCGTATGTCCTAAATTGCGCTTTATTTCCATGCCTTTTGTTTGAAATTAGAATGGAATATGAAGCCGCCCGTGCCATTTCCGCGCCCGACGCCGTTTCTGTGTGGCCTGCGCCTAAGCGGCACGCACTAATGACAGCATCGCGACAACCGCTTAAGGGTCTTGTTGATAAGCATGTTTGTGTGAGTGTGCCATTTCGAGCGTTTGTAGGTAGTTTCCATACTGTTCGTTCATATTTATACTGTGCTTCGGCTTTGTCTCACGATATAAGAAGGAGCAAGGTTTTTGCCCTCGTTGCGCCCAAGTTCCGATCTCATACTGTTCTTTTATACTGATTCTTTCGAAGGTTCAAGCTATATTTACTATCAGACAATCTGGCAGTGGATACAAGAACAAGGGAGTGTTATTTTAGGCTCTTCTGTTGATACTGTATTTTATGTAAAGTTTTGTTAACAATTTCATCATTTTAAAAGTGTATACTTTGTAATCGTTAATCGCTCATTCCATAATGTTACACACTTTTTGAGAACTGCAGTAATAATTTCTAGTCTCAGTTTCAGACCGGTTCATGTCATTAAAATAAATATGTGAGATTGTGTGGTATGATTAAAATATTGTTCAAAACTGCTCGCTACATTAGTCAAGTAAGATATTCAATACATTTCGATATGTAAGCCCATATTGTGATATTAAATAATATCATTGTTTTCGAAGTATCTTTGTTTTATTGCTTTGTAATAATGGCAATTTCTGGCAATCCTTGTTCATGTTGAAAAACTGTACTTACATATTTTAAATATATATGTACAGTTTTTCTCTGAATTTATCCAATTTTATTATTCTGATTGAATTTTAGATACAAGATTGATGAGATACTTGACAGTTGAGAATAAATTGTTCTCACAACTTTTTGCTGCGTTGAGTTTGTTTAAATTCGAGGGTATTTGCCCGACTGCCGAAGAAGGGTAATGTTAAACACATTCAGATCATTCACAATTCACATCAGTCTATGTATGTATGGCGTTCTAGAGACCAAACGCGTTGGCCGATTTTGATGATTCTTACGTCAATCGATTCGTCTTAACCCTGCGAGTGTCACTGGCTACATCAAAATTGGAAAATGAAAAAATGGCGGATATTGGAGGACACAATTTTTTTTTTCTTCCGAAACATCTGGTTTTGGTCAGCCAGCTCACAAATAAGTATCCTCCGACTGCACAACATGATTTTCTTCTTGTTTACGTCTTTTTAGTTCGCTTTTTAAGCAGTCGGGTTTTTAGATTTTTAAATTAACTTTTTTTTTTGTCAGGAAAAATTAAACATATTTATTTGCAATATAATGATTTATTCTTCAATATATAAGCGCAATAATTTTGCTTTGACTGTCAAAATATTCATAATTATGAAGCAGGTACAAGTGATGGTTACAACACTTACAAAACCTAATACGAATTATTATTTCTGATATTATAACAAACAACGGTTCGTAGATGAATATGTTACAATATGATTACATTTTAATCACTTTGTGACTTAATTAAAATTTTAGTTTTCAACGAATATGAGTGTTCAAATTATTTGTAAAATCTATAGAAAATTTTAATAGAATATCAAAGCATTAGTACATAGCAGACTTAAATAGCAAGAGATATAACAACAGATTATAAAAGTTGATTCGAATACTCATATATAAATTATAAAGTTAAACCTTATTTTGTAACAACAATAAATCGTTAAACAAATGTAATACTAGTCGTTTTATAACTTACAACCGAATGTTACGCAATAGTAATGTACTATCACAGCGGACCACGAGTGGTCAGCAGAGATACACTGATAAATTAAGTAGAAGATGACGTCACCCATTGATCAAACAACCTTATTACACGCACGACAAAACGGATAGAACCAGTGATGGAAGATTTCAAATTAATTATTGAATCATTAATAAATTTGATATTCGATATTATTGAAACTGGAAACTGGTTGATACTTAATATCTTGAGTATATTTATAAAAGGCAGTAACTATTCCCTTTTCGTGATGGAATAATTTGATGATCAATTCAAGCGTGACCACGAACAGACCTTCCAGAAACACTAAACTATACCTTCTAAAGTTAATCTTATACGCAAGATTACTACGACGGTACCATCACACGACAAAAGCTAAATACAAAATACTACAAACTTTCAAACAATCGAAATTCATAAATATAACATCAAAGAAGTATTATAGAAAACTACAAATCTAAGGGAAGTCCATTACATTTCGCACAATGACGGCCTTTCTAGAAACTACGATTGTGGAGACTTGAAATTCTTGTTAGACAAGACATAACAATGAACATTAAGTTCGAATTGTGCTCTGTGTTAATAAATAGATTTTTTCTTGCTATCACAATATTACCAACAATATAAAAATAAATGCTCGCGCGACTGACTGCTGTTTTAAGGCAGCCACATAGACTAGGATCACTGGTATGCAGAAGGCACTGTCTTTGAATAAATAGGTCTGCATAACTGTCTGGGCGAATTGACGTAACAGCATGGAAAATCTGCATATTACTCTATTGTGACGTAACAGTACAACTCCGGTTGTTACGTAACGTAAATAATCGTGCTTCAATTCCATGGCCATTACAATTTTTACTTTATTTACACCAAAATATGTCGCCCATACATCTACTCCTATCATAACTTACTAATTCCATATAAAAATATCAACAGAACAACAAAATCGCTTTAAGTAGTTCGAAAATAAAATACAGAGGCACTTTACAATGGTTTTTTTTTTTTTTTGTGAACGCTTCAAGCGACCTAGCGTACACAAGGTACATCTTAGCCATTTGTCAAAGTCACATGCTGGCATTATATTTTATTAATTTCGTCTTTGTGTTATATACAATAAGGTCTGTAGTCGCATGACGTGTGAACTTGACAAATGGTAGAATTCGTCATGTTTCTTTGTGTGCACATACAATTCGTTACATGTACAATACTTTATTATAGAAATGTCAAATTCTTAAAATTAATTGATTATCGTCGTAACAAGTAACGCTTGTTGCACTTACAATAATATTAGGTATATCACGAATTACTCTGAGTTAAAGCACCTTAAAACTAATATTACCTTACACGAATTGTAACACATGTATATGTGGAATATATTTCATTATAATCTGTGAATATACTTCTGTAACAAAAAATATATAATTTTGGAATTTCAACAGGAGGTACTGTATTACTATATCTATCATTGTACTGGAAGTTAAAGGCTATGTGATGTATTTGGGACTTTCATTCACAATTTGGAGTTACCGATGTAGACTGTACACCAAATGGTAATACCAAATCTTCCTTTCATTCATTGCACCGTTAAAATCAGATCTTAATAACTAAATATTTTAAACAGATCAAAGCAAAATCATAGAACTTAACAAAATTAAAAAGAATGGTAATTGTTAGAATTAGACACTTAGATAAAATAAAATATTATGTGAAATACCTACCTAAAGAACTGTTTCACAGTTACTGTTTTGTGTTAACGTAGTCATTACTATACAATCGAATTGGGGATTCTAAATTCACAACACTTGAAAGAAAATGTAACCTTCTTTTTTGATTTGATTGAAAAAGTATCTACGCCTTTCTAATGTGCTCGAGAATGGACAATATTTTTTTTATTATGTTTTCTATTGAATTTTTCTGATCTTTCCTGACTCTACATGTGACTCCATCTCTTAACATATATACTAGCTACGTTATACAGGCACCAAACTATCTCTACGTTGTTGTTCTACACAGTAGACATATGATTTCGTTTCGAAATAAATTTCCCCGCCCTTTGCTGTTTTTCTGGCACTTTAAGAAGCTTTACAATGAGATACTAAATGATTTTTAAATGTTTTATCACAACTGTAAAGTGTATAGTCATTATAAAAGTGATTTGACGGAAGTAGATGATTAAAATGTTATATTTTGGTAATTGGTACATTACAAAAATAATTATCAAAAAATTGCCACCGAATTGTAAATATAGTTTATTTGTAACAAAATTCAAAAAAGGAAGCGTTTGTGTAACATGAAGCTATGTCTGAAGAATGGTATGATATTATTATAAACGGTGACACTCTATTTCGAATTTTAATAACTCCAATGCTTAAATTATACGTATACATGTCGAAAATAAATTTGGACCCGACAAAAAATGGTTACTGCTAACGTGGATGTTCCTAACTACACAAGGCATCCGTCATTAAGGCCGTTGTTGAGTTTGCTCGACGTTTCGGGCATGGTGTTGGGGTACGTGTGGCACTGCTGGTGCCCCAGGTTGTAATTCGCCTCCGGATCGTAATAGTCCTGTTCCGAGTCGATCGGGACGAGAAGATTCGTGGACTTGGGGAGGTAGCCGTCCGTGGTCACGTAACTGCGATCGGAATTAGGTGGCAGACTGAGAACACTGTCGGGTCGATTGTATTCTTGTTCTGCGAGCTGAGGTGCTACATAGATGGTGTCTAGGGACGAGATGGTGTCGATAGACGAGTCCCCGTTGAGTGGGGTGACACATGTGTAGCTGGACGTGAGTATGTTGGCCGACTCGGGTCGGATGTAGGGCGAGTGCGCATCGAACGACACGGGGTATGTGCTCGGTGAGTCGTACGGCCCGATCATGTTGTACGGCGTGGTCGGAGACTGCCTCGTGTTGGGATTGTTTGACTTCACACACGAAGCCGCGTGGATTGTCAACATATCCATCAACCGACGCTTTTGAACTTCTAAGTCCTGCAAGAAAGTAGAGAATATTTTATGAGCATGTTTGTTTATTCTCAAGTGAAGGTGTGGACATCTTATCGTGCTTTCTGTCGCTACTATAATCACCACTAATAAGTGGTTGGCTCCATTTGTTATCGCCGTCTCGAAACGTTATAGGTAGTCATAACAGATAAAGATATTCCTTGGTAAAGTTTTACCTGGAAATGATTAGGCTTAGCACGTATGTATTAAGAAATTCTTAGTAAATATTTTGTTTGTCCCAAAACTCATTTAGCAAAAAGTTTATTTCCCACTTGGGAATTCCTAAACATTTTCTTTTGTTTCGTACAACGTACACTGGTGAACCTGAACGATTGAACCATTAAATTCAAGATTGTGGCTTAAATCTAGGCAGTCTAAGGTTGCATATTCTATAAACCAAATGTCGTTACTTACCTTAAGTTGGGCCTTAAGGTCTATGTTCTGGTTCTCCAACACTTCGCTCTCGGTGACCAGGTTGACTGTCCTCTCACGTTTCTTCATCCGGCATTTCGTTGCTGCTATTTTATTCCTTTCCCTCCTTCGCCGCCTTCGCTCTTCGTCTTCTGGCGTTAGCTGGAAATAAATATGTTTTGTTAGCTTCTGGTTGAAAGGAAGCAGCGCTACATCTAATATAGTCTATAGATCGGTTAAGGAAAATCTTGGAGACTATGTCCCAGTACGTTCAGTTTTTGAAAACCGTTTTAACGGTTGTTAAAAGCCCAGCAATCGTGCGTTTGTTTTTTTTTGTTTGTTGGATAGGAAACTAAATTGTGCTGCTGCACCTTTTTGTCTGAAACCTCTGCAGTGAGCTAGCATAATGATGAAAGCCGTTTTTTTTTTCCAAGTTTGGGTTATAAAGGTAGTTGTGCCTTAGAACTGAAGTTATGATAAGCTGTCCAAATATTGTTAAACGTTATTATTTGTATCAATATAAGTTCAGATAACCTACATCAAATTTCAATTCATCGTGTACCAACACATTTTTTCAAATGCATGACTTTCTCACTGATAAGAATCCACCAAGGTAAGAGTCTTTTTACCAATCCTTTTAGTCACGAAATCCTTCATAATAATACGCATAACTGCCCACGTCCCCGAAAATCTGCATAATACAATGACTAAACAAAAGAATAATCAATCCAAAGCCCGATCCATTAAGTGCGGCTGCTCGATACGCGCCGATCATTTCTCATTGCCATAACGCTACCTTTCAACATCAGGAAGTGAAGTCACGCCCGCCACCACATTTGCGATGCCTTCTTCGTAAACTCATAAAACTTCAATGAAGCCGTTGAATTACAATGCTGTGCAGCCGCAATAAAAGTTAGTTTAGATACGATTTGCAATCTTCCGCACATATATTTATTTATTGCCAGTACATGGGAAGTGCAGCCGTTGGGCGGTGAAGCACTTGTCATAAATTTGATCATAAAATATGCAGCTAGATACCTCGATTCGAATTGAATGAATAACGTGACCCGACCGTGAACGATAGAAACAATTCAGGGAGTGGCACTAATGATTTTATTATTCATATATTTAATATGCATATTTGATTCGACTTTGTATTAAAATTAAGAATACATTGCCTAACAGAATAATTTCAGATTACTTTATATTAAATCAGAACCAAAAAATCACATGTATGTACGTTATCTAAGCGTTGTACTGAAACACGTGTATTCCTCGTTTTCCTTACCGACGGCTACGTGACTGAATGGTAGGTAGGTACTACAGTTTCCTTAGGATTCGACTTCGCTGTATCATTGCGGTTAGCACCAAGCCATAAATACGTTTAGAAAATCTAAAACCCCGCTGTAACGTGACTTAGGTGTAAGTACGAACGAGACTTTCCCGCTTAAAGGAAGTGTAACTTATCTTTATACTCATCTATGATAAGAGTAGGTTTAACCCTGTCATTGTTTGGGAATTCACGAAATTTCTTATCTCATCTCGAAAAATATTGAAGACAAAGATTTAGAAGGACATTTGAAGACGTATTTATCCAGAATGGATTGCCACAGTAGGTCCATTATTTTAGCAGTAGCAAGCCCACTACTGGACTTATGTCGACTACGAGCGTCGCCACATCCAGCGGTCCTGCACTCTGGATCAACTGTCCAACAGAGCAAGTCTCTTAGTTACAACCCTTGATCAATGTGTCATGGCTGTTGGCGGTTTCAGACCATCAAGGTTCCTCACAAGATTTTCCTTTACCGTAAATCAGTGATGTCAAAGATTAACCTAGGTAGGTACTGTGATATTCCTACTGAGGACAAAAATAAATTTACAACTACCCTACTTTATCGATTTTGTTTTCATTGTAGTTTTTAGTGGGTAAAATCATCTCTTTGATTTTATGTTTGCCTTCTCTCTCCGCAGTTTTTATATATAGGTGTTATAATTTACTTACGCCATCAGATTTCGTCATAGTGTGACTGCTGTCGTAGTCGTCATCGCTCTCCTCCTTCTTCATCCGCTTCATGCCGGCGTCCGTGTCGCTGCCAGACATCTTCCGTTTTGACTCTATCGACAACTTCAGACCAGCCTTTATTAGTTCCGAACACGTCTGGAAAATGAAAATGTTGGTTTCAGACATCTTTGGAGGGTGAAGAACATTTTTTGGGACAATAGAGGACTGGAACGTTTTGACTGAGTAGGTATAGACCCTGTAGAAGTAGGTAAAGACCTACAGTGGGGTCTAACGTTAAAAATATGTGACCAGTTCCGGATTACAATAAGCAGTTAAAACGCTCCTTCATTAAAAGTTAAATCTTACTGCAGTTCACTTAAAGTTCCAATTATTTAATGCAAATGGTAGTTTCCTGCTGTGATATAACTATAGGTTCTAGCTAGGCGTATCCTCTTCCACTACCTTTGCTAAGTCTAGCGTTATCGTCGTAGCTCATAGAAACAATCTTGTCTGCTAAGTTTTAACTGGAACGCGTTCTACGCGTAAACGATCTTACTATGGTATGGCTTTATTAAACATGTCTTCCATTTTATCTAAAGCATCGTCAAGATTCTAACAAGTTTACTTAAATGGAGAGCCTTGTAATTTACATTTTTATAATCGCTTAACTTTACCAGAGGGGAGACTGACTAGTTAACGAGTAATTTGCCCGAAACGACATTGCGGGAGCTTAACGAACTTCAAGGACTCCAATTAAAATTAGTTTTTGACGAAGGTTTTAACGAGTAGTGAATTATTATCCAAGTATTCATGTGTTGCACTTCACCTGTTTATCAGTAAATATGATTCACGTACCTATCCTTACGACCAAGGTTACTATTGAAGATGTATTGTCGATACATAAGTCAAGTATTACGAGAATGTTGAAGTGCAATTACCATTTTATACAATTGTGCAATTCCAATTGAACTGTGAGAAAAAAATAAACACACGATTGATATTACAATTATTAATTATCAAGGTGGTTTGTTTTTCTCATATTTTCAACGTCCGCCCATTGTCTAGACTCGACTGAGCTAGCCTTTGGAACTGTGCCTACATAATTTACTCAAGAAAAACTGGTCGATTCGTTCAATAGGTACTAATAACTTTAATTTGAATTCGAGGTCAAAGGAAACCAAATTATGCATCCTGTGCAAGTTGCTTTGGTGTAAAAAGTGCAAAAAATAATGATTTAGTTAAGGACTACATTTGGAACTAGAGACATTAGTCTAAATATGGCCGCCAAATGGCTTCCAGGCCCGGTTTTGGGCAGACATTTGTAACCTACTACAGGTACATTATTCTGAGAATGTCCTAACTCCATCAAGTCTGTGTCTTGCCTGTAGTGTGAGCAGGACAAAGTGATTTGAAACATGGAGCACAGGAATTCCACAAATCTTTTTAAGTACCACAGAACCCAAAATGCAAAAGGCATGTGTACGTTGAAAAATGAGGACTAAAAATAAAAAGAATAATGACCGTGAAACCGTCATCGTTTTTGTTTGTTTTTTTTTAAACCTCATAAAAGTGCAAGGATGAAAAATAACACTTATTCATAAATTAATACTTAACGACTTTGTGAGAGCTTTCGAGATCGACACGATTTTGCAATTAGTGTTATTAAAAAACGTTATTCTAGAAGATTAAGTTATTATAAATAATTATAATGGACTTTAAATAAAATTTTATCTCAATAAATAATTTCTAGCCAGAATAACATTTAGGTAACTAGTTAGTATTGGATTAAAAATAAGTTTTCATTCAAACAACGTTCAGTCAAAAATTACACCTAACGCGCGTACGCTTACAATTTGAGATTTTTGGATTAAAAATAAGGTTTATAATAAAAGATATTTACCTTCTGTATGCTGGGTGGAGTGCTAGAAGCTGGTGATGTAGCCGATGAGCCATTGGACATGGAGGAGTTCGAGTCATTTCCGCTACCACTCTGAAACGACATAGGGAAATGAGACCTCGCATTGCACGCTGACCGAACACCGCTAATGGTACATTTTCCACCTCGATGCCCTTTGTCAGAAGGCCGACAGCATGCTATATGGGACAGTTTGCACGCAAACGCCATTAGTTAACGTAATACGTCACGAAAGTTCTTGTTGGATCGGGATTGGTCGCTTTTTTTGTAATTTTACCTTCTGTCGTTGGCAGAAGAATTTATCAGCAGTGTTTTGTCTTGTCTTAATATTATGGTTGTCTAAACGAATGCAATTGATCGTTAACATTGTTTTCCTCATTTGGCTCACGCCTGCCAGTGCCTTTATTTAGCCTATGTTGTCCAAATAAGAAAATATTAAGTGTTTTTAAGTTGTTGTTGTGCACTTGCATATAACTGTACCCATTTGCAAATCTCTCTACACTGGCACTGAGGTTTTCTGTTAGTGAATCCAATTATGGATTAAACTCGCCTTTATACATAAGCTGCCCTATTGGTTTTGCATTTCTGTTTGTTTTATTTACAATAAGAAATAAGAATATAAATTTAACAGTTTAACTCTACGTAGTTTCCCTGTATCTTTATTATTCTAGGAATGTAAGCTCTATCCCAGAAGAGCTTTACTATGTGTTCGGTATTTTCAGTGCAACGTCCAACAATATTGATATTGTCTTTTCCTATATATTATCTTACCCCAAAGACGCCTTCATGAAATGTGTTGTAGGATTTACTTCGTCATAGCGACAAATGGGTTGGTTTGAATATTCTTCAATTTGCCTGATTCTTGAAAGTTTAATTTCTTGTGGTTGGTACCTATGTAACCTATCATAAATAAGTATGAAATTACCGTTTTATTGTAATATGTACTTCGAATTGACATAGAAACTTCATGACTTCAAGTTTTTTTTTTTCAGCTTAGACAAGAATGATGGATACTTCGAAAATTCGAGTGATTTTTGAATACGAGTTCCGACGCGGAACTAACGCGGCAGAAGCAACAATATTATTGGCGACTGTGATGTTACTTTTTTTCCTCAAATCCGAGTAAACATTTAAAGTAGCACGCCTACACTACTTCTAATGTGTATTTTAATGAGTTGATGACTTACACCGAGTAGGTAAACACACTTTTAAGGTGTTTTTAGTAAAACCTGTGCTTACTCAACAATGTTTGTTTTCTTGAACTGGCGAAGATTTATCATAACTGGTTATCGAGCTCCTTTACTTCACATTTGGGTCAATATTTATAAAAATAGAAACTACTGGAATAAAAACGAATAATTTAATGTAGAGTTCCGTCTGTAATTTAATTACAAACACGTTGTATGTCAACTGAATGACACACGCTACCCAATTGTTGTATCAAACGGTTAGCATCAAATAATTGTGCGACCGTCACATTGTTTTTACGCTCTAAATTGTTCACCATTCACATTTCAGTGTAATGAAACTCATTCATGAAACGGCAGCGCCCGAGGCGAGATAATCAACACTACAAATAGTACCTACCTATACCTTACAGCACGATAACTAAATATAGATAACCCGATATCAAGTGTTACCGCGGCGCCATCGAGTCTGCTGCTAAACAGAGTAAATAAGGAGTCTGCATAAGGTGCATGACCTCATGTGACTGCATGCTGCCAGTGTTATCCAATGTTTATAATGGGGGAGTGATGGCCGGTCACGTGGCCATAGTTACGTGGCAGCTAACACTTGGCAATCGTTCAGAATACTTGTAACACTTATTTTACATTCTAACGATCGTGCATGGATGTGACCTAAGTATTGGAAGGATCCTACGTGCATTGTGAGTCCTGCCGCTCTGTGAAAGCGCGAATAATAATGAGAGCTTCAAGTAACAGTGTTTTGAACATTAAGTATCCAACTGTTTCTAACAGTTTTAGTTCTGGAGCAATACTACGACATAGAACAATAACGACTAAGAGACGTTCCACTGAAATCTCCATTACTCACAATAATGAAATTCATTACCTACTTTATCAACATGATTCCACGCACGCACACTATTTAATTAAGTTTAGATAGATACAACGTTTAATTTTTCATTCGAGATTTACATTAATCATGCACGTGCGCTAATAAAAAATCGAGATA
This sequence comes from Orthosia gothica, assembly GCA_949775005.1. Taxonomy (NCBI): domain Eukaryota; kingdom Metazoa; phylum Arthropoda; class Insecta; order Lepidoptera; family Noctuidae; genus Orthosia; species Orthosia gothica. The sequence goes on from OX459044.1 coordinate 18,325,424, forward strand.
GCACATGTGAACAAAAGAAAAAAAAGAAGGTTGTACAAGTACTGCGAGAGGCTCACCTTGAAACTGGAATTTTTCTCGTAGTTGAACTGGTCTAAAGGGTTGGTCATGGTGATGACGTCGTTGACGATCTCGGGGGTCCGCAGGGTGGTCGGGCCTCCTGTCTCGGCCGTCAGCATGTTGATCATGGCGGCGCTCAGGTTGACGTTGACGCTCAGGTTGTAGCTCCCAGTGTCGCCGTCCGTGGCGACAGCCGCCGCCGGCGATGGCGACGTATCCTCGCACTTGATCGTCGGCACCGTAGAGCTCATGCTCGTCGAATTCATTATATCCTTATAGGGAGCCAGTTTCGTAACTTTTTGGTAACGTTTTTGCACTAAAACTACCGATAGCGGTTAGCACCTAAATTAAGTATGACTATATCACGGTTACACACTATCACTAACATATAACTAAATATCACTGCGTGTGGTAAACTTGTTACGAATGGCACTAAAGTCTTCTCAACAAGAAGTCTTCACGGGTAACGTTCGTTTCACTGTTGCTGCAACCTGCAAAGAAGAAAAAACGCTATTAATTCTCTGATACAAGTGTGGTTTTATAATTTAAGATAACTACGATTAAACCGGATCTTGAACCATGACCCGTTGGTAAACACTATCATTACATTAAAAGGGGGGGGGGTCATTAAAGAAATTAAATTACTTAAATTGTTTCTTAGTAAATGTATAATTATTAGGAATACTACCTATATTTCAAGTTATTTGGCGTTGCGTAATGTTCAAGTGAGATGCCTATAGAGCTTGTAATTCCAGTTCTAAAAATCTGTCCAATATTGAGTTGAAGGGCACGCTGTTTCGCAAGAGGCAGCTCGGAGAGGCCCGCTTTCGCAAGAGTGCACGCGGTGAGTTTTTAATTAGAGCTATCTGAACATCGCGACCTCGCAGCCAGGATGCGACTCCAATAAAACGCTTTTTTACAGGCCCCAATTGAACGCCAGCCATAAAATGTAAAACTACGCGCACTTTTTTACGACGTATTTTAATGCTCTTCCGCGTGTCGTCTATTGTTCGTTCCGTAGCTCGACAAACTACGGTGCGGCCAGTATCCGCGGGATTAGTGGCCTACCGGCTAATGCAAGGACATGCATGGATTAAGCAATTAACGGATACTGTGTAGATGTTATCGTGACGCTGGGAGACTACGATATGTGGAGATTATAATAGGGTGTAGAGCATAATTAGAACACACATCGTGACACGACCGCTCATACAATCAAAACAGGAGCTAAGTACAATAGTCCATATATAGCTAGTCGACTCGAAAGCTGTCTGTGGCGCCTTGACCTGGGCTTTATATCTGTATATCTCATATCTGTGGCACGTAAACACAATAAAGCACGGAGTCTGTGTAACCTAGATGCGGCGGTTTTGCTTATTCCACTCGCGAAGTGGAGGAAAATGTGCCACGACGCCAGAAATATGGAGGTGCCAGATATGGGCAGACATTCCCAAGGTCGCCGCCGTTCTCGGAAAACAACCCGCCGTTTGGAAGATATCAGTGACCGCAACCGTGTATTGTTTTCGGGCTCTACATGTTTCCAGTACTTACATAACGTACCTATTTTATTTATGTTTTGTAGATGAATCATTTGAATCTGAGCTCTTCAACGAGCCTGTGCTAATTCTATATTTAAATCTCGGCAATTGGTATCGCAAAATCTTTTCGTACCTACACTTGCATAGAATTGTAAAATGTAATAAAATACGAATCTTATCGGTTCATAATGCACAAGCATACATTTTATCTAACAAGTTAGTATAAAACCAGTACCAATATAATATTAAAATACATGCTGTGTTAATAAAGTATTAATTATTTTGATTAAACACCATTGTGCAATGAGGATGTATCATGAAGATGTATGTTCGTGCAACAACAAACTAACAAACAATATTATGTAGGTACACCTTCATAATAGCCTCGAAGCAAAACTTACAAAGATGCAGCAAAAACGAAGGACGATGTTGAATACTTTACGCAATCTGAAAATCATGGATCCATCAGTAGCAATGACTGTATGTTTGATGAGTACACGAAACACATCTGTACAAACACGAGCACGCTACTTGCCAAAGATTTTACGCTCACACAATAAACATACAAATCTAATGGAGAAAGTGACGACACGGAAAAGTCGAGGGAAATCTTTACTAGCGAAATTGCAATTGCTATGTAAAACGCACTTCTAACAGCACCAACAAAGGGTCACCCAGTACTTGCCTGCATAATTTCCACCGAAGCTAGGTGTGCGTGGGTTCAAATAACTGCCTTAAAGCGAATATGCAAATTATATTAGGTAGGTAGTAGGACGTCCGTACCCGAAAAGGGGAAAGAAATATAATACAAATGTATCCGCTCCGGACTGCGTAGGCTTCGGATTAGCTCGTTGTGTGTTATGAAGTGCCGTCTGAATCGTTTTTGTGGTTTTATCAGCTGACACGTCGGTATAAATAATCAAATTCTTTTGTTATTACATCTCACAATCCTTTGTTTTATTAAAATGCATATAAGTAATATTATAAACCCGAACACATTTTTACGGTTCTTTTATCGCTTTCGTATAGTTTTTATACATAAAGAGAAATAACTGCGCAAATTCAGCGCCATTTAACGCGTTATCGTCTCGAAAGTTTTATAGAGGGGGCACTTAAATCCTCACTCTTTCTTATGCCGGTGACATAAATACGGATGAAGGAGAGGGGCGATGGGATTGCCATGAGTTTGCAAGCAAAGGGGTCGAGTTCTATATGTTTAAAACGTCGTTGGAGTGCAATAAAGGCGAGGTCGTTACGACTCTTTGTGCCGAGGACGCTACCGAGAAATGGGTAACCTAGTTTCGGCCGCACCCGCTGCGTACTACGTTAATGCTAGTCAACTTAATTGCATTTCTCTGAGCATATTCTTAATTAGAACTATATTGATGAGAACCATAATTATGTTAATTTCATCGTTCGTGTATCTAGGTACCTACCCAAATTACCTTGCTGAAACAAAAAGCAGGCTTTTGAAAAAAAACTAGCTTTAATTAACAGCATTAAACACGAATCAGTATTCAGTAAAAAACAGTTTTATCTATTCATTATTAGCACGTTAAACAATGACACTTTGTTTTATCCTACTTACAAGTTATTTTTAGACCAAACTGTGCTCTATCCTCATTGTATCAACTATTTTGGGCTCGGATGTCCAAGGATCAACCGGACAATATTGCGACCTACATGACTTTAATGCGATCGTAGGCGACTGTCCAACTAGTCCCTATTTGAGTACTTTTACGAGATTTTAAACCACTCTGTACGTTAAATGACATTAACGTTGGTAGCAGCTTTGGTAATATAAATAAAGTGACAAGAAAATTGGAGCAAGGTAATCTGAATAAGCCAAGGGAAATACGATTTTCGGATTGATTTAAAAGCTAGATGAAGTGTTTATGCTGCATAAAATGTTTTTGGAAACTAATGCCAATGTAGCAGATGAAATGAAGATTGCAAATTGAAAAAGAGAAGCAAGATCTAAAATATGACACATATGATAAAAATTTCAGAAAAAATGGCTTTTTATGTAAGTTAATGCAAACTAGTTGATGTTCATAAAAACTAGGTTCACGTTCTATGCTCTGCAGTCAATCATATTGATATAGTAGCTTTTGCAGTCTCCTTTAAACTTAAACACCTGTGTTGCCAGCAGCACGCAACTGATACAAACTTTATCTTTAATAAAGTGTGCGTTGTGTAAGCTATAATAAGTCATATTCATCATAATTGCTGTCATTTTTGTTGTATGCGCCATTTAATTATTATTTTTATCACATCTTTGTACGTGGTTGTTTTATGTTTCTTCAGTTTTGTCCATAAATCATGTGTATATGAACTTCGTGTACCATGTTCTCTTCAATGTTGCATAACAAAATGCTTGACTACATTGTTGTAAGCTAACATTTTTGTCTGTCACCATGCCCGCGACAGCCGAGGCTGAGTTTCTCACCTCTACTGTGATTGGCTGTTGAAAATTCATTCAACCAATCCCAGCAGATAACGCGTGCTTGACAATTTGTCACATTAATTCTGCAATAATTTAGAGGTGAGAAACTCGGCCTAACTCTTCCCAAATTCTTAGCAGAAATCTTTTGGTGAGTAGTATTTTGCATACAAACTAAACACAAGAACGTGATGATATCGTAGTTACCATCATTACCGAACAAAAAGTTACAAGTACCTTTTGAATAGGAAATACAACGTAGGTACCTAAAACAAAATTTTGACAAGCGTAACTGATGATGGTGCTGTACGACTGTACAATAAAGTAATAAAATAAATGTGTCTGCAATGTTTTGGGGTCATTGTTATTCAAGTGTAGAGGACGCAGTTTTTTAACATCGCGGTAACACAAAACAATGCAGCTAACATCAACTGCGGAGCGGAAACAACAAATTTTAACGTAGATATCCAAATTCGTTGGTATGGCGCTAAGTGCGTTTTTGTATAATGTTGGTTCCGCATGCGTAGCAATTACTAGGCGTGGAACGTTTTAAGTTGTTCTTTTTGAAGCTATTTATATGAATTGATTGTCCGGTATAAGTGCTATTTCACTTTTAAAACTTTTATTTGCTATTTATGAATCGGTTTCCATCGAGAAGTCGTTATGTCCAATTACATCACAGTTATTTTTAAATTAATTCCATATATGAATGAGTAAGTAGGCACATTATGGTTAAGTTTACTATGAGAGTATTTATTTGCTAGTACTATAAAACTTTATGAGTATTTTCTGCCGTTGAATCCACCGCATCTTTTGCATTAACCACAGCTCGAGTCACGTGTCCCTACAAAACACGTGACGGTTGCAGCGCGATAATTATTCATAATATTGAGTTCAAAGCACGGTTTAATTGCATAGAGTTTCTTGCCGGTTGTTCTCCATAGGAAACGACCAACACGAACCGTGCACCTTTTGTCGAATTTTTATAAGTGCCCATGTAGGCCTATATGAAATAAAAAATAAAAAAAAATTGATTTTGAAAATGGATTCTTCAGCAATTTTGGTTCGGAACTCAAGTCAAGTTTTTCTACAATATGGAATTACCAAGGAATGGTAAATTCCTTTAGTGGTTTCACCATCGTCCACGACTGTTTATATTTTCACTGTTCAAAATGTTTTTCTATTGTATTTCTTTGTCTATTTTGTCGCATATTATTTTATTTATTTCATATTTACTGACACGTTAAATTAATTAGGTTCTTCCTATGAGTCTACATATCAGTATCATAGAAATCGGCACTACAGTCTTTTGAAAATATCAAGCCTTTGTATCCTGACCTAAACATTTTTCAATTGATCCCTAAAAATAAAATAAAATATCCAGCTGAACCCTAATCTGAGAGAAGTGGCGCCATTGTTCCAGCTACAGCGATTAGTTGGACAATGTCAGCTCCGAAGGCGAGTGAGCTCGATCATCAATTATACTGTCAAACACCACACGACTGAGCCTTTGTCAATATGCTGATAGCTAACATGTAATGCAATTTCGATATGTACGAGTAACTAAAAGTTAATTGTTTTTTTTGGTAAGAGGGTAATGTTTTTGAGATTTATCTCCAAATTATAAAATATCCCGGCCCAAAAAAAGCCCCATGTTGATGTTATCTATAGCTAGCTACAACTGAACTTTGTTCGAGATCTAAAAAAATCATTGTCGTATTTCGTCAATTATGTAATTCTTTATTTTCAAGGACAACTTTCGCAAGGCTACGCCGTAGCTCGTAGGCCCGTAGACAGTTACGCCGTAGGCAGGACTAGTTATAGATAAATCTGAATCATCAATAAATCTTACCCAAAAGATAATTATTATAATCTAATTCTAATAATAGTCTCGACCAAATTGAACGATCGTTCGTTGCTACGCAGATACAATAGACAGACCCTATTGAATAAACTTGAATAGAGTATCGAAGCCCGATAGACTCGGAATATCAATGATTATGTTAATGATTTTAATTCATAGTAGGAACAACGTTTTCTATAGTCGATGGGATCCACTAAGTAGGCTAAGGACATATATAGCATTCAATGATATCTCAGAGTTTGATCAAAATTAACCTACCCACTAAATTACGGATGTTTATCTAACTTGGTCAGGCATAACTATCTTAATTTATGTTAATTTGAAGGTTTGAGGGCTTTCATAGTTGATACAGTCAAAAATATTACTTACATAACTTATAGAACAAAATAAAACTATGGATAGATCGGGACGAAGCATAATGTGAGAATCGTAGCACATAGCGATCTTAAGTTTGTGCCCAAGAGACTAAAGGTATGGGCTGAATGTCTGTATGGCCAGTGGTGTCTCATCCCATACAAAGAAACCGTGCCGACGTTCTGTACTGATTATTTTTTGTACATCGATCGCATTCGGTTCCGTTCCACGGATATAGAAGGTGATCTATATATATCGCCGTTGAACGGAACCGAACGCGATCGATTTACAAAAAATAATCGGTATAATCAGATGAAAAACGCTAGTTACGTCGGCACGGTTTCTTTGTATGGGCTGAGGCATCTGTAGGTATGCTAGTATTATATATCTGTGGTATGGCTGAATATAGTTTGCAGATTTAAGGTGCCTGAATCAAACTGTTGGTTATGCGATGGGGCAATGAATCATTCACACAAGCGCCACTAACTTACTCAACAATTTTAAAGATCTCAGATCTGTCCTCCAACTGACATTATCAAGCAAAGCCGTAAAGGGTGATGACATTGGGCAAAACCACGGGAACAGAGCCTCATTAACTTGCAAACTAATGACCACAATTATCTTCTGTCAACAATGAATGAGGCGATCAATTTTGATTTACTTTATGTAGCAGATACGTGGTATATGGTCAGTAAGTCTAAGCGTCATATTTCTTGTCAGTGTTGTATAATGCCCTGTTATTTATTAAGTAATGTTCATTCATTTATCATTAAGATATCGGCTAAGTGCTTGTGCTCTTGGACCGAGTCGAAAAGCTGCTCTATTAAACTGCATAAGTTTTCTCGAGCAGATTTAAATTTAGAATTATTTTCGATCGTCTTTTATTTCGTTGGCATATTTCTGAAAATTCAAGATGGTATTTTGGATAAGTTTTTAACCCCGGAGTGCCCTAAACGTGAATCCACGCGAGGCACAGCGGCATTTTAATTGTTCGGTAATTATAGCATTCAACTGATTATTATACGTCAATTCATACTTTTTATGAGTGTAGTGATAAATATTATCAAGTAGTTACTACCTACTTGGATATGCCCATTCAAATGACGTTTGCCTACTAGTTTAGATACAGTAACAACTTTATGCAAAGTAGTGATCTTTAACCCAACAAGTTTCTTCTGCACACATCAACTAAACACTATAAATAACAGATATTTGAGTAAATATTTAGTTATTGAACTTACGTAACACACGTACGAACACAGCAATTAAATTAAATGTTATTAGTAATATTAACCTCAATACCTTATCAGAAGATATCAAATTACAAGAAAAATAGATAAACATAACGTCAAAATAAATAATAAACGGGCCAATTAAGGAACTGAATAACCTTAAGAACACAACTGTGCCTCCATAAAAAATCAAGAAAGTATATCAAACGTTTAAAGATTAGTTATGGTTAAAGACATACCAAAATTGAATATAAATTGAGCTCGGTTCGATTCCTTTTAAGGTTTAATTGGCAATTGTACCTAAAGTCCGATCGAACAATTTAACTTGATTAAGGTCAATGGCACTCATAATTATTAACTCCCAATTATTAAAATTCGTTAGACAGAAATTAATTCCACGAGTTCGTAAAAGATACCTATCTACTTGAATATAAAGAGGCTATTGAATTAAGTTTTACTGCATGACATGAAAATTAAATGCAGAATTTATATTAGCATTGTCTTGTTATATCCATTTTACTATAATTTTTGCTATAAAATTCTAATAGCCCTTAGCAATAGAGCGATTAAGATTAACTACAAGTAACATAACGCGCACCAGGATACCTACCTAGGTATTACCTACTTACAAAACAAGAATTTAAATAATACAAGTTTATTAACAATAAAATCTTAATTGCTACTTTACTACACTACTATTAAGCTTTTTATAGAACCTAACAATATAAAAAAACTGTTATATATACAACCAACCAGATACATGAAAAAGGAAAACAATTTTCCGCTTCTCTATGCTTAAAATAGGTATCTATGAGAATAATAATAGCAGCAAAAAAATTCAACCACAAAGTGCAAAACCCCTGCAGACTTAAAATGCAAATTATTTATTTCGTTTTTCGTACAAAGTCAAATCCAAAGTCAGTCCGAAGTGTTGGTTGGTATCGTATACTGTTGTATAGTCTGTATAGCAACCGAAGTTCGTCCTTGACACTCGTCGGCGGGCAAAAACTATCGGTCGTAATTCGGCGCGTCGGCGGGTGGGTGTGTTCCGTCCGAGCCGACGCACACAAGCTTAGCATAATCCCATGCCATAGATTATAATTGTATCGACGCGCCTTTTTTAACTAGGCACGATACGCTTTTATAGAACGCTGATACAAGTGTGCGTGTTTTCAATCATCTGTATTTTTTGCTGCGAAAAGAAATGCTGATTCGTTTTTATTATGTTCTTTAGATAGATGAAGACGTTTCGTTTGATGGATTCGCTTAATACTAATAAGTTATCCAGACATTGCGACCAAGGTGCTATTAACATAAATAACAATGAAAAACAAATTAATGCATTAGTGGAATATTACGAAACCGGCTGCCCCTTAGCGGTTGATGACTAAATAAATTAATGCCGTTTTATTGACTTATTACTAATTTAGAGATAAGCACGGATTTTTTTTATTTTTTTCTGCCTCTGCGACAAATAACACCGTCAATTTAGTTGAAAAAAACATAAATTCTTGTTTATGTAAAACCACATATTACCGTATACACTCGAGAACCTTGAATAAAATTATCACACACCCATCACATAAACTTTTAATAAATAGGTAAGGTAGCTTGCCTCTACATTTATTGATTCTGAATGATCGAATGTTTACCAACATTGGACGTTTCGAATCATTATTACTCCATTGCAGTTTAATCTTTATGTCAGTTAACAATCAAAAATGTTCTATACAAAACGCCAATGAACGTGGATTAAGCATACAAAAACTCATCTTTAAATAACGTTAAAGTGCCTTTAAAGTAGACACACATTGCTAATAAAGTCCTTCATGCTTGATTTGAAAGTCACGCATTACTACGATATATACATATTGATTTTAATCAGCTGTTTGCTTAAAAAAACTACAGGTGGGATGGCTTGTGTATTACCGGAGCCCATTGTAGGTTGAAAGTAAAGCCTGTCGTTTCTGACATTGTCCTATATCTTCTACTACATCATCGGCGCCATACTCTTTACGTGTGTATGTTCACGTATAAGGAACAAAGGAAGTTTGGCAACGTATTGTTCATACAGTTTTCGAGTCTGACGATCTGTAGACGAAAATTTGCAATTCAAACATCTGTACAATTTGACGCCCACATGTTAAAAATCGTTTTATGTAAGTATTTAAACCATACTTCTTCGTTCTGTTCTGGAACTTCTTAGCAGCATTTTTTTATGAGTGCGTTCTGTTTACTTGCCATGTTGTTAATTCTAATCTCGTTTCGTTTGTCACGTTAGGATAATATATTTATTTTGATTACATTCACGATGTAGGTTCATTGGTGATTCCAATTGATTTAATCTCTTTCAAATTTAATTTTAGTTTGAAATCGTTTCCGTTATGTAAGTTTTCTGATTCGATAGATTTGAAAAATTTCATACCTATGATCGTGCAGGTTTTTTTTTTAATATTTCCAGATTTTATCACTCCAGTACTGTAGTATTATATTATCTGTGCTCCTGATCAGGTAACGGTTTCGAGCTATTTAAAATTTACATAATTAATTAAACGGGCATTATTATTATGTAAATATTTGTAGAAACATGGAATATCAATAAAACATATGGATACTTATTAAATTTAATTTTACGGTTCATAATACAGGTAAATGCGAGTATTTTATTATCTACTTTATATTTATTAAACATGCCGAGAATAACATGATTTGTTCGCTCTTGTTAATAATATTAAATCATCCTTTTAGAATGAATGGCTGAAATATTAAATAATGCAATAAATTATTATGTTTTATGAACTTGAAAAGTCCTTTTTGAATGACTACAAAGGCCACATTCAATTATTAGAACTGCATTCAACCATAATTCCGCACCAATCCATATTTTTCAAGCGGATGCCTGAAATCAGATCTCATGTTTGCACTAAGCTCAACGTTAGTAAAATATCGTTTCATCTAAGACAAGCACTTCAAAAGTTTGTGTATACACTTTGTATTCGGTTATCATCAGTCCAATCTTCGTTTGTTAAACAGAGGAAACAGAGAGAAATAACATAGTACGTATTTTAAAGGTTCAAAATGGCCAGTTTATATTCATGACCTTAACCTACTAGTTAGTGACAGTCCTACCACAATTACATGTATATTACACCTACATAATTATGTACTAGTAAAACCATACAAAAATAATGTAATAAATAACACCATAAAACTCTAGCTTTATTATTTTCCTCATGTATATTCAAGAAGTCATCCATCTCCGTGCAGATACAAAGATACCTCACAAAATAACCTTCACCGACATATATAAGTTTATTATACATATACACAACTATTATATACCTTAGAATAAGGCATTATTAACATTTTATGCGCATTGAATTCACTCACGATTGATGTATTAATTTGACTCCTAATGATAATATTTATTTTATGTTTACATTCAGAAAAGGTTTTTGTTGTATTATTTTCATTTGGTAGTTTTCTGTTTAACTAAATAACATTTCGAGGTTAAAGAACTTATAAGCTTTATAAAAAAGGAAACATGAAAGCATATTAAGATTATTCAAGATAAAATAAAGATTATACTTAAACAGATGTTGTTCAGAAAGGAACTGCAGTTATGAGTAAATGTTAATAACGTCGTCCTACTAAACCCACGTGAAATGAAACTCATGCTTAAAGCTAAACATAACAAATACATAGCTACACCGTTACTGCAATTTAAAACAGGAATACAAAAACTCAATAAAGCAATTACAAAAAAAAACGGCATATAAACATGTATTTCAACGATTAACATCGAAAACCAATGACAAGTAGCGGAAGGTCTAGTAAAGTTACACCCTCGCACGATTCGTATGCGGAAAACTGCAACTATTGATCACGAGGAGCTGCACTTTGTCGGACGACCTAGAACATTTTACGACAGGAAACCAATAAAATGATAATGCTTGGACACTGACAAAGCACACTCTAATTACGTTGGAACTGTTGGCCATACGTTTGGATAGAAATAGGACAGCAGAAACATAATAATACATATTATAAGAGGCATTTGAGATTTCAGCAAATTTGATTTGACCTATGGGTTTAGTTTACTCAGAAAACTTAGGCCAGTGCCTAAAAATAAAACTGGTCATGAAACACTCCTGCATTAGTTAATATAAAATCAAAAAGCAATTGAAGCAAATTTGCAAGCGACGCCGGACGTATATATTCCTTGCGAAGACTTTTTCATATTTCTAATCTAAATGTAAATTCATCGGCGCATATAATTCAGCCACCGACATTTATTTAGACCATCTAAACCTTCGTTAATCATAGGACTGGTGGTGTGCCAAAAAGTTTACAATTTATTTTTCATTCTCCAGTCTTGCTTGAAACTAAATCAATGCAAAACTCACGTGAATCTAATTTCAAAACGATAAAGCTTTGGGACTACTACTCTACCTATAAAACTGACAGTTTTTCTCCACTGACAGTTGTCAGTCCGATTTAATGCGAATAAATGTGTAACCTACTAAGTAGATACATATACTCATCCGTATTTATTGTTGGAGGTACACAACTAAACTTCATCATCATCATCTTGTGAAGGCCGCTCCACACTATGGTATCTATCTAAATCAGTTTTATATTTACAGAGACTAGGTGCAATACTACTCGTTCCTCGAAACTTTAACACTCATTTTAATTAGCATTTTATGTAAGGATACAAGTAGTTACCGATAAAATCTCAATTCTTGGAAATGTAAGTTATAATCACGACTGCGTTAAATTTGAGATAATTTTTCACATTTTAGGTGTTTTTTTGTAAAAATATGTTTCTGGAGCTATCTTAATTAAATCTTTTATTTATTACAGTATACTGATTAATTTGAAATTTAACTAGATCATAAGATATCTACTATAATCAGGAAGCGAACAGGAGGATATTATACAATAACCAAATCTGAGCTTTTAAGAAAAAACTCAGGCAACTCACATATAATATCTACGTCTGGTCGAGACAGACAGACAATTCTAGAAAATTTAGTTGTAGAAAGAAGGCGTCGTATAATGTCCTCTAACGGGACGGTCTTGTAAGGCTTTACAATGTAGGATGCGCAGGAGTCGTTATTATGCCATGTTTACGAGACCCCGATGCACTGATGTTTCTTTTAAAAACATTTTTGGGTGCGTCCCGTTTGAATCGCCAAAATGATATATGGACATGAAATAATTTAGACTAATGGTTGGAAACGTAATTTCATTGTTCTTCTTTTTGGTGACAAGAGAATTTAGAGCCTGCAATTATCTGTAATGTTATTGCCCACCATCAAATGTTAAGGCTAAAGACAGAGAATTTCAGCTTCCTTTTTTGGCAAGTCCTATTTTTAGCAGTTTTGTTTGTAACACTAGAGCTGTAGAGCATAAGGAAAACTTTAATACAACTTTTATACATTTTACAGAAATAGTTTCAAGAAATGCTCTGAATAAAGTTATTCTTAACCGCAGCTCTCATTCAACTCTTAGTAGGTCACTGCATATCTGACCACAATACCTACTACTTTTTAATAAACTGACCATATGACTGCTTTTTGATATAACGAACTAAGGTCATGTGCAAAAAAAATATCAACTTAAATGTTATAAGTAATATGAAACCAGAAGAATTCGGCAGGATAATACGATGCAAGAATTAACATATCAATACAGCAGCTGATGCATATTAAAATACTGAAGAATGCAAGGCTTTGTTAGCAAAATAATAAAAATGCATCGCAACAAAATTTGTCATTATTACAATCTTTATAATCAACTTCAACTTTCCAAAGTTTCACATAATATTTCTAATATAAATTCATGTTTCCTTCATAAATATGTATTTAAATGTTCACTTGATTTACAATTTGTTCACAAATCGGACTTTTGCAAAGCTAATCCCATCTTAATCGCACTGATCTAAGATAAAGTCAAAATATATGAGGAGCTTTAAACTTTCGCGAATATAGCTTCATGTTTCGAGAATTTGTGGGTGTGGAACCGGTTTTGATGTCACAAAAGATACAAAAACGTAAAAAATATAACAGAAAATCGTGATCAGCAGAAAGCCGTTTCGGCATTCTGTCGCGCGATATTTTAGGATTCGTAAAGTAAATATTGCTTTAAGCGCATGATTTATGGATTTATTTAACTTGTAATATTTTCTCGCGCTGAACACCCGGTGTCGACATTACATATCGACATTGATACCATAATTATTAATCTAACCTATATCACGAAAGAGGATCAAATACATCTTAAAGATTTTGTAAAGTAATCCTCTAAAACGAGGCGAAATCAGCTGTATGTTAAAGTAATTCTCTGATAAATTATTGTAAATATTTTACAGAAGATCAAACAGTATTCAATGATTTATAAACGCTTCCCATTGTAACGCTTGTAAGCTCGATAATCTCAAGAAAGCTGCCGCTGTTTCGTAAGAATCAAAAGAATATTTACAGTATATAAACTAAATTTTTTCAACATCCGATCCAATACCATCCGATTTAATAGATTTTGACAAAAAAAAAATCTTCAAATATATTTTTTTCTCTTTACATTCTTCTTTTGGTTATTCTCAATCTCGAGTCACTCAATATGTGCGGTATCCACGTACTAGCACTAACTGTGACCCATATTGCTCTGTGTCCTAATCTATGCGACCCACTGCCAGTGCGTGCTTCAATGTCACAGCATGATAACTTGAGGAAACCAAGCCAGAAATACTCACGTACCTACTTAATTTATTTGGTTATTGAATTCTGTAATTTCATGGCTCTTTGCATTCCAACAAATGTGTTTATTGTGTTTGTGATAAAAATTGTGTTTCTGATTTCCTTATTTCGCTTTGAACAACAACCGATATATTAGCACCTACCTTTTTCATAGATATTATATTGTGCTTTTGTTTCTATTTTTATATTCAGTACAGTAATTCTGCGAATTAAAATCTGTGAGGTCTATTGCATTTATATTTACAAACAAATTCATATTCAGGATAAGTTCGCATGAAACCGCAGTCTCACCTTGGTTTTACCGACATAGCGTTTCAAATGGATTGTGCTGTGTTACCAAATTATACCTGCCTATTACATTTACATACCTTTGAGGAGGCTTTAACTCAATTTAATGTTTACCATCATGTGCGTTGTTTACTGCGTCTAAAAGAACAATACTAATAGTGTATTTGTATACATAGTTACATTATTAATAAACTATATAGGTAGGTACTTGTGTCATCTTTAATATGTAATTAGTATTGGTATAGTTACGTTCCCGGAGGAAACGAGAATATGTTCAATGAAAGATAGTATATTATGAATTGATTAAAGGGGCTGATAATATGGTTCATGAAGCAGAAGGCAAAAAAATACTGTACCAAATATAATAGGTCCATTTTTTATTGGCCAAACTTAATAACCTTTACATGGAGTCGTCATATTCTCTTGATGTGACTAACTTTAGCTTGCCCATTACTTGTAAGGGTAAAGAAGCGTAGTAAAAGCTGAATCCAGTAAATTCTGCTCTCAACTCAACAAGCTCCAGACAAAAATCTGTTTGGGTTATAAACTAGCATCAGTGTTTTCGAGGTCGCCGTATATTGTATTAACAAACTAGGATATTTACAGTATAAAGTGGCCTCGGCGAAGACACAGTAATTGCGAGAGCCCGATTAAGGCTCTTTACGACCGTCTATGTCGGCTTGATGTGTTCCCAAAGATTTATAGGCTACAACACTCTCGGTATTAAGTTCCCGACGAGTCTTGAAAGCAACTTAATCTGTTTTATCGATGATTTGGTTCGCACCTACGTATATAATGCTTTGGGGAGATCTGCTATAATTGAAAAGCGATGGTAATATAAGAAACTATGGCTATCCCTGCTAATTTATTCATTTTGAAAATCGAAAAGGCTTGTTACAATTTTTTTTATAAGTCATATTTGTTCCTTTTAATAAATGATTACATTTGATTATGAAAATGAGAGAAAAACTTAACATATTATTTATAAATAATGCAGGAGGCGAATACTATACAAAGCGACTGATAATTGCTAATTACGTAAGTACCAACGTGATAAGATTTCAAATGATTGAGGGTTTCCCCGAATAATAGACAAGATGGGAAGCATAGAGCTGAATGCACAATGTATACTTTAATTTATACTTCTTACTCGTAGAGATGATTATAGTCTAGTTTATATTCACGTATTCCTACCTATAAAATATTATATCTGAGTAAACATAAATGTAAACTGTAAATGTGACCTAATCACTGCATGCATTGTAACGTAATGTAATGTCATGAAATCCAATACTGGGTCCATAAAACTTTAGCAACATTGTTTCGTTATGTCCTTAGTTTAGATACTTACCTTGTACGTTGCCCATAAACAAGCGAAATTACGGTCCCTTCTCAAGTTACACCCTAATGTGATACGATTTACATTATAATCGTCGCTTACACGCGGAGGCATTTCATTACAAATCCATGTTAAAGGAATTTCAAAATTGTTCTTTTATACAAATGTGCACGTGATTGAATTTCAAAGCTCCGTTGTTGCTTTGTTTTCTTATTTATTTTTATGTAAACATTTATTATAGTTTGTTTTTGACAAAAATGTCCATCCAATATAATATTTCACGTTACAAATAAATAAACCCACGCAGCTGCAATATAATCTTTGTCCCATACTGCGTAGGATTTGGCATTCTTTTTTATACCACTTCGTCAACGTCCCTTTTTATGACAAAATTATTATCCATGAATTCGTAATATTTGCTTATTGTAATGGAAATCCATTAACGCACGCCCACGTGTCGGTGTCTACAGATTTATATAGGGCACGTTATACGTAGGATGTGGGTCAAACGCTCTATTATGTAAGTTGACTTTAATAAATTCACGGACAAATTGCAGAGGGTTTGTTAATCTCACTGATTTTATGACTCTTAATTGTATTGGTGTTGTTGAGTGATTATTGGGGAATGCGAATTTAATTGAGTGACCTTAACTGTATACAGTGTAAGAGAAATAAACAAGGTGGAACGTTGATTAATTTGATGTGAAAATACGCACAAAAAATAACAAAAGTAGAGGCGGTTTAACTTCTTTCATATTCCTCTTTGCAGCAAATTAATTAAACGCGTTTTGAAGTGGATAAGGAATTGCCACGTGTTTGCAAGTTTTTGCAACAGTTCCTATGCCGGTCGTTCCGAGATCGGTCGCGGTCTACCGGTCGTGGTCGCGCGACTGCGACTATAAAGTAAACCCGCTCGCAGGAAACATCAACGGTGTTTATGATCCCACACTGTCTATAATTCGATTACTACATTTCATCTCCACGCGATCTCAGATAAAATAATGATCAACAAGGTCACTGGAGTCACCTCGCCTGTATTGATTAATGGGAAGTTCTTAATATATTGCTCACGATCGTGATTATTCGTTAAAAATATATAACTTTGACACTAATTAATAGGATTGGTGTGAAAACCTTCTTGGAGACCTTTGTATTTATACGATTCAATTAAAAAATAAATTAGAAGTAGTTGAGTAAGTTCGTCTACGTTTACTGAGAAGTCGCGGGCGCGTGTGAAAATCGGATCCGCTTTGATGGGTCGTGACGGCTCGGCTTCGCGGCAGTCGGCTTGCCTTCAGTGCAAACTCATAGATATTCAGTTACGTAATAAGCGCGCGGCTGGCATAGGTTTAGATCGTTACCTCTAAACGTGTGGTTGTCTGCGACCGTGGTCAGTGCACATCCAGTGTAGGCGTGGCCTCGGTTCGCGCACTAGCTCCGTGATTGGTGGAACATAAAAGGCAGTTGCATTTCACTTCGTACTTGTTCTGAATGCTAATTAAATGGCTAATTTTTCGAATTACGCATTGCCAGTTCAATTATGCGTTTTGCGTTAATATTAGCATGTTTAATGCGTTAACGTTTAGATACATTTATTGCGAAACGTATCCACTCTTGTAATTTTTAATATATGTATATGATATAAGATATATGTAGGAGGAGAAAAACAAAAGATTTGTTCACCTCACATACCGATGTCGGAAAGAACAAAGCTTTAGTAATGGGAACTCATTTATAAAGCCCAAATCATTATAAATTATTAACGTTGGTTTGCTCCTAACATTTAACTCAAAAATATTAATGTTTCCTTGTACTGATTAACTTTGTGACTTGATTAATTGATATGAAAAAATACTACCAACTTTTAAATGTTACACCGAAACTTATTATTTTGTTCATCAAAATACTAGAAAAGCCATAACGGAACAGGAATAAGCCATTAACGATATAGACCAATCTAATTCATCAGGGTAATAAAAATTAAGCACGCCGATCTCTTTGATCCAATGTGTTCCAAGTTGTCGTTCTGTTGTAACATGTTGTTCGCACATTATTTTTATAAGCATAAATCCTTATATTTATCAAGAGATAGTATTTTGTAATTCCTTATTTCCGTTGGGGAATCGGGCCACTTGATCTTCCTCATGATATTATCAATAATACCTGCAATTGGCAAGGTGTCCAGACGTCAATCCTGTACTGATCTTTCCAATTCTTGGCAATCATGGATTGTTATCAAGTCTAAAGAGGGCTGGAAATAATGTAAAGCATACCGTGTCGATCATATATTCGTACGATTCAGTAACATCAAAACTCGTCCAGGAATATGAAATGTGTCTTGATTCACCCTGTTTAAGCAAAGTGTTTATAGCTTGTTTTTAATGTTAATATTTACTAACTTAACGTCTTCATTTTCATTTACAGATGTATTTATTGTAACTTCATCAAAATAATCATTACCAACCACGTGTACCGATGATATTACTGATATTAACTTATCGGAATTCGTTAATCTATGACGATTTAACGCATGATTTTACGTAAATCCATATCTATCTATTAACGGTATGTGTAAAATATCCGTTGCTATCTATCATGATAATCTATAAGTACTTACGAAGTCTTTATCATATGCATTGACAGCAAACCCAAACAACGTTACACGTATAATAGTCAATATTTTCAAACATATATACCTGCTTCACGTACCTATTCTACCTACAAATTATTTTGAACAAAGGAAAATCATTCTTTATGGCATTTTATGGTTTATCCTTCCTCTATTTTAGGTAAGTAATGCTATCCGTACTGAATTGATTTTACCGGTTCTGCTTAACATTATCAGAACAATGAACAAACGACATAGTAATAATTACACTGGTAGGTAACCATTTTTTTTTTATTAATAACACTGAAAACTACCACGTGTAATATGTAGGTATATATGGACTGAAATACAACAAATTATCCTTGATGCTATGCAATCGACATTGTATCAGTGCTCTTGACTTTTGTCAAGAGCATCTCTCTACCACTCACAGATTAGGTAATGGAAATCCTTCGAATCGAAAAACTTTTAGTAATAATAATAATTTCTTTATTTGTATAGAATGCAGGTATTACAATAATGGTGCTTTTTCCTTCGTTTTCAATATTTGTAACATAGCAAGGAGATGAATGCGATTGCCTGCTATCTGTAAATAGCTATCATCAGCAGGAAACTCCCTGTGCGCTAACACATCCCGGTTCCCGACCCAGATCCGTCTACCTTATGATTACGGCAATATCTCTTTCAAATCACTTGCTAATGCGGCTTTCTCATTTAAAACAATCTTGCTTGACAGATCGACAGATGCGCTGGATAATATATTAATATGATTACAAGAGAATAACGAAGATGAGCCATTTAAAATTACGTTAATCATGTAAGTTTGTTTACAGTTTGATAGAGAAATTAGCAATAATATGCAGAATTATGAGGAAATCTGCTATCATAAGGTGCAAGATCTCAAAATGAAGTTGATCAAATATATCTAGCTAGTGACTAAAACAATAATGCAGAATTATGAGGAAATCTGCTATCATAAGGTGCAAGTTCTCAAAATGAGATGATCAAATATCCAGGGCCGTTGCACAACGAGCCCTTGGTTTAATAAGCTAAATAACAACAACAGCCACATATAATACGTACTGAGCCGCGACAAAAATACAAGAGCAATGTTTTCGGTTGACAATGAGACAAATCATAGACAAACGACTAGAACAAAGGGTTTCAATAGAGAATAGAATAAATTCAAAACAAACACTCGCTATGAATATTTTCTGTCGTGTCTAAACAACGTTCTCTTGCGATTGACAAGCATCCACGTATAGTTAGAATGGTGTTATTTTAAAACAAGCACCTTTTTTTCTTTCAATCGGTAGGTAACAATTCCAACCATGTTCTGATTAGAGAATTTAGTAATAATTAGGCATGATAGTGACAATATTCTACCATATCGTCAGAATAATAATTGCTCTTTCCAAGAAGAATAGACCTGTCGTCTATGTTGAAAGCATAAGTAAAGTAACTAAAAAAAAATTCGCTTTTTAAGCAGTCGGGTTTTTTGATTTAACTTATTTTATTTATAACTTTTTAGTTATTTTTTTTTCCGAATTAGATACATTTAAACTTATAAGTATTATATATTTTTGAAATCCCCTCTTAAAACCCTTTATTTTGATAGCCCACACGATGGGTTTGGAAGAACAAAAAGTTTGGGCTCCCATAATATGACGTTAAGACGAATCGATTGACGTATGAATCATCAAAATCGGCCAACGCGTTTGGTCTCTGGAACGCCGTAAAGGAACAAACATACATACATACATACATAGACTGATAAACACATTACCCTCCTTCGGCAGTCGGGTAAAAAGGTATAAGCATAGGAAGGAAGAACTGAAATATAAAGCAACTATTTAATACAGGAAGTGTAAAACTACCTATAGTTTTCATATTTGTCCCGCATATTTGGAATCAGAAACGTTTCCACGTCATTGATAAAATACTTCAAGGCAGTGTTAATAAAACAGGAGGCAAATAATGACTATCTAACATAGATTAAACAAATATATTTATTTGTTACTTGTTGACCAACTATGAAACCAACAAAATCGCGACTTGACGCTAATAATACAGTACTTTGTTCAATCTTAGATTCTAATCAACACATTAGCAAGTAAGCGCTGTGTGCATATAATTTTTTTTTAATATTAGCAGTGGCAAAAGACCATGAATTTGTTATATAAGTGACCTTGAACGACGTAAATCGATATGCAGTCGTGCAATAGCCGTACTAATGGCTATATGATGACCGGTAGTGTTAATTGCATAAAACAACGTTTCATATTCGCGTCGTCACTTCTTTAATATGTTTTTAATAGTAAAACGTAATTTTGTGTATTAATCGAAGGAAAACCAAAGGTAGCAAGGTAACTGATTTTTTTAGAGGCATACGGCTTACACGGCAGAGGGCATTGGCAAGCAGGCTGCGATGGACAAGTTGATTACGTAGAATCACAACACTTAAGAACTGGTTGATCATAAGTCAGAATGACTTCGAGAAGATAACAGAAATAGTAGAAGGTTATCGTCTCAAGAATAATAACCAAGGCGTTCAATCAGAAGAAGGAAATATGACGGATAAATTATCAAGTGTTAGCGGAATAGGTTTCGGTTTTCGGTATCCGTCGCTTAGGTATACCTATCATTGGAAATATATTGACACAAAAACGAATGAATAAATTCAAACAAAATTTTATCTCAAAAATATATTGTCCTTACAATATTTTCCTTCACCTTTTGCTCTAATGTTTCTAAATTATGCACACAGCTTTGAAAAACATGTCGGTACACGCCCGATACATGACAATGACATTTATGTTCCATACCCCTGGCAACAAGAGTAAACACTGGCTTTTAATTTATATCTCGTATGATTTTGCAAATTTTCCAATCCTCTAAGAGTTCAGGCAGAGGTGGTACAAATTCAGCAGATCAAGTTTTTAGGTAGCAATTAAATAGAATAGAAGTTGGTAGTAGCATTTTCGAAAAACATTCTACCTATTGTAGCTGTAACTTTTTGGATAGAAAAACACGAGTTATTTACTTAAGTGTAACCATTGTGAGACCTTTATTTCTGCTAAAAGAAGAACCCCTTCGATCTACTCAGAAATATTTGTCTGACGTAGCGAATTCTTCCACAGCTACGTGAAACTTTACTTACAGCATTTATTGTATAGAGAAACCTGAGAGCGTCCATAGAAATCTAAACAACGCGGTCCACAGCTGCATATGGACGCATTCTCAGCACATGACTACCTGACCAGCAAACAAAACAAAATATTATATTTTGATGAGTCGACAGGGCATTACCCTTTCTAAGTTTATACAAGACCTGCCACTTTTAGAATAGTTGCAATGGCATTCGCGTGCACTTTTAAATATACATACGGTCTCGTTTTATGATAGCGAAGATATTGTTGCCAGGTCCGATATGTTCTGTGAATTATAAAGCTTTATCAATACAGTTACAGAATTGAACGGGCCAAAAATATTAAAAACCGCTACCACATTATTTTTGGAGAGCAGCAGAAAATGAAAGTCAACTGAAACGAACACCCATTGATCAAACTAACGCACGGGTAACCCATTAACACGACAGAATGATTAACTTGTAAACTTAAATACATTGTAAAAAAATACAAACAGTAAATAAAAACAAATTCAGTGTTAACGGCAATATTTTAAAATATATTTGTAGTGTTCGGGTTTGGCGTATTGCCCGGGTAACTATTATGTTCTCAAACGAAAACAGAAGGCATTTCTTGTTAATGGGTTGGTTGAAAAACTAAGCGATAATTACATAATTAAGCCCAATGTCCATCCTTGGACTTCAAGTTATTTGAATGATTGCTTATGCTTTACCAAAATTAACACTTGCTCATTATCGATATATCGTATTTCACATAACATTACTTCTTAATCAATCGCTCACGATTTAGCTACATGTTTATATTAACCATTAATGAAGTCTCCGTGAACCAGACGCTAACAATGACGCTATTAACGTTAACTTGGTAATAAAAATCTCAAGAGAATTGCATAAATATTGACCTAGTTACTGGTTCGCAGTCCCCATTCGTTCAGGATGCTGCGGCATTCATTTTATCTAACAACGCTTTGTCTGTGAATACGCATCCCCCAATATTCGGAGTCCCGCTTCACCTACTTTTATCCTTTCTGCGTCTTGCCCTATTTTATCATTATTGTTTTCACTTAAATTGTATTGTTCCTTTGTAGTTTCTGCGATACTCAGTGGTTTATGATGTTGTCTTTTATTCTTAGAATTTCAACTTCATCTGTTATAATCTGACCTAATTTCACTGATCCGTTGCTATTCTTTACTCTTTTTCTTAACAAATGTTTCCTGTCGAAACGAATAGGCATCCACCAATGTAAGTCAAATTTATTTGTGTTTCGTCCTTTCAAAATCATGCTGACTTTGGTTTACTTTGCCAAATCTTGACGCGTTGTTTCTATTTTCCATGTCTCACTAATTTACTTTTGGAGTTTCGTGAGCAGCAATTCTGTCCTTAATTTATCAATGTCATGTAGTCAATTTCTCATTTGTCCACCATATACTTCAGGAATAAATATTATATCAATCTGTCTAGCTGGCGTCTCAATTCTTCATATTCGAACGCTATGCTCATTCGCACCTTAACTAATTGGCTGAACGCCAAACAGGACCACCCAAACTATCTGCTGCTTTATGATCATTGAACTTCTAATATCATGCTAATATAGTCTACGTGTATGTATGTATGTATCATTGTAATCGTGTTGTTCTTCTCGATGGGTCCCTGGCGACTATAAATTTATTATAATTTTATACACATTTGCTGTTACGTTGTTGTATATGGGACACTGCCAAAAAGCAATAATTTATGATCGGATACGTCTGTATTCAATATGAAAAATCTGATCAGAAGTTTATCTAAATTATTTATAATATGATTACCTACCTATACTAAATTAATGTGTTTTTCTGTGTCCGAACATTCAAAGTTTTTTTTTTTATTTTCATGTCAAAGAAAATATTTGACATTATGGTTTCAGGTTACTTTGCTTTGAAAGCATTTGAAGTCACTATCTCGAACTGATGGAAGGTTTGCATAGCTCCTGACAGACTGACAGACAGGCCACAAGGCTGGATTGACAGGGCTACTCTCCAGATAAGTTTGTTTTTTAATAAGTCTGGACTGGACTGTCAAGTTTATTATCCTTTTGAGTTCAACGAACTCTATCTATACCTTACCATCTTATCTTAAACGTAAAAAAACTTCTAAAAACATTTGATTACATTTCAACCACATAATAATTTATTTTATACGACCAAACTAATTGTAAAATTAAAATACTTTTCTCCTTTAGACAAAAGATATCAATAATCCCAGAAAACATGTGTTTTCAGAACGATTTGTCGAAGATTTATGTTGACAGCTACGAGATTCGGTAGCCGATACGTAAATATTTAGAGATTTTTATAAATATTTATCTAAATATTGCCTACAACAAATCAAATCCTTTATAAAAGTGTTACTACGGCTACATACCATACTTTAAATAAAATATATAAGTAGGTATATACCAGTTGCATCATGATTTCTGTATCAGATGTACTAATATTTTACGCCTTGTTTTGTACAGTTACAGTTTTGTGTTGTAACAGTCTGGCAATAATTATGTTCGAAGTGAAAATATACAAAATTATCGAAAAATGTATTTCATATACTACCGGTATGTAGAAAATATTCGTAGGTAGACAAATATTAGATAACAATTAGCTATAGATATACGTAGAGTTAGCAACTACTTCGCAACAGCAAACTTCATCAAAAGCAACAAAGTAAAAATAATTTCAGTTTATATATTGTCTACTAGAATATAAACAAACCAAACTGTTTATATTGCATGTATTACATATACACGATAGATATTTTTTTAAATCAACCTGAGCTTGACACTTGGCTGTCTGCCAAAAGCCAATGTTTTGCTAAGTGAGAAAGTACAACACAACGAAAAGGAGGATTACGTAGTACAATAATTTAGGAAATAATGAATTAGTTGAGAATGAAAAATACACTTCAACGATTCTGACGTCCCCTGAAGACATCAGACTTATTTGTGTATGTACCTAGTTCATTGCATTGCCTATAGTGCCTAGATGTGTGTGTATCTACCATTAGCGGTAGATATTATTGCGAAAGCCTGCAGTTTTCAGACTAGTGTGAAAAAGTATGCGCAAACACATTTCAAGCCTCAAGTTACAAACATAGATCAAAAACTTCTTATGCAGCAAATTATTTGCTGATGTTGAAATTTTTATTTTTAGACATGCTTAAGCAGCACTGGCAAAATTACAATTTAGCAAAATTTTCGCTATTTCTGCGTACATAAGCAATAACCAGTGTATGGGCGCGCATGTGCGTGTCACGAGTAGCGTTCACACCCAATATACACATTAAAATTAAATAATAGCTCAAGGCCTACTGTTATTTTCGTTTTAATACAACGGCAGCTTTCCGCCACGCGTTGATCGGGGTTTTTATTCGCACCAGCAGGCAAGTTGCCATACGCAGCATGTGTTAGAATCCTTAGGCGCATATTCATCACGCCGTCGCATTATCCGGCTCTAAATAGAAACGGGTGATTGATTAAGTATTTAATTGGAAAGAAGAGGCTGTGATTTATAAGTATCGTTAGGTATCGAATGATTTGATTCGATGGTGCGTTCGCCCAGGAAAACTCTTTTATAGTGTGGACGAATTATCTTACGACCACCTAGTCCGTTGGACCGCATTCATGCCAATTTTTTGCTGTTTTATTTTGTACGTGCGAACACAGATTGCCGTTTCATTAAATTCTGAAGATGAATTAAGATTTTTACATGACACATCCTGACACTTTTTTATATGTAAAATAGGGTTTTTACAGCCAATTTTAGAGGTCACAGCAAAAACGATGAACGTGCCAAAAATAAACATTTTCCAATTGTTCGATCTGCCCAAAATAATTTAAATTGGCATCTTAGCGTTTTCATTGCCGCAAGATTTTTAATTCGTCTCGTAAAGTGTTTAGCGTAGGTATATACTGACATGTTATGACATGGTTCAACAGTATTATATTTTACGAATGCTCCAATTTGAATTCATTCATTGAAACATTTATTCTATTGAAGTTTTTCAGAACGTGTTGTGGGCGGTCTATGATTACGTAATATTTAGTTAATGAGGTCAACGTTTCGGAACATGTAATTTAGAGCAATAAATCTGAGTACTGTGCTGTGTGCTTTATGGTATATTTTGTTGATTCCACGAAGTGGTTCATGGTACAATAGCGAGGAAACCATGACATATTTATGAGGATGCGTTCCGTAGTATTAACCTATATATCTGCACATGTCGAAGCAAATGATCGTTCAATAGTTTCACCACATTTTCGTTTATTAGCTAATTCTTGTCAACTCTCCAGTAAACTCAGGAAATTACCGACAGAGTCGTTACAAATCTTAATTATTTACTCTCACGTTGATAAAGATATGGCAGCTAACTTTGCTGTTAAATTTTAACAAAATGAAAAACGAAACATTGGCAATACGACATAGTTTTCACCTTTTTCACAATTTCTCATACAGGCGTTTCAATTTAATTGCAAATATTATTCCCTATAAACAAATGGGAATTAATGACGAGTAATTAGTTCGGCAAATAATAGCGTGTTTGTGTGTACTAACTCAAAGGCCGCCGGCTCTCCCCAGAGAGCGATGTTAATGAATTGGGCTCGTTAGCTGTCATAACTAAGGCTGAAATACGTTTTTAATAAAATCGACCTAATTCTCTATTTTCCTTCTTTCACCTAGAAAATACACGAGGCGTATTTTTCATAAAATAATAACATATGGTTATATTATTTAATTTGACTTTTGTATTTGCCATTCACTCATCTTCATTTATTCAAATTTTATCTTTTCTTTTTTTTAAAGTAGGTACCTATCGTCTGCTTAGTTAGGCACATGACAGGTTCCACACCCACTCCAAAATCATTTGCAAAAACAGTGGCACACATAAACGACAATAAAAGTAGAAAGTGATATTTCTATTATACTTTCCTGACGGCTTATCAGCTTGAAAAAAAACGTAATGTAGAATTAAACAAAACATTTGTTTCAAATTGGCAGTGCCAAAGTTCTTTGACATCATGTTTTAAAATAAGATATAATACAAAAAAAAATTAGAAGAATCATCATGAAAAGGCAACAGAGAATTTTCATTTCGCAGAAATTGAGCGATATCGATTTAAGCATAAATTCCTTGAGATAAAGACTTAACTGTCAAATTGTGGCTAACCACGTTTACCTAAGTCAATAAATTCGTCGGTGGAATAACCAAATTCAACGAGAAAAGAAAAAGAGAACAAAATGATACAAACGCCCACCTTGATATTCGTTCTAAGTCGCATCATTTCCATAAATTCTCCGGCCAAGTATAAAAGCATAACGATTTTACAAATTTTCTAAATTGAAAAATGTTTTTCTAATTAATTGACGTGTTTCACACTTCATAAATCAGGTAAAAACAGCTCAATACACGAAACCATTTGCATATTTTATGTTTTTAGTGACCATAAGAATAACTTAGCTCTCGAATACCCACATTATAGTCATTATTTTCATCCTAATGGTACAGTTACGGACGAAATATAAAATATAATGGCCTTACCGTAGGGCGCGGCTAGTTTTATATCCAATATATATCGACGGAACGACGACAAAGCTATCATTTTCAATAGATTTGATGTATTCAATCATCATTCACTAAATGACATTTCATTTTGAGTAATATTTATTGATTGAATTCACATAAGTTTATTGTAGCCGGTATCAAGGATTAGGCGGATTAAGGATTTATTTCTATTGCGTGAATTGAGTTTCAATTAATTCTTCTTTACGACATAACCGAAATGACGGAATACAAGTATTATAATAAACGCAAAAGCCATTCATGTCAGGCTAAGTTAGTAGATTTGACTTCGTTTCCTAATTAATTAATAATCAAAGTTCCTTGAGTAATTTAAGTACGAATTTATTTTGAGAAAATCTAGTTGACATCCTTTGCTATCTAGTCTTCAACAAAAAACTCATCATTATTATTGCAAACAACGAACATTATAAATTTTAATGCATTTCTCATTTTCAGTCGCCACCTATCCCCAGCCTCTGAATCAACAGCAACAAGCAACATGAGAAGATCCATAAAAACAATATGCCTGCCCACTCGCAACCTTC
This sequence comes from Orthosia gothica, assembly GCA_949775005.1. Classification (NCBI taxonomy): domain Eukaryota; kingdom Metazoa; phylum Arthropoda; class Insecta; order Lepidoptera; family Noctuidae; genus Orthosia; species Orthosia gothica. The sequence continues at coordinate 18,353,191 of OX459044.1, forward strand.
ACGTCGCTAATAGCTAGACCAGCTCCAACACTTTCAAACTGAATTCAAACGTGCTCCTAATAACCTTCGCAAATCAGCTGGGACTGAAATTATACGCACGTCAACTTGTATCAGACAGATGATTTGTTATGTGTAAATGTAAATTAGGGTGTGAGCATATAACATTTTTATTCGTCGAATTAGCGTCATCTTTAGCCGCCTTTGCTGCAGTCTTCGACTGCTGACTTTCAGGATCTTTTTCAGAGAAATTCTGCCGTTTGAGTGATACCGGTGGAAAATTTAGTTTTCAGTATTCCGGTTTCACTATGTAAAATACTTTAGCTAGATTTTTATTCAATAGTTGCCAACGGCATGGCAGTTAGAATATGATCAGTTGATATATTGTTAATGTCAAGCTATCTCTCAGCTTAATTATGCGGTTAATACCTAATCATCCAAGACACGAATCATATAAATAATTGGTACCAGGATATCATAAATAGCAGTAAGATATACGTTAGCAAATTAAACGGTTCATGTAATAACACATGTGTGAATGCTTTAACAAATGAGGCCAAGCTCGTGATTGGCCACACCTGTGCAAGAGGTTGAGGACAGCAGTCAACTTTTTATGAATATATTCCTAATTTATGAGCCTCTTATTTTTATATTACTTCATAATTTGCTGAGTAGTTATCAATCAGTTGGAGATTTTCGACCTCACACGATTTGAGGTTACACAGACACTTCAAAGCGTTAACTTCAAATGCTTAACTACCTAATCTTATATTTTTTACACCATTCTTGAGTGACGTCTCCACGTCATTTTGTTCTAATGATCGTTAACAACAATGGATAAATGGTTTTCGTTCCACGCTTCGTTGTTAAGAATTTGTTACGCCTAACATTACATTATTTTATAAAGAAAACCGTTTATAAGATTGTAATTTATGGCTTGTCAGAACTGTAGCTAAGATGGATTCATAGGCAAGCATTTTTGAAGATTTCAGGAATGTCTGCGCATTGTAAGTACGAGCATCAAACACTGACAGTTTATACTTGCCGTAGCTGGGCTATATCATCTGCACTAGTCACTATTTATTCAAGATATTCATATTTCTATACTTCAAAAGCATCTAGTCTTTGTCTTAACAACTCAAAACCCAACATCCTGACAAATGGTATCTGCATAACAAGGTTAGCAGGTTCAAACGGTTTCCTTCGACTCAAGTTTAGCTGGAAAACGACGTCGTTATCGCTATCAGTCACCGGTGGCCGACGTTCTCGACAAATTGTTATTGAGCCGTACCCGGCGCGATACCGCGACCCCACGGTCAATACAAGGAGCTTTCTTATCGCCCGAAATGTAGGTACCCGTAAACTTTCCAATTAAAACCCATTTGACACAAAAGTCAACACTGAGCCTAATGGACATGACCCGCTCTAAAACAATGGGCGCTTTGACGATGCTTCCACTGACCTACATTTTACAACACTTATAGCTACAACTACCTCACGACATAAAAAGCATCTTAAGAATTTAATACTAGATTCAACTGGTTAACACGATAGTGCTAAGTCCCTCGTTAAAATTATCAAGGGTCAAAAAAATAAAACATTTCTGATAACACTTGTAATAAACAATTCAGTTCATATACTGAAAGAGAACACTGTTCAGTGCAAACAAAACGTTTGACTGCAGGTGGTAATATGTTATAGAGTAGACAAGCATCTACACGTCTATAATATTCACCTCATTAGCGACATTCTTCAAGAGTTTGTACAAATTTGTCGCGGCGTGCGTCGTCGGCGCGTTTGATGTGCGGACGGCGCGATAATTACAGAATTAATGGCCTGATACAGAGAAGCAGTTTTTATCGCAATTAAGAGTGCGCTATCGATCGACCCAGTTGCGCTACACAACGCTGCACTAATTCACAAGTACCCAACCTTGGAGAGAACTAAGCAATTTGCTTGCTTTTAGCGAGTACCAAAACTGAGGCGAGATTTCGACATATTGGAACAAATGAAATTAAAAGTTATAATAACTTACTCAAATATTTAATATTTGCATCATACGCAATCGAATCATTTTCAAAATTATGCCACAACGGCCAACAGTTGAAAGATAATAGGATCTAACTAAACGCATGTAGCCCGCTCGTTCCAGATATCCATAAGCGGCTTTAATCACTCTAATTGGACCTTCAGTTCGCCCTGTTTTTTATTTACGTTGCAAATATCCACTTAGCAAATAGAGCCTCGTTTTTCATTGGAAACAGTTAGTTATAATCTGCGAGGCAAAAATGGAACGCCTAAATAGCACGCAAGGTTAATGTGTTGCAGTATATTAGAGGCGTCAATAAGAAGCAGACATTCCTAGAGTGACCTGTAACCTGATTACTGTGTACACAGTCTCGGGTCGCGTGACAATGACACTCCTTTCTTTATCTATGCGGTGCCTTTGATGCTCACACTTTTAATGTAAACAGCTAGTACTGATTTTACTTTACATATGCTCTTCAAGTTATTTGCGAAATAAATGTTTAGTGATATCATTTTCTCGACAGTAGCAAAGTGGTTGGAGGCCTAGTGGATAAATTGAAATAGATACCCATACAAGCTCGCTCGCTCACTCAAATTACCATGAAATGCAAATTAGTTTGGATAAAGGAGTTGAATTAACAAATTGAAGACGTTATTATCATTGAAGTATACACGCGCGCTATATACGCCAGTGGCAATATTAAAGTGGTGTTGTTTGTTTGCGCCAGTCACATCTGCTGGCGAACCAGAATCATTCCACAGTCGTAATGGTGGATATAGCGTACTGGTTGTAAACGTAAACAATGATTAATGGAGTTCCGAAAAGTGTTTTCCACGGTTAGTGTGCCATTGCTGTCTCATTACAAATGGATACTTTTTGATGGCATTTTGCGCATAATGTAAAGTTGCCAATGGAATTTTGGGGCACTTAGAAACTTGACTTGACTTTTACATACCATCATAAAATATAATATCTTCGTCGTAAAAGAGTATAAAAGAAAATACCTATATTAAATATCTCAGTTTGTTGTTAGAAATACCAACAAGCTATTGATTGTGCTATGATAATCTTGGGGCGATTGCGCTCGAAGATAAATCAAATCTCATCATAATTCTGAAAGATAAAATCGATTAAAGCATATTATTTTCGAATCTGTTTTCCAATATCACTTTACATGTAATATACCATTAAGTGCTTAAGTACGTGCATAAAACCTTCAGGCAGCACGAAGCAGTTAATTTATTGGTCGTATCTTTATCACTTAATCTTAATTAAGCCCTCCTAGATTATTTTTATCTCGGAAAATTTGCAATTGCAAATGGCCGTCCGAGTCGTCTCCGCCTGACCCGTTTGTGAGATGTCAAATATTGGCTTCGAGCAAACAATCTTATCCGTGCGTCCGTTTACTTGGCTCTACATATAGGGGGTACGTGCTCCCACCGACTATATACTTATGTATACAGTACCGGACGTTAATTAAAAAGAGTATTCAATTCAATTTTGTTTGATCAAGCAAGAAGTTTATAAATTTGTGTATTTAAGGCCGAGTGATCCTAGAATAGCTTACTTCAAGGTTTTTTGAATTAAGAAAGAAGATAGAAATATTATGTGTGATGCGGTGGATAAACTGTTTACTAGTGCGGTTGCGGGAAAGACATAAGGAAATGGGCTGTCAATCAAACGAGTTTGTAATGATAATATATTTTTGGGAACACCTGAAAAATACTTAAAAAAATTGCGGTTTGGAAACAGCCGCTGCAGATGCGCATGATGATCACAAACAACAGACCCACAGTAAAATGTTGAGCAACACAACCAATATGGCGACTAATAAATAACGATTTATAATTTTATGATAGAGTCACCATAAAAAGTTACGATGTAGGCAGCCCTTCGACCTGCATATTCTTATGTATAATTTTGTTTACAAATCCAATATTTATTTTAGTTACCTAATCGATTAATTCATCAATCAAGTTTATCGATACAAAATCTAAAGATCTTTACATCCCATTTCTCTGCCCACGACTGAAATTATTCAAAGTAATTTGTTTAATTTATTCCTATCCTAGAGCCATTGACCATAAATCGTTGGCCATCATGAAAATAAATAATAATTAACTTTAACAACTATTAACTTTATGTATGCGTCACGGAGTGATTGTTTATTGAATTTGCTTTAAAAGGGCTTAATCAAAGCATAATTTATATTTTTTTCAAGTATATCAAGCTGGGCGGCTTTGTGTCTAAGACGATCACAATTTATCCTTAAGAAGACGTCCAATGTTATTTCAATAAATGTATTTTGTTTAATACAACTTCATGTTTTATTAATCACACCAGTATAGGAAGATGCTATATTATTGAATGACTGTTATATTCAACTAAGTTATAATTGTAACCAAAGTCAAGAGACTACTAGATAAATGTTATGCTAGAACATAAAATTATTTGGTTTTTTTTTACATTTAGATAATTATGTTTACAGGTACTTTTTGAAACACCTAAACTTTTAAACTTCATATACTTATAAATACTTAATCAATAATTTAGAACTCTCTATGCCAGAAGTATTGAAGCTGTTCCATAATGAGCAGTAACAAAATCAACATTCATTACGTCTGTCCTCACAACATTATATACTTAATCATAACTATTAACGTAGGGTCAGACGCTTCAATCAAGAATTTAACGTTGTTGATGTATTAATATGCGTGGGTGTCGACGTTCGTCCTTCATTACCCACTTCAAGTGATCGACGTCCACTCGAAAATTACCAAATACACAAAACAAAAACAAACAGACTCATGTTAAAGTTTTAATGCGGGTGTCGCAACAGTGCTCCTCCCAAACGTAGAAGCCGCATCGACCTTCTATCAAGGGCAACCTAAAGAAACATCGAATTGAAACAGCAAAGGTGTTAATTTATTATTTCTGTAAACGCATGACTTCCGCCCTTTGAGCTGTAGGAAGTGATTAAGTACTGCTGCGATATAAAAAATAACATAAGTTTGAACATACTATTCTCACGATCAAATAGCACCAACCAAATAGACGTGTGAAGGTAAAATAAACTTTATAGGTAAGTGTTGATCAATATTTCTTGCTGTCTAGTGACTTCCAACTTGTTCGTTTATTTGCTCTACCTACTGATCTTGTGGGATGTGTGAGTGTGACGGCTCAACTATATGTTCAATCATTACCGTCGACGACATGAGTGAAATATTTTTCATCTTTTTTGTTCCTAATTTGTTTACGTATTTTCCAATCAGCAGCAGTTAATGCGAAGGTTCATTATACATGGTGCGAGTACAGCACGTGCATGTGTGTCTGTGTGCGCTTTGAATATTGAAGTGTTAAAACAAACGTACTAATTAACATCCATTCAGATGTGTGGAGGCCACGTTGATTCATGTGTGCTGCTTGAATGTTCTTATCACGGATGTGTGCACTCTTAGCGTTAAGTGCAATATGGTATTCAAGTCACCGTATTGTTGCTTAGAAATAAGTTTTAACATCGAATATTCCATTCCAACTATGTAGGTATGTTTTCCTTTGTTCCGAAATTGTGCCATGCCACAACAATCTTGTTTTCGGATATATCCATAATTATATTTGTCGGGCTCTCTTTTAAACTTGTCTGTTACAATTGTCCAATAAAGTGGAAGACAAAACACATCTAGTGACCTCTTTTGAGGATGGGGCATTGTTAAAACGATTATTTTCGATGTACGGTCGCTATAAAAATCATTGGGCGCGTGGGCGGAGGACCATTCATGAATCCAGTTTTGTAATAGCACTTATGTGCCTATATCATCTGTTTATGTTATAGATGTGGTAAAAAGAGATAATGATTACATCGTATTGTTCAACAGTGTCTGAATATATTACATAGTATTTGTGGCCGACAATATTGTCAAGACGGGTTTAGTTAACACAACCGCAGATGATCATGTGCTCTCTGGAGGAGATGAAAAGGGAAAGACGTTGTTAACGTTTTGATATACTGACGGAAGGATCGTCCATAATATGGTGTATATGTATTATGTAATACAAACGGGCTTTATGATCCCGACGAACGGCGAGAACCAGGCTGCGTACGTGAGAAATTATATTTGAGTCTGGAGTCTGGATGTTGTGCAATATCTTTATAACTCTCTCCTCTTGTGTTATTATCTCGAGGACTCTCCGTATTATCTTGTAAATTGCTTCGCGATTCGAATGCGAACGCTTTTATCGTGCCCTAATAACATTATTTCATTGGTTCCCAAGTAACTTTTTGCTGTCACATATTTGATGTTTTCTTTATTAAGCTAAGCTTTATTATGTCCGTATTGGAAAATAATTTGATGATGCCGTGCTTCATCACCTGAATAAGGAGAATATATATGTTTTAAGTTACGTCTATATGTCTATTTTATGGCAGTCTTTTATTGGATGCCTTTTTTAGGTTCATGCAAATTATTATATACAAGTTATAAATCCACCACCCACTATACTTATGTATTTTGTTGCATTTCTTTTGTGAATGAGATTTCAAGTTTCTTTTGCATTTAATTAATCAACTTATTTAACTGGTACTTGTATGTTTACAAGTACCAGTTAAATAAGTTGATTAATTCGTTTCACTCCTTTTGTTGCGTTCATTCATGCTTCAGCCTTCAGTGTCAAAAACTTTTAAAATGGCAAAGTTTTGCAATGCAGATATATTAAATTCATAATGTATTATTTACAATATTATGTTTCATAATATTATCGAGTTTTTATGTAATAAGATGTTTGCTTGTACATTCATCTTTTATTCATTGGCACGTTTATTTGATTTTTGATGGCGATGGTATTAAAATTGTTTGATCATACCGATTAAATAGTTTACACTATGTGCAGTGTACAATAGGTAAAATCTATATAAATTCATACCACATACAATACAATATCACACTTAAAGGTGACCATAAAACTGAAATTAAATTGCACACATTAAGATTTATAATTTGATTTGATGGATTTTATTTATGATTTCCTAGAACAACAAGATGTCTTGTATTACTTGTCAAGGAGGTTAAAGTATTTCATTGCCTACATCCGAAATACACGCCACAGAAATGGTGTATGAATATGGAATATTTAGGCATGCTGACTTTAGTACCTAGTTATCAATGTGTCCTTATATATTGAAAATTCGTTAATTCCTCCATTGTTCGCCGGGGTATTGTTTAGTCGCCCGCTAGGCGCCAGTAAGTACGCGTCGCAACTTGATATTAGGTTAACTTAACGATCAATAAATATATTTAACTACGAAACGATTGCAAGGATTAAGGTTATGCCCAAAAATTGCGCAATTGTAAAATGGAGGTAAATTAATGTTCGTGGCCTTTTCAATGTCTGATACAATCTTTAGGTTTATTAAGGGCCATGTTTTTTCTCTTCAACTGAGGCTTAAAACTGCAAAAAAAAATACCAAAATCCCACAACTCTTTCTTTATGCGCTTGGAATGTTTGCTTCGACAGAAATTAATCAATTACAAAAACAGTAATTAACCACAATGTTAGAATTTCACAGAAATAATTAATGTTCATTCAATGAAGGATTACTCATTAATACTCCAGCCAAATAATAACAGGAAAATTTTTGTTTTATTTTTTTGTGAATATTCAGAAAGCCGGATATTTTCCTTTAGTGTAGTTACGACTGATTCGGTAATTGATATAGTAAATTTATCGTACTTAAGTTTATCCTTCTATATATAATATATATACGTAGAAGGATTGTCAATAGGTAATGTTATGTAAAATTCTCTCTTTTATATTTCCTCTATTTCCGTTGTTTCAGGTTTTCCCAGGCTATTAGGTACGTTAGTTTTGAACGATAAAGCAATATGAAGCATTTTATTGTTTTATTTAATGTATTGTTTTAGGCTATAAATTGCCGACGGCACGCTTATATTTTTATCTGCCTTTACATTTGTGTTTTAGTCATAGAGTATTGTATTTCTAGAACTTTGTTATCGTTAAAAGGAGTTCGTATCTTGGCTGTGGGATTGACTTGAAATATTAGTATTTCAACCTAAAGTCTGGACTTGTTCGCGGTTGATGGCATTATAATCTCGTCCCCTTAAAGGTGGCTTAAACGGGTCTAGAACTGAAACATATCTTGCAATATATGGGTGTACTAATAGAATGCCTCTATCCCTTCAGAGAATACTGGCATGATGTTATGTTAGTGTTTCTAAGGTGTCCGTGTTGCATATTATGACTATGAAATATCTGATAGTGACAATTTCTTCACAATTGTAGAAACTGTTTTAATACAAATCGCTTATCAAAAACCAAATATTATTGCTCAAATGCTGAAAGAGGTTATGTTTTTCGTGTTTTAAGACTTTCACCTATAAGATTCTTATTAGTCTTAAACGATGAATACTATATTTTGATTTTGTTCAGGATCAACATGTTTATTATTCTATGAATAAAAAGTAAACAAAATGAAATGTATATGATAGAAATAAAATGTACCAGCAATGCGTGTAAAAAAACTTATCAAAGGCAAGGTTCGAGCTACAATAAAACATAGGCATAGAAAAACATTTAATTGCATGCAATTTACACATTCATTTGATATCAATGGTGTACCATGCGTTCGTAAAAATGTATTTAATGTGACAATTTGTTATCTAGACTGGTATTTGACGAATTTATCGGTTGTTATCTAGTGTCGGCAAATGCATTTTGTTTGGCAATACAATACAACATAGTTTCGATAGATGGCCTCAAAATTTTGGCTGCGCTAAACAATAAAAGTTTATCTTACACATATCGCTACTTCGGGGAAGAAAGGGCGTAAAAGCCACTTTTGGCCAAAATGAGTTAATAATGCAACTTTGTTTAGTTTTCGACGCTCTATCGATCTGTATATTTAAAATTTCAATATTCCCAAAAAAATGGCTTTTACCCCCATGATTTTTTTCTCACCAAAACCATTTTTATTAAAAAAAATTGACGTATATGACATTATTTAATTATTTCAAATTAATAAGGGCGTATCACCATAGTATGAAAGAATATTTGGTCGTAAATACAATATTTATTACGTAATGACTTTTACGACATTTTTACTTGGCAATTTAAATATGATTTGGCTTTTACGCCCTTGCACAAAAATAAAAACTTGGAGTTACAGCATTCAAATCGTAACAATAACAATTTCTTTAGTCTAAAAATCGGAGGGATAATCATGTCATTTATCGTTGTCTCTTATGCGTACGTTAAACAGTCTTACAATGGAGTGAGATAGAAACATAATTTATTTAGCCAATAAAGCGCGCGCGCTGCCGACGACACACGCACAAACACAATCGCAACCTGCATGTACACGTCTTACCACAAGTGAAGTCCACGGTCGTGTCCAATCTTGTCAGTCTGTCAATCGCAGTTTCTTTACCGGATTGTTATTGTTTACGTTCCGTTTGAATATTAATACAGTGCGAATAAGTTACTTGTTTAATTAAAAAAATGGATAATACGAAGCCGAAAGCCTTGGATTCCTTGATAAAAAGAAGGAATATCGTTATTGCATTATTACAAAGCCGTCGTCGTTCATCACAAAGGTAAGTTTTAAGTAATAGTACAGTACCTATCTATTATTCTTGGCTCAAACTGTTTAGACGTGCTTACCTAATGTGATGTTTCTTTAGTTAGAGATATTCGTATTTATTTTATAATAAATATTAAGAGTGCATTCGTCGTAGTAATTTCTAGGAAGATAGGTACTTACCTATTTTTTTACTACTTAAAATATTAGGTACTCACGGTGTAAAAACGGTCGGGTTTATTATGGTTGTATGTATAGTTGTATAGATGGGTGCTTACGTACCTAAGTGCTAACTAACTTTACCACAAAGGTCATGTTACGTAGGTACCTATCTAATTATTCACAATATTTTAATTCAGTTATTTTGTTTAATCATTTTCTTTATTCAAATTACATGCATTTCTATTTATTCCGTTATAAACTCCATGAAACTGATTTGTTAGACTGGCTTTTACGCCCTAATGACTAATGTCTTCTGATTTTTCGATGCCGTGCGTGACTTTTACGACCCCAATATTACAGGGAACTAAAACTACAATGGCTTTTACGCCCTAACTCTTACTAGCATTAAAAATAAAGACGACTTTTTTGTATAATTAAAATATTAGGTACTCACGGTGTAAAAACGGTCGGGTTTATTATGGTTGTATGTATAGTTGTATAGATGGGTGCTTACGTACCTAAGTGCTAACTAACTTTACCACAAAGGTCATGTTACGTAGGTACCTATCTAATTATTCACAATATTTTAATTCAGTTATTTTGTTTAATCATTTTCTTTATTCAAATTACATGCATTTCTATTTATTCCGTTATAAACTCCATGAAACTGATTTGTTAGACTGGCTTTTACGCCCTAATGACTAATGTCTTCTGATTTTTCGATGCCGTGCGTGACTTTTACGACCCCAATATTACAGGGAACTAAAACTACAATGGCTTTTACGCCCTAACTCTTACTAGCATTAAAAATAAAGACGACTTTTTTGTATAATTTTTGTATAAGTAATTCTATTATCATCTTATTTCCAGATCTGACTACGAGCCGAGTCAGTCGACTAGGAGTTTTGATCAAAATAGTAGTTCGGATCAAAGCAATGATATAATCGAAAACAGCGACACAGAAATGCAACCAATAAAAATATCAAAAGCAACACACAAAAAAATCATAATTAATTCAAGCAGTGATGGCGATATCAATACCTCTATGATTTCTTTACCCCGAGCACATGCTTCATTCTTTGGAGACAACGTTGGTAGCCTTATACCACCAAAAAGCCCGTTTAAAAACAATAGTAACAAAATAAATATTATTTCTATGGAAGTCTTAAAACAGGCTGATAGTTCGTCGACTGTTGTATTACCACATCCAAATATTACTGCCCTCCCTGCAGATCCAGTAATTGCTGAAAATGAAATCTCATGTGCTGTGCCGACCGTTGAGTCGTTTTCTTCAAACCTTTTGCCAGCTGACTATGCTCCAGAAACCAAAGTTACATCAGTTCCGATCGCTAATTCGTCTCTAATTGTTAATACATTGTCTACCTACGACAATAGCACGCAGCTTGAATCTTCTTCCGTATTGACTGCTGAATTACTACTACTTAATTGAAGTCATTCTATTTGAAGTACCTGAAAAAAGGCCAAATACAAAAGGGAAATCTAAAGCGAGAGGAAGACCTAAAAAAAATATTTGTTTAGATACAACTAATAATCACTGCCAAGCTGAAAAATCAAACGAATTTGTGTTGCGTAAGTTATATGACGCCAGATTACCAATTTCGACTGCAAAATATAACGATTTAAAACTTCTTTGTGACAATCACACAATACCCAGACCGTTCCAACAAGATTTTTTGTCGCTGCCTCATTTTAAAACAGTAGTAGACCAATTACTAGATACCGACGAAGAAGACGATGTAGTAGAGGAATTAGAATGAATGGGTACTTATCTACATTTTAATTTCATTAGAATAATGCATGAATGATTAATAAGTAGAAGAAAGATTTATTTTACAAATTATAATTAAAAAAAAGGTTAAACAAATAAGAAAAAGAAAAAAATATATAAGAAGAGAAAGAAGATGAATAAAAAGAAAGTAAAAGATAAAAAAAATAAAGAAGAATACGATTACAAGCAATAAAATTAAAAAAGTAAGAAAACGAAACAAAAAACAGAAAAGGAAATAGAAAAAAAAGAAGATTACTAATTATTGTCAATTTGATTTGATTTATGAATGATTAAAACTGATTTGCATCTTAACTAAATTTATTTATTTAATACACCAATACCTACCTAGTAGAATAAATTACAAACATACCATTATTTTATACTATTTTATCAATTTTAGTTAATTTATTTCTTAATTAATTAATATTAGATGATAGTAATTATTTATCACAGTTAACTTAAAATTTAAATTAATGAAAATAATCAAAGTTCAATTCAATTAAATCTTTTCTTTTGTTTCACTATTCATGAATCGTGTGCATTTAACTTAACAGGTAGGTAACCTAATTCGTTATAATAAATTTTGTAATATAGAACTATGATAAATCAGATAATAATAATTATTATGCTATTATTTTGAGCTTCTATGCACCTTAATTTCAATATTCACCACATTAAATCTTACAAAATTATAATAATTGTAGGTTTACTCACGATAATTGTTATAAGTGGTGCAGTCATTACGACCTTTTCACTGTCTAAAGATGGTTTATACGACACGATGTATGTTAGCATTATAGATATTTGTGGATTTACGTCCTATAGTACGTATTTATAGACGGTGTAAAAGCCATTTTTATTAAAATTTTGGGTCGTAAATCCATCCTATCTTCTAAACCATAAGGTCTACTTAAAATTAAGCTTCTTGATATTAAAGAGCACTTAAATGCAAGTAAATATCACCAATTCATTCGAATTTAACTCTATTGCAAAAAAAGTTATTTTCCAAAATTTAAAAATAAAAACGTTTTTTCGCTGCCCTGTAAAGTTGCTACTTTGGCTTTTACGCCCTTTCTTCCCCGAAGTAGCGATATATCATCTATTAGATAGATATGCAAGATAACCTCTCAAAGATTTTTCATAATATAGAATGTCTCAAATCTAGTTTCTACATAAAACCGTGACTCGAAGTTAACAATCCAAGATGTAGAAGCAGTTATGCATTTCCATAGCAACATGTAGAGACAACTGGAGAAAAACGAAAAACATCTGCTTAACCTATCCGACAGACATCAAACAAATTATAAGCAGTGTGTACAATTATGTAATCAAATCATATGTTCCCGGAAAGTGTCATATGTACAAACTAAAATGTGTGTGTACTTTAATGATCAACAAATATAAACGATTAGCAGCAGCGTGCGAAGGAACATACGTGGTACACCACAGCCGTGTTAATCAGAAGAAGATAGCTTTGAAGCGGTTAGCAGACAATTCAAGAGAAGAAAAATTTATACATTAGCATCTGGATCATGTACCATTCTGATGTTTTAAAAGCGAAGCGAAAAAGCCAAGGTCACGCGTTGTTGAGCCTACCTCAGCACGTGCCGGGCACTCTGTACTCCAGCAAATTCCTCTGGATGTTCCTGGCGACACTTCCTTCAAGTCCCAGAATCCGCAGCGAGGACAACCTGCAGCACAGCCTCAGTCTCACTGAGATCAGGATCAGGAGCGCGAGTCGTATCGCGTCCGCACCGCCCGGCACTTCCACTACACGCCGACCGATCAAAACATAGCTCTCACGAACCTTTTCGACACACAGACTCGATTTGCAAAATTTATTCATCGCATCCGCCGAAAACACGTATAATTTTTATGAGCTGCACTGAAAGTACGCTCGGAATTGAGTATTGACTCGGATCCCGAATGTTTTCTCTACGTCCGACGTGTATTAGCACCAATAAACTCTGAGGAAAACACCATAGACGCTAATGCAGCTCGAGAGCCGCCGGAAAACTCGATTTCGCACGTTAAACAGTGTCGAACGCGTGCGCTCGCCGGCCGCACCAAGGCGCTGTAAACACAGAGCGCGCCTCACAACACACGCACACACACACCGCGCACGTATCGCTCGCACACATGCGCGCCGGCCACAGCGCGCGCATTCTGGCTCCAGACAGAAATAGATGTCGCGTCAACTCCCACCAATCACGAGCCGGCTCCATCACGCCATACTAACTTCTGATCGGTTGAGCCTCCATTGATAGATTGGCTACCACAAGGCGTTTCAATTCGCGATTAACTGAAAGTTTTTGATAAAACTTAAGTGATATGAAATCTTAACGGTTGGAATTATCGATGTAATCTTTGAAATCATAAAAATTGTTTTGGTGCACTTGGATGATAGCGGGCCAGAGATCAGAGAGCACCTGCGCGAAAACTCTCAACGCAATACATTTTGGCGCGAATTTGAATCAAAATAATCGTTACCCACTTCCTACTTTGTTTTAGATTACGGATCTGATAGTGTCGTCTGGTAAAAATATCTGTGTTTGAGAAAATTCTAGACTGGGATATGAAATCTTTTCGTGTTAGCAATGATTTCAAATGGTACCTAGCGAACAATTTCCACTTCCAGGATGTTTAATAATTCCTATTTCTAGTGCTCTACAATAATTTCAAGTCCATCCATTCAAAGTTTTACGTTTATTGTTATACAAAACCAAATAAAAGTTAATGGCGTTTTATTTCATTAATGGTTTAGAATCAAGTTTGGAGCAATACACACGTAGAAACAGTGTTTTGCTTGTATATTGAAATCAGGGGTCATGATCACCCGTCTTTACTCGTTATTTGTAAAGGAAAAGAATCTCTGTTTCTTAACTATAGAGTTGATATTCAGAAAGCAGGGGAGCTTAAAATCTTATGTAATGGTGTGGTGGCTAATAGATTATTATGACTATTGTGTGTGTATGCGTGCGCAGCTTTGAATGTTGAAGGACTAATAACTGTGAGTTTGGTTCCGTGAGCTTTTATTACTTGTAATTTTAAATTCGTAGCATCGAATTTTGCGTACCAGAACAATAGAAATGCTATTTTCTTTTTCGATGTTTCGGTCTGAAATTCATGAGTGTTTTAATGCAATCATTTAAGAAGTGAAAAGAAATAAAGCAAGAATTGTAAAGAATTCGTTGAAGCACGTTTTCGAGACACGTGTAAAACTTCTTTTCATAGCAATTGACTTGGCACACACTGCAAAAAATACTATTGGAACTTTTCTGGTGGTAACAAAGAGTTTGCCGGATTAAATCGGATGGATTCAGTTCCTCGCTAAGTTACGGTATTACGAAATGGCAAAAAATACAAAGGATTCAATTTCTAATTTTGACAGTCAATAAAACTATTTTAAGATTTTCCGCTTGGGTTAACTGAAAAACTTCTGTTTTTACAGCTCTACGTGAGTCTTGAGTCAGCTTCGCAGAGGCCTTAGACACAGTAAAAATATACAAAAGACCAATAATTTTCCATCCACTAGTGGATGTATTTTTGCAGTGATGGTGATGTGGTAGGGACGGTTCTATTACTCTACTTAATTTAGTACCTACCTAATGTTAAAATGTAAATCAGATGTTAAAAAGGATATATTTATAAAAAATAACTCTTAAAGTTTTTAGCAATTGCTTAGCAGATGTAGGTAACCTATAATTCAAATTAACTACACATAATATTACAGAACATTTTAATCAATTGCTAAATACCGTCGAGATATAAATATGGGTGTTTTAGCTAGAGTGAACATTACGGCAAAATTTGTTTCAGCAACTGAAAGAAATTACAAAAAAAAGAATACGAGGTGCTTAAAAATATCATTATCTTTTTCTTTGCTTGCTTAAAATCGAACTTCATGAAATAAACATTGAAATGTAAAGGAAAATCAATTCAAACGGGTATTTGGAATGGAATACAGAAACGTTGAAGAGCGTATTCCCGAAAACACGGGGAATTTGTGTCAAATGCATTTCTGCGAAGACCTATTGCTTCTTTGAAATTATGTCAAAAATGAATCAGTGGCAATACATAAAGTAGTCGGTACTTCGCTAATTTTACTAAAATATGAACCACTAAAAGGCCCTACACAACTGACATTCTATCATCGGAAGCATGGCGATAGCGATTGGAAAAATGACAAAAAAATATGGGTATGTAAAACGCTTTCGAAGTGTCACGTGATCAATACCTTAAATTTTGGCATTTTAAAAATCGACATAGCTTTTATCGAATGACAATAAAATAGTCTAAAGCCTCTAGTAATTTTCAAAAACAATAGAAGTAATTCTTCGACTGCAGACTTGCAGTGTCAAACAAAATAAATAATTACTTAACTTTTTTTTAAATCATAAAGCCTTGTATCCACTAGGCAACATTTGACGCGACACATGATAGACAAAATGTTGCTTATCATGTTGAACGGCAACGAGGAACTTTGGTTTAGTAATATTGTCTCATCGCGTCACGTTGTGCGCCAGCTGGCAACATCGCCCAACATGTTGACCGTCACGTGTTGCGCATCAAATGTTGCCTTGTGTATATGAGATTTTAAGAAAAAAACATATTTTTTTTTTGCTTCCCCAAATGACAAAAAAATAGTAAATTAAACTCTTTAAATATATTAAATTCTTATCCCTTTTATCACTCTGTTCCGTAGATTTGATATCACTTCAATTAAAAGCTGTTTCATGCTACTATCCGTTGTCAATAAGTTTGTAAACTGCCTCCATGTTATCCATTCTTGAGTCTTCTTCTTATTGATATTGCCCATATTCTGAAAAGTCTGAGACAGTTGCAATACGAAACTGAGCAACGAAAACATTTTTCATAGAAATAAATTGTTTCTAAATTATATGGTTTATTTATTTTATTATGGTGGTCTACTCCTCCTCACTAGTCATTTCATAAAATAAAATAATCTAGTCAATTTGTCAATAATGTATTTAAATTACCTAATTCATAATTATCTCAATTGTTAACTATTAAAATCTCATTTAATTTATTTTATCGAATATTTTTCAATTATCAACTATTATAAATTTTAATCAAATGTTTTTATTAATTTTGTATATAATCCATAATTAAATAAGTTATATGTTTGTTATTATTAATTTATAAGTCTTACATCTAATCTAATGAATAACCGAAAATCTAATTTGTATATGTTGTGTTCACCTATAAGTGACATGTTTGCACGGAATGATGTTTTATGTATAATTGTGTGTAAATTTTTCTGTAAACGTGTAGTTGGTGTTACTATCAATAAATAAATAAATTGGTTTCCCTTTACATTGCCCTTTATTTATTTCATAGATCTGACTATTCGTGAATTTGGCATGATGTGAGTGTTTCCATGTACCTAATAAATACTTATAATTACTTGTACCTATCTTTTACTTTTCTAGTCATTCTGCACGTGCAAATGTCTTGTGTACATCCTGATAATTTTCGTTATTAAGATTATCATCGAATATAATGCGACAATAGATAATGTTAACCTTGTCTATAAGCTTTGATTTCAGACGGATGTCCTCTATATCATCCAATACTTAGATTTATTTAATCCCTATAAGTATCTCTATATCAATACCTAAATCTAAATCGATTAATATCTATACACGTAAATTTGCTATTGGTAATATCCGCATTAATCTCGGAAATATTTCATAATATAATTATTCGATCGACCAATCATAACAAAGTTCCGCTTTTTATAAGTGTTTTTGTTAAAATTCGACGCGGATTCGATCACTTACGTAAATATCTAAGTCATCATCAATCTTATCGAAAAACTAACTTCGTGAGGTTAATAGACGCACAGAACAGAAAAAAAAACATATATACCTAACCGTGTAAGATTCACTTACACTCTCCATGGACGTAGGTATATTGTGTTTCTTAGCTTGTTTTTGGGTGACAGTTTTCAGGATACAAAAAGCATCCCTGAAATGCATTAAACATAGTGTAAATGTACCTCATTGTTAACAAAGTTTATTTCAGTATAGTTTCTGCTTCTCAGAAGCTGCTTTACAAATACCCCAGTTTTCATTTTAACAAACAAACGTGCAATATAGGTGCGATCTTGGGATTTTAAGCCTCAACAGTTTGCTGTAAGTTCAGCGCTTTCACGGACCATTTATGTGACTGGTGGGTTATCTACTATATGTATAATCTTACTCACATCGCAAAGATTTACGTATTGTAGATATTGCAGTGGTTCCCTAATACATCATCCGAATAGTTTTTAAAAAACACCCCCAACAATAATTGGGTTCGTGTTTTTCTTGCTTGAATTTACTTAACAAATTTAACAAAGACGCAATAAAAATAACCATTCATTAAGCTTGTTGACAAGTTAAAAGCTAGTTATTACATCAAGCAGGCTAACAATTATGGTTCAAAGTTATAACTTGTAAGTGTAGAGGAAAGTCCATTTACTAAATAATTAAATTATTACCTATACAGAGTTGAAACACGGCTTTAGAAATTAGTTATTTTAAATTGTAACTCAACTGTTATTTTCCATTTGTAACTTACGAAGAAGAAGAACTTTCAAGTTGTAGGTAATATGCCAGAAATTAAAGCAAATAGAAGTCACAGAGCTGATCTTTGTGTCTCTGAAGTTGGCTCTGCCAACCATTGCGCAAGAAACAGTTTGTCATCGAGTAGGTATACAGCATAGAGTAAACGAGATAGGACGATGCGTCAAAGGTAAGCGAGTGAAAGAGACAGTTATACAATGCTATCTTCACATTCAACATTGACTCAAAAATAGCTACTGCGCAGGGTCTTGCAGCCGATTCAGAGACACAAAGATCCATTGTTTGTATTATACCACCTACTACGATTCGTACACACTTAGAACAGTTTGTTTCGTTTACATTCGTTTTATTTTTTATAAATTTCTATTACAGTCGAAACTGTTTAAAACGACATTGAAGGAGCCGCTCAAATGCTGTCGTTTTAGCCGATATCTAGTCGAAATAAACATTAATAATTTCTCGTAGATCCTTGTTACAGGACCTAAACTTTGGTTTCGTTAGTACATAATTGTTATTTTTAAAACGAATAGAACCATCAATTCTTAGCATTAGAATTTACTTGTACGTAAAATACTTGTAGGTTTTGGACAATCTAGTAGCTGGGTAACATGGTATCCCTTAGGTTTAGCACGCACTGCCATTATTATTCTTCGTTTTTCCACCCGTTCTGTGACCTATGGAATTGTATGAAGCTGCACGCATTGCGGAAAAAAATCACGCTCAAATAGTACAAAAAAGATGATTTTTGTACATAACGATGACTTAATAAAAATCGCAATGCATGTTAAGCCTTAACAAGATGTTAGATTTTTCCAGTTCAAAACTATCCGTGAAGATAGTCAAGGATCTACAAATGGCAGTTGGGATCTACGGCTTAAAGTGCTTGAAGAGCCACGGAGAAGTCTCGATATGTAACCGATAATAACCCAAACACAGGCCAACCTCGGGAAATCGGTTCCCGAGGTTGGCCTAAGCTTATTTGGCTTAATTGGCTTTTAGCTGATTTGGCTTAAGCTCGAAGATCGAACCGTGTGGCTGATATAATTTAGCCAAGAAAAGAGCAACAACTGAAAACTAATATAAACTATGAAAATGATAAGCGAAGTTACGAAACCTACGTAAGATGTCCTACGCTAAAGCGGCTACGTGAGTCGAGTCACCGCAGCCTCAGCAGATAACTATGAACAATACAGATATAGGAAATACCGCAGTCTAACAATGATCATACAAATTAACGAATCTCTAAGTTATCCTTGTTTTATAAGCGACAAATTCTAAGTATTGAGGTTTCAATGTCGGTAAACTGTCAATTTAATTGTTGTGTTTTGTTGATGCAGTCTACATTTAAGTGATTCATAATTGAAAGGTTCACCCAGTGTCTGTTATGCCGATTAGTTTATCCCCATTTTCCGTATGTGGATGACAGTTCTCAAAACATCTGTTGATTCCCCGTGCAGCAAGAAATTTAACAAGAATCGGTACTACTCAGTACCTTTACCTTCCTAAAGAATCGTGGAGATCAGATTGATTTGTGTGGGTAAAGATTAGATTTTTTGTTGAGCAAAACAACTAAATATTAGGGTACCTACCTTCCTAATTTTGAACTGTATGTTTATTTTCAGGGCGCATTCAGTTTGGTTTTTGATGATTAAACTTATATGCATGTAATCGTAAGTATTAGATATGGTCTACAACTTAAGAATATTCTACCTGTCTATCTCAATCTAAGCATAAAATATGCCAGATACTGCGACGTGGTTTTATATGTCATGCTTTTCTTCTTGCTACTATCCTTACATACTTCTTTTCCTTCACTCACAATAATTTATATACTAATTGACAGAATTAATTGGGTTTTTTACTAGCATGGTCTGGTAGAATTGCAAAAGAATGATATAATTATGATAATATGGCACACAATCTAAATAAACCAGTAAATAAAGACATTCACTGCGTAATAATTTCTTATTTAAGTACTTTTACCGGCATTATGTTCATTGTGGTACTAGTAATGTTGCCGGCAAAGTCCATAAAAATCCCAGAGGAGCAAAAAAAAATGGGTTGCAAAGAGCCCAAAAATCAGTTTCTTGCTTAATTCTCGTAAAGTTTTGATTTTACTTCAATTTGTGCTCAGGGCACATTTACTAATTGTTCAATTGTGCACAAAAAAGTCCCACCAAAGATTCACAAATTTTCGAAAAATGAGGCATAATCGTTTTTTTGTGTTTATTTTTTGTACTAAATCTGTGCGTATGGTAATTAAGGCTAGTCAAATTACGTTTAAATGCTCAAGCTCTTGATGTTTGTGGACTTTTCAGGTAACATTACTACTATCATCATGAACACAATTCCGGTGAATGAACTAAACTAGGTTTTTTTTCGCAGATTGGCCCATAGGTAATTGCAGTTATTTTCCTAGGCTAAAAATGTTGATGAGCTTGTATGATATTTTAATTATTTTGATTTGATTTTATTTGTAAATAACTTCACGTCTTGCAACTTCAAGGAAGTGGACATCAATGATAATCGTACCTAGATTACTGAAGGCCCAATCGCAAGCCAGAATTGAACGCACTGGCATCTTGTCGCATACCTTGCGAGTTTCAAGCACAGAGACCACCTAGAAAGAACATTTAATTTATTTTTACAACACATTTGTCATTCACGTAGGACATTGGCTGTCGGGAGTCTAATGAAGTTATTTACACAGTGGTTTTTGCCAACAATAACTGCATTAGATGATTCATTTTATATGTCGTGTTTAAATTTGTCTAACCTTCGATTATGTGTAGTGCTTTAGTGAGCAAACTTTTTGTTCTCCACGACGGAAATGTCATGTCTCGTATCATGATAATGTCTGAAATAATCCACATGGGTGATTAACGGATCCTTTGTATGTACCCAGTATAACTCGTGAAGTATACAATTTTTATATGAAATCTTAGTGGTCATGTTCCTACGAGTGGTGTTCCAAAAGTTCATGGCATATTTGCCATAAAAAGAAGATGTTATCATCATCATCATTTCAGCCAAAACACGTCCACTGATGGCCTATGCCTCCCCCAAGCATCGCCACACTGATCGGTCCTGTGCGTCTTGCATCCACCGAAATCCCACATCCTTGACTAGGTCGTCGCTCCATATAGAGGGAGGCTTTCCAACGTTGCGTCTTCCGGTACGCGGTCGCCACTCCAGAACTTTTCGGCCTCAAAGACCATCCGTTCCGCGAGCAATGTACCCAGCCTACTACCGCTTAAGTTTGTCAATTCTTCGGGCTATGCCGGTAACCTTGGTTCTCTTGCGGATGTCTTCGTTTCTGATTCAAGCATAGCCCTCTCCATTACCGTTTGGGTGATTTTAAACTGGTGAGGCCCATTGTGAGCAACCACGTTTCGGTCCCATATGTCATAACACACACTGGTCATAGACTTTCGTCTTGATACACTGTGGACGAGAAGATACCGCGCAACTTCCCGAACGCTGCCCAGCCGAGTCGGATACGACGGCTGACCTCTTGATCGAAGTTGGCTCTACCCAACTGGACCGTTTGTCTCAGGTAGACATAGGCCGGGTTTCTAAACGCTAAATTATCGCAAAATTAATGTGACAAATTGTCCATCACGCGTTATCTGCCGTGATTGGTTGAATTAATTTTCAACAGCCAATCACAGCAGATAACCGGCGATTATTCGTCAATTACGTTAACAGCACGATAATCAAGTGTTGTGAAACCGGGGGATAGTCGTCCACAACTTCGGATATAGCGTCTCAGAGAGCTTGATAGGAGTGGTTGTAACATGAGCATTCAACATCACCTTGGTTTGGTCCATGTTTTTTTTTTTTTTTTTTATATATTATAGGCTCGCGCTTGACCACTATCTCACCTGATGGTAAGCGATGATGTGGTCGACGGTGAAGCACGCTTGCCTAGAAGTAACCTATTCACTCTTGACTTGAAGACTCCTAGATTGTAGCTATCGGGAAACACAGACTCCGGCAGGGAATTCCACTCCTTAGCTGTACGCATAATGAAAGTATTTCCAAAACGTTTAGTGCGTATGGGTGGTATGTCTACCATGTAGCGATGGCGCATCGCCGTACGTCTTGTAGTCCGATGATGAAACGGGCTTGGTGGAATTAGATCATGCAATTCCATCGCACACTCCCCGAAATGCAACCGATAAAAGACCGACAAGCTGGCAACTCGGCGACGATGTTCAAGGCTCTGGAGCTTTGACTTAACCAGTGCCTCATCGCCGATGAGCCTTTTGGCCCGCTTTTCGATCGACTCTAGTGCATCAAGCTGGTATTTGGCGGATCCGTCCCAGAGATGAGAACAGTACTCCATGCATGATCGAACTTGCGCTTGATACAAGCTGAGCAGCTGTTCTGTCGTGAAGTACCTTCTAACCTTTGCAAGGATCCCCAGCTTTTTGGCAGCCAGCTGAGCCTTTGCCTCAATGTATGGACCGAAATTGAGAGTCGATGTCAACGTAACGCCAAGAAGCTCAAGATGGTCAGTTATTGGCACGGTCACATCTCGGAAAGTTGGAGCCGGTTGAAATTGGCTCTTTTTAGCGGAAAAAGACACGCCTGGGTTTTAGCAGCATTAAACCTGACCAGATTGGCATCGCCCCATTCGGAGACTGCCTGCAAGGACAGGTTCAAGCGCTCCACCATGGCCTCCCGCAGAGACTGGATCTGAGGTCCGGTAGCTCGAGCGTTGGACATGTATCTCTCAGCAACAGTGCTGTCGTCTGCATACCCAAAGGTGCCGGGTTTTAGCAGATCGTTAATATGCAGCAAGAATAAAGTTGCTGAGAGTACCGACCCCTGAGGGACCCCGGCATTGATATCCAATTGGTCCGACGAGCAGCCATCGATAACCACTCGAATGGACCGATCTCTCAGGAAGTCTGCAATCCAATCACACAGACCACCGGGCAAACCGAATGAAGGAAGCTTACCAATAAGGCTTTCGTGCCAGACCCTATCAAAAGCCTTCGAGATGTCAAGGGAGACGGCAAGCGCTTCCCCGTGCTTCTCGATGGCCTCACTCCAGATGTGAATGGCATACGCTAGAAGATCCCCAGTAGACCGATTTCGGCGGAAGCCGTATTGGCGGTCACTAAGGATATCGTTAGCTTCTAGGTATGCCAGGAGCTTTATATTAAGTACACGTTCCATACTCTTACGTCGGGTCAGCTCGACTGCCCTTCTTGGGCACGGGCTGTACGTTAGCTTGCTTCCAAGCATTCGGCACTTTTCCAGCATCATACGAAAGGCGGAATAGGCGTGTCAAGATCGGAGAAAGTTCAAGCGCACAGGTTCTAAGAACAATTGCTGGAATGCCATCAGGGCCGCTAGCCTTGTTCACGTCGAGGTGGCTCAGCACCCTACGAACGTCCTTTTGCTGGATACGAATGTCCGACATACTCGTCTCGCATCCATCAGGAGAAGGAGGGGGCTGCGCGTCACCAGGATTCAGACGTGAAGATTCCGCAAAAAGAGAGGCAAATAAATTTGCCTTCTTCTCAGCGGAGTGTGCCAGCGACCCATCGGGTTTCAGCAGTGGTGGTAGTGAGGGACGGCAAAAGTTCGACTCGACCGACTTAGCCAGGGACCAAAACGCTTTACTTCCTGCTGGGTAAGAAGCAAGTTTGGCCCCTATTCGGCCAATGTGATCGAACCGAGCCCTTCGCAACACTAGCTTGCAGGACTTGGTAGCCCTGTTGAAGGCCTTCTTCTTCCGAGCCACGTCACTCGCCTTGCGCGATCGAGCTTCGACCCAAGCCAGGTACGCCTCATGTTTAAGCGCGTCAGCGCGCCTACATTCGGCGCCAAACCATGGCCGGTCAAGGCTGGACATTGTTACGTCAGAGAACGGAATATAGTACTCCATTCCCTGACGCAACACATCGGTCACGGCGTCTGCGCACGACGATGGATCAGTCGAAAAAAAGCAAGTAGGCTGCCAAGGATAGCATGCGAAGAATGATCGCATACCATCCCAATCTGCCGGCCTGTACCGCCAAACCCGCTGGGTGCCTCTTAGGCTGGGATCGGGCGGGGAATAGACGGACACAGACTTCACCAGACAGTGGTCGGAACTACCCAAAGGTGAAGCTATCGACACAGAGTATCTGTCCGGATCTGTTGTCAGCAGAAGGTCCAAGCAATTCGCTTTGTGCGAATCAACATCTGGTACCCTCGTTGCCCCCTGGACCAGCTGGGTGAGGTTTAGCGCAAGCGCAAGCTTGCGCATCTCCAGTCCAGCATGGTCAGTGTACTGGTATGGGAAGACCCACTCCTGGTGGTGGGCATTAAAGTCCCCCAGTAACACTAATTGGGCGGAAGGGTACCGCTGCTGTGCCGCATCAGCCGCCTCACTGAGGTACTCTGTGAGCCTGGATGTCTCCTGATCTCCACTGTGCGAACGGTAGACACAGGTGTAGATAACTTTATCCAAACCTGTGTCCACCAGAGCCCAGAGCGTTGAGAATCTGGAGTCCTCAAGGTTACGGAGACGCCGATAGCAAATGTCGTCACGGGCATACATACATACGCCCGCCCGTGGTCTAAAATTGTGCTCCAGGGTGAACCCTGGGTAAGACAAGTACGACACGTCTGACGGATTCGCTATCTACGTCTCCGTAAGGAAAAAGAGCGCTGGTTTCTCTGCCTCCAGATGGTAGTGGACTGCAGTGATATTTGAGTGCAGACCTCGAATATTAGTGAGGTGCACTTTGTGGGGGAGGGGGTGCAGCCGCTGTTTATCTCCAGTATTCTTTTTCCTTTTCATCATATAAAAGAGCGAATGGAGTAGAGGAGTAGGAAGTGAGACGAGGTATCACGCTGCTAACCTACAGACACGCACTGAAAGGACAGCATCATTGGGGCACTAGTCTGGAGACTGCGGGGACGCCCGAGCCCCCCCGGAATGTCCATCGGGCCCTCCCGTCTGGTCGCACACAACCAGCACGATGGTGCATTCCGGGATTTTTCGACAGTTGGCGGGGCAGCCTTTCGTGTGTGGCTAGCACACTACTTGGGCACCCAACTACCTGCGGTCGGCCAGCGGTGCACCGTGCCTCGGATCCCGCTACCCTCCGCGACTATTCTCCTGATACATCCCTAACAGCGCGCGTCAGACTGATCAGCCTGCAGTGGAACAGCTATCTCGACCCAACTCCTCTAGTTGGCTACACCGAGCATCGTACCGGAACACGGCTAGGCCGCTTGGCGGTACGTCTTTGCCCGGTGGGTGGTCACAAGCCTTCGGCCGAAGCCTACCACCAGTTAGTGTCACCTGATTTGCACCACCCGGGGACCACGTGTAGGGAATCAAAAAAGGGGAACACACCTACGGACGTGGGTGACTCGGCCCCCAAATGTTCATCCTAAGACACGCTATTTTGGACACTCTACTGAGGTCATCAAGCATTGTACTGCGGTCCTCCATGGTCTCAGCCATGACCACTTTATTGTCGGCAAACCAAAGGTGAGTGGTGTACCTACTCGCTATTGACATTGATGCACAGCCCTCTCCAGTCCAGAACCTTAAAGGCATCCTCCAGTGCAGCGGTAAACAGTTTCGGAGATAAGACGTCTCCCTGTCTCACACCTCGCTGCTGAAGGATAGGTTCCGAGATCTGATCGTGAACGCGGACTGACATGGTGGCGTTTTTGTACAAACATTTCAACATCTCGATGTACCGTTTGTCGATTTGGCACCGTTTTGGAGAGACTGCAGTACAGCCCAAACCTCAATCGAGTCGAAGGCTTTCTCGTAGTTTACTAAAGCTAAGTAAAGAGATAGGTAATACTCTTCAGCAAAGAAGCAGGTCATAAAAAGAAGAAGAATACAAGGAAAAAAAAAATTACTTTTGGAGTTTCCTATGTACTTTAATAAATTCAACAAACTCTTTCAGCAGTTTCAAATCACTTCCTTATTATACATGAATTTGCGTTTTCCTCCTTGAGTATTATATTTCCATAAACAATCACATATTATTCCCAGAATAGATTTCCTTAGATTTTCCTTTATGCAATATGATACGTAATAAGTACACTTTTCTGAAATACAGCCTGCGTCGTTTGACTCATCTCAAACCTGTTACTACACTATTGTGGTCAATATACCTAGTAAAATTCTATACAATATAAGCTATGACAACTGTCCGATGAATCGTCTCTGGATAAGGTAAGTATTTTTCATTCTACTTTACATAGTATTTAATACTGCATATTCTCATTGTATTATGGCATTGAGGATATATAGTATTTCAAGCCGGATATATACGGCACCTGCGTTTAGTTAAAAAAACTTAACTGGAAGATAGAATATACATTTCAATTCGTTATTTCACAAACGATATGTGCTCTAAACAAAAGAATAACAGAGTTAAGAATGCAGAGTTACAGAAAAGATTTTATATTTTTTAAATCTTGTTTTATTTTATGTTTTGTTTGTCCTGAAAACTTATTGTGTGCCTCTGAGGTGTTATATCAATCTGAATTTCTTTAATTCTATACAGACTCTTGCATCAAAGGATTCGACTTGCAGACATATAGCTGCCGTAAATTAATTCTACCAAACAAATCACCCTTTCAATCTCAACAAGAATGTGAATAACTGAATTCCTCTGTCGTAATTAAAGCTCAAAGTAAAAGGTATTATTATGTCAGCGCCAGAAGAAGTGAGGAGGCCCACACTTGACATATTGACAGGACAAAGAGATGGCGCATGTCCGTAATTTATCTACCGCAACGAACGACGGGACGGTGACGCGAGAGAGAATAGTGTTGCTATTCTTCCGTGTACTTCACATGTGGTATGTGGGTGGACGAATGTCAGAAGTCTGATGATACACCCAGTGTTGTGGTATTAAATGGCGGATTATAAACATTGCTTGCATGTAAATAGAAGATATTTATAGCGTGAAAAAATAAGCTAAATCAACAAACAAAAAAAAAACTGTTTGTAATTAATTTCTTAAGAATCTTATTAACTTTCAATTGAAAAAAAAGCACTGAGTTTGCCAAAGGTAACGCTAATTTTGAAAGAACAGCAGGACGTTTGTCAACTTGTTGACAAATGGTATTACAAACGTGGAACGTACCTAATGAACAGGCTTCCACTTAAGTGCCACGCCTCCAAATCAAACCAGTAGGTACTACGTCACAATAACATGATAATTTCGTTGCCACAATCTAGTTGCTAGCTCATTATAATAATAATACGTAACAATAAGTGTATTTTATCTTATATTCCAATTAATTCCTTTATATGTTATATACCGAATTCGTTTATATGAAAAAACCGAGTACCTACCTACCTACATAGCCCCGATGGAAATGTGATCAGCCAAAAGCAGAAGAAAATAGATAAAGAATCACTCTACACGAAAGCAGTTTAATTCATAAAGGCATCATTGAATTCCAATAATGTTGTATTTTTCCCCAGCCATGAAATAAACTTAATAATATTTTCAATGTCATGAAAGACTTACTACAAACATAATATGTGTCAACTAAGGAAAATACGTGTTCGTAATAGGTAGGTTACCCGCTGAAGTATCCAGATTCATTAGTTAGGAATTTGTCAAACTAAGTACCTATGTTTGTTATGCAAACATCTGAACCATCATGGAAACATCCCATTTTTCCCCTAACAAAGGTAGTTAGGTATAGTTACTATTTAATTTTTATTTAAAAAATATTGCTATCCAGTATGAATGTGGTTGGTGGTTTCATTCGTTTTCCTACAGGTAAATTTAAACTTCCTCAAATGTAACGAGAAAAATAATCATCATCCTTCTGTCCTTCATCATCTGCCTAGCCTTTTCTCAACTATTAGGGTTCATCTGAGTACCAGTGTTTTACATGGAACAACTGCCTATCTGACCTTTACAACCCAGTACCTGGTTCCTTCTTCATCTGTTCTTATTACATTTTGTTTGAGGTTTGCGCAGCGTATCTTCTTCTATACATCACTATTTGCCTTCATCTCAATATTCAACTTCTCTAAAGTCATATTGTTATATTTCACAGCATCCATCGTTTCTTTCGTCTTAGTCTAACCTTGTAACCATCCACATTCGTATTCACGCCAAAACTTTCCTCACGACATTTTCCTCATTTGTGTAAAGTATGCCAAATAATATTTTACTATTTATTTTTTCACCAGATAGGCAATTCCCGTATTTTAATGCATCCTAACCTAAGTGTCAATCTGTCAAAAAACCTCTGATTTCCTCCATGCTTAGTCATTGAGATTAGATTGGTTCGCGGTTCTGGTCAACTTAATGCTCTCCGGTGGCGTGAACGATGCCGTCGTCGATGTCTTGTATGGGGCTAACCTGTGTGCCCTGTGCAAGAGGGACGGCGGCATCCGTCCCATTGCCGTCGGTTGCACCTACAGGCGTTTGGCAGCCAAAATATGTTGCAAGATGTACAGCGAATCGCTTGCAACTAAGTTCCAGCCCCTTCAACTTGGTTTTGGTTCCAGAGGGGGCTGTGAGGCTGCCGTACATGCCTTATCCTCATTTCTTAACTCAAAAAAAGGTGAGGTCATTCTTAAGGTTGACGTCAAAAACGCATTTAACTCCGTGAACAGGGACACTTTGTTGGCTGAAGTCAAAAAAGTACTACCCGAAATTTATGGTTTTATGTGGCAATGTTATAGACATCCATCAAAATTATTGTATAAGGACAACATTTTGGAATCTGCAGTTGGTTGCCAACAAGGTGATCCTCTCGGGCCTGTCATTTTCAGTTTAGCTATTCATCCCATAATCCAGCAACTAAATTCAAAATTTAACGTGTGGTATTTAGATGATGGAACGCTAGGAGGTGATGTTGACACCGTTTTGAATGACCTGCAACTCCTCAAACAGAAATTTAAATCCATTGGCCTGGAACTTAACCCCTCAAAGTGCGAAATTTATCTCTCTGACGTTACTGACAGACAATCGACTTTAGATAAATTTAATGCAATAGCCCCGCAAATCAAAATCTTAGAAAAAAGTTCCCTGCACCTCCTAGGTTCCCCAATTTTAGAAGAAAGTTTTTCATCTTTCATCGAAGACAAAATCAAACACTTTAATGATATTTCGGATAGACTCTCCAAAATTAATTTACATTCGGCATTCACCCTTATCAGATATTGTTGTTTCGGTCCAAATTTTATGTATTTTCTCCGTTCTTCTCCTCTTTGGAAGAAACCACAACTTTTGGACAAAATTGACCAAATTATTCGCAACACATTAACATCCATTCTTAATGTGGCCTTGGACGACCGAGCGTGGCTGCAAGCCACTCTACCAATTCGTTTTGGTGGCCTCGGCGTCCGCAAAATTTCTAGTGTAAGCTTACCGGCGTTCCTGTCTTCTGTCCACAGCACTGAAAAGCTAACGAGAAAAATTTTAGCTCTTTCCCTGGTTGACTCCGAAGTGCCGTGCTTGACAGACGCAGAGGACGCCTGGAAAGTGGCTTGCCCGGATACGGATCGGCCCGAGAACCCATTTTCCCAGAGGCAGTGGGATGAGCCGCTCTGCAGGTTGGTACGGAATAACCTTATTAATACGTCTACCAATACTGCTGAGCGTGCCCGCCTGCTGGCTGTGGGTGAGTGGGAGTCGGGCCTCTGGCTTCAGGCACTACCGTCGCCTAACATAGGTACTATGCTAGGTGACACAACCTTCCGACTCGCTACATGCCTGCGATTGGGCGCTCCTTGTGTGGCTCCACATCGCTGTCAATGCGGTGAAGCAGTCGACTGCCTCGGACACCATGGCCTATCTTGTAGTAAGAGTGCAGGTCGGATTGCGCGGCACGCTAGCATTAATGATCTCATCCGTCGTGCTCTTGCCACCGCCGGGGTGCCAGCTGTCTTAGAACCCAATGGCCTGGCACGCGTCGATGGGAAGAGACCAGATGGTATGACCATAATGCCATGGAAGTTGGGTAGGTCTTTGGTATGGGATGCAACTTGCGTCGACACCCTTGCACCATCCCATCTTCCTAGCACGGTGGGCTGCGCTGGGGCGGCTGCTGCAGGTGCTGAAAACCTCAAACGGCGCAAATACAACAATTTAATTGGTAATTATGTGTTTGAGCCGTTTGGGGTCGAAACACTAGGGCCATGGGGTCCGAGTGCTCACATATTATTTCGGGATATCGCCAAACGGTTGGTCGACTCTTCTCGAGACCAGAGGGCTGGCCTTTTTTTTGGCCAAAGAATCAGCATTGCCATCCAACGTGGCAATGCTGCCAGCCTTCTGGGCACTTTTCCTGTTGACAGCGATGTGGACGAATTTTTTGACGCCCCGTAAATGTACATATTTTTATTCTTATTTTATTTCTAATATTAGTTTATAAATAATACTGTACTTATGTATTATATAAATATAGCTAAATAAGTTCGATTAGATTGCAAATTGAATTTGAACATTATTATATTTCTGTAAGAGAATCGTCCATTCTATTCTAACGTTTCCAACGTTTTCACAAGGAACCACATCACTCGAGCCCCATAGTTCACATGTCACTATTAAAATTGATGTCCTTTGTTCTGTAGTAGTAAATCTGGCGCAGACAGAGGGTTTGCTCCCGCGACCATCCTTTATACTGCCATCATAAGCAAACGGGGCACATCTTACCAAACTACGAAACGGGAAACATCTGAAATCCTTAACATTTCTTCGTCGAATCTCACAAGTATAATTCGAGAACGTAAGTTCGTAGAAACAAAATACCTAGCAAATCGCCCTGGCTTGACTGCAATTTAATAATTACGAATACAACAAAACATTATAGCCGAATCAGTCGAGCCGTTCTAAAGTGATGATCTTTCATACATGCGGCAATTGTTTTTTTATTTATATGTAAGAAGAAGACAAGTAAAATTTCAAAATTTAAAAAACCCCCGGCACATTTATCTTGCGAAAACACCCCGATTCAAACAGTTAAACGCCCATAACTTTTGAACGACTGAACCAAATTAATTCAAACATAGCTAAGAACACTCTCGACAAAATCACCTTTCAAACAAAAAAAACTAAATCAAAATCGGTTCACCCGTTTAGGCGCTATGATGCCACAGACAGACACACAGATACACAGCAACACACGTGAAACTTATAACACCTCTTTTTCCGGCGGGGGTTAAAAATATAACTAGATGCGACTTGTTCTCTTGACTCTGAATATAAAAATAACTCAATTTTGCTTAAAAGAAAGATGCGCCCCTTTTTCTTTGTATGGCAGTATAGACATCGTGAATTCCTCACAGGAACCATAACACGTGCACCACTGATAATGGGCAGACATTAAGATTATATGGTGTTTGGAAATATTAATGAGTAGCTGCCATTTTAGAGTAACGATGCCACTGAAAATGTGAGAGTTATTAATGATTTTTGTAATGAAGTTTTCAGAAACAACTGGGCGATCAATTTTGTTGGTGCGGAGATGAAATGTGTTCGGTGAACTGTCTTTGTTTGACTTTTCTAGGCGATGACTACGAATAAATATATGCTCTAAAACTTTTGAGTTAAAAATATCAACTTTGAATAGTTTTTTGACTCTACCGAAAAGTAATAATTTCTTCTAATTCCTTCTTTCAGATATCATGATAACCCATTGCAGTCAGATTTTAAGTTAAGATGTCAATATTACATTGGGCTTGCAGTTTTAACTACTTACAGAAAAATGTAACCCATCTGCAGATGCAATATCAAAAATGTGTAGGCATAAATCAAACAACACCGATACACCATCTTTTTTTACTAAAATTTTGATGGCCACTGACACCCATAGAAAGTTATCAGCCTTAATGACCTTTTTTGGAACCATTGCCTCTTTATCAATGATCTAGAAAGGAAGCAGGTGTCTTAGTAACACTCTTGGAAGTCTAACATTATACACACACAGGCAAAATTATCGGAACAAAATATAAATGACGATTTTTTTAAGACTTTACTTTTAACTTACATTAAGACATTTTTCCTTACTTAAAATTACACTTTTTAAAATAAATAAAAAATCGCATTTAATCATTTTTTGTGAGGTTTAGGGCACAATGATGTCCCTAACTTCGAAAATGATCTAAACATTAAAACTGAAACAAATAACTCAGTATCATAAGCGAAATTCTCTCAAAATGATGTAAGTTCGAATAAAGTTAAAACAATTCCCTGGAAAACTTAAGTTCAGTTGTTTCATCAATTAGGAATAATAGGGTTTATTATAAAACAAAAGAAAATAACCCAGCATTGGTAAAAAAAAACAGTTTTGCGATAGTTTACTCTTGTTCGGCTAATTTTGCCAGTGTGTGTATTTATATCACCTGCCTCTGCACCTTGACAAAAGTAATTTTTTATTACAAACTACAGAAAATTCTAACTTTACCTATCCTACCTCATCATTATCATCATCATCATTTCAGCCGAAGGACAACCACTGCTGGACAAAGGCCTCCTCCAAGTGTCGCCACCTAGATTGATCCTGTGCGTCTCGCATCCAGCGGATTCCCGAAACCCTGTCAAGGTCATCGCTCCCTCTAGGTGGAGCGATGACCTAATTTGGACTTAAATTAATTATAAACAAAAAAAAACAAATTAATTTTATCAGTTGTAACTTATAATAAATTGTTGGTATTATACGGATTGTTAGTTCAGTAATATCAGCATTTAGATGTCTGGCGATGTATAGCAACAATAAGTTTGGATAGGCAGTTACTTCATGTAAAATACTGATATTCTGGTATTCAGCTGCGTCCGGCCTGACTGGAAGCCGACCTGGATGCCGACCGACATAGCTGGAAAGAATAAGGCAGATAATGATGATGAAGATTGTATAGCAATGTTTGTTGTTATAGAACAACCATCTCATGAAGTCAGGTGAATCGTAAAAAAATACTATTTCGACGTCATTAAAGTCACGTAACCCGTCTTCGTGAGATAGAACAACTATACAATTGTAGGTACTATCTCACGATGGCGGGTTGGTCTTAGTCGTGTGTGTGATGCAAGTCCACATTGTTTCTGTGTGTGTAAGCTTGGTAGCGCTCAGTATCGCCTGAGCACACAGAAACGATGTGCATGTGCATCTACACACACAACTAAGACCATCCCGCCGTCGTGAGATAGAACAACTGTATTTGAAGAATTTACAATTCTTTTCTTTCAGTTCTTTGTTCTTAGTTGTTGTTTTTAATAAAGTTTTGTCGTTCTCCTCTTCTGTTGTTCGCTCCGTTGTTGAATTGTTCATAGCCTAAGCGCTTTTCTGGTGGTCGCGGTCCTATACTTATATGTTGATTTCTTTGCCAACTTTTACGATGATTACTATAAGGTTCGCAAAAAGATAAGTAAGTATCAGTTTAATCGAAATATATCGGCAACTTCCTACGACAATCTATAGTGCTTACAGATACTTAGGTAATCGTAATCTACACCCAGTAAAACGAAATCAGTCGAATGCAACTATACTCTTTGCGCTGTAGTATGGTGCGGGTGACAGATTCAATAAAAAAAATTACGCATATACGTAGCATTTTTGCAATTTAACGTCATACAGGAAACTATGGTATATGGTATAACTATGGTATGACGTCAAACTACAAAAAATGCGTATACGTATATGCATAAAAAATGTTAGAATAAAATAGAATAAATCTTTATTTGCACAGAAAGTAGGTACAAGTTACAGATGTTGAGTTTTAATGTAATGATCCTTATAGTACCTTAACTAAGGCATGCAAACAGTTTTAGCTATAATAATAAAGACCCATTTAATATAAATGATTAAAACATTCAATTAAATCAATACAAGTTTACCATGTCAAGATGAAATTTAGTAAATAATTTGAAATAGGCAATATAAAACACAATGTAAATTTTTATAAAATGGGATTACAATTTCGTCAAGTTCCAGGTCAATACAGTTAAACAAAAAAAAAAAAAATGTTTAAGTACAAGTCAGAAAAACAGAGATGTCATCATATCAATTTAAAAAAAAAAAAAAAAAAAAAAAAAAAAAAAAAAAAATTAAATTCTTATCGGTCAGAAATTCGCTAACTGAGTAATATCTAACATTTACTTATTAATAGATCTGTCAGTTTCTTTTTGGAAAGTAGAAATGTCTCATTTTTTATTACATCGGGTATTTTATAAAAAAATATCGGACCCATACATATAATAATGAAACTAACTAACTGCTGTTATTGAAACTGTCACCCGCACCATGCTACAGCGCAAAGAGTGTAGGCGATTTTATAATGCAATGATTAATTTACACTTGTATTTCGATAAAGGCATTATGTTTTTCGGTTAATCAGTTAATCAAATCTTCACACGTTTTTAAATAAATAATACTTGATATGTATGACAAAATGATCCAAGTTTCTTAACCTTCGTCGACTAAGGTGTTAATTTTTTTTCTGTGTGCAAGGCTTATTGTCTTCACAATGACTAATTTAATCTGGCACGCGGCGAAGATTTGAACTTAACAATTTGTGATGGATTTTTGACCATCGTCTTTGCAAGTAGCGCCGCCATGATATGTCAAGATAAACTGGTATTTTTTTGATTAATAGTACATCTAGCTTACACGTTAAACTTGGGTAATCGTGAAGAAATTAACACTTATTGATTAAGTGTCTTGAGACTGTTGCGACATTTGAGATGATGTGTTCGACCTTTTGACCTGGTGAAGGGACAAGTTTCGAAGAAATCGGGTTATGGAAACTTCCGTTTTGTAGACATTCCTTACTGACAGCGATTGAATGGCTTAAGTTTTATTCCAAATGACTACTTTAAAGGAGCTACCTAAAAGGTAGGTAGGTACCTACTTGAACATAAGGCGTCGTCGAAATCACGAACGCGTCGTCGCGCCGACAGAGGGCTCTTCTCGATTTTGACATACAAATGAAAGCGACGGTTGCGTATTTGCACGATGATCGCGTTGTATAAGGACGACGCCTATCGATCAATATAAAATACTTCATCATCGACAGACATCCACTGCTGAAACGAACATATTGTATAAAATACTTACTTTCATTATATGCAGACAATCAACTCAGCTTACCGCAGTCCACTGTTGGACATAGGGCTCTACCAAGCTGCGCCACAATGCAATAGGTATCTATGGCTACATTAGATACATTGTTGAATTATAAGAGCACGATCCCGCAATCATTTGTACATAAAGATCTGTGAAGGAAAACATCCTTAAATGTACTTAGGTACCTACACGTTATCCTTCACAGAGCTTCTCTAATAGGTAAGGCAACTGTAACTTGCAACTGCTTGTGCTCAAATCATTGTCTTGTAGACAATGATTTGAGCACAAGAAGTTGTAAAGTCTTCAAAGACTCCGACACTTTTAAATCATAAATAATTATGAAGACCCATTAAAACGTCCGTATGTTATAATTATTTCACATTATCTTAACATTAAATCACACATAAACGTGTTGCTCGCACACTGTAGATCTTGCAAGTCGATACGACTGGAGTAGGCGTGGCCAAGAATTAATCCGCGGGTTTTATTCGTTATTGTTTTTACGTTATTACTTAGACTCTTAGTTAAAATTCGAATGCCTAATTCATTTTCGTAGATATGAAATGAATCTTGAAAACTGCGAATCGCAGTCAGTTTAACTTTCCTTCATCCATTTCAAGAAAATAATACTTTTCTAGACAGTTGCCCTCAGAATCCAGAGAGACCTTTTTTAGCGTGGAGAAATGCTCATGCATACTGCGCCACCACGGGGGTATAGCGCAGTTATGTGGGACTCCAACCCACAAAAACTTTACGGTGTTCTCCTGTGCCGATTATGGCAGGAACACGGGCACGCGTTAGCACTCACCGCGAACCCCCATCACCCGCGCACCAGAACACACTATGCGCTGTGACCACCCTTCTGAGAAACGGAGGGAACTCGCTTTGTAATTTAATTTTTTTTTTTTTTTTTTTTTTATTTATTTCAACAAAATTTACATGACTGGGTATTATACAAATCTTCTGCCAAACTGCAGGACAGTTTGTCGGCAGTGTTCTCGTGAATACAGCTCTTAATTTAAACAAAATAATTACATTTAACATATAGTTAAATTTAAGGGTAAAGGGTAAATAGTAACACAGTTTTATTATGATAAGGTTACCTATATCCAAGGGTAAGTACATCGTCGTGTATTTTTAGTGCACCGTATGCTCACAATAATAATAAATAATACCTAGTGCCTCATCCACGGATCGACCTCGGCACACGTTGCTTAACCTTGAAGATCGACCCGTGCGGCTCCTCTTTTTCCGTCTTCTATATCCATGAAAAACAACATCATCATCGCAAGGAATCTGAGAATAAATGATAAATGATTTTATTTCTGTAAGTTGGTTTGTACAAACACTTTTACAAGTCGATCATATTTTTTAAAACTAGATGAGGTCGGCGTTTCCTATATGACTACTCTGAGAAGAAAGGCCGAAACAAACTCAGAGGTCACAGTCTCTTTTAAAGTCCTGAAAAAATCTTGGTTAGATCATGTGAAGACCATGTAGACAGATGTCTGAAATGGTCTTTTGAGGAAAGAACCAGCCAGATTGAGTGGACCTGTCCAATCAGTCCACGCATTTGTCAATAACCGAGCAGCTCAACTCAGAATTTAAGGAGCTCAAGGATTCGACGAACAATACCAAAGAAAGGACATTCGTGTAGGCCGCATAAACTACTCAAACTGCCAGACCATGATTAAAAACTAACTAAGATAAATTAAAAACAAAAAAAAAAGATCCACATAGTCTTCACATTCACAATAATTAAAATAAAATAATATAATACTTTAAAAAGTAAATATTCTTGCAAGAAAACAAAAAAAAAAAGAAAATAACAAAATTAAAAACAAAATTCAAGGTGCAAAATATAAAAAATCTAAATTAATTGGAGCAGCTCAATCCCAAGCCTTTTTGTCCTCAACGTAATCTTTAATAGTATAAAACGCTTTCTGGCTCAACTTACGTTTAATGAATGATTTGAATTTATTAAGACTTAGATCTTGCACGTGGCTTGGAAGCTTATTATAAAAGCGTACACATTGACATCTAAACTTGCCATCAGACTATTTTCTTGACCCATGTTGTAGGTAATACAAATTTGTGTTAGTTCCTAGTATTTATGTTATGGATATCACTGTATTTTTAAACAATTTAATATTTTTATGGGCATATAAAAGATTTTCAGAAATATACTGAGAGGTCACAGTCATTACATTAATCTCCTTAAATTTCGCTCTGAGAGAGTGTCTCGGGCTTAATTTATAAATTGATCGAACAGCTCTTTTCTGCAAAACAAAGATAGTCTGGATGTCGGCGGCATTTCCCCACAACAGAATACCGTACGACATTACACTATGAAAATTGCCAAAGTATACTAAACGGGCTGTCTCTGTCAGTTAAATTACGATTTTTCTAACAGCATATGCTGCGGAGCTTAGCTTCTTTGACAATTTATCTATATGTGGGCTTCACTGAATCTTAGAATCCAAAGTTAAGCCTAAAAATACTGTGCTCTTTTCAGGATTCAAATCTTCGCCTTTTATCAACACATCAGTTTTCACCTGCCTAACGTGAGGTAGGGTAGTAAATTGTTAACATTGAACCAGTGAACTACTTTTGAGATCGCGTTATTAACATCGTCAGTAACTAGCTGCTGACGTTAAAGTTTAAACAAAAGTGAAGTATCATCTGCAAACAACACTATGTCATAGTTATGCTTTATGAGGTAAGGCAAGTCATTAATATAAATAAGAAACAAGTAAGGACCAAGAATTGAGCCCTGTGGGACTCCCATTGTTACTATAGATCCGGGTGATCTTTTTCAATTAACGTCAACAGTCTGAATCCTATTACTCAAGTAAGAAGTAAGAAGATCCAGAGCGCTGTTCCGGATCCCGTAGTGGTGGAGTTTCCTGATTAGCGTTTCATGAAGAACACAATCAAATGCCTTGGACAAATCACAAAAGATTCCCAGGGCATCGCACTTATCTTCCCATAAATTATAAATATGTCCTAAAAGCTCAACATCGGCATCAGTAGTTGAACGACCTCTTGTAAAACCAAACTGTTTGCTATGTAATAATTTATGTTTATTGAAAAATCTTTGCTCTAAAATTAATTTCTCAAATATTTTACTAAAAGTAAGTAGTACTGAAATAGGTCTATATAGTTTTAGGGTCTGATGTACTACCTGATTTAAACAAAGGTATTATTTTACTATTTTTCATTAGGTCAGGAAACTCCCCACAGTCGATACAATTATTAACGATAATAGCTAAACTAGGTGCGACAATATCAATAATAGACTTAGCAACTTCTACAGAATGACCCCACAGATCCGCAGTCTTTTTAACATTTAAAGTGTGAAAGGTTTTATTTATGTCTCTACAAGTAATATGTTCAAAAAGAAATTCCGAATCGCAGACATTAACATTTTCTTTTAGCAAAGACTCAGCAACAGAAGGAGGATACTACTTGATGACAGAAATCAGTAGATATCTATAGTGTCTCTCCTTGACAAACCATATCACAAGGAGCTCTATCTACAACTCCTTGTTTATCAAATCTCATTAAGAAATCAATAAACTCTAAACCTAATAACCACTAAAAGCTATCAATTAGCTTCGACAGTAAAATACACCATGAACAGACCGTAAGATGATATAATTAATTCTAAGCACTCAGCCTCACTGGTAATAAACCCGAGATAACCACGTTATTATTGATCAGACAGAACCTTGGTTTTATATATCTTAGTACTTACTTAATATTTACTGATCAAAGCGACCGCCTCTAAAGAACTAACTGTTCATGGATACATGCACATAAGATAATCTTGATTGTGTTTGCAATTAAACATAAACAGATACTTATTATTATTGTTGTTGATGGGAAATCTACAATTCTTGTTTGTATTTTTAGGGTTCCGTACCCAAAGGGTAATAACGGGACCCTATTACTAAGATTCCGCTGTCCGTCTGTCTTTCACCAGGCTGTATATCACGAACCATGATAGCTAGACAGTTGAATTTTTCACAGATGATGTAATTCTGTTGCCGCTATAACAACAAATACTGAAAACAGAATAAAATTAATATTCAAGTGGGGCTCCCATACAACAACATGATTTTTTTGCCGTTTTTTGCGATAATGGTACAGAACCCTTCGTGCGCGAGCCCGACTCGCACTTGGCTAGTTTTTTTATGCTTATTGGTGTATGTTTCTTATACCTTCTAGCCAGCGTTTCATCCCAACTTTATATATGGACGCCCCCAAGATTATTTTCAGCTCGAAATGTTAACACTACGCCTCGAATAGGTATTTTAATTTGTACAATAATAGAATTTATTGTGTGTAGATTTGGAGCAGTGGTGGCCCAGTGGTATCACCCGCGACTTACAAATTGTGTTAATTATGTCATCACCACTTCTGTTCAAGGAAAACATCGTGAGGAAACCGGCATGTCCTAGAACCAAAAGTTCGAAGATATGTGACATCCACCAACCCAAACTGGGCCCGCGTGGTGGACTACGGCCCATTCCCTCTCACAGACTTAAAAAAATAATAGGCTGATGATGTGTAGATGTGTGCAGAAAGCTTAAGGTTACACTAGCCGAAAATTCTTCCATACGAACTTAGTCTAGAGATTACTCCACTGTTTGCCGATGTAAGTTCTATATACGATTTAATATATTTGAAAGTTATGAGCGTCGAAAGTTAAGATAGGATGAAGGAAAATTGCAAAACGTCCTCCATACAGGGATAGATTAGTAATTCAACAATGCAAATAATGTTATTTTATAAATATACATTTAGTCGTTTTTTCATGATATCTAGACTCCCAAAGGTCGGTTTATAAAATTTCGCGCGCTCGTTTTCGTCCTAAATGATCATCCATTTCGATACAAATTTACAAAAGTGCTAATTCGTACGCGAACTAGCTTCTTACTGCTCATCACAGCATCTATTTCTTTCGAAAGTGTTGTCGGATAAAAATAGTTCGTGCCGTCGACTAGTTCAACTTTAAGGTGAGCACGAAATACGAGAGAGAGAGCAGCGAGATTGAAAACTTTAGCACCTTGCTTGTGATAGGTTGTTATAGGCTATAGGGTTCTCTTCAGTCAATTCATATCTGCAAATACAACTTATTTTTTTGTTATTATTTACAAAAGGTTGAGAACTAAAAAGAGAAAAAGCAAAAGTGAGCTCAACAATTTTATCTTAGGGCCAAGATCTAAAAGATATATCAGTTTCCATAAACAAACAAAAATATAGAGAAAACTAGCGTACGCCTCGCGGTTTCACCTGCTTAGTTCCCGTTCCCGTGGAAATACAGGGATAAAAAGTAGCCTATGTCACCCGGGGATAGTGTAGCTTTCCAACGTTGAAAGAATTTTTGAAATCAGTCAAGTAGTTTTTAAGTTTATTCGTTACATACAAAAATACAAATCTTTCCTCTTTATAATATTTGTATAGAGTACAGATAGAGATTTTGAAATGATAGGTACTTACATAAAAATCATAGGATTTAACCCAGGGGCCACAGGCAATTTTGATGTCTTTTCTGTGAGGACAAATCATCCATCAGTCAAGCAGATATCTCCATCTGTCAAAACATCCAGGTATCTAATCAATCAATCAAAAGCAACAATTGTAGTATCCTTGAATGGGTTTCAAATGAGGTAAGTCAACATTGAATATTTGCTTGACATTAACTACTTAACTCAATTAAGCAAATCAATCAACAAAACTATTTGCTTTTGATGTTACACGGAAGTCATATGAATTAGTGCTGTAAATATTATTGTATTGATGCAAATAAGATAACTAGGTACAGCTAGTTATTTTATAAAAAGTTTCAAAGTCATTCGTGACCGTGAGTGTACGATTTTAGCTGCCAGTGACCAAACAAAAAGACTCTTTCTATCGGTGAAAGCGATTGATGAATCGCCAAAAAGAAGCTCGCGGCTAAATAATTACAGCCGGCTCAATTTTCAAGGTTAAGCAACGTTTGACGAGATCGGTCCGTGGATGGGTGACCATTTTAACATACCGAGATCCTTCATGCCTCGAAAAATACGTTAAGCCGTTGGTCCCGGCTGTCATAAAATACTTAATGAAAAAATATCACTAACACTAATGGTTAGACAATTTAATAACGAACATTTTTGTCGTATTTTTCTGGGCGTATTCACTACTGTAACACATGCGCCACCAGTGCCGCTAGGCCAATAGGAATGCTTATATCTCATGATGATTTTTTGGTCAGGAAACCGCCTTTATTAACCGGAGGCCCTAAACAAGTGACTTCTATTAACAAAAGCGTGGCGATAGCGATTGGATAAATGACAAAAATGTATGGGAATGTCAGTCGCTTTCGAAATCACACGTGATCAATCCCATAAATTTTGGCATTAAAACCGTCGCCACTACTGACATCGGATGACACTTGTCTAGAGCATCTGGACAGAGTGAAACTCAATCAGCGGTAGCGAATGTCAAATTTTAAAATGTAAAGGATTGGGTTTCGATCCCATACATTTTGAACTTTTTGACGATCATTATTTTATTTTATTTTACTGTTGTAGGAAATTTACAGCTAAAAAAAAATTATTCAAATGAGAGTAACAAAAATAAGGACAATTACAAGCTTTCACAGATAGAATTAGTTTACAGTATCAAAGAAGAGATTACAAAGAGTCCTTTTTAATTTTGATGTGCTAGTATTGAAAACATCGATTGCGGCGCCCCGGCAGGTCGCATTATATGTATTATTCTTTCAGAATAACACCGCTGTTCTAAGAAATAACGCTAAACAAGCATGTTCCCACTTCCCACTAACTTCTTCTTATTATTCTTTTCTGATTAATTTCGTTGCGGGATCCAAGACAGGTAAATTCATTCTCCGGGACTTCGTCGAGCTTCATTGCCTCGGCGCTTTTCTGGTGGTCGCCACTGTTGATTCTGGCTTTCAGGAGTTGCAGTGGTTTGGGAATAGTGCGGTGGGATTGTCCCAAAAAAAAAAAAAAAAAAGTAACAAGCTATATAGTCACATCATTCACCAATCAAAAAGCAATTTGCCACGAATTAAGGAAGCTAAGCTTTTACTTTCAGTTAACATTACCTTGTAAACGATTTTTCAACGCGTTGGGCCTTGACATTTAAAAGTGAGCGAAGATACGACACATTAGGTCCGCAGAAGGCACGGCTAAACAGGATTGAAACGTGTGTTAAAAGCAATCATTGAAATCTTATAAGCCGTTTAAGAAATTACGAAACGAAATAAATTCATAAATAAGTATTGTAAGTACTTAGTACTTGCGTAGTCGACGAAGCACTTGCGCTAAGTATGTATGGTAGATACCTACTTGCATAGTCTTATAGCTATACCATTTTCTTTTTTGTTTTACTTATGTTTCGTAGAATACTTGGGTTAAGTAGGTATACAATATAGGCTATCAAGCCGGATCTGTTTGTGAATTATCAGTCTCATGCCTTATATCTCATTTATTAGGGGTCGGCAAAACATGTCATAGAGCAAGTGATTTATCAGTGCACCGAATAGGTACTGATTTAAACTTCCATATTTATCAGATTGGCTGGTCATTATGGATATTGCTACGTTACTGTTAGGCATTTCGACAATTATGTTAGATAAATTAGTGTGGTTTTTATTTTAAATATGCGGTCAGCAAGAAATATCTGCGAAAAAAATATT
Organism: Orthosia gothica; assembly: GCA_949775005.1. Classification (NCBI taxonomy): domain Eukaryota; kingdom Metazoa; phylum Arthropoda; class Insecta; order Lepidoptera; family Noctuidae; genus Orthosia; species Orthosia gothica. The sequence continues at coordinate 18,396,127 of OX459044.1, forward strand.
TTCAGACCAAAATTACAATTTGGAAAGCAAATAATTTAATATTTTCTCAAACATGCATGCATGGCAATATGCATACATATGCATACATAATGACAATATGCATACATATGCATGCATATTGTCATTATTTTTGAAAAAAGAACACGCGAAGTATCTAATTTACGGACAACGAAAAACAAATCCATTGCAGGAGCGTTTTTTGAATTTGGAACATTACAACGCTCCAGCAATGTTGTATGAAATGGCGTGCTGGAGTTATTAGATACTCTTTGATTGGGTCTCTTTTATCATTCTTGGCATACCAAAGTAAGTCTCTTGTAAGTCTCGGTCCATGGGGTCCGAGTGCTCACCGAGTGTTTCGAGACATAAGTAAACGGTTAGTCGACTGTTCACGTGATCAGAGGGCTGGCCTTTTCTTCAGCCAGAGGATCAGCATTGCCATTCAACGTGACAATGCTGCCAGCGTTCTGGGCACGTTTCCCATTTACATCGATGTGGACGAATTTTTTGAGGCGCATTAACTTGAAAAATTATGGAAGTTTAATTACTTTTTATATCCCTGCATTATTTTGAGAAAAGCACTATATATGCCTCGGCAAAAATGGCAATTGCCTGTCTCGTATTAGTGAAGTCCTCGCCTAAACTCATACTCGACCTTTGCCTATTGCCCGGCCTTTGCAATAACTATTGTTAGCGGTGCCACTATTTTCAAAGAATTAGTCCAAGAGCGAGCTTAGCGAGCTCGGGAGCTTAGGGCACCACAACACAGTTCGAAGAGGATGACTAAGCTCCCATCAACTCCTTCATGTTAGGTTATTTTAGAATTTATTATTTATTTATTGCCCCTTGGTCCACGACATATATATGTCTTCTACTTTTAAACCTCTATTAGTGTACATCTCAGTAATCACCCCATGCCTAGTTCATCCATTATTTGGTCTACCCCTCGCCACCGGATCTGTCTGTGAATATAATATATTGCTGTCCAAGAAATAGATGAATGACTAAACAAATTATGTTGAACGTGTACAAAATTAACGCCTACGCAGTGTCCTTTAAACAGCTACTTTAATTAATGATACTTTGTAAAACAACTGCTATTTAGAAGCAGAAAGGTTACTAATTGATTGATTTAGTTGTCACGTCACAGGGTCTTTGTGTTAATAAGCTGTAATAAGATATGCCTAGAACAAAATTAATGGTATCTTAAATGGCAGATGATCATCTGGATCCGAGAGCACAGGACTGGTCGACTCGACGACGATGATGCTTGTGGGAGGCCTACGTCCAGCAGTAGGTGGGGTCTGTCGGCTGAAATAATGATGATGAATTGGCAGGCGAACAGCATGCGTAAAAGACTCATTCTTCTTCTCAATGACAAACATATACTCTTAGCTAAATCTTCTAAAGACTTATTGATGAATATAAAAAACCTAATTATAAAAATGCTTTATAAAATAAATAAAATAAATTTTATTAATGCTTCAGGATTTAGTGTTTGGAGCTTCCTTTTAAGCAAATAATGCCTATGTTGGAAGACTCCGCTCTTCCATAATATAGCAATAATTACTGACACTATCTGTTTAGAAGTATGTAAGGATCGTAGCAGGTGGCGTTCTGTAGTTTCTGCCTACCCCCATGGGAAAAAGGCGTGAGTTTATGTATGTATGTATGTATATACTATCTGTTTATGTAATTGGTTAAAAATCACAAATAATACTAAAGATGATGTTGAGAGTATTTCTCGAGTGTGGTAACCTGTGCGTTGTCAAACTGTGGGGATACTAGCTTCTGCCAGAGCGGCTTCACCTGCGGGAAAAGTGTTTGTTTTTTATCCCAAGGAAACATTAAAACGGGATAAAAAGTAGCCTATGTGCTATTCCAGACTATTATCTAATCTCTATGCCAAATTTCATTGAATTACGTGGAGCCGTTCTGGTGCGATTGAGTATTAAACACATATCTTTCCAAACTTTCGCCTTTATAATATTAGAAGAATCTATAATCTATAATCAGGTCTAGGTCTATAATTATTTATATAATTATAACACTATGTCCCTCTCTACAATCTGTAAAATTCTATTAACCAGGGCCTGCAGTCTCGACATAGCTAACGATCGTTACGTTAAGTAACATTCGTTAACTCTTAACACAAAATAGTAAGTATACAGAAGGGCCACTCCCGCCGTTTGGAAAATTGACAGCTAAACTTGACAGATTCACTAGGGTTGTAGTGTTCGTGATATTAAATGGATATTTGATGCCCTGTCTACCCTCTAAGGCATGTAAGCATGATATGATGTATGTTTAGACGAATCTATGTATTTATGTTTGTAACTTGGGCAACCTACCCTTTTTTTTTTAATTTGTACATTTGTTTGGTTTGACTCTTCCGCCTGCTCCAGTTCCTTATCCTTCTTCTCCTCCTGTCCTGTTACTGAGCTTCTGAATCAGTTGGTCAATATGTCTGCTTACAACATTTCCATTGTCTGAAGTCACCTGATAGCTAGACGGGCCGTCCATACTAGTTATAGTGCCTGGTAACCAAAATGGTCCTCATCCATAATTTCTATACATAACGCATTGACCAATGTCTGTTTCTCTGTGTTTCCTTTGTGCGTTATTGGTAATTTGTTGCTTGACTCTCATGTGCTTTTTATTGACTGGATGAGTACTGTCCAATAAAGTCCTTAACCATCTGTACATTAACAGTTCTGAAGTGCTTTTACCTGTTCCTGAACATGGCGTTACACGCAATCCTAATAACATGTTATAGATACCTTCATGTCCCATGACACACCATCCATTTTGCGTAACTTGTCCTTAACCATCTGGACCATTCGTTCAGCCAATCCATTTGTAACAGGATGGTATGGTGCTGTAGTGAAATGCTTAATTTTATTTCACTCCAGAAATTTCTGGAATCTGTCAAGTTTAGCTGTCAATTTTCCAAACAGCGGGAGTGGCCCTTCTGTATACTTACTATTTTGTGGTAAGAGTTAACGAATGTTACTTAACGTAACGATCGTTAGCTATGTCGAGACTGCAGGGGCAGGTAGGTAGATATTGTACTTTTATCGGATTCTCGTAGCCAGCGCCGTAGGCCGTAGCACGTCGATCGCTACGAACTTTGGCCCAAAAAACTTGACTTCAACGTGTTCCATAATGATTTACCTATGGAAGGTTCTTTTGCTAGCTCATAGGTACCTTATAATATAACAGGAAATGCATGACGTTTTAAATGCTTAAGAGTGATAAATATTTGTACTAATGTTATAAAGAGAACGTGCGAATTTTGTGAGTTGGTGTAGGTACTTATGTGAAATTGCCAGAATATCTAGACCTATTTGAAAAAATCTTACACTATTTGAAAAGTATAACATTATTCCAGATCAACAAATAGGAAAAGCCGAGGCAGGCTGCTAGTCTATACTAATATTATAAAGAGAAAAAATTTGTATTTTTGTATGTTTGCATTTTTGTATGTAACGAATGAACTTAAAAACTACTGAACCAATTTCAAAAATTCTTTCACCGTTGGGAAGCTACAGTATCCCCGGGTGAAATAGGCATTTTTATCCCTGTATTCCCATGGGAACGGGAACCACGCGGGTGAAACCGCGAGGCGTCCGCTAGTAGCATATAATTTTGCAGAGAAGTCGTAAATACCCGCTTTCAGCATCGATCTTCAAATCCAAACTCAACCGGTACTGAAACGATTTTTTTGCTCTAAAATTGACCTTATGTACCTATAAGGAGATGATATCATTAGTGGCGCCGTATACTTGATAGATTAGTTATAATAAAATCTGCACAATACATAAACACGAGATTATTATGATGTCATATTTATTCATAGGCCCCAGAGAGATCGACAGTTCAGTAAATTATAGATACCTACAATCGTAAATGCTCTATTTAGTTTAATCAAAGGAATTTATGACTTCTACTTTAAGTGCACCTATGTTCTCCTGTCAATAAAAGATATAGCCAGGCAATACAGATTTGTCACGGAATTTGTAGAACAAATAATGTTGGAGAAACTTGACGAACACAAAATTCGTGATACATTTTCTAAAAGCGGTATGTTTGCTACCCAGCCACGAACTATTGTTTAACTATTATTTATTACTATAACTATTCGGCTATTGTACGAAATATTTCACGTTGGTCCATAAAGTGCCTATAGGTATGAATGACCTTTGTGGACATTTTTATTTTTTTTGGTTGTGAAATCGTCCAATGACTTTTCCCGCTCTGGGTGAAGCGGGAAAGCGTGTCAGACTTTAACTGACTAAAACCCACCCGTGTTCCTACAGTTGCTAGTGCCAGGGCCGCGGTAAATCTCTTTCAAATTTATCCGCGACCCAGACAGGCATCGGACCTAGCGGGGCCCATCACTTTTGCTGACATCTCTTTGAGGCGTGCGTGGAACACTACGCGCCGTAAACTCGGGCTTGGTCCTTATCGGACGGCGAGCTACCCATTACTTGCCGTCCGCAAGCCCGCGCCTATGGTGGCCGGGAATCGGCTTGTGACTCCCGATGCCCGGGGCGTCTCCTGCGGTGGCTAAGGGACCTATAAGGACCAACGTATCAATAAAAACTATCTCATTAGTCTAGCCTATGCAACCAGCAAGAGCTACTTCTGAGCTTCAATTCTTCGATTCCCATGATGAGATAATTGAGTCAAGAATTACTCAATAGTTACATTTGGGAACGGTTGATTGCAGGAGGCTTGCCCCCTATACAATAAATTGAGCAAATTTCGCTTACGCTGACTTCACAATGTTTTTACCAATATATTACAAGTCAAAACTGGAATACTCCATTTGCAATCTGATAGCTTGTTTCATAACGATTCTAACAATATTAGTTTCATACATGGTTCCCATACAAAATTTTACTGACTCCGGCGTTTTACTGACATCGCACCGAAAGCGCGAGACGTCGCCGGCGACCCTGGACGCGTATGCGTTTGCCCGGTTTTGAGCTGGGCGAGTGAGAGAATTTAAAAATTACCAGCGTAATATAGGTGAGGTACTCCTTTGCGTAACCCTTCGGCGAAAATATTTGTAATAATGTTATAGGTCATCACTATTAAAACAAAAGCTAGAAAATATTTAAACGGATATACCTACCTACTCGTTGAAAAATAGCGTCTATCACTTCGTGCAGACATCAATGTTAAGCATGCACTACAAGAGCCTTCACTTCAATAAAGTAAATACGAAGCTCTTTAAGTTGTGTGCTATCACATTACTTGATCGCTCTTGAATACAGAATATTACTTAATTAGGTATTTTAAGTAATTTTTATGGCTTTAATAAAAATATTATTGTGTTTGTCTTTCGACGAGGATTAAATAAGCATAATATCCTGTTAAATTTCAGATTAAAATATTGGTTCTCGTCTGGCAATATATGTATGTACTAGATATTCAAAACTATACTATACTCGTATAACTAAAATACTAGACATATGGATCATATTATCGTCTTTGATAAAATATTTTTGACATTTTTTGTTAGATATGATTATAGAAACCGGAGCAGGACGGAGCTGAGCTATAAAAGACAAATAGCTCTGTCCCCGCGGTAGGGGCGTGTCCCTCATGCGTTGCGTTCCACCTTTGTGACTTCCATTACTGCTTCGCAGAAGGAGTTCACATCTTCTCATGCCGACTAGCCCCGTAACAGGGCCGGTTGCGAGTTATGGCCCCCGCCGATTGTCTCGAGGACACAGCGTGGCTCCAGTTGCGGCAGTCCTCCACCGTATGCTCCACGGTGTCCTCCGGGTGATCTACACAATGGTGACAACCGGGCGTTTCCTCTCGCCTTATCCTGAACAGGAACCTCCCGAAAGAGTCGTGTCAGGTGAGGACTGAGCTGCTCAGCTTGTACCAAGCGCAAGTTCGATCATGCATGGAGTACTGTTCTCATCTCTGAGACGGATGTGCCAATTACCAGCTTGATGCACTAGAGTCGATAGAAAAGCGGGCCAGGAGGCTCATCGGCGATGAAGCACTGGTTAAGTCTTGAACACCGTCGCCGAGTTGCCAGCTTGTCGGTTTTTTATCTGTTACATTTCGGGGAGTATGCGATGGAATTACATGATCTAATTCCGCCCAGCCCGTTTCATCATCGGACTACCAGACGTACGGCGAAGCGCCATCGGTAGGTATATGGTAGACATTCCACCCATACGCACTAAACGTTTTGAGAATACTTTTATTATGCGTACAGCTAAAGAGTGCAATTCCCTGCCGGAGTCTGTTTCGCGATAGCTACAATCTAGGGGTCCTTAAGTCAAGAGTGAATAGGTTACTTTTAGGAAAGCGTGCTCCACCGTCGACCACATCATCGGTTACCATCAGGTGAGATAGTGGTCAAGCGCGAGCCTATAACGAAAAAAAAAAAAAAGGACCTGCTCCAGGCGCAAGGAGAGGACACCGTGATGCCTCTCAAGCCACTCCTCAAAGAGTGGCCTTATCGCCGCAATTGTGGTGTGCCCATGGTTAAGACTCTTGGTCTTGCCATATTGAAACTTGCTATAACGAATTATCAAATTTCTTTTTATAATTTCCTGATGCAAAATCCGTGCACACACATAAAATTATGTGATTTAGCTTATCAGTTTTGCAATATTCTAAATTCTAAGGGAATTAATTATTCTGACGGTTCTTTTGAGGGAATTAAGTAATTACATCAAAATATTGGCGTAAATTCACAATATGCTTAGTGGATGTGCAATTCTAAAATTATTGTTGGAAACACTGCCGCAGCAATCCGACTTCTCCTCCATTGCAAACAAATATGATAAAACAAAGAATCATAGAACTATGATAAAGTAAAACACAGATATGATTCTAGATACCATATACTTAGGATAAGAGATAGTATCCTATGTATGGTCCTAGCTATATAATAGCGTTATACTCCTCTTAGGGTAGAGAAAAACCAAAGTAACGATGGATGGACTACATCTTCGTCTACGTATATATAATCTGAATCTTGGAAATGGCCCCAAAGATTTTCATGAAATTTAGTATGCAGGGCCTTTCGGGGGCGATAAATCGATCTAGCTAAGTTTCATTTTTAACCCCCGCCGGAAAAAGAGGGGTGAAGTTTCACGTGTGTTGCTGTGTATCTGTGTGTCTGTCTGTGGCATCATAGCGCCTAAACGGATGAAACGATTTTGATTTAGTTTTTTTTTTGTTTGAAAGGTGATTTTGTCGACAGTGGTCTTAGCTATGTTTAAATAAAATCGGTTCAGCCGTTCAAAAGTTATGGGCATTTTACTGTTTGAATCGGGGTGTTTTCGCTAGATAAATGTGTCGGGGGTTTTTGAAATTTTGAGGTTTTTCTTGTTAGAAAATGTTGTTTTCTCTATTTTCACCCAAGCAGAGCTTGCTCGCCCAGGTACTAAAAGATTACATATGACCGGCAAGAGTAGAATTGAAGAAGATTGCGCTGACCTTAAAGACCTAAATTGGGATAACAGAAAGAAAATTATGAGATGAGATCCTAAAATTAAGATAAAAGAGACAGGCGAACCACCGTTTTCCTTCGAGCATTCAAATGCCAAATCTCTTCGACACCTCCAAACAAATTTAAACCTAAAATTAGTCGAACACTACTCAAAATCGTGAACGACGCATTATCCAATATTGCGGTGGCAGTATTGTGACAAACATGAATGCAGTTCAACTTTACAATCACTTATAAACATAGACGTCATAGCACACTACATGAGTGTTTACAACACCACTGGTCAGTCAGTAGTGAGTTGGATGTAGTCACATGATGACTAAGGACCCAACCTACGGACAAAAGGACCTGGTCCAAACAGGTCGTGACCGTGACTCAATCCTTCGATGATGTAAGCCTTCGTAATTGATTCGATGATTCGTTTGTATAGTGGTTGGACACTGATCGATAATTTGACGATAGTTTTGCGAGTCCTTCGAGTCTTGGTATAGATTTCTGCGATGGAAAATCTCGTGCTTTTCACTAAAGTTCCTTGGTCTTCCCATGGTCTTCTGCTTTTTACAGTCCGTATTAGCTCAACCTATCATTTGTTACTATCAAAGAGTGGCGAATCATTGGGCCAATCTTAGAATTGTTGACACGATGAAGATCAAAGTGAAATACTCTTATATTTTCTTCGTGTCGATGATAGAGACAAATCCAATCTGGGTATTGGACTCCTTAGATTTACCTGCCTGGTTTTGCTTCATCATATCAGCCGAATAGGCTTCCCCTAAGCGTCGCTAAATTGACCGGTCTCGTGCGTCTCCTAACTAGCAGATCCCCGCAACCGGAATAGTAGAATTCCCTGCCAGAGTCTGTATTTCCTGATAGCTACAACCTGGAAGTCTTTAAGTCAAGAGTGAATAGGTTTCTTCTAGGCAAGCGTGCTACATCGTCGACCACTTCATCGCTTACCATCAGGTGAGATAGTGGTCAAGCGCGAGCCTAAAACTAATTAAAAAAAATACCTTCGTCAGGTCATCGACTTGCCCTTGCTTAGTATTTTGTATCCATTCGATCATCCTTCCACCGTAGTTTTACAATTCTCCTACAGAGTTGCTATTTATTACGCCCTTGGTTTCAGGTGCTGCTGCAGTCAACTGAAAAACATGTACATCATGTACATTCGCTATTTAAAACCATGTTGTTCTGTCGTCGATGCTTCCATTAGTGTCTGTTGATGATGACAGTAGAGTACCTCAGTACTTAGTATGATGATCATATAACCTAAAGGCACGTGCAATTTGATGGTCCACGAGATTTGCGTACAGATTAGCTATGAACATTAGATCTTATCGCCAAATTATTGTGACTTTTGGCCCTTCTAGTTGGAAAAGCAGGTCATGTTTGTTTCGTCGAAAGTTCTAGGAGAATACCCACAAGGTTTTCCGAAACTGTTTGACATAATATCACGTAGGTAACCATTTCAAAATTTAGCACTACTTCTGTGATGATGCAAGGTTTTTCGCCTTGCGGTGCTCTTTTAAAGATGAAAGCTTTTTCGCCTTACGCTGTGATCCCTTACACGATTATACTTATCTCCGTTCCTTTATTTTATAAAGCAGAAGATAAATATGTAAATATTCAAGAAAAGATCTAGCATGGTTGTAGAACCCTCATACTCTAATTCAGATAACTGATAAATAGACTCACCTGAAACCCGAGACCATATCGTTAAGAACACAGACGGGATTGAAGCAAGTGATTACTAACACCAATTACCTAGATCGCAGCTTTGAGTCATATCCCACATGTAAATGTATGACTCTTGCGCATAGAACATGCGAGAAACTCTCGATATCGACATGTTATAAAAGTGTCGTACATCACTTTATCGCTAACCGCAAAGTTAGCACGTCAGATGTAATGAGTGTTCGTCACTTGTGACATCACAACTATTACCGAATGGAGATGACATGGAAAGTGAGTTATATTATTACGTACATGACTATGCGTAAGTCCGCTCGGCAGAAATGTGTGAGTCCTCGACTCCTGTTGACGCGCTTAACGGAAAATTGTTAGAACAACATTCGTTAGCCGTCAAAAGGAAAATACTAATTGCACTAAGCATTATTTTGCTTAGGTATAGAGTTACAGTACGTTGTATTCCTGACATAAAATTATATTTACGACTGACACGACCTTGGCAATTGAGGTCGGTTAAAAATATGAAACCGCTGAAACGCAATATAAATTTCACAATAGAAAACACAATGTCATCTATTCATTGCTATGCAGTGGACGCACCGTGCACCTTGCCACCTGAGTTATTGTTCCGCAACCATAAAAGTTTACTTCTATAATCTAACTTGGACGTAATGGGGGAGTGAACAGAAGGCGGATTTATTAACGAATGAAATGCTATCCGACAGTGTATTCGCAGTTAATAAAGCCTTAATGAATAAGTGATTGATTAAATTATGAATTATAGCTTCCTTGCTAATACGCATATGCATAAGCCGAGTTGTATAAATAAATGATGTTTGTCATTTTATGCGCGTTCTAGAGACGCGTCATTACATTTTTAGAAGTTCCGCATTACATTATTTATTAACGAATAAATACGATGTTCGGGACATCTTCGTAAAATGCCAAGGCGCACTAATTTACTGTTTGGTCTTCCGAGTCAGAAAATTTAATGAAATACGTGTAATGCTTTTAATTAGATAAGTTGATTAATATCCGTAGACCGTTCTTTGATACGCAGATTTTTCTTTTGCAACTAGAGATGAAGAAAGAAAAAGTGTTTAATTGTCACAAAACGACATACCTACAATATAAGTAGGTACATGGCTACATGCCAATGCTAAACCCTTAACAATAGTATTAGTAGTACCTACTTAAATTAAGTTAGTAAAGACGAGAAATAAATAAAACAATAATACCATAGACTACCTACATTTTGTATAAAACAGAAAAGAAATTGGGTGAAAACGATGCCAGGCAGATAAAAAATACTCACATTTTGCGTTTACATTCCACTGTTTTTTAGACTTTATAATTGAGGTAATTACGCACATAAGTGGTAGGTAAATGTAGTGAATCGTCACGATTAGACTCGAGTTTCATGAAAAACGTTTTCGGATCCTGATATCCGGGTTTAACAATTTACTTCTACAAATTAAGATGTCATCTTAATTGGTACTATTATGCGGGTAGTTATCGTATTTTTTTATATTCAACGGATGTTTCCTCTCCTTTAATCACTTGTATAAACTACCTACTTGTTTGCTAATCCAGAAAAACCCGTACTGCCGCAAGTTGTTCAATATTTAACATGTTCAGCGTCTGACATCATGTCTAAATATATGCTAGGTCCCTAAAGACCACAATCAAAGTGCCCCAAGCGATTGCTAGGTTAGTCACTGAACAAAATTCAATTTGCTTAGATAATAAGTGCATGATAAGGTGGACATTAAGCTTAATTGAAAATCAGGATAGCTATTATAAATTAAATAGTTAAAGCCGTTACTGCGGTAAACGGTACGCATAGAGCTTTGCATAAAGTTCACGCTTCGCTAATGTATTCCACGATCGCTGAGCTCATAGCCTTTATTAGAATTCTCAATCAACATAAATGTTTCGACTGTATTATACACATTAGAGCGAGACACTTTCGAACAGAACTTAGGGCTAGCGCTGACTCCGTAATGAAAGGTGTGTCGCTCAGGAATTCCGATAGAAACTCTACAATTATTGTACGTGTCAACCTATGCTAATTTGCTTGAATGCAAATTATAAATTAGTAACCCTAGGTGTGTAATTTGTGTTTTAACTTAGAGTTTAGGTTTGGTTAGGGTTTTGTCTTAGGCGGCCATTTTTTTGAATAAGTTCGCTCTTAGAGAACGATTCAACGGGGGTCCTTTTAAAATGCGGTTGGGAGGAGAAAAAGGCTAAAGAGCTCATTGATAATATGTTACTATTTTTTTCGCGGTTAGTGGTCAACTGATCAGTATCCAAAGAAAGTACAATTAAAGTTTTTGAAGCAGGCAACACTTCAGTGTAGCCACTTTAGGCAATGGCACTTGGCGTGTAACTGGATGTACCAGATTTGCTAACGGCAACTTAAAGGCCCGGCCGGTCGACATTTGATCAGAATTTGGTGTTGGTCGGCATTTAGAAGACGAAATACTTATAAAATAGGCTAAACCGATACTTTGTTTTAAAGTTTCAACTAATAAACTAGTAGATATACCGCTAGAACTGACTTGACAACGGCTCTTTCCTAACTAACTGTGGATAAATAGTTAAAGACTCTGTAGATGTACCTAGTGTAGCAGTTAGAAAAAACACTGTAGAAAGAATATGATGGTTATGAATAAGTGAAGGGTACTGGCCAGGGAATGCCACAAGTTTTCATTTTTAATTTTTTTATTGGCAAGCAAATCTTTATTTATCTATGGTAGTTTTATTCCCAATCACTAACTTTTTTTTAAAGTAAACGTAAGGCGCCAAAAAGACATTTTTGTTTATGCCCGAAACGAAAAGAACCGGGAATGTCCATGACACTCCGGTACATACCGGTAAAGTAGAGGATACAAATAACATACTTCTAAACTTCAAACTGCGTTTTTCTGAAAATCTTTTTTTAGGATTTCCTGTTTTTTACCGGTACCCTTCAAGTATAGAATACATTAATACAATTTATTGCCACTTTGTGTTGATATCGAAACTACTGTTTAAATCAAAAAAATATCAAAAACCTATGTAGAAACCAACCATTCATGTACACTTTGACGTCGACTTTTGAAGTATTGAAGCTCGTAAGCCATCTGGACTTCTAGAACCATGACAAAGATCATCTGTCGACTTATAAAACCTTTTTTTTCAAAATGTGGTGATCCTTTACAGCTGTTTCTGGTTGAAATGTAAATCGAACTAAGTCCTTAGCGATGATAAATTGATGACTAACACCACAAATGGCTGTCGTCCGACTTAAAATCTAAATAATAGGATCATCTGGGACCTAAAAAATTAAATGCTAAGATGATCTAACTTTTGTCAAGTCGTGTTCTTTATTTTTTGTGCGTTTACACAAGGATGTACTTAAGCATGGTGAGCGTGACTAATATACGCCAATGTGCTTTAGGTTAAACAACCTATTTCTGCTTCATGAGTCTTAGAGTTTTTTCAATACCTAATGCCGTTGATAGAGTCTGAAAAATTACTTTTAGCGATAAGACCGCCCATTGTTGCATGCCTACGTCCTACACCATTGTGAGGACTCCTCACCTATTTAGAGGCAACCTCCTTGCCTATTATAAGACTGTTAACAGGGGGGTGACCATAAGCTCTTAGAGTAAGGTTATTTTGAGTGTGTGTAAGGGACAGATGTATATGACGTGTATACATCTGTCACTTACTCGATATCAAAATAACCTTACTCTAAGAGCTTATGGTCACCCCCCAGATAGCTATTTAGTTTTGGAAGATGGTTTTGTTTAGTTTTGCTTCTTGTCACTTTCGGTACAAGCCGCCTAGGGCAGGCACGTTGTTGATTAAATACAACATATCAAAGTAATTTCTGCATAGTATTTGAGCTCACTGAGCTACCCCACTAATGAGTACGTCTACTGAATCTATATTGCCTTCTTTTTATATGAGGAGCATGGGCGTATCCTGAATTTGCTTAGAGGTGGGGCAAAAGAAGGAAAATTCAAAAATATAAAACTTTGCTTTGGACTTAGCATCTCGGGGACCCAGTGTGGCAAAAACAATCAAGGCTCCTCGAACCAGCACGCAGAAAAGCAAGAGAATGTGAACTGAAGGGGCGAGCGAAGTGGCTTCGAAAATGTATGGACCCATCAAATAGTTTTTTCTCTAGAAACAGTAGATTTATAGTTTCAAGTCAGGCCCCTCCGTGGATACGCCCATAATGAGGAGTATTTAATTGTGTAAAATTTTGCTCAAGACTTTTGTATTTTGTAGAAATAAAAGAAACCTATGTCCAGCAAAGGATTGCTGGACATAGGATTCTTCTATTTCTACAAAGAAAGCACTTAAGAACAAATAATCCGCACTCTGGCCACACCAAAGCTTCTTTTAAGTCCTTTCAGAGTTTCATAATTTTTAGGATTCCAACGTCACTTTAAAGTCTTATTCGACGCTCTTGCAAATAATGAAAAAATATCCGAGAACCTAATTCTAAGACGTGTGACTTCCACCAAACCGCACTGGGCCGTCTTGGTGAATTAAGGTCTACTCCCTCTCACAGAGACGAGCCCGGTGTCCCATTAGAGGATGTTTTTTATAGAAGAAGATAGACCGGTATAAATATATGTACAATTCTAAATTACCTTTAATTCATATGTAAAGAAGGCCTATTGCAGTTACAAGTTTTAAATAATTTATGGTCATCACTAAGATTTCTAGCATCTATTTTAGCTACTCATGTTGACAGCTGATGTTAAATAACTCCTTGAAGGAATAGATTAGAATAACTTAACATGATTAACAACGCGTTCCGAGAAATATTTGTAGGTCATAAATAATAATTTCATTGTTATGTACTAGACCTGCAGTAAATTGCACAATCTGACGTCATGTATCTAATTAGATAGGTGTATCATTGTCTCTATCTAGGCTGACAATAATACAATTATGGGCATTAAAATTTGTGACTCTATTTAGAATCCTCTCCCTTCTAGGCTTCTTATCTAGTAGTTCCATCGTAGTACATCTTCCATCCATCCGTCCTTTTTAAGTCGAATTTCTTTTTAACACATCACATCATCAGCCTATTAATGTTCCCACTGCTGGGACACAGGCCTCCTCTCTGTGAGAGGGAATGGGCCGTAATCCACCACGCAGGTCCAGTGCGGGTTGGTGGATGTCACATGTCTTCGAATTTTTGGTTCTAGGACATGCCGGTTTCCTCACGATGTTTTTCTTCACCGTTTTGAGAGCAGTGGTGTAGCAGTATTTCATACATTCTATTAATTTCAGAGAGCATTAGTAGTTAATTAGGGTTAGGCTTTTTACTGTGGGGAAATTCTCATGGATAACCACCGTCCGGGGAAACGAAGGGTTATGTCGGACTCCAATCAACTAATACCCCACATTGCTACCGCTACCATGAATTGAGATCCCAGAATGCAATAAAATAATTTAATAGCTTATAAAGTTACTGCCCCCCCTGTCCCCGCGGCTTGGCTTGCCCCCGTCAACTGGCTATCTAACAACCTGCCCTACCCAACCTACCTACCCTACCCTACCGGCCCTACCTACCCTACTTACCGAACTCTACCCTACCTAACTTCCTTTCTTTTTTTAGTTTTAAAACTGCCCTGTAGTCTGTCATGTATCAGAGATGTCGCTGTGTTTGCAAAACGTATGGGAAAACTAATTTACAAAAAAAAATCGTTACTTTTTCCGATGTCTTAATAATTATTTTATTATTCGGGACGTTTATATATCGAACCATTTAAAATTACGTAAATCGGTCCAGCCATTCTCGAGTTACAAATGGTGTAACTAACCCGAGTTTGTTTCTTAAATTATTATGAAGTTATTTTATCAAAAGAACTTTCTGTTTTGGACTTGTTTTTCTTCGTCTAATTAACCTAACTGCGGAAAACTCTTTGAACCATATTAAGCACTATTACAATTTATTTTTATTACATGGTTTCAACTCTATGTTCTATAAACATATCCCACATTTTTTCTGAGACACTAACAATACTTATCGTAATTAAGATAAAGACATATTCGCAATAATTATACCATTCAAACCATTTCAGCTTTATTTATGTACCTATATGGAGATAATTATACTTAATAATTATACTAGTTAATATAAAATGATTCATTATCTTGAAGACAAGCACATGTACCTATGTTAAGTAGGTACCTAATCGCACACATTGGCATAACATATAATATATTTAACATTTGATATATTATGAGGCGTAAATATGATTAGGTATGAGTAAGATGATGTCAAATTTTATTAATAGCTATTATTTAATATTTTACCAAAAGATACAGTATCTTAGACTATAAATTCTGACTATCCGCCTGGTTCCCAGTTAGGAACAGGCCAACACTCCTCCTCGTGGGTGGTACAATACAAGAAAGATAAGAACATACATTACTTGATTTATTAGGTTTGTTGTTACAGTACAGGACGGTGTGGAAGAAGAAAACGTGTTGCGCCGACCCCAAGTAACTTGGGATAAGGGCAGGAAGATAATGATGAGTTACAGTTGAAATCTAATTTAATTGTAGCTATTCTCTAGTATGTCTAGGTATTATGCAATCTTGATCTAGGACTTTCTAAAACATGCTATATCTTGTTCAAAGCAAAAAAATTTTTTTTTTATTCAGCCCACTCTGTCCCACTGCTGGGCAAAGGCCTCCCCCACATCTTTCCAGGCTACTTTGTCTCCTGTTTTCGCCGGTCAATCCGGCAGGAAGGTGGTGTGCAGATCGTCACGCCAGCGTGTTTTAGGCCGGCCTCGGTTACGACGTCCGTCTCGAGGTAGCCACTGCGTGGCGATCCTGGCCCATCTGTCCCCCTGCATCCTGCAAATGTGACCGGCCCAATCCCACTTCAGCCTCGCAGACTTCTCCCCAACATCAGCAATGCCTGTCTTGGAGCGTATGATTGTATTGCGGATCCGGTCAGTCAGTTTAATTTGCAGAATGCTACGCTCCATCGCTCTTTGGCAAACCTTAAGTTTGGACTTCTGAGCCTTAGTCAAAGACTAAGTCTGAGCGCCATAGGATAGGATAGGCAGGATACACATGTCGACGAGCTTACGCTTTAGCGAATTTGGAAGGTCGCCCTTCATGAGCGCCTTCATGGACCAGTAGCGCCTCCAGGCATTTTCGACTCAACACATAATCCATTAGTAATCAACAATGTGCCCTTACATCAAACAATTTGTGAGAAATACCTTGGATTGAGAATTGATAGTTCTCTATCATGGACTGTTCACTTGGATCATATAAAAACAAAGCTTACGTCTCTACTTGGCTCCCTCCGAAACATAGTTCGATGTATGACGGATGACGCCTTAGTAAAACCACACCTACTATATCTGATTGAAGTTTGGGGCAGTGCGGCCAAGACGAAGCTAGCAAATCTCCAAGTTGCACAAAACAAATTAATAAAAATGATTTTTAACTACCCATATTTGATATCAACGTGCAAAATCGATGAAGAAACCAAAATAATGAACATTAGACAGTTATATATTTACAATACATGTATTTTTATTCATAAGGCACTCAATAAAAGTACAGACAAATTTATCGTTTATGAAAGTAAAACAAGTAACTCAACGTAGCAGTCGTCGAGCTAGTTTTCTGATTTTACCGTAGATGAGAACTAATTTTGATAAAAACAAAAAAAAATTGATTGAGCACAATTATGTAACAAATACCCTCATGTATAAAAAGGTTGCGATCATTCAATGCATTCAAAACTCAATTAGCACCATATATAATTACACCCTTCCTTAAAGCTGAATGCATTGGATGGATGCAGCATTATTGCTGCCGTGACGTCTGTGACGAATTTTATTTAATTTACTTCAAGCATCGTTCTCATGTAAGTGACTTTGTGTCTTTTTTGAGAATAAATATCTTTAAACCTAAATACTGGGTTACTAAGTAGAAGATGCTCGTCGGCGAAAAACAACCAATCTTCTTCGCCTTTTGGCTTATATTTTGCCCATCCAAGACGCGTTTGATCGCGGCGGTTTGGACATTTTCCATATTTAAGACCTTTAGAACGCAGGTAGTCTCCCGCCAGTCGCATATATGCCTACCGTACCTAGACTGCTGCTGTTCGTTTCCACGGAGTATATAGAAGTGGTTCTGGAAGCGTTTCTTCCATAGATACCTATAAGAAAAAAACGTTTCTTCACATCTTTCACCTGATGCGTTGTCTTCCTAAAAGCCCATGTGGATTTAGATCAACCGTCCAAGTGGGCTAATAACAACAGAAGAACCAGAGAGCTTTTGGGGATTATTTTGGGGAGCACCCAGTGGCGCATACACGGGGGAGGGGGAGAGGGTTTGAAGCCCCAGAGTCCAAAAATAATATATTTTATGACTAAAAATGATATAAAAAATTCTATAATATAGAACAAAAAAAATAAGATATATCTATCCTTCACGAAATACACACACTGGCAAAATTTGCGGCAATATAAAAATTATCGTAAAACTTTGTTTTTACCTTCGTATGGTAATTTTTATTTTGTTTTATAATAAAAACAATTATTACTTATTGATAAAACAATTGAACGTCATCCCTCATGCTCCCTGATTATTTTAACTCGAACTTGCTTCATTTTGAGAGATTTTTTCTTATTTCCACTTTATGGTTTTGTTTTAAATTTCGATTTTTTTCATTATCATACTGAGTTGTTTGTTTTATTTTTATCTTTAATGTCTTTTTTTCATTAGGAACTTCATTTGTGCTCAACTGCACCCAAGCTGAGGGGGTCAGGGCACTTTTTGGCTTTTAAGTGCTCGCTGAAGGCCCAAAACTTGATAAACCACCATATATATGGCTCGGGAACCTCGACTTTGGTCCACGGACTAGTGCAGTAAAATATTGTTTAGTGATGAATATGGAATTAATTTAAATCTAGTTAACAAACTGTTATGAATATGTAAACATGGACAAAATAATATAATATATTTTTTTTAAATAAATTCGTATTTTAAAAAAAACAACTTTTTTATTTTGTTTCGCAAATTTTGCCAAAACACACACCGTGTTTAATTAATAAATCATAATGATTTACCATATTAAAAAATTGTGTCTTACATATTTATTTAAGTGTCAAAATACCCTAAAAACGCAATTATAAACACCCAAATTTAAAAAAATCCTCCCCTTTGTACGCCCCGGTGAACCCCCAGTTGCAAATCCTGGGTGCGCCCCTGGTTGTACCTATAAAGTATTTATCTATAAATAACTTCGTAGATATAGCGTGAGGTTCGGCGGCAATCCATCATGTTTGTTTGCGTAGGATGGTAGATTCAACCGATTTCCACGCATCTCATAAGTATAATCGATCTAACTTCTTGCACAGAAAGGTTTAAACATGCATCGACTCATTTGAGACTCCGACTGTAGTAGTTAGTCGTAGAAAATATAATAAATACAATCCTCGGCTGGCGTAGGACTATTGCAAAATATGGCGATAAAACACATTGGTCTATGGGTTTGGGAGGTTTCTCGTGTCTCCTGTGCGGGTCACAAATGAATATTTTTCTTTCTTTCTTTCTTTCTTTCTTTAAAACTATAGAAGGGCTATTGGCCCATGTCTGACCACTGTTGATCTACACTGCCATGAAATGGCAGGGGATGACTTGCACAATCAATTAATGGGTCCCCCACAAACGGTCGCTAGCACTTCAGTGACGTAGCGCCAAGGGGGCAACTTACTATTATTATTAATAGGCTCGCGTTTGACAACTCTCACTCACCTGATGGTAAGAGATGGCAAGTGTGCCTCATCGTCGACCACATCGACGATGAGGCACACTTCCCTAGAAGTAACCTATTCAGTCCTACCTGACTTAAAGACTCCCAGGTTGTAGACTCCAAATAAGTTGGGATAAGAGCAAAAAGACGATGTAGGTAACATATCAATACACGCTCCAATCTACTCGTGCAGCTGTGCAGTCTTGTACTTAGCGTAGAAAATTAAAGCGAATATTTAATAATTAATTAAAATATAATTTAAAATAAAAAAGACATACTTAGAATTATTAGTACCTACATCAAACAGAATAAAATAGATAACTGAAATGTTAATAAGGAAAATATAAAATATTAAGTGCTATTCCTCTCTCCTAGACACTGACTGTATCTAGAATGTTGTTATGCCCGAGAGGGTCCATAGTTGTTTCTGTAACTTGCGCCTGCCTGTACGAGAACGCTATAGGCTCTGTAACAGCTTAAAAATAACAAGGCTTCGAGTGATGACGGAATCACGGCCGAACTCCTGAAGGCGGGTGAGAAACCGGTACTTAAGGCCCTTAAGAAGCTGTTCGATTCCATCATACTCGAGGGCAAAACGCCACAGGCATGGTGCAGGGGTATGGTAGTACTCTTCTTTAAGATGGGCAACTATGCCCGGCTGAAGAACTATAGGCCCATCTCACTTCTTAGCCTACAAGTTGTTTTCAATATTTATGACGAATCGTGTCGTGCGCAGGTTTGACTATTTCCAGCCTCCCGAACAAGCCGGATGCCGAAAAGGCTTGAGCACCGTAGACCACATACATACGCTGCGGCAGGTTATACAGACTAAAGAGTATAACTTGACTCTATGCTTGGCGTTTGTGGACTACGAGAAAGCCTTCGATTCGATCGAGACTTGGGCTGTACTGCAGTCTCTCTAACGGTGCCAGATCGACTACCGGTACATCTAGGTGTTGAAGTGTTTGTACAAAAATGCCACCATATCAGTCCGTCTTCAGGATCAGACCTCGAAACCAATCCTTCTCCGGCGCGGCGTGAGACAAGGAGACGTCATTTCGCCGAAACTGCTCACTGCTGCGCTGGAGGATGTCTTCAAGGTTCTGGACTGGAGGGGCTAGGCATCAACGTTAATGGCGAGTACATCACTCACCTTCGGTTTACCGACGACATAGTGATCATGGCTGAGACCATGGAGAGCCTCAGTAAAATGCTCGATGACCTCAGTAGAGCTTCCGAAAGAGTGGGTCTTAAAATTAATTTTGACAAAACCAAGGTCCATGTAACACCCACTCCTATCAAGATAGGAGACTACACTCGAAGTTGTAGTTGGAAAAAAAGGCCAACTGGGACAAACGGTCCAGTTGGGTAGGTCTAACATCGAGATAGAGATTAACCGTCGAATCCGACTCGGCAGGGCGGCGTTTGGGCAGTTGCGCGGTATCTTCTCGGCCAATTTACCGCAGTGTTTCAAGGCAAAAGTCTATGACCAGTGTGTGTTGCCAGTTAAGGCAAAAGTCTATGACCTTTGGGACCGAGACGAGTTCGCTTACAATGGCCATTATCAGAAAGCTTGAAGTCACTCAAACAGCAATGAAGAGGGCTATGCGCGGCGTTTCCTTACGTGACCGCATCAGAAATGACGATATCCGCAGGAGAACCAAAGATACCGATATAGCCCGAAGAATTGCAAAATGGGCACATTGCTCGCAGAACGGATGGCCGATGGCGTTGAAAAGTTTTGGAATGGCGACCGCGAACCGCTACTAGGGTGGACCGATGACCTGGACCTGGTTAAGGTTGCGGGAAAGCGTTGGATGCGAGACGCACGGATTCGGTCAATGTGGCGACGCCTGGGGGAGGCCTATGTCCAGCAGTGGACGGCTTTCGGCTGAAATGATGATGATGATGAACTTATATTTACATGTACATTATGGATGCTATAAATTTAATTTGTATTTGAATTGGCAAGATCCTTGCGGCAGCTGACAAAAATTCGTCTGTAAAGGTACTTCTCCAAATCTTGCTGAGCGCAGTTCTGGTGCAGCATCGCTTTCGATATTTCCTGTTTTCCTCGCACTATTTACATTTTAACAGAGCTGCTGACAGCTGAGGTAACACCATACGTGACCATACCTTCGTATTATTACACCCATCATACATACCAAGTCGAGATCTGCAGTAGATAACATTGAAACGCACTAACTTCAGTACGCAAAATTGTTTGAATCAATCAACACCTACCGGTATTAAACAAAGGTACAAATATTTATGCCCAAACTAGAAGGTATCGTTCTTGTAGATCGAGAACAGGTCAAAACAATAATTAATTATTTATTTATTAAAAAATTTCTTCATAACATCATCGATAAAAATGGTTTGTATGTAGGTAATGACCAAAACGTAATACATGGATGTTTCAACATTCTACAATACAACAGGGGGGTGACCACAAGCTCTTAGAGTAAGGTTATTTTGAGATCGAGTAAGGGACAGATGTATCTGACTTGTACCTATACATCTGTCACTTACTCGATCTCAAAATAACCTTACTCTAAGAGCTTGTGGTTACCCCCCTGGTGACAATACCTTCCCCAGAATTATTTTGAAACTCTTTCATGTGACATCTACTGCGCTATGAATTTAATAATTTGCTGCAAATATGCCAGTCTACTTCTACGCGATGAATATGCAGAACAATTCTTTCTCTGGCCCCAAAAGTGGGGCGTTTTCAAATAACTTTTCTGGGAATTGGCCGGTCAGGTGCCAAGTGCTCGCTGCACCACTGCCATTGCCAGGCAATGTTTAGTTATCAATGCCTAATCGACCGTGGCGTTATAATAAATTGTTGTTATTTTTATTTTATTTTTTAATCTTTCTGCTTTGATATTTTTTGTAAATAAAATAGGTAACACAAGTGGTTTGAAAAGTTATTGGCCCGAGTACGAAAACAATGAAAATATAATTAGAATAATGATTTATTTTTCTTCTTATTGTCCTCTTATTTACAATATATTCAATCTATGATCCAACGCTTCTTACCGCTTACCATTCACCCAGGTTTAAATCAATTTTTTGTTCAGCAGTCAACAAATAAGGTACCCATCATGCAAACATTTTTTTATCCTGGTTCGTCTATTTATGAAGTAGTATCTTGTAGTCTATGATAATAATATATCAAACACCCGCTCAGTTGAATTTCCTATAAGTAGAGTCACTTATTTCACGTAGTAGGTAAACAGTAATTAAAATATTAAATTTATTTCAAATTCAGACAATTTTGGAGTCCATTCTTTGTTAGTATACAACGTTATTACGGACCAAGATATATTTTGCGTTTATAGCACAAAGTAAGTAAGCGGTGCGGTTTTGTGTTAATAGGTATATACTAATATATAAATTAATAAGGTTTTAATAAACAAGATATTTTTTTACTATCAACCCATGAATCCCAATAGGTAGGCTGCCTTCTATCGATGATTAATTTAAATGCATTAATTATTTATTTTTCCTTATTTATCTCAACAGAGAATGAATTTGATTTTTATTAATTACTTACTTATGTAGGTAGGTACCTACTAATAAAATCTTGGCCGAGGTTTGCCACTTATCTACGAGTATTTTCGATCTTGCCAAGTGACGCTAAGCGGGATTCCAGAAACCCAAATTCCACTATATTCCCACTGAGATAGCAGGAACGGAAACTGAACCCACAGACAAATAGTTCTCGACGAGGACTGTGTCATTTATTCAATGTAGGAACAATCATTTATAGGTAGGTTACATACCTTTTAGGGTTCCGTACCCAAAAGGTACTAACGGGACCCTATTAAGGCCTATTCAAACCTGAGCGATATTCGCTGCCGCTGTGGGTAGAGGTACATACCGCGCGGGTTTCGCTCAGGTATTTAGTATCAAGTACCGCGGCTAGAGCGACCTGAGCGATATTCGCTGCCGCTGTGGGTAGAGGTACATACCGCGCGGGTTTCGCTCAGGTATTTAGTATCAAGTACCGCGGCTAGAGCGACCTGAGCGATATTCGCTGCCGCTGTGGGTAGAGGTACATACCGCACGGGTTTCGATCAGGTATTTAGTATCAAGTACCGCGGCTAGAGCAACCTGAGCGATATTCGCTGCCGCTGTGGGTAGAGGTACATACCGCGCGGGAGCAGCGGCATGCATCCCGCCCCTCACTCCGCAAGCGGGGTTAACATGACAACAGTTACGCACGATATTCCTTAGCGAAAGGACGCGTTTGCAACATGGCGTCATCGAAACGAACGAATAACGATTCATTTATTGAGATGGTGAAGTGCAATCCAGTTTTATATGATATGTCACTTACGGATTATAAAAATATATTTATGAAAAATAAAATATGGGATGAGATAGGAGAAAAATGTAACATAAGTGGTAAGTTTTTAATATATTATTATATTATCTTTCAATTGGGTACTAAATACGACTACCGCCATTAAAGAAGTTGACAAATTGTGTACGTACCCTATCGCCTGAAAGTTGCAAAGTTTCAAAATTTTGATATTCATTGTTCATTGCATTATTTTGTTGAGTAGTAAAATACATATTTTGCAAGTACGGGGTATTGCAATTTTTAGAGCGTAAATAATTATGGAGTACGCATGTTGCTTTTATCACTTTTTTAGCTGTAGACACTTTTAGGTGCATGGGTTTGAAATATATTCGCCATTTTTGAGCCAGTAATCCAAATGCATTTTCAACAACGCGTCTAGCTCGGCATAGGCGCTTATTGTATTTTTCCTTTCTTCTATCAACCCTAGAAACTCTTTGATTGAATGGTTTCATTACATGTGCTTGCAATCGGAATGCCTCATCTCCTATTAACACATGAGGTGTGACGTCATTAGTTCTCGGCAATAGTTTAGGCCTTGGAACATTCATAGTCCCATTATTAAACCTCCTTCCCATGACAGAGTTTTCGAAAATTCCACCGTCGCTATTTTTTCCAAAACCTCCAACATCGATACATAAAAAATTGTATTGTGGTCCTACTATTGCCATAAGGACGACAGAAAATTTTTTGAGGTAGCAAAAATAATTGCTGCCTGAATTAGGCGGACAAACTATAGTGACATGTTTTCCATCAATACTGCCGAGGCAATTGGGGAATTGCCACATATTATAAAACTCTTCAGATGTTAAGTTCCACATTTCTTCTGTAGGAGGCTTCATGTATATGGGTTGTAATGTAGTCCAAATAACATCACAAACTTCATCAACAATTTCTGCGACAGTTGAGCAACCCACTCTATAACTGTTTGCAATACAGCGAAATGAATCTCCACTTGCTAAAAATCTGCAAAAAAAATAATTAATAAGCTTTTTTACTCAAGGTCTAAGCCATTTTTACTATAAATTTGGTTTCTAAGATTCCTTAGTATTTATCACCTTACTTACCTTAACAAATTCAGGGTTTTAAACTAGTCTAAGTATAACTAATGAATAAAAGTAATTGAATAGATTATAAATAAAATATATTTTTTACAGGCGATGAAGCCAAAGTGAAATGGAAAAATCTACGTGACACTTATGGTAAATATTTAAAAACTACAAAAACCACTACAGGCCAAAGTGCGTTTAAATCTTACAGTCGTTACAGCAAATGGCAGTGGGCATCTTCAATGGAATTTTTAAAAGATCACATAGGATTTGCTCCAACTGATACTAATGTGGCAAGAGAAGAAGAAAGCGTATCTGATACCCAAAATATTACTGAACCCGAATCTAATAATGAAAATTCAACACAACGGTCAAGTTCAGTAGCATCATCCGAACGTTATACTTCACGTTCGGGTTCCAGAAAAAGGACTTCTGTTAACGAACATCCTGTCGATAAAGTGATTACGTACTTGAATACAAAAGCAGATAAATTATCGTCGATTGAACATGTTATGCTTGGATATGCAAAAACAATTGACAGTTTTTCGGAGCGACGTAAAATTATAACAAAAATGAAAATAGCTCAAGTTATGATGGAAGCGGAATTGGAAGAAGAGCAAGAACGTAGTCTACAACGAGAAACAACACTGCGATCTTACTACACCACCGAGCCTAACACAAGCCAAAATGATCGTTGTATGTCTCAACAATCATGTTATTCTCGTAGTGAGCCTAACACAAGCCAAAATGATCGTTGTATGTCTCAACAATCATGTTATTCTCGTAGTGAGCCTAACACAAGCCAAAATGATCGTTGTATGTCTCAACAATCATGTTATTCTCGTAGTCCCCAGTCTACTAATGATTCTGAACTGCAGTCTGCTCTGCGTTGTATTCAAGATAATGCTCTATCACCTCTAGCACCTTCACTGACTGGAGAAGGTCTCGATTACGAACACGAAATAGATTACGACCAACAGAAACACTCAGAAATCTAATAAGAAGGTTTAGGTTAAGATAAAAGTTGTGTTAGTATTGTAAAAGACCAAAGTTCCTTCCTAGTTATCTAAAATAAAGATTTTCGTCAATTAATATTCAAATTTGTTTTCCTTACCTCAACGTTATTGCTAAGCGTTCTTCAGGGCATATGGGTTCTCGATATTTAGTGAATGATTTGCTGATATTTTCCTTTATCATATTTAATATTTCATCGAAGTTCTCAGTCGTCATTCTGAATGCATTAAAAAACCGATCTTCATCCAATCTTAATCTTGGATATAAAGTGTGGAATTCCCCATGAATTCGGTGTTGTCTGTTGATGTCATGGATCCAAATTCTTTTCTTAACTGGTGAGTCAATTAAAGCTAATAAAAGTAAAACTTCCTCTTCATCACTATCCATCACTAAAATCAGATGCTCTGCAGAAATTACAAAGTGACTGACGTGTATATTCTTTGGCGACTCAGAAATGACTAACTAACGAAAATTTCTTACCTCTCTGAGCGAAACTCGACTACCGCGCGTTATTCTACCCACAAGGATAGCGAAATCCGTTTTGGTGTGAACAGTAATATTACCGCATACCCACTGGGTTTTCTCTGCCGCAGACGGTAGCGAATACCGCTTAGGTCTGAACAGTAATATTACCGCATACCCACTGGGTTTTCTCTGCCGCAGACGGTAGCGAATACCGCTTAGGTCTGAACAGTAATATTACCGCATACCCACTGGGTTTTCTCTGCCGCAGACGGTAGCGAATACCGCTTAGGTCTGAATAGGCCTTTACTAAGACTCTACTGTCCGTCTGTCTGTCTGTCACCAGGCTGTATCTCATGAACCGTGATAGCTAGACCGTTGAAATTTTCACAGATGATGTATTTCTGTTGCCGCTATAAAATAAATATTTAAGTGGGGCTCCCATACAAAAAACGTGGTACGCGTACGGCAGCCTAATTGTGTAAGTGAATTCGGCAAAGGAAACAATCTGGTTCTTTCCCAAAACACACACTTACACAAAAAAGTTGAATCTTTATTCAACTTTTTTGTGCATGTGTGTGTTTTTGGGAAAGAAACGATTCAACTTTTTTGTGTAAGTGTGTGTTTTGGGAAAGAAACAGATTGTTTACGTTGCCGAATTTACTTACACAATTAGGCTGCGGAACCCTTCGTGCGCGAGTCCGACTCGCACTTGGCTGGTTTTTTTGGTTTTTGACAGTCGAATAAGATTGAGGCAAAATACTAACAGTCACACGGGTCGGTCTTCTTCTCGAGGTCGGTCCATGGATGGTTGATCATCTTTACATTGCGAGATCCTACCGTAACTCGTAAATTTCGATAAGCCGTTGGTCCCGGTTGTCATTTATAGGTAGGTATCTTTGACGGTCAAAGGCGTACCGTATTACCACGTCAACTCCGGCACCATCTGCACGCCCAGGTCCCGCACCTTGTTGACGCGCGGTATAACATGAACGATTGAAATAATCCCCTTCGAACCTAACCTTTCTTCTAAGTTCCCGAGCTAGCTGGCTTGCTCTTGTACTAGTTAGTTCAATTCGTAACATCAATTCGACTTATTTATTTATTTATTAAAACTTTATGCAACATACAGGTACATAGGCGGACTTAATGCCTGGGGCATTCTCTACCAGTCAACCAAGGGTGGTGGAGAGACAACATGGCAGGTGCAAAAAAAACAAAATTGAAGAATAGTTAAAATAAACATACACATATATTTCCTATAATAAATACATATATATATATATATATATAAAAGTAATAGACAGGTGATTGAGATGACTCTGCTATTGATGTAGAAAGTAATGTCGTAACTTCCGCTTAAATGCATATTGACTGGTGGCCATCCTGATATCGAGAGGTAGCGCATTCCAGAGAAGAATGGACTGAATATGAAAGGAAGACCCCACCAGACCGACCCAGTTACTAGGTCGTCGAGGTCAGACAGGCAGTCATTATCAGTATTTTAATGTTCTCTCTGCTGGAACATAGGCCTCTTTCTCTGTGAGAGGGAATGGGCCGCGTAATCCATCACGGAGGCCCAGTGAGGGTTGGTAGATGTCACATGTCTCAGAATTTTTAGTTCTACGACATGCCGGTTTCCTCACGATTTATTCCTTCACCGTTTTGAGAGCAGTGGTGATTAAATAATTTACACAAAGAAA
Source organism: Orthosia gothica (assembly GCA_949775005.1). NCBI lineage: Eukaryota > Metazoa > Arthropoda > Insecta > Lepidoptera > Noctuidae > Orthosia > Orthosia gothica. The sequence goes on from OX459044.1 coordinate 18,423,701, forward strand.
AGCGCCTGCCTGGGTTCGCGCCCGCGACCTACGTACGACACTTAAGTCGCGGCCCTGCTAGTTCTGACTAGGCTAGTAATTTAGTAAAGTAGCGAGTAATTTAGTGGCTTCTACTAGCTACTGCACACAGAAATCGTTCGCACTCGGTATGTATACAGTACACAAGTGAGTGGTGTTTTGCAAGATGATCAGCCTGCAACGCATTAGAGTTAGTAAACTGGTTAAGCTAATCGCAATGGGCATTTTAGAAGAGGTGGAAGAGGAAATTTGTGTAATTAAAAGAAAGAAGTTATGGGTACGAAAATGGATCGATAGAAGAGATAAATTAGAAAAGATATGCTTTTGAAACACTTTAAATAATAAAATTGTGCTTCATCCTGATGTTTTTAATTTTATTTCCTTTTCCCCAAATCCGGGTATATTCATTTCTTTTTCTAACTCCATGTATGCGGATTGTTTAATATTTTTATTTTTGTATTGTGGGGACTTAATATTCCATAGGCATTCATGCTCCAAGTATTTGGAAACAAACTTCAAAGTTGTCTCTTCGCTCCAGCGGAACGACATTTTTGCCGGCACTAATGAACTAGACTAAATTAACAGGTTCGGACTTGTTTAGCCGGTGAATCAGTAGGCACGGACGCGTGGTGGGGGGAGCTACTCGCCCGATAAAAATAGAGTAGAATGGATTGACTCGACTAAATCATTCACTAAACTACTCGACTAATTTTTTGTGGTTCGCACATACCAGGCCCCTCAGAAAGTATTGCGAAAAAAAGTTTTTATATATGGGAGACTGGCCAGTTATAATGTTTTTCGAAAATATGATTATTTATAAGTAAAAATAAGTAAGTTCCAATTTCAAAATTTCCCTCCACATTTTTTGCGAGTTAATTCAAAGTATTGTGTCTCACTGAAATATGGATCTGCGCCGGGAACATTTTAGAGCTATGATTTTATACGATTTCAAGTGTCGCCTGAAACCGGATGAATCGTACGATAGACTTCAAATGGCATTCATGGATGAAGGCCCTTCCAAGGCAACCGTGTATCGTTGGTATAACGAATTCAAGCGCGGTCGACCAACTTTGGGGGATGACGAAAGAAGCGGTCGCCCTTTGACGGCTGTTACCGAAGAAAACGTGCTAGCAGTGAAAAATTTAATCCAAGACAATAGGCGAATTACATATCAGGAGATTCAACACATATTGAAGATTGGATCGGGAAGCGTTCACGAGATTCTACACAGCCATCTTCGCGTGAGGAGGATAGTATCACGCTGGGTGCCGCACAACCTCACCGATGCTCAGAAGCAGGCCCGGGTGGAATGGTGCCGTGATATGCTTAACAAATTTGAAGCAGGCTCGTCTCGGCGTGTTTACGACATCGTTACAGGTGATGAGTCCTGGATTTATCAATACGACCCAGAAACCAAGCGCCAGTCGACTGTTTGGGTGTTTCAAAATGAGCCAACGCCTACCAAAGTGAAGCGATCTAGAAGCGGGGGTAAGATTTTGATCGCTAGCTTTTTTAATTTGACTGGCCACTTGGTATCAATTCCCTTACGGGATCAAAGAAGCATTAATGCCGAATGGTATACTACCAAATGTTTGCCAGAAGTTTTCTCTGTTATAAGCAACAAGCGACCAAACACAGGGCTCCGCGGGCTACTGCTCCACCACGACAATGCACCTGCGCACACCGCACTCAAAACGAGGGACTTCCTGGACAGCACGCCAGTCAAACTCCTGGGTCACCCTCCTTACAGCCCTGATCTAGCACCATGTGACTTCTTTTTATTCCCAAAAATAAAAAATCAGCTCAAAGGGATACAATTTTCGTCGCCGGAAGATGCGCTGGCTGCGTTCGAGCAGGCTGTAAACGAGGTGTCTGCGGCGGACTGGAAAAAGTGTTTTGAAAACTGGTTTAGGCGCATGAATCTTTGTATAGAGGCTGGTGGAAAGTACTTTGAAAAGATTTAATAAAAATATATGTACGTATAGAACAATGTTTTTTAGTTTCGCAAAACTTTCTGAGTGTCCCACGTATTTAGCCACTAAATTACTCGCTACTTTACTAAATTACTAGCCTAGTCCGAACTAGGCTTTACCATTGGATAGGCAGAGATACGCAGTCGCTGCATGTAAATTAGGTACCGTAAGGTACTCGGCTGCATCCAGTTAGATTGGAAGCTGGCCCGAATTTTTTTGGGTAAAGGCTTGGTAGATTATGTCAGTCGAATAGGATTACTTTTAACTACAAATTTTGCCGGTTTCGTTGCTACCGTGGCCTGCCCTGTCCCATGCGCACCGTGTATTGCCCTCGCCAAACTTCTTGGCCGCCCTGAAGTTGGCTTGCCGATGCGCAAGGCACGAATCGGTGCTGTTCTTGCATGAGATTCACTACTGCGCAGCCATTGTAGCCAACTTCAGGGCGGCCAAGAAGATCGGCGAGAACTATACAACCTATTTTGGGGATACCTACAAAGAAGCTAGGTATTAGATTTTTTTTACTGCCACAGATAATATAATACTAGCATATAACTGCGTTAATATTGGGGCATACATAATACGCATTAAGAAGCGAACTAAAAAAAAAGATACCGACGAATTGAGAACCTCTCCCTTTTTTTTTAAGTCGGTTAATAAGATTTAAACAGGAAGAAAATCATGTTGTGCAGTCGGAGAATATATTATCATCATTTCAGCCGGAAGACGTCCACTGCTGGACTGCCTCTCCCACCAAGCGTCGCCACACTGATTGGTACTGTGCGTTTCGCATGCATCGGACTGCCGCAGCTTAATCATCAATAGACCAAAATCCACATCGCGTCTTTCATCTTGCATGTGATTGGTCGATTGATGGCGGTCAAACCCTTTGCCTTGCCGAATTCCAACGCGGCGTCTTCCGGTACGCGGTCGTCACTCCAGAACTTTTTGGCCCCAACGGCCATCCGCAGTCGTATTGCACAAAACGTAAATCCACATCGCGTCATTCACCTCGCATGTGATTGGTCGGTTTGGTTGGTTGGATAGAGTTTAAACCTTTTGCGCACTTACGCAATACGGCTGCCGTTCTGCGAGCAATGTGCCCTACCTGCAATTCCTCGGGCTATGTCGGTAAACTTGGTTCTCTTGCGGATGTCTCCATTTCTGATTCGATCACCTAAGGAAACTCCGAGCATATCTCTCTCCATTGCCCGTTGGGTGACTTTAAGCTCTCTGATGAGGCCCATTATTGTGATCGACTACGTCACCCGTAAGTAATCACTGGCAACACACACTGGTCATAGACTTTCGTCTTGAGACACTGTGATAAGTTGACCTCTTTCTCGACATACCTAATAAATAATATGGTTTTAGTCAGTCAGCTCGCGATATGTACTCCGACTGCAAGTTAACTTTTTTTTTGTTTGCATGGAAGACGTACCGACATACTATTTCTAGAAAAATTGTGTGTATGTGTGAAAGAATACCTATTTATAATAGGATGGATTTAATTTAGTACTCAGATTACTTCATCTGAGATTTAGTATTAATGGCAACTTACTTGCTATTTATCTAGGTTTAAATAAATGGTCAAGTAAGAAAAGTATTCGCAATGACGACGCGGCGGTAAATTATGTGTGTGGTGTAGGGTTTTTTAACCGACTTTCCAAATATGAGGAGGTTCTATGTTCGGCTGTAGGTACCTGTAGGTATGTGTTTTGTGTATGTCCACCGATTACTCAGTCAATTAGGGACCGATTTTGTCAAAGTTTTCAATTCCAATAGGCTTGTTGGAATTGTAATGAGAAGCCCTCAGGCTATAAATAATTTGCCTGGTAGGGTAGGTAATTTAAGGTAAACTAAAAAGAGAAAATAAAAATCTTAGGAAGTCTCAAGTCTGTTTAATTTTTTTCTTATAAAGTTTTTATACCCGACTAGTTGACCCGGCAAACTTTGTTTTGCCATAAAAACACCACACATTTATCTACCCTACCTACCCTACCCTACCCGACCCTACACGACCCTACCCTACCCTACACTACCCTACCCTACCCTACACTACCCTATCCTACACTACTCTACCCAACACTACCCTACACTACCATACCCTACACTACCCTACCCTACCCTACCCTACGCTACCCTACCCTACCTACCTACCTACACTACACTACTCTACCTACCTACCCTACCCTACCCTACCTGAGTTGGGGATTGGACGCACAGATCATACACACAATCTACACTGCGATGATTGAGCCCATAATAACGTACGCGGCCGCAGCCTGGGCTCCCGCTACGAAGAAGCTGGGAATACGGAAGAAGCTAGGCTCGGTCCAACGAGGATTCGTCCAGAAGATCTGTAAATCTTACCGTACTGTCTCCCTGAACTCGGCACTACAGCCGCCCTGTATGAAGCGAGGAGAGGGCCATCCCGGTTTGTGCCAGGAGATAGAAAGTGCTGTAAGGTTTGCAGAGGCTCCTCATCCAGCTACACAAATGCCCCTGGAGTTCATGTGCCTGGCAGACCAACAGTTGCTAGATAGCAACAATGTGCAGGCGGTGCGGATCTTCACCGACGGCAGCAAGATTAAGGGGAAGGTCGGAGCCGCATTATCCATTTGGGATAATGAAGGCGAAGTCCGGAATCTCAAACTTAGCTTAGCCGCGTACTGCACAGTCTACCAGGCGGAACTCCTGGCCATCTGCAAAGCCACGGACGTGATCCTCACGCGGCAAGAGACGAGCTATGGCTTGTACAGTGACTCAATGTCAGCATTGCAGACGCTTGCAGGCCATGGCTCTCTCCATCCCCTGGCGGTTCTAGCGCGCGCCAATTTGGCTCAAGCCCTGCGCCAGAGCAAAGTTGTGTCTTTGTTCTGGATCAAGGCCCACGCGGGCCTGCCGGGGAATGAGCGAGCGGACGAGCTGGCAAAGAAGGCAGCATTGTCGTTGCGGAGGAAGCCGGACTACGACCAATGTCCGGTGTCATTTATCAAGCGACAGATCCGTTTGGAATCGCTTGATGAATGGAACCGAAGATATGTGTCGGGCGAGACAGCCTCTGTGACGAAAATGTTTCTTCCGGATGCCATAGCGGCTTTCCGTATTATAAAACAGGTGCGGCCCACAGGCGTTCTCACGCAGGTTTTGACGGGGCACGGCGGGTTCTCTGAATACTTGAATCGCTTCAAGTGTAAGGAGAGCCCATCGTGCGTCTGCGATCCAGGCGTGGCAGAGACTGTCCAGCACATACTTGTAGATTGTCCGTTATTTATCAGGGAACGCTACCAACTCGAATGTGAGCTGGACAGGAGACTGACGAAGGAGAGCCTGCATGGGCTCATGACTAAGCAACACAGGGAAAAGTTCCTAGTGTACTGTGTTAATGTGGCCTCCACCGTCATTGCACGAAACCGAAGCTGAAGCGGCACTATGCTTCACTAGTATTATAAGAATATTTTGTAAGAAGCATAGAATAGCACGCACAAAACTGCAATGATGAACTGTGCACTGGGGTAGTACCTAAGAAAACAGATTGTCTGTATGGTGAAAAGCACTGTTGTGCTTCTCATCCCTATTTGTAAGGCACTATTAATAAAATTTTGATCTTTCCCCTGTGATATATTTTCTGACTGTGATATATAGCACTTTTGCCTATTGTATTTATAAACAGCACTTCTCGCACATTTGTAATTTTCTGTAACCTTGTATATTAGCACTTTTTGTCTTTTGACCCAAATTTGAAATAAATAAAGCTGCCTTTACATAATTAAAGAAAGTGGGAGTCCCACCCACCGTATACAAGAGATGTAAGCAAGAAGAACAATTAGTATGAATAATGAAAGTACGAGAGGCATGAAAGAGGAATGTAATGAAAGGATTTGCACAGAATAGGCGCCAACTTTGTTGGATTAGGATTACAAAAAAAAAAAAAAAAAAAATACCCTACCCTACCCTACCCTACCCTACCTACCTACCTACACTACACTACTCTACCTACCTACCCTACCTGCCTACCCTACCCTACCCTACCCTACCCTACCCTACCCTACCCTACCCTACCCTACCCTACCCTACCCTACCTACCTACCTACACTACACTACTCTACCTACCTACCCTATCTACCTACCTACCCTACCTACCTACCCTACCCTACCCTACCCGACCCTACACTACCCTACCCTACCCTACACTACCCTACCCTACGCTACACTACCCTATCCTACACTACTCTACCCAACACTACCCTACACTACCCTACCCTACACTACCTACCCTACCCTATCCTACCCTACGCTACCCTACCCTACCCTACCCTACCCTACCTACCTACCTACCTACCTACCCTACACTGGCTACACTACTTTACCTACCTACCCTATCCAACCAAACATTTTTTTTTTTTTTTTTTTGCTTTTAAACCTTCCCTGTATTCTGTCGAACATAACAAAAAAAGAATTATTCAAATCGGTCCAGCCGATCTCGAGTTTTAGCGAGACTAACGAACAGCAATTGATTTTTATATATATAGATATACATAATAATAATGAACAAAATTAAATATTATCGTCCAGGAACCGATTCTAAATTGTTTCAATTCAACCAGTTTCGTTTAAAGTTTAATGAACAAGTTTTTCAAATTCCCGCCATTAAGAGCGTTTCGTTCTTGCATGGCACACAGAATGCAACAAAAACAATTAAACGAAATCACAGTAATGTTTAACATTTATAAAATATTTTATTGAAAACGATGGAGCTAGATTATCTTGAATTTTAATGAATTAAGCAATTTATTTTACAATATAATAAAATTGAATAGAGTTGATTATCAGAGAATACAAGTCTACCAATGCTTAAAATCTGACAAATGCGGTATAGATAGATGAGTAAGGAACATGGTTGTAAGCCAAGGTGTACACTGCAGAACCTCAAAGATATCTCACAACAGTAGGTATATTTTATTATAATGTAAATTTATCCAGTGAACGAGTTTGACATTTTATTTTAATGGTCAATAAAATGCAAGTCAGCTGTCAAATATGCGTGCAATACCTACCTATTCAGTTAAATTCACTTCATTTACCTTCGGCCAAAGATTCGTATATTTTACCCTCACCGGCGTTTAACATGTCTATAATGATGAGATTGTAGTCTACCGCGTTTAAATTATCTTCCATCAGTTTCACGACGCATATTTGTAATATGATAAAAAAACATATAAAACGTGTGGTAAATATTTTGCAACCCGCGACGTGTATAGAGATACACGTCGCTTTATATTTACCACACGTCAAGTGTCCACCCGTGTGTACCTGACTTTATGTCACTTCATTTTGGTCTTTCACTTTTGACTTTTGAAAGGAAAACATTGGTTTAAAAATTTTGAAGACCTATTTTTAGCGTTTTCCCACGTTTTAGATTAAGTTACTTTAGGTATTTTTAGTTGGTTTTTCTTTTGAAGTGCAACTTTAGTATACAAAATGGGCCGCAAGTCGCAATCAAAACAAAATCCTAAGAAGAATGCAGGGAAGGAAAACAATAAGTTCATACAGCAAAAGAGAAAAGAACTGGCGGTTTTGGTGGATAAGGTGTTGAGACTGACGGGTATATTTCAGGCTTCTAATAGTGTGTTAAAAACTTGGGAGCATCATTTAGAAATCGACGCTTTGATCAAAGAAATATTGAATCTTGAGGGTCCCCAGCCTAAGAGTGGTCAGAACCAGAGGCAGTCGAATATTGACAAGTATATCAAATGGCTAAGTGAGAATGAGGTTCAACTTGATGGTAAGTTATAAACAATCATGTGAACTTGTTATGAAATGCTTGATTGAAATGTATGAGTCACAGTTTAATCACAATGAAATTTTTAACAATCGTCTGCTTATAAACAATTTGTATTGGCTCAATAACATACTTGCCTACTGCTGTTAGTAAATACTTTCTAAAATAAAAATGTATGAAATATTTGGTAAAATATTAAATAAATACTCTCATAAATTCCCAGGAATTGAAATTTCTGAGTTCAAAGGCTATGAGATGGGTCTGAAAGCAACAAAAGAATTTAAAGAAGGGTCACTTATTCTGACTGTACCAACAAAAGTTATGATGACCGAGAAGAATGCGAAAGAGTCCGAGTTGGGAAGCTTCATAGCCGTCGATCCGCTGTTGCAAAGCATGCCCAATATAACACTGGCAATGTTCCTGCTGCTAGAAAAACATAATCCTGGTAAGTTAGCACTGCTCTATTCAAAATAAGTCATTACACATAAGGCTGCATAAAGATATTCTCATAAGAATCTTGGAACTGATTAGATCTGTTAATTAAGCAATTGATTATCTAAATGAATTTGAATTAAGTATGTACTTAGTGGATGCTAAACAGTTCATTGTTATTTTTATGAATAAGACTGTTGTTCCTTCTGGTTCCTCAAAATCCTGAAATTGAACAACATTCACATTCATTATAAAAAATAACTAAAGCAATAAGTAGTTGCTGCTATCAGAGCTAAGTATTCTCTTGTATTTCACTATCTTCAATGCAATAATCTACGTGCTGCCACAACAACTGGCAGTGGTAAAGTTTTGGGCCAAACTAATCTAAATGACACTCGTCAGCAACAATATTTGTGCGCACGGTTGGTGCAGTGGTTGAGCGATTGACTGTTGCCCTGTGTGTCACAGGTTCGATTCCCGCATAAAACAAATATTTGTATGACCTACAGATAGTTGTTCCGGCTCTGGGTGTTGTGTATGTGAGTTTATATGTTTTAAATGCACCCACAATACAGGAAGAAATTCCTAGTGAGGAGAAAAGTTTTTTCAAAAATTAAAATTAGGAAGAAGAAAGCATTGACAATAATTTTCCTCCTTTTCTAAAAAAAATAACTCAAGTAAACTATGTACAGTTTACAATCTGCATAAATACTTATTTTGTTTTAAAAACTTTTCAGAATCATTTTGGAAACCATACATTGACATACTGCCTGAGAAATATTCCACTATTCTTTACTTCACCTTGGAGGAGCTGGCAGAGCTCAAGGTAATTAACACAAATTAGATGTAACTCTAATTGCTATCTATTGAATTCTGTATTAGCTATTTTTTATGTGAATATTTAATATGTGCCGTTGGAATGCTGTTAAACAACAATGCTATTGAGTTTTTCACGGTTTTAATTATATGCACATTTTTGGACCATTACTAACTATTTAATCTCAAAAACAATAATGCCAGAAAGGTTAATGAGGTACTAGAACACTTTCCTGTTAATTTTAATGGCAATTTTGCTTTTGCTGAAAAATTTGCTTTACTTATTGTTTTAACTTTTTAGGGTTCTGTACCCAAAGGGTAAAAACGGGACCCTATTTCTATGACTCCACGATCCGTCTGTCTGTCTGTCCATCTGTCAGCTAGCTAGACAGTTGAAATTTTCACAGATGATGTATTTCTGTTGCCGCTATAACAACAAATACTAAAAACAGAAATTAATATTTAAGTAGGGCTGCCATACAAGAAATGTGCTTTTTTTTCCTGTTTTTTGCAATAATGGTACGGAACCCTTTGTGCACGAGTCCGACTCACACTTGGCCGGTTTTTTTTAAATCATAATAATATTTTGGATGGAGCTAGGCTAGCCAGCTAGCTAGGTTCTGGCTAACATAGCCATGTTAATCCCCATGCTCAATGGAATGAATGAGAGAGAGAGAATTAAGTGTGGGTTCTCACTACTACTTCATTATAATACATAAATTGTTTTAATTCAATTATTTTCAGCCATCACCAGTCTTTGAGTCAGCGCTGAAACTCTACCGAAGCATTGCGAGGCAGTACGCCTACTTTTACAACAAAATCCATTCTTTGGATTTACCAGTGCTAAAGAAACTTCAAGATGTATTCACTTTCGACAGCTACAGGTAAGCAAAATAAAAAATAATTAAACAATTAATCTTACTATTTAATTTTTAAGACAATGCTATAAAAAATAAAAAAAACACTCAAAAATGTCTTTGATATGTCACATTGCACTTAGATAATACTGAAATAAAACAAATAAATTAAGATTATATTCAATACATACGTACACATTTCTTAGATACCGACTATGGAGCAAGGATTAATTTAAGTTTGGACTACAATAAAGACTTAATTAGGCTAAATGAGAAAATATACTGTTTTTGTATGAGCCCAAATATAATAGAAGCTTAAAATATAGTTAGAGACTAACTATACCAGGGAAACAGCATTGTGGAGTTATTAGTGTTTCTATGAATATTGATCTATTTTATAAAAATCTTAATCAATATCAGGTCACTAGTTTAAATTATGAAGCCCTTGCCACAATTTTCGATTTAAATAAATCTCATACATAGTATTTTATTGCAGAAAACCCCCATTTAACTAATTATATTACATTATAATTAAACTCATTTAACCAATTCGCCAAAAATCGGTCAATAACTTAAGTAATGCCTACTGGAATGGTTTCCTCAGACTGTCCCACATGTAGTCTGGTGAATCTTTACCATGTTGTGAATCCAATGTGTTTAGTGTGTAAATATTTGATGTTTGCAACATGGGACTAATACTGCGAGTACTACAGTTATTCTTGTGACCTTTTCTATTTTCAAATACTGGAGTTGGAATCCGTTCGTCACCGAAACTACGTTTCTGTCTAATCACCGATCTCTGCTGTTTCCATTTAAATGCTGCATAAGTTAATAAGAATAATATCATCGCTAAACCAGCAATGCTGGCTGTAGCAACTGTCACAGATTTAGTTTGGCTGGGTATTTTATCGAGAATACCTGATGCAGGTGCTGGCTCTTTGCTATCATATGTATTCACTTCTATTTTCTCTTCAGAACCTGAGGCGATGTTGTTCTCAAAATCTTTGAGGTGTTGCAGATCTTCTAGTACAATTACGCCGTCGCCATCAACGTCTTCGTCCAATCTGATTGTCTTGAATGGTTTTAGAGATAGCCCTGAAACATAAAAATACAAGATATTTTTGTAGTTTTTATTAATGTTGAGTATGTGAGAATTTACTTAATGGTTTTTCATACCTTCAATATTATTTGATGATGAATCATTATTGTGATTTCTGCCCATCAATGAGAATATTTCATTCCAGCTGACGACATCGTCTGGACTTTCGCTTAGAACTCTGCTCTCTCTAACTGTTTCACTTGCGTTAGTTTCATTTGCGATAGCTTCAGTGACAGCTTCATTTGTAATATTAACGGCAAGTATAGACGTCTTGTAAGCTCTACCTTCAGAGTCTTTCATTAACGTACTTATATTTTCTGGCTTGGTAAAGTTATTGAACAAGGACATTATACCCATATTTTCAGCATTTTCGTTAACATTATTGCGGAAATCCATTACAACGGGAATGTTAATATTGTTAATTATACTTGGTTCATCTGTTGTGACTCGTGGGTCATGCAAATTAGCATCTAGAAGAGCCCTTAATGGATAAGTCTCTTTCGATATCGGCTCTAAAAGAGACTTAGATAAGAACGGCTCGGCAGGATTAGGTTCTCGGGATGCGTTGTGGAATATGTCAGCCAGATGCACATGGCTGGATCCCCGCTCCCTGTGCTCGACTAATTCACTTAGTGTCATGTTTCGTTCCATCAATATCTTGGATAATTTGGCACTAGCTGAAAGGTAATATATAAATTAGTAAAACTATTTTATAATATTGATCAACAAAATTAAAGGACTAGGGCCGTGAATACCGTGTAGTGCAATAAGCCCTAAAAGTGCGTTTACAAAGTAAACAATACAAACTAAATGATGTTGTTTGGCGATTATTAAAGTTCCACATATATTTCACATAGCTATTTCCGAACAGAATTTCAAATAATTATTCGTACATATATCTATATAGGTATGTGTTTTTGTTCCAATAAAGAATATTATTAACATATTTACTATGGCCGTGCTTCTTACCGACAAGACAGCAATGATAATTGTTTACATTTATCCGATATACTTACTTCGAGTGTCATTAAGAATTTCTTCAATCTCTATTTTGGCAGATTCTTCTGTTGCGCTGGGTGGTATTGTCACTGATTTTGAAACTTTCGCTGTAGACTGTTCAGGAATACTGTCTGTTCTGCGAGTACTTTCCGTCGTTATGAAGTCCTCCCGTGTAGTTGGATCATCAACATCGTCTTCAATCGATTTAGGCTCTTCCGTTCTGGCAATAAACTCAGAAGACGAAACTAAGCTACCCAGTCCTAACAGGTGTTTGATAAGGTCGTCTGACGGAGGCTCAGTCGTAGCATTTTTTTGCTTCAGACGTTTCCGTTTCAGTCTGTTGTTAAATGCTTGTCGTCTCAGACCTGATGAATTCGCAGTTGGTCTCACCATAGACACCACAGTCGGTTTTTCTGTCGTTGGTTTCGGAGTTTCGGTTATGATCTCTTTTAAAGAAGTAACTGTCGTTTCCATCTGGTCCATATTAATGTCTTCAAGTTTGAAGTGCAGACCATCCTCTAAATTCATTTCCTCAGATAATGTGTTATTTTGAGCAATTTCAAGTATAATGGTGGTTTCTTCTGGTATAAAAGCAGTTTTAGTTGTTTCACGCTCAACAGTGTTGTTCTTTTCGACATGTGTGTTATTCGGTATCATAGATGGGATCACATCTCTCCATTCTTTAGGTTTCGTCATATTTCTTCTATGATGTGAATACTTTCTCGAATTTAATGTCACTAAATCTCTGCTTAATTGCCCCTTATACGTGTCGTTTAACATGGGTCTCATACGTAATTTCTTACGCGTTCCGAGTGGAAAACGGCGTCTTGTCGATATTTTAGGAGTTTTGTCCACAGGTTTAGCGGTAGTTGTAGATTCATCCTCTTTTATACTGTCTTCAGTTCGAATTTCCACCGGTGTAGGGTAATCCACTGCAGGTTCAGTTGCGTAATTTGTTTCTAAATTAATAAAACTTTGCTCTTCTGATTCTTTGTCCTTTAAGTCGAGTCTTACCTCGGCATCTGATTCTTTATCTTGTAAGTCGAGCCTTATCTCGGATATATCGTTTCTAGGCTCCGATGGATTTCTATTTTTATCTTCTAGGAAATCATGGGGCTTAAATATAGACACTGCGTGATGTTTTCCACGAAGCAAGTCCGTCAACGATAGGTTATGCTGTTGCAGTATTTCGCTTAAACTCGTTCCGTTGGATCTCTTTAATATATCTTTTAAAGTCAGTGGATCCATGAGGTAACTATCCTGAAAATGATAAGCAGTAATAAGTATAATTTGTAGATAAGAGCCATACAATTTAATACGATACGATTTATTGATGGACCGATCAATGTTAATGTTTTATATGTTACCACGATTTCAAGATTACCACACAACAAATTGTTCAGTTTTAATTAGTTTACAAGACAATCATCTATTACACGGTATTATTTGTTATACACTGCAACTTTAGAAGCAGTTAAGACAAGGTTAGAAATTCATGTCTTTGTTGAGTACCGTGTTGATTTCATCCATAAAAAATTGTTGAGATCCTTCCAACGATCGAGTCCAATGGCGTTGAAGTTTATCTTTACATTTTACTATGCTCAAATTAACTTGTGATATATTAAGCGCCATTAAATTTTCTTCACTCATCGTTTCAGTAACCTTTTCATAAGCTTTTTCTTGTTCTAGCGTGCGCCGCAGTGGCACCTTGCTAATGTCACTATGTTGTGATTTTTTCGTTACTGTAGTGGTACGTGGTGTGGTGGAAATACTTAATTTAATAGGCACCGTTTTTTTTTCAAAATTGTTCGGTTTAATGACCGTTTTTTCATAAGCTTTTTCTTGTTCGATCGTACGCCCCACTGGTACATTGCTAGTGCTATGATTTTTATTATATCGTTCTTTATTCGACAGTAAAGTGCGTGGTGTTGTGGATTTACCTAATTTACTCTTTTTTTTAGACTTCTTTTTTGGGTTTTTCTGATACTGTTCCAAAAGCTTATCCTACAAAATAATAACAATATAACAACATTTGCGTTAAAACAATTTAATCAGAGGTTTAATTTGTTTTAAGGCTTGATTGATGCTTCATTGAAATGTAATGTAACTTATTCAGTTAATTGCCAAAGAGTATTTTTTTTGTTTAAATTCTTTTAATTACAAGTAAAATACACGTATTTACTTACTTACTTATACTATGTGCTTAGGCTAGATCTTTATAATTATTGAAAAAAAAATATACATACCTGTGCTTTCTTGAATTCTGCGTTCACTGCAGATGTGCTATTCTTATCATGGTCATTGCTTCGCTTTTGTCCCGCTTTTTGGATAACTTCCGATGAAGACTCCGATAAAGATTCGTCGGCGACTATTTTAGGTACAACGGTTATTTCTGGATCATTTATTTGTACAGGATATTCGACCTTTGATGCGCGGTGGAAATCTATTTTTAGATTTGTTGGTATTTGTTCCGCTAATTCGTGTTTATCTTCATAAAGTACAACATCTTCGATGTTGACTTGGTCAGTCGATCTTGTTTTTGCTTCAACTGGTGCTAGTGTGGTTTCTGTGAAATCGCTTAATTCTGGCCATGTTTCGAGTGAAGGTCGCTTCCTCCGTTGGCCTCTTCTTCTCATTGGTCTCCCTAAGTCCACAACATCATCGGTCCAGCGTATAGGTCTACTTTCTGGTTTTTTTCGCCTTCGTAGGGGCATAGGCATAGTGGACATTTCTGTACTTTGGCGGGTATTATCTAAATCGAAGAAGGGTCGATGTGGTTCGTCGGGATATACTAACCTCTCTTGTGGAATTAGATCTTCGTCGGAATCTGTTTGTGGACGACGTTTTCGTTTACGTCCAGGTCTGCGGCGTTTAGGGACTTCGTCTGGTGTATCCTTTTCCCAGTTATCTATATTTCGTTGTTCTTGCACCGGTGAGTCTGCTTCCATTGCTCTCCATGGCTGAAAATTATAAAATAAAAGTTGTTAATACGTTGTCGTTGTCGTTTACGTTGAAAAGTTGTTGCTTGATCATATCTGTTTATTTTATATTCGTCACCAGATTTTATTTCAGACTTGGCCTCACTTTTATGATATAGGTGTATGCAATATAAATTACAATATAGACCAGGGTCGATAATTTTTGAAACCAAAAAAAATAACAGTAGGATAAAACCCATTAGAAAAGGAGGGGAATATGATCAAAATGAAAGGAAAAATAAATTACGGTCGATCCGAGTTCGGGAAGTGGGAGGGGGTGAGTTTTTAAGGGTCAAAATGGTTTATCTTGATTTCCGGCAAAACTACAAGTCCTATGGAAAAAAGTTAAATGGCAAAGTTGTAGATAATAAAAAGATCTAATACTTTTGAATTGACACTTTTTTCACATAACCTCAAAATGTATGTGAAAAATTCAAATAACCAAGTTTTTGGTTTTTAATTTTTATCTTTTACAATTTTTTATTGATTTTCACATAGTTTGGTAAAAACTTACCTTTTTATGTCCCAAACACACTGTAATTTTTTTTATTTAAAATATTTATTCTTTCACCTTATTTTGACTTAATATCGAAAAAACTACCCTAATTTTCAATCGAAAATTCTCCTGTCAAAATATCTGCTTTTTTCAAAAAGTCGGTGGGCTCCTTGTTCGTTGAAATCTCTACTTTCTGATGGTGTAAATAAATATACATTACTATGGTACATATAATTTAATTTAAAAACGAAATAACAGGTAATAAGGCCCAGACCCTCCTAGTCCCTTCCCTACTTCTCTATAAAATACCTTTTGATGGTCTAAAATTTTCCGTAGGTCACTCAGGTATATCAGTTAACCTAAAATAGCAATAAATAGGCATCTACGCATATAATTTAAAGAAGATTCTACAATTTACTCAAAATATTGTAGAAGTCTTATTAAACATTAACTTTATTTTTTGTATTTTCTGAGAAATTTACCATAGTAATGTATATTTTTTTTACACCATCAGAAAGTAGAGATTTCAACGAATAAGGAGCCCACCGACTTTTTGAAAAAAGCAGATATTTTGACAGGAGAATTTTCGATTGAAAATTAGGGTAGTTTTTTCGATATTAAGTCAAAATAAGGTGAAAGAATAAATATTTTAAATAAAAAAATTACAGTGTGTTTGGGACATAAAAAGGTAAATTTTTACCAAACTATGTGAAAATCAATAAAAAATTGTAAAAGATAAAAATTAAAAACCAAAAACTTGGTTATTTGAATTTTTCACATACATTTTGAGGTTATGTGAAAAAAGTGTCAATTCAAAAGTAGTAGATCTTTTTATTATCTACAACTTTGCCATTTATCTTTTTTCCATAGGACTTGTAGTTTTGCCGGAAATCGAGATAAACCGTTTTCACCCTTAAAAACTCACCCCCTTCCCCTTCCCGACCTCAGATCGCCCGTAAATTATTTTTCCTTTCATTTTTATAATATTCTTCTTCTTTCCCAATGGGTTTCAACCTACTATTATTTTTTCACTTTTTATTATTTTTAAAGGCTTCTACCCTGGTCTAATAAGGATTTAAATATCTTTAATTTGGATAAATAGCTTCCAGGTACTTAAAACCGGTTGCCTATATGCCAAGCAATACAAAACTATGTTTATTTTTAATGCAGTGATTTGTAACTTTGTGAAAAAAAAAACTTGAATCCATTTGCAAAATTTGCAAATGGATACATGTATTTTATGGAAAGAGGTTTCATTACATTGCAACCAATAACTGTAGTCTTCCGTAACGAAATATCCTTGTGAAACGTATTTATATTTAGTTTTTTATAGTTGATACGTGTAGGAACTTTTGAAGAATTTTAATGCACTCTTATTACTATAATGGTACACCGTTTAAATTAGCAGAACGGGATGCGGCCTAAGTGCACTGCCGCTTCGCCAAATTTATCTACTTCGGAGCTTTAACTTGACAGCTTCCTGCTGAGTAACCGATATTCTAAAAACTATCCTTATGCTGCTAATGTGTGTGGAATATAAATACCCCCAGTTTATTGTCTGATCGTTCACTGGAGTGCGAATTTACGAATTGCTAAAAGCAAAACAGTGTTCCTAATTAAATCCCAAGCAACAGATAGCCAGAAAACATCTACAAACTAGTGATGTATAGTTTTGAACATTCGCGGATGCGATTGCAAATATCTACTAATGACATTCGCGGATGCGATTGCAAATATCTACTACTGACATTCGCGGATGCGATTGCAAATATCTACTACTGACATTCGCGGATGCGAATGCGAATACGAATGTTCAGTTTTTGTTCATATTTGGCGCCAATTGGTTTGGTTTGGTAGCAGTCTCGAGGTGCGTTACGTTTGAATTTTGTTCCGAGAATTTCCGAATTGATACGAAGTCATCCGCAGGCTTATTACGTATGAAACAGCAATTAACAATATTTGCGCAGAGATTGTACAATCATCGCGCGAATATCGCTTTACGTCAAAAAATCGGAAGGCTTATTTTTGCGAAATAATTGATCTTCAATCGCGAATCCGCATTATATATGAGCTATAGCCACACCATAATAGTTTTACGACAGCACTGCTAACAATAAAAATCTGTTAACTGAAATGTGCATTTATCGCAAGGTGATCGCGATAATTTCGTATTACGTATGGTTTTTGACAGCAGAGCGACAGCGATCGGCGAGCAAATGTGGCTGTCAAATTGCGATTACTTTTTACCTTGTTGTTGGTCGATTGCCAATCGCTCGCTGATGGCTGAGTAGGTACAGAAGTTTTTGAGTTTTTGGCGGCTTTTTTCGTATGTTATTTTGTGGCTACTTTAATTATCCGCAAATTAGAATAATATTATAAGAATAAATATTGAAATAACAAATTCCTAGCGAATATTGTAAATGTAAATGACAAATTGGTGTTTTTTTTGAGTCTCTAATGTCTACGCAACTAGCCTATTTGTTGAATCATTGAAACAGAAGTAATCACGGTAAAGTGGAGGATTTTTTTATATACAGTATCAAAAATCCTGTGTTGGCTACCTCAGCGAAGCTTATATATTACTACTAAATACTTACAAACACATGAGAATGTGATAAGTCTGCAATAAGTATCTTCTATTATATTTTTTTTTATATGGCAAACACCGATGTCGACTATTCTGCCAATGTCTAAATTCAATTTGAAAAATCTTTTTTACGTTTTATAGCTCAAATACGAGATAATGTAGTCTACTAAGTGATGTTCTAATGCGGTATCGATTCGATTTCTTAAAACAATCGACAATTCGAAGAAATTTTATTTGATTTTACACATTGACATAAATGTAAATAAAATGCAAATATCAAATTTTCACTGCCATATTTACTTTACACAAATACTTTACATCTGCGAATATTAATTTATCGGAATATTGGAGCTAAATAGTAATCAAATTGACTATTGTAAAAAAACAGCCTCCACGAAGTGTTGCTCTTTCATATGCTGGTTAATTCATCAAACGATACATTTTATAAATCATCGGACAGATGAAATAGCTTCTGTTAAAAGTGACTGTCAAAAAAAAAAAGACTTGACTTAAAGGCCTCAGTAGCCAGGTCACTAAATTGATCGCGCAATAATTGTACAATTATTGCTGTTCCTTACGTAATAAGCCGGCCGAAGTGTCATTTCGCTCGCACCGTTCTTTTCGTAAACAAAACAAGTAAATTTTTAGGTTAGAGTGTGAATACTTATTTATTAACATGAGTATGTCAACTTCTAGTGAAATATGGACTTATTTTACAATTAGCCAGAATGTGCTTACGAGGTTAAGTTACTTTCCCTTGCATTAAAAAACCTAAGAAATTAATGGATTTTGATTTTATTAACCTACTATTATCTTCAAATAGCTTTTTTTTCTAATATGCATATTCGCAAAACATTCGCAGAAACCGCCAAATACGAACTACAAACACTCGGCTCCCCGGCAGCGCAGTGTTCGTGGCGCATCAGTTCCTGCGCTGTATATTTTGAATGCGAATGCAAATGCGAATATGCAAAAATATGCGAATCCGATCGAATATTCGTTACATCACTACTGCAAATAATTGTATGTTACCTACACGTTTACCTTTAAAATGATAAGCTTTTAAAAAATACGGAATCGCCGCTCGCACTTGCCCCTTCTTATTATCATTATTGCTTATTCATAATGCTTAATTCAATTACAAATTACAGTAATTTCGATACTAATTCGCTTGTTTTTGTTTTGTTCAATAATTATCATTGTTCAACCAGTTTCATTGAAGCCGTCTGCGATTGGAAAATGTAGTGAAAGGTCAGTTGTTAGAGTGAAGGTGAATGACTTTGTTGTTCTCGTATCATTCAACTGTCTACGTAAGTGAAGATCGGGCGTCTAATCTTTGCTTTTAATTATATGAGATCTCTTAAGATTGAATAATGTAATAGGGATGACGAATTTTTTTTTCCCTCAGGTGGATTTATGAAAAATGTTGGGCACGTATTTATTTATTATTTTTTTATTTATAACAACTTTATGCACAATACAAAGGCGAACTTAGGTTATGATTGAGGCATTTTCTACCAGTCGACCTAAGGGCGGTGCAGAGATTAAAGATGGCAGGTGCAACTAAATGTAAGAACAAGTAGATAAAAATGTATAATTTAACAATAATATGATAAAATTATTATTTATTTTGTCACCTAAACAAAAATGACGATGATTTCAGTCAAGTTGAAATTTTTGACGGCACACTTTTTACTTACAAGTGACGTCACAAGCGGACTAGCCCCATCTGAACTGTGATGCGCTTTATCTTTCAAATTTTTCTTGGTAATCTTTTATTGATTTAATAAAGCAAAAAATACGTGTCCAATACTAGTTAACATTTTTGACGTCCCACTTTTTACTTACAAGTGTCGTCACAAGCCCCATCCGAAATTTAATGCGCATTATCTTTCAAATTTTTCTTTGTAAACTTTTATTGATTTAATAAGGCAAAAAATACGTGTCCAATACTATTTGATAATCTCACTGACGGTCTAAATAGAATTATCATATTTCTATTCAGGAATCATCCCTATTGGATAGGCTGTGTTCTTCTTTTTTTTACAAAAGGAAATAAGTATTCACTTACTTAATGGGTATTTAGACACTAGTTACAGTAGCATAGTTATGTAGTAACATAATATAATGTTGCTTTATATACAACACTTATTGATATCATAGTCATTAAGGTTATTAAGCCTAAGAAATTAGGCTGCATGTTGTAAAATAATTGCTCTGTACAACATTATATCCATACTAATATTATAAATACGAATGTAACTGTCTGTCTGTCTGTTATCTATTCATGCTTAAACCGTTGTGCCGATTTAGATGAAATTTGGTATGGCGATGGTTTGAATCCCTGGGAAGGACATAGCCTACTTTTTGGTAAAAAAAATGTCGGTAGGCAGGGTAGGGTAGGTAGCTATGTTGGGTATGGTAGGATAGGTTGGTTGGTGGGTAGGTAGGTAGGGTACGGTAAGAAGGTAGAATAGGGTGGAGTAGGTAGATGAAATTTGGTATGGCGATAGTTTGAGACCCCGCTGGGAAGGACTTAGGCTAATTTTTGGTAAAAATAAATGTAGGTATTTCTAGGATAGGTAGGATAGGTTGGTTGGCAGGTAGGGTGGGTAGGTAGGGTACGGTAGGAAGGTAGAATAGGGTGGAGTAGGTAGATGAAATTTGGTATGGCGATAGTTTGAGACCCTGGGAATGAGTTACACTACTTTTTGGTAAAAATAAATGTAGGTAGTTAGGATAGGGTAAGGAAGGGTAGGGCAGGGTAGGTAGGTATGTTGGGTAGGGTTGGTTGGTAGGTAGGGTATGTGGGTAGGTAGGTAGGGTACGGTAGGTAGAATAGTAGTAGTAGGGTAGGAAATTAGGTAGCCAGTGGATGGGAGCCAAGCCGCGGGAGACAACTAGTAAGATCATATAGCCGTGACGTTAATTTTCACTGTAATTGTAACACATTTTTGTTATGGTTGCTCACACGCATTACCATTACGTAAATTTATAGCGAAGCGACTCTTCGTGCTCTAAATAATGCGTTTGATAAGTAGGAAAAAAATGTTGAGTCTCGTGTGAAACTGAACTACAGTTCCGTATGGAATATTCGGTTTACACCTTCGACAGTATCTTTTATCTAGTTAGGCCGCAATATCTGTGGAAGCTTGGTAGCTCGGTAGTACCGTTACTGAACAGCTTATGTAATAGAAAACCTACTACTCATCAGTTTACTACTGATAAACAGAGTTATGAGGATGCCGACTTGCTAACACTTATGATTTTATTTATTGATTAAGTATGAATGTGCTTATTTATCTAAAATTGTAATGACTTGTTTACCTAATTGACATATTTTAAATTGATATATTTTTTAATGTACTATTGACATGCCACCTTAAAATACTGGTTAATCAGTAAAGCAGATTCAATCATGCATGAACCCATAAAAAATTACCTTAAGGCCGTACCCTGACCAAAAAATCTTGAGCGTTCCCAGTGCCCTAGCAGCACACTGGTGGCGCATGAATTACAGTAGTGAATACGCCCAGATTTAAGAATAAAATCTTTTTAAAATCGAATATTGGTATTTTGAAAAAAAATAAGTTAAGTACAAAATGTTCGTTATCAAACTGTCTAACCAATAGTGTTAGTACAAAAATTAATTAATGAACACTTTACGAGGAGATGTATGCTATCAATAATTATTTCTCATTTTAACACGCTTTTATTAGCTTGGTATGTATCAATGTAACGGAATCTTTGAACGTGATTTTCACCCCCTTCAAAACTTCGGATTGATTTGAAATTTTCAAGGACCGATGACAATGCAATAATTTAAATAGTTTGTCCCATTATCCTTACCAGTATCTTCAGAATTAGCGACTTTTTAGTTAAATGTGTTTTTTTTTGTTTTTAGAACTACAATTTATTATAGTTTTGTTGGAAGGAGATTAGTGAAAAATATACTTCTTTTTAAAAAAAAAGTACTTTCATTTTGGAATCAATAATAAGTACATTGTAACTAATTGTTTATTTTGTCAGCCATCGATTTCAATTGATCGAGCGATGCGTTGCGTGCAGTGAACCTGCTACTACACAGTTAACACGTAGAAAGTGTCTTTGATTACGCCTCCATCGCGCGGTTAAGACGACGACTGTCGCCTACCACATTGAGGTAACAATACGCGCACTCGTTTCACACCCGCGCGACTCAAAATTTAGTGGTTTTTAGGGTTCCATACCCAAAGGGACCCCATTTACTAAGACACCACGATCGGTCTATCTGTCTGTCTGTCTGTCTGTGCGTCTGTCACCAGGCTGTATCTCATGAACCGTGATAGCTAGACAGTTTAAATTTTCACAGGTGGTGTATTTCTGTTGCCGCTATAAAAAAAATATTCTAAAAACAGAATAAAATAAATATTTAAGTGGGGCTCCCATAAAAAAGGGATTTTCATGCCGTTTTTTGCGATAATGGTACGGAACCATTGGTGCGCGAGTCCGACTCGCACTTGGCCGGTTTTTGTACTTTCCTTATTATTCTATGACTTAAAAAAGGCCTCAGATCAAAATGTAGATAGTTAGATTGTCTTTGAGATGGTAACAATTTCATTAAAATACTCTCGGCATTTTGTTGCGATTGTCGTTTTTTTGTCCATGTTAGACATAACTTTACAAATTAATTACACTATTTTATACGAATAATACTCAAAATTTTCTTAGATCAAATGATTAAGAACTAGCGGACGCCTGCCGTTTGCACCCGCGTAGTTCCCGTTCCCGTAGGAATACATGGATAAAAAGTAGCCTATGTCACTCGGGGGTAGTGTAACTTCCCAACGGTGAAAGAATTTTTGAAATCGGTCCAGTAGTTTTGAAGTTTTTTAAGTTTAGTATGTAACGAACATACAAAAATATAGAAAAACAAAAATAAAAACCGGCCAAATGCGAGTCGGACTCGCGCTCGAATGTTTCCGTACCATTATCGCAAAAATCGGCAAAAAGATCACGATTGTTTTATGGAAGCCCTCCTTAAATATTAATTTTATTGTATTTTTAGTATTTGTTGTTATAGCGGCAACAGAAATACATCATCTGTGAAAATTTCAACTGTCTAGCTATCACGGTTCATGAACAGCCTGTTGACAGACAGACGGACCGCGAAGTAATAGGGCCCGTTTTTACCCTTTGGGTTCGGAACCCTAAAAATCTTTCCTCTTTATAATATTAGTATAAGTATAGATATAGAAATGGTCTTTTGTAACATATATTTTATCCAAAAAATTACGACTAGCCGTTTAGACGTGATTCTCATTTTAAAATCAGCTACTGAGGGGTATCTGCGCCTTAATACAAACTGCGCCATGGTAATTGTACTATCTATCAATAAACCATCGATTCGCTTAAAGTATAAGCTATTTTCCGGTATAATTGATTAAATGTTTCCGTAGTAAGAGCGAATAACGTTTTACTCTTGAATTTTTGTTTGCTTTTTCTATTTACATAATAGTCTTCCGTGTTAGCGGAGAATAAAACGAGTATGTAGAATTGTAGAGCGTAAACTGCTTGTCATCTCACGCTAGTTATGTGGGTCAAGTGAGCGAATAGATGCTGTGAAGATGTAACTCTATTCTGCTTAAATAACGATTTATCAAACTTGTCAGATTCATCGTTCAACCGGCTAGACGTGTTTTCTATTTACGCATATTATAATTTTATGGTAATTAGTTGCATCGTTTGATTTTAAATATGGCCTATAGATACTGGTCCGTGACTTTTCTGGCCCATAGATATTTAAGGTACTTACACATTACTACAACAAATGTGGAAGACATACTGAAGAAATTAAAAAAGTTGAAATGGCGATGGACAGGACACATGACAAGGCACAGCAGGATAAAATGGACTAAAATTATAACGAAATGGCAACCACAAATTATGGCAAAAGGAAGAGAGGCAGACAAGCTAAAATATGGACAGACGATATAATCATATATAGAAGAAGACTAGTGGACGCTTCGCGGTTTCACTCGCTTAGTTCCCGTTCCCATGGGAATATAGCGATAAAAAAACTTAATTAAAAAAATCAAAAAACCCGACTGCTTCAAAAGCGAACTAAAAAGTCGTAAACAAGGAAAAAATCATGCTGTGCAGGCGGAGGATACACCAGATTTTGGTCAGCCAGCCCGCGAATATGTATCCTCAGTCGGGTTTTTTGATTTTTTAATTAAGTTTTTTTATTTATAGTTAGTTTTCTTTTCGAATTAGATACATTTAAACATTTAAGTGTTATATATTTTTGAAATCACCTCTTAAAATCCTTTATTTTGATACCCCACACGATGGGTTTGGAAGAAAAAAAAAATTGGGCCCCCACAATATGGCACCCAAAATCCGCCATTTTTCTATTATCCAATTTTAATGTAGCCCATGACACTCGCAGGGTTAAGACGAATCGATTAACGTATGAATCATCAAAATCGGCCAACGCGTTTGGTCTCTGGAACGCCTTATAGGAACAAACAGACATACATACATAGATACATACATACATAGACTGATAAACACATTACCCTCCTTCGGCAGTCGGGTAAAAAGTGGCCTATGTCACCCGGGGATAGTGTAGCTGCCCAACGGTGAAAGAATTTTTGAAATCGGTCCAGTAGTTTTTAAGTTTATTTGTTACATACAAAAATATTACATACAAATCTTTTTTTCTTTATAATATTATAAGTATAGATATAAATTTAATCTGCACATCTTTTCATCAGGCATTGTACAGTTCAGGGAAACGAATTGTTTGTCACCTAAAGGTGTGACTTGATTTTTTGTCTATGTGGCAGTTATATATCTAGTGAATTTTCATTTTACTGGCAATTGTTTTTAAAAGTGTTAACGACCCTGGTTGGAGCCCATTACATACTTTTGGGCCAACACCGATTTTGCTTACAACTTAATAGGATTATTAAGTCTTGTAGGTTTGGCTTAGGATTAGAGTTTAAAAAAAACAATATATCACGGGAATTTAACGCGATCTACCCGGGACCACAGCGCGAAACGTCGGGTGAATTAAATAAATAAACAATCGAAATCATCGCGTTAAATTCCCCTGATATATTATTTTTCAATTATGAAACGCGAAAGTTTTAAAGATTAGAGTTTA
Source organism: Orthosia gothica (assembly GCA_949775005.1). Lineage (NCBI taxonomy): Eukaryota > Metazoa > Arthropoda > Insecta > Lepidoptera > Noctuidae > Orthosia > Orthosia gothica. The sequence goes on from OX459044.1 coordinate 18,448,888, forward strand.
CTTACTTATAGATAATATTTTTCAACCGATAAACTAACTAACTAAGGAGAGTTTGATACGTATGTAGATGGCTGGTATGCTACTGTTATTATTGGATAACCAAGAATGAAGGAACGCAATGCAGCTATAGTTCTCGCCCAACTTCGTGGCCGCCCTGAAGTTGAGTACAATGGCTGCGCAGTAGTAAATATCATACAAAAACAGCACAGTTTCGTGCCTTGCGCGTCCGAATTAGGGCATGTAATATCGGAAGTTTTTCAATTCAGATATTGATTTCCGATATTAAATCTCAGTATCGGAATTGTGCACTTTCGTTATATACCGCACATTTATTTTGTTAATTGCACAAATTAAGTATGAGGTTGGACTGAGACCAATAAAAAACACGTTAATACCGCGACATATTATGATTTTTTATTGTGACTCTCTCTAATTACCAGTGACAGCTTAACAGGGCGCTTATTTAGCAAAATTGCACATTTGTTCCCAGGAAAAAATATAAGTCATGGCTTTCTTAAAAAGGATAATGCAAAAAAAAACAGAAAGTAAATGTTTATCGATCAATCTGAAAGTAGTGAGTAATAATGATTTATAAATCCAGTATAAGCATCGGCCAATGTGGCGATGCCTCCTGGGATAGTAGGCCTATATTCAGCAGTGGACGTCTTTTGGCTGAAATAATGATGATGATGGGTGACAACGCAGTCATAGTTCAGGCACCAGTCTCCCGCAAATATATAATAAATATAATATATACCTATGTGGCATATCGTTATTATTATTTTTCCGTTTTTGTGTTTAGCTTAACAGGGCGCTTATTTAGCAAAATTGCACATTTGTTCCCAGGAAAAAATATAAGTCATGGCTTTCTTAAAAAGGATAATGCAAAAAAAAACAGAAAGTAAATGTTTATCGATCAATCTGAAAGTAGTGAGTAATAATGATTTATAAATCCAGTATAAGCATCGGCCAATGTGGCGATGCCTCCTGGGATAGTAGGCCTATATTCAGCAGTGGACGTCTTTTGGCTGAAATAATGATGATGATGGGAGACAACGCAGTCATAGTTCAGGCACCAGTCTCCCGCAAATATATAATAAATATAATATATACCTATGTGGCATATCGTTATTATTATTTTTCCGTTTTTGTGTTTTTAGTTGATAAGTGTTATTTCCGGGCACATTCCATCAAATAAATTTGCACATTTAATGGGTAAAACGGACTCACCTAACTGCACGGAGTGTAACGCGATCGAGGATGTTCACCATGTTTTGCTCGAATGTGTCCGGAATGAGCCTCAGCGGCGACAGGCACTTGAAGATACTCAGTACAATGTAGGGTTATGTAGTAGCGTCTTAGCCTTCCCTTTTTCGGAAGGGGCCGGGAAGTTGTATGCATTATACATGAGCCATTTGAGGAGCAGAAACACCACCCAGCAACAGCTGGACTCTGCTTCCACTCCATAGTTTAATTTAGTTAAGATATTAGAGAGTTAAGATGTAACTAGCCATAAATGTTATATTTGTCGGAAACACGAGGGCTTCCTTCCATATACCCTCGTACTTGTGGGCTTATCGTGGGTTATGCATGCACGAGGCAGGTAACTTATGCCGTTTTAGAGATATTCCATTGTCCAATTCTAGAAGCAAGTTGACGCGCCCCAATTTGAAATCACTTTTACTATTCACTGATACTTTTAGACGCAACTCCACCGGCACCAATCATGCCACTTATCACACGTAATCGCCATACGTCCCGCTCCAGTTCTCTCTACTCAAGTCAACTCCGCGCTGCCGCGCGCCTTCCCTCCAAATTGTCTGTCACCTTACTCTAGGATTCAAATCCTTCACTAGGATTGGACATTGGAGAAAACTCAGTGTTGCCAATCGAATAAAATCTAATTGAAATTTGAATCAGAAGCTAAATGTTGCCAATTAAATAAAACTGAATTAATAACTTTACAAGCGATATTTCATCGTTCCCAACTATTAATCATTTACCTTCCTCCGATACGGCCATCTTGACATTCAAACGGTCCCACGTTTGATGTAGAGCGATGAACAACATCGTTACTCAATTGTGATGAAAAACAAAAACCAAGAGAACAAAAAAAAATTAAGTACCTAATAGGTTAAGTTCGGCCGCTCCTGACCAAATAAAAAAAAAAAATTACGTGGTCGTGACATCTTCCACGTGAAACCTTCAATCAACACCTTATATTACCAGCCTACAACAAAAATCAAGTACTTCTTTACTCATGAAAACATAATTCTCATAGCTTACACACTGTTCATTTGTTTTCTCCATGTAAATCTAGGTCTCCACACCGTACACCGTACACAACCATCGTCGTACTCTCGAAACAGATACCTCACCGTTTAGACAACCATATTAACACTAACACATTCTAAACGGTTACCGAAGCACCAGAGGTACCAGGTTCCCAACAGACGTCAAGTCGGTCTCGAAGCACTAAGTGTGCCAGAAACCACTCAAACGCCCAACACAACATACCATGCCACATACACCAAACAACGGGTCACCGAGGCCCCAGAGGGACCAGGCTCCCCCAGACACACAACAGGTTACCAAAGCCCCAGAGAGACTAGGCTCCCCCCAGACAACAGGTCACCAAAGCCCCAGAGGGACCAGGCTCCCCCAGACAACCGGTCCTCTCGAAGCAACAAGACTGCCAGATACCCATGCCACATACACTAAACAACAGGTCACCGAAGCCCCAGAGGGACTAGGCTCCCCCCCATACATATCCAGCAATGTTTCTTGGTCCCACAGCAATTGCTGTGCCTCCTGATGGTCAACCCTGTGACCATCCTGCAACCATAGTCATCCTGACCAGGCCTCGTAACCCATCTCGGTTACAGCAGTCATCTTTTGACCACTCACCAGCCTACTTTAGGCTACAGCAGTCATCTCTGACCACTCACCAGCCCATCTAAGGCTACAGCAGTCATCTCTGACCACTCACCAGCCCATCTAAGGCTACAGCAGTCATCTCTGACCACTCACCAGCCCATTTTAGGCTACAGCAGTCATCTCTGACCACTCACCAGCCCATCTTAGGCTTCAGCAGTCACCGCAGTGACTACTCTTCACCGCACAGTCAGTCCTTTGACCATGCACACGACCTCACCATTGCTAGATTGATTTGAATCAGTCTTCACCATAGTGCATTCAGTTACGTCAATGGGTACTTGATCTTTCAGATTTTCTCTAACTCATCATGAACCAAACGAAGCCTTTAATTCAACACATAATTGCCACCATTCAGAATTCAGAATTCACTTCCAAACAGCACCTTTAAACCAAAATGAAATTTGTTATTTCAATCTTTACTCTCAGTATCAATCTTTATTCTGAATACTACGGCAACCTCACATTCAGGACTTCATACACAGCCAAAAGCATACTCAAGAACTCTATTCTATGTTCATGATTTCATACCAAACTCTCAGTACGATAGGTATAATAACTACCAACGCCAAACATTACCAACTTTTGCAAACTAAAAATTAAATCATGCACCGCACATCACCGACTTTACATCTGTGTTAACATTATCTTATCCGACTTGAATGAAATAACACAAAATAACGTTAGGTATGTTCACAATGACCAGCACAGACTATTCAACTATTCAACAAGTTAGCACAGCCATTACTGACAGTATACTTTAAATTCCAAACTTATTATTCAAGTTAGGTAGGTACTAGACTTCCTACATGACACCACACAATTCACAAATACACACCTTTATTTTAAAGAGATGCTACAATTATTAAAATTTTTGAACAATGTTCAAGATTACCGAGGCCAAGCATCGTTGAACGACACAGAACAAGGAAACCATTCTTAGTTTCCTCCAAAAAACAAAAACCCATGTACCAAGTACATCAAATAGAATCCAAGTATCTCATCCGTGGTCTACAATTCACAATAACTTAGCAAATACATTTGCTACACAGAATGCACTTTCAACTTAAAAGCCGAATAAACTCTTGACTCCGTCATCTCTCTGACCCACGAAACTGAGAAACCGTTCTATGTGAATTAAAATGTTGCCAATTGAACATCTATCTCATCCTCAGCCACGACTTGGAACAGTTATTGGCTCTCGAGCATCTCATAATACCTGAACACGTCTTCTCGACACCATCTAAATGTCTAGTTGCACTTGTCATTCACCATAGTCAATTTAAATCATTTTTATTCGTAGGTATCATTAGAATGACATGTTATCAGTTGGTTAGTTCTCTACAATGCGATATGTAACAACTACAGACATTAACTTTACCTTTATTCAACCGTTGGTAGCAACAAAACTAAACGCCAACTATCTAGGCTATAGTAACGTTAATCCTCGTGATGTTTGCAGGTTGTAAGATTGCAAATCGAGTCGAACAACAAACTATTTCACTAAACTTTAACACCGGTTTGAAAATAATCTTGATTACATAGCTCTTAACTGAAAGTTATTGCATGTCTTTACAACAATGCGAAAGTTAAAAGTCTAATCCTCACAGTGACTCACACTTTGTAACGATTTATTAATAATCTAGTCTTTATCTAGTAACTTTTAAGTTAAAAATCATATCAAAGTTATTTGTTTTGTATCATCAAACTTTTTCGAATATTGACATTTACTTGTCACTGTCTTTATGTCTTATAGAGATGAGCAAGGGATGACGTTCTGTTATCGATTAATCGACAAATCGATTTTAAGGACAAAAAAATAAATAAACGTTTTTTTTTTTCAATCGATATCCAGTACTGAATCGATCCAGCGAACCGATATTTCACCCTAGAAAATCGAGATAAGATTTTTCTGTTTTGATATGAACCAAAATATCATTTAAAAATAATTGAATGTATATCACAAACATAAGTGAATTCAACGTAAACAAAATAAATATTGTTCCCTTATACCTGATACTTTAATTTAGTTGTAAAAACAACCCCAATCGGCCAAAGATGCTAAAGATCGACTATTATTACGATTTTTCTTTTTGCGTTCCGTAACTGGATTCAAACTTGTATTGAAAATACCAACGCGAACAGTTAGAAAGTATGTTGTTTCCAAGGAATAGCATATTCACAAATTCCCTTGGAGATCAAATCAACAACAAACTCAGTGATAGTAATATCTACGGATAATCTGAAGTGACACCTATTAATAAATTAATGCATGGCTAAAATTCCTAGTGTTCAAACATAAAAAAAAATCCGGATTGCTAATAATATCTTTACTTCTCGATTGTCAGTAAACTAACAACCTATTTATTATCTGTGTTTATGCTTATGACAGCACTAGTGGTCACAAAACCGTGTGTTATTGTTCTCATAGAGAAAATAAAACTACGTTAATTGTTCTAACAACATAATAATGTAATGAAATCTCATTTCTTTGCGTTTCGTCCCCACGTTCCAATGCTCCGAGTACATTAGAAACATAAAATTGCGAAAATCGTTTTGTTGTTTATTTTGTTGGTGAATAAAAAAGATTAAAGACTTGATGAAACAAAATATTTCAAAGCTCGAACAAAGCAAGGATAACAATAGATGGCGTGACATGGACTGACTTCTCATTCTGTCCATGTAAAAATGATTTGTTCATTTTTTTAATTGATCATAAAAAATTCATGCACCTATTCAATAAGTTATTTCAAGCAGCATATTACAGCTAATGGGGACCCGAATCTTTCGATGATTATTGAAAGAAACATACAGTATCAACACCATAACACAGATAGCGCTGTTTGAATATTTTTTTTACTTTTTTTTTTTTTTTTTTTTTTTGTAACTTACATGACACATTTCCATGAAACAAAATAATGCAATAGTTATAGATTGCAATGAATGCAAGAATTAATTGTAAAACTTCGGTAAATCCAAACCCAATACACACTTCAGCTGCCACAAAAATGTACAGCTGAATGCAGATGCAGCAATTGTTGAATGCAGATCAATCAAAGTAACATACCTTAAGCCTGTACTCCCGGATGGGTCAGGCAGCAGTGCCGACCATGCACACATGCACAAGTTCAGACTCCTAGATGCTACCAGAAAATATTAAATGGATTGATCACTGCAGTGGCATGTATAACACCACTAAATTTCCTCTTTCATAGCGCTGTAGGCTGCGGGTTATGTGTTGCCTTTTGAAATGGAACCTGAGCTCCGCACTTGTATCACCACACACAGCTGGTCACAACGGGTCTTGTGGTATCCACAGCAGCCATGTTGAAGGGCTCAGACGTCCATGCTATTTGTTGCATATTGTACGAATGCCTGAAAAATTCATGTCTATGAGCAAGTTTTCACACAAGCGTAATGTTTTGTTGAATCAAGTTGTAGCTTAAGGATGTTTGCTCTCTTGCACTGTATTTACACAAGTCGTCTTATTCTCATGCGAGTTCCACTGACAGTATGAAACTGGCTAAGTTTCTTTTAGCATAACGAAAATAGAAATTTATTTTAAATTTTAGTCACTTTATACCAAGAAAAACAATAGGTATTGTGGCTAAACTTCACAAGGCATTAGATAGGTACTAATTATTGTCAGAATACTCAAGTTTATACTTCCCTGTACATATGTACACCACAGTTGCGTTTGTCCAGTAGGTATCTAGTCAGGATTGGGCATCGATGTCATCATTAACATTATCTGCAACCCGACTTCGCATGTTGTCTAGGATAGGCCACACTATTTGGTTGAATTCGGGCAACATGATATTCCTGTCTCTAGTAGCCGGCGAGTTGCAAAACGTCTCCATTAGGTAGGTACTTCGATGCCATTTTGTTGCGCACCAAAGAGAGCGCGCCAGCCATTACTCGTCTCATTTGATCTAGCATCGCCTTGTGCGTGCATTGGTTCATACTTCTGATGTCGGAAACACGAGGGCTTCCTTCCATATACCCTCGTACTTGTGGGCTTATCGTGGGTTATGCATGCACGAGGCAGGTAACTTATGCCGTTTTAGAGATATTCCATTGTCCAATTCTAGAAGCAAGTTGACGCGCCCCAATTTGAAATCACTTTTACTATTCACTGATACTTTTAGACGCAACTCCACCGGCACCAATCATGCCACTTATCACACGTAATCGCCATACGTCCCGCTCCAGTTCTCTCTACTCAAGTCAACTCCGCGCTGCCGCGCGCCTTCCCTCCAAATTGTCTGTCACCTTACTCTAGGATTCAAATCCTTCACTAGGATTGGACATTGGAGAAAACTCAGTGTTGCCAATCGAATAAAATCTAATTGAAATTTGAATCAGAAGCTAAATGTTGCCAATTAAATAAAACTGAATTAATAACTTTACAAGCGATATTTCATCGTTCCCAACTATTAATCATTTACCTTCCTCCGATATATTTATAATTAGAATTACGGGGCGACATCGTCATTGTTGACCGAGTCGCCTTAAATAAAGATACAAAAAGTGTTATTTGTGGAAGAAAAATAAACATGATTTTTGATTTTGAAAGTAGTTGAAGTTTATTTATCCAACAGATTAGTGATTGAGTCGACTAACTTGTTGTATTCAATACAAGCAGAAGACTGAAAAGTATTAGGCTTTAATACTCGTTCCGAAACAGCCCTCTCAAAAGTATGAAATACTATCTTAGCATCATCATCGCCATCGTCATTTCAGCCGAAGGACTTCCACTGATAAAGCAATATTCAATGAAAATATCATTGTTACAACAGGTTCCATGAAACTGTTTATTTACTTGTTCTATTAAAGGTAACATTTTTAGCAATCTTGTGATTGTAAATCAGGGAATACGTGAATGCCCATATTAATTTATTCATGGAGTGAAGTTAAAGTAAATAAGCGCCCGGTTAGTAAACAGATTATCCGACCACTGCTAATCACCATAGTCAACGTACTTAACCGCGCTTTCTCACTCAACGGTTCACAAGGAGTTAAAATAATGTTTTTTTCTGATTCCGAGATTCCGATATTGAATTACTCAGTATCGGAATTGAAATATCGGTAATTTTGTTCCGAGATTCCGATATTATGTGATTCCGGGATTCCGATATTCATACCCTAGTCGAAATGCCAACTTCAAGGCCGCAAATAATCCTAAAATTGATTAAATACAATTTTAACGGCCATTTCCTTTTGGATTTTCCACCTTTTAGCCGTTACCTATATATATATATGGAACGGTAAAGTAACAAGTAAAGCCAGTATATATTTTAATTGAAAAGTCTTCCGGTCATAAACTACGCACTTAAAAGCACAGTTTTACGTTCTTTCGTCCGTAAAAAGGAAATCGAAATTAAAGTAATAAAACTGCATACCATACTTTACTTTTCCACTTAAAAACCACTGGCGTGGCGTTCCCTGCCCTTATGTAGTCACACCTTAATAGGATAATTTACTCTGGGCATTTAATTTATTAGGTGCAACATTTGCCAAGAATGGAAAACTCGCCTTAAATCCAGTTAGTACCCACAACGTACTATTGATTCGCACTGCACCAAATGATTTAACTCTTTCATAATATTTTCAATTTCTGGCGTGTTCAGACGACATGCGCCCGCTAAGCGCACGCCGCGGTCCTTAGCACCGCGTCTAACTCGCTCTGAAATTTGCTGTATATAATTTGAGTCTTATGACACATCAATAGATCTCAAATTGCGTTAATCAAAGTCCAACCGCATACGCCACGCGGCCACCTCGCCCCGCACACGCGCTAAACCGACCCCGCATACGCAATTTGAAATCGATTGATGTGTCATAAGACTCAAATTATATACAACTAGCTGTCCCGCGCGGCTTCGTTCCCGTCAACTGGCTACCTACCCACCTACTTACCCCTATCCTACCTACCCACCTGCCCTAACTCTCAACCTTCCTTCCCTACCCTACATACCTACCTACCCTACCCACTTACCCTACCTACCAACCTTCCTATACCCTACCAAATAATGGCCTATGTTACTTCTTTGATAATTGAGCTTTCTATTGGTGAAAAATGATTAAAATCGGTCCAGTAGTTTCGGATTCGGTACAAACAAACAAACAAAACATCTTTCCTCTTTATAATATTATTAGTATAGACAAATTTCAAAGCGAGTTACACGCTGACGCGCGTGGCGTGCGCTCAGCGGACGCGTGTCGTCTGAACGCGCTCTTATTAAATTTCATACATACATACATTAACTCACGCCTTTTTCCCATGGGGGTAGGCAGAAACTACAGAACGCCACCTGCTACGATCCTTACATACTTCTTCTACTTCTTCTTCTTCATTAAATTTCATGTCTTGTATTAATGTTTCCATCTCGCGATAAGCACCATTAGCATCTGCAGTAGAGTTGCCGCGAATAGTGTTTATAGCGAATAGTCGAATACCGATTAATCGCCATTCACTTTGGCGAATAATCGAATAACTCGACATTACTATTCGACATAAAAAAAAAACATTAAACACATTAAAAATATTTATAATTTCTTCTAAGGTTGTGAGAAAAAAAAAGAAAACGAAACCGACTTGCTCCAGAACGTGCAGAAAAAATTGTTTTTTTGCACCACAATTTGCCTCTGTTGGATTTTAAATATTAATTAAAAAGCCTTACTAATTTAATTTCATGAATATGATAGGCACAGGCACATATTACAGATAATAATTGATATTGTGTATTGTTTTATTAAGGAAAATAATTTAAAAAATGATTATTTTAACTCGTTAGTTCTTTTGTTCGTTAAAAGTTTATTTTCGACGACTATTCGCCGGATGCCGAATAATACTAGCTATTATTCAGTATTCGACGAATATCAAAAAAATGACGAGTAATGCCGAATACCGAATAATAGCGAGTATTCGCGGCAACTCTAATCTGCAGTCTACATCTGAAGATTCTTCAGTTTTTTAATCGGACTGTTCACAAGCGGAACATTAGTTTTTAAATCTCTTTGGAAGTTTTGATGTTTTTGTTTGTTTTTGAATTTACAGCAGTTTCTAGTATGAAACGATCTTCGCCTTCATGTCTTAAACATCCAATTAGTTCACAAACATTTAAAAACTCAGACATTCATAAAAAAGGCAATTTACACAACTCCTTGTTATTATTCAGATACATATTAATGCCAACCTATTTATTCTACACTAAACTCCACTAAAGGAAACTGAAGAATAATTCATAACTGTTTGGTTTTTTTATTAAACCTTAATAGGTACGGAACGCCTTGAATTATTATTTATTGTTGAAACCATATGGTCAGTAATAATTAATCAAACCTATATCGATACTTTTAAGGCTGTATGCACTGAGTCAAGACAATATATCAGCCGGTCGATTTTGTAACAGCTCACCGTGAAAATTTAGGTGCAGTGAGCTTGTAGTGAACTATCATTCCACCTTGTTTGAATTTGAAAGCTTACTTCATGTTCACTTCACCTATTTTTCAACGGCGGGACTGCAGAATAGCACTGCAGGTAAAATTGCAGGCCTTGAACTTCGGCGCCAAGTTGCCAGTCTGTCGGTTTTTTGTGGGTTACATTTCGGGGAGTGTGCGATGGAATCGCATGAACTAATTCCTCCTAGCCCGTTCCATCATCGGACTACAAGACATACGGCAATGCCTCATCGGTACATGGTGGACATTCCACCCATACGCACCAAACGTTTTGGGAATACTTTTATTATGCGTACAGCTAAGGAGTGGAATTCCTTGCCGGATTCTTTATTGCCTGATAGCTACAACCTGGGAGTCTGAGAGACTGAGAGAGAAAAGCATGCTCTTTTCGGACATTTTGTAATTGTTTTAGTTGCAATAAATGTTTTGAGTTTAAGTTGTCAATATGCACTAAAAATCCCGTTTGGACTCAAGACAAAACTATTCTGTTTAACTGTAATTAATTCATAGGAAGTCCAAAGACTATTTAACATGCAAAATAGCCCGTAACTCTTGATTTCTCAAAGCTTTCATTGGAGATGTTACTGCACTCATAGAAAACGGTAAGAAACAGATTTATATCTTCGCCGTAATAGTCGTCTAAAACAACTGAGTCATGATCTGCTAATAGATTAAGCTCGAATACGAGACAGAAAGATTTCAATTTTCAATTATTAACAATGACTTATTATATCACAACATCTTCATTGTTCATATTTAGAGATGCCATTACATCTTTTACAAATGATGCAACGGATATTGACACTTACGGAAAAAAGTGAAGCCAAAAAATCACAGATCATCGTGAAATATATCTGTTCAAATATAATTTAGTTATCTCATCATTGAATAAAGAAAGCTGTTACAAAACGATGGTATAACCGCGGCCCGCAAGGAAAGTTGAAAGCAGCGTGGTACCGGTCTGCGAACTTGAATCAACAGCCATACTATGTGACTTATGTTAATGGAGGTCGTTCAGACGTAATATGCTAATATAATATTATGTTATGAATATGTGAAGTGTATGGTTTATCGTAGAAAGTGCGAGAATTGGATTTTTTTAAGGATATTGGTGATGTAACGGTGAGTTTTTTTGCAGCTTTGTGTGTGTCTTTGGCCTGTCTTTTTTGTTCATTTTTTATAAAACTTTTTGCTGAAGAATTAATAGCCTACTTCCCATTTGTATTGAGAAATTTCTCATTATCTCATAGGAATATGTAATCACCATGATTGCTAGTAATGCGACTTCCATGGCATAAACTTGTTTGTGTAACAAGTTTAGGCGTGATAGTTCGATGTGGGGTCACCACAATAGTTCAACGCGTTCGAACGGTTGACCTCTTAGCGCCATGAGTCTGACCTTTTGCTATCGAATTCTCATAGCGAAAACCATCTCTTCTGACAATCCTTATTAAAAATCAATTACCGCATATATCACAAGAAAACGGCTCAGCTCTCAAGCCGATTTTTTTGTTGTTGTCTTCGTTACTGTCAAAACAAGGTATTAAGTTATTAAGTATTAGCAGATTAACCGGCAAATAATATGCACTCGTGCGAAGTCACAAACTTAGATCTCAAAAGATTACCTATGTTTACTCGTGTGCTTCGCTCTCCACCCGCTATTAATTCGATTAATTGTGTTAGCCTCAGTGACGTCGTTGTTAAAAAAGCTGAATTTTAATTATGGTCGCGTAATATCACGGCCGGGTGCGTACCGTACCCACTGGACCAATATACGAGATAACATTAAGTACACTGAACTGAGACTAAGTTTCTATCTTACAACAACTTAGTTCGTAATATTCGAATAGAGCATGTCATCTTAAGGCTAAGTACTGGCCGTGCGCCCGCTCGATACCAAAATATCAATATTGAGCCTCCTTTTGGACAGTTTTGTTCGCAAAATATTATTTAATTTACATATTAGCATATGTTAGTTATGAAGAAATTCCTGCCATTAATTCTGTGTAAAAATATTTTAAACAACCAAGTCGTTTTGGAGGAGTTTCCAAAAGTTGCGAAAAAAATATAGTGTTGATAATTGTTTTTTTAAAGCAAAACTATTAGTTACACGAAAAAACCTTGTGTTCAAAATTATGTACATGAATCAATAATAAATATATATTTATTTCAAACCTTTTAACCTAGCCGTTACTAAGGAGTATGCTTTAGAAAGAAACCGTTTACGGCACAAAAGGGTATGTAGGCCCTTCATAAATTTATTTATTATCATTTGCTATATTTTCTCAATTTTTTGTCTCTGTAAGTCATCAATGCCAATACTGTATTTATCGGCTGTTTCTACCATATAGGAAGACACCGCAAAAAAGCTAATGCATTGCAAGCAATGGTTTGCAATGCATTCAATTCGTATATCATCGGTTAAAAAAGTTAATCCACACGCATACAGTCACTTCCATCAGTGGTTCTATCAATCAATCTGTCAATTATCGCCTTTATCAGACATGAAAGTGCTGGTACTGTTCTGAACGGCTACTGGCCTTAATCTGCACACGTCAATTGTCTAATTGATGTGCGGACAGCAGACCACGCTCCACTTACTCCAGGCACCTCCCAGATTTCTAGACCAGTTTCTAGACTTGTCTACTCTTGATCTAGACTTCGTTTACTTCCTGTCCCTTCTTTATAACAAGATTTCTCTTTATTATTTTCTACTTTATTCGTTCGGATTGTTTGAATTGCTGGAACAGTATTGCCGTATTGTGTGTTTTTTCCGCATTGTCGTTGGTATTGGCTTTGAATGCACAAAGAAAGTCAACATTTTTTTTGATTATATACAGATTACCTAAGCCTACGTGAACCAGTTCACGTGCTTCAGTAATGGCTAAAATTGTTTTGATTCTTGAAATTATTAGAACTATTTCATATTCACATAAAAATTTAGATCCAACGCAGTAATTATGCGTGTTCTAATTTATTTTGGTTATGTCTGTCTGTATCAGTCCCCGTTGGATCCTGCTATCAATTCCTATACATTTGTCAATTTGACTGATCCTTGATGCTGGTTCTTCTTTAGTTATATGCCTGCCTACATGTTCTTGGTTACCATTCCTACATGAAAGTCAATAGTGGTGACCATATATTATTTTGCTAAATTTTAGTGCTACAAAAACTTTTCGTTTTCACCAGGTACTGGCAATCTAAATGTGTATATCTACAGTTTACTACAGCCTTGTCTGGTATACAATGTTTTACCTTGAAGTGAAAAGTGTAAAAATGGAAATCGCAGAAGAAAGAACACTGCCATTGTTATGAAACAAACACAAAAAGAACGCATAGTTTCAAATCAAACCAATTTCCTGATTATCGCTCCGAGTTTCTGCTATATTTCAAATTCAATTTGTCCTATTTTTTTATTTAATGTTCTATACTTGTAATGTAAACACTAAATGTAGTATTGTGACAATTTTTTTTCTTTTTTTTGCTTTGATGTTCTTGTAAGACAATTAATCCGCTCATAGTTCCAATCCAACGTTAAAAGGAAATGTGTTAATTTTTGCTAAGTTGCCACTTAAATTGGGATGTCCCTAATAGCTCACAGATCACTTAGAACATAGACCTCGTCTGATCCCTCACTCATGCTTATATGTTAAAATACTCAACAAAACGATGGTTACCTGATCGAAGTTTTGCGTCCCTGTATCCAATACTCGAGGCCTCAAATCATGTCGATACTCCGACTCCATGTCTTCTTCTGCAGAGTGAACTATAATCACCAAAGCGGCCAACGTGGTCAATAGAGGCATGGCGGATCTCCAAATTATACCCATATTATATCAAATAGGCAACTGCAAACTCCGAATGCACTGGCTTGGCTGGGTACGTCCACACGTATTGATGCACAAACACTGCACTAATAACGAGTTCCAAATGTTTGTATCAACTCACGCAATTGTCGCGGCACAATTGATGCACGAATGAATCGAAGCTTGGAAACCAATAAAGACGGAATAGTCGAAGATAAAGAAAGAAAAACAAAAGAAAACAAAGACCGCAAAATTCACGTGCGGCAGTTCTCTATTTTTCCAAAACGCGTGCACTCGGCCCTGGCTATTGAACGATTGAATTCGTTTTATTATCACATCGTGATTGTATATTTGTAAACAATCCGATGTCGCGGCATTAGAAAAACAAGTAGACAATTACTGGCTGTTATTATTTGAGAAATATGTGAGATTTTCGTATAAGTTTCCCGCGCTTATTTTATTTGTGAGCGTGAAAGTGATGATGGCGGTTGGTGGCAACACGTTTGCCCGCGGCGGCTCGGCGCGTTCGAGTGGTTCTGGTACTGGTAACTCTACAAATGCACAGTGCTCCGGCAATGCGCTTCTGCAATTTTTACTTTTCTTTTGTGTGTTCAATAACAACTGCATTTTGTGTTTTTTCAACATTTCTCACTCGCGTTTGAAATGTTCGATGAAACAATGAAGCCTATTCAGGCATATCGCCGTTATTTTTACCATGAAGCAGTGTTCTCGAATATGCATATGCATATTGCATAAGATTGATATCCATTTGTCTCGTCTCCATGGTACAGAACAAGGAAGTTTACACCTTCCATTATTTTTCGCCTTTTCTGTATTTCAGCTTTATTCATTCACTATTTTGGAAAAATCACATCTAAACTTTCATCAACAGCGCTAAGATACGGCAGATTCTTGAATTTAGACGCTACATACCTCAAAACTGAAAGAGTGCACAATAAATTTATCAAAAGAATATTAAAATGTAGTGTAAAGGTTTTCTTTACGGCTCATATAAAAACACCTGTAGAAATCATTCCGGAACAGCCAAAAGAAGGAGTTCAATGTCCCTCGATTACAAAGATGTAATTCTGAGTGTGTTCCACAATGTAAGTAAGGCTTAAATTCAAGGGTTGTCTACAAGCAAGAATAACTGGTGCAGGCAGAGTACTGCACATTAATGAGGGATACGGCAGATAGTATTCGAGCCACCTCAATTTCAAGCAGGAATAATAAACAGCGCTGAAGTGGAAGTTGGAATGATAAGTACTGGTTTTGGACTGATATCAATGTAAGAGAATTGTTTTCAATAGATATATTCTCCTCAAAATTGTATTCACCTATCACGCGTAGGTACCTATCTAATGTATAGTATCCATCTTCTAATAGATTCCAAGCTCCCTAAATTTCCATGCGGCGGGGATGGCAAATCACAGTATTATGTGAAACGGAATGTGCGCACGCGCCGCGCCGCCTCCCCGGCGGAATGCGCGCGCCGCCCGTGACGATCACATGCGCGAATTAACGTCGTTTGTTAATCAATTACTTGAATCTAATAATATGCATGGGTATAAAAATACTTGGCATTTTAACAGCGAATAAATCCTTTCGTTCAACGAAAAATCGCTTTACTGATACCAGAACATAAGGCAGGTAGAGGCCACCCGCCTTTTACCTGGTGCTCCTATATTTGTAAAAAGAGACATCAAACAAGCAAAAATGACAGCCAGAACAGTCAATAGAAGTCTGAAGTAATTGGAACAGTAAATTGAGGAGAACCGGCCTGAAGTAACAGAACCCGTGAAGGAAAAGAGAACAAGAGCGAAAATATATATCAACATTATTCATACAACCTACTTTGGTTATTTAGGTCAAGAAGATCTTCCAAGCTTGTGTCAGTAGCTTGAGCTTGCCTTTATAACGCAGATTTCTTCTACATTTTTAAAATTTTCTCTACTAGATACTAATTGAAGCTTTCATGAAGATGTTTAGTTTTATAATAAGTACGCTCATAAAATGAAAAGAGGTCTTCGAAAATATAATCGTGAGCTTACAACTAGGTATTCGTTACCAATCCACCGTGACCACTTAATTAGTTAAAGCAACGCTTCGGAAAAAGCTCATACACGATCATAGACCCGAGTACCTTCAAGTGTAGTTAAAAGTTACATAAATCGCTGGCATAACATTTAATTGCATATAAAACCATCTTTCATATATACTCGTATGTGGTTACACGCTTACGTCCGACACTATTTAGTTTTAGAAAATTGCTTACGGTAGTTTACTGCTATGATTACTGTCCACACTTTATCGGTCGTTAAAGACTTCCGTGTTGTACGAAAACTGTTTTTGTTTACCTTATTTCCTTAAGTAAACGTCTTGGCTAAATGCTTTACTACTTATGCTCAGTTGTCCCGCATAGCGTCGTGACAAAGTAAGAATTGCCATTTTTCACGCCTACTTGCACGCCTTGCATTTCTCTCGTTCTGATTTCTAGCATTAATCCGTCAAAAGTTGTGTAACTACAAATAGAAGATAATGACACAGTTGACGTAACTAGTTTTGATAAAGTGATGAGAGTGGTTAGGTTTGCACATTTATATTTACCACAATTACGTTTCATCAATTCTCTCTTATGTGTTATGAGCATTGAAGGCATCTCTGCATGAGATGTGTTTACACCTTTTAAAATTGTATGGGGATTTGAATTTGACAATAGCGCATTATATATAAACACACCTAATCCGTAATCTTTTGTTGCTGATTTCTCTATGTGGGTTGCACAACACAGATAAACAGAATAAAATGAAACGAGAAATATAAAAGCAATGAAGAAAATAAACTGATATATCCGATGACAAGCACCTGTATTAAAATATTGTTGTCGTCTAGAAAACCATAATATTACAAATCAAAACAATATTTAGGCTAAGGTATTAAGAATCTTTAATTGCTACAATACACTACAAGCTTTAATTGGTGGTAAAAGCGTAGAAGAAATTGACAATAGTCTAGAATTCACGAGAGATAACATAGTTACTGATGAGGACGGTTTAGGCGCAAAAGGACTAGTTCTTAAAATGGCAACAGAGTCGCAAGAGGACTAGTTCTCAAAATGGCATATTCTCAAAAAGCCTAATTCTCTGAATGGCCAATTCTCATAATGGCTGATTATCAAAATGGCACATTTTCTACAATTGGGCATATTCTTATAAATAAAAGATTTCTTAATATATGTATAAGTTTAATCTTAATAGGGATTGTAAGATTTTATAATGCATAAGAATAAAAACTAATAGTGTTGTTTCAGACAAAATCAAGCCTATTTTATGTTATACCTGTAACTTTATATAAAAGTTCAAAATTAAAGAATTTAAGCCTTATCAAAATCATTTTGAAGTCTTTTGGCCTTCTGCGCCTAAACCATGAGGACATGTCACTACATCATAATTTCCATCAACATTATCCCAAGCTTATCGATCCACATAATCTCATCTCATTACAAGTTGTATGAGACATTGTTAACGTCACATGGCTTCTCACGCGTCGCTCTTACTTTCCATATCACTGGCATAATATCGCTGATTTAGTGAGATCGTTGCGACGGTACAAAAAGCTCGTTACTCGAGCGATCCGTACGGATCATCATACACATTCACTTGATGATATGTTAAGCATTTACTCACGTATAGATCATATCGAATAAGCAATGTAATGTCTGTGTCGTTTTCTAAGGCAAACGCAGAAATGATTGCCCCAATTTCCATTGCTTCTAAACTTTTCCTTAACATGGTAGAAGTGGCGTGCTTTGTAGTGATATGTTTGTTTATTGCTAAATTATGCACTCAATTTGAAACTAGAACGTTACGTTAGTCTCAAATTGTTTCCAAATCATTTGACATAATCTATAGTTCTAAAGGCTTTTGGCCTCTTCTTATAATGTACTAGCTGACCCGGCAAACTTTGTTTTGCCATAAAAAGACCAAACATTTATCTACCCTACCCTACACTACCCTACCCTACCCTACCCTACGTACCCTACCCTACCTACTCTACCCTACCCTACCCTACCTACCCTACCCTACCTACCATACCCTACCCTACCCTACCCTACATACCTACCCGGGTAGGGTAGGTATCTCTCAAGTTGGATCGAACTGCACATGGTGTGCGAATTTTATTATAATCGGTTAAGTGGTTTAGGAGTCCATTGAGGACAAACATTCTGACACGAGATTTCTATATATTAAGATTTATGCATTCCGATTGTACTGTTCTGTATCATCAGATTCGGAATTTATTATTATACTAGCTTCTGCCAGCGACTTCGCCCGCTTGAATGTCGAAAATTATCCCGAGATAAAAAGTATCCTATGTGCTATTCCTGACTATGCGTGTAATCTATCTCATAATTTTATCCAGATCCATCCAGCCGTTTAAGCGTGAAGAAGAATCAAACATACAAACACACACACCAAACTTTCGCCTTTATAATATTAGTATGTTATTTTTTTTAATTTGTTTGAATGTAGTATACGTAAACATATTACCTATAAAGATTCTCGAATACTTAAGTTTTCTTTAAAACCGGAATGATGCTCACCCTTTAATCTTAAAATCTAAATAAGTATATAGCTGACTCTTTTTAACCGACTTACCAAAAAGGAGGAAGTTCTATGTTCGACTTAATGTTTGTTTTTGTTTTTTTGTGTGTATGTTCAACGATATCTGCGTCAATTGTGAACCGATTCTGTTTTTATTTGTTTTATAGTGTTTCGAAATTGGTCCCATTTTAATTTGGTTAAGATCTGGTGAAGAACTTCGAAGATATACAACAGGTCTCTTCAATAAATAACGGCAAATCTCTCGGGATCGCTGCAATCGCATGTCTGTTTATTGTTTATACCATTTCATAACATTATATCACGCCAGTAAGCTTTAACGGGGTACGCACATGTTTACAGTTCATCTTGGTACACTCTCATTTCACCGGTTATGTTCAAGTTTTATGATATTCTGGCATTATAGGAACCTTACTAGACAACTTGCCTATCAGGTAGGTACAACTAAAAAAGTGAAATATAAAAAAGTTATTTTTCACTTTGTAGATGAAGAAGTATTTGCGGGCCTAGAATTATAAGCGGTATGTATTATAACTTCGTTAGTCTCTAACTAACGAAGTACCAGGAGGTCAGAATATAAAATCTCTCGGTACTCTTTTTACACATCATGGTTCCAGTCTCGGTAATATTTCCTCATGATTATAATCTCCTGGTACTTAAGTTAGGGGGCGTCCATAAATTACGTGAGGTGCTTTTTTTTAATTTTCTGTCCCTCCCTCCCCCCCTGGTGAGATGTCGTGAGATTTTATTCAACCCCCTCCCCCATCCCCCAATCTCACGTGAGTTTTTTCAAAATGTGGGTTTCTTACGTAAACGCGTTGGATTGTTGTAGTAAAAAGAAAAAAAAATTGATGTATATGGTGGTTTGACAATCAGTAGATGTATAACGTCGAAGTATGAATGAAATTATTTTCTTTCGAACGAATTAGTGAATGATCTTAATCGTATTACGATTACGCTTAAGATTAAATCTTAAGCATGTATAATCTGGATTAAATGGACGATTATAGTATTTTTTTTTTGTTTCTCTCAGAAAACAAATTGCGTGATATTTGCCGAGACCCCCCTCTCTCCAACGTAAGATTAGTTGAGATTTGACTCGACCCCCTCCCCCCCTTAAACATCTCACGTAATTTGTGGACGCCCCCTAATAGTGTTTACCGGTAATGATTCCAGCCCCGCAAATATAAAGACTTCTTCATAATTCTGGCCTCCTGGTAGTTTGGGTATAAAAATGCGTATAATGTTCAACATCTAATTAAAAAAGCAAAAGAGGAAGTTATATTTTTATCATGCTAATAAACTCTCTATTGACTTTATATTCCTGACGTTACTTTGCCTCTAAAAAAGGATTCGTCCGAAACACCACTCAAAAAAATTAATAGTAATGAAATTCCAGTTTCGACCGGATCAGACGAAACCCAGCGGTCGAAACGCCTACTAAGCCATGACAAATAGCTCGCACCTACCTATTCCATGGGATTTAAAAATGTCTTGCGAAATGAGGGTGTAACATAGTTACACTTCTGCCTCACCTCCTCGGGAATTCGGAAGTAGTGTTATGATGATACAACAGAACAAGCGTGGATAAAGCGAAAGTTACTCGAAAACAGGAATTTCACTAGGAGATGACCTTACGTATCGGGCGCAGAACAACAGAATAGACACTGAACCACATATGCCTATCATAATAAAATGTTGTAGGCAATTACTTTTGATGACATGATGTCAAATTCAAATGAAATTTATTGCATCCATAATGTAAACACAGGTGGTAAATATAAGTTAAAGAAACAATTATGGACCCTGTCGGGCACAGCAACATTCTAGATACAGTCAGTGTCTAGGAGAGAGGAATAGCGCTCAATATTATTACAAATAAAAATATTTTCCTTATCTATTAACATTTCAGTTAAAACGAATGTTACTCTAATATAAGTTAGTCGGTCGAGATTCGAAAAAACCTTCATTACTTAGTCCATTTTCAGATGAGCTCGTGGCTAAATAATAACAGTCGCACTGGTCGATCATCTTGACGAGGTCGGTCCGTAGATGGGTGACCATTTCAACATACAAAGTTTCCTCCGTGCCTCGGAAAGCACGCTAAGCCGTTGGTCCCGGCTGTCATTTGAAGATCTTTGACAGTTGTTACGGGTACTCAGAAGCCTGATATCTGACACCAGTCTAGCCAAGAGGTATCGTGTTACCCAGTTACCGGGTTGTGGAGGACAGATAGGCAGTCAGTCAGGCAGACAGTCAGCATGTAAAATAATGGTACTCAGCTGAATCCGGTTAGACTGGAAGCCGACCCCAATATAGTTGGGAAAAAGGCTAGGCAGATTGATTGACTTAGTCCATTTTCAAAGGTCGATTAGTAATATTATAGAAAGAGCAATTTGTGATTTATTTTTAAACACCAGTCGGTTATAAGTAATACATGTATTTGAGAAGCAAAATATCAAATACAAAAAATATGATCCCTAAAAAGAACATTAATGCCCACAAAAGTTTTTGTGAAGGTCAGGTAATAAGAAAACAATTGTAACAAAAGTTAAGGTACTTTAAACTTATTGGTATATTTTTTATTTGGTTAGGTACGATTAAATTAACTCAAACGTAAATGCACTTTTGTTAGTAATCTTTAATTGAAGTAGGTATTAATTATTCAAAAATCACAAAAGAAAACATCAACACATATAATAAAACAAAGTAAAACAGTGAAGATTAAATAATTCTAATGTATGTTAGTATGGTGCTATGCTATGCTTTAGTAAATTTATAAGTTATAAAGTAGGCTTGCCTAAGTGAAATAGAGTACAATATTATATATTAGAGTAAAATAGAGTACAATATTCTACATTAGAGTAAAATATAGTACAATATTCTATATTAGAGTAAGTACGGTTGGCAACTCTACCTACAAGTGATACCTAGCACTTGACGTGTGTTTCTGTCGGTTGATACTGAAGACATTTCACCGTGATGACTTAGATAAGGTGCGCTCGAATTGAATTATAATAAATTAACTAATCAATTTTAATAAATCAGTAATTTTTCTGCTCATTTAAAACACATACTTATAAGTAGGCTGTGAATAAATCGAAACCATTATAGGCGTATAGGTCTCCGTGTCGAACAGTCCGAAGAGGAACGGTCTATTGGCGATGAAGTCCCGTCCCACGGCGTCGTGCAGTCCTGTGGAGGCGTTATATGGGATGTCCCGGAAGAAGGGCGCCGGGCTGATGCCTCTGTTGTCCAGCGTGATGGTGGCACGCTGCACGAAGCCGCTTGGCAACGCTGCGGGGTCTGATATGTACCTGAAGTTGATAGATTTGTCGTTTATTCTTTTGTTTTTACAAGATTTATAAATATTACCTTGGTTTCTTATGGGTGTCCGGCAACTTGTAATCGATTTTTCAAGCACAGGAAGTGCTGAATGGCTGCATGAATTTGAGCTGAAACTTCGCGTACTTATGAAACTTATGGAACATTTAATTAATAGTACGATGGAGCTGGTGTCTTGATGGAGCCAGAAGGTGAACATAGCAACTTCTCAACCTGATGAGATTGCACCATCGTGTTTGCGAATTTTCTGAGATAAAAGCCAAAAATTCCCAATTGAATACTAAAAGATTTTTTTAGGAATATTGAAAGTAAGACCGGTAACAATCTCATTATCAAGTGGTGGAAGATAAATTCGAGCAAACTTGCCAAGATAATGTCTAGAGCCAGGTTAACCTAAGGTAAATATAGATACAATGTTCAATGTATAATAGGTAAAGAATTATTAATTACCTGGTAGCAGCAGGATCTGTCCAAAGACGGGTGACTCCCAAATTTTCCAATATACTCCTGACGTCAATCTCAGACGTCATCGTGTACCGCGGAATGGCGATCTCCACCGGTACATAACTCTCCCGCGATTTACTCTGAATCTCCAGCACTATCGAACTTTGGACGGAGTTCAATATGACATCGATACTACTCGTATCGAGGATCAAAGCGAAGATCATGCGATACCGATCATCAACACCGATGGGAAGCTCCAGAACTTTCGCGTTAATACTTGAAATGTAGGCTATCTTCGCTCGCTTGGTCACTCTCATTAAATCAACGGCACCAATTTTCTGACCGAATGGATCGTAGAACGGCGAGCGTTCGATGATCGCGTCGGCGAAAGCCGTGGCCCACAGTCCATTGTAATCCATCGCGTCAACGAGAACCGAGTTGCCATTCAAGTCGAGACGCGACAACGTTGCTGAAGAAAGGAGCCTAATAGCGTTAAGCGATCCTTGGGGGTCGTTTCGGAGCGGCGTCGACGCTAATTCGATGAGACGGTTCTTCGAGACGAAACTGTACCAGTGCGGATTGACCGCAACTCCTTGATTGACGACTAGCGAACGCTTTGAAAAGATGCTCACATCATTCGCGGGTTGGTATCGACTTGTAGCTAATTGGTAGAATTTTTGTCGAACACAAGGATCGTTTGGGAGTCTAAGAAGCCCAAACAGCTGTTCTTGCGTATATGGGTTGGCTCCCTCAGCCATCGCGGCGAGCATTATCCACACTGACAGCGGCGAAAAGATATAATTGTACAAACTGCGATGGCCGACGTCGTTGAACGCTAGAGTTGTAAACCCGTAAAGAGATAGACGGTAATCTTGTGTCACATCTTGGTACAGGTGACAAGACTCGACACTGCGTGACAATATCTCTTGACCAACAACAAATGTACACACGAATAAAACTAGAAGAATTTTCGTTTTCATGATGATCTAATATAGGACACGTCCGAATACAAAATATAATTATTTTGTTATACACTGTGATTTACTTTGGATTTTCTTATATAGGTCGCCTGCCTTTTTTTTGCTGGAGCACGTTGCAAGGTAAAGGCATCGGCACACAGAATGTATTGTGACGGCGACAGGTAAATCAGATTAATACGATCAAGGCTTTGATAGCCAATTTGTCTAGAGGCAGGCGTTTTGCTCTCAGTGTGCCTGTTGAATGCACCATTTGTTCGTTAGTAGTTTCATGAAGTTTGGCGTCGGAATTGATTTCCTAGTGACGTGGAGTTAAAAAGTTTATAGACTGAACGTAAGGGAGAGTTTCGAGGTCTAAGTAAAGCATTATGGATTCACATTATGTTACGTCTGTATTCCCAGAAGTGCTTTGCAGAGGTTTCGAGTGCCTGATAGATATACCCGTATATATTTTGGGGGCCGAGTCACCCACGTCCGTAGGAGTATACCCCTTTTTGATTCCCTACACGTGGTCCCCGGGTGGTGCAAATCAGGTGACATTAACTGGTGGTAGGCTTCGGCCGAAGGCTTGTGACCACCCACCGGGCAAAGACGTACCGCCAAGCGGCCTAGCCGTGTTCCGGTACGATGCCCGGTGTAGCCAATTAGAGGAGTTGGGTCGAGATAGCTGTTCCACTGCAGGCTGACCAGCCTGACGCGCGCTGTTAGGGATGTATCGGGAGACTAGTCGCGGAGGGTAGCGGGATCCGAGGCACGGTGCGCCGCTGGCCGACCGCAGGTAGTTGGGGGCCCAAGTAGTGTGCCAGCCACACACGAAAGGCTGCCCCGCCAACTGTCGAAAAATCCCGGAATGCATCATCGTGCTGGTTGGCGACCAGACGGGAGGGCCCGATGGACATTCCGGGGGGGCTCGGGCGTCCCCGCAGTCTCCAGACTAGTGCCCCAATGATGGCGTCTTTTCAGTGCGTGTCTGTAGGTTAGCAGCGTGGAACCTCGTCTCACTTCCTTCTCCTCTACTCCATTCACTCTTTTAAATTATGAACAGGAAAAAGAATACTAGTGTTAAACAGCGGCTGCACCCCCTCCCCCTCAAAGTGCACCTCACCAATATTAGAGGTCTGCACTCAAATATCACTGCAGTCCACTATCACCTGGAGGCTGAGAAACCAGCGCTCTTTTTCCTTACGGAGACGCAGATAGCGAATCCGTCAGACGTGTCGTACCTGTCTTACCCAGGGTTCACCCTGGAGCACAATTTTAGACCACGAGCGGGCGTATGTATGTACGCCCGTGACGACATTTGCTATCGGCGTCTCCGTAACCTTGAGGACTCCCGATTTACAACGCTCTGGGTTCTGGTGGACACAGGTCTTGATAAAATTATCTACGCCTGTGTCTACCGTTCGCACAGCGGAGATCAGGAGACAACTAGGCTCACAGAGTACATCAGTGAGGCGGCTGATTCGGCTCAGCAGCGGTACCCTTCAGCCCAATTAGTGTTACTGGGGGACTTTAATGCCCACCACCAGGAGTGGCTCTTCCCATACCAGTGCACTGATCATGCTGGACGGGAGATGCGTAAGCTTTCGCTAGCGCTAAACCTCACCCAGCTGGTCCAGGGGGCAACGAGGGTACCGGATGTTGATTCGCACACGGCGAATTGCTTGGACCTTCTGCTGACAACAGATCCAGACAGATACTCTGTGTCGATTGCTTCACCTTTGGGTAGTTCCGACCACTGTCTGGTGAAGTCTGTATCCGTCTATTCCCCGCCCGATCCCAGCCCAAGAGGCACCCGACGGGTTTGGCGGTACAAGTCAGCAGATTGGGATGGTATGCGATCTTTCTTCGCATGCTATCCTTGGCAGCCTACTTGCTTTTCTTCAACTGATCCATCAACGTGCGCGGATGCCGTGACAGATTTGTTGCGTCGGGGAATGGAGTACTACATTCCGTTCTCTGACGTATCAATGTCTAGCGAAGACCGGCCATGGTTTGGTGCCGAATGTAAGCGCGCCGACGCGCTTAAACAAGGGGCGTACCTGGCTTGGGTCGACGCTCGATCGCGCAAGGCAAGTGACGTGGGTCAGAAGAAGAAGGCCTTCAACAGGGCTGCCAAGATCTTGTTGCGAAGGGCTCGGTTCGACCACATCCGCCGAATAGGGACCAAACTTGCTTCTTACCCAGCAGGTAGTAAAGCGTTTTGGTCCCTGGCCAAATCGGTCGAGTCGAACTTCTGCCGTCCCTCACTACCACCACTGCTGAAACCCGACGGGTCGCTGGCCCACTCCGCTGAGGAGAAGGCAAATTTATTTGCCTCTCTTTTTGCGGAATCTTCACGTCTGAATCCTGGTGACGCACGCCCCCCTCCTTCTCCTGATGGATGCGAGACGAGTATGTTGGACATTCGTATCCATCAAAAGGACGTCCGTAGGGTGCTGCGCAACCTCGACGTGAACAAGGCTAGCGGTCCTGACGGAATACCAGCAATTGTTCTTAGAACCTGTGCGCCTGAACTGTCTCCGATCTTGACACGCCTATTCCGCCTTTCGTATGAGGCTGGAAAAGTGCCGAATGCTTGGAAGCAAGCTAACGTACAGCCCGTGCCCAAGAAGGGCAGTCGAGCTGACCCGGCCAACTACAGACCCATATCTGTAACCTCCATACTCTGTAAGAGTATGGAACGTGTACTCAATAATAAGCTCCTGGCATACCTAGAAGCAAACGATATCCTTAGTGACCGCCAATATGGTTTCCGCCGAAATCGGTCTACTGGGGATCTTCTAGCGTATGCCATTCACATCTGGAGTGAGGCCATCGAGAGGCACGGGGAAGCGCTTGCCGTCTCCCTCGACATCTCGAAGGCTTTTGATAGGGTCTGGCACGAAAGCCTTATTGGTAAGCTTCCTTCATTCGGTTTGCCCGGTGGTCTGTGTGATTGGATTGCAGACTTCCTGAGAGATCGGTCCATTCGAGTGGTTATCGATGGCTGCTCATCGGACCAATTGGATATCAATGCCGGGGTCCCTCAGGGGTCGGTACTCTCGGCAACTTTATTCTTGCTGCACATTAACGATCTGCTAAAACCCGGCACCTTTGGGTATGCAGACGACAGCACTGTTGCTGAGAGATACTTGTCCAACGCTCGTGCTACCGGGCCTCAGATCCAGTCTCTTCGGGAGGCCATGGTGGAGCGCTTGAACCTTTCCTTGCAGGCAGTCTCCGAATGGGGCAATGCCAATCTGGTCAGGTTTAATGCTGCTAAAACCCAGGCGTGTCTTTTTTCCGCTAAAAAGAGCCAATTTTACCCGGCTCCAACTTTCCGAGATGCGACCGTGCCAATAACTGACCATCTTGAGCTTCTTGGCGTTACGTTGACATCGACTCTCAATTTTGGCTCATACATTGAGGCAAAGGCTCAGCTGGCTGCCAAAAAGCTGGGGATCCTTGCGAAGGTGAGGAGGTACTTCACGCCAGAACAGCTGCTCAGCTTGTATAAAGCGCAAGTTCGATCATGCATGGAGTACTGTTCTCATCTCTGGGACGGATCTGCCAAATACCAGCTTGATGCACTAGAGTCGATCGAAAAGCGGGCCAGGAGGCTCATCGGCGATGAAGCACTGGTTAAGTCAAAGCTCCAGAGCCTTGAACACCGTCGCCGAGTTGCCAGCTTGTCGGTTTTTTATCGGTTACATTTCGGGGAGTGTGCGATGGAATTGCATGATCTAATTCCGCCCAGCCCGTTTCATCATCGGACTACCAGACGTACGGCGAAGCGCCACCGGTACATGGTAGACATCCCACCCATACGCACTAAACGTTTTGAGAATACTTTTATTATGCGTACAGCTAAGGAGTGGAATTCCCTGCCGGAGTCTGTGTTTCCCGATAGCTACAATCTAGGGGTCTTTAAGTCAAGAGTGAATAGGTTACTTCTAGGCAAGCGTGCTCCACCATCGACCACATCATCGCTTACCATCAGGTGAGATAGTGGTCAAGCGCGAGCCTATAATTAATAAAAACAAAAAAAAAAAAAACCCGTGAAATAGGTAGCTTATCAATCATATCAGCTTACTTAACTTGATAGCTAGACATTAGAGTGTTCCAAATCGGATGTTACCGTAAGTAGAATTATTATGTTATTCCTTTTTACAAAATTAAGCATAAAGTAGCACAAGAAACGTAATCACCATATTTATAAGTAAGTGCCTGTAATCTATATCTATAAAAGCGAATCTACCATAAATGCTTTTCCTCTCATATTCATATTCTTTATTGTACACAAAATAAACATTTAAAAATACAAAAGGAAAACTTATGTACAAAGGCGAGCTTAACCCATAATTGGGTTCTCTGACAGCAAACCTCAGTGCTAAAGAGAAATTTACAAAATTATTGTCATTGTCTAATGTGTTGTTGAGCTCCCGAAATTATGTGGGTAGAGGTCAAACCGTATAACAAGAAAGAATAATTAATTGATTGTGTGAGGAGTGACCACAAGTAAACGCAGACGTGAACAAATGTTGAGTACAGCTTGCTTACTTTGCAACAACTTACTAACACTTTACTCGACTATCTCGTTGGTTTTTTTTCCTCCTCCTCCTTTATTCTTTTCTGATTAATTTCGTTGCGGGATCCAAGACAGTTAAATTCATTCTCCGGGACTTAGTCCAGCTTCATTGCCTCTTCGCTTTTCTGGTGGATTCTGGCTTTCGGGAGTTGCAGTGGTTTGGCAATAGTGCGGTGGGATTGTTATCTCGTTGGGCAAGTGGTGTGACAGAGCGGTTCTACCATTCTCTGATCGAGAAAAGTGTTTTTTATGCTGGATTTGCACTTGACTATAGTCAAGGTCAGAGGTGACCGAGACAAAGTCGACGATGTAGTGAGCTTACCCAGAAGAAGCCTGTTCACTCTTAACTTTGAGGAGATTCGGGTAGTATGCGTTGGGAAACACAGACGCAGGCAGTGAATTCCACTCTTTTGCTGTGCGCAATACGAAGGATGTTTGGAAGCGCGTGTTATTGGGTTTTAACATTAAGATATTCTTAGTAGAAGGTCCTAACTTCATCGGCTGAAGTCAGGATTTGTGCCCAGAAAATGGTTTTTAGCCGACTTTACAAAAAGGAGGAGGTTCTTTGTTCGACTGTACTTATTTTTTTTTAATGTGTTTTCACCGATTACTCCGTCCATTATGGACCGATTTTCAAATTGTGTTTTTAAAGGGTATACTCTCGAGGTGATCCCATTATCACCAAGGCAAGATCTGATGAGGGGATCCCATGGAAATTGATTATTATTTGATACTGAATATTGTAAAGGAGTAAGAATGTAAAACCTTTCATTCTTGTATTGAAACCATGAGAAATAACCTATGCATGCTATGTGTGTGGGTACTATGTACCCAACTGTAAATCTACCATTTGCTATACCTATGTGTCGTTCGTTGACTTGTGTGTGCCCTGGCAGTTGAGTGTGTCATGCTCTCTCAAATGTCTCTCTGATGGTGGCGCGTGTGTTGGATCATTCGGTTCCCTTCATGATGGTTGAGCTGGGTGGTGCCGATTCATGCGTCATGTACGTGAACGGGCGCCGTCAGTTGGGATTGGTCATAAGTCAACTGCTTCGGATGTTGATGTTTTTCTAGTACCTATTGTATAACTGCACAGTACATGTGTGAGTACTTTTAATACTTTATACCTTTACATAGTATAGTGTGTAGTGCTATTCTGGGTGCATTGTCCTCACATATGTGAATTTATTAATGTATGTACTCATGTACCTAAATATTGTAAAAATCATTTTTTTTTAAAAGAGTAAGTATGGAGTTTCTTGTGCATTCTTCTCCATAACAAGCTACTTTCCGAATGCACGGTAGAATCAACTTTTATTCCATGTAAATTTAAAAAGTATGGAGTTTCTTGTGCATTCTTCTCCATAACTAGCTACTTTCCGAATGCACGGTAGAATCAACTTGTATTCCATTTAAATCTAAATTGTGACATTCAAAAGTGCCGCTTGGTGGCCCAGTTGAAATAAATATCTTTTGTCTTTTGTCATATTCTAGCCTATAAAACTATCCTTTCCATTAGGTACTATAAACGCGAAAGGTTTTGAGGATGGATGGATGGATGTTTGTTACGCTTTAAAGTTAAAACTACTGATTTCGATGAAACTTTACAGTAATATAGCTTACAAATCTGAATACACATAGGCTGTTATTTATAAAGGTATTGTGCAATTTAGCCAAATTAGAAGAGAAGTGGGGGAAGTACTGATTACAGACGGGCTGTATGTAGTAGGCTTTAAATATTCTAGCTTAAAGTTATCAAAGAGCTTTCACAGGACAACAATCATTTCATTACACAAAAACACCGTTCGATAACCACATTGAGGTTGTACTATTAATTATTCTGTGGTTGAGGTGTAGATTCTACAAGAATCATCATCATCATATCAGCCGAAAGCACTGCTGGACATAGGCGTCCCGCAAGCGTCGCCACATTGACCGGTCCCGTGCGTCTCGCATCCAGTGGATACCCGCAACCGTCACCAGGTCATCGGTCCATCTGGTAGGAGGTCTTCCAATGCAACGTCTTACGGTTCGCGGTCGCCACTCCAGAACCGGTCTGCCCCATCGGCCATCCGTTCAATTCTTCGGGATGTGTCGGTAACCCTGGTTCTCATATGGATCTCTACATTTCTGATTCGATCACGCAAGGAAACGCCAAGCATAGCCCTCTCCATTGTCCTTTGAGTGACTGTAAGCTTTCTGATGAGGCCCATTGTAAGCGACCACGTCTCAGAGCCATATGTCATCACTGGCAACACAGACTGGTCATAGAGTTTTGTCTTGAGACACTGTGGTAAGTTGGACGAGAAGACACCACGCAACTTCCCGAACGCTGCCCAGCCGAGTCGGATTCGACGGTTGACCTCTTTTTTAGAAGTTGGCCCTACCTAACTGGATCGTTTGTCCCAGGTAGACATAGTCGTCCACAACTTCGAGTGTAGAGTCTCCAACCTTGATAGGAGTGAGTGTAACATGGGCATTCAACATCACCTTGGTTTTGTCCATGTTCATTTTCAGACCCACTCTTTCGGAAGCTCTACTGAGGTCATCGAGCATTTTATTGAGGCTCATCATGGTCTCAGCCATGACCACTATGTCGTCGGCACACCGAAGGTGATGTACTCGCCATTAAAGTTGATACCTAGGCCCCTTCAGTCCAGAACCTTGAATACATCCTCCAGCGCAGCAGTGAACAGTTTAGGCGAAATGACGTCTCCCTGTCTTACGCCACGCTGGAGAAGGATTGGTTTCGAGGTCTGATCCTGAAGACGGACTGACATAATGGCGTTTCTGTACAAACACTTCAACACCCAATGTACCGGTAGTCGATCTGGCACCATTGGAGAGACTGCAGTACAGCCCAAGTCTCGATCGAATCGAATCCTTTCTCGCAGTCCATAAACGCTAAGCAGAGAGGCAGGTACAACTCTTCGGTCTTCTGTATAACCTGCCGCAGCGTATGTGTGTGGTCTACGGTGCTAATGCCTTTTCGGAATCCGGCTTGTTCGGGAGGCTGGCAATCGTCAAACCTGCGCGCGAGACGATTCGTGATGACTCTTGAAAACAACTTGGTTCAGCCGGTCATTGTCGCCCTTTTTGAAGAAGAGTTCCACCACAGCCCTGCACCATGCCTGTGGCTTACAAGAATAAATGTCGCCAATATAGACGAATAGGACGATATTTTAAATTAGGACTGTAAAGGCTTCCAAAGACAGGCGTGAGGCGACAATGTAACAATGATATAATGAGTATATCCGTAGAACTAATTTGTAAATGTAACAGTTGTCGTATTGCCGCATCGCGTCTGTCTAGATGAGCCTTAAAGCGTGTGACATTTACTGATCATGAATATTCATTAATTAAATACCATCAACCTTATATAAATATCAATAATTCTGCCCCAAATAAAAGAGTTTATAATCCCTGACATTCAGAGGTCTTGTTTACGACTATTGCAATCAATTACAATATTTTTCGAAACTAATCTTATTAACTAATGCACTAAAACAATTTGAGACCTTGCTAATTGACACTCAAACAGCTGATAAAAAATGCTAGCTACCTGAGATATTAATTATTCTATGACCCGCAGGCTTATTACGTATCTTTTGCAAGAGCAAAACGATAGCGATCAAACGCTTTATATCATAAAAGTCGGAATTACCTGCAGTGTAGGTATGGTAGGTCCTACACAATCGTTTGCAAATCGCTCGCTGTTTGTCAAATGCAATTATTTATGAAAAAAAAACGGCCAAGTGCGAGTCGAACTCGCGCACGTAGGGTTCCGTACCATTATCGCAAAAAAACGCCAAATAAACACGTTTTTGTATGGGAGCCCCCCTTAAATATTTATTTTATTTTGTTTTTAGTATTTGTTGTTATAGCGGCAACAGAAATACATCACCTGTGAAAATTTCAACTGTCTAGCTATCTCGGTTCATGCCTGGTGACAGACAGACAGACAGACGGAGCGCGGCGTCTTAGTAATAGGGTCCCGTTTTTACCCTTTGGGTACGCCCTTTGGGTTTGGGTCGCTTACAATGGGCCTTATCAGAAACAGTCACTCAAAGGGCAATGGAGAGGGCTATGCTCGGCGTTTCCTTGCGTGATCGAATCCGAAATATAGAGATCCGCAAGAGAACTAGGGTTACCGACATAGCACGAAGAATTGCCAAACTTAAGTGGCAGTGGGCAGGGCACATTGCTCGCAGAACGGATGGCCGATGGAGCAGAAAGGTTCTGGAATGGCGACCGCGAACCGGAAGACGTTGCGTTGGAAGGCCTCCCACCAGGTGGACCGATGACCTGGTGAAGGTTGCGGGGATCCGCTGGTTACGAGATGCACGGGACCGGTCAATGTGGTGACGCTTGGGGGAGGCCTATGTCCAGCAGTGGACGTGTTTCGGCTGATATGATGATGATGATGAAAAGTATAAAACATGTAGCCGTGTTAGTACGAAATAACATTTTGTCCAAGCGAAAAATCCGGACAAAATAAATGCGAAGGCTGAACAAAGTCCGTACAGAAGGCCAAATGTCCGGACATGTAGCCCATGATGAAAGCCCTACCCGGTACCTCATGACATAAATAAAACGACAGATCGGTGGCACTCGGGGGCGCAAGTCGTGGTGGTGTTGACAAGTTGCCAGAACTCCAGCGTCCAACTGAATGTTGATTAGTGTCGCAGTTAAGTGTTGAACACCAAGGTGTGTTTTATTTATGTTAAAGTTCTCTAATTAATTTGCTATTGAACTTGCTGAAACATCTCGTTTACTACCGGTCGTTTTTAAACCCCGAAGGAAAAGTAAATCGGTTAAGTCAGTGTCTTTGGTACCTCATGTTTTTATCGTTTTGCGACACCGACTTCCAAAACGAAAGTTATTTTGCACTATTTGGTTTTGTTTTTGAAGTCGGTTAATCTGTTGCGAAAAAAAATTTATTCTAATCCAAGGTTTTATTTTGTATTGTCTTTTCCTAAAATCGTGTTCTATTGTCATAACGTTATTGGACCGTCATAATTTTTTGTATCATATTACTCCCGTCACCTGTCCATTAATGATCAGCGATTGGCTTGTTTTATTGTTAACTAAAGAAGAAGAGACGAGGTTTGCTCGCACTACCATGCATCTTCCCCCGAAAGTGTACCAATAGATATAAGTAAACAAAATATTTAATAACATAAAGATAAGTAGCAAATAGAAACATAAAATTGTAATGCCAGTGTGTAATATATATAGTATTTAGTGAGGGATGAACTCACGTAGTCTTAAGTTAGTTAAGTAAGCCTAAAAATAATGTTCGACGTAGGAGTCAAACAATTGCAATTTTAATGAAAAAAAAAACAAACAAAATATAACAAGGTAAAAAAGAGCGCGGACCACACAATGTCCGCGGTAGAATATATAAAAAAAAAACTATAGAAGAATGCTTTGTTTGGTTCGCTTTTATTCAATTCGGAAGCTTCTTTCGCATATTATCTAATCTGCTGACGTCTGCCTATTTACATTGGTAAGTGGTTATTTTCTGACGATATTAACTCGATTAATCTAACGATTAGGTTTATGCAACAAAATGAATACATTAACCCAGCTTCGTTGGAAGATGGCACTTTCGTTTTGTGTACGTTTTCCTATTATTTGTAAACCGCATTCGCATTTTGCAAATTTTGTTCAATCTCACATAATAATAGTTATTCAACAAATTATTTTGCATGCGTTTTGACATCGACTTCGGGAATTATAACTACAACTCAATTCTCTTGGTTCTCGTAATCATTTATTTTGATGTTGTTTTGTTTGTGATTAAATTTAAAACAACCATTTGTCTTAGGTCAAGTAATTTATTACGAATCATTTGTTTTAGAAATTGTTAAGTTATATTTTGTGTTTACGGTGTCTAGGCCGATAACCAAACTCGCAAAATTAATTTTATACCATTCCCCCTCTAAAAAGCTTATTTTATTCACTGAAAACAGTGAATAAAAAGCACTTTTAATCACTGTTTTGGTGTTTGAATTTGGAACACACCAATGTACTAGACGTCCATCTCAATGCTATGTAACCTCCTTGCGCCTCCTTGCGCAAATAATACTCGATACACAAACTCCTTCTTCGATTTTAATTTTGAGTTTGTTATTTAGGATTTTAATAATGATTTTGATTTTAATCTAAGATATTTATTGAATACATACTTGTTTGGATTGTAATTCTAATATTAATTGCAATGGTATTTAATTAATTATAATTATGTCACGTAACGGAGGTGGTTATTGGTCCCTGAAACACAGGTGCTGTTAACTAGCTCAGGGGTCAGGGTTTCACATTTTATATAAATTTTGAAGAATAAACCATTTATTTATTACTCGTAATATTCCTTGTGCTTTTCACTTAAATCTTTCTTTTTCTCGAAGTCATGGTATAAAATATAGTATGCAACTCTTGAATAAAACGGATTTATATCGAGGGCCATGAATCACTCGCGTCGCTCATGATTCTAACACTTGAATCACTCGCTATGCTCGTGATTCAATCATCATGAATCACTCCCTACGGTCGTGATTCAGTCGTTAGAATCATTCACTTGCTCTTGATTCATCTGAGGCCCTCGCTTTAAATCCGTCTTTTATTCACTAGTTGCATAATATACTATTAATGAATTAATGCAATTCTATAATGGAAAAGGGTACACCAAAGCTAAAAATAAATGAGTGTTGACATGACTTATTATCAGTTATTGAAAACGTCTCTTATAACAAAAAATTACTTCAAAAATTAATTATTTTTTTTTTAAAGTAGGTACAAGATACAGATGTTATTATGATATTAAGTGATCCTTATACTTTCTACCTTAAGGTTACACTAGTCATCCATACAAACATAGTCTGGAGATTACTCCACTGTTTGACGATGTAAGTTCAAATCATTATCTAACCCTGTATGGAAACCAAAAAGTAAAAACAAAATATATTTGAAAGTTAATTATGAGCGTTGAAAGTTCCATATTTCAAAACTAATTTTAACGCATCTTTGGGCAGAAATAAATACCATAAAGGGTTATCCACACATATTTGGGCCGTGCCCGGGACGTGACAGGGCCGGGCCCAGCTATTGAAGCTTCGTCACTGGCCCGAATGTGTGAACGAGTTCATATAAAATGTACACACCGATATTTTTTGAACCCCTGACGGGACACGGTCTGTCCACGTCCCGGGCACGGTCCTGGTATTTGTGGATAGACCATTAGAAGAAGGAAAATTGCATAACAGCCAGCATACAGGGATAGATTAGTAGTTTAACATTGCAAATAATTTTATTTTGAAAATATACATTTAGTATTTTTTTCATGATATCTAGACTCCCAAAGGACTGTTTATAAAAATTCGCGCGCTCGTTTTCGTC
The DNA here is from genome assembly GCA_949775005.1 of Orthosia gothica. Taxonomy (NCBI): domain Eukaryota; kingdom Metazoa; phylum Arthropoda; class Insecta; order Lepidoptera; family Noctuidae; genus Orthosia; species Orthosia gothica. The sequence goes on from OX459044.1 coordinate 18,484,448, forward strand.
CTAAATCATCATTCATTTCGCTACAAATTTGCAAAAGTGCTAATTCGCACGCGAACTAGCTTCTTACTGCTCATCACGCCATCTATCTCTTTCGCACGTGTTGTTGGATGACATAGCATGCGTTTTAACCCTGCGCACATAATAGTTCGTGCCGTCGACTAGGACAACCTTAACTAAGGCATGCAAAACAATTTTATAAAACAAATAAAACAATACAGGCATAACAGAAGCATAGTACAAGCACAATGTCAAAATAATATAAATATTTTAAAAATATTCTTTTTAATTGTTTTTTTCTTTGTCTGTTTGTTTCTTGACACATAATCAACTGTCACCAAAAAATGTTACGTCACATTCCCTAAATGACGATTAGGCATTTGCAGTGGATGTTTTACCAACGACTTCCACATTGTTCTGTGTCCGCTTGTTTGTAAATTCTTCGCCACTAACAATGTTGTATTGTGAAAGTCAGAGCGTCTATCCGTCCGCTAATAAAACCCATAATAGAATATAATTCTCTGTGAAAATACAGTCTCAAGTACGTGGAGATGTGGGGTTTGATAACCCGAAAGTCTTCTCATAGACTGCCAGTCTAAGACAATAGGTTAGCAGGTGTATAAAGAGTGAAAATTGTAATTGTCTGAAAGTAAGAGTCTGTTTCAATCGGCACCTATTGTTTGTAGTTACGCTGGCAATGCATATGTACATAATTGTTACGTAATTGTTAATGAGAAATTGCTCTCGCTGGGTAACTGTATGAAAATGTTTTGTACCTTCACTCATAGGGCGGTGTAATTATTGTTTTGAGTAATTTTAATGATTTTGTTCGAATTAGTGTCGGCTAAAGGCTAAAGTGCTTTTGAGGGTTCTGTACCTAAAGGGTAAAAACGGGACCCTATTACTAAGACAGCACTGTCCGTCTGTCTGCCTGTCACCAGGCTGTATCTCATGAACCGTGATAGCTAGAGAGAGCTTTCACAGGTGATGTATTTCTGTTGCCGCTATAACAACAAATACTAAAAACAGAATAAAATAAATATTTAAGTGGGGTTCCCATACAATAAACGTGTATTTTTGCCGTTTTTTGCGATAATAGTAACGGAACCCTTTGTGCACGAGTCCGACTCGCACTTGGCTGTTTTTTTTAAATACCCTTGGGGTGGAATAATATCGAAAATACAAAACAGCTTGTTTGCCGGATCCTGAATTGAGAATTTGGGAGCTTAGAACGAGTTTAACCCTCCTTTAGTGCCTAAGGCCCAGTTTTTATCCGTAGTCTCAACCAATGGTTAAATATAATAACCAATGGTTTCAAATTCCGGTCAAACACGTTTATTCATCAATTGTTAGCCTTACAAATTGTGAAATAAGATGAATAGTTAATTATTTGACCATTTGTTATCCTAGTTCATGGTTTCGAACCCGAGCAGGCGCTTTAATTTGTGTAATTTATTTCATCACCACTGCTCTCAAAACGGTGAAGGAATACATCGTGAGGAAACCGGCATGTCCTAGAAGCAAAAATTCAAAGACATGTGACAGCTACCCATCCGCACTTGGCCTGTGTGGTGGGTTATAGCCCACTCCCTCTATGAGCATATTGGAACATTAAAAGGCTGATGATGTTTGATGTGTGATGTTGTTATCCTAGCAATTAATGAACTATATTTAACCATTCGTTGAGTTAAGTACGGATCAAAAAATTGGGCCGGTTGGTATGTTTTCCGGCCAAAGTAGAGTTTCAACTTTATACTCGTAATTCAGAAATCGGGGTTTAATTTTAATAAGCTCTTTCCCAATAAAACACATAAAAATATTAACTACCGCTCTCAATTTTATTAAATCAATAAAACCATGTCCGGTGAAATTCGCGTGTGTTGCCTGCTCCAACAATGTAGCGTGATTTATTCCGATACTATCACAAATAACATCTTCCAGTCAGGCAAAGCAGATATACCGTAATTACAGAAGAATTCTTCACTTTTTCTCTGATAATGTCTTTACTGAAGAATTCTTCACTTCTTCTCTGACAAATGTCTTAACCAGCCGCAAAGTGATTTTGGTCGCGTCAAATTCTTTAATGAATATTTAGGGCTCGTTCACACAGAACATCTGTATTTCCAGGACCGTTTTAACGGATCCGTTGCTACTGAGGGTAATGGCACGCACCGCGTGGCTACAATCCGATAAAACGGATCAGTATTTTAATACTGTTGTGTGTGTGAGCTCGCTCATACAACTTCCTACGCCATTGCCTAATACAAAAAAACCTATAAGATAAAGCGGACCTGTAAAACGGACAGCTATATATTTTGTCGGATCGGTATTTTTTACTGGATCTGGAATACGGGGAATGTGTGTAAAGTCGCTCATACAACTACATACGTCAACGCCGAATAAAAACGCACCTATCCGATAAAGCGGACCTGTTAAATGGACCCCTGTGTACGAGCACTTATTTGTTCAAAGCGCTAGTTTGGAACTCGCAATTTTTGCTTCCGTGTAATGTTTTTGGGCTTGCACGGATTACGTAAACCTCAGTATGATAATAATCATGAATGTATATTATTTTGCGTTAAAGGCAGTTCAATATCATATCATGACGCCCGTTACTCAAAGGGTTCGTGAGAAATGTACCTACTTATAGTCAATGATGTTATATTATACTGAGGTAGATACGTTTTACCGACGTCTGCGCTGCAATACAATCACAAGCTGACCAGCTTGATTGAACTCAGTCCGTCGGAGCTACTCCCTATTTCCGTCAACGAAGTTACGGGCCCCGTCCGAAAGTGCTGCCATAGTTCGGAGTGGAAAAAGCAAGTGTTCTAGTAAATTTTTCGGACGGGTAAAAACACATCGGGAGTAGGTATAACTGTCAAATTGTGTTGTCATTCATTCTTAGTTCGGGCCCCGAACGAATCATCCGTTTGTAGATGATACGGAGTAGGAAACGCCCGTAACGTAGGCCAAAACTACGGACTTCGTGCTCAGGGAGAACGTACGTGTCACGAACGTATATTTGAACAGTATATTTATCTCTTTCTCACAACGGGATCCTATTTATATCTCTTCGTGATCTTTTTACTCTGTTATAGAAATAAAGTTCCAAGTTCTATAGGACATATGTAGGTAGCTAAAGTAAAATATCGCCATGTTTTTATTTCTTTTTAATGAGTACTAGCTTCTGCCAGCGGCTTCGCCCGCGTTAAAAGTGTTTATTATACATATAAACCTTCATCTTGACCTCACTGTATCTATTAAAAAAACTGCATCAAAATCCGTTGCTTAGTTTTAAAGATACAGAAAGACAGCGGGAAGCGACTTTGCTTTATACTATGTAGTGAAGACGACTCTATTGGTAAAATCTCCTTGCATGAAGTACACACATTTCGTCAATTGTTTTTAAGTCCATGTTATATAGGGGGCGAGTCTATTGCTATCAACAGTATCAGCCGGACACAATTCCACACTCCAGGGTGAAATCAGGCATTAAATCTTCGCCAATAAATTTTAAGAAATTTCCTTTTTGCTTTCAAATAAATGTTTACGTGTTCAAGCGACATACGTTAGGCATACCAATATTTCAAACTCTTGCATTGATCTGACCACTGTTTGTTATCGTGAACATTTGTCAACATGGTCATGGTCTTATCAACATTGTCATTGTTCCAGATGGGCTGTGTCCACGGTGATGACGAGGCAGAACAACATACAGCTGGCTGACAATGACGTCACAGCTTTCATCCCGCTTTGGGACATGTGCAATCACGAACATGGCAAGGTAAATCCTACTAAATGTTTTGATGTTTGTTAAACAATCACGCCTCAAGGGTTGAACGGATCTGGATAAAACTTTACATATAGGCATACAATGACCTAGATAAGAATAAAAGTTATGTTTTTTTTATCCTATTTGTACGTTCCAAAATCGAAATTTTTATTGCACCCATGTGGTAAGTGTTTGTTAACTGTCGATACCGGCAGTATCCAGCACCTGATATGACATATTATGACATGCACAACATTTTATAAAAATTAAAACAACCCTTGGCATAAAACCCAAGACGCCAACGAATCCGCAAGCAGAACTTGTCTATACTAATATTATTATAATAAAGAGGTAAAGTTTGTGACGTTGTAGGGTGTAATCTCTGGATCTACTGAACAAATTTTGAAAATTCTCCCACCAGTAGAAAGCTACATTATGCCTGAGTGTCATAGGCTATAATATATTTAAAAATAAATAGAGATCCTTATAAACATTGCAATAATGTAAGCCAAAGTAGCAAACTGTTGCCTGTAAAATTAATTATTTGGCGTGCGCTGAGAAAACTATTGATCATCATATCAGCCGAAAGACGTCCACTGCTGGACATAGGCCTCCCCCAAGCGTCGCCACATTGATCGGTCCCGTGCGTCTCGCAACCAGCGGATCCCCGCAACCTTCACGAGGTCATCGGTCCACCTGGTGGGAGGCCTTCCAACGCAACGTCTTCCGGTTCGCGGTCGCCACTCCAGAACCTTTCTGCCCCATCGGCCATCCGTTCTGCGAGCAATGTGCCCTGCCCACTGCCACTTAAGTTTGGCAATTCTTCGAGCTATGTCGGTAACATTGGTTCTCTTACGGATCTCTACATTTCTGATTCGATCACGAAAGGAAATGCCGAGCATAGCCCTCTCCATTGCCCTTGAGAAAACTATTGATAATACATATAAATTATTAGGTAGGTAGGTAGGGCTGGGTAGGCAGAGTAGGCTGGGTTGGCAGGATAGGCTTGGGGGTCAGCTAGTTCGGAATAAAATTATTGTCAGATTGGAATGAGTCTGATTTTAACATCATGTTTTCTTGCACAAATCTTTTGTATTTGCGCAATGACCGTATTTGACAGATAACTGTCATGTCATACTTGTAATATGTATTACCAAGTATGATAGATACCGACTTTCTATGCTTACATCTATACTTATATATATATGTCACGTCGAAGTACCTATGAATCGTAGGACCGCCATCTTTAACCCCAATGTCTAGAGGCAATTCCTTTATTCTTGACTGGAGCGGGTTACTTCAATAACACACAACACTGGATTGAAACTCAAGAGTGTTTATTTGATTTAGTTACAGGCACTTTGAGTTTTCAAATGAACTTGAAGCTAAAACCACATCGTGAATTCGTGTGGCCTGCTAGGTCCAAAGCTTTTGTCGGTCGCTGGAGAAGACCTAGCCAGAAACTCCAAGATACTCTTTTTAAATGTTTTTATAGATTACACAATCACTTTATGACAATTAACGTTACATGTTTATTAGGTTTTCAAACATCTATTCAATTAGCAGATTTATTAAACAGTTTTACAGTTATTATTTTTTACACACACCATGCACCGTACGCGCCATGCACGTACTAAACAATGGGCGGGACTTCCATATTGTTTTTGTTTAGACACTAATTACTTGGATAGTTGAGTAAAGTTAGCAAACAATACTAAAATGCTGATCAGTTAATTATTTTAACATTAAACAACCTCAATACTCACAAATACAAAGTGGTTTGTAGTTTATTATTGAAATAGTCATCTAATAACAAAACTATTCAAGTTTCCGGTGATCTAACAATCTTACTAATTAGAAAGTTTCTCATTATTACATAGCTGTGTAAAATAGTCTTATGACTTCTTAGTATTTAATCATTTACTCAAATTTGTTTAGTTCTCGTATTAAATTATTAAATCTGGTTATTGGTCATAGAAATTATAACATCCGCCATTGTTTGACAACTTAATAAGAATAACATAATGAAACACATTTACTTCGTCAAATGTGCAATAGTTAAGATGGGAACAAATCCAAAAGTACTACAATAAGTGTTCCTGTTTTATTTAAACATCTCGTATTAATTAAACATTGAAATTAGCATACGAATTATGAATCAATACTGATTCCACAGTGAGCCAATAGATGGCGCTGAACTCAAAACCCAACTTAAATAGACATTAGACACTTAAAATGATTAATTAGGATAATAAATTAGCAAATTCACGCCTACGCGGCGACATATATATATAATAATATTATAAAGCTGAAGAGTTTGTTTGTTTGTTTGAACGCGTTAATCTCAGGAACTACTTGTTGGAATTGAAAAATTATTTTGTGTTGGATAGTCCATTTATCGAGGAAGGTTATAGGCTATATAACATCACGCTACGACCAATAGGAGCCGAGCATAAATGAAAAATATTGCAAAAACGGGCAAAGATATTCCTTTTTGAGAGCTTCCATTGCGTGCGCTGCGTAAACGGTTTAAGTTACGCAAATATCATGTATCATGGAAATGTTCCTCTTTAAAAGTTCTAGTGTAGGGTAGGGTAGTGTAGGGTCGGGTAGGGTGGGGTAGTGTAGGGTAGGGTAGGGTAGTGTATGGTCGGGTAGGGTAGGGTAGTGTAGGGTAGGGTTGGTAGTGTAAGGTAGGGTAGATAAATGTTTGGTCTTTTTATGGCAAAACAAAGTTTGCTGGGTCAGCTAGTCATTGATATATAAAAAACCCTTTATATATCAATGGCTTACATACTAAAGTTACGTACAATATTACTCAGCCATCATATAAGCCGTACCCGTCAATTATACAATTACATTATTAATCTTTCATCATCGTCTCAACATAATAACAGTGTTTTATAGAAAATTGATTAAAAGTGAATATCATAGACTTTCTTTTAACAAATGCTGGAAACAACAACTTTGCAATGAAACGCCGTGACTAATGTTACGTAGAAAAATCGCTAGATAATAATTACCAACTATTTAAAATATTTAATTGGCCGTTGTGTTGTTGCACGAAAATTTAATTTTCACATGTTAGAAATTTCCAACATTTCTTTGTATGTAACTGAGAGATATTTATATTACCTTTACACTAAAATAGTTTGCTTGTATGGTAGGACTTAGGTGTTCTTTAAAAGTACCGATCCTATTACGAAAATATTTCTCTACAGCAGGGGTTACCAAATGGCGGCCTATATTACAATATAATAATTATAATTTATTTGTATCACTTGAGTAAGTAATTTTGTAATTTACCCCGCGCTTTTACTGCCGTCGATTCGTCAACTCACTATCAATGAAGATTAAAATCTTCTTATTTACATATTTAAGTTTATTATTTAAATTTTAACAAAGTAAAAACACGTGACCATTTTTATTTTAAACCGACCTCAAATGAAAATAATTGGCGACCCCTTCTCTACAGTGTTGCTGAGTGCTAAAGGGTACTTATTATGCCGGATAAATTATCGGTTCCTATGATAACGGGACGAAACTGCGGAACAAAATTAACTTTAAAAAGTTTTGTATTGGCACTTTCTTCTCTCTTTTTGTAGTATATGTCAACCACTCGTAGATTATATGTTTAATGTGGTTCGTGATCAAGAATTCGGCTGGCAACGCATTGAGTTTCTGTTTCTATGAAAGTTCTTAGGTCATCGGATAACATGAAGCTTAAAATGCCACTGCACTACTACACAATGCACACCACTACTTTCCTAGACAAATCTTTTACTGTCCAGGCCACTTGTCTATGGAATGCATTGCCTGTGACAATAAAACGCGTGCAATCACAATTTTTTACTTTATCCTTACAGGTCCATAAAGTAACAAATAATAAATGTTAGTATCTGACTGGTTTATTTAGGATTACAGTAGGCCTTGATCGCAGTCTGCATGTAAAGCCATTTCTTAGACCTCGTGCCACATGTTGCCGATACTCGAGACTGGTCAGAAGCGGTCCTTCCACGCGTTGAGCTTCATGAAGCTTCACGTACACTAAGTACGCATTGTTCATGTTCAAGATGTCAAAAAATAAGCTAATAAGATATTTTATTTTGGCTTTGCGATCGACCTCATAATTTTCTTTTGCTGGTCCATGTTGTCGATGCCACCCATGTTAAATGTATTTGATAATTACTTCGGGACAAATGACATTTATTTTGTGCGCAGACCCTGACTGCCTTTTTTTTACAAAGCTCGTAGAAACTGGAGATATAAAATTGGTGAGCATATGAACCATATGAACTTATACCAAACTCATAGCCACATTAGCCACTTTCATATAATGTATGTGATAAGTATGTATGAGTTCCTTCTCCATTTGATTGTAGGGACATCATCCGAAGAAAAAATGGAAAGGTAACCGGACTGTCGCCTTTAAAAGTTTCTTGAACTGGAACCTCAATTTCGACCATACCTTCACAATTTTCAATATCTTGAGCGATAAACTGCTGGTATTCGTCATCCATATTAAGGTCATCTTCTCCATCACTATTGTCGCCATAAGTAACTGTAATATGCTATCTTCCTGTAAATAGAATTCTCTGCACCATCTGTTAGTCATTATCTGTAAATAAAAGCAAAAATTATAAGTAAATACAATAAATCAATCTTACCAGCATAAAATACTAAGTAGAAACAACACCTAAAATTTGTTCTTGTGGTCATAATCAGGTCGTTGGCGACGGTCGTCGTCTTAATGTCAATACAAGCTATAACTGACAATTTGAGGATTCGAGGAGGAGTCGAGTTGGAGGATTAACTTGGAATATAGGCCTAAACATACTATCACCGTCATCTTTTCTGTTATAGGCTGAAAATGTTTCTGTTTTCAGTTTCTGTATAAACTGGCTTGTGATCTGTATTCATAAGCAGCTCTGAAGGTGTATTTTATTGATGTTTATAAAACCCAATGCAATTGTATTTGATATTAATTAGGTAGCATGACAGTTTGTTGATATTTTGGCAAAGACCTTATACTTCTTACTACTAGACTGTGCACTATGGCGCAAAAAACGGTCCGCTTGAGAGGGCTCCCGTTGGTAGTGTGTCTCTTTCTAATGAGGTGACCATGACCAAACATAACACGGGACTAATTGATTGTAAAAACAATAGTGTAAGTATCCCGATATATGTATTTATGCTACCTAACTACGCTACCTAAACCTACCAAATTAAATGAAAAAAAAAAAAATTGTGTGTATATTTTTTTGAATCTACATCACTTACCGTATGGTGTCGGGCGTAAAGAATTTCAAAATCCCATGTTTTTCCATCGGTGTCGTAAGAGGCGACTAAGGGACAAACCAGAGAATAGGCAGCAGCGTTCTCTGTGCATTTGTAATAACCATACTGGGATCGCCAACCCGCCTGCAAAGCACTCCCCATGAATGGCACAAATAAAAAATAGCCCCTAGTGCCTGGCAGCCTGCCTGGGCGAGATCCGGCTACCCCAACAGATACCGACGACAGGACCTGGCAACGTACAACACGCGCACACTCCGGACTACGGACTAAACGATAAGATCACCGAACTCGAAGAGGAATTGAGCAGTTTACGATGGAGTATTATAGGGTTATCTGAAGTTCGAAGAGAGGGGGTGGACTCGATAATCCTTAAATCCCTAGTCTGCATAAGTCTTGTTCTTCAAGACCCATCGTTTAGATAGGAACAAAACGATCTCTCATCTTACTCTCAAGCTCATGAAGGAGAGGCGTGAGATGATCCTGCAGTCTTCAGACGATGCTTTGAAATACCCCAAAGGAACTCAATGATTTCACATATTGTCCAGTTGAGTAGACAGTTGATAAACAAAACTACACCAATTTTATACCACTAGGAATCAATTTGCTAATAATATAAACATCCGCTGAATTTAAACCTAGTGGTCTTACATTTAGTATTACCAGGCATAAACATTTCAAAGTACTACTCTTACTCAGTATTAATGATTTATTTTTTAAATACAATGAATTGATTAATTATAGGAACTGTAAAAATATTTAAATACGTTTCAAAGTTTCATAGACTTTGAAACGTATTTAAATATATTTTTTTATTCGTTCGTTTTGGTATTACATAAAAAAGAAAAACATAAAATTGTCTACCATTTCTACCAAACCCAATGATTAGTTGATCTGGCAAGATGTCAGACAAGGTCACACTACCAGCGGGAACCCTCTCGCCAGGACCGCTTTTGGCTAGCTAACGCTTATAAGGACATAGCTAACCTAGGCGTATGATAATAGGTTTCATTTTAGCTAAAAAAATATTTTTGGTACACAGTCTAGTAGTAAGAAATACGTATAAGGTCTTTGTATTTTCGTTAAACACTGACAATAGATGACGTGAGATTTGATCAGGAACCTGCTCTGGGTCTCATTTTTTCCTATACCGTGTCGCCTTATAAAAAGTATTTTTTTATTTTAGATACGCTTGCGCTTGACTACTATCTCACCTGATGGTAAGCGATGATGTGGTCGACGGTGTAGTAATTGAAAATATGCAAATTCAAAACAAAATTAATTTTATAACACCGTTTACTTTTTACACTTGTTTTTGGGTTTTTCATTAAGAATTAATTAGTAGCTGCCCGGGGTTTGGAAGTTTGTGGTGTGACACTCTCGTGCCTCGGAAAGCGCGTAATATCATTGGTCCTGCAACTGATTTTATCCCGACTATACCCGACCGTGTCCGATTGCCGTCCGATCGCCGTCCGATCTGAAAATGCGAGTAAAAGATCAGGGATTGCTTCTGTGTTTGTGCACACACTTGTTATCTCCTTCGTACTTAGTCTGTACCAAGTCCGAAATTCGGTCAGGAATATTTTTTTTAAGTTGCGTCCTGCTAACTCAGTCCAATCGTATATTTGCAGATAACAACAGACTTCAACAAAGACTTGGACCTGGGACAGTGCTTCGCGCTGCGTGATTTCAAAGCCGGCGAGCAGATTTTTATATTCTACGGGGCGAGACCTAACGCTGACTTGTTCCTGCACAATGGGTAAATTGGTAATCTTTATCTATTTGTGTCTTGTGATTTAAAACTATTTGGAATTATTGATTCATCGAACACTCAGTGTAAGTGCGGTATAATTCTCGCCAAACTTCTTGGCTGCCATGGAGTTGGGTACAATGGCTGCGCAGTAGTAAATCTCATACAAAAACATCACCGATCCATCCATCACTTGTGCATCGGAAAGCCAACTTCAGGGTGGCCCAGAAGTTTGACAAGAACTATACTCCTAGTCAAACTTAGCCCCATCTACTGGAGGATCCCAAATGTTCTCACCTGCACCCCCGACGATCTGGACAAGGTCTCCGATGCCGATGTAAACGTAGCTACTAACTTGGCTCAAACAGTATGTACCCTCGACACGAAAAGAAGAAGAATTGACTGCGGAACCTTTACCAAAACCTAATAAATATCTAGTCCGAGATTTTATCTATTTCCTGAATTTTGATAGCTCCAAATACATATTGATCTATGCTATTAATTCTTGGTTTAGTCAAAATTATGCGATAATGTAGAGCAAAGTTATATAATGCTGACGACGTCGGCTTTTACGGATATATATCTTTTTATCAATCCCAAACTTATGCTTCTAATGGATTTATTATGGATGATACTATTGACGCCAACACATCACTTAAAAGTCCGAAAAGTAATCTATCTATCTATCTAATACCTTTAAACGAGCAATTCTTGTATATATGTATATATATAATCTGAATCTCGGAAACGGCTCCAACGATTTTCATGAAATTTAGTATGTAGGGGGTTTCGGGGGCGACAAATTCTAGCTAGGTTTCATTTTTAGAAAACGTCGTATTCTCTATTTTCACCCGAGCAGAGTTCGATGGCCTAGGTACTTATAATTAAGAACCAACTTAAGGGCCATTGCGAGCTATTATCTAATTAATCTATATAGTAATACTATATAGATTATTACAGATTTCTGACCTTGTAGATCTAATTGCAGTGTAGCTCTTCTTGAACTAGTAAACCTCTTAATGTGACCGGGCCTTATGAGTGATATTTGTCAAAAGCCCACCTTTCACCGGCCTATGGCTACTGTCTACTGTGTAAGTTGAATTGAACCAAATCAACTTACGTTTATTTACTCGTAGCTGTGTAACACAACTTAGGAGTGTTACATGCATTTGTAATGGAATAGTAACAAATCTGCATGCAATGCTATCCGATGTTCCTGATTCATAACTCTTGCGCAAGTCATTACGGCTTGTTTGCGAGTTATATCACACGCTACCGTACTGTTGGTTATGGGTGACTTCATTTAGGATTCAATTGACACATCTGTCGCTAGAAATTGAAACGGTTGTATGAGACCGTTTGGCTCGGATTGCTATGTTTATAGTTTTGTGTGGTACCTGCTTGAGAGATGGATGTTTACATTCCCTGCCCCCGTACCATGAAGTGTCAAAACTATCATCGTGTGACTGGGAAAAGGAGCAGATGTATACAATCATATACATATATTACGCAAACTTGAAATTATCTTACGCGTAAGAGCTTCTGGTTACCCCCCCTGCAGCCTCCGTACCATGAAGTGTCAAAACTGTCATTGTGCGACTGAGTAAAAGGGACAGATGTATACAATCATAAATACACACTTGAAATAACCTTACTCTAAGAGCTTATAGTCAAACTGTGCAAATCGAGAATGTTTTGTATTCTGACTCCTAAGTCACAGGATCTCCTAGTTTGGGAGTCAGGGTTTACTCTATCTGTATGACCTTTATTCACTGAAATTCATGCGATCTAGTATGTAAGCATTGTTGAAGGTTTTTGTATAAATAAAGATTTTTGTTATTATTATTAATGTTCACATAACATAATATGACGCCTATATGCCTGAAGGAGAAGTGCATATTTAGCCACTTATATTTAAGTGCCATGTAATACGGGACGAGCCTGTTGCCATCAACCCAGCACAAATCCGACAGCTACTGAGAAATGCCAGACGGAAAAACCCAATAACACTGTAATCGACTTGGTCATCGAACCCAGGAATTCATGCTCAGCAGTAGCGCTTGCGACCAAAACATCATCGTTATATAAGTTCAATGGAAAAAAGATTTGTTCTTCCTGGGCTGATTTTCTGATGAAGAAGTGAATACGGAATGCCTAAAGAAGACCATGAAATACAATCATTTGGTAATATAACTTATTTCGAGTGGTAAAGCTCCAAGCGAATTGATGTTCAAATTCTTTGTAAACCAACTTCAAAAAAAAATTGCTGGTTCTCAATTCGTCTGATTTTTTTGTAAGTTTTTGCCATTGGCATCGTCATGAGATGTACTAATATGATTTCCATGGTAATTTGAGGTACCTACCTAAAAAAAGAAAATAAAAATCTATTTAACAAACATATTAAACCGACTTCCAAAACAAAACACTACGAACAATAACTTTATTTTCCGAAGTCGGTGCCGAAAAACGAAAAAAAAATTGGTACCAAAGACCGACTTCGGCAAAGAAACTTTTTTTTTTTGACGTTACCCAGTACAGGGTAACGTCGTTTTCGGCGATAATGGTTATATGCCATTAGCCAACATTGTTCTTACTTAATTATTTCTCATATTCATTCCAGATTCGTTTACCCCAAGAACCAACACGACAGTCTCTCTCTATCCCTCGGCGTCAGTTCAAGCGACCTTCTTCGTGAAACCAAGCTGTCACTCCTGACCAAGTTAGGTCTGGCAGGCATCACCCACTTCAGTCTATACCAGGGAAACAATCCTATCAGCGCCGAACTGCTTGCTTTTATTAGGATATTTAATATGAATCAAGGTGAGTTAAATTACTCCTTAATTACTTAATTTGACTTTCGAACCCGTTTCTAAAAATTATCGACGCGTCCAAATTAAATGAAACTCAAGTGATCTAATTGGCTGTTGAAACTTCAGTCAAACATTCACATCAGTTAATACGCGCCTTTGACAAAATGTCACAATAATTTTGCAATAAAGGCGGAAACACATTACTGTGGCGTGGCGTGGCGTGGCGCATACTGGCGTGGCGCTGAGTGTGCACACTAAGCTGGCGTGTCGTGGCGCGCCCTGGCGCTATTTCTGAATTAGTATACAACGAACCTTTGCAACGTGTAGACGTACATAATATTAACTTCGGATTCAGATGATGATTTCGATGAAGACCTTCAATTTATTTCTATGCACCTGCCATGTTATATCTCCACCACCCTTCCACCATCTTGGTTGACTGGTAGAGAATACCTTAAGCTTTAAGTCTGCCTATGTACCTTTAGTTACCTTTAGCTGTCCACCACTGATATGCCAACCGCACTGTTCTTACAAAATTCTTACGATCGACTATACTCTTTGCTCTGTAGTATGGTGCGGGTGACAGTTTCAATAACATTTTTACGCATATACGTATACGCATTTTTTGTAGTTTAACGTCATATAGGCAACTATGGTATATGGTATAACGTTAAAGTCAAAGTCAAATGTGTTTATTTCAAGTAGGCCATTATGCGGCACTTTTGAACGTTAAAAAAAAAATGCGTATACGTTTAAGCGTTTTTTTATTTATTGAAACTGTCACCCGCACCATGCTACAGTGCAAAGAGTGTAATTAGTTAGAAGATGGAGATAGTGAAACAAATATTTGATTTTAATTACATGGGAAACTGCTTTTTCTTTTAACGCCATTGTGAAAACCTACTTAGATATGTGCACAATACTGATGTTTATCAAAATATATTCCCTACGGTGACTGCCTTCGAAACTATGTTAGTAATAGAATCTGTTAATCAATAAGTATTATGTTTGCTTATGCTCTTTTGTTAATTGTTTGGAGGCATTACAATAGATTAGATGACTGCTAAATTCAATATCAAATATTATTATTTAAAAGGACAAACAGAACTTTTAAATAACGATTCTCAATTCAACAATCAGATATTGTCATTTAGAAGAAGGAATGCAAACGATTTCCACGTTATTTTGATTTTCTTTGTTACTGCCATTATTCGTGAAGTTATGCTATTGTCTTTCATTAACAGTGCAGATTCTGCCTTGTGAATTGACATTTTAAAACGTTCAATAAATGTTGTTCATTAGTTATTTCTGTGTTGCCGTTTCATTATAAATAAAAAAAATATATATTATGCAACTAGTGAATAAAGTACGGTTATAAAGGATATTCAAGTGTTAGAATCATGAGCGATGAGAGAGATTCATGGCTCTCGATATAAATCCGTTTTATTCAAGAGTTGCATACTATATTTTATACCATGACTACGAGAAAAAGAAAGATTTAAGCACAAGGAATAAATGGTTTAGTGCCTTCAAAATTTACATAAAATGTGAAACCCTTGAACTAGGTAACATCACCTGTGTTTCAGGGGCCAGTGACCACGTCCGTTACGTTACATAATTACCTACTTATAATTATAAACACCAATGCAATTAATACTATAATTACAATCCAAATAAGTATTCAATAAATAATTCTAGACTAAAATCAAAATCATTATTGAAAGCCTAAAAATAAACAAACGCAAAATTAAATTCGAAGAAGAAGTTTGAAATTCGAGTATTCTCTGCACAAGAAGTTTGTATCGAGATTTTTTTGCGCAAGGAGGTTATGTAGCATTGAGATGGTGGTCCAATACATTGGTGTGTTCCAAATTCAAACACTAAAACAGTGATAAAAAGTGCTTTTTATTCACTTTTTTCAGTGAATAAAATAAGCTTTTTAGAGGGGGAATGGTATAAAATGTTTTTGTAAACTACAACAGATAATTGGAACGGTACAAATGGCGAATAACATCGGCGATACTTTTCGAGTTGTTCAACTTTTCAATATGTATTTCCCTCTCCTTTGTCAACTATTCTTCAAAGTTGCAGCCTCGTCAATAGTTCTACATGCCTTGATCGCATATTACCACAGAATAAATAATAGTACAAGTACAGAAGAGTCACTTCGCGCAACAATTCATAGAAATAGAGACTCTTAACAGAAAGCAACAAAGTGCAATCCAGCTCGCATAAGCGCTCAGTGCCTAACGCGATATTCACCTAAACGTTGCCGCTCTCTTCTAACGCGTAACTCTATTGCTGTCTGGCGCGGAGTGACGCGCTAGGGTTGTCGACTTGCTGCTGCTACTATAATATTCATAGTCTATCTACCTTGTTGTTGTACCTACTTAGATAGGTGCCTAATTGTTAGTATTTCGCACACCTATTCATTATTTTAGACACCCCAAAAATTGTTCTTATTATGCACTTACTACCGACAGTTACAGACTATTTATGTAATGATTTACATACAAAAAAATAGCTTATCTTTCAACGTCTTTCGGAACTGTAAATAAAACCGGCCAAGTGCGAGTTGGACTCGCGCACGAAGGGTTCCGTACCATTATCGCAAAAAACGGCAGAAAAAACACGTTTGTTGTATGGGAGCCCAACTAAATATTTATTTTATTCTGTTTTTAGTATTTGTTGTTATAGCGGCAACAGAAATACATCATCTGTGAAAATTTCAACTGTCTAGCTATCACGGTTCAGGAGATACAGCCTGGTGACAGACAGACAGACAGACAGACGGACCGCGAAGTCTCAGTAATAGGGTCCCGTTTTTACCCTTTGGGTACGGAACCCTAAAAAATATAATATCGATTCTTTGTTCTCTCCTTTATTTAGATACCCGTAAACACAACTGTATCTTTTATAAGACTCATTATAAGATATTTTAGAAGATATCTTTTCAAAATTCAGTACTAATAATAGCTCGGCTAGCGTGCGAGTCCGCAGTTATCAGAGTATCGCAGTTGAGTACCGCTTGGTAAGCGGCACTCAACTGCGATACTCCTTTTCACACGGAGCGCCGGCCGATCGTACCTAAACTGCGAAGTGAGATCCCCCTGATATTACTTAGGATCGGCGCAAAATTTTTTGTCCGCCACTTCTCCATCGGCCTACCATTGTACTCCTTTTCAATTATTACAAAATGTTGTAATATTATTTTCAGAGGAACTAACAAAGTGGTCAAGCCAGGGTCTCCCCGGAGACCTAGTATCCTCAGACCAGTCCAGCGCCGAAGCTGTGGGCGCTGACATAGACCGGCGCGCCTACACGTACCTGCTGACTCGGTGCAAGCTGCTCACTGCTTCTTACAAGGAAATTGCTGATAGTGAAGATGATTCACTGCATAGGTTTGTAGCTGGAGTATGTTCTTAGGGTATAAGATAGGTAGATAGATAATATGTTCTTTATGTACACCATATCTATTATATATATTTTGACTAGCTGACCCGGCAAACTTTGTTTTGCCATTAAAACACCAAACATTTATCTACCCTACCTACCCTGCCCTACCCTACCCTACCCGACCCTACACTACCCTACCCTACCCTACACTACCCTACCCTACGCTACACTACCCTATCCTACTCTACTCTACCCTACACTACCCTACCCTACCCTACCCTACCCTACCTACCTACCTACACTACACTACTCTACCTACCTACCCTATCTACCTACCTACCCTACCCTACCTTACCTACCTATCTAACCTAGCCTACCCTACCTACCCTATCCAACCAACCATATTTTTTTTTGTTTTTAAACCTTCCCTGTATTCTGTCGAACATAAAAAGAATTATTCAAATCGGTCCAGCCGTTTTTGAGTTTTAGCGAGACTAACGAACAGCAATTGATTTTTATATATATAGATTATGGTAGTGAATAAACCAAAATTATTGTAGAATACTGTTGTTTTTTTTTATTCGGATTGATATATCCCATATACCACATAATATCTAAAGTATTGCCTGCCTAAAGTACCTATAATATTTTTATTCAGACGAAGTAAAATTAATAATTCTAAAGTATCAAATTAGGTTATTCCAAGTATTTCATACTAGGTTTGGGGTTGCTATGCCGAGATTTTTTAAATTTATCGCGCTTTTTCAGTCTCTACTTTCGTTTGCCAGACTCATCCGAATCGGCAATTTCAAACAATTCGTCACGTGAAAGGATATTGGCTCAAAGGATCTTGGTTTAGGTCGATACTTTAATAGACCATAGTGAAAAAAAAACGCCGCCGCTGTCGTTGAACCCGCTCCGACGCCATTGGATAAATTCTCAAAGTCAAGTGCGCGTCCGGTCGCTAATCAGTGCATATTTACATCGTATTTTTTTATTGATTCTTTATGTTTGATTATTTATTTTTTATTTCCTTTTATAGTTAATGTAATAATTAGCATCAAACAGTTAATAAAATTGTAAAATGAAAGTTTTTTTTTTTTTTTTTCCTTTTTTTCCTTCTTTTTTTAAATAATTTCCCTCATTCTGACTTAACACAATACTTACAAAATAATTACAAGGTAAACTGGGTAAATCCTTGTGAAATATGACAGCTTATTTCATAGAGATTGTAACAACAAAACTTCCGAGAAATCAGCGTTTTTCTGAGACCGGGCGATAGCGCAAAATGGCGCCGCGATTTTGGACGGTCGGCATGTTGGCGTCCGAATTTTGGACGGTTTAGGGGGCAGACGAAAAACGTCAGATATTTTTTTAATATTTAAAACAAACAAAAATTGTGGGGCAACGGGGGCATTTATAGAGTTCATGCGAATAAATAGCACTTTCCACTGAGAAAAGATTTGTCTGGTGATTGAAGCGTAGTTTAGAATGGATACTACAAAAATGCTCAAAAACAATAATTATGCAATTTTATTTAAAAAAGACGTTCGTGTACAGATTAACACAACTAAAATATTTTATAGTGTGGAAATAAACCAAACGCTTTGTTGTAGGAAACACGTGTTGCTGCTGAAGAAATGCGAAGTACAAATACTACAGGGTGCCATCAAGTATCTGGAAGAGACTTTACGTAAACTACCCGCCGCTGAGGAGAAATCTAAATAAACGCAATCCGGTGTTAAGATATCCATGAACTTAGAATAAGAGTAAGAAATTTTATTTATACCGTCTTATTACAAAATGAGTCTAACTTGGGTCCAAATCCAAACCTTCGAGCCGAATACTGCGATGTGAAAGTGTACCGATAATTCTGATAAACATAAAGTCCGTAATAAAAAAAAATACTATTTAGACTTTTTTTGTATTAACAGTTTGGCTGCCAGAGAACGAGACACAATAGAAAATGTATTGTTTGTCGGGCATCTGGCAGTTAACCTGTTAAAAACTTTATCTGCATTGGAATAGAGTTCAAAATACAATAAGTAACGAAAGTTTAAGTTTTGAATATAGTAAGAACTAGCTTTGTAATAAGACGGTTCCTGTTCTATCTCCTCATGAAAAATATGAATGATTGAAATTGATTGCTATTTTCAACAAATATTTCTACAAGTTGTGGTAAATATAATGAATAACTTTAAAAATCTTATGAACAAATCATGACAGTATTGTAATTTATGACATTTTTCTATATAATTTTTACCAAGTTTAGTTTACTTACTCAAATATTGTTTTTAAACGTACAACGATTTTCTCATGCTGGGACTTCTTTGTTATATTGTTTGTGTGATTATAATTGTTTTATAGTTGTAATGTACTTACGATTTGCGTGCAATTCTTATTATTTAATATACTTAATTTGTGTTCTTATATTGAATTCTTTTATTATCACCTTTTCTTAAAGTTTCATTTATTTTTGATAATGAGGTAAAAACACATTTTAGGGAGAACTACGGTTATATTTTGCATGCATGCAAACTTGTAAAAAAGGTTGGAGTTTTCCATTAACTTTTTGATTGTTACCCAAAGATGAAAATTTGCATACCGTAAAAGTACCGGTATATTCATATCACCTACTTGTAAAGCGCCTATAAGGTAACAGCTAGCAAGTATTGATCGAACAATATTGCCTTGCTTACCGTCTCCGGTGAGACCACATTCTTTCGACCACGTAACTGTAGTTTAAATAATAGATCTGCCTAGCCTTATCCCAATTGTTGTTGGGGTCGGCTTCCAGTCTTACCGGAATCAGCTGGGTATCAGTGTTTTACATGAAGCGACTGCCTATCTGACCTCCACAAGCCAGTATCTGGGTAACACTATACCCCTTGGCAAGACTGGTGTCAGATTTCAAGCTTCTGACTACCCGTAACGACTGTCAAAGATCTTCAAATGACAGCCGGGACCAACGGCTTAACGTGCTTGCCGAGGCACGGAGGAAACTCGGTATGTTAAAAATGGTCACCCATCCACGGACCGACCTCGGCAAGCGTTTCTTAACCTTGAAGATCGGCCAGTGCGGCTGTTATTATTTAGCCACGAGCTCCTCAATTGTAGCGCCTCAAGTAGTTTAAATAATAATAACATAATAATAATAAAAATGTTTATTTATCTCTCAGCTGAATCCGGTAAGACTGGAAGCCGACCCCAACATAATTGGGAAAAAGGCTAGACAGATGATGATCTCCACATCAATAAATCAAGTGTGGTTCATCATCGACCACATCATCGCATACCATGAGGCAGCGATCACAAAGCCCCAGGTGAGATAGTGGTCAAATGACTCAAAACTTGAATCTATCAATAACCAAACAATCAATGAGAGATTCTCTTATCATGATATGCATTATACATGGGGGTAGGCAGAAACAACAGAACGCAACCAGCTTCGATCCTTATAGTTGTCAGCACGTAACTTGGCAAAAGTCGTTAGATGCGCACAAGTCGTTTTTTGGGTCTCTTTGGTTACCAAGCGGGACGCGGGGAACGTTTAGCACCGTTTCGAACGCGCGATTGTTTGTTTAATTGACATAAGGATCGACTGACTAATCGCGTCGCGTCCACGTTCGCTCTGTATGGTGGGTTGGTCAGTTCGCGCACTAAGGGTGAATTTACCCCCACTACGCCAAAACCTTGTCAAACATGCCGAGGACTAGACATACTTATTTAGCTTCACACTCACGTTCATACATCTAGTCATACACGCACGCCGGTTATGAGTACTGCGCACTTGGCCTTTCTGAAGAACTTCACCAATATGGTCTATGTGGTGTATGTGTATCTAGGTCGTCCCCTCCCGGTGTTTCCATTCACATCTGCCTTTTAGATACCTTTAATTAATCGCCTTTCATCCATCCTGTCAACATGGTTAAACGATCTTAGCATACTCTTTAAATTTTTTGTCACTACATCTTCTTTGAAACGTTGTCTTATTACATCATTCCTCAATCTATCATTTAACGTTCCACCACACATGCTTCTCAAGGAACGCATTTCTACTGTATTAATCCTACTTTTCAAGTCTTTTTTGCCATACCCAACCTTCACTTCCGTACATAAGTGGGGGCTGAGTCACCCGCGTCCGTAGGAGAGTTACCCCGTTTGTTGTTACCCTACACGTGGTCCCCGGGTGGTGCTAATCAGGTGACACTAACTGGTGGTAGGCTTCGGCCGAAGGCTTGTGACCACCCACCGGGCAAAAACGTACCGCCAAGCGGCCTAGCCGTGTTCCGGTACGATGCTTGGTGTAGCTACTAGAGGAGTTGGGTCGAGATAGTTGTTCCACTGCATGCTGACCAGTCTGACTCGCGCTGTTTTTGGGCGTATCGGGAGACTAGTCGCGGAGGGTAGCGGGATCCGAGGCACGGTGCGCCGCTGGCCGACCGCAGGTAGTTGGGGGCCCAAGTAGTGTGCCAGCCACACATGAAAGGCTGCCCCGCCAACTGTCGAAAAATCCCAGAATGCACCATCGTGCTGGTTGGCGACCAGATGGGAGGACCCGATGGACATCTCCGGAGGGGCTCGGGCGTCCCCGTAGTCTCCGGACTATTGCCCCAACGATGGCGTCCTTTCAGTGCGTGTTTGTAAGGTGCGTGGAACCTCATCTCACTTCCTTCTTCTCTCCTTTCACTCTTACAAAATGGCAAGTACGAAAAAGAAAACTGGAGTAAAACATCCCCTCCCCCACAAAGTGCACCTCACTAATATTAGAGGTCTGCACTCCTATCTCAACTCAATCCACCATCACCTGGACACTGAAAAGCCAGCACTGTTTTTCCTTACGGAGACGCAGATAGGCCAGCCCAAGAGGCACCCGGCGGGTATGGCGGTAGAAGTCAGCAGATTGGGATGGGATGCGATCTTTCTTCGCATGCTATCCTTAGCAGCCCACTTGCTTCTCTTCGGATGATCCATCGTCGTGCGCTGACGCTGTGACAGATGTGTTGCGTCGGGGAATGGAGTACTATATTCCATTCTCTGACGTAGCAATGTCTCGCGTCGACAGACGATGATGCGAAGAGCACGGTTTGACCACTTTAGCCGAATTGGGCACAAACTAGCTTCATACCCAGCGGGTAGCAAAGCGTTTTGGTCCCTTGCTAAGTCGGTCGAATCAAACTTCTGTCGCCCCTCACTACCACCACTGCTGAAACCTGACGCGGTCATTGGCCCAACTCCGCTGAGGAGAAGGCAAACTTATTTGCCAGCCTTTTTGCGGCATCTTCACATCTGAATTCTGATGGCGCGCAGCCTCCTCCTTCTCCTGATGGATGTGTGACGAGTATGTCGGATATTCACATACATCAAAAGGACGTGCGTAGGGTGCTGCGTAGCCTTGATGTAAACAAAGCGAGTGGCCCCGACGGGATACCAGCATGTGCTTAAAACCTGTGCGCCTGAATTGTCTCCGATCTTGACTCGCCTGTATCGCCTTTCGATAGAGACTGGAAAAGTACCGAAGGCTTGGAAGCAAGCCAACGTACAGCCTGTGCCCAAGAAGGGCAGTCGAGCTGACCCGGCCAACTACAATCTCTGTAACGTCCATCCTCTGTAAGAGTATGGAACGTGTGCTAAACGGTAAGCTCCTGGCATACCTAGAAGCGAACGACATTCTCAGTGACCGCCAATACCGCTTCCACCGAAATCGGTCCACTGGGGATCTTGTAGCGTATGCCATTCACATCTGGAATGAGGCCATCGAGAAACACGGGGAAGCGCTAGCCGTCTCCCTCGACATCTCATCGAAGTTATTGGAGATCTTCTTGTAATATTTTTCTTCCTTTTCATCCTTCTTCATTTTTACCACTTCTTTGAGTTTCGCTTTAATTTGTTTGCCTACCTTATTTTCACTCTTTCCAGATCATCCGTCACGTTTGTGGCCCGATTCATTATATTTTGGGCCTTACACGTGTTAGCCACACATTAAGCCAAGCCTCTTTCTGCTTCACCTCTTTTACTTTATCATCTACCCAAATATCACTCGTTCTACTACCACGTTTCCTCTTCGCCATACGACATAATTTTGCGGCTGCATTCACCATGCTACTTTTCTATATTTCCCACACATTCTCTAAACTGAAATCATTTATATCATCATCATTCATATTCATACTATCGGTCTTCTTTTTTACTTCTCTCTTCTATTCCTCCTTTACTTTCAGTTCTTGTAATCATTCCACTTTAATTTTTTTTACGCGGTTGTGCAACTTTGCTCTTCAATCTTTCATCTACAAAAACAAAATCAATCATACTTCTACTGTCTTGTCTTCCCCACGTAAGCCTTATCTTCATATGAACAATCATAGTGTTCATTACACCCTTCTCTACACATACTTCTAGTAAATTCATCCCATTCTCATTCACCTTATTATCCCCGAAGGCCCTTAATTATTTTTCGAACACTTTCCTCTTCACACCAACCCAACTATTAAAGTCGTAAAGCATAACAATCTTTTCGTTAGGCCTAAATTCATTCAATATTATATCCCCTTAACTTCCGTAGTTCCTCACTCCCAGAAGATGAGTATCCCATATCGGGTGCATGCCCGCACAAAATAAAGATAGGGTGTAGGCCCATCTGAATTCTCACCCAAAGAATCCTAGGGCTCACACTGTCTATATTTTTTTAAACAAGCTTTCCGTGGATTGTGCCGTGCAAGATAACCAACAACAGCAGATAAAAATGGATATTTTGGCTAACATCACACTGAAAAAAAAATCGGATCATTTTGGAAATTAACAAATAGTTCGAATCCGAAGTCGTGTGTCGTGTAAATCGCGTGGCGGGCTTACATGAGCCAGCATATATAGCCAATGCTTTCCAGCTTCATTTCAAGATTGAGACACCACTTATTAGACCTGTACAGGCGGTTGATGCTGGGGCCAACTCTGGGGATATGTCGATTATTTTTCGGCTCAAGGGTTGCGGTCATTGTAAGGAAAATGGAGAGAGGCAAATCGCCGCGGCGGTCATGATGGCCCCAGCATCGAATAATTTAAAAAGACATATTTTATTATCCGGCCCAATAAGTGATGGGAATTTTAGTGTTAGCAGATCGGTGGGATTCTCCATGATGTAGAGGTGGATGCAGCTCCACGCTGAAGTGTAGGTATCTGTTTTAGTTTTAATTCTGTACCTACTAACACTAGTTTTTTTAAGTAAATTGTTACTAATCCTATGGACTTTGTCTGAAATAAAAGGTTTATTTATTTATTGTCATCCAAATCGAACGTGTATGCAAAATTTTATTTTAACAGGTTAAGGATAACTGCTTTAAAATTCAGTTACAAGATTTGACCCGAACATATTACATACATTGCAAATTAATGAAAAGCTTGTAAAAATTTAGAAAGTTGCTATGCGAAAATAATATAGCTAAGCTCTACCAACGAAATCTTACTCGAACGCAAAGATTGTAAGGGCTTGAGGAATAAGTTTTTGGAATTAATAACGTGTCAAACCTTACATCATTGCCAATCTTTGACAAGTTTTCAAGCTAAAGTAGAGTTTGAAAATACCTTCACAACTTCAAATTGTTATTTCAGAAATCTATTTATTTATTTAAAACTTCATGCACAAAGGTACAATGGCGGACTTAATGCCTTAGGCATTCTCTACCAGTCAACCAAGGGTGGTGAAGAGAAAACATGGCAGGTGCATTATTTAAATTGTCATTAGCAAAAAAGTAAAACAAAGAAATACGAATAATAAGTTAAAGTAATCGGGTGTTAGAATTTGGGCTTTCGCGTAAATAAATAAAGTTCGGTTTATAAAATTATTTATTTTTCTTTTAAAATGTAGGTACCTAAACAAATAAAAATACTCGTAGATACATTTCATTCGCCGTATAAATAGTAGGAAGTATATAGTATTATTTTAAAATATTGCTAACTTTTATGTTATAAATCCTACATTAATATTTACAGCTTAAAAAATAAGTTATTCTGCAAATAAATTAATGCTATATAAAATATTTCAACTGTGTTGTAAAAATCATTATTTTGATATGGTTTATTCTTGATAACTATTAAACACGATACTTCTAAAAAAAGCTGTGTTTACCTATCAACTCTGAAGAAATACTGAATTGGACAAAAGTAAGTAATGAAAAATTCCATCAGAATTACATCGAATCCCTCGAAAGAGGCAGGAAATCAAAGTAAATATTATTAGGTTGGCAATACTGAGTACAATAAACCCTAAAAAAGTCCAGCATCGTTGTATTACAAATTAATTTATCATGTAGTTAACTCTATTTAATACTTATTTTATCACAACTTTGAGAACTGCAAACATAAATAGTGCTGGACAAACGGAGGAGGTATATTTTACACAAAAATATAGATCCTCGCAATTTGTCCCTGTATTTAAACGAGCATAAATTATTTAAATAACTACTTAATATAATTTATACATCTAAATATTCGAATCTTAATTAACTAATCGGTTCCAAACGACGTTTTTCAATCGTTAAAAAGGCACCATCGTTATTATACGTTTTGGTACGAGACCGTAAGCATAGTTAATTTAAATATTATTCCTATTCTATGCAGTGGTTCATTTGTTTCGAAATTACCAGGTTCATTCTCACAAAATCATAAAAATAGAACATTGAAACGATATTTGTCATCAATAAATCGACTTGCTAGTCGTGGCTAGCAGTGGTATTTTCATGTCCCGAGTAACCCGCTAAATAGCAGCTCGGGACATAGGTATGCACCGTGCAAAAATCTGTGCATTTGCAGCTTTATTTGTCAGGTTCAATAAAATTAATGTTGTAAGTACTACGATACAATCATAAGTTCTGCTTTCATAAAAAATACAGGCGAGAAGATAAGGTACAATATCTAAATGTCTTCTGAACCTGAGTTGCAGCATAAAAATAAGTCTACATCTAGCTATGACCATATCTTATCACTTTTACTGTCTCCCCAATTTTGGCGGCAGTGAAAGTGTTATGTCATCTGTGATCAACACTAACTTAACAAAGTCTCAACAGTCATGTCATTTAGCAACTATCCTAATAACCTAGATTTATTGTAGAACCTATTTAATCCGTCCTTTATGCGGGACATACGCGTGTAGAGGCGTCCTTGGTTCTCCGCGTCTGAAGCCCCTAGCGGCCGCTAAGACACCTCCACAGAGCGCGGCGATCAACAAGCCGCATGATACCATGATGGCGGATAGTGCTGATGTTTTCATGCAGGTTTGGCCTTCGGGAGCAACTGGAAATAAAATAAAGTTTTATTACTTAGGACTTGACAGATTCATGATAATATAGAAATCATAAATTCTAGTCTATGAAACAGGCAAACTAAAGTCCCCGTCACGAGAAGCTATAAATTTCGTAAACACACATTCGCGTACCAACACAATACAACAACACACACAGTCGCGTTCCAGTACCACAAAACATTAGACGACAGCGCTTTATATCGCTAAAATATAACGCGACCAAGTGAAATTGCTCGTTATTTTCGTATTACCTACACGTATGTTACTTTATTGAATTTGGGATAATTTGTTGTTGATTGAATTTTCGCTACGTAACTTAGAAGATGAACTTTATTTACAAAATGTATAGCATCTTGTGACGTGAACTTTATACGTGAATCATCATCATTGGAAGCCTTGTTTCACACATTGCTGAGTCCTGCTTCCTGCTTCCTCGTTTGAATTTGGGATTATTTGTTGTTGATTGAATTTTCGCTACGTAACTTAGTTGAAGTTTTTTATTTACAAAATTTATAGCTTATCGTGACGGGGACTTTAGAGATCATCATTGGCAGCCTTGTTTCACATATTTCTGAGGCTTCCTTCCTTGCCATGCTTCCTCGGCTGGTACCCAAGATGTTCTATATATCTACCATCCAAAATCCAGACTGAATCTGGCTGTTAGTCTGCTAAAACTTTTTCTACAGATATCCTTTAAGTAGAAGTTCTCGATAAAAGACTTTTCCATGAGGTTTCCACATAATTTTAAAAATTACAACTAGGTATTTTAACCGTCGTACAAAATCTAAATCTGTCCAAACAGCAGCCTCAGAATAGCTCTGATTTGCCAATGTACATTACATCTGTAATTGTAAGAAATAGAACCAGTAATGACTTACCACCAGTGCTGGCAGCTAGTTCAGAGTCCTCTTCCCCTTCTTGCAACACCCTGAGCGACTGGAACAGTGATATGTTCTCGGACAGCCTCGGCGCCACGCTGGAAGCCGGGTCTAAGCCGGGCTTCGACTCGATGGAACGTCGCTTCACGCTCTTCATGTTGCGCCAGTGGCAAGGTTGGGACTGTGAAAAAGAGAAGAAAGGTAAGAATCCCGCCACTTTTCCTTATCTTATAGCCTTTAGTTTACTCATTCTTCTACCAACACCTCATTTTGAAATCGCATGACACACAATTCTAAAGGAGTAGAAAGTCTGAACCACTGCGATCTTCTTCAACGAGTTATATTCAGGTAAGTGCCATTTTGAAGACGCTTGAAACAGAATCAAACATTAAAGAAAAGGGCATGTTGTTTGTACTTTAGCTATATATATTTATACTGAATACATCGATCATCCCTTCTTATTTCTCAAAATTATATTCTTATCTTTTTAAAGAAGATTCGGTTGTAAAGATTTATCGGTTATGGACTTCACCATTCCAATCTACTTACCGGACATCTCCCATGGCACATCCTGACGTCGCACTCGATGTAGAGCGCAGGCGAGCCGGTGAAGCGGAACGTCTTCATGTACGCGTACACCTGCGTCTCGAACACGCCTGACTCCGACCATGAGCCGCGGAAGCGAGAGATCAGTTTGTCGTCTACTGGGCAGCTGGAAAATGATGATGAACGAATTAGTTTTTTTTTACACTGTACAGTACTTATTCTGGGCAAAGGCGTCCCCAAATCATTTCAGCTGCAAAGGCAGCGCCTTCTTGGACCAGCTTCTTGGCTTGGTCACAGATAAATATACTAGCATACAGATGCCTCATACCGTACAAAGTAAAAAGCAAAAAGCAAACTAGCGGTTTTCGACGGACTATTTACTAATAGTACATCGATCGCATTCGATTCCGTTCCACGGCTATGGAAGGTCTTAGCACCGACTTGCAAGTAAAAGGGTTTACTCGGTTCGTGACTATTTTTTCTTTGAATACAGTGACGATTTGTTTTATAGTATTTTTTTGCAGATTCATTGTACCAAAATGTTTTGACTTTAAAAAAAAAATCCAGTGGCATGCATCAGAAATTTAAAACCGCGCAATCTATTGATATAAATTTTAAATGATCCATTTAAATAATCTTTGAAATGTGAATTAAGAGAACAATATTCCATAGTGTTTTGCTTAAAAGAGTTGTTTAAACAAGAACAATCAATTTTTATGATCAATTCTAGAAATTGATAATTTTCTACTCAATTAAATAACAAATCGATGCATAGCGCGCCATTTAATGATATTTATTTGAACCAAATTTTCTTTTTTAGCGCTTGGACCCCATGGCTTTACTTCAGGTACCCATTGAATGGAGACTTGCCCAGCTTATACTTTTTCTTCGATATTCAACGATTAACGACTTTATGCTAACTTAACGCTATCGAAGTAAGGTTTTCACATAAATCTTCGTATGGCACAGAATCTGAACTCACCCATATTCATCAATAAGTTGTATCCGCTTCGTAGCTCCATTGTGAGCAAAGCAATCGTTCACCACGATGTCAAATCCATCTGAAAAAAATAAATTCATTATTGACAAGATTGTTTTGTATAGAAACAATGATTGTTTTAGACTAATTGATGTTATTTTACCCTTGTCCTATTAACAGTTTGATTGTCAACGTCTTTATTTCGTAGCTCATATTGTGGGATTCGTAGTTAAACCGACTTTCTTACCAACTACTTAAGGGCCTTCCAACGCTTTAGTGCCGTAAAACGGTTACTTTCTAACGCATACTCCTTAGTAACGGCTAGGTTAAAATATTTGAAAAAAATACATATTTATTATTAATTCATGTACATTATTTGTGAAACATGGTTTGTAAGTAATAGTTTTGCTTTAAAAAAATAATTAACATCACGGTTTTTTTTTCGCTACTTTTGGATACTCCTCAAAAACGACTTGGCTGTTTAAAAATATATTTGCACAGAAAAAATTATGGCTAGTATTTCTCATAACTGAAATAGGATATGTAAATCAAAGAATATTTTGCAAACAAAACTCCAAAAGGAGGTTCAATATTGATATTCTGGCTCCAAGCGGACGCACGGCCAGTATTGCGTTAACATTGGGGAATATATACACCTTAACTGACGTGTAGACTATATTAGAGGTACCTAGACCCTGCCCATGAAAATATTTCATTATAAATGTTCTGACACACTTAGTCCAACGTCATTGCTCCCATACCGTTCCATATAATAAAATTTAACAAAAACGCAAGATCTTGATTAGAGTAAAATTGATTGAAATATTTCTGGAGCGGCATTGCACGCAGACATGCGATCTTTAACAGTCCAACCGTTACGATTCTCGCCCTTTGACTTACGGTATTTAATTGTTATTGGGATATTTAATTCAGATGTACTACGAACGGTAAAAATAACTGCCGATTAATAGGCACATTGTGACAAAATCCGTTTGAGATTCCTTTGAAGTTAACTTTTTCTTCAATTATTGCTAGCCGCGTCGATACTCCGTGTTATAATAGAACTGTATTCCAACTTCGCGATTTACTTGGATGTGCGTGAGCAATACCTAGTTTGTAAGAAGTGCTTGAAGATTTCTTTTGTTTTGGTGTTGTATTTTTTTAATATATTGATAAGTGTTATACAGAAATAATCCAAAATAGAGTATTTTATATATATTTTTATATATTCATTTCTAAGTTCTATTAAATGTTCGATATTAAAGATAACAAAACAACGACTTATTTACGTGAAAGAACTTGTCAAACAAGTTCAATAAATAAGGTATAAAATGTTCAGGCTAAAGTAGAGTTTGACAAATAGAATAGAATAGAAAAAAAAAGAAAATCGACGTAGACACAACACAAGAAGAAGAATAGTAACAAAAAAAGTACAAACAAGGTTTAAGAATGATTGCGCCGGGCGTACCCATACCGAAAGAGTTACCAACTCAGCATTTGCTGAGCGTCAGACACCCAGCGCTGATTTTCAGTTGGCACCCCGCTAGTGACACACGGACGTGGGTAAATAACAATAATGTCATAAAGTGAATATGTGTGCTTAACTTATAAATTTAAATACTCACCTTCAAGTTCTTAATTCAGTAATCGGTGGATATTTCATGGACCAAGTGATTAATATGTGCACTACCACTATGTATAATGCCCGGGCATTATGAATCTAGTCAAGTCAAATCGGGCAATGTAACGAATACTGATTTGAACTTCTACATGTATCACATTGCCTGTTCATTATGAATATTGCTAAGTAACGGTTAGGCAATTCGATAATTATGGTCAGTGAATTAGTCCAGAGTTTACTTTAGACCCTGCAGACAGAAATAGGAGCCCCGCGCAGCGTGTACCGTCGACTTTGTTGCCTAAATAGTAATCGTACTTACCTATTCTATATTAACATTACAATCTATATATATAAAAATCAATTGCTGTTCGTTAGTCTCGCTAAAACTCGAGAACGGCTGGACCGATTTGAATAATTCTTTTTTTGTTATGTTCGACAGAATACAGGGAAGGTTTAAAAGCAAAAAAAAAAAAAAAAATGTTTGGTTGGATAGGGTAGGTAGAGTAGTGTAGTGTAGGTAGGTAGGTAGGTAGGGTAGGGTAGGGTAGGGTAGCGTAGGGTAGGGTAGGGTAGGGTAGGGTAGTGTAGGGTAGGGTAGTGTAGGGTAGTGTTGGGTAGAGTAGTGTAGGATAGGGTAGTGTAGCGTAGGGTAGGGTAGGGTAGGGTAGGGTAGTGTAGGGTAGGGTAGTGTAGGGTAGTGTTGGGTAGAGTAGTGTAGGATAGGGTAGTGTAGCGTAGGGTAGGGTAGGGTAGGGTAGTGTAGGGTAGGGTAGGGTAGTGTAGGGTCGGGTAGGGTAGGGTAGGGTAGGTAGGTAGGGTAGGTAGGTAGAGTAGTGTAGTGTAGGTAGGTAGGTAGGGTAGGGTAGGGTAGGGTAGGTAGGTAGAGTAGTGTAGTGTAGGTAGGTAGGTAGGTTGGGTAGGGTAGGGTAGGGTAGGTAGGTAGAGTAGTGTAGTGTAGGTAGGTAGGTAGGGTAGGGTAGCGTAGGGTAGGGTAGGGTAGTGTAGGGTAGTGTTGGGTAGAGTAGTGTAGGATAGGGTAGTGTAGGGTAGGGTAGTGTAGGGTAGGATAGGTAGGGTAGATAAATGTGTGGTGTTTTTATGGCAAAACAAAGTTTGCCGGGTCAGCTAGTCTATATATATAAAAATCAAATGCTGTTCGTTAGTCTCGCTAAAACTCGAGAACGGCTGGACCGATTTGAATAATTCTTTTTTGTTATATTCGACAGAATACAGGGAAGGTTTAAAAGCAAAAAAAAAAAAAAATTTTGTTGGATAGGGTAGGTAGGTTGAGTAGTATAGTATAGGTAGGTAGGTAGGTAGGGTAGGGTAGGGTAGGGTAGGTAGGTAGAGTAGTGTAGTGTAGGTAGGTAGGTAGGTAGGGTAGGGTAGCGTAGGGTAGGGTAGGGTAGGGTAGGGTAGTGTAGGGTAGGGTAGTGCAGGGTAGTGTTGGGTAGAGTAGTGTAGGATAGGGTAGTGTAGCGTAGGGTAGGGTAGTGTTGGGTAGGGTAGGATAGTGTAGGGTCGGGTAGGGTAGAGTAGGTAGGTAGGGTAGGTAGGTAGATAGGGTAGGTAGGTAGAGTAGTGTAGTGTAGGTAGGTAGGTAGGGTAGGGTAGGGTAAGGTAGGGTAGGGTAGGGTAGGGTAGGTAGGTAGAGTAGTGTAGTGTAGGTAGGTAGGTAGGGTAGCGTAGGGTAGGGTAGTGTAGGGTAGGGTAGTGTAGGGTAGTGTTGGGTAGAGTAGTGTAGGATAGGGTAGTGTAGCGTAGGGTAGGGTAGTGTAGGGTAGGGTAGGGTAGTGTAGGGTCGGGTAGGGTAGGGTAGGGTAGGTTAGGTAGGGTAGATAAATGTTTGATGTTTTTATGGCAAAACAAAGTTTCCCGGGTCAACTAGTTATTTAATAAAAACACATATTTTTATTACCCTGCCCAATAAGTGATGCGCATTATTCAGAATTTTATCATATTGCCTATTCATATTGGGCATTTTTCAAATTGCCCGGGCATTTTGAATAATGTCATATTAATCACTGGACGGTCTGGAAGGTCCATAACAGATATACTTGTTCTTACCGTAAGCACTCCTCATATAGATAAGCAAAGTGAGAGGATCTCCAACGCGCACGGGCCCCGACACCCGCGCTCCATTCGCTCCGTATCCTGATCGAATCTCCATGTAGCACTCAGGTGGCTGCAGCGTAAACACGACCGGGTTCCCTGTCGCCACCCTGGAGACAAAAATAAAGGACATTAATTGCTAACATTATTGAAGGTCAACAAAGAAAAACCACTTAGGATCTAACTGAAATAACTTTTTGTCAATTCACAAAAAAAATAACTATTCTATGTTGTATTTTAACCCCCTGTCTGTGGCATCATAGCGCCTAAACGGATGAACCGATTTTGATTTAGTTTTTTTTGTTTGAATGGTGATTTTGTCGAGAGTGTTTGAATAAAATCGGTTCAGCCGTTCAAAAGTAATGGGCGTTTTACTGGTTGAATCGGGGTGTTTTCGCAAGATAAATGTGTCGGGGGTTTTTTAAATTTTGAAATTTTAGTTGTATTCAAATTCCATTGCATAAAGTAGAACATCGCACAGTTAAGATTTTTGGTTTGCCTGAAATATCCTAGAAAGGTCCTAACTACCTAACTTTTATATATTTTTCCGGTTTTATATGTCAAGTTGTCAGAAAGGGACAACAATGAAAATATAAAAGAAACTAAGCAAGTTTGTTAGATAGTCCTGCAGCCTAATTGCGTAACTGAATTCGGCAAAGAACACGTTATAAGGGTGACAACACCTTTAAAATAAAATTTCCAATTAAAAATAGTTATTTATGCTACAAGTGCGGAAGGTAGGTGATTTCCGATGAGTGGCATTTTTATTCACGAGCGAGCGAAGCGAGTGAGTGGATAAATCGACACAAGTCGGAAATCATCTTACGTACGTGTATCATACAATATTTTACTATGCATTGTGCGAGGAAATAAATAAATTAATAAAATGAAATGAATAAAATGGCGGGCTCATTCAAGCGCGTTCAGCATATCCACAGATTAACTAATAGTTCCTCGGGCATATCTACTGCGCATGTGCAAATAGCTGTCACATCGTAACGCAATAAGGCACGAGCAAAATATACGTTCTGCCAAACATATTTAATGAATATTTAAAATTAATTTATTGATCAAAATCTAAATCTAGAGTAATTAAAAACGCCTGAAATAAAGTATTACTTTTTTTTCCTTTTATATGAATGATAATCTGTAAATAACTAATTTTTAAAACTTTCTCAAATAATAAAAACTCTATGCGTTGGGCTGACGTTGGAGTTAAAAATAAAAAAAGTATAGGAAAGTAAAAAGCACTAGTGAAAAAAAGTGACACTTTCCGCAAAGTTTGGCTGCTTGGAAAACCGCTCTTTTCGAGGACATGCATTGTAAAATATTTTTTAAAACAAGCTTTTTAGCTTACCGTGCATTGTCATACAAACCAAACGTGTATGCAAAATTTCATCATAATCGGTTAAGGATAACTGCTAAAATTCAGTTGCAAGATTTGACCCGAACACATATACATACATACATACATTGCAAGTTAATAAAAAGCTTGTAATAAGATGGAGAACGTACCTTTTCTAAATTATTTACCCAATACTGAAGAAATTTAAAGGAAATGTGTCAACTCACTTACGCAATAATGCTGCTGGGCGTCCTCTATGCTGACATAATTCTATTAGCACAGAATGATCTTCGCAACACGTTGATATCTACTACTAAATTTGACACCTTCTAAAATAGATCTGAACTATGAACCAGATAAAAGAAGGGGCTCCCCAATGTCCCGGTCTATCAACTGCTCCGGTTTCCCGATTACATGCAGTTATGGTTATGATAATGCATTTATCAGCAGTCGTCACAGATAATCGCTTCCCGATCTATGTCAACAAGCTCATGCGTGCGCGACGCCTGACGGCCAATCTGATCTGCCATGGTTCGCAAACATTTTGTGGTTTTCAATAAAATAAAATAAAATGTTTCAATTTTCACTTTTTAGTTATGAACTGAACTGAAAACAAAATTCTAAGAAGACCCCACGCGTTTTATCGATTTAAAGTAGATCACAGCTTAGTGTAAACCACAGCCACAGATAATATAATAGATTCTAGTATACCACAGCTGTGCCAAATCTTATTTATATCTGTTGAATACGGTTTTGGTGTAAATCTTTTAGGATAATTCAATGATCACTGATCCAGATACGGCACATATCAAATGATTATATGTATGAATGAGCACAGCTTCCACATAAGTAAGCATCAATAATCATGTTTGTAACGTTGAAGGATACCTACCCGAGTTAAAAATAACTTTTATAATTGTTAAGGTAGTCCAACTACATAGGTCGAAATTTAATTCCACAGGAGTGGTCATTGAATAGGCCCTATTTTTAACCGACTTACCAAAAAGGAGGAGGTTCTATGTTCGACTTCTTGTATGTTATTTTTTTTTTTTTTATGTATGTTCACTGATATCTCCGCCAATTGTGGACCGATTTTGAAAATTCTTTTTTTGTTTGAAAGAACATGTTCTGAAATTGGTCCCATTCTAAAAGTCGGTGTCCATATCGCAAATAATTGGTATCTACGAAAGACGGCACTTCCAAAAATAAAGTTATTTTTCACTTTGTAGTTTTTCATTTGGAAGTCGGTAGTATTTTTTTGCAAAAAAGTTTTTATTTTACAAGCTTTTATTTAACTTGCAATGTATGTAAGCAGTCATCCTCCACCGATCAAGATGAAATTATGAATACACGTTTAGTTTGGATGATGTCATTGCATGGTTAGTTAAGTGACGTCATTATAAATCCAATATGGCAGACGGCCCAGGATGGCGGACTAGTTATTTTTTGTGTACCGCCATGATATGGGTATCAAATTGCTGAGAAGAATACGAAAAAACATCGTTCTAAAAAAGTATTTTTTTATGAATAATTATATTTAAATGTAGAAATAATAGAATCCAGGCAATAAATTTTTATTATAGATCGCACACAGACATAAATTTAACTAGATAACGCAAGTCCCTCCATCAGTATGAAAACCAAGCGTGCCACTTTTTCACACACAATTTAAAAACATTTCCAATGCCTCAGCCAACTTTTTCTATACAGTCTAAAGAAATAGCTCAACATGGCATAACATTTTTCTAGATTTCGGTTGATTTCCTGTGCCGATAATAATCAATGAAAAACTCAAATTACGATCACTGATCGCACTTTTACTCCATATTTCGACACGCGAAGTACATACAATCGCGTCATCTAGTTAGATTTATAACTGTGATCGCACAGGTAAACAAAGACCTATATAATTGGGGACAAAGCAGGTACTCACTCTACGTCCAAAAAAGGGAACGTGACAGTCTTCCAGAAGTCATATCCATACTCGCAGGTGACCTTGAAGTGTTCGTCCAACTCCTCCTCAATCAGCGAGTTGTACTGCACCGTTATCGTGTTCCACATCAGGTTCTTCTGTTACACGAACACACATTTTGATATTAAACGCTGTTTTTAATACAAAGAGAGATACTTTTAAGCAACGTTAGAACACGCACACCCGCGCTACGCTGCGTATTGCGGTGCAGTGTGGGAATCACCTTAGCAGAAGACCAGAATGGTCATTTTTGGCACTACCACGACCAATATTATGTTGAATTTGCGTAGACCTCGTAGCAAAATGCCTACGTGCTACGCCGCTACGCTGTTTACATATTCAGTAATTTGCTTATCTTTGATCCTCGGAATGTACATAAAGCTAGGTCTCGACTGTCATGAGAATATCTATGAATCTAAATACCACAGAACGCCGTCTACGGAGTCCTCAGATGTTAGCACGATAATAAAGCTCATAAGGTAAAATGCGTGCTCTTGATATCTTTTTCTGCAACATATAAGCCTACTACAGCACTTAGTAAAATTATACTCATTTCATACAAATACTGCTCCCTTTACAATAGGTAACATGCCAAAAGAGATTACATCTCGCTTCCAAGTATGGCAGAATTTCTGTCGTAGGTAGGCTGGTAGTTACATTATTCTAGGCTTGCCAGTTTTCATAAAGGTCTTGCGTCTAACATGGTAGATATTATAGTCTTCTTATCTTAAAGACGGTCTAGGACCTATATACCTATAGACCTTATCTTCAAGACTGTAGGTTAATGTCAAGAACAGGCAGGTAGCTGGTATGTATAGCTATAGAACTTAGAAATATCAAAGCACCTTAAAATATTCAACATAATAACACCAGTCTTTGAAAATATTTTTTCATCCTTATCGTATTCTGGACTCATATCCACTGTCGGTATGGTCATGTGATGAGGAGGGATGGAACGCACGTTATTAAAAGAGTTATGAATACAAATGTGGATGGAAGGAGAGGGCGGCTAAAGAAAAGATGGATGGACTGTGTGAGGAGTGATATGAAAGAAAAGGGAGTCAGTGATGGCGTGACGGGGACAGTACGGTATGGAAGAAGAAAACGTGTTGTCCAGACCCCAAGTAACAGGGAACAGGGGCAGGAAGATGATGATTCGTATTCTGAATTCATATATATCATCTACATCACACATACATACATACCAACATTTTCCTATGTCTGCTTCTGAACCATGTTTCTTCAAATGTGTTCCATTTGTTGCCTGCATGGACTGTTTCAAAATTGCAATAGTCTTACAAAAGCAGTTGTTACTCACAGTAGGATGTTTCCTGCTGTCGTCGTGCTGGCCATTCCTGCCCAGTGTGCCGCATCTGTTGAGCTGGATGTAGAACTCATAGTAGTCCCGTCCTGTGCCGTTGATGTACATGCAGTCCGGATCGTATGAGTAGCCTGCAAGAGGAATAATATATAAGTTTTATAGTCCACTAGCTGTCCCCTGCGACTTCGCTCATTTCAACTGGCTATCTCCCTACCCACGTACTCTACCTACCTACCCTACCCTAACCACCTACCTTATACATCTACCCTATATGCCTACCTACCATACCCTACCCTACACACCTACCTACCCTACCCTACATACATGCTTGTTTTCCGCATCGCACGTAACGGAAGCTCTCAAAAGGAATAAATTTGCCCCGTTTTTACAACATTTTTCATTGATGTTCCGCTCCTATTAGTCTTAGTATAATGTTAAATAGCCTATAGCCTTCCTCGATAAATGGGCTAGACAACACAAAAGAAAAAAAACGAGGCCGATTGGTAGTTCCAGAGGTTACCGAGATCAAAAAAAACAATCAAACTCTTCCCCTCTATTATATTATATTTGTTATATATGTATATAGATTCGATAGACGGACTCAAATTGATTAGGTTGTCTATAAAAAAACCATCATTTATGTCTGAGTCATCTTATATGTTCGTGAACTATATTTACAAATGTCTTCATTATATATGTCCCCGCGGTGTCAGGAAGAGTTTTAACAAACACCTATTTGCCAGTTACGTTTAACTCCAAGGAATGAAGGGTGAACCATGTTCTAATGTCAGTGACTTTATACCTAACTGAATTAGTCTTAAATCAAATCAATTTAATGCAATTTCTTTAATGTTAATATAGGTAGGTAATATAATTTCACCGCCTATAAGTTGGCCGAAAAAGTCCTCGGGACTAAAACGGTTTTCAAACTTTTGTAGGCACTCACGTACTCTCTCGATCTCTTTGGATTCTATGACCAAATATTTAGCCTTACCACAACAAGCAAAAGCTTTATAAGTAGTTTGACAAATAAAATAAAACTTAATAACGCGCGGTGTTGACCTAGCCACAGCAATAAAACGTTTTAAAGAAAGTGCTTAGAAACCGAAACCGCACTCAAATTCCTCCTAAACACGGATAGTATCTAGGTAAAAGGGTGACATAGTTCACCGAAACTAACTGTGTCACCTGACTTTACTTAATTACTTTTTAACAGTCATTTAGTACGTGATGAGGTGCTTATGAAGATTATTGCATAGTTACTTGGCCTAGTCGACGGCACGAACTATTTTGTGCGCGAGTTAAAATGCATGCTATCTTATCCGACAACACGTGCGAAAGAAATAGAGGCTGAAATGAGCAGTAAGATGCTAGTTCGCGTACGAATTAGCACTTTTACAAATTTTTATCGAAATGGATGATGATTTAGGGCGAAAAAGAGCGCGCGAAATTGTATAAACAGACCTTTGGGAGTCTAGATATCATGAAAAAAAAACTAAATATATATTTATAAAATAACATTATTTGCATTGTTCAAATACTAATCTATCTCTGTATGGAGGCTGTTTTGCAATTTTCCTTTATCTTATGGGTTTTTATTTCCGTCCAAAGATGCGTTAAAATTAGTGTTGAAATATGGAACTTTCGACGCTCATAACTTTCAAATATATATGTTTTTACATTTTCGTTTCCATACAGGACTAGATAATGTTGAGACAAATTGATATATTATTTTTATTTTGAACTTACATCGTCAAACAGTGAAGTAATCTCTAGACTACGTTTGTAAGAAAGAATTTTTTACTAGTGTAACCTTAATTGGCCGGTACTAAAGATTTTATTTGCTGTGTTTTATTGTATATTTTCATTTTCTTGGGCATAAACACAATATTCTTTGTTCCTTTGAGGGAGAGAGTGGTGTTCCAGGTAGGAATATAAACTCCCTTATAGGTAGTAACAATGATATTCTAGAAATATATTAATTTTATTAGAATATCATTGGGTAGTAAGGGATGACATCTGAACCAGCGCAGACTTATCAACTACCCTAGAAATTCTAAAGCAGTTGCAGTTGCAGCAGTACTCAGCATTCTATTTATTGTGGTAATCGTAGGCATTTCTATCCGTGTTTTACAAAATTTAATATTAAAACTGTTTGGGTGACAGGAACCGGGTCAAAATCGATTTTCAAATTTCGAACAGACAAAAAAAAACAATAATCTAAATACCAGCTTTTAAAGAGGTAGGTAATCATTCATAGTTCCTTCAAATGGATAACGGTAGTGTGAATCATCTAAGCGGCTGTCCCACGAATCACAAACAATGTAGCTAAGAGGGAAAATCGTATAATCTTGTAGTACTGTACAATTTAATATCTAGTAATCTTGCTTCTAATAGACCGTGCTATGGGCTTATGGTAAACGGTTCCCGTGACTTTGTGATACATTTAGGTTTTATTG
This sequence comes from Orthosia gothica, assembly GCA_949775005.1. NCBI lineage: Eukaryota > Metazoa > Arthropoda > Insecta > Lepidoptera > Noctuidae > Orthosia > Orthosia gothica. The sequence continues at coordinate 18,523,999 of OX459044.1, forward strand.
ATTTGGTTCACTCCAAGATCACTCTCTATAGTTTAGTTTTGTTGTGAGATTACAAGTGTGTGTGTAATAAGGCTATTCTAATTACAGGTAAACACACTTGATTTTTAGAAGGATAGTTCATATTCAAACCACAACACAAAGTCTGTGTTAATTTAACATCGTAGACTCTGTCTCTGTCACCTATGACCTAGACTAGAGTCAAGAGCAAACCCATCAATAATAATAAAAAAAAAAATTTGATTCAGACGTCGTAGGCCCAATTTTTTTTATCCGTAACTAACCGAACTTTAGGCCGTTTTTTGATCAGCAGTTAACTCAACCAATGGTTAAATATGCTAACCAATGGTTTCAAATTTCGGCAAAATGCGTTTGAACATCAATTCTTAGCCTCACTAATGGTCAAATAACCTGAATAGTTAGTTATTTGACCATTTCTCAGTTGTTAACCGATGAATTCTTAAACTTTTTTTACCGATATTTGAAACCATTTAACCATTGGTTAAGTTAACTACGTATAAAATAGGTCTTAACCTAACTCAATCAAAAATAACTGACCGTTTGGATAAACATTACGATACAGAAAAAATTGCCAACATAGGTAGGGGTTACATGTTATACAAGTTTTTTTAATCTTCTCCATACTCTGCCGTCACATGGGCATGCAAAATTTCACATATAAATTACAATCTAGTATCAAAATACAATAAATATTGAATAACAAGATGAATAACAATAAATATTACCTACAAAATTGTTAAATTGGAAAATCATTTTATTTTTCAATGTCAATGTGTATCTAATAGTCACCAATTAAATAATTTTAAATATTTATTAAATATGTTTGGCAGAACGTATATTTTGCTCGTGCCTTATTGCGTTACGATGTGACAGATATTTGCACATGCGCAGTAGATATGCCCGAGGAACTATTAGTTAATCTGTGGATATGCTGAACACGCTTGAATAAGCCCGCCATTTTATTAATTTCATTTTATTAATTTTTTTATTTCCTCGCACAATGTATAGTAAAATGTTGTATGATACACGTACGTAAGGTGTGTCACCTTACTTCCGCACTTGTAGCATAAATAACTAAAATGATTTTTACCTTTAATTTTCTCGTATCAAAATCTAGAATTACTATTCATAGACTACCTCAGTCACAGATCGTCTAAAGATAAATACAATGTTCTCATACTCTTTATGAGAACATTTCATTCCAGTGATGCTGCAGTTGATTAACGATAACCACGTCGCGAAATTATCAAATCTCTCATCCAACGCACATGCCCTTTGACAAGCACGATAAGAGATGTAGAACAAACATAGAATACCGAGCACATGGAGTGCTAATGTGGGAAAGAGCGTGCGAAAAACTACGAGCAATGTACGACAGATAGTCGATGAATAATAACATTATTCTGCAGGAAATAAAGAAACATTCTGCTGGTTTCCATGAATCTCGAGAATCTTTATGTGTAATAAAAATCTAAAATCTAACAGCTTAAGAAGCGAACAAAAAGCGGTAAACAAAAAAAAAAACATGCTGTTTTTGATTTTTAAATGATCTTTTTTAGGGTTCCGTAGCCAAATGGCAAAAAACGGAACCCTTATAGATTCGTCATGTCTGTCTGTCCGTCCGTATGTCACAGCCACTTTTTTCCAAAACTATAAGAACTATGCTGTTGAAACTTGGTAGGTAGATGTATTCTGTGAACCGCATTAAGATTTTCATTCAAAAATAGAAAAAGAAGAATAAATTTTGGGGTCCCCATACTTGAAACTGAAACTAATTTTTTTTTTGCTATCAAACCCATACGTGTGGGGTATCTATTATTTTTTTTCTAAACTGAATAGTTTGCGCGAGAGACACTTCCAAAGTGGTAAAATGTGGTTCCCCCCCCCCCCTTTAACTTCTAAAATAAGAGAATGATAAAACAAAAAAAAATACATGATGTACATTACTATGTAAACTACCACCGAAAATTGGTTTGAACGAGATCTAGTAAGTAGTTTTTTTTTAATAAATCGTAAACCGCAATTTACCAAGTACCTACTAACGCAATTTATCAAGTGCGCAAGTCCGACTCGCACTTGGCCGGTTTTTTATTTACAACTTTTAGTTAGCATTTTTTTTTCGAATTACTTTTAAACATAAAAGTGGTATATATTTTTGTAATCGCGAAAAACCGTTAATGTTTTTACCCGACTGCAGTCGGGTAAAAACAGGTTCATCTGTTGATTAACTTTAATGTTAGAAAGTGAGGAGTGTGCAAAATGCAGTAATCCATTCAAATAAAATCTCAATGCCAAATGGATTATGTGGTTTGAAATCGTTGGAAAAGCGATATAAATGCGACCTAAGGGGCTTTACTGATGGCGTGACGCCATATAGCGCAATTATTTTATAAGAAAGTCAATCGAATTGCGTCGCATTGCGTCCATGTAAATGTACTTGGGATTTCGCCTTGTAAAATCGCTTATCGGTGTGATATAAATCGCCCATATACTTACTTTAGCATCCTAATTGCTTAAGTGAATCAAAGGGTTTTAACCCCATCAATCGACCAATCACATAGACGGAAATCCACATCGCGTCTTTCATCTCGCAAGTGATTGGTCGATTGATACGGTCAAAACCCTGTGCCTCGCCGAATTCACTTACGCAATTAGGAAGGTGAATGGCTTCCCATGCTGAAAAATGCGTATAAAGTATTCGTTTACTTCTCACTCCTCAACCACAAACAAAGGGACATACCGGCACAAGCTGATGGGAGTTCTGACGGCGCCGCGGACTCCGACACATGAGTAACAATACCGCGGTAATGACACTCGTCTAGTCTACACGCCTAATTGTTCAGCTATCACAATACGTAGGATTAGTCTGATGACTGATTACCCGAAGAACTTCCCTAGGTAACGGACATAACGGTTATTAGACCTTTATGATTTGTGGACAACAGATGAGCTGGAAGTCTTACTTTGAAAGAAAAAATATTTATTTGTGACCCGCACAGAAGACACGAGAAATAAGCATACAATTAAACAATAATAAAAATAAAAACCGGCCAAGTGCGAGTCGGACTCGCGCACGAAGGGTTCCGTACATTATCGCTAAAAACGGCAAAAAAATCACGTTTGTTGTATGGGAGCCCCACCTAAATATGTATTTTATTATGTTTTTAGTATTTGTTGTTATAGCGGCAACAGAAATACATCATCTGTGAAAATTTCAACTGTCTAGCTATCACGGTTCATGAGATACAGCCTGGTGACAGACAGACAGACGGACCGCGGAGTCTTAGTAATAGGGTCCCGTTTTTACCCTTTGGGTACGGAACCCTAAAAAACCTGTGCGAGACCAAAAAGGCTCCTATCTCAGCATATGCAGCGATATCCAAAAAAGAAATAGCGCTGCGATTTTTTCTTTCTTTTACTTTAATTCGACTCTCAATCGGCCAAGAAACATGAGTGCCCTTATGTTTTATGTTTGTGCTTATGTTTTTAGAGATTTTCCATTTTTTGATACCTATACTATCTAATAAGTATGTGAGAAATTAAGTGTAGAGAAGTTAGATGGCTCTTACCTGCTGAATAAACTAGGCCGGCGAAAGATCCGTTGAACCCAACTCTGATCTTCATGAAGTCATCTTGGCACTCCGCTTCAATATCTGTTAATCATAAAGTAATTATTATATGGATTTCAATATATGATCTTAGCAACCCATCATAGTAGGTACAAACAAACAGGTTTGATGGATACAATATAAAAGAAGATTCTGCCCTTAGTTTAGATAAATTTTTCTCCAAGAGTATTTTTTATTATTAGTAATAGGCTCGCGTTTGACCACTATCTCTCATTTTTAACCCCCGCCGGAAATAGAGAGGTGTTATAAGTTTCACGTGTGTTGCTGTGTATCTGTGTTTCGGTCTGTGGCATCATAGCGCCTAAACGGATGAACTGATTTAGATTTTTTGTTTGAAAGATGATTTTGTCGAGAGTGTTCTTAGCTATGTTTGAACAAAATCAGTTCAGCCGTTCAAAAGTTATGGGCGTTGTACTGTTTGAATCGGGGTGTTTTCGCAAGATAAATGTGTCGGGAGTTTTTAAATTTTGAAAATTTACTTGTCTTAATAATCGGACATCGGTATTTCACGTCAAGTGCAAGTCAAAACTATTGCACTCTATAGTAATGTCGTGAGGACAATAGTATCTTGATACGTAACCATTATAATCCGTGTATCCTGCCTCGTATGAATAGTTCAGTCAAAACTAATAAAAAGCCGCACAAAGGATTGCGCAAGCGCGGCGCCACGCGCTCCTACCGATACCATCTCAATTTGTCCGGTTTCACAACATTAGGTAGACAATGTTTACTGGTTTATGATACTTTTATAAACTACACTTAATTGTTTCTTTACAGTTACGTGATTAACACTTAAAATATTTAACAAAGGTGATGTATTATTGCCAATATTTTTCATAGGTGACCGTTAGCCCTGATGAAGGATTAAGTGGCATCATTGTAATGACGATATAAAACATCAGGCTTATAGATAAAATACCTCCAGTATCAGTTCTAGAATTTCCCTAGACTCCAAGGTAGTCCTAGAGACAGAGACTGCGCCTGCCCCGAATGCCCTGACCCCTCTCGGGTTATACATAAATCATATCGTTGGCATATTATAAGGAAGGCCAACAGTGGTTGAGTCCAGGCAGCAATTATGATTACGATGATGGTCTCCTCCAATGAAATAATATTTATTTGGATTGCAAGACCCTGCCCTTATAAGTAGTTGACAGATAGACTCACACTGAACTCGACTGCCGTTGGTCCGAGATCGCCTGTACTCGCGCTCCCAGGCAGGTGGTTCCCGCCACGCCGTGTCCACTGCAGGTGAGCGAGGCTTGATGCTCACCGGGATGTAACTGTTCTTTTCTGATAGGAACACCACCTAGACACAACAAGAGGAATTATGTATTAGATAAAAAGCCAAGAAAAGACAGTCCTGTGACCACAGTCGTGGGTGGAGTCAGGATGTAGGTGATGAAGGGAAAGATGAAACTCAATGTAGGTTTACGCTTTGACCCGTCAAAATTGTGCCTAAATGCATTGCCTCTGACATCTCAAATCTGCAGTTTACGCTCAGTTTCCTCTCTGTATCTTATAAGATGAAGATGTATTGTTAAGCGGTATTAAGTTTGCATATAAAAGAACCGCTCATGGGTTAATTATTATGAGCAACTAGAGCGATGTCAACTATGCAGTTTCTGCTATTTCATTAACCAACTAACATATTAGTAGATATCGTAAATCCAGGGTTGATGCAACTTCTGATATTTTATTGCTATGGCAGTACCTTGTTCAAGTAAATATTCTAACTGGTAGTAATTTAATGGTACCAGCAAGTTTAAACAACATAATTATTCAACTTCATAGATCGCTGCTCATCTTTCGGAAGTTGCGAAACTGACCCTTAGAACCGTTTAAAACTGGCGCAACAGCTATGCTGTATTACATTGTTACAATATTTAATTGAAATGACTCATTTTGTATATAACATTCCTTACATGAAGAGCGCGTTGCATTCGAGGAGGTAGTACGCCGTGGAGGTTTCGCTATCTGATAGCCCTGAGATAACATAAGCCTAACTACCTCCTTCCGGCACACGCGACTTTTGACTGCCTTCAACAAATAACACAACCTCCGCTAATTAGCGCCTTAAACGACTGTTTCACTGTTAACTTTAAACAAGCACCTCGAAAGCAAACCCGTTAGCTTTATTGTGACCGAGCACTGCAACTAGATTGCAACCATTACCTGACCAAAGAAAAAATTCAAAACAAACTAACGAATTACGGCGTCGGTAATTCACCATTTCACAGTCACGACCCCTTGAAAGTTTTGCACAAAAAAGACGTAAATGGCAGTAAGTATGCCAGGGCAGTTCGCACGCCGCCAGTCAGTACCTACGCATTATAAAATTGGGTCAGTGGAGTGGCGGAGTAAACGCCGTCGCCACATCACTTTGACAAATTGATTCCAATATAAAACAACAAATAAAGCTATTGGGGCCACATCATTGCGTCGAGGCATAGCTTAGCCGTAGAAATAGAAATGTCGAGAATTGGGAACACTTTCATTCGGTTTTCATGTGGTTTATTAGACTTCTAACAATTCATTAATAGACTTTCGCAGAAGAACAACGTAACAAAGAATTCCACCAACACCTGTAACTGTTATCCAATTTAAATATCGGTCGAGCCGTAACAAGTTGGTATTTCACGGCACAATTATGTACAATTAAAAATAAATATTGACAATCAACGATCGCCGGTCCCATGAAGTATGCAGACAACTACGGTCCGGAAAAGTAAAGCGGCTGCAATATTTGTGAATTGGCTGCTTAGATTCTCATTGTTGGTATCAGCCCATCTATTCTGCTACAACAAGTGACGGGAAAGGAGACTTCAATGCACATATTGACCAAAAATTTGCATTTTTACGATTTAACAAATAGTATCTCGCTAGTTTTTAACCGACTTCAAAAAGGAGAAGGTTCTCAATTCAAATGTCTTTTTCTGTTTATGTGTGTTACTTCAGAACATTTTACTACAGTCGTAACGGGCAGTAAGAAGCCTGAGTTCTGACACCAGTCTAGCCAAGAGGTAGAGTGTTACCCAGTTGTGGAGGTCAGATATCAGTCGCTCCATGTAAAACACTGTTACTCAGCTGAAACCGATTAGACTGGAAGTCGACCACAACATAGTTGGGAAAAGGCTAGGTAGATGAAGAAGATGAAGAACTCAGAACATTTTACTAGATGATGGTATATTGATGATTCTCTTATTATTTGATAGCTATTTCTTCTCATGTGGTCCTTTCGCTAATGATGATGAACTTAAGAGATATACAACAGAAATCTTCTCAATAGATGGCGGCAAATCTCTCACAGTTTACACAATTTTATAAAATAAAATAACGCCGGTATAGGGGTACGACGCAGATGTGTACAGTTCACCCTGGTACACTCTAATTTCACCTTTTGTATTCAAGTTTCATGTTATTCGGGTAATCTCCTCTGGCATAACTGTAGTCATTAAGCATTATAGTTGCAAATACAAATACAACTAATATCCAAATAAAAACACTACAAAGTGATAAATAACTTCAATTTCGAAAGTCGTTGTTCAAGTTTTTGTTTGTTTTTATGGAAGTCGGTTGTATTTTTTTGTAAAAAAGATTTTATTCTCCTTCAACTTTTTAATAACTCATTTCGAAGGGATGTTCTCGTTTGTAGGTCACTCGGTGTGTGACCGTCGTTGTCGTTCATGGTTTAGATGCAATGTGAGTCACACTACAGCTACCAGCCACTCACACCGGGTCAGAGATGGATATCGCTAACCTAACACATATACGACCTTCTTAGAAGCCTACAATGCGCGAAACGGTAGCAGATTCAGTTTCTCACGACTTAATTAGATAATTTGATTATGTTAATTATTTTGTGTTTGTATTTTATGGGGTGAGATGACAACTGATATGTTTACGGGAGAATAGTTTTAAAAATGTCGTGTTAACTTTCTTTTAATAGTTGACATTGATGGTTTGACGCATATATCAAATTCTTCCAGTCGATACCAGTGTCCAGGTGCACTATGAAGTGAAAATTTGTGCATTCAAAAGACACGTTGGTTTTATGCAAAATTCTAAATTGAACTATGACAACCGTAGCAAGTGCCTACATAGCAGATTACAGAACAACATAAATTTGCCCTCCGACTAACAAAAAATACGCGTAAAACATCATAAACTAAGAACGGAACTACAGATGATAACCTAATCAGATTACAGAAGCCCTTCGCAACTTCAATATTGTATATTGCACAAGCCTGAGGCTGCGGCGTGGCGTGGCCTCCTAGTGCTCCATTCAGTCGGTCACTAGAGTAGCATGCGTTGAGCAACGTGCCCACTGCCACCATACGCGTAGCACTCACGCACTCACGCGTAGCAGAAATAATAGACCCTAACCACTCTATTTGATCTTTCAATTTACTCTTTTCATCACAGCAAACATTCATTTCACGGCATCCGATTCATCAACGACAAAATTATAGCTTTCCACCAACAATTTACTGTTAAATTAAAATATGTTTTGAATCCGAAATCTGCAAGATGCATCCGCTGCGTATACATTGTTAAATTTTAATTGCAGTCCTCAAAAGTAGGTCCTCTTACATATCAAACTAATCTTCATACCATTCGTTCGTTCAACAAATTGACCGTAAAACCAATGTCACAAATAAGTGCAGCAATTCTGCAAAACGAAAGGAAAAGATAGACTGTGTCGAATCGTGTATTCTTAGAAGAATTCTTTCAATCAATCCATCAATGGTCGTTCAAATGGGTGTAAATTGGTGACTATTATGGCGTACCTTTCACTCATTTCTGTGTTCATGTCTGCGAGTAATTGGGTGATGGCTGTGACGATTATTTGAACAGTGACTCTTTTATTTTGCGCCCCTGAAATACGCCTATCGTAAATGACCATGGACAAGGTTGTTATAAAAGTGAAAATAAATAATTAGGTGGATAGTGAAACCGTGTGTCGTAGCGAATTTCAGGCATTACACCCGCTGTTTGTATATTGACTTGTGGAAATTCTTTTAATTTATTTCTTCTGCGTAATCCGCGAAAGTAAACGAAACTGTAGTTTATTTTCTATTATACTAAAACGCATCATTTAGATTGACAAAGATGTTTGTTACCGTAAGAAACACAATCGTTTTCGACTGTCCACAATTCAACTGACGCAGACTTCGCTAACAAAAAGATTCAACAATCTAAAAATCTAGCAAATAATTGAGTTATAAATCGTACTTAACAAATCTGGCTATTTTCAGAGCCATTAAGCACTATGAAAGAGACAGAGCTGGGGCTTGGATTCTTTTATATCAAGAAATGGCTCATTGTTCGTGTTGGTTACTACTTACGTTCCTATATTATTCGCTAGTATGTGCATACAAGAGTATGTAATAAATGTTGTGCTTCAAGGTCGAATCGTGAGTATAAGAAAGTGAAACATGAATGGGTATTATGTTAGATTTAACGCTTCCTTAACAAACTAGCGTGCTTCTTTTAAGAAGGTACACAATAGCACGTAATGTCGCTCTCGCACCTAACAAAAAATTGTAACCACCCATATGCAGCTAAAAATATGACGGTAAAATTGACAGGACAAAAGTTTTAAAAGTACTTTTATAGCGCTATCACTCTTAACTTAAATCGGTTCGTTTTGATTTTGAAATTGCCGGCTAAGTCAAAATTGGTCTGTTCTGGTTCTGCATGTAAGGAAATAAAGAATGAAAAATAATGATAACTCACCGGGTCCTGTTCACTGCCGTCACTCTTGAGTGCTTCTCTTGTTTCATTCTGCAAATAATTAAAAATAAAGCAATAAATAAACACTAAAGTTTTCAGAAATCTCGCTACAATATATTTGGAGTCTATCTTTGTCAAATCTGAGAATGGACACGGGTAGCGCCAGCAAAAACATTCATTCAAGTTCAATAAACTATCAGTTCAAACAATTCATCATCTACACATAACGTTTCGACTTCACAAGGAAGAGAAGATCTTGAATTTGTGAGTTTATTGTTCTTACCATGTTAAGCTGTCCCTGGCTGTGATGGTATAGTCAGACGTCAAAACATCTGAAACCAGTCCTCCCAAGGTGACGATCTTACCCCATTACAAGGTTGTGAAGGTCATATAGCATCAGCACCAGCTCCATGCTTAGATATTTTGGTACTTGATTCCCAGCGGTCCCACCATGGGCAATCATGCATCACCTCCGCGACTAGCTAATACTGCTTAACCCCAGCTTGAGCTATTTTTTCATTCTCTTAGTTAGAAAAATCCACTTCTCTCCACCATCCTTGGTTGACTGATAGAGAATTCCCATAGCATTTACTCCGCCTATGTACCGGTACCTTGTGTAAAGTTTTAGTAACTAAATAAGATCAAACAAAACATATTAGTACCAACCTTCAGATTACTAGGCAGCACAGGATCAGGAGGATCCTCGCCGGAGCCCTCGTTTAGTTCCGACGAGCCGGATGATGAGGATGATACGGACACCACCGACACTTCTGTGGAGTCCGAGTACTCGGCAGAGTCCAGGTGTTGGGACGCCGAATGGACCTGCAGAGGAGATAATGCATGTTACGTAACCTTAAATATTATCCACTAAGTATTGTATTTTAACTTTGTTTCGTGATGGTCCAGTGGCTAAGACCTCGCCTCTCATTCACCGTGGTCAAATCTTGGCACTTGCCATTGCAATTCATATATACTTTCTTAGTTCATCTTGGATATCGCTGACAACGGTGAAGGAAAACATTGTGAGGCAACTTTACCTAATAGTAAGTACGAGTATAAGTTCATGCTCCATTGTTGTAATTGCTGCAAGACGTGCCAGTGCCAGAATAAACAAATAAAATAAATTCATTAAAATCTAGACTTTACACACACTCCTTCAAAGTTCACACCCACTAAAGTTCTGCATTATAGATGATGAAAGTCCAATCAATACAAATGAGACAGTTGTCAAACTCATATTAACTCATAAATCTGATATCATTCTCATCATCGGCCTTGTAAAATTTCCACTGCTAGGATAGGCCTCCTCTCTGTGAGAGAGGGAATAGGCCATAATCCACCAAGCGGGCCCAGTGCGGGTTGGTGGATGTAACATGTCTTTGAATTTTTGGTTCTAGGTCATGCCAGTTTCCTCACGACGTTTTCCTTCGCCGTTTTTAGAGCAGTGATGATGAAATAATTTATACAAAGTAATGCGTCTGCTTGGGTTCTACACGTTCGTTCCTACAACACGTCAGCCGGGGCCGTTATCACTGTGCCACCACTGCTCCTCAGTCATTACAGCTCCTCCTATATTTCTCAGGCGACAGCTAAAAACACTTTCGGAAACCGAGTATCTGGATCATGGTACAGTATTCAGGACAATCTAGTATAAAATTATTATTATTATTATAGATTGGAGGTTTCACATTTATGTATGATGACTTAAGATGGATGGATCACACAGGAATAATATGAAAGATTTTACCGCCCCAAGTAACATAGGACAAGGGCAAGAAAATGATGAATAGCTTGACATAAGATGAAAAGCTTAGCGTTGGAAGTCATTGACCGATAATTACTATGAAGCTAAAATAATCTATTCAACAAAGCTGAGGTAATACACTCAAAGGAAATCAAATAGAAATCTACATAAAAGAAATTAGGATTAGTCAGATGTAAATACCTACAGATTAAGAATTGCTTTGACCTTATGCCACAAAAGACACGCTATTTCTTAACAGCTAGAAATACAAAGAAATTTTCAATTTAGAAAGATTATTTCCGTAATACTAAATCCAGTTAATCTCGAACAAAGTATTCTTATAAAAGGAATAAGGTCAGTGATTTAAAAAAATCCATTATCCATGATTCATAAATTGAAATTGAATGGCTGAACAAAAAGAGAAACACAGTGAATACTTACTCTGGAGATAATAAGACAACTGCAAACGAACAGGAATCTGCAACAAAATTAAAAATTATACCCTCAGACATGGTAAACACAATATGTTATATTGAAATGGAAAACGCAGAAGATTAAATGAATAAAGAAATTTATTCAATAACATGTTGCGAGCAAACCGAATTGAATCGTGATACATTCTAATGATAATTTATATTCGCAAACAAATGTAAGTAAACGTGGCTAAACTTATATTCGTGATACGCTTAGATCATCGGCGCGGGCGTATTGTTCCTCGTAATGCTACCTCCTAATGACGGGTCAAAAGACACGGCCCAGTAATGACAGGCCCCGGGATTGGATTGATCCCAGAGAATCAATATCAATTACCTTTGCCAACAAAATTGTTGAATCACGTACAGTTTGCGATGTAAATATTATATATTACACTATTTCAATTTTCGTTTCATGTTGTACTGAGAATAGTTTCCGTAAAAGTTAAAGGTGAACGAATCTTTGCGTGATGTTTACGGTTCACTCTGTTCATAAGAAGTCTATTAAATGTGGAACTGTAAATTCGGAGTTCAGTGATAAACTGAATTCTAATTCAATCATGCTGTTAAGCTACTTTGCTTTTGAAGACGGTGCAGAAAACTGTTAAATATTGCGTCAATCGTCAACTGAATGACGTGACATTCGACAGTTTAGTATTGACGAATTAAAGATTAGTAGATTCAAGCAACATTTGTAAACTTTTTGAGTATTATCCTTACTTATCAGGTTTTCCATAAACTTAAGGCCGTAACCTGACTAAAAAATCAGCATGAGCTAAGAGCATTCCTATTGGCCTAACGGCACTGGTGGCGCATGAATTACAGTAGTGAATACGCCCAGATTTAAGAATAAAATCTTTATAAAATCGAACATTGGTCTTTTGAAAAAAATATTTCTTTCAAAATGTTCGTCATCAAATTGTCTATCCATTAGTGTTAGTACAAAAAATAATTAATGAACACTTTACGAGAAGATGCATGCTATCAAAAAAATATTTCTCATTTTTATGGTTTTGTTGGAAGGAGATTAATGAAACATATACCTCTTTAAAAAAAAAGTATACCATCATTTTAGAATCAATATTATGTAGAAATTTAATGTATTTTTATTAATTGATATTTCTTTTTAAATAAAGAGTAGATAGCTCTTAAAAACTGTACAAAAACGACTAGCGCGGCGTTTTGCTCGGGGAGACGCCTTAAATAAGCTTCCATAAAATCCTATATTCCCCTATTTGATCCTTTTTGATTTAGAGAATATTTTCTTAGTCCTCAACTTCATTGCCTCCTGAACAACTTACACAATTGCTTCTTATAAACTGCTGTTTAAAAATTCAGTTATCTAGGACCTAGAACCTAGAACCCACTGGGGGTTACACAAAATAAAGAGAAGGGGGTTGTGAACAGTTTCCATTTTTCTGCTCCACATAATTACCATACTTAACAAGGATTCATTCATCAAGAGTTTTGATAAGGTAGCCACCATTTCGCAGCAGAACTCTTTAGATCCAGTGCTATTATATAAGCAAGCAAGCTATTATATTTTTCATAATTTGAGTTCGAGAGAGGAAAACAGTTATGTTTTATTGTTTTGTTGTTGTATTATTCTGTCTACAAATGCCTATTGTTTTGATCGCCACAGTTCTAATAATATTTGAGTAATATGCCTCAGTCAGTGACCCTGCTACCGAACCGTGACCTCTGGTGTCCTTCGGATTCGATAAACTAATCGAAATCGTTGATTCATTGGGCATATCATGCTGTGCCATCTTGACAGAGAGATCAGTAAAAGAATGTGCGGTCTGCCCAGTTTGATTGAATTATAGAAATGTTAGCGATAGAGGTAGTTAGTCTAAAGTTATTAGACCTTAGTTCTCGTTAAAATAAGGAAAAGTAGTAGAGGTTATTCACAAATAGTTATTGTCTATACTAATAATATTGTAAAGAGAAAAAAAAATTGTTTGTTTATACCGAACAGGCTCCGAAACTACTGGACCGATTTAAAATATTATTTCGCCAATAGAAAGCTACATTATTCCTGAGTGACATAGGCTTATCATTGTTTTATCCTTAAATCGGGTCCTGTGTGGTGGTACGGGAGCGAAGCCGCGGGGAACAGCTAGTATCTAATAAATGCTTAAGTTTCGTTTACTCCATAAGTGTTCTATTGTAGATAATGGCAATTAAAGATACCAAGAAGTAGCCAACGTTTATACAGATGACTTACAAAAAGTTAAACATACCTTTCCCTGTATAAAGTAACGTTAACTTTTCCTGTATAGAGAATTGTTGCCTAGCACAACAACTCCCCGAAACTTAAGAATAATTAAACATTCGCCAATCCAAATGTAATATTATTTATACTAAAGGCTCTTGCAGACAAGTGCGACGCGGACAATACGACGACGCGATATCTTTTTCTTTTCAAAAAAATATTTCAAATAGAAATAATACCATGAAAAAGCGTCATCACATCGTAGTTTGCACGTCTGTCTGCGGAAGCCGTAAGGCTTAGCTATAGCCCAGTAGAAAAGCTAATACAGCCATTACGATAATTCGTCCCTACAAACTTCCTCATTCACCAAAGCATAAGCAAAGCATAGGTTCCAGCTGCATTACATCATTATTATTTCATTCGCATAAACTCCAACAGATTCATGATTGTGCCCACAAAATCGCAATTAATCGCTGACCGAACGTACCGATCATCGTTAGGCGAGTTATAATCGTCATAATCGCTTTGATTCCGTGATCGAGAATCGAGTCCGTTACTCGTGTACGTCCAGGGGCGATATGGCGTAATACTCCGGTTGTATGGAGCCTGCAGGGCTAGATGACTGAAAGGCACGAAGGGTCACTTGATCGAGGGTTAGGAATAACGGGATCGAGCTTAATAGAATTGGATTGCTGTGTATTTTTGTTAGGACGCAATCTTGTAATTTGATTGAGCCGTTGAAACTGTATTTTTACAAGTTTTGAATTAATTTAAAACACTTCCTGGCCTCATATCAAATAAAAAGTAAAGATGGAACGTTGAAAACAACAAAGTGACGCCGGTTAAAGCTACGCCTTGCCGTGTGCATACACAATTAATTACACGCACACACGTACAACGAAACTACGCCTTAGCTTGTCAGTCGAGCTCTCAGAACAAATAAAAACATCGTAGTTTTAACCGGCGCGCGGCTTCATCAAAAGTTGACTATAATCTATTTCTGTGGCAAATTTCATCCAGATCCATTCAGCCGTTCTGGTGTAAATGTGTAACAAACATACACCCACAAATTTTCACATTTATAATACTGTCTGTGTTTTCTCGATAGCTACAACCTAGGGGTCTATAAGTCAAGAGTGAATAGGATTTTTCTAGGCAAGCATGCTACATCGTCGACCGCATCATCGCCCATCAGGTGAGATAGTGGTCAAGTGCAAGCCTATAGAGTATACACAAATGGTTCATGAATGTTTAAGAAACATTATGAATAGTTTTCTCATATTGACGATTGCTGTTATGCAAAACTTCATCATCGTCATCAGCCTTTTTAATGTTCCTACTGCTGGGATACAGGCCTCCTCTCTGTGAGAGGGAATGGGCCGTAATCCACCACGCGGGCCCAATGCGGCGGATGTCACATGTCTTCGATTTTTTGGTTCTAGGACATGCCGGTTTCCTCACGATATTTCTCTTCACCGTTTGAGAGCAGTGGTGATGAAATAATTTACACAAAGTAAAGCGCCTGCCTGGGTTCAAACCCACGAGCTACATCTTGTAAGTCGTGGTCATGACCACTGGGCCACCGCTGCTCTCCGTTACCATTGGCCTCCAACTACTCTCGCAATGCAAAACTTAACTTACTAGACCTTTCGTGTGTTTAGCCCGTGCATGTAATAATTATATATCGTCGTGTGCCGTCACAAGTCGCAAGCTTCACCAGATAGACCCAAAAATCCTAGCATTAATTTACATAATCGCATTTAAAAATTTTGCCAGGTTTCAAAATCAAAATTTCTTTTTTCAATTAGGCCATTAAGCGGCGCTTTTGACCGTCAAAAAGCGGCACTTTCGAACGTCAAAACAAAACGTTTGGACGTGGATCCACGTTTAGACACACAAGTGCAGACATTTTCTTAAACACATGAAAGGATATAGGATAACTAAGGTTCCCACGGTCTGCAGTAATACTTGTGAGTACCACTAATTCACTAGGCATAAATGTTATTATTCACTACAAACTCATATGAAGATATTTTATTGTGATAATATTAAAAAAGCAAGTTACAATCGTGCGTGAGTTACATTGAGAAATACCGATGAGTCTCGTAGCGAGTTCGTAGCACTTTATGTCGTTGATGTCTTTTGTTCACGCGTCTTCGCGTAATACACGACAACCGTTTTTACTTAACACACGGTAGAAATATGCGCTCGTACGAAGATTTAATCAAGATTGAACGATGCACGAACTATATTTCATAAATTTCAGTCTATGAAACTAATATTATTGCGAGCAGTGGGTGTAAAGTATCGATTATAATTATTTTTTTAACAATTTAGGTTGATTTCATTTCGAAATTGTATTATTACCTTATGATTGCTTACTGCTTAGCTTCATAATTTTGGTGGTATAAAATTAAATCATTGTATAATACACTCATATTTCGCCATATTTATTAATTCCCATGAAATGGGCAGTAAACCTACGAACCGAGCACAAATACACAACAGATAGAAAACCGAGTAACACTTAGTCTGACACGAGAATCAAACTTTGGACCTTATCCTCGGTAATAGCGATTTCAAACACTCGTCCAACGACAAAATAATTTTTATAGTAGGTGATCAAATTAAGGTTTTACATGAAAGCTGGTCTTCATTTCTATGACAACCAGTTTTCTCTGTGCTGCAATAATTCCTATGAAAACGCAACCAAGGACGGATCGCTATCACAAATAGGAACAAAAAAACTCCGCATTTTCTACATAACAGACAGCTGAAAGGTGACGGTCAAATTGCGAAACAAAAAACGGATGCTTATTATATCATATTTTAGTTCCTCTATTAAATTAATTCATATATTGCATAATTTTCACAGTAAGTGCGCGTGCGCTTGTAATCTGACTTCGGCTCGGTTCGGCAGCGGTCGGAACCGCTCGGCCTCGCTCGGCTTCCTACATCTCCTATCGTAATGGCCTCATTTCCGCTTCCTCACTCACACTCACGTGAGGCTTAGTAGTATAACTAGGTCATAATGTGAGCTCAAGGACGTTGCTCATCCCTCTGATAAGGAGTGGGCTATTTTCCAGGTAGACTTCTGGCAGATGAGGCAATAGAAATCTTAATTCTAGGCAAGCTTGCTATATCATGGACCATCATCATCGCTTAGGTACCATCAAATGACATAGTTGTCGAACGCAAGCTAAAAGAAAAGTTAATTCAAAATTTCAAAAAACCCTACTACTTAAGAAGCGAAATAAAAAGACGCAAACAAGTCAGCCAGCTCGCGAATATGTACCTTCTGACTGCATAGCATGATTTTCTTCATGTTTACGTCTTTTTATTTCGCGGCTGGGTTTTTTGATTTTTGAAATAACTTTTTTTATTTATAACTTTTTAGTTAACCGTTTTTTTTTTCTAATTGAGTACATTTATACATAAAAGTGTTATATATTATCGAAATCACCTCTTAAAACCCTTTATTTTGATACCCCACACGACAGGTTTGGAAGAAAAATAATTGGGCGCATACAAATGGCGCCCAAAACAAGGCATTTTTCTATTTTCCAATTTTAATGTAGCCAGTGACACTCGCAAGGTTAAGACGAATCGATTGACGTAAGAATCATCAGAATTGGCCAAAACGTTTGGACACTAGAGTGCCACATAGGAACAAACATACATACATAGACTGATAAACAAATTACCCTTCTTCGGCAGTCGGGTAAAAAATAGACGACTACTGCTATCCCGCCATAAGCAACATGGTGATTAATGCTGTATTAAAAGCCCTGCAGTGCGGCAGTAACAAGCTACCACGTTGGCTGGTTCCATGTTGATGACAAGTAAAATTTCACAATTTAAAAACCCCCGACACATTTACCTTGCGAAAATACCCCGATTCAAACAGTAAAATGTCCATAACTTTTGAACGGCTGAACCGATTTTATTCAAACATAACTAAGAACACTCTCGACAAAATTACCTTTCAAAAAAAAAAACTAAATCGCAATCGGTTCATCCGTTTAGGCGCTATGATGCCACAGACAGACACACAGATACACAGATACACAGCAACACACGTGAAACTTATAACACCCCTTTTTTTTTGGCGGGGGTTAAAAAGATAAATAGGAAGAAAATAAAACAAAAGTTAAATGAAAATACTGAAAATAAGTTGCTGCCTACCTATGAATGTTTTTATGATTAAGTATCACTACATATTATAAAATAAAGTATAGTGAGTACTGAACGTATTTTCATGCGGTTTTTACCAATAGAAAGAGTGAGAAACGAGGAAAGATTTTGTGTATAATTTGTCACGGGCGAAGCCGGGGCGGGTCGCTAGTATCTATTAATTTATAAAAAACGATTCATGATTTATTAGTTTGCATGGTTTGTAAGAGGTAATCTCTCAAAGTACTCTGAAAGTACTGATTCGAAGGATAGAAAACTATTTTTTTATCCTGGAAAAATTTAAGGTTCCTGCTAAGCAGAAGGAAAAAGTTAAAAACTAAACATCTGCTAAATTACTGAAAAGTTTCTGAAAAATACTGCAATTCAAATTCCAAAACAACAATTTTCAGGTAATTTCAGACAATTGGTACTCTAAGTTGACTGTCATGGATGATTTCATACGATTTTCTACAAAACATTTTCAATGAGCTAATTTCATGCTGAAATGTTTTGGTGTGATTTATTTATTTATTTATTTAAACTTCATGTACAATGGTGATACATAGGCGGACTTAACGAGCAAGGCATTCTCTACCAGTCAACCTTTGGGTTCAAAAGAACACAACAGTGTTAGGAGTCCAAAATAAAAATAAAAAATGAACAATAATTAAAATTGGATTAAACTATCTAACTAATAAAATACATACATAATTTCTAAAAAAATTGATTAATAAATTTTATAATAAATACTATATTCTAAACGAAACAGAAATTTAAATATAATATGTATGACGAAGACCGAGCTATGTAAGAGAGGACAAGTAATAGTTCCGGATTTTACGCTTAAATGAAAATTTACTCACAGCTTTTTTTATGCCAAGGGGAAGCACGTTCAGATTCAATCATCCATTAATTTGGTTACATGCCCGTTAGCAGAGCGGGACCCTCGACCCTAGGGCTTTGCAGACCAACAAACTAATTAAGACGCCGATTCCCTTGAGTAGCTGATTTTAAAATGAGAATCACGTCTAAACGGCTAGTCGTAATTTTTTGGAAAAAATATATGTTATATTAGACCATTTTTTTAATAAATTCATCTGAGCAGAATTTGTAAAGTTATGTCTAAAACGGACAAAAACACGACAATCACACCAAAACCGCTGGGCGTATTTTAATGAAATTGACACCATCTCAAAGACAATTTAATTATCTACATTTGCATCTGAAGCTTTTTTTTTTAAAGTCATAGAATAATAAGGAAAGTACAAAAAACTACTAAATTTTGGGTCGCGCGGGTATGAAACGAGGGCGCGTTTTGTTCCCTCAAGGTCGTTGGCGTTAGTCGTCGTCTTAATGCTCATTTTGTACCTTCTAAATTATTGTACTAGCTTGTGCCAGCGGCTTCGTCCACGTGAATATAGAAAATTATCCCAAGAGAAAATATTTCCGGCATAAAAAGTCCTATGTGCTGTTCCAGACTATAATCTATCTCTGTGCCGAGAGGAGCTCGTGGCTAAATAATAACAGCCGCACTGGTCGATCATCAAGGTTAAGCAACGCTTGACTAGGTCGGTCTGTGGATGGGTGACCATTTCAACATACCGAGTTTCCTCCGTGCCTCGGAAAGCACGTTAAGCCGTTGGTCCCGGCTGTCATTTGAAGATCTTTGACAGTCGTTACGGGTAGTCAGAAGTCTGAGATCTGAAACCAGTCTTGCCAAGGGGTACCGTGTTACCCAGTTACTGGGTTGTGGAGGTCAGATAGGCAGTCGCTCCATGTAAAACACTGGTGCTCAGCTGAATCCGGTTAGACTGGAAGCCAACTCCAATATAGTTGGGAAAAAGGCTAGGCAGATTGAATCTATCTCTGTGCCAAATTGCATCCAGATCCATCCAGCCGTTTGAGTGTGAAGAAGTAAAAAACACACACACACACCCACAAACTTTCGCCTTTATAATATTAGTGTGATTAAGAATGCACGTGGATATCGGTTGGAATTCTGCTTCTTACAAATTTGACTCTTTTATATCTTATGCCAGGGCTGGTTCGAGGTGGTTCAGTAAAAGAATACCTGGAAGGATTTGGGGGATGCCTATGCCCGGCAGTGAGCTAATATAAAAAATAAACTGGACAAGTACCAGTCAGACTTGGCCAGAAAGTAGGCACACTAAGTAGAATTCTGGTAATTGGACTAATTATTTATTGTTTGGAACACCAATTATATATTCCCAAATTTTACATTTCATTGTTGTATCGCAGAAATTCGTCGTACCGAGGATAAAAAGATGAACAAAAATGTACAGTCAGCAAATTCTGTATGAATATATTAAGAACATTAGTAACAACTAGCTTCTGCCTCTGCCAGCGGCTTCGACAAACGTAACGAACATATTCCCGGGAAAACCCTACATGCTATGCCGGACTATAATCTATCTCTGTGCCAAATTTCATCCAGATCCGTCCAGCCGTTTGAGCGTGAAGAAGTAACAAACATACAAACACACACACACATTCAAAACCTTCGCCTTAATAATATTAGGTATTCCATTGACCTTTTTGACCCAAATCACAAATTATAACAGGCTTTTCTATACAAATGCCACAATAACAGCAAAATATGCAACTTTTACAGTTAGCAAATACTTAGCTTAATTGGGGTATGTTGTATCCCAAGATAACATACTCCAATTTCAGAATTATGAATTTGTTTTTAGTGAGCATTTGTCAAACTCGACTTTAATCTGAAAACCTAGGTTGGGTTTTAAAAAGTTCTTAACTACCTTTGAAGTAATAGTATATCGTAACAACAGGATGCCCTATCAGTTGAATCTTCCTCAGCGTTAGATTTGACGGACCCCAGACATCCCAGTTTTTCTTGCTATTTTTTTGTGTACACAGACATCCGGCTCTGCAGATAATCGACAAAACTGAAGGTTCAACGCTTCGTAGAGCTTTGACGTTTTGACAGATTCTGCATTATCGATCGAATTCCATTTTAGATGGACGACTTTTAAAACCCATTATTACATTTTGCTTTAAATTATTTAATATTTAATTTGCCTAGTCTAGTCTATCACGATTATTTACTAAGAAGAGAAGACAGGTAAGACAGAAAAGAACTCATATTTTCCTTATCTGTCTTCTAGGTAAAGCTCCCGATTTACAACACGCCAATAGCCAAGACTGTCAAAAACCCACAAGCAGCATCACATACGAAACCAAGGGTGGCAGACGTAGACGTGATAGTAAGGCAAGGTTTCACACATGTGAGTGTTAAGTGGGGGCGGTCTGCGGAACGCACCGTTACTACACGGCTGGTGTGACATGCGGCCCACAACACCTCGCGACGTCACCTAACCCGGCGCCGTGACCTGTGCACGCTACTACTGATTATGTACTGTGTACTGGAGAACAAACAGTACGCTATACAGCCGCTGTATTCTGTAAAGATCTCACCGTAAAATCCTAGGCGGTGTGAGTTTGAAGTAAACTGTCATTCCATCGTTTTCACGTAGAACAGCACTACAGGAGAAAGTATGGAGAGGGACGTCTTGTAGCATCTGCTCGATACGACTTTGTCAACACTTGTGTTACAGTTTTCTTGCACTGCAACGCAAATGACGTAAAGAAACTGACTTGTTTGTACTCAATACACTTTCGGCGCCATATTAGTATGATCGTCTCTAAACCCAACGCGCAACATCTTTGAAACAATGTTACGAATATGGCTGAGTATTTTATAGGCACCCAGGAGGCATGAAGGCATTATCTTTCGCAGGAGCAATAGCCAGTAAAGATAATAATTATTAGAGTGGAGACCGTGTATCGGCAGAAAATCAGTATTACAGATGACCGGCCGCCTAATTGCGTAAGTGAGTTCGGCAGGGCTAAGGGAACACTCCAAGAAAGAGTATGTCGACAACCTCTTATTAATATTTTTCAGTATTGCATAAATAATTTAGAAAGAGTACCTCCTCCACCCTATGATTTGAATTCACATATCCTTTCCATAACCTATCCCCTTTCGAATTTATTAAGCAATACGGAAGTCGTTATTTTAAAGGAGTTGTCACCCTTACCTAGACTTGTTCTTTGCCGAATTCACTTACGCACTTACTTGCTTTTGTTCGTGTTGCGGCGTAGTTTGGATGAGGCCCCTGTGACCCATGTCTAGCAGTGAACTCGAATATGCAGAGTTGATTGATTAATCTGAAGTATGCTACAAGCTATAAGCTAAAACAGTTATCACGTTCACAATAACAATGAATATTGGTTAACAATTCAGTGGAAAGGATGAACATTGCCTGCAAACCAAATGTTATACTGTACAAACTTCACTACCTGCAGAACTTTCTTTGAGGATCTCGTAGAACGAAACGAAGAAGTTACATCGTTCATCATGCATGTTGTAGTCAGTTATAGTCGGTTTGTTCTTGATTATCAAGATTTATATTTGGGGCCCAAAATATCTAAAGAGTTTTCCAACGACTCAAGAACAAGAAGAAGACTTCTTTTTTATTATCAAGAATCGTATGCCACTGAAAATTACCTTTAACCATAGATTATATTACTGGTAATATTTTACAGATTGGGTATCGGACAGTAATATCTCAGTCAGCTCTTGAAAATATCGGGACATATAAGGCTGGGATTTTAAAGGGCTAAACCAATTCAATCTACATTTGGATCCGAAAATCTTTCATTGTACGTATCTTAAGGATACACTAGTCGAAAATTCTTCCATACAAACGCAGCCTAGAGATTACTCCACTGTTTGACGTTGTATGTTCAAAATAAAAAATTATATCAATTTGTTTCATCATTATCTAGCCCTGTATGGAAACAAAAATGTAAAAAAATAATATATTTGAAAGTTATGAGCGTCGAAAGTTCCATATTTCAACACAAATTTTAACGCATCTTTGGGCGACAATAAATACCATAAGAAGAAGGAAAATTGCAAAACGGCCTCCATACAGGGATAGATTAGTAATTCAACAATGCAAATAATGTTATTTTATAAATATACATATAGTTGTTTTTTCATGATATAAATAAAATATCGCGTGCTCGTTTTCGTCCTAAATCATCATCCATTTCGATACAAATTTGCAAAAGTGCTAATTCATACGCGAACTAGCTTCTTACTGCTCATCACAGCATCTATTTCTTTCGCACGAGTTGTGGGATAAGATAGCATGCATTTTAACCCCGCGCAAAAAATTAGTTCGTGCGGTCGACTAGTTCAACCTTAAGCAAAAAAACTGCAGGTGTGTTATGGCTCGTGTTAGAAAGTAAAACATCACGAGCGATGTGGGTATCTGATGATATCGCCCCATTTGACGTGCTGTACACGACTTCCAGAGGAAGGATGGAACTTGATTTTGTTTTTAAAATCTTAATTGATTGTGAATCTATGTTGATTTAGGTTCCTACTGGGACCTAGGCAAGATCGTGTCGATTATCTTTATTCAAGTAATTTAAAAAAATATTTCGGTAATTAAAAGACACGGAAACAGGAACATTTCTTCAATTCGTCTTCATTTTCATAAGATTAAAGGATTTCAACAAAGAGAAATAATGCAAAATGTTATCATATGAGCTACAAAACCTTCACATAAATCACTGCATTTGAAAAGTAAAACAGGCCCTGAATAAATGCAGAAATGAGAACAATAGCACAATAAATTATCTTGCGGTAAACTGCCAAATCTATAGGTAAAAATGTCGGCCTTAAACCTGCGGCATCTGCTTAATATTGCTTTAAGAAGCTCCGATGCAAATAAGCTATGCCTTTTATTCCGTTCAAGCGTAGCCGGGTCACAGAACTAGTACAAATATAATTTTGTTGTAGCGTCGCGAATTTACTTATTTCTATTGATTTATTTGTCCAACTGTACATTCTTGGAATTGAAATTGATTGTTCGACGGCCGTTAGGATTTGAATGAAATTTTATCGTGTCCCTGTGATCTAGATTTTCATTTGAAACATACTGAGTTCCTTAGGTGAGTTTGGTATAGTACCTAGTCATGGAAAATATGTTCTTACTATGATTTAAGTAGCTGACTATCAATATTCAATTCAATGTTCTAGAGTGGCGACCGCGTACCGGCAGACGCAGCGTTGGAAGACCTCCCTCCTGTCCTGTCTTGTCCAGCAGTGGACGTATTTCGGCTGAAATGAAGATGATGATGACCAATATTCATCCTCATTCATCATTAGTAGGAACCTTCCTACGTACGTATAGGTAACACCACTATCCGCCTTAGACAAGGGCGAAAAAGAAAAAATAATTTTCCAATTTTCTCACTCGCCGTGTCTTTTGTGCTAACCTTAACTCGTGATTTATAAACTAAACACACAAATAACATCTAATTTAAAACATAAAATAGAAAACATGAAAACCTGTCACATTTCCATACTCTAGTTACCTGACATTTAGCACCATTTTGCACTAAGCGATACACGCTTCACACTGGTTCATTCGATTCTATAACACTGCCACTACTCGAGCTTTAATTGGTATCACTTCGCGTGACTGCGTGCGTAAGTTCGCGGTCGATCGTAACAATCGAAGTCAGAGGAAGGAGGTTGTATTGCGCGGCCGCTTCTCGCGGTGTCTGACCATCAAGTGTTGGTCGCCGACAGCCTCCAGCGTGCCTCCTCATCCGCGAAATGCTTCCCGCCGCGGTGAGCCCGCACAGCGCGAGGGGGGCCTTAATCACTTCCAAAACCATTTGAGGAAACACTGTCCAGGTGCAAACTCAGTCACGCTCAATCCGACCCGACTAATGACACAGTTCAAAGGCAATTACTCCGCACAATGAATTGACTAAAACACAGGTTTAACGAAACGGGTTTACTGAAGACATATTAATTTACAAAAACATATTCTTCAAATTAGGGTAAGTTACAGTAACTTGATTATTTTGCTACAAAGTAACAAAACCTCTTTTTGTTTAGTTTAAAAGTTTAACTTTTTTTTTTCTCAAAACTTGTGTTTTGTTACCTTGACTTAATTAATTTGGTCAATAGTTATTGTAAATTGAATGAAGACGTTATGGGTAAATAAATTAATATTGGGTATTTACCTAGGAAATTGCCGTTTCATGAAACGGGTCACTTGGAACTGTGATAATTACGGTTTAACTTGGAACTATAAGTTTAAATAAACGTACCTATTCATTAAAAAAAAAAATTGTTATACATTTGTTTCTTTAGGTTTTGTTCAATTGAACGTATTCAAGTCAATCCGAAGTTACACACAGTTCAAAGAGACCAGTTTAATAAATCGGCAATTTCTTAGGTAAAGACCGACTATTTTAGTAAACTATTCCGATGATTCCCTCCATCCGCATTAGTATGTTGAACGCAATTATTAGCGACGTCAAAGTTACAACTCCAATCGTGATCTTCATAGGTCTGTAACAGAAAGTGGTCTGCTTAATATTGTATTTCATAATATAACAACGCCAGTATGAGCCCAAGGATTTAGGCGGCTGTGATCATTATAGTAAATACATGCACACGTTGCCAGTAAGGTGTTTTAGTTATATGTAATAGGGCCTAGCCTATTGCCATTAGCTGGATGCAAATCCTCTGTCTTACAAGTAAAATTTCAAAATTTAAAAAACCCGCGACACATTTATTTTGCGAAAACACCCCGATTCAAACAGTAAAACGCCCATAACTTTTGAAGGGCTGAACCGATTTTATTCAAACATAGCTAAGAACAATCTTGACAAAATCACCTCTCAAACAAAAAAAAAACTAAATCAAAATCGGTTCGAAAATTCGGTTTTGAAAATTATAACACCCCTATTTTTCCGGCGGGGGTTAAAAAGGGATGTTGTAAACAAATGTTGTTGTAAATAAATAAATATTAAGAGCGTATATTAAGCGTGGTTAAGTATTTGTTTTTTAAGCCCGACGGAAAAAGAGGGGTGTTACTGAGTTTGACGTGTGTACTTTGAGTGAGTATTTGCGTATTTGTGTATCTGTCTGTAGATAAACCGATTTTGATTTTGTTTTTTTTTTTGTTGTTACATTACCGAGAGTGTTCTTAGTTATGTTTGATGAAAATCCGTTCGGTCGTTCAAAAGATATGGGCGTTTTACTGTTTGAATTTACCGTTTTACTGTCTAGTGTCTACTACTAGATAAATGTAGATTAAAAAGCATGAAAAAAATGCGTTGGCCTTTTTTAAATTTTACTTGTCTTCTTTACGTGTCAATTTGACAATAATATTTTTTTTTAATTTTGTCCGACCAAAATTTGGCCACCTGGACAGCTAGCACCCGGTAACGCAGGATCTAACTAACCTAATCCTTTTACTACAATGACTCAAACTCGGCCAAGTATCTATTAAAGCGCACCCAGTGTTACGTACAAGCCACAGATAATATAATATTAGCACAGATAATATAATACTAGCATACAGATGCCTCATCCCATACAAAGAAACCGTGCTGACGTAACTAGCGTTTTTCATCTGATTATACCGATTATTTTTTGTAAATCGATCGCGTTCGGTTCCGTTCCACGGCGATAGATAGATCACCATCTATATCCGTGGAATGGAACCGAACGCGATCGATGTACAAGAAATAATCATTATAATCAGTACGGTACGTCGGGACAGTTTATTTGTATGGGATTTGACACCACGGTACAAACAAGCAGACAACGAAGTTATCCTACAAGTCCACTATAAAAAAAAACTTGACTTTCTGTAAAGTGATGAATTTGAACTAGCAGTACGACGGGTAGAGAGAGTTGGATGAGAGTTGCTGAGAATGGTGCGCGCTTGGTGAGACCTATGCCTAGAGGTGGAGAACTAACTGATGATGATGACCATATTGAGTATACAGAATACCCGTCAGCATTATGGAAGTACAGCGCGCTCCTGAGGGTGTAGTAGACGAGTTGCATGTAGCAGTAGATGAGGTAGTACAGAGCCAGCGCCGTGGCCGTCACCGACAGCTGCACCAACGTCACCAGCTCCGACACGATATGCCATGACTTACTCTTCCCTTCGCCATGCTGAAAATATTAGAACCACTTCTAAAGAAAAATGGATAAGTAGACCAATCAATCAGAAGAGCATTCTTTTCTTGATGTTTTCAAGGTTTTAGTAAGGATAGATCGAAATATTGTTCTATCCCAGTTTAGGTAGGTCTACCGATAAACAAGAACATTAATGTTTTTTTTTTTTCAAATTTCGAATTAGTACTAAAGTTCGCTGCAGCGGTGAAGTAATAATGTTGTCTAATCAAACTATTAAAACATGCAGCGCTGGATCGCTTATAGAGATTACTTTACTTTAGTAAGTAAGGATAGATCGAAATAATGTTATATCTCAGTTAAGGTAGGTCTACCGATAAACAAGAACATTTATGATTTTTATTTTCAAAGGAGATGTTCGATTTTGGGCCATCACTATGTACACTACATAGATAAATAGGAAAAAAATTGAGGAATACCATAAAAAATTGAGGAATACCACAACAAATTAATTTGAAGAAGGGTACATGCGTAAAAAATTATCATTTGATCAATTTTTTTACTACGATAACCCTATTTTTAGGGCAGCCATGACAGTGTGTTTGACATGACGTTCGACGACTTTGACAGTTTTAGGAAGTGACGTCTTTGAGTCATTCTTTGCTTTGGCTTTAATTGGATGTTTCGGCGTTTTTAGTGGTTGTTTTAGTTTTGCAACTCATTTTGCTACTACGGACATTGATTGATTGTTTTTCTGTTGCAATTGAAATCGTGTTGTTTTTTTAACGCAGATTTTACGATGACACGTCAATCAAATGTCATTGTCAAAATGACATTTTTCGTATACTACTGATCTGATCCACCATGTTTATTAGATGTTGTGTTGCTCTACTTGACAAAGTTAATTTAAGTTTACACTGAAATGGAGTGAAATTAAAGAAAATTAACAATAAAAAACGGTTACTATAAAATATAGCAATATTTACATAAAGTGTCCATAGACCTGGCCCAGGCTCCATACATTTCTGGAACATCTCCTTTCGAATTAGAACTAAAGTTCGCTGCAGCGGTGAAGTATTAAGCTGGAAACAAATTATCGGACGCGGCTTACGGACGCGACTGACAGCCGCGACTTATAGAGTATCTAGGTAATGAATGTACATTACATTGTGCAAACTATCGGACGTCAGTCGTGGACGTGACCTTGGGCGTTCGGACGTCTGATAGAGATCTGGCAGCCGCGTCCCATACGACTGTGCACACATATCAGCCGCGGCTGTAAGTCGCGTCCGTCAACCGCGTCCGATAATTTGTTTCCAGCTTTTGTCTAATCAAACTATTAAAATATGCAGCGCTGGATCGCTTATAGAGATCACTTTACGTACGACCAAAAAGGTTGCAAGCACCATAACGTTTTTTTACGCTTAAGTTTCGTTCAACATAGCGTAAAGTGTACGGATTGCAGTACAGTTCAGTCGAACAGAGTGATAGTTCGGATCCCCAAATCTAGTACGTAGTAGGTACATATATTTCGATGGTTTTACACGTTTAATTTTCGTGAGGCAAAATTGTCCGTTCAATTGATTAATCTATACCGAGTATACCGACCTTTACAAAAGTCTTTTTTTGCGCTAGAAATTTACTACGAGTAAGTGTTTTTTTTTCTATTTCTTTCTTTACTACTACTCATTCGCTAATCCGGTCACATAATTTCATCCAATTACGAACGGATACTGATTACTGAAATCAGCGGATTTCTAACGTGAATAAAATAGTGTACATATGTAACCATATAAAAATATATTATAATTTGTCGTGTGTTTTCCAGAGACTCGATTACCTAAGCTTCCAAAGTTAATTTAGTTTACCTAGGAAAACT
Organism: Orthosia gothica; assembly: GCA_949775005.1. Lineage (NCBI taxonomy): Eukaryota > Metazoa > Arthropoda > Insecta > Lepidoptera > Noctuidae > Orthosia > Orthosia gothica. The sequence goes on from OX459044.1 coordinate 18,552,870, forward strand.
TACAAGCCAACAGACAATTTTGATTTTACATTTTCAAATATTTGCGCAGATTTCGTGTTCAGTTACAAATTGTTAGCACCATTATAATCGTGGTCGTGCTATTGTGATAGACACTGGAAAATTACTATAACATCTAGGTAACTCAGTTTTTTTCGCTCAAAGGCTCACTCTGTATACGTTGAATGAATGTAACTGATTCTCCATTCAATACACAAATATCCCTGACATTTCAGACTGAATTTGTTAGTCATTAGCATTACAGTTAGCAGATCAAACGATTAGCTTTAGCACCGATTTGCTTACATTAGGGTATTAATGTGTTTTTTCACCAGGTAAAGGCGTTAAGAGCGGACTCTAGTCAACAGGAATTTGAAAAATAGGTATTTGAAGAAACTATTGCCGTCGCGTCACCTCCAACCTCACCCCGTAAAGTGCGAAAGGGACAACTGCAGCTCAGGCTGATTTTACCTACAAAAACTTTGACTAAAAGACGTTTCGTATTCTGCTGTTTTCTTCATGAAAACTGGTCTGATCTAAAAAATTCTTATATCAAAATTTAGAGGAAAAGTATACCTATGCTCCTATCATTTCTTTTTTTGTTTAAAACTTATAAATTTTGTCTGAAAGTCTTATGAACATGGCGGTAAAAACGGGCATTTTTTTCGGATTTTTGGATTGTCATATTTCTTTTTGTGATTATGTTTTGGAAAAAAGGAAATGATACAGGCACGTATTAATTAGACCTAGATTTTATGGAAAAAATCATTGCTCTAGAGGCATTATCCACGAAGAAAACAGCAGAATGTGTTTGTATGGAGTTGCAAGTAACCTAATCTAACAGGTGAATGAATGGCCGGACCAGCCTAATTTAGCGGTCGACAGACGAATGCCTTACTGTTCTTGGTCTTAACCTAGAGAGATCACTATCAGACGCTTTAATTACACTTAAACCAACATTACGCACCTGCAACCTCAAGTGGGTTCATCAAACAAGGTTTCATTTAGTACGTAAAGTAAATAAAACACTTTTAATAATAACTACTCGCTTCCTTTTCCCCTTTGAAATGTTGATTTCTAATTCTCGTTTGTTTAATTTTGTTGTGAGTTAGGTAAATTAATTTTAATTTGCATCCATATTAAGAGTTTCGTGTTAATTAAATAGTGTTTACTGCAATTAATATAGACATTTCAATGTTTTTTTTGTTTTGTTTTTGCTGTTTGATTTCTGCCTGGAGATTGGCATACAAGGTAAGAAGTGAGAAGCGATAAATCCGATGTAAGATATATTTTTCCATTTTTATTTAACCAATATTTTAGCTCTGTAGGACAATCGATTGAAAATAGATTTGCAAAATTAAAATGATAGTAGCTTAGTCAGCATTTTGTTTGTTTTCTAAAAAAGTGTTCTTAAAGACACCACTAGAGTCTATCTGTCTTGGACCAAGTCTTTAATCAGTTCACTATACAGGCTGGCCAAATAGTCGTGGATCAAACGCAACTAGTGGTTAGATGGGGTCGTCAGCGCCAAAAAATTGTTCTACAGGAGCTCCTCAGGATCAACCCCTGCAGAGTTATAATTTACCTGCAGAGTTTATTTTTAAATAGGCCTAACCGAGTTTTATGGTTGGGTTAACTTTGGCCTTGCTACGAATGATCGTCTTCGAAAGATATCAAAGCCACTCATAGCCATGTGTAATATATATTTTAGAACCCCTATTAAATGCGCTAAAACTTGTAATACAGGGTCACTTTTCGTTAGAGTATTTTTTTTTCACAGTGGAGTCCGAAGTAAATAAAATGATTTGAGTTTTTTTTTTTTTCGTAAAACCTTTTATTATCTTCAACACACCCAATAAACAACCAAATTATAAAAAAAGATACAGAATGTAGATTTTTTCGAATTTTAATTAAAAAAAGAAAATTTTCTCATAAAACACAAAATAAATTCTAACTCTGCAGGGGTTGACCTTGGAAGGACCTCCCGTAGAACATTTTATTGCAGCTGATCACCCCATTTAACCCCTAGTTGCGTTTGATCCACGACTTTTTGGCCACTCTGTATATAGTGCCTCGGTATTATGAATCGAGTCGAATTAGTCCAACAGCGCGCAGCTCGGGAGCTTAGGATAGGTTAGTTTCGAAGGGGATGACGGGAGCTGAAGTGAGAAAGCAAAGCGAGCGAACTTAGCTCCCGTCATCTCCTTCATATTAGGTTACTTTAGACCCTGCAGACAGAAATAGGGCTCCATCGACTTTGTTGCTTAAATAGTAATCCCACTTACCTATTCTATATTAAAATCAATATCAACATGAAAATAATTAAAAAAAACAACACATCTTTTTATTACCCGGCCGGGTATGGGCATTATTCAGAAAGCCCGGTCTATTAAATTATTTCAGTAGTTTTTAGCATATTGCCTACTCATTGAGCATTTTTCAAATTGACTAAGCAATATGTTTTTTTTTTTATAAATTATAGGCTCGCGCTTGACCACTATCTCACCTGATGGTAAGCGATGATGTGGTCGACGGTGAAGCACGCTTGCCTAGAAGTAAATTCACTCTTGACTTAAAGACCCCTAGATTGTAGCTATCGGGAAACACAGACTCCGGGAGGGAATTCCACTCCTCAGCTGTACGCATAATGAAAGCTTTAATGGCGTATTAATCACTTGGTCCATAATATATCTATTGATAAGGGCCCTGGTAACCCCGGAAGGAAACTCAAGCTTTGAAGATATCCAACATCCACGCAATTACAAAACAATGTGTAATATAGTATAGTGTCCCCGAATTAACACAGACTTTAATGGTCAAGATAAGGATTCGTTTAATACAAGTAGGTACACGAAGTTACGTCGGAAACCTTCGGTCCATCCGCTTTATCATCCGGTAAATGTTTATCAATATTATGAGTTGTTTATTTTTTATAATTAAGTTGTTTGTAATTTTTTACTTAATATCGCTTCAAATTCTTTGCTTGTGTTGTGTCCTGAGATAAATATTATAGACGATTAAGGGATGAACGCGGAAGACAGCTGAAATCATTTTAAATAAGTTATTAATATTTTTTTAAACAAACTTTTTTCTTATTCTTCTCAGCAAACCCTTTCATTTGATACCCATATCATGGCGGTGCACAAAAAATAACTAGTCCACCATCTTGGGCCGACCGCCATATTGGATTTAGAATGACGTCACTTATCTAACCATGCATTGTCATCCAAATTAAACGTGTATGCAAAATTTCATCTTAATCGGTGGAGGATAACTGCTTTAAAATTCAGTTTTAAGATTTGACCCGAACACATATACATACATTGCAAGTTAATTAAAAGCTTGTAAAAAAAGCTACTCTTGCTGCATTAAGTTATAAAATATATCGGAATAAAATTTAGCAATAGAACATGCATGCATGTAGGTATATCAACTCATACATTTTACCCGAAAAACTGCGCGGTTCCTATGAAATACGCTGCAGGAGCGAAACTGCGGGCAAAACCTAGACCCCAATTACATAAAATATAAAAAAAACAAAACGGAAAGTTATGTCATAGATACATGAGGGAAGTTGATGGAACCTACTGGATGTTACTTGTTAACGGAAAAGGTAAATCTACTATAAGTGCATACGTCTACAAAGCGTAGCTCTCTACCTACGCACGCAAGGCTCTTCCACTACCACAACCTCTTTGTAACGACTGATATATTCATAAGAACCTTATTTCACGATTTCTTTCATGTCACGTGTTAGGTACCCGGTCTACGTATTCAAAATCTAGACTGAAATATATTTTGAATATTCAAATCGAATATTTTAAGGATAGCATTTAAACGAGCGAAATTAAATTCAAATTCTAACCTATACGAGTCGAGGAGCCCTAAGTTGCCGAGCTCGCTTCGCTCGCTCTTGAACTAATTCGTTAAAAACACGAATACACCCGCAGCCGTATTGCGTAAGTGAATACAGCAACGCAAAGAGTTTGAATGCAATCGACCAAATCCCAATCGCATGTGAGATGAATGACGCGATGTGGATTTCAGCTCACAAAAACCACCTAAATGGTATTACTCAAACCGGATAAATAGTTACTTAGGGTATAATAGTCACCCATTCAGTAGGTACCTATATTTATCGCTCGGTTAATAATTTCCCATATTTGAATGATGAGGGACATCTAATATTCACAATTTTTGATCCCATCCAGGCTTGCATTTTTTGACAACAATTTAAAAAACCTACAAATTAGAAGACGATAATAATTTTATTACGTAACCATTAAAAAATGACCATTTCACCTTGTAGTGGGAAGCGGCGCTGTCGCAGGCCACGCCGTGTCACGATCCTAGTCTCGATCCTATCTGCGGGCACGAGCATCCATTACCGCGTACCAACACTCCTACGCCGAGCCCGACCGAATCGCCACGTTTATGTTCATTGTTATCACTACACTGATCGTACTTTGATAAGGTAGAAGAAATCCTGTAGAATAATGTGTCTGAGCCCTTGGACATCGATCGAAAGGATCGTCCTCACTGAGAGCATTCACGTGTAATGAGCATTCGACGTCGAATATTCGAGTAGTGAGGACGTTGAGCCGAGCGTTACAAAGCTTACACGCAAGCGCGAACTTCGGCAGGTGTGGACGTCTCAACGATTTTTGGGGTAATGGCTCGCATTCGAATGTTTACGCAAATAAAACGCATGAAAGCGAGTACTCAGATAATGAAATGAATGAGTATGTATGTAGGAATATTACTAGTCACTTTTAGAGCAAGGAAGTTCCTGTGACCTTCTTGGTCAATCGTATTATCGAATGCTCAAAGCTCGCAAGGGAATGTTCGACTCGAACGTTTATAGTTTTTCTCGAAAGTGAATGCTGGGGTCGCTGGGAAGCATTTGTTGCTTGTCTACGATTGCTTGTTTACAAATGCTTTAAAGAATGCTTCCAGTGAGGACGCTCCTTAAAAGATTTGACTGTGTTTAAACCGCCATGCATCCGACCTTCTGATGATATTATCGATGCCGAATTAAGTGAATTCGTGAAGTAGGTACAGGCAAAACTACGCTGGACGCATTTTATACAGAAAATGTAAAAAAACGGCCTTGTCAGCAGGCACAGTCCAAACCGCCAAGAAGAGCCTCATAAACAACAATAATACACGAAAAGGACTGGAATCCAAGATCCAATTTACACAGTTTCCTGGTTCCTTGCGGCTAGTCAAAGGGCAGGTCGCAGCGTGTCCGTGTTGTAACAAGACAAGAGCAAGACATTCTTGAATAACGACAGGCGATGCATCGAGCAGGAGCGATGGCCGATACAGCGCGCACGAAGCAAGCACCTCGCTCACGACCCGCGCAGCCGCCGCCAACGCCGAACTTATGACGATCTTATCCGACGACTAATTAGGCAGAGCGTCACCTTGCTTTGATATACTACTATGTAAACAGAAGGGCTCACGTGGAAAACTGTAGGGGAAGCTAGACCAAAGTCGGTGTACCCGTGCTCAAAGCGGGACGCGGGTATGTGTTCATATGCCTCCAAATTAAACAATAATAGCAATGTACGTGGGACACTCAGAAAGTTTTGCGAAACTAAAAAAAATTGTTCTATACGTACATATATTTTTATTAAATCTTTTCAAAGTACTTTCCACCAGCCTCTATACAAAGATTCATGCGCCTAAACCAGTTTTCAAAACACTTTTTCCAGTCCGCCGCAGACACCTCGTTTACAGCCTGCTCGAACGCAGCCAGCGCATCTTCCGGCGACGAAAATTGTATCCCTTTGAGCTGATTTTTTATTTTTGGGAATAAAAAGAAGTCACACGGTGCTAGATCAGGGCTGTAAGGAGGGTGACCCAGGAGTTTGACTGGCGTGCTGTCCAGGAAGTCCCTCGTTTTGAGTGCGGTGTGCGCAGGTGCATTGTCGTGGTGGAGCAGTAGCCCGCGGAGCCCTGTGTTTGGTCGCTTGTTGCTTATAACAGAGAAAACTTCTGGCAAACATTTGGTAGTATACCATTCGGCATTAATGCTTCTTTGATCCCGTAAGGGAATTGATACCAAGTGGCCAGTCAAATTAAAAAAGCTAGCGATCAAAATCTTACCCCCGCTTCTAGATCGCTTCACTTTGGTAGGCGTTGGCTCATTTTGAAACACCCAAACAGTCGACTGGCGCTTGGTTTCTGGGTCGTATTGATAAATCCAGGACTCATCACCTGTAACGATGTCGTAAACACGCCGAGACGAGCCTGCTTCAAATTTGTTAAGCATATCACGGCACCATTCCACCCGGGCCTGCTTCTGAGCATCGGTGAGGTTGTGCGGCACCCAGCGTGATACTATCCTCCTCACGCGAAGATGGCTGTGTAGAATCTCGTGAACGCTTCCCGATCCAATCTTCAATATGTGTTGAATCTCCTGATATGTAATTCGCCTATTGTCTTGGATTAAATTTTTCACTGCTAGCACGTTTTCTTCGGTAACAGCCGTCAAAGGGCGACCGCTTCTTTCGTCATCCCCCAAAGTTGGTCGACCGCGCTTGAATTCGTTATACCAACGATACATGGTTGCCTTGGAAGGGCCTTCATCCATGAATGCCATTTGAAGTCTATCGTACGATTCATCCGGTTTCAGGCGACACTTGAAATCGTATAAAATCATAGCTCTAAAATGTTCCCGGCGCAGATCCATATTTCAGTGAGACACAATACTTTGAATTAACTCGCAAAAAATGTGGAGGGAAATTTTGAAATTGGAACTTACTTATTTTTACTTATAAATAATCATATTTTCGAAAAACATTATAACTGGCCAGTCTCCCATATATAAAAACTTTTTTTCGCAATACTTTCTGAGGGGCCTGGTATGTGTACATTAATATGTGTCAAACTTGTTCTGCTAATAAACATTATATTATTTTTGCGATTAGCGCTAGGAATGAGCCGTGTCGGTACAAATACTTCAAGTTTCAAATGATCTTTTAATACCTACTAAAAATTTTTATTAATGTTATTTAAAAATATACATCTTTAAAATTATAAATATATATATTAGTGATATTTATATTAGGTATATCATCTCAGAGGCTCTAACAGCTAGCTAGACAAAGTATAATTCTATCAGGGATGGCGATGGCAAAATGTAAAAGATTGATGACGTGACATTTGGAAGCTCTGGCATTCCCATACATTTAAACTATTTCAATCGCTATCACGACGCTTACGTTGATAGGATATCGCTTGTCTATCACCTCTGGAGAGGCTGGAGAGGAGCCTAGGCCAAGAGCTTAATTTAGAAAGCGGTACTTCCGGACACGGCTCTTATTGGGCTTAAGGCTGACAATAAGACGTGTAACCTAACCAGTTAATTGTGTGTAAATATTCGTAGAATACCCGCTCTAGGCATTACATCTTTGCGCAATATACTTATAATACTCACAACGGATGTTTGTGTCTCTGAATTGGCTGCAAGAGGCTGCGCAGTAGCTATTTTTGTGTCAACATTGAAAGTGAAAATAGTATTGTATATCTGTCTCTTTCACTCGCATACGTTTGTCGCATCATCCTATCTCGCTTACTCTATGCAATTAATCTGTTTCTTGCGCAATAGTTGACAGAGCCAACTTCAGAGACACAAAGATCCGTTGTGAGTATTATACCGACTGTAGGTTTCTCATAAGGATAAAGCGGTTTTTTGAAGACACAGAAGACATGTGGTTGTTCAACAACAAAAAAATCTTCACTATAGAAGTTTTATTTCGCTGCCCAGTTTGTTGTAAAATTTTAAAATGAAAATGCATGAAACTTATGAGCTTATTCTGCAATTATTGTTTGCATTTTTGGAACTCAACCATAGCTCACCTTCTTCATGTAACATTCGCCTACTTCTTCCATGGTCTCGTGTGTGTGTGACAGTTGTGGATGCTTGTGGTGCAGACACGATTCCTAGGGGATATAAAATCTAATGAAAAATCACCTTATGAAAATTCATTCAAATACCACGATAAATCTAGACATGCGACTTGATTCGATCTACATGTACGAGTTTGTAGTGCTATCAAATGAATTATAGATTAAGTAATTAGATACAGATAGTTGAGGAGCTCGTGGCTAAATAATAACAGCCGCGCGGGTCGATTTTCAAGGTTAAGCAACGCTTGACGAGGTCGGTCCGTGGATTGGTGACCATTTTCAACATACCGAGTTTCCTCCGTGCCTCGAAAAACACGTTAAGCCGTTGGTCCCGGCCGTCATTTGAAGATCTTTGACAGTCGAGTAGTCAGAAGCTTGAGATCTGACATCAGTCTTGCCAAGGGATACCGCGTTACCCAGTTACTGGGTTGTGGAGGTCAGATAGGCAGTCGCTCCATGTAAAACACTGCTACTCAGCTGAATCCGGTTAGACTGGAAGCCGACCCCAATATAGTTCTAGGAAAAAGGTTAGGCAGATTGATTGAATTAGGTACAGGTAGGTAATACTTAGGTATATCTTACCAATTTTTGTTTCACTGGAGCACCGCCGGCGCCGAACGCTTCCTTCGGCTGTTTCTTTTCGACCTGTCCATAACCGTACCCGCTAGCTTGGTCGCACTATTTAGAAAAGAAAACTATAAAGACGATGACGACATTGAATGGGAGCGCAGAGCAATGTCGGTTAGACTGAACATACTGGCTCGCAGGGATACCGCTCTTTTCTACTGTACGTCCTTTTACACGAGCAGCCTGTGGGCTAGATATACGCAAAGATCATGCAACGCTCTTTGCGTATATTAATAACGCGTTTAGGATGCTGGTGAGGCTGCCCCGCTTCTGTAGTGCGTTGGGGGTGTTCGCGGATGCGCATGTAGATTGATTCTACTCAACCGTGCGCAAAAGGTGCGCTTCCATGGTGCGCAGGGTGTGGAGCAGCTCCAACAGTATTCTAAGCATCATTTCAAGTCGCCTAGACTGTGTTTTCGTGGATCGCTGTTCTGCCATCTCACATGGGTTGCCACGACAGTGATCCACTAATATTTGTTTGTTTTTGTGTAGTGTCAGTTCTTACTAATAATTGTTGAGTCTTATGATACTTTAATAATAATAATTCTATTATTTTACTGTTTTGCAAACAGATAACCTGTAGCAATTATATTTAAATTTTAAAACATCTTAAGTGATGATCTACATGCATGTTTTTAATTTTTGTCATTTTGTTTTGTTTTTAATTTGGGTTATTTGGCAGTGTGTATACCTACTTTGTTCCACAGTACATTTATACCAGACAAGCTCTAGGCGTGAAGACTTGTAATTGGCTGTCTTATTGTGTTACTGTTATTTATCACTAATGTATTTAGCTGTAAGTCTTCCAAAGTCTTTAAATAAATAAATAAATTTTAATCAGAGTTGTCGTGTTGAGGATTTGTTTAGGTACTAGATTGGACTATTCTTTTTTTTTTTTACCCGACTACGACAAAGCCAAAAGCTAAGATTATTATGATTTTAGTATTGTCTATAGACATTACAAAATCATATATGTAGCAACTAGCTCTTTACACGGGGCTTCCCTCCCGTGGCCCACCCTGCTGGACCCGTTACATTTTCCAGGTAAAAAGTAGCCTATGTTACTCCGGCATAATGTAGCTTTCCATAGGTGAAATAATTTTTTAAATCGGTTAAGTAGTTTTTCAGTTTATCTATTACAAACAAATCTTAATATTATTTTTTGACAATCTCGGGACCCTGGAGCCCCAGTCCGTGGAAAGGCGTGCGAGGGGCCGAAGCCAACTCACAGAGGCATTGTTAAGCATGTATTGGGAAATGTGACACCAACCGACGATTATCCCTGTATGCACTGTACTAGTGCACCCAAGGGCAATCCCCGGTTGGTGCAGGACTATTGCAAAATATGGAGAAAATGTATTGGGCTATGGGTTTGCTAGGTTTAGTGGATCGATTGCCTAAAACTACAGGAAGACTACTTGCCCCTGCCTGAACATTGTTGAACTACACAGCTATAAAATGGCAGGGGGTGACTTGCACACTCAATTAATGTATTATTAGTGTAGAAATTTAGATAGTGTAGACAACGATGACATAACCTTTCCTGCCACCTGGTATACGTTCAAACCCTCAGGCGGTTGTGAATTGGGGAATGATGTCTGTAAGATGTGCTTGAGCTTGTCACTGGTCTTCATACATCCACATTTACGCCTACAACCGCCGCTGGCATTTTCCCCCGTACCCCCATCGGGCCCGTTGCACCCTCCTCGTTGCTTGCCGCTGGCGCAACTCGAGGCAGTTTGGTTTAGATCCTCAGTCATTACCGCTCTCTGAAAGTGGTGCATATCATAAAGCAGCTAACATCAAAAATGTGTCATCTTCAGGATCGTCATTTTACTGTGTAATTTCTCCTACTTTAATCTGCTTCGACCGCAGTTTGTTTAGTTGCATATCTGAGTGGCTTTTATGCACATTATCACCGTACTTCCAATTATCTAGGTGTAAGGGTATCTATTTTAGCCGAAAACAATCATTTGTAATTTTCAATAAAGATTTAGCTTAAATAAATAAAATCCATTGTTGTAATACATCTGGTATAAGTACTAAGGATATAATACCTATACCGTCTGTTTGAGGAAACTTGAGGACGGCCAAGAACTTTGCCGAGAACTATATTCCTCGGCAAAGTTCTTGGCCGTCCTGAAGTTGGCTTTCCGATGCGCAAGGCACGCATCGTTGCTGTTTTCGTATGAGATTTACTACTGCGCAACCATTGTAGCAAAATTTAGGGCGGCCAAGAAGTTTGGCGAGAACTATACTCATGTTGCCTCATACAGACAGTATAGGTATTATACCCTTAGTATCTATACCTGTATCATTCCTAGCCTAGCTGACTATCCACCACATCACGACTTCATGATGCTAAGAAAGTATTTGCCTCTCGGTCGTGAACTGCATTGTCCTATACAGAAAGTTCTAAATCGATTGCGTACCCAAGTAGGCCGCAGCAAACATAATTTAGCGGATTGAGGGATTATTTATTTATTTAGACTTCATGCACAAAAAGGTACAAAGGCGGACTTAATGCCTTAGGCATTCTCTACCAGTCAACCAAGGGTGGTGCAGAGATAACAGGCAGGTGCATTGATTATCGAGGCATCCAACACACAGTGTGAGAGCGGTGCCCCTGATCAGTCTAAGTCCTACCAGCTGGAGTACCCCGAATTTCCATTTACCTGCACCCTGAATGATCTTAACAATACATCGAAAGCTGCTATAAAAGTGGCCACTTCAAGCCCTAATCAATATGACTATGTATGAGTACCAACGACACAGAATAGAATCAGAAGCTTAGCAGGCATCTTTTCTGTTGTTTGTAGTAACTTGCCTGCACCATGAGCAATTTAAGTAACAAAGGATAATTTGAAAAAAAGTTAAGCATATGTACCTACTTATAAACATTTGTGGGCAAACAGGAACATGAAGATAAAATATTAAATATACCTTGGTAGGCCTTTGCCCAGCCGTGAGACTGTATAGGCTAAAGAAAAAGAGCTGATCACATAGCACTAAGATTTTGGATTATAACAAAAATAGCATATTTTAACAACACAAATATCACGAGATTTTAATGTCAAAACGACACATTTTATAAAATGTGCATCTTTTTTATAATTTTTGACATTTTTTGAAAGAAGGATTGATTTCGAATTGGTATCTATTACTTTCTGATTCTATGTGAGTTACATAAATAAGCTATGCCCAATGAGGACGCGTTTACTTCATCTTCAGAAGACTATTAGAAAATGCTATTGTTAATTTGTATAGTTTAGTTTTGTTTAGTGTATAAGTATGTACATATTTAAACCATTGTTTTACAAATAAATTTATCCCATTGGAAACATATTTTAAGCGACTTAAAAAAGGAGGAGGTTCTCAATTCTTGTTCATGCAATGTAAATTATGGGACAAACTAACATAGGGTTAATAAAAATAATATTTAATAGCTCCTGGAGTATGACGCACCAATAGCATCATGATTCCGTTGTAAGACAGAGACACAAGACAGGACAGGACGAATAATACGATCCCTTTTTACCCAACTTGTAAGGAGGAGGGTAAAAAGTGTTTATCAGTCTATGTGTGTTTGTTCCTATGTGGCGTTCTAGAGACCAAACGCGTTCGCCGATTTTGATGATTCTCGGAGGATACATCTGCTTTTGGTCAGCAAGCTCGCGAATATGTGTATCCTCCGCCTGAACAGCATGATTTTCTTCTTGTTTACGTCTTTTTAGTTCGCTACGGTTTATTGATTTTTTAATTAACTTAAATTGTGCAAAAAAATACTACCGACTTCTAAATGAAAAACTACAAAGTGAAAAATAACTTAACTTTTGGAAGTCGGTGTCTTTCGTAGGTACCATTTTTTTGCGATATGGACACCGAATTTCAAAAGTTAAGTTATTTTTCACTTTGTAGTTTTTCATTTGGAAGTCGGTAGTATTTTTTTGCAAAAAAGATTTTATTTTTCCCTTTTTAGTTTTACCTACCCAATAGCAAGTTGTTTATTAAGGTCCCTATAACTTCAGAATAGATTAACCGAATAACTTGACACATAACCGGTGAAATGAGAGATCTGCGTACCCCTTTAGAGCGTACTGGCGTGATGTTATGTTATGAAATGGTATAAACAACAAACAGACATGCGATTGCAGCAATCCCGAGAGTTTTGCCGTTATTTATTATTATTATTATTATTATTTATTTATTTATTAAGGTACAAGTTTATTAAATCTTAACTTAAGAACTATGCCCCACAAAACCGTTTACACGGTTTGTTTGTCTGTCTGAAGAGTTCTGTTGTGTATCTCCGAAGTTCTCCATCAGACCTTCACCAAATTAAAACGGGACCAATTTCGAAACATACTCTTTGAAACAAAAAAAGAATTTTTTAAATCGGTCCACAATTGACGGAGATATCGGTGAACATAAACAAAAAAAAAAAAAAACGAACAAAGTCGAACATAGAACCTCCTCCTTTTTGGTAAGTCGGTTAAAAATACTTAACTCTATACACACTCAAATCAAAAGCTACTAACTAACTAAGCCTAAAAATAAACTTAAGAAACTAAAAATGGGGGTAAAAGCCGTTTGGGGTTGAAACTCTTGGTCCTTGGGGTCCGAGTGCTCACGCTTTATTTAAAGATCTATCATCTAAGATAGGAATATAGGATAGAATAGACGGACCGCCTTTGCCACACTTACTCTCATTTGGTCCGTTGTGCGTGCAGGCCTCCTCTCTGTGTTAGAGAATGGGCCGTAATCCACCACGCGGGTCCAGTGCGGATTGTTGGTCACATCTCGTGAAATTTTTGGTTCTAAGACATTTTAGTTAGTTTCCTCACGATGTTTTCCTTCACCGTTTTGAGAACAGTGGTGACTAAAAAATTTACACTATATACGATGGATTTGAATATCTTTCTAAACTCCTAGTTGACACTCCGCGTGACCCAAGGGCTCGCTTTTTAACCTTGGTCAGAGGATGAGCATTGCCATACAACGTGGCAATGCTGCCATTCTTTTGGGCACAATACCAGTGGGCAAATTCGGAGCACTTTTTCGACGACGTATTTTAGTTTAGACTATAAAATTCAATTTACTTTCGCGGAATCATGGCGACTCAGATGCAGGCGACGCGGTCACCGACGCCGACGGTGACAAGCACGTAGCGGCTCGGCGTGCGAAACACCTCAGATATTATTTCACACTAAATTTTGACACAATTATTGTTGTTTGCTGCTAATTTATTTTGTAAACAAGAGTTAGAGAAAGAAAGAAAAAAATATTTATTTGTGATCCGCACATTAGGTTACTATCCGTCCGGCAGGCTTATAACGTAGGTATCTTATACAAGAGCAAAACGATAGCGATTTTCGCGCAATAATTGCTCTTCAATACAAAAGTTTTAGAGTTGTTGGCGGTTTTTTTAGAAATAACTGCATTTGACAAACAACGAGCGATTAGCAAAGATTGTGTAGGACCTACCATACCTACACTGCAGGTAATTCCGACTTTTATGACATAAACGCTATCGTTTTGCTCTTGCAAAAGATACGTAATAAACCTGCGGATTTTTCTGGACATGTCCGAATATTTGGCGTCCTGTCCGGAATTCGTTCGGCTTTCTAATTTGCCAACATTTTTCGCTTTAATGGCAAAATTTTGTTATTTTATGTTCTAACTTCATTCATAAATAGCAACCTAAACTCAAACTAAAATACTAATGTTGTTTTTCAAATAAACAACATTCATGTGCGCTTACGACGGGTGTTAACGAACGTATTATTTCATTTTGTAATCAAAATATCCGGCCTTTTGAATTTTCGAAATGGTAACCCGGAGACACGAGAGATAAAACCAAAATTAAAACATAACCCTTTCCTTGCAGTCGGGTAAAAAGAACCCCGTGCGAGACCAAAAAGGCTCCTATCTCATATCTATTTATAAATAATAAATCATGATAACGATCTCGATGCGTGAAGAAGAGGTGAGAAGTATGTATTGCTATGAGGTAAGCTAAATCTTAATTGATGGGAGCTAGAGGTAATGCCTACTATTATTAATTTATTCATTTACACATAGAATTGTTTTTACAGGTAGAACCCAAGGTAACAAAAGTAGTCATACAATACGACACTCAGAGACGACCCGTAAAACTGATCACAGACCTACTCATGTCCATGATTGACCAGTCCCAAGTAACGGCTCCGGGCGTCCTCACAAGTTAACTAGAGGACAACACAGTAATTATCACCCTCTGGAATTCCGCCAAAGAGCAGGTGAAAATGTCCAAGCGCTGAGAGATGCTATTAAGAACCGTAACAGCCCGACACACTGGTGCAAACTTTAATAGGTTTGAACGGGCTACCGGAGTTTCGAACAGACTCTCCCTCGGCCCCAACCTTAGCCTACTGTTTTGATCGAGTAATCCCAACGATTCTAAGATTTGTGGATTGTTTAGCATCCCCCGAAACACCATGAAAACGTATTTTACCAGAGCAAGATTGCGCCTCACCTCCAACCTATAGTACCCAACCATCCCTATTGCAAAGAGAGTTGGGTACATAAGCGGTTAAAACGGATAGACGCTTGCCTCATGTATAAGTATCGTGTAAATTTGTTCTGCATCTTTTCCACCATCTGAGAATATTTGATTTCATAAGGATTCCAGATGATAGCACTAATATTAATGCTATCATCTGTATACTATATCACTATAATACTTAATGTATTTATAGGCATCAACATCTCCCAAAAACCACAAGAGTGTGAAAAAATACCGGCCAAGTGCCTGTCGGACTTCGCATTGCATAGCTTTGGGTCAACACGGTGCCTCACATCAAATAAAAAGTCAAGATGGAAAGTTGCAAACAACAAAGTGACGCCGGTTAAAACTATGCCTTGCTGTTCAAATACACAATTACACGCACTCAAATACAACGAAATTACGCCTTAGCTTGTAATTCGAGCTCACAGATCAGCTCCGTTTGGACTCTTCGGGTACGGAACCCTAAAAGCTACTTAAATCATCAAAATACATGATGTGAATTTATTTTAGTAAATAAATCAAAAACTAGGTACCTACATATTCAAGAAATCTAAATCAAATTTAGGTACATGGTACCTACATGTGACCACAGGTGGGCTTTCTCTACCAAATGAAAAAAATAATACCTAATAATAAAACGTAGAAATCGGTGTACATACACTTTTAAAAGGACCGTAACTTAAGTCTTGTTGAAGTTGCAGAATAAAGAGCTCGATTTGTGTCCCACTGTCCAAACTCTGACAAGACACACAGCCGGTACTCTGAAATAATAAAGAACTGTTTAAAACACGCCGCGGCCGGTTTCAAATCTCGACTTGAACCTCCTCTACTAGTGATACCTATATTGTGACCTAGTATGGATTAAGATCTATTCCCTATCTCACTGAGAGGAGGCCTGCAGCCTATAGGCTTATTGCGTAATGAATTCGGCAAGGCAACGGGTAAAGTAGAAAATATCGACCAATCACATAGACGGAAATCCACATCGTGTCTTTCATCTCGCATTTGATTGGTTGACTTATCATACTCTTTGTATTGCCGAATTAATTACGCAATAAGGCTGCTGTTTAGTGGAGTGAAAAAAGGCTGATGATGATGATGCATACTAGGTATATTGCTGAGCGCTAAAAAAGCCTCAGGTTGCGGCTGGCGCTTGAATATCGTTACGGGTACTTAGAAGGTTTAACAGCAATCTGCAAAGGTGTTAACAAGGGGTGACTGTCAATGTGACCTCCGAGATTGGCAGTCGCTCCAG
This sequence comes from Orthosia gothica, assembly GCA_949775005.1. Lineage (NCBI taxonomy): Eukaryota > Metazoa > Arthropoda > Insecta > Lepidoptera > Noctuidae > Orthosia > Orthosia gothica. The sequence goes on from OX459044.1 coordinate 18,569,213, forward strand.
TTTCCAACTGCATCCAGTTAGACTAAAAGCTGACCCCAATATAGTTGCGTAAAGTCGTAGCAGATTGAGCTTGCGGTAGTTGTGGATGTCTTTAATACACAAATATAACATGGTGCCAGGTGAAAACCAATTAAAAACAAGTAACTTTAGTGAACAGAAAACTAATGTGACGATAACCTTTGTGGCGAACTAGAAATCTTAGTGAAAACAGTGAAATTCTTTGTGAAAAAAAAAAGCCAGATGAAAAGCGTCGCCGGTTCATTCAGTACATGAACTTCGACCACCAATAGATCTAAAACTTAGTGGTGCAGACGCCAGTTGGAAAAAGTACAAACAGTTTTTCGAGATCTATTTAGAAGCAGCAGGTTTAGAAAAAGTAAGTGAAAACGGCAAGATTGCCATCTTTCTCAACGCAGGAGGCGAGGAAGTTCTATACTCAAATATAATAGCGGTAGAACTGCCACCTTTAGAGTATTGCATTCTATCAGTAAACTGTACACTCCATTAATACATTTAAAAACCTGCTAATGTATTCAAATTATAGCTTAATTGGTGTCGGCGATAATCGCAGTGTCAAATGGCCCTAATTTACCGCGGTGCCATACCGTTCTGCCATTGTTGCTGCTCTTGTGGAGTCCATAGTTTCGTGCCCCTTTGTAATTTGTGCGTTTCCATTGTACTTACACAGTTTTCGCAGGAAAAAGTTGTCTGGCTTTATGACGGATTAACATATTACATACTTAAGCTTGGATTTGTGCATAACCAACATGAGTAACATTGGAGATCATCGAAATTATAAATCAGCCTAGAATGGTCCACAGCAGTAGGTCTACTCCCTATATCCGTCAACGAAGTTACGGGCCCCGTTCGAAAGTATTCCGAAACTTTGGAGTGAAAAAAACAAGTGTTGAGTTCAATTTTTCGGACCTGTAATAACATATTGGGCGGTCGTAGGTTCAACTGTCACGTTGTGTTGTCATTCATTATTAATTCGGGCCCCGAACGAATCATCCGTCCGTAAGTAATAGGGAGTAGGAAACGCCCGTATATACCGAAGGCTGAAACTACGGACTTCGTGCTTAGGGAGTAGGCCCCCTGGACATGTCTCCCTTCCTTTTTGCAAAGTTCTGAATGGGGCACAGAACCAGAACTTTAGTGATGTAGTCGAATAAAAGCGCTGCATTTCTATGACCCAACATTGGCCACCTTTCGATTGTCGATGGAAAATGTTTGGTCGACCTTTTTTGAGTAGGTTGTCGTGGGTACCTTTACCATACAGAGAGCCCGTGTAGTCAGACTCTATATCGGACGCACGGCAATTTGACATGTCCTGGAGAAAAAAAGGCGCAGGACGAATGGCGTGCTTGCTTTCCGATAAATACCATTTTACACGGATTTTTATACTTCAGTTGAAAATGGTTTATTATTGCTGCACGTGGAAAGATTATACTGAAAATATATTTTTTTTAATCTGTCACGTCTGGTTTTAGTAATATTTATTTAATTAAATTGGCAGTTAAAGGAATCAAATTAAACAAATATAACGCTATTTTCTCCTCTTTTATAGTTTTGTGAATTGATTTATCTTATAATCATTCAATTCAAAATTCATTAAATATTGGTAAAACGCTCTACCTATATTGCAAATATCAAATTTGTAAAGACGATTTTTTTGAAGAACTTTGCTGAGTTTGTGGAGTGTTAATATTATGAGAGCTAGCCAATGTATCATTTACATTAATCTACTAGCTTGTATTCAATTAGAAACAATTTATAGGTATATTGTTTTCATCGAATAAATAAACATCAAACTACAACCGCAATGTAACGAACTTGGAAAAATGAGTCGACTGTAGAAAAAAAATGTAACTTGATAGAATTTTTTTTCTGCTTTCACTTTTAGGTTTAAGAAAGGTATTTAAACATATTTATTAACATTTCTTGCTTGTATATAAAAAAATAAAATAAAACTAAACTAGCCGCCCACTTCACGGGTTTCGCTTACGGAAAAACTCATATCTAACGGTTTTTCCGGCCTGGGAACGGAACCCAGGAGACGGAAGCTCAGAAGTTACACTTGGACATGGTATCATTAAGCTCCAGCCTAATAGGTGCCATGTCCTAGCCCTAATTCAGACCGGTGCGAAAGGCACCGGTTACGTCAGACTTTACATTTATTTTTATTTTATTTGTATTTTATCTGATGTATAATATTATGTTGTGTGTGTATTTTAGTCAATGTTTAGTAATGTATTTTCATTCTTTCTTTACTTCTGAACATTTTATTAATTTTAGCAAGCTCTATTGCGGTGACTTTTCCTTAAAGATGATCGCAACGCAAGATTACGTCAAACGCATAGGTACCAGACGGTCGAAACACTCGTAACGGGCAACAGCGGACTCGCACTCCACCTACCGATTAAATCGTTTGCGGTGCGTGCGTGTTTTCGACACTGTGAACTCAACTAATTCATAATACCGTAGACAGTTACATGTGGCATAACGGTGAAGCATAATAATTCTATACATTTCCCTCATTGTCACTGCAAAACGCATTAAGTGACCGTGAGAAGGCCGAGACAGTCGAAAAGTCCTTACGACAACAACAAATAAAATAGCCAGTTCACAGTAAAACGTGCCAATTTTACCAGATTTTATTACCATTTCTGACATAACTGTAGCAAAATAACGTGCGCTAAGAAATTGATCGCTGTGCAAAATTCATGTAACAATGTGTAAGACGTAGCCGTGTCTAATACATGATTCCGTCTGTTACAGCTTTATTGCTGTATGGTGGTGGCTGCAGATACCATAACACTATTAAGTTATACACTCATACACTCACACACAGACATACAAAAACACATAGCTTTTGGATTTATTACTTTCTTTTTATAATTTTAATTACTACTTATGTGCAATAAACAATTTATTTTACCTTTATGTGTTATCTACCAAATGGCAATAACCTTGGCTGTCAACTACGTAGCGACTCTCCTCCACAAATTCTTAGTTTGAAAATAGAACCCATGGCTGAACGCTGACCCCCAAAACACAGGTCCTAGTTTGGGGGCTGTTGGGGGTTAGAATCAGATTTGTGACAATACATTTGTGTGTTATTTTATTATGTTTTGTAACATGTATTTCAAAGTGTCAAATAAATATATTATTAGATTTTAATGTTTGGGTCATTCGAGTCGATGCTTGTCGATAGGTCCCGCCTTATATTTAAAGTGAAACTAAGACAGGTTTGTTCTCTCTAGTTATGTGGTTCTGAGTTCGATTCCCAGGTTAGGAAAAGTGATATTGGTCTTTTCTTACAGGAATTTTTCAGTAGCAACCCAGTCTGAATTTGTACCCGGTTGATGAACGTTGGCTTGCCCTAATAGCTGCATGGAACTGGAAATGTAATGAATGTGTCCATAAGGGCGGTTACGCACTACATCCGATCCGTGTCCGTAATTTGAGTTCCGAGTTCAAAATTTTCTGAATTATGACGTTTTATGACGGATAGAGTTCAGATGTAGTGCGTAAGCTTCCATACAAGAAGTACTACAACTATTTTGTAACCGAAATTTCAGCCCTTAGGAGCAAACAGGCGTAATGTTGTTAAGTAGATACAAGTAAAATTTCAAAATTTAAAAAACCCCCGACACATTTATCTTGCGAAAACACCCCGATTCAAACAGTAAAACGCCCATAACTTTTAAACGTCTGAACCGATTTTATTCAAACATAGCTAAGAACAATCTCGACAAATTCACCTTTCAAACAAAAAAAAATCGGTTCATCGGTTTAGGCGCTATGATGCCACAGACAGACAGACAGATATATAGGTACACAGCAACACACGTGAAACCTATAACACCCCTCTTTTTCCGGCGGGGGATAAAAATAATAGTAGACAAAAAGAGAAAATTATGGAAAAAAAATAAAAATAAAATAAAGAGAAAAATTCAAAAAGAATTAAGAGAGAAGAGAGATTATTATAGAAATAATGAAAATTAATCTATAGTTGGTAAGCACTCGGCAGATGTGCCATTTTGATGGCATATTTGACTGTCGGCCAATTATCTTGAATACTAGGGCACAAAACCATCATAATAATTATTGTAACCTAAACATCTGCGGTTAACCAACATTTAAGATGCTTTGACATCGTGTTTTAGAAGGCCTGATAAGCTGTGTCGGTGCAAAATACCTACCTACTGAAAGGTAGAAGAAGAAAGTAAGTAGGTAGGAACTTACTATGATATTCTTATTTAATAGGTAGACTGCTCTAGTCTTGATGAAGATTTAACGAAATAAAAGCTATGTTAAACAAGTATTTAAACAAAAATCTATAAACCCCTAAAGAAAAATTCCTTCCATTAGACGGTCCATGTTCCCGTAAATTCTGGTCTGATTATAAAACTGTAACGCCCCTTTCGTTCAACGCTCAAGTTGTTCCAAACAAAAGGGAAATTTATCCACCGTACGCAGCTATTGGTTCCAAGCTTTTGTTTTGGATAGATTGCTTTCAATAAATACTCGGATTGCATTTTGATTTAAATTCGACTGTAAAATAGTAATGACAAGGAGTTTTGAATAAATATAGGTAAGGCGCAGGCCACACACAAATGGCATCGGGCGCGGACATGGCACGGCTTCCTATTCCATTATAATTTCAAACAATATGCATGGAAATAAAGCGAATTTGATCAGGCGCGAGCGCCGAAAAGTCGCGTCATAACCACGTCCGAGCAACGACATATCGTGTGTTCTAAATTGAGCTTTATTTCCATGCATTTTGTTGGAAATTAGAATGGAATAGGAAGCCGCCCGACGCCATTTCTGTGGCCTGCGCCTAGGAGTAGAGACCAGAGAGAAGATGGATGGACTACGATATAAAACTTGAAAAGATGTTATAGCTAGAAAGGGGTTGATTATTTACTGAGACAGTAAGAAAAGAAAATGAAAGAGTGTTTGTTGCCACAAAACGACCAATATAATATACCTACCTCAATGAGATTTTAACATAGAGACGTCATACTCATTAAAGAGTAATAAAAACATGGCGACATTTTACTTTATCTACCTACATAGAACCTATGGATCTTGGAACTTTATTTCTATCACTGAGTAGTTATGTTAAAAGATTACAAAGATATAAATAGCACCCCGTCAGAAAGTGATAAATATACTGTTCAAAGGTACGTTCGTGTCGCGGCCAGACGCAGAACGGACTGAGATAACTCAAGCTGGTCAGCTTGTGTTTGTATTGCAGCGCGGACAACGGTAAAACGTGGGTATCTACCCCAGTATATATATATAACATCATTGACCTACCTAAATAATTTGGCAAAAACTAAACCCCTAACGATAGAATAGACTAACAGAGAATAATTTATTACATTATAATTGAGAAATACATCTTGGCCGATCATAAACAAATTTTGATAGGGACAAGAGAAAATATATTACTATATTATAGAATATCTAATATTAAACACTAATAGTTAGATTTAAAATAAAAACCTACAGTCTAGGCCTATCCGGATTGATAACCGTAATCAAATATCCCAAATACCTACCTGAAACTACATAGGTAGGTAGGTACTTAACTATTTTTCAGACAGAATAACGTTCCAAATAAACCGAAAACCTTATGTAGTACTTATGTACCTACTACATACATACGTACGTTACATACATACGTACCTACTACATACATACGTACCTATTACATACATACGTGCCTACTAGGGTAAATACGCCAAACGTCGGCCACCCCCCAATGTTCGGCCGTCTGCACATTTTCAGCTTGCGTTCATTCAAAATGTAATTAAGTGGCAATTTTGCCACTCGAATTACAACCTTAGTTCATATTCTATAAGTACAAACCGTTTCTATTCGATTACGTCACTCACTCTTCGCACACTGAGCGTCAATAGCGATTGCGCCGTTGCAGCGTCAAATTAGCAGCTAAAGTAGCTTACTAGCTGTGAATACCCGCACTTCGGGGATTGATATTACAACGATAAGACCTTTATTTTTTTGTTTTTAACCTTTGTTATCACTAAAAAGTTTGTTTTACTATATTTTGAGATAGTTTTCTCAACGTTTTGCGTATTGTTTTAAGGGAAAAATAGGGGGCCGCCATTAGAATACCAATTTCGACTTAAAACCGGATTCTCGGCCGTGGCCGACTTAAAGTAAATGCAGTCTGTTTTATAAATTCCGATTCTATCAATTCCATTGGCTTAATAAGAGAATTTGCAAAGTTTATAGGCAAATAAATCTATTTTACGTTTAATCGTCAAATTACGGCCGGGGTGATTTTAGTTGAATCTCGAGAAATAAGGTACACAAAACAGGGGCCGACATTAGAAATATTAAAGATCATAATGTCGGCCAGCCTCGAATTACAGCGTCACTATACAGGCTGATTACATTTGTATTTTTTCATTGATTTTGTGGGTAGTCATATTTCATTTATTTATCAAACTTATTTTCTCAAAATTGAATATGTGTTATTATAATTTATTAATATCATAAAGAAGATAAGTTTCTTATCACATACTTAGTTATTATATTTTTTTACTTTATTATAATTATAATAACATTGTTTAAGTGCAAATCAAAAAAAATCTTTACTATTAAACAAATACAAATGTTTACTTAGGTGATATTAGACTGCTGCCAAAATAAATCATATTAATAATATTTTTCATTGTCTTAATTTAAAACACCCTATACCTGACCGACATTAGGGAAAAACGCGACCGACCATGGGCCGCGAACGGCCGACTTTAGGGTTTTTTCGTTTTCGATGCATTTAAACCTTAATACTTTTTTCTTTTAGTAGAAATGTCAATCTTATGCCTATAAAGATGAAATAGATTTAACAAACTTTCCAAAACCGCATCACAAGCATCCTTTTGTTGCAAACTGATGGCGCCAGAGCGATCCCTAGTTAGAAAAGCCGTTAGGGGGCCGACATTTAGCGTATTTACCCTACATACATACGTACCTACTGCATACATACGTACCTACTACATACTATGTACCTACCTGATTGAACATTCACGATGCGACTCATCTTTTTGGTTACTCCCATTTCATTATCACCATGTATTCACATCCCAGACGACACAGACACTTTCAATGAGCACTTACAGACATCCACAAATCAATCAATCCTTTCAGGAAGCTTGTCCTAGGAACGGAGAAGCTTCCTTTGTGAGTCGGGCATGGACGTTAGCTAGGGCCTACCGCCCGGTGCGTGGCGCGAATCGCAGGGTCGTTCACTCGCGCACCTGCTTGGTGTTATGATCGCTTCCATTACGTCTGTTACACTGCGAATCGTGCGAATTGCGAAGTTTTTGTGCTAACGACTTTTCATACAGGTTTGTAAGGTATCCTAGATATGAGTAATTTAATGACTCCATCAACCGGCTCATTGAAACATAACGAAACGTAACGTTGCATTTTAGAGCTGGAGTGTTCGGCAGCCAATAAAACCTTTGTTAATTAGAATTCCAAAATCAACCTCAAATGGTTTTTGGACGTACCTTAAGAGTGGACTCTAGTCAACAGGAATTTGAAAAATAGGTATTTTAAGAAACTATTGCCGTCGCGTCACCTCCAACCTCACCTCGTAAAGTGCGAAAGGGACAACTGCAGCTCAGGCTGATTTTACCTACAAAAACTTTGACTAAAAGACGTTTCGTATTCTGCTGTTTTCTTTATGAAGGCTGGTCTGATCTAAAAAATTATTATATCAAAATTTAGAGGAAAAGTATATCTATGCTCCTATCATTTTTTGTTAAAAACTTATAAATTTTGTCTGAAAGTCATGGTTGTAAAAACGGGCATCTTTTTCGGATTTTTGTATTGTCATATTTCTTTTTGTGATTATGTTTTGGAAAAAAGGAAATGATACAGGTACGTATTAATTAGACCTAGATTTTATCGAAAAAAAACATTGCTCTAGAGGCATTATAAACGAAGAAAACAGCAGAATGTGTTTGTATGGAGAAAGTCTCACTAGAGTCCCCTCTTAAGATTCGGCCGAGACATGTGACCAAGGCATTTCAGCGGTGTTTATAAATTGGAGCTAGCTAAATGGGTGGCCACGACTGCCACGAGTAGTATATTCATAGCCTAATAACAGCCACACGATCCCTCTTCAAGGTAAAGCAAAAAAAAAAAAAAGGGGTTATTGTGTTACTCAGTTACTGGGTTGGGACCATCCAACCACAATATTCCCAAACCACTGCAACTCCTGCAAGCCAGAATCAACAGTGGGGCCACTAGAAAAGCGCCGAGGCAATGAAGCTCGACGAAGTCCCGGAGAATGAATTTAGCTGTCTTGGATCCCGCAAAGAAATTAATCTGAAAAGAATAACGGAGTAGTAGGTAAAATACAAATTTACAACAATTACTGGGTTGTTGTGGAGGTCAGGTAGGTAGGCAGTCGCTCCATGTAGAATAGGTACCTACTGGTATTCAGACGCATCTGCATATACTGCAAACCGACCCCAACATAATTCAGAAAATGCTATGCAGATTGACTGATTATAAATTGACGCATATTTATTTGCGTGATCATATCAGAAATGTAGAGATCTGCAAGAAAACCCAGGGTTACCGGCACAGCCCGAAAAATTGCCAAACATAAGTGGCAGTGGGCAGGGCATGTTGCTCGCAGAACGGATAGCCGATGGAACAGAAAGGTTCTGGAGTGGCGACCGCGAACCGGAACACGTTGCGTTGAAAGGCCTCCCACCAAATGGACCGATGACCTGGTGAAGATTGCGGGGATCCGCTGGATGCGAAACGCACGGGACCGATCAATGTGGCGACGCTTGGAGGACGTATTTCGGCTGATATGATGATGATGATGACATATCTATTTATTAACCGCTCCTTCTAACAACGTCATAACGAAACAAAAACACCGGAGCATTAAATTGCTACAAGACATCTGGGTCGCTTACATAAACACAGCAAACAAACATCCTGAGATAAAAATACACAATTACGCTGTTAATCATTCAAGGTGAAATTGTATGTTAAAGCGAAAATTGAAGACGGGTTGAACAATGGCCCGGTACACAAGGTCACTCATACAATAGAGGTGCGCTAAGTATTTTGGAAATGCGAAGGTCAACTGTGTCGCGATCCACGATAAGCCCTTCCTCCTTGTTAGCAACGATAACCTATTTCACGCTACTGTGGACACGCTCAACCCTGTTTACATCATCACGATAAAAAATATGATGGTTAATTTGATTTGAAGTTGAAATGCCGTACTTGTTTTAAACTTAATGACGGTTATTAAGATACCTCTACCTTATTGAGGCAGTTTTCATCCTCTGTTCTGGAATACTGCTGGCGGCTCACAAATTGGCTTTTATTGCTAGAACACCATCTTTAGAGGAATTGCGGTCGCAGACATCTGACTGTAGTAAAAAGTCATAATTCGAGGTTTGGCTCTCGCTTATTACCTTCTCCAATATTGGACCAATATAAAACGACCGCATTTTCTCTTATTCGCTTGCATCTACCACCGGATATTTTATTTTTTAAATACATTTTTTCTAGTAACTAATAGTAACTGATACTGGTACATCATGGACATACCGACCATATCTACGCACTAAACGTTTTGGAAATATTTTCATTAGTTGTACAGCTAGGGATTGGAATCCTTGCCGGAGTCGTTGCCCGATAGCTACAACCTAGAGGTATTTATGTCAAGAATGAATAGGTACTTCTAGGCAAGCGTGCTTCACCGTCGACCACAATCATCATCGCTTACCATCAGGTGAGATAGTGGCCAAGCGCTAGCCTACCTATAATTAAAAAAAATACCAAAATCAGGGCCACCTTAAATAAAATTCACAACTTGTTCACCATAATGTTTTAATAAATAAACACATATTACATTTACGCTGCAGAAGCTACAGTCAGTGAGTGCATTCGTAGCACTCGTGTGAATATTGTTTTGAAAGCATAACCACAGTGTGACTATCTACTCCATTCAGTAGGACCACGAGAAATACTCAACACATAATTTACGAGATCATCTTCAAATTAAAACGTTATTGCATTGAATAAGCGTTTGAAAATAGAATGCAACAAATGGGACGTTGGTACCACAAGTCCTAATGCACATTATAAGACAGTCATAAGTTTCTCCCGGGCCAACTGTATGAAGTTAGACTGTGGCATATCTATATCTATCTTAACTACTAGGGTCAGCAACAAGCTTCGTGATTAATGGAGTGTTTCAAAGTAAAAAGATCCATACGATAAATAAAGATCTAATCAAAGGTGACACGTATCTTCGGCAATAATAAAAAATCTTAACAAACTCTTCAAATGTACGAAAAGTAATGCATTTCTTTTGTTCCTATATAATAAATAAAACATCACACTGGCAAGTTATATTCCAAATCTGAAAGACACCCCTGATCATTTGATCATTGCAAAAAATCACAGATCCACATTTCCAAACACTAACTAGCTGAAATACAAAATGTAAAACAGCCTAAACGATTATTTTGAATATAAAAATTGGATCCACAAAGGGAATGTGCTTGCAAGTAGTTGGACGTCGATGACACGAACACTAACACGTAACGACACTAACTTGTGCTCAATACATAGACTAAACAATATCCATTGTATCACACCAACAGAATGATCTACATTCTAACATTTCTTTTCCTAACTACTGTATACAGATCGACCATAACTAATATTTAAAAAATATATTCCATTGATATAGGAAAATATGCATAAAACACATCCATTTTGATACCTATTAACATATATTTATTATATCAAACTTGTACATGTCGTGTAAGCGGAGGCATAATAGTACATCGTGTATGTAGGAAGTACGAGGGTAATATAATTATTATTTTCAAGGACCACACTTTCAATATTACTACAGTAAATATTGATAATGTTACCTCTGTGTGTTCTTATATTTGATTAATGTCTATTGATATAAAGTATGAATAAGGTGTAAGTGAATGACAAAGTAAAACGTTCTAAGTTTTAAAATATAATCTACACACTTAGATAATATTAAATCACTTTTGTTAAAGACAAAATAAGTTATCAAAAAAAAAATATGTAAAATAAATGTAATACTTTTGGTTACGTTAAACACAAAAGACAACCAACCGAAAAAACTGCGGCGTAAGCCAAACTCTCAATGAAATTCGATGGAGTTTCTCTATAGAATAATCCATTGCCCTCCTTTGAAAATAAGGCTCAAAATAAATAAATTATGTACACAATTTTGACACAAAATCAGTCAAATGAAAAGTTTCTTAATCATATAATTTTATGGTAACATCAATGTTTTGTAAGTTATAAGAAAATAATTTCTGTGCCTGTTTTGTATATACTTTGAGTTAATTCAATGCTAGAATATTTTGTACGTTAGGCGAATTTAACCACTATATTATACTTTGCATTTATCACATTTATTCGAAAGCGTACTAATATCGTGATAGTTCAAATCTGAGAGAAATATACGGAACAGAACCAGAACCACTACAAAATATACACTAACACAGAAATATGTGAATATAATGTCCGTGTAGTCTGCGCTTGCTAAGTGATGCCACACGTTTACAAATAGCTCTCGTCACTTCTTATTTTAATATTGGCGATGCTTTTTCCTATTCTAAGCTATTCTAGCAAACGACAGCCTTTGTTTTAATTAATATCGATCTTCCAACACTAACACCGAACTCTCAGAACTATCATAAACAAACAAATCAAAAAGCTATTAATTCCATATTTATAATTTGTGCTTTACTTATATCATTCCATGCGCCGGCGCCGCCACCTGCGTTTTCAAACTAACTTCATTCTTACATACTTAAAAATTAGGTTTCATAAAATAAATGCCTTTAAACGCGATACACATTACAAATCCTATATTAAATCTCTTAAGCGCGATAAATTTAAAACACACGTACGAAAGACTAGTATGAATAAATCCGTAAATAAGAGCGGTAAACAATCATTGATTAATATGATTATGAAGTAAATGTGAAGTGTCTACATTTAGGAACATGTTGCAAAAAATACATTTTAACAAAAATAAATAAAACTTAAAAATCTATAGATTTTTTACAAGTAAAATAGCTAACTAGCACAAGAGCTGCAAAAGAATCTATAGAACAAGACTGCCATACCGCTTTTCGACCTAACATGGAATGCAAGTTGAATCTCTACCATGGCTACCTACTGTGGAATTATACATCAGTCTCAGTTTTACTGCTTGTGCGCCGACTCCTGGCCACGGGGTCCGGGTTCGCCCAGTGAGGCCCGCTCAACAAGAACTTCTTCACGTTGTATTCCATCCGCGCCAAATCTTCCGGCGTTATCTCTTTGTTACCTTTAGCTCTCAATCCTTCGGCCACTAAGTCTGCTACAGTTTCTCTAGTCTTAGAGTTTTCGCTTATTTCTGTTACCGTCGCATCACCACTTTCAACTGGAAATATCGTTTCTTTGGCTACATGGCCGGCAAGTTTCGGCAACGCCATCGCGTGTTTAATTAATTTCTCCTGAGTTTGAACAGATACGTTATTGTGAACCCACGCGTGGGTCGTCAGACCGTCTCTAGCATAAGACTTTGAGTACTTGCTGACAGGGTGTGGCATGTTCAGCGCCAACTCATTGAGAGTTTCCGTTAGCCTCGACAGCTTGCTATCTCTCCTTAGAGCTCTGTTGGTAAAGTTAACGTCCTCCTCCAAAGGATCGTTAAAGTTATTCTGTTGCTCCAAGTTTTTCTCTACCCACTCCGCAACTCTAAGCAACTGCTGCTTTTGCAGTAAAGCTGCACTATCGTCACTAGATAGAGAACTAGTACTTTGCTCGTTCGTAAACACTTTGTTATCATTTACTTTCAAATGAGTCTGGGTAAGATTTGGATAAACGTTTACAATAGGAGGCAATGGTGGCTTTGCTACTTCTGGTTTTTTCTCAATCTTTGGTATTTCGTCTAGAGGTGGCAGGTCTTTAGAAATCTTAGTATTTTCAAGGGAGTGAAGTTGCGACATGTCGATTTTCCTTAAAGGTTTATTATATTGATTAGTTAGTTTGTTCTGTTCATAGCGATCAAAGTTGAATATTTTTACATCGTGGTTATCGGTGGGAGTAAAAACCTCAACTTTTTTCGTATCGTCCTCGTCTGTATTTTGAACGTTATTATTTTGTGTATTATTATTATCTGCATTGAAATCGTTAAGTAAATTATCGATTTCAGTTGCGTTTTGCTGACTTGCAATGCTTTGGGATTGGTTATTATTATTTTCTGAACTGTTTGAAAATGTGTGAGTCTTTAAAGGTTGCAATGGTGAAGAGGAAACATTTAGTAAGATTGGGTTAATAGTTGTATTCTTAGCAGCGACACTTGTGTCTTTGTTATTATTGTCAACGTGGACATCGATAAGCGTGCTCTCTACTACGATGTTATCATTTTTGATATCTTCTTTAATAATTAAGTTATCCTCAATTTTATCTAAATCGATGAAATTATCTACATCGTCAGTGAGATCTTTGAAGATGGAGTTTTCATTGCACTTACTTTGCCGCCTGTACAGAACGGGAGGCACGTCGGGTTCTGCATTATCAAGGAGAATATTTTTGGATCCTGCTTGCATACGCAAATGACAGAACCTGGGCCCTGGCCCTACCTGAGTGTGGCTAGACCTGTGTGTACTTACTGTTGATTTAGCGATCGACGACGTCCTACTGACTGCGTCCATCGAACTATGAGAATTCTTTCTAAAACTGATATCATCCCCTGTTTTCTCAATAATTGGTTTTACCACTTTATTGTTAAGCATTTCTTTGTTTAGAATGTCCTTGTTTAGCAAGTCCTTGTGAAGTAAATCCTTGTTAAGTAAATCCTTATTAAGTAAATCCTTGTTTTGTATATCTTTATTTTGGATATCTTTGTTAAGTAGTTCTTTATTTATCAAATCTTTGTTAAGTATTTCTTTAGCAAGCAGCGAATCTTCATTTCCTGCACTCTGAATGCTACTCTTCTTGCTAGAGATTGAACTTTTTGTGCGATCACAGAGCTTGTGATGTACTGCAGGTTCCATAGTTACACTAGTTCTTCTATATTGCTTCAGGTCATCTACTTTAGGCATAGCATCCATTTGCACAATTGGCTCCAGCATGCTCTTTTCATTCATTTTGATGGTATCCATAACAATACCATTATTTTTTGGCCGCTCAATAACTGGTGGTGGTACTGGTGGAAGAATATCTTTGAGGGCTTCAGTATTTTGTGGCAGTATGTACAAAGGACTGATCACTGCATGATTAATTGACTTTTCATTAATGAGTTTGATAGGATGTGGTGAGATACTTCTAATACTGAGGTTGGAATGTAGTGACTTTACATCAGAATTGCAGTTGAGACACAGAGAGTTCTTCATATCTCCGCTCGATATAGTTTGCGTGGACACAGAGTAATAGGTTTCATTGTAGCAGAATGGTTTATTTTGAGATTTATTGCAGGTGCATGTATCACAGTGTTTGGTGACAGTATCTTGGATACTGTCCTCAAGGATTTTGGACATCAAGGAGGCGGAAATATTGAACTCATATTCACTGGCGTCAAAAGTATCAATGTCGTTACCGTTCTTGGATTGAGTTGAGCTTGACGGCTTCGAAGTCTTGGACATGACGTACTGGGACACCCGCGCCTGTGTGTCAACCGGAAGCTGAGAAAACAGAAAATATATTCAGCAAATTGTACCTTTTACCTTATTGTAAGAATTAGAGATGGACCGACTAGTCGGGACCGCCGAGTAAAGTATGACTAGAAGTATCTATCTGGCCAAATGCCGACTAGTCGGCCCTTAATGAGCTACACTACTGCGAGAAAACAGAAAATAAAATAAATAAATCGTCAGTACTTACTATAAGTTAAATCAAATAAAAAAATATAAGAAGTAAAATCAGTCTTACAAGAATAATGCATACTATCAATAATATAATTTAGCATTATATTAACGAAACTCAAACGTTTAAAACTAAAAAAGAACGTTTACCGCGCGATGTAAAACGATATAAAACGAAGGTCTTAAACGCGCCGCCACTTATCCGAAACCAAAAATAGGCATTATCGACTAGTCGGACATTTGAGTCCCAACTAGTCGTCTATTCGGCTAGTCGGCCATATCTATAATCAGCCCATCACTAGTAAGAATGTTTACTTACATTATCCAGCTTCTGGGACACGAAATTATCTGGTTTGCATTGTAGCAGTTGAATTGCTAAATTCATATCATTTTTGTATCTCTCCTGCAATCACAAGAAAGTATTTAATCTAGAAGTTTCTTTTTCAGTATTTATATTTTAGGATATAAAAGTAGATACGTACATTTTCTTTTTGTAACATACTGTAGTTGTGTTTAGTCTCTGCTAGTCGCACTGATAAGGTGGCAATATCTTTGGAAAGTTGGCTTTTTTCCCCTTTCATCTTATCAACCATTTGCAATAGCTTATCTTCAAGCACTTGATTCAGTTTTTGTACCCTCTTGTATGAATCATATAACCTGCCAATAGTAAAACCATTTAGTACCAATTTCATATTTTATTGTAAAAAGAATCAGTGAAATGTGAAATTCAACCCGAATCTCTTCAAAGTTAGAGTGAACAGGCTTCTTCTGGGTAAGCTCTATCCATCGTAAACTCTGTCTCTGTCACCTCTGACCTAGACTAGAGTCAAGAGCAAACCCATCATAAATAAACAAAAAAATTACATATCCATGCACACATTATATCATTAAAATAATAAATAACAGTATTGATAGGTACATCAGTTACTATAGAAACTTATTGGTACAGATTACTAAGATTATAAATAAGTGATTAAAGAATTCTTTTACGCTTGGCTTTGACCTTTGTCATGTGATAATTAACATATTTTTCCTTAATGTTCAATAAGGCAAAGCTTAAGTACATGTTTGCCTCACTTGAACAACTAGTACCTGGCTGACGGCAATAGGCTCAACCCCTAATATGTGAGACTTAAACATAAATGGCAAAATGTAGGCTTACTATATGTTCACCAGTACTTTTTGGGGGTCTGGGTGTAATTTTATGTTTGGGTTTACTGCTTGATTTCGAATGTCATATGCCCGATGGCCAACTCCTCGAAGTCATCAGATTGAATGTCCGAACGCCAAAATTCCATAGCATCGATGTACCAAAATTTCGAATAGCCATTAGATCGTGCGTCGTTTCGCCGAAATGTCAACGATAGTCCCATCTATCAAATGTCTATTGGCTCGAAGTACAACAGAATTCTTTAATTTCCTAGGATATTGTATAAATTTCCTGGTTTTCACAAATTGCATATAACATAAAATATTATGTTGATTAAACCCTGCTGGTCCATCCCTTATCCAATTTTATATTCCTTCTTTTAGTCTTCTTGAATATTTTAGGTTAAATAGCCTTCGACTCACTGGCATGTCAAGCCAATAGACATACAGTGGATAGAACTATTGCTGCATTGGCTTTAAGGTGAATCGGACGTTCGATCTGATGACTTCGGAGAATTAGCCATTGGTCGTATGTCATTCGAAATCAAGCAGTAATCCCATTATTTTTACATCAAAGTTGATGTATATTAGTCTCAATCTCAACATACCTTTCATACTTTTCCCTCCACGTACTGACTTGTTCTTCAAGTTCGGTGGCCCTTGTGGTGCTGTTGAAGAACTCGCCCTCAAGAGCTACGATGTGAGCATCCCGGGCCTCAAGGTGCCGCCTTAGATGTTCCACTTCAGCGTGCGCCTGCAGGTCCGCAGCATCACCGTCGCGCTCCTAGTAATTTGTGCAACATCAAAACAAACAAGCTAGTGTGGAGAACGATAAAGTTGTATATAGTACTTCTGAGAAACATAAATTGTTGTTTGTATGTCATTTACCAATAGGATCAGAACTTCCCTGATGCACAGTGGTAGTAAGGCTACAAAGCCGGACATGACACAGTATAGATGATACAAATTTAAATAACAACATTACTTTCTTGCAAAATTGATCTCATTTAAAATGCAATGGTTATTTGATTGTAATTTTTAAGACAATGTAGTTAATATTATATTAATTGCATTAAATATAGTTAGGTTGCTGTATGAATTTTATCAAGATTACTGCAAATTCTTCTTTTATATTAAACAAAGGATGAAACCATTCTTTGTTCTAGACACAATGACAAATAAACATGACTGTAGCTTTACAGCAAATGTATTGCTTTGTTTTAATAAATAAAAGACATGACTTTACATCTGAATAAACAAATATTGTCAACATATTTATGTTTCTCTAAATGAAAATGGTGTAAGAGTGAATAAAAAATTATACTACATCTCAAAAACTAATTCTATAAAGTGAAATATTTCAGTAAAGTGTGATAGGAAAATGCAAATTAGAAAAGAGAAGCAATGTGCATTCTATCTTTATTACTCAAGTATAAAAGATTTTGTTATGTTTATAAGATATTAAATTGAATAAGTTTTATCATTTTATTACTAACTAATCTTGCACATCAAACTGGCACAAGAATCTACCAGATTGGCAAGCAAGTCAATTTCTATGTTGTATGACACAGTTTGATAAAAGTATATCCCCTTGATGTCTGAATCATTCCAAACAATATTTACACTTAGGTTAATAAAAATAATTATCTATTTGGAAGACAAAAATGTATAGCCATAATCACAATCTAAAACAACTGTATGCACTAATGGCATTTCTAATTAAAGCAAAATGAATTAATACTTAATTATCAACCACAAGAAAAGTCAGCTTAGAACTTCTACAATCAGAAGAGTATTAAACAGCAAAACATTGGTAAATTTTTACCTTACAAGGGGAATTCTTAGTACTCTCATCCATTGCTTAGCAAGCTTTTAATTCTACTTCACATTTCAGATTAGGGTATGTCCAATTTGTCGAATAAATTGAACAACGGCACACACAAAGTGATTTTATTAGCTATTTATTACCATTAAGCCACTGTTAAAACAAAATAAAATAAAAATCAATCTTGACACACAACGTGAAATATTTACTTATTTTTTATGCTTTTGCCAGCTGCCAATGTTTAATGAATCATAATAATCAAGTTACTATAAACAGTTATATAGGAATGTTATTTATACATATGAATACGAGTAAAAATTGGATTTTCCCAAAAGAAAATCCTTTCTGTGATGTGAATTTCGATTATGTGGCTCTGTTAGCCAACTGACGTTTGACAACTGTTTTTTTTTTAAGTTGTGTTAGGTGAAAGTTTGAAACCTTGGATTTTGGCATCGAATTAGGATTTTAAAGACAGATTTTTTAAGGGAACAAATTTGAGCTGATTAAATATTCGAGATGTTATTATGATCAGTTGAAAAACATATTGAGCAGTTATTAATTTAATGGCGGTAGAATGATTATTGCGACAGTAAAACGTACGTTTATTTATAATGGGGAAGTGAACGCAAAGCGAGCGCAGATGTCGCTGGCGGCGCAATGGCTGCTGTCAAATCATTTTTGCTTTGATTACTTCTTCTTTTTTGTATTTATTTGTGTTTAAACCGGTCTACCATCGTTATTAATAATAATAATATGTATTATCCTTGGAAAATTAAGGAATTGAAAGATGAACTAAAGAAATGAGGAGCAAGGAATAACTGGAAAGAAAACAGATCATAATGAAAGGCAGACTTTTATAAGTAGATGGATGTATAGCCATTTACCAGTTTTTATAGCGTTGTATCTTTGGGCGAGAAATGAACACTGGGGTTAGTACATCCTGTTACAGCACACAGTGGCATATTTCGAAAAAAATAAAAAATACGGAATGTTAAGTTACAAAATGTATGGATTTGAAAGCTTTCAATAGCCATAGCGACGATTCGCCACCTATCGTGAAATAAAAAAAATATTTAAAAATAACAAAAAGTCTGCTTAAAAAGCCAACAAAAAAGACGTAAACAAGAAGAAAATCATGCTGTGCAGTCGGAGGATACAAATGCGCGAGCTAGCTAACCAAAACCAGATGTATCCTCCGACTGTACAGCATGATTTTCTTCTTGTTTTCGCTTTGTTGGTCTAAAAGTAGAAATCGATCGTGTAATTGGTAAGTACCTTTATTACTTAAAGATATTCAACATATAGGGCCGTTACACTATGGCTTTACGATCGTCTTCTGGATGTGTCCCGAAACCGACCGTTTTTGGGAATAGAAAAGTAGAATAGGTTGATGATGAAAGATATGCAGATAATCGAATAAATCAATCGTGTTCAGTTCCGTTCCACGACAATAGATAGATGGTATTAGCAGCAACATGTAAGTAAAAGGGTTTACTGGGTTTAATATTTTTTTGCACGTTTTTACAGTTTCTATGCAACAAAATGTGTTACAATGCAAATTTAAACAATCAAATGGAATGCCTCAGAAATGTAATACTGCGCCATCTATTGGCATCAATTTTAAATGATCTGTTCAAATAATCTTTGAAATGTGAATTATGAGCCCAATATTGCTTATTATTATTCTTTGGAGAGTTGATTAAACAAAAACATAAAATATTTAGGTAGGTATGTTCAATTCCAGAAAATGCTAATTTTACACACATTCAATAACAGAAAGGTGCATATTGTGCCATCTAGTGAGATTTATTTGAAACAAATTTTCTTTCTTAGCGCTGAGACCCCGTGATGGTGATTAGACAAATAAAGAGAGAGAACGCCCAGGATATTCATGCTCAAAAAAAAGTATAGTGCACAAGTACTACCTACGTGTGCAAACTCGTAAGTACTCCTAACATAATAATTGTACGATTATATTCGTTTCAGAATCTGAGATCAAGTCATTACCAACCAATTGAGAACTCTACAAAATTGCAATATCACTACTAAATTATCCGCTAAACTCCCGCCAATTTATCTATCCAAAACAGTTTATATACGTTACGTTAAACCTACTATAACCTACTTTAGGGTGGAACGCACAAAACCTCCTTACTTAAAGTGGAAAGAGCGCACAGGGTGATCTTGAAGGTCATGTCCTTTAAGCGCAAGGATTTTCCGACTAAGTTACTCTACTCGGAAGCTGAAGTATTGATCGTGAGACAGCTCTTTGTGCTCCGCGCTGTGCTAAGGAAACACTCCTTGTTGCACCTGGATCCCAAAAGGCTGAAAAGACGCAAAGGCTTTCCCGACTGCGATACAGTCCAATGCCGATCCAGCTTCGCCAGCCGTCAGTTTGTGGCAACTAGCTCTCAACTCTACAACAAAGTTAATAAAGCCGAGAATTAATTCTGCCAGGCTACTGATTCCTACAGTACGCTAATTTACCCTACCCTCCATGTGCAATAATGTGCATAAAAAACTTTAGCAAGCGTTTTAAGTCATTGCAATCTTAAAACTATTCGACAGAAACTACCAAAATTGCATGTCAGTACTATATTATCTGGTAAACACCTGCCAATTTACATAGCCAAAACAGTTTATACTCATTACCTACTATAGTATCAAGATTAATTCCGACAGGCATCTGCTAGATATAGTACGCTAATGTACCTCCATGTGCATAAACCGCTCAAACGATCGTTCGTTTATCGTTCCCGCTGGGGTAACGCCATAATCACCGCGTGCTATAATAGCGATTGCAATACGAAGGTATTAGTATTCTGGTTGATGGAATTACTGGGTCGGTTACCAATAATTGACTGTGTAATTCTCCATGGCAACTAACTACATGTATTGATGGTTTACAATATCCGTACAATATATTGTACAATAGAATACACACAACATATACATAATTCGAATTCAGAACGTAAACGAGACAAAAGGAGTATGTAAGTATCGTAGTAGTGGATTATTATAAATGTGAAAGTTTGGATGGATCTATGTTTGTTACTCAATTACGCTAGAACGGCTGAACAGATCTGGATGACATATGGCTCAGAGATAGATTATAATCTGGAATAGGACATAGGATACTTTTCATCCCGGTATAATGTTCCCTTGGGGAAAAACACTTATCACGCGGGCGAAGCCGGTGGCAGAAGCTAGATATGAAATATATTTTTGTTTCGTAATCTTTAATCATTCATAATCATTTTTATTTGTGTAACGGTAGTAAATACAGTTCTTAAGAGGAAACGGGGGTGGTCTTTTCTCCATACAAACGCTCTCGTCTGTTTTCTCTCTGGTTTATGAACTTAAAGCAATGATTTTTTACAGTATAATAAATATCAACTTCTTCTATGTCCCTATGTTTTCCTTTTTGGTGATATATTATCCGTATAAGAACTAGAACCCTCTCAAAATGCTCAAAATTGTCTGTATTGAGTCGCTGTCTTCAGAGCCTTAGTGTACAAATTTGACAACTATTAATGAAAAAAGGAAAACATAGCGACATAGTAAATATCCTTCATAATCAGTTTATGAAATATCTTATAAATCGGTCCAATATTGGAGGAGAAAACAGACGAGAGCCAAACCTCGAATTATGACTTTTTACTTAAGAAAATTTGTCGAATCTGCAGTTGTCCTTATCGCACGAATTTGTGGGCGGGGTGAGACGCAAGGGGTCTGCATAATACGTACACAGACGGAAAGGTGATGCGTAGTAGTTGAAAATAATATCGATATACTAGTGTTGAAAACAGTTATCGATAAACACATTTATATTGTTTACATGTGCTGTTCGTGAGAAATACAAATAGAAGTATTAAAAAGTATTGGATACAAAATAAAATAAAGTGCATGTCTATAAATGTTTATTACAAAAAGTTTTCAATACAAAACAGTAAATTATATATCGGACAGGTATCCGCAATCTCTAGATCGCCTACTAGGTACATCAGCGAAATTAAACTTATTTCAACGTCAGCCGCACGGGTCAATCGATCAGGTTAAGCTTTGCTTGCCGTGGTTGGTCCGTGGATGGGTGACCATCTTTACATACCAAGACCCGTCCGTGTCTCGCCAAGCACGTTAAGCCGTTGGTCCCGGCTGTTATTTTCGACTTTGACAGCCCGAAAGTCTGACCCGTTTTACCAAGGGGTTGCATATTACCCAGTAACTGGTTGTGGAGGTCAGATAGGCAGTCGATCCATCAAAATACTGGTATTTAGCTGCAGAGATGGGCAAAGGCTAGGCAGATTATGACGACGTGCTTTCTCTCACTGGTTTATTCTTTGGTATCCAACCGTCAATGATTTCTGGTAAAAGGCTAATGCCTTAGGCTTGCCACTAATGTGGTAGAACTTTTCAAATCAAATCAAATCTATCGAACTTTTCTAATTATGGTTCCATTTTTATGCCATAATGCATCGTCCCTCTTAATATTTTGAAAAATAAAAGCTTTTGGGACTACCTAAATAAAATAACAGAAATCTCGACGAGTTATGTGTAGTTGGCCTTGTTCTTGGTAGAAGTAATTGTGATTCTGTTTTAATTGTAACATTTTGCCTTTAAACATACATAAATCTATTTCATCATCATCATCGTCATCATATCAGCCACTGCTGGACATAGGCCTCCCCCAAGGGTCACCACATTGATCGGTCCCGTGCGTCTCGCATCCAGCGGATCTCCGGAACCTTCACCAAGTCATCGGTCCACCTGGTGGGAGGCCTTCCAATGCAACGTCTTCCGGTTCGCGGTCGCCACTCCATATCCTTTCTGCCCCATTGGCCATCCGTTCTGCGAGCAATGTGCCCTCCTCACTTAAATGTGGCAATTCTCGGGCTTGCCAAATTCTATTGCTCGGGCTATGTCGGTAACCCTGGTTCTCTTGCGGATTTCTACATTTCTGATTCGACCACGCAAGGAAACTTCATGCATAGCCCTCTTCAGTGCCCTTTGGGTGACTGTAAGCTTTCTGCTGAGGCCCAAAGTAAGCGACCATGTCTCAGAGCCATATGTCTGGCAACACACACTGGTCATAGACTTTCGTCTTTAGACACTGTGGTAAGTTGGACGAGAAGATACCGCAACTTCCCGAACACTGCCCAGCCTAGTCGGATTCGACGGTTGACCTCTTTCTCGAAGTTGGCCCTACCCAACTGGATCGTTTGTCGCAGGTAGACATAGTCACCCACAACTTCGAGTGTAGAGTATCCGACCTTGATTGAAGTGAGTGTAACATGGACATTCAACATCACCTTGGTTTTGTGCATGTTCATCCTAAGACCCATTCTTTAGGAAGCTCTACAGAGGTCATCGAGCATTGTACTGAGGTCCTCCATAGTCTCAGCCATGACCACTATATCGTCGGCAAACCGAAGGTGAGTGATGTATTCGCCATTGACATTTATGCCAAGCTTTTTCCGGTCCAGAGCACTGAAGACATCCTCCAGTGCAGCGGTGAACAGTTTTAGAGATATTACGTCTCCCTGTCTCACACCTCGCTGCATAAGGACGGGTTCCGAGGTCTGATCCTGAAGTCGAACTGACATGGTAGCGTTTTTATACAAACATTTCAACACTTCAATGTACCGGTAGTCAATTTAGTACCGTTGGAGAGACTGCATTACAGCCCAAGTGTCGATCGAATCGAAGGCTTTCTCGTATTCCACAAACGCTAAACAGAGAGGCTCTCAGAGAGTTGTACTCTTCAGTCTTCTGTATAACCTGCCGCGTATGTGTGTGGTATACGGAGACGATTAGTGATGACCCTTGAAAACAGCTCTAAATCCATTTATTTTTGATGAATTCCGTCTTCAGGTGACATACTTGCAATTTCATAAGGACAGTTTACCTCTATTAACGAGTCTTCACCTACCAGACCATCCGGGCTTGCCGCTAAAAAGGGTTTGTTTTCATCGATAAACATTCCACACTCTAATACCTGAAGCCCCGTGTGCTTGATAAATTGATCGATCACTTCAGATTCCTTTTCCTTGCCATAATAGGTAGCCACGGTTCCTTTAAATTTGTTATATAATAACGTTTCTCATATTTTGCGAATCGATGTCTTTCGGTCGCATCTTACAAATTCGCCCAAAATTCGATGCCGTTAGCCCCTTTAGTCTTTCAATTTCCCATAAGCTATTATCGCTTTGGCCCCCACTATTTTTCTTTGAACATCCTTAGTTGAGAGCAATCTTTCAAGAAATTTATTTTTCTTTTAATTTATATAAATCCAAAGGCAGGAAGAAGATATTTCTTCCAACTCTAAGCGACCGTAGTTTTAACAGGTTATGTAGTTCTTTTTATTTTGCTCGTTCCGTCTTTGGAATACGTCATTTTCCTTTTTCGGTAAATCTCTGTGATTTTTTTCGAACGCTGCTTTTGTTCTATATTTTTTTTGTATATTGGCCCGGACTGCAGCCCTGTATTTTTTTTTTGAATGCGTGCATGAATAGCCCTTCGCTATTCCATGAAGTTACTAATCCATAACATCTTGTCTGATGTGATATGAGCCACTTCCTGCAAAGTTAATTCTTTTTCCCCCAATAAATTTAGCAATTACATTATTAAATTGCTCTACAGTATTATTAGTTACGTCCAAAAAAAGATTTTCTGCGTTTGCTGTTAAGAATAACATATATTGTTGGATATCTGTCCACAATCCACAACAACAAAAGTAACGAGTGACTGGGGCGATTACAAGAAATGCGCGAGCCGCGGCCGGGAGCGTTTCGGAGGCACGCACACACTGTCAACTTACACACACATGGATAGGTCGGCCGGGCGCCACGCGCTCGCAGTTCGCAGAGCGACAGCGATAGTTTTTTCAAATACCTATTTTTCAAAAGTCTCTCCGCCCGTATTTCCTCTTAAATTAAAGTTCGTAGGCCGCTATGTTATGCCAAGAAGCGTACAAATATTATCGAACTTTAATTTAAGAACTGTATTTACTACCTATGTTACACAAATAAAAATGATTATGAATGATTATGATTATGAATGATTTATAACATGTGAATTGTTTTTAGCCGCGCAATCATCGATAGTTTTAAAAGTCGCTTAACAGTAAATTATAAGAGAGAGAATAATTGTCCCACCGCCGAAGATGAGCGAGAAGTGAGTAGAGCTAAAAACTACATACGAGTTGGCGAGCAGCGAGTGTGTAGTTCCGATAGTTTGTCGCTAAGCGAGTGTTTGTGCGACGGGCGATTACTCGCACAACTCGCTCGGGGCGGCCATTCCTGTACAAAACTGTAAGCTAGCACTGAGATCCGTTGGTAGAAATTACCGCTAGTTTGTCTCTGGGCGTGAGTTCGACCGCAAAACGAGTATCGCTGAGCGAGTTTTATCTTTGATTGCTCTTGCCGCTGCGACAAACTAGTGGTGAGAAAGTTCTCGCCAGCAGTGTGAACAACCAGCGATCAACTATTAACATATTATGTCTTTTTTATTGATACGGGATCTATATCTTTTGTCCGTTTCTTCAGTGAGAATATAGTCGATATCGAATCGCTTTCTCGACGGCGGTGGGACAAATGCCATAGCCCGATGTGACGATAATCCGAAAGTACAGGGAGATGGCAGGTGCAAGATCAATGGCTTAACTCTCTGAGGCACGGAGCCAACACACTAACAACTTCCATCCTCAGGAAGCTACTGACAAGTTCTTAAAGGAAAACCCCAATACCTAACATTCTGGGTGACTGGGAATCGAACCCATAACCCCAGGCTCATTGGTTACGCATGCGACAAAGAGACCAAACGAGACAGTTGATGCAGCTGATGATGGTAGTGATAGCGATATGCAGGTAGGTTCTCAGTAGGTAAGTACAGTCGATGTCACAATCCATATCATCAATATCAATAAATATAATAAATCTGTAGAAAAATCGTTTTTGTACATCGAAAATATTTGCAAAAAAAAGCTAGGGTGTTAAAGGATAACCAAAAGAACCCATTTCCAGCATAATTGGAATTTTTGTCTGTTTGTCAGTTTATTTGTGCACATAACACGTAAAATGTACGAAAGCAATGTGGACAAAAATTGTGCGTTACTTAAAGTATTACTTTATTTTTTTTTCATCGCAATCGTTTCACTCTATCAAAAGTTAGATTAACTTTTACTTCTTGAGCATTTTAAATTCTAAAGTGCTCAAGAAGTAAAAGTTAAATTATCACAACACACGCATTTCAGATACTCGGACAGTTGAACTCGATTTTTGATAGATGGCGTTGTGCATTTGAAGTCTTTTTCTGAATGGCGGTGTAAATAATCGCCGTGATAGATCAATAATTGGAATGTAGGTACCCTACTTGACTTCCTGCCTAGAGGCACAGATAATATAATACTAGCATACAGATGCCTCATCCCATACAAAGAAACCGTGCCGACGTAACTAGCGAATTTCATCTGATTAATCCTGTTATTTTTTAAGTACATCAATCGCGTTCGATCCCGTTTCACGGCAATAGATGGTGTTTGCAGCGATTTGCAAGTAAAAGGGTTTACTAGGTTCGTGAATATCTTTTTCTTTAAATACATTGAAGGTTCGTTTTATAGTATTTTTTGCACGTTTTGCAGTTTTTTTTGCACCAAAATGTGTTACAATGCAAATTTTAAAAATCTAGTGGAATGTCTCAGAAATTTAAAAATGCGCCATCTATTGGAATCAATTTTAATTGATCCGTTCAAATAATCGATAAAATGTGAATTAAGGGCCCAATATTCCATAATTTTGTACTTAGGAGAGTTGATTTAACATGAACATACAAATTTTATGTTAAATTCCAGAAAATGTTAGTTTTACACACACTTCTATTGAATTGTGTGTCATGTACACATCGACCCATCTAGTGAGATTTATTTGAACCAAATGTTCTTTCTTAGCAATGAGACCCCGTGCTAGAGGTAAGTAGGGCAGGTCAGTTGACGGCAAGCTGTGCCGACATCTTCTGGACACCGCCTTTATTTCGTTGCTCCAAGGGTGGTGTTCGAAGTTCAAGTGTTGCCTGTCTACTTCGGATTGGGACGTGGTAGCGTCACTATATAAGAAGGTTTTGAATGAATTATAAGATTATAAGTACTATTAATTGCTTGCAGTGCAGGGGTAGTGGTGGCGCAGCGGTAAAGGCCCCGACTTCGTGTCGTGTCGTGAGTCGTGCGTTCGAACCCAGGCAGGCGCATTACTTTGTGTAAATTATTTCGACATTTCTGCTCTAAAACGGCGAAGGAAAATATCTTGAGGAAAGTGACATATCCTAGAATCAAACATTCGAAGACATGTGATAACTACCACTGGGCACTGGGCACTGGGCCTGCGTGGTGGATTAAAGCTTGGGACGCCGAGAGGAGGCCGGTGTCCCAGCAGTGGAAACATTAAAAGGGTGATGATGCTGATTCATGTCTCGTTAAAACGACTAACGATATGGCATCGATAAAGATTAGGTAGTTAAGCTGGTAGTCCGGTTTCTGTTTAGTTATGACACTGTTCTGGTAGTCCTTTCGTTTCAACCATTTTGGATAGAGCTTGGCAATCTTTTAAAATGTTCCATTGTTGCGGCCAGCCAGGTGGGATGATACAGACAGAATAAAAGCTGTTTTTATATCTATATAACTATTTCGATTTGGCACTTTCACTTCACCATCTGTTAGCAGAGTGTGGTAAGAAATACCTAGGCTGTATTTTAGCTGTTTTATTATGACATCCATACTTTGTAGTTAAAGAGGAAAATACCTACTCATATCTAATAATCCAGTTGATTATCGTTCTGGGTTAGATGTTAAGATGGTGACAACATTTCAGCTTTACTTGTTCTGAACTGAACCCACTTTTGTAAAAAGTAAAGTAAATGGTATCCTTTTAGGTTCCCCGGGTCCCGTGTAGGCTATGTATGTGAACTGAAGCGCCGTGTAGTCCTCCTGACCTTCATCATTCCAGCCGAAAGACGTCCACTGCTGGGCAAACATAAGTCCTATCTAAGTACTGTATTTACAATGCCTTAATATTCAGTAGTAAACAAGCAGGATAGCTTACTACTGAATATAAACTAGCTATACATATAAAGTTCAACTATGAAGGTCAGGTGACTGAGAGCCTAAGCTCTCAGTCACCTGTACTACCTTCGATAACACTTTTTCCACCCATTTTATTTTTAACTATCTTTCATAACGTTACGAAAGAACTGAACTGAAATAAGTCCATGCGTAACTAACTGCAAGCCTTATTGCCCCAATCCGGTCTTCGCAAATAAAACTCTATAAAGGGAATTTTCTGTAAACCAACGAAAGATACATCCAAACATGCATTCCTACTATTCTGAGAATTTGATGAAAATACCCGTTAAAAATAAAATATTGACGGAGATTTTGTCGAAAAAACATCTACGTATGCTAACCGAGCTGTGAGCGGCAGTACCAAACGTGCTATATGTGTGTGCCGACGCATGTCTGGACCTGACGAGGGATCTATTTCGGGAAGCGATTGCTTCGTCGAACATACGCGTGAGTCCACCGAGTCGGCAGTCCTTTGTCTGATTAAAATCGTATTGGTCGTTACCTATTTTAAAAACACGTATCCTCGCGCTGTATATGTGCGAATGAAAGTGCGGCCTTGTTTATAAAAGTATTCCAAAATGGGAAATATTGTCAGTAGTGCCCCAACGAGGGAACACGACGCTGGTAACGTCACGAGTGAAAGTGAAACAATGAACGACACAAGCGGTTCCTGTGAGGAAACAAATGAAAACGTTGAGATGGATGGAGCTGATATCATGACCGAGAAGGAGGCTCGAGCTAAGGCAAAAGAAGAAGAAATGAACGAGTTCAGAAAGCAGCTTGATTTAAAACGTGAACAAAGAAAACAAATTCTTGCACGTCACAGAACCGAGAAAGAAGAATTAGAGAAGGCTCTGCAAAATGAGAAAATAGCAAAACTGGAATTATATGAAAGCAACAAGTTGCTTTGTGAACTGCTATCGAGGAATAATATTGAAATCCCCGATAATCTCCTGCATTTAAAAGGGAACAGTGAACTTACAGACGCTTTAGTGCAAATGAGAGAAGAGTTTGATGATTTAAAAGCAAACAACTTGAAACTAAGGAAGGATCTCTCCGAAACTAATAGGTCGTTACAGGGAGCGTACTCCGACATTGCAGATTTGAATTTTCAAAACACGGAATCTATAAAACAAATCCGTGCATTAAAGGAAGTAGTGGCAGTTAGTAAAACCATGATAAGTCTACGAGAACAACAATTAAATGATGTGAGTATCTAGCTGGTACACTAGGACCAGTAGGTTCTTGCTATGATTTCGATTATAATTAATTCCTTACGAAAATAGAGGCTTCTTCTCTAGCAGCAATAAATAACTCCGGTAGGTACCGGTAGCGTCATAAAAACCTATGAAAAACAGGCAATTACCATTCAAGTACCTACCTCAAGTTATTATATGAGTCTAACCAAATAGTCTTAGGCTAGGCCTTCTTCGCGACTTCCTCCGCGTTGCTTTCAAATTACTCTCTTTAGAAGATTACCACACCATATCCACCATATCCCATAGTTTTCATTTACTTATTCTCGTATTACATATTATTAGGTGCCTACGCCTTTTTCTGTTACCTTTATAAAAAATAGTGCCGCGTTTTTGCTGTGGGAACGGAGTAAACAGGCAAACATTGAAACATTAAAATCTATTATATAAGGACAAGCTATGGATATTTCCATAATGATCACAAAGATACAATGCCAAGCCAACGACCTGGACCCAGCCATGCTGCACCCGGTCAGGGACCGCCAAAATACGGCATGCGAGACGCTTCATCTGTTACTTGGCGTCTTACGTTTTGACAGAGTGCCAACTCCACATGTACTCCTATAGCAGTTTCAACAAACCTTCCTTAATAAATATGACAGGGCTATCAATTCTTATAAAGATATTTCACTGACGTATATCGTTACGTATGTTGCTACTGTGTCGTAGCATAATGATAAAATTCAATAGTATTAACCCACGCTATTACATAATAAATTAGGATGCAATGAAATAAACAAATCATGCTGACGAGTTGTTAATCAATTTTCGTATGTTGCAGCTAAAAGAAAAACTGAATGAAATAGAACGCACTCTAGCTGATAGGGAAACAAATCTGCTGTCAGCTGATCTAAGGCAAGAATATGAGCGACAGCTGCAGAATATTCGCACACTTCGAGGTCTTTATGAAGAGAGGGCTCGACTTGCTGAAGTTACTAGACAACGTCTGGTCCGAGAGCTGGATGAACACAAAGTACTTTATCAAGCTGAAGTCAAAAAGTAAGTTAAACCTGAAAAATAAGAATAATAGCACTTAGTAGATGCAGATTTCTTCTCTATTGCCGAAATATCTGGCAGTCCACTAATCATTGTGATAATCACGTTTTCAGGTGCAAAGATCTCAACACAAAAGTAGAAGAACTTGACTCAAAAATTGATTCTTTGATTGAAACTATTGATAACAAAAATTCTCAAATATCAACATGCCAAATCGAAACAAATGTATTGAAAGCCGAAATGGCTGTGGTAAACAAAGTAAGTGTACCTACATTTTATATTTAGCGCTGTAATTAGTACCTACACGAGCTAAGAATTTTTAATAATTCTCTTTCGATTATTACAGCTTTTCTCCCAAGTTTTGCTCGGAGATAAAACCAAACAAGATTTGGACACATTAGTTCAACGGCTTGAGGACAACCATGGTTTACTAACACAGATGGCAGAAAAAGAAAATGGATCAGAAGCTTCGTCAGCTTTGCCCAAACTTTTGTTAGAGCTAGTCAGTCAGGTGGAAGAAAACGAAGAAAAATATAACCATGAAACAACCGATGATAATGATCAACCAAAACAGGAGATATCAACTTCAGAACAAGAACCAGGTAACTATCGAATAATTTAAGGATTGTGTTCACAAGATATTAGAGTTGAATTACGATTTCTCATTTTGCTTTTAAATTACAGAGACACAAAAACCCCAGAGCACCACTGCCGAAGAAATTGTGGAAAATTTGCCAAAAGTTTGGAAAGTTCTCATAGAACTTCTCAGCCACCAAAATACACCTGATGAGAACTCTCCAGAAAAAGTTACAACATGTTACAAATCTGTCGAGACAAAATCAGGGCCCGTATTAGTGCCAAGCGTTAGTCAGACGTACATCAGATTAAAGGTAAGTGATTATCTCATTGCTCCAACAACAATTATTACTTTCTAGATAAATTGAGTCATGGTCAAAAGTCACAATGTATAAATAAACATCGTCATGATCATAATTTTACAGTAAGTACTCAAAAATGCGCAGTTTCAATTCTGGTGCAGTGCCAATTTTTTGTGTAATCTCCGAAAACAAAAACAGTTATCATACTACTTTCTCAGAATCTGTAAGTACCTATTTTATTTTCATTGTTATTAAACTTACGCCAAGTATCATTCTATTTCAGGATCTGATATTAGAAAAATTGGGTCTGATAAAAGA
Source organism: Orthosia gothica (assembly GCA_949775005.1). Taxonomy (NCBI): domain Eukaryota; kingdom Metazoa; phylum Arthropoda; class Insecta; order Lepidoptera; family Noctuidae; genus Orthosia; species Orthosia gothica. The sequence goes on from OX459044.1 coordinate 18,600,676, forward strand.
GGTCAACCGGATGAAACAACTCAATGGCCACCTAGAAACACGTTTAGAAGAACAAGAACGGAGATTATGTATGGTTACTAATGAGTTGAGCAAAACTTGGCATGTTGTGGGCCGATTGAGGAGGCACCATCATCAACTGCACACGCACGAGAAAATTCTTAAATATGAGTTGCAGCAAAAGAGAAAGCTACTAAACGAACTTAAAGAAGAACTTGAATACTGTCGCGAAAAGTGGGATGAAGCTCGCGAAAAGAACAACCAGTCAGAAAGAGACTGGAAAACACTAAGGGCTGAATTCTCAAGTAGGAAAACTAAATCTGGCTCACCATCGTTCAATAATTCAGGAGAAAGTGGTTACAGCGACGAGAGACCTTCAGATGAATCATCGGAATCAAATGACGAAAGTGAATATGTGGCAGAGAAATTGACGAGGTGCAAGAGAAAGCAGAAGAAATCATTTGAAACAATTCCAGATTCCAGCACAGATTTTAACATAGCGGAAAGAGAGGATCCCGCTAGTGACCTGCTAGATGTGGCTGATTTACCTTTGGATACTCAAGAAAGTGAAGATAATCATGACCCAACATCAGAACCAAGTAAAAGTGAACGATTTCCTAAAAATGGAATAATATGTGAAGAAACAGAAGACGAGGTCGGAGATATAACACATGATGACTCATGTGCAGAAGAAACGAATGCAGAAGATACTGTTGATAGTCAGTCAATAGACACTACAGATATCAGAAGGCGAGAGTGCGAACAGCAATTAGGTGCATCAACATCAGATAAATCGCTAATGGGACAACAACTTATCAATCCTTCTGAAATTTTGAGGAATGTTCGTCTCCAAACCGAGAGACTAGCTAACAAGGACCGGAAATTGAATAATCTAGAAATAGGCAGCTCTGCATTGTTACAAAAGTTGCAAACTACGGATAACATAAGTGAACAAATAAGCAATACCCTGGACCATCTTATTAATCGGCCCACCTCAAGTAATTATTCAAACGAAAATAATGAAGACAAACAAACTGACAAGAACACAACAAATATTGAAACTAACGACTTAGACGGTAAGGAGCTCTCAAACTTAGAATTGACACCTGAGATTACAACCGGTATTAATGAACCTTCAGATATAACCAACCCAGAAAAAGAAACTGATTCTAACCAAGTGCCTGAAGCAACTGACCAAGTTATGGAACCAACCGATGATTCTACAATTTCGCTTCCAGTTAACGTATCACAAGCTTCAAATGAACTGCCCGATTTTAAAGCTATACTAGAAAACGTTAGAAAGCAAAATGAAAGGCTTGCTAAGAAAGACGAAAGACTGCAAAACTTAGAGAACAGTTGTTCAGAAGTAGTTAAAACTATAGCCAGCACTCTAAATACAGGCGACAACATTATTGAGAAACTTGATACTCTCCATAATGAACATCAAAATCCCAGTAGCAGTAGTCAAAATGCTATTGAAGAACCAAAAGAAGATAATTCAAGTTTCGATAAAGAGGACACTGTGCCATCAACATCTAGTGAAATTGATCATGAAGCTCGATTCGCCGCGCGTGATTTACGATTGAAAACATTAGAAGAACAAACCAAATCACTCGTCAATAAAGTGAAGAAAACAAACTCGAAAGGCGTGAAAATAAACTACAAATTGGAGGAATTACATAACATTTACGGATCGGAAAGTTCTCGGGCCGGGACACCTTCTGAAGAAAATGAAGACAAAAGCAATGCTAGCGAATCTCCAGAAGAATAATTATTGGGTTTTCTATAAAAAACGATGTACCTAACTAATTCTACAAAAATCTATGTTATTTATTTGTTTGGCTCATTTAAATATAAAATTATTAAATTAAACAAAAACACAATTCAAGAATAAAATGTATATTTTTGACTAATTCGAATGTATTATTTATTATATCACAATCATTTTAAACACCGATCGAATGGGCTTGCAATAAGAAATTAAGTTATTGGTGCCCGTTTTTTGTACAAAGTTGAAATAGTGTTGCAAATAGTGAAGACACAAAACCTAATACAAAAAGTAAAAAAGTGTAACTTAAACGAAACAATCTAAATTACTTAAAACGTTTACACTGGATCCTAGTGATCTTAAAAATACCTTATATAAGTATGGGTTGTTTTAACAAGCAAGTCTATTCAAGTAGATATGCTCCGACAACATGTAAAATACATAAATCACATATTTTATAGTCATATTTTAAAAGGTCTTTGTCAAAAACACTGAGGACACAACACCTAAAGCAGAAGGTGCAACATCCATTGATTCTTAAGAAATAACATCACTATCAATACTTATTTCCGTCTCTTCATACGTCTATGTATGCACTACATATTAAAGCACGCCATAATGACATCAAAATACATTGTAGACGAACATTCAGTCATCAACCGGGAGATTATTGTTAAATGACTTATTGTCTATGCCGTCTTTAGCGCTTCTGACTTCTACAGAGCGAATACTATCTTCTAATACTGCGACGACTACTTTGTCTCTCTGTACTTTTTCTAAGTCCTTCCCCGGAGGAGCACTGTAGACACGCCACGCCATGAATGATATCAATAGCATCTCCAGCATCATGATACTGTTGTGTATAACTGAAAGAGGCGAAAAATATGTTAGTATAGTCGATGTTTACGCTACATAGAGTTTGGTCATTTAATAACTTTTTATTGGTTTAAGAATATTAAGGCACGTAATGAAAAAGGCTCAACAAAAGAGAAAACAAGATGACCAACCATCGGCTTTTCTATCAAAGCGGTTTGCAAACATGATTGGTTCTTGGTTCAAACAATATTACTGTCTTTCGAGAGCTTTCTTAAATAAAGACACGGGCCAGTCGAAAATGAAAATAGGTCCTCTGAATTTTATCCTCCCTAAAACAGTCCATATTTTTGTGAGTATCCAGCTGCTATACAGGTCTAGAGGTACTGTTGTACCTGTCTAAGTAGCATCTACTTCTTTTCATGTCGAAGGTACAACTAAGTTTACTGCTTTTGGGCTCAGAAGACCAAATAGGCTGGAAGAATCTATAATAATAACTATTCAACTTACTATAAACAAAAACGGCGGGATGAAGCTTCAAGACGCACGACAAGTTGACCATATCTGGCAAAGACTTGGCCAGTCCGCACTGCAGCTTCACAATGATCAGCACCAGTTGTACTGCGAGGAACCTGGCTCGAGGCGTGCGGCCAACTGTCATGGCCGCCCGGACTAACATCACCACACCCCACATGCCCGACAGGATGGACGCAGCGATGAACGGTTGGAAATATACGAAATTACGGTGGTATAACATCTGGAATTAAAAAAGTAGGACGGTAAGTGACACCCACCAACACGCACTGGACCCGCGTGGTGTGTTAAGGCCTCTCTCACAGAGGAGGCCTGTGTCCCAGCAGTGGGAACATTAAAAGGATGATGATGAGTTATTTGACCTATTTAATGGAGCTGAGACTTGATTGGGGTTTAGATATCAACGTAATTTTGGAGTGCAGCAAAAGTGGGCGATCTCATCTCAGAACTGCTTCTTGTGATCTAGGGTATTTCGATGACAAGAATAAGTTGGCATTCAGCTAGATGAGAGTTTGAACGCCACTCATTAAGCTTCTAGCTAGTTCTGGGATAAGATATCTGAAATATAAGGCAGAGGACTGCTACGGCCTATGATAAATCTTAAGAGTCAAATATTGAAAACATTTCAATCATATTTATTAAGAATATTGGTAAGAACTTACGTAATCTTCCGACCAGATAGCGACAATGACGAAGTAAATAATTCCTTGAACTATTGGTATCTGGAGGACTAGATACCGCAACCACATCAGTGTTCGCCTGAAAAGAGAGAAAAATAGGTCAAAACCCTCATGGGACCTTTTAGTAGATATGTAGAACAACCGCTGTTAAAATAATAAAAAACATACAATTACCGTGTTAGATAGATACGTGTAGATAAGGTAACGTTACCTAGTAGTTAGACAAATTGAAAAAATATAACAATTATAATCGCGTGAACAAAAACTTATTTATTATTTTGTAATGACACTGCTGCACCCTCATATTACTTAGAGCAGAGCAATCAAAAGCTTTCTATCGTAATTCCTTTGATAATTATTTACTCAGACACACCTATATTAATAAGAAACAGGAGAATTGTCCTTGGCAGCACTTCTATAAATTAATAAATAAGTATATTAAATTAATAACTACAGCATAATTTATTTACTGGAAACTAGGTGCGCCTTAAGGTACATTCGGGTATCATCATCGTTACGAGTATCTACTCAATATACAATGCATAATAGCCTTAAAATAATAATAGCTTTTGCTTAAATTACCCATTGCCCCAACGTCCCCTATGAAAGAATAGCAAACAGCCAATTCAATCCAACTACTACCTATTTTAAACATGAAAGTTTGTGAGGATGGTTGGATGTTTGTTATTCTTTCAAGCAAAACCTACTGAACGGATTTTGATGATATAGCCATGATATAGCTTATACATCAGAACCGCCAGCCCAGCCGGTTCCACCATCGAACTACCAGACATACGGCGATGCGTCATCGGTACATGGTGGATATCCCACCCATACGCACAAAACGTTTTGGTCCCCAAAACGTTTTGTGCTTTTATTATGCGTACATCTAAGGAGTGGAATGCCCTGCCGAAGTCTGTGTTTCCCGATAGCTATAATCTAAGGGTCTTTAAGTCAAGGGTGAATAGGTTTTTTCTAGGCAAGCGTCCTTCACCAGCGACCACATCATCGCTTACCATCAGGTGAGATAGTGGTCAAGCGCAAGCCAGAAGATGATAAAAAAAAATATCACTTAGTCTATAATTTATAAAGATATTGGGAGAAGTATAATACCACGTAGGCGGAGCCGAGCGCATCTAGTTATTATGGTAATAAATTAATAATTATTTAGACAAAAATCATTAAATTAATGACAGGTTGGCAATTTATGTATCAACTTTTTTTAATCTATCACTTAGCGAATCTGTTGTTATGTTATGTATGTATGAGCCCTGTGTCTGCAGCAGGACAAAGGCCATTCCGTCTTTCTATTTACAACCAAATTCAACAATATCAATGTTAGTGTTATTCTGACTAAGAGATCAAACATGCCAAAACCAGGTTGAAACAAAATTTTAATTGTTTCTAAGGTTCCCGAAAACTTATTGGACAAAGCGATCAACTAGAAGGTTCAATCTAAATTATATAACAATTCCTCACATTGTATCCCGTTTAATATAAATTATGAACGTAAACAGTTAATTATAATTACTCGTCCATTGTGTCTTGTTTTCAATATAAAAAACCGACCAAGTTCGAGTCAGACTCGCGTACAAAGGGTTCCGTACCATTATCGAAAAAGACGGCAAAAAAAATTGCGGCGTTTTTTTTTTTTTAAACTTTATTTTATTCTGTTTTAAGTATTTGTTGTTACAGCGGCAACAGAAAAACATCATCTGTGAAAATTTCAACTATCTTGCTATCACGGTTCATGCGATACTGCCTGGAGACAGACGGACGGACAGTGGTGTCTTCGTAAAAGCCCCTTTTCACACGCTCCGGTTGTCTGGTAGCCGGTGCCGGGTACCCGGTGGCTAATGTATAGCCCTGTACAAAAATCGGAAAATCGGTGCGTGTGAAAAGTCACATAGGGTCCCATTTTTACCCTTTGGGTACGGAACCCTAAAATAAACATCAATTCATTGATCAATATTCTATCACGCAGTAGCCATAATAATTGCTAGTATTATTTACGACTTACTGGAAACAATAAACATAATAAAGGTACCAATGCAATAATAAATACGTGGTATTTTTCCAATGAGAATATAATTCATAGGCATAAATGAGGTAGATTGTTTTTCTTTCTATACAGATTCTACTCTTAGAATAAGATTCTACTATTGATGGAAGTTTTTGGGTACTATTTATTTTTAAGATCCTCTTCGAAAGACATGCCTTTGGTATGAATAAGTATTAGAGTAGGCGGTATCCTTCATTCTACCAATCAACTCATTAATTTCCCTGAACCTAATGCTTCTGGTCTAGTGGATCTGATTTATCCCTAATGCAATTCAATATAGAAGTGCTTGGTAATGCCATAGACTGGTTTTGTTCTATGGGAGTTGTTCACCTTAGCTCTGGAACTGGATGTCTTTTTCTAGAGCAGTAGGGTGATGCAGGGTAAAGGTAAGATGGTAACGGTTACAAGAGGTGATTTGATATTAAAGGTAGATAGATACCTTTAATATCAAATCACCTCTTGTAACCAGCCTATGGCATTACCAAGCCCTTCTGTATTGAATTGCCGTTGTATTTGCCTAGCCTCTACCTACGTAGCGGTCAGCTTTAGAAAAGCGGATGAATAGAGATAGATATACAGAAAGAGATAGAGATAGAGACAGACAAAGACAAAGAAAGAGATACAAATTAGAAAATTATATTTTTATTTGCTCATACACGTGTACTAACTTATACCATTATTATAAATGGAGCGACTACCTATGATACCTCCGCAACCCACCTTCTACTTAAATATACAATACTCCATCGAACTGCTTCTTCTGCAACATCTACTTGATATACAATACCCCTTCTGAGTTCTGCATTCCATATGTTGCATCAAATATCAAGTGTTTTGCCCATAATCGCATTTAAATGAATGCTGAGTCATGCACTATTCGACTTACTTGTGAAACTTCGGCCTTGGTATAACGCAACACGGCCAGCAGCAGCATGGCATCACCCTCGTCTCTAGGTCAGCTCCACCGGCGCTTCTGTAAACATTACATGACAGTCTTTAGTATAATCCTGTTCGAAGATTTGAGATTCTGTGACGTGTTTTGACTATCTAAACTTATTAATATAAGTAAGTCAGATTCATCAAATTCTTGTTTGTAATCATACAAGAATATTAAATTGTTTCTTTGTATATAGTAGTATCTGGAAGTACTGATCCTAGTACTATAATTTCTTCACTAATACGAAGCGAAATTATCACTGTATGCGATGTGCACGGTTGCACAATTGTGTGGATTGGAAAATGCACGATTTTGTGGATTGGAATACACAAACATGGGAGGGACAGCGACGCCGCGGGAAAATCTAATACAAAATCTGCGTCGACTATTTCATATCCTAGTAAAATAATTGAGTAATTTAAGAACTTATGATCATCTTTCTATCTAGGTGATGTTGCAGATGGTTTGCAGAATCAGCAGTTTTTCGAGAGCTATTTTACAAAACAGCTCCGTTTTGTTAAACAACTGAACATCGTTCAGGTGGAATAATTGTCATTGCTATGAGCCGCACTATATTTAAAAAAAAAAATAAAAAAATTATCGACTTCCAAAGTAAAACACTTCCAAGTCGGTGTCTGTGTTATACCTATTGTTTTTCGTTTTTCGACACCGACTGTATTTTTTTTATATGTTCACCGATATCTCCGTCAATTATTGTGGATCGATGTTTAAAATTATGTTTGTATTTGAAAAAATATACTCCCGAGATGAACCCATTGTCACATCAAGTCAGGATCTCATAAGAGAATCTCATTGTAAAACAAGGGAACGCCTCAAATTTTATAGGTATAATAAATAGCGATTTGGTATAATTTGGTGAAGTGGAACTGATGAAGAAGACCACAGATGGCCACTGGAACTTCTCAATGTTTTGGGTAAAGTTGTTGCAATTAATTGTTATGAGAAGTTTTTCTACTACTTTTCTACACTTTCAGAACATCTATCCATCGTATCTTTGGGTAATCCTATTCTTCTCCTGGTTTGTGTTTTGCAATTTTGTGGTTTTGTATGTTTGTGGCTTAGAGCATAAATGCTCTAAGGTTTGTGGTTCTACCAGTCACTACATGATCAACAATGACCTTCGAGGCCTTAAAAGTTATTTAATAAAAACTACCGTATTTAATTAAATTATTGACTAAGTGCGTAGTATCGCAAAATCGTGACACATTTATCAAGTCTATTTGTACGTGATAATTTAAAATAAGTATTTTATTGTGCAGGTTTATTAATTGTTCTTATGCTATTCCTGTTGATTTTATACAGACAATACTGTTATCGGTATGCAGATTGTGGTAAGATAATAATACAATGTAAAGATCACATGATAATTCACAGCTTATATGTAATATTTACTCAACTTTTGTAATAACTACCGAAAATAATGTAATTCAGTGGCCAACTCTAAATTTGGGACTTTCTCAGTATTCCAAGGTATCTTCTATCTCAAGGAGCTATTTCACACAGCCTATCAAATAAGCATTACGTTAGGTATGCGTGGTATTGTTTGCATAGTAATCAACTTTTAAGACCTCACACAAAAGAGGCCACTGGAGATTTAGTTCAGAATTTGGTCTAACATAATAACGTCGTCGAACAAAGAAATATCTGTGGTAGAGCTAGGACTCAGAATATCAGAATAAATCTGATATTCTGAGTCCTAGCTCTACCACAGATATTTCTTTGTTCAGATAAAACAAACGAATTAAAATTGAAAAATCCTTCGGGCCGAACGAAGAATAAATCATCAAAAGATCTGTGTTTTCCACAAACAATGTTCTGACCAACGCGTAATTATTGTCGTGCAGGATGTTGCAAAATTAATACTTTACTTATTACAACATCCGCGACAATCGCGGTTCAGTCCAAGGGAGTTGAGTAGGTAGGTAATTCCATTTCAACATGATGATACTCACTAGCGAAGTCGCGGACACATCTACACGCAAGAGTTCATATTACCTAACATCTTTGCAATAGGACACCTATTCGCTACTCTGCGCCTCTGAGCAGCTTGTGGCTAAGTAAACGGCCCAAGGGACGATTTTCAACTTATTTGTAGATCTATGGCAGTCGTTACGGGTTGTCAGAAGCCAACCAAGTAGGAAATAGGCTAGCTGCCAAGTACCAACTGGATGTACTAGAGTCGTTCGAGAAACGGGCCAAGAGGCTCATCGGCAATGAAATACTGGTCGAGTCTAGGCTCCAGAGCCGATACCGGCGCCAAGCTGCCAGCCTGTCGGTTTTTTATCGGTTACATTTCGGGGAGTGTGCGAAGGAAATGCATAGCCCGTTCCATAATCGGACTACAAGACGTACGGCGATGCGTCATCGGTACATGGTGGACATCCCACCCATACGCACCAAACGTTTTGGGAATAGTTTTATTATGCGTACAGGTAAGGAGTGGAATTCCCTGCCGTAGCCTGTATTGCCTGATAGCTACAACCGTTAAGAGTGAATAGGTTTCTTCTACGCAAGCGTGTTACATCATCGACCACATCATCACTTACCATCAGGTGAGATAGTGGTAAAGCCCAAACCAATCAATTATAATATTTAAAAAAAATAGGCTGGTCAGATTGGGGTACTCCGGTCAGCCAAAATGCTACTGTGGAACCACTTCATAGCCTATGCCCCATCTTCTGTCCTGCTCGGTATGCAAAAACACCTAAACCATGCAAGACCTTTGAGAGGCCAGCGCTAGGGCTATCGACGTGGTTGAGTACTGGTAAAAGGAAATTTCAACTAAGAACAAAGAATTATCGACCCGAAGAAGAAGTAGCCAGAAAATCTGACACCAAACTTGCCAGGGGGTATCATTTTACCCAGTAACTGGGTTTTTTTTTGGCTGGAGTGGGGAATACTAAAGGACGCCCAAGCTGCCCTACATAAGAACCAGCTCTGCTGTGTCGGACTCACCTAGGTGCCTGCCGACTAAAAAAAACCACTCCTGCCATACAATTTATCCTCAGACATGGCGTCCAAGCTCTTATTTATTCTTTTTAAATGTTTTTTTGGGCAACTCCTCGTGGAAGTGGCGGTTACACCAGAGCTACCATATGGTTGCGCTCCTACATTGCACACATTCGAACTTAAAGACTTTGACCCAGTTTCCGGGTTGTGGAGGTCAGTAAGAGTCAGCCCTTGTTAAATACTAGTGCTCAGCGTCATCCGCTTACACTGGAAGCTGACCCCAAAAACATGTTAAGGCGCAGATACCCTTAAGTAGCTGATTTTAAAATGAGATGCACGTCTAAACGGCTAATCGTAGTTTTTTTGGAAAAAATATACATATGTTACATTAGACCATTTTTTTAATAATTTGATCTCAGAAAATTTTGAGTTTTATTCGTATAACATAGCTGTAATTAATTTGTAAAGTTATGTCTAAAACGGACAAAAACACGACAGTCGCACCAAAACCGCTGAGCGTATTTTAATGAAATCGACACCATCTCAAAGACAATTTAATTATCTACATTTTGATCTGAGGCTTTTTTTTAAAGTCATAGAATAATAAGGAAAGTACAAAAAACTACTAAATTCTGGCTCGCGCAGGTGTGAAACGAGTGCTCGTTTTGTTCCCTCAAGGTCGTTGGCGTTAGTCGTCGTCTTAAGGCGGTACCCCGAGCAAAACGCCGCGCATGCCGTTTTTTGTGCTGTTTTTAGGAGCTATCTTCTCGTTATTTAAAAAGAAATATCAATTAATAAAAATACATTAAAATTCTACATAAATGTTGTATATATTTCACTAATCTCCTTCCAAAAAAACATAAAAATGAGAAATAATTATTGATATTATGCATCTCCTCGTAAAGTGTTCATTAATTATTTTTTGTTCTAACACTAATGGATAGACAATTTAATAACGAACTTTTTTTTTATTTTCAAAAGACCAATATTCGATTTTATAAAGATTTTATTCTGAAATCTGGGCGTATTCACTACTGTAATTCATGCGCCACCAGTGCCGCTAGACCAATAGGAATGCTCATATCTCATGCCGATTTTTTGGTCAGGGTACCGTCTTAAGAAAACTCTAGATAGATTTATATTCGCTACTCTGATGTCGTACGCAATTCAAAGGAATTAATTGTTATCTACAACTAAGCTTTGTGTTTGTCCATTAAAGTAATTAGGTACACAGCTTCCTGTTATCAATAAAGATAACAGTAATGGTGTGTGAATGAGGTGAACTATAGCTTACTAGTTATTTGCTTTCGTAACAGATATGCAGGAGAAATCGCATTCCACCAGTACTATTATCGCATTACTGACATCGTTAGGCCTAGTACGAGTACTTGCTTCAATTTCTTTTTGTGTGTTGTTACATTCTGAATAGTTTAGCATTCATCTACCTTTGTGCCTTGATGCCTTCCAACGCCTGTCCTAACAGGTACCTTTGTGTACGAGTATATCGAGTATCTTCAGCCATAACAATCCTCAGTTCTAAGCTTCACATCACATCACACCATCAGCCTTATGTAATGTTCCCACTGCTGGGACACAGGCCTCCTCTCTGTGAGAGGGAATGGAGCGTAATCCACCACGCGGGCCCAGTGCGGGTTGGTGGATGTCATATGTCTTTGAATTTTTGGTTCTAGGATATGCCGGTTTCCTCACGATGTTTTCCTTCACCGGTTTGAGAGCAGTGGTGAAGAAATAATTTACACAAAGTAAGCAAGTAAGAAAGTAAGTAAGTTCTAAGCTTATCCGTCACCATTCCTCCTAGCAGAGTATAGTAATTTCGTCATTTTTGTTTTAACTGACTTTCCAAAAAGGAGGAGGTTCCTTGTTCGACATTATGTTTGTTTTTTTTTGTATGTTCATCGATTTCTCCGTCAATTGTGGACCGCAGATGTGTACAGTTCACCTCGGTACACTCTTATTTCACCGGTTATGTTCAAGTTTCATGATATTTGGGTAATCTATTTTGGCATTATTGGGGCCTTATTAATGAGCTTACCTATTAGGTACTTTTAAAAAGTGAAAAATAAAAACACTTTTTTACAAAAATATACTACCAACTTCCAAATAATTACAATCAGTGAAAAATTACTTTCATTGTGGAAGTCGATATCCTTAACGAAAAAGTTTGGCAGCAACCAAAGACACCGACTTCCAAAAAGAAAGATTTTTTCACTCTATTTTGTTTTTATTACCACCTATATATTAATTAGCGCGCGAAGACTGCCTTAGACTACGAATACAAAGTAGAGATAGCGCCATTGCAGCGAGGGACTCAGGTGCGAGATCTAGGAGTACTGCTTACCCCGGATCTCACTTTCCGGGATCATATAGTTAAGATTTGCAAGAAAGCGTACAGCACGAAACCCAGGTTGGGTTTCGTGCTGAGGCAGTCACAAGGATTCACAAATATTACCACGCTCAGGGTGCTGTATGACGCTTTGGTAAGGAGTCACTTGGAGCACAGTGCGGTGATTTGGGCTCCTCATGAAGCGAAATATAATGTCATGCAGCCCGGCGAGCATGGCAAACCCAAGACGTTTGGGACAAGACATGATAAAATTTGTCCATGTCTTACAATTTGTCTTAAATGCTAGCACGGGACAACCATGTGACATAGTTTAAAGGCGCGACATGCCTTCCTTGTTGCTAACTTCATAGTGCGACATAATCTGAATAGACGACCAAATAAAATAATACGTACAAAAGTGTGTCGTTCATACAAATAAACAACTTTTTAATTTTATTGGGAACAAATTAATATTTGACCCACGACCATAGACTTATGCACACTTTATTTTTCTTTGTTTGATTAAAAATAATAAAACCATGAAATGTGAAAAAAAAAAAACTTAAATTCATGTTGGGATGCTGCTGGCATGGGAGTAGCAAAGGGGGGGACGAAATTTTGATTATTTTTTGCCTAGGACATACCGTTTTCGAGATATAGAGCATTTTGGAAATATAGAGCGTTTTAAGCAAAATAAAATAAGATTCGGAGGCCCATAATTCGGAAACAGTGCGACGTAGGGCTATGCTTCTCAGAACCTAAATGGTTTTTATGGCCAAGATTAAACCGAAACTGCAATAAAATTGGAAAATTTCCGAAAAAGAAAAAAAATAAACGTCAAGAAGTTATGCCACAAGTCAAGAAAATATCTCACGCCGCCGTGCTAGCAATAATGACAAAATAGCTTTATCGCCCAAACTGTGATAAAAAGTGTGACTTAAGCCATGTCACAGTAGGCCATGCTCGCCGGGCTGGAGCGAGTACAACATAAATTTACAAGACACTTGTATTTCAAACTTTATGGAGTTTACCCGCTAATGTATCCTACACTGTTTGTACTGGGAATGGTGGGGTACAACGAACTCAGAGTGCGCCGGGAATTCACACTCGCGGCGTATGCACTAAAGCTGCTGCGTGGAGTAGCACATAACCTGGGTGTGCTGTGTCACCTGAAGCTGTGCGTGCCAGATCGGTACGTGTGGAGGCGGCGTCGGCCGCCACTGCTGGCCGTTCCTGCTGCTAGAACCAATCTATTGGCAAAACACCTCTCACCCGCACAATCTGTGTGCTCAACGAATTGCATGAGAGGCTAGACATATTTTCGTGCAATTTGAGTGAATTCGCAAGAGTTTTGTTGAATTCTGATAGTTATAATTAAAATTTAGATGAGTAAAGTTTTATTTTATATTAGTTTAGAAGATTTTAATAGTGTTAGATGTTTAGGTTTCTATAATTATTATACATTTATGTAAGAACTGATTTTAGATTAAGATTTCAACCACTCTATTGTATTGGGTTCAACCTGTAAGATAGTGTGTGTAAGTTAAAATAAATAAATAAATAAAATAAAAAACTTGTTTTATTTGTATGTATGTCCAGCAACCAATTGGTAATTTTTCAATTACTTCCTAGCATCTGATTAAGCTGAAACTTGGCATAGGTACTTAAGAAACTTTTTATACCAAAATTGTATACCGATACCGACCGTATGGTTGTTGCTAGATATAATATCGCACGGCAATAATATACATTCGGACAATAAAAGAACCAATAAATAATTCCATACTTCCTTAATAACCACTTACCGTCTTACTAATAAACACGGAATAAAGTTATACCAGGTATAACAAAGGAATAACCATACATTTTCATAGGTTGATACCTGGTATAACTTTATTCTGCGTTTATTAGTAAGAGGGTTAATCTATACCAATATTATAAAGAGGAAAGATTTTTTTGTTTGTACCGAATAGGCTCCGAAACTATTGGACCGATTTTAATTTGTTTTTCACCTATGGAAAGCTACATTATTACCGAGTAACATAGGCTATAATTCTGACGGGCGCGAAGCCGTGGGGTCAGCTAGTAAGTCATAACTTAATGACCTAGATTAGAGTCAACAGCAAACCCATCATAAATGAAATAAAACCAATTTACCGATTTCAAAAAAAACTTTTTTGCTAAAAAATACTACCGACTTCCAAATGAAAAACTACAAAGTGAAAAATAACTTAACTCTTGGAAGTCGGTGTCTTACGTAGGTACCATTTTTTTTCGATATGGACACCGACTTCCAATAGTAAAGTTATTTTTCACTTTGTAATTTTTCATTTGGAAGTCGGTAGTATTTTTTTGCAAAAAAGTTTTTTATTTTTCTCTTTTTAGTTTTGCCTACCTAATAGATACGCAAGTTGTTTTCTAAGGTCCCTATAACGCCGAATAGATTACCCGAATAACATGAAACTTGAACATAACCGGTGAAATGAGAGATCTGCGTACCACTTTAGAGCTTACTGGCGTGATGTTATGTTATGAAATGGTATAAACAATAAACAGACATGTGATTGCAGCAATCCCGAGAGTGTTGCCGTTATTTATTGAAGAGTTCTGTTGTATATCTCCGAAGTTCTTGATCAAACCTTCACCAAATTAAAATGGGACTAATTTCAAAACATACTCTTCCAAACAAATAAATAATTTTCAAAATCGGTTCACAATTGTCGGAGATATCGGTAAACATACACAAAAAAAACAAACATAAAGTCGAACATAGAACCTCCTCCTTTTTGGAAAGTCGGTTAAAAAGGAGAACGTTCTCAAATCTACTGAATGTTTTGATAGATAAATTTTCGACTGCAGATATTTTGAATAAAAGTCACTCGCTTCACAATTCACATATTGGTAACATTGTTCATTAATTAGATATACAATTTTCATAATATTTCACATTTACGAGTTACTGTTGTGTAATATTTGCGATACGCGAAATCTTTCTACATTGGAATTTGTAAAACTCTCTCCAAATTTTAAATTCACTATTTTTTAAGTATTTTAATTTTCATCATTGTGCAGCTATAAAAGACATCAACGCCCTATCCGGCGTGCCCACGGGACATACCATACATGGGTCACCTCCGTTGTTGACAAGCCCATCAACTTTATTTTACATTATTTGAAAATCTCGGGCCCCTGCGAGATCGAGAACCGAGGCCCTGTATGATCCTTTTAGAAATGAGGCACTTTTTAGGGTTCCGTACCCAATGGGTAAAAACGGAACCCTATTACTGAGACTCCGCGGTCCGTCTGTCTGTCTGTCTGTCACCAGGCTGTATCTCATGAACCGTGATAGCTAGACAGTTGAAATTTTCACAGATGATGTATTTCTGTTGCCGCTATAACAACAAATACTAAAAACAGAATAAAATAAATATTTAAGTGGGGCTCCCATACAACAAACGTGTTTTCTTTGCCGTTTTTTGCGATAATGGTACGGAACCCTTCGGGCGCGAGTCCGATTCGCACTTGGCCGGTTTTAACAATTACTATTATTATTTACATAATTCTACCGAAAATAACTTTGCCAGGTAGTATCTATTCTTGTTCTACTGGGGTGTGAACTTTTATTTGGGTATCGTTTCATATTATATGGTATCTTATGTTAATAATGCGTGTGAGTGTTTATTATGATTACTTCCGAGTATACGAGTCGAGCGTGCCTAAATTAAACCAACATCATAGTTAATTGAGTGACATAAAATGTTGTTGTTTTATTGTTAGTCGACTGTTGTCGAAATTACACCAGGCTTGGAAATTAAATTTTATTGTGTAGTAGTATCCTTGCGTGATCGAATCAGAAATGTAGAGATCCGCAAGAGAACCAGGGTTACCGACATAGCCCGAAGAATTGCCAAACTTAAGTGGCAGTGGGCAGGGCACATTGCTCGCAGAACGGATGGCCGATGGGGCAGAAAGGTTCTGGAATGGCGACCGCGAACCGGAAGACGTTACGTTGGAAGGCCTTCCACCAGGGGGACCGATGACCTGTTGAAGGTTGCGGGGATCCACTGGATGCGGCACGCACGGGACCGGTCAATGTGGCGACGCTTGGGGGAGGCCTATGTCCAGTAGTGGACGTCTTTCGGCTAATATGATGATGAGTATTATGTTTATGATGTCATCGGTCAGTTACCTAAATCGATTTAAAAATAAAAATAGTTTTTTTTTAAATCCAACGTGTTTTTTTTACAATTGAATATAAATTAAATAATTAACTACGCACTCAAAAATAAAAGCAAAACCTATTTCAAAATGCCAAAGTTATTATTGTTAAAGATTTAATTGCTTCCTTATTCGATGCAAAAAACACAAAGGCGCAATATTAACTGATTGAATACGGACCTGACAAACTGTTCGGTGCCCCCACATTCTGCCACGACCAGGCAGAAGAAGTGGTACAGTGCTATCATGACAGTCTCCTGGGCTATGGCCTCGCAGGGTACCCTGGATCTGGGAACTATTAGCGTTACGAATGCTGTTGCTGCCACGATCTGAAAAAAAGTAAAAAGAGGCTATAAGACAGAAGATAGAACGAATTGTGTTCTACCTTTACGATGCAGGGAGCCATTTTTAGTCCTCGGGCTTCTATGCTGATAATTTCAAGAAAGATGGAATTGGTACCGACGAAACCGAGATCTTATATAATAGAGATGTTAACTGAAAATTTGTTTTTGTCCGTCAGGTAGATTAATAAATAAAAAAATTAGTTCAAAAACTAAAACCTGACTACCGAAGAATTACGCTCTAAAAAGTATGAAACAAGAAAATATTCTCATCTGAAATTGTTTTAAGCATACTATTCCGTAGAGGATAACCGTGGTCGTATGCCACTTTGCAGAATGTATTGTTTTTTTACGGTAGGTCGCATACGACCACGGTTCCTCTACGGCCTGTCACCTCAGACCAACAAAAAAAGATAGACGGCGCGCCGTGAACATCAAAAGTGAAGCCACAAAACTATGCTCCTCCGAGTAAATATACGCGCTCACGCACACACCTACACTAAAACTATGCTCATCGCTCTTAGTACGTTACGAGTCGTCGTCCAGTTAACATATATTTAAAAATTTAATTATGCCTTCATGTGTAGTAAAAACTTGTAAAAACAACAGCAAAACACTCACTCTGAATCACTTTTCACATGTAACTTGAAATAACATCGTTTATTTATTAAATACACTATGAATTTTAGGTTACTTGGAACAAAAAACCTCAACGAACGAAAGCAGTGACATAATGCGTGAGGGTTGCCATAATGTGATTTAAAATTTCCCCATTCGAAACAACATTAATATGATTTCTTACTTCGAGTTATATTCCTGTTTTCTTTTTTTATGTATTTAATATTTTAGATTCCAATTCCCATAAACAAAAAGAAAATGGATAGTAGCTATAGGTTAGGTTAAAACGGGCTGGTTTCCTATAAGAAATAGTCGGAATGATTCTTAATGAAACATAGGTTTTTTGTTCGTCACCATTTTATCATTTATATTTGTATTACTTTTTGGAGTCAGTGATTTTGTTATGGTGGTATTTTTGAATTTAATAAAGTTGATTGAAAATATAATTACCTGTAAACCTTCAACTGTCCATTTTCAGACACAATAGAAATTACCATTGTTCTAATCCGATTCGGTCTGATGGACAGATGACCGGATTTCAAAACAATTTACATAATGACTCATACACTTGACGATGTTATGATTTACGCTTCAGCAACCTTATAACCTGTAATAGAATTTCTATGAGCATGGTTATAGGAAGCAGCTGTATTTCACTTCTTCCGATCCCAAGACACTGTCACAGGCAGGGCTAACTTACACCAAAACATTTACCCAAAAGTGGAACTAAATATGCAAATTTTAACTCATACACACTACACACCCTCACACATTAGCGCACTGTCACCTATACACCCACACATCACACAAATACGCGTATTTTTTTTCTCTGTATAACGCTCGTAACTATAAGAGATTATAGTTTGCTTTTTCTATTATTTAAAACTGATCTATTTATATTTGTATTTTGTTTTGCATTCAATTGCAAATAAATGATAAGCGGAAGAGTGAAGTCTCCTAACACAAGCAAGGCTTTGCATAAAAGTTGATCTCCAAATCATAATTATGTAAAGCCACTTTCTAATTGTATTTTATTTTAAATAAATTTTGAGATGTAACAAAAAATGCTTATTTTTTAGAAATTGTAGTTCATCTAAACAATTGAGGTACAATACCATACTCAACAATATCTTACTCGAACAATATTATCCTACACACACAATAATATTATTACCCATTTTATAGGGAAAAAAATTAACAAATGGCAACCCTTCCAAACACACATAGATAAAAATGTGGCTTCACTTTTGATGTTCACGGCGCGCCGTCTATCTTTTTTTGTTGGTCTGAGCCTGTCACATAGCCTATTACCAGCGGACAAACAAGACGCTTCCAACGACACCTCATTCGTCAAATTATGACAAGTAGTTTAAAAGTTATGAGCGAACAGATGAACATTCATACATACTTACATACATACACACATACTGGTCCAAAACATAACCCTCCTTTTTGCTTTGCCGTGGTCGGGTAAATTATTGGACACGTATATTTTTTCTTCTGATACATAAAGTGACGACGATGTAGTGCGTTGAAATATCATGTCACGACTCACGTCACGACGTTAGAACACTTTAATACTAACATAGTGACGTCACAAGCCCCCCACTCCTGAACTTTGATGCGGTTTATCTTTTATTTATTTTTTTGATTTGATAAAGCAAAAAATACGTGGCCAATATTATTTGATAATCTCACTGACGGACTAAATATAATTGTCATTTTTTACCCAGGAATCATCCCTATTTTGATAACACATAACATTACGCTTGTATGCCCCGAAGGTAAGACAGAGGTGCACCTGTAGTATAGTGCGCGACACGTAAGTTGAACCAAAATGTATTTTTTTTTATTTTTATTTTTTTTATAAAAAACGTTGCCCCACACTAGGAATTTCTTCCTGTATCGTAGGTGCGTTTACAAACATATAAACTCACATACACAACACCCAGAGCCGGAACAACTATCTGTAGGTCATACAAATATTTGTTCCGTGCGGGAATCGAACCCGCGACACGCAGCGCAGCAGTCAATCACTCAACCACTGCGCCAACCATGCACCCATGAATCTTTTCTTTATGACCTAACCGTTGACAATGGGTATATTGTAAACGTTTAGGTCGTAGAAAAGGGATTTATTTCGGTTTCAATTGTTAAATTTCATTAAAACGATAATACATTTTGGTTCAACTTACGTGTCGCGCACTATACGCATGTGGAGTATAAATGACCCTAAAAACTACAGCAGTTTTTCGTTCGGATACTACGACTTGCGCAACCTTTCCCTTCAGGATCATCAGGCTCAGGATATCCGCTCACGTTTCTTGGGAAATACGTGTTGGTAAACGTGATCGTAACCAATTGTTAAAATAAAGATCGCAGGAACCAAAAAAATAACTCATTAAATAAGAAGATGAAATCATTTCTCCCACAGAATTCCGTCTATCAAAAGTTCATCGTAAAATAAAGATTATGAAAAACTTCTTAAATATTATTTTATATCATTGTATTATCTCACATTGTAATGTAGATATTATCATTTTTAATAATTAATTATTATTTGTAATCTCTAAGAAAAACTTAATTTGAAATAAGTTCCTGTTAAAGCCTTATTTGCATAATTGGGAAAGTAGATATACGTAAATAGTGTGAGAAAACATAATAACGACAATTTATTTATTTATTAATCACAAAATCCACAGCTCTTAAAATACATTAACACACTTATTGTTCTACTATTACAGCCAATGACGGATTTATAATTTATTAACTTTACAAATGAAGTACAGGTAACCTACAATAGGTGGGTTTTAAAAATAAAGTTATATTAATAAGTTACTTTTTCAAGTAATTAAAGTTAACAGTGGGCAATTATTTCCGTAGCATGTACAGTTTGAAAATTAATAAAATTAGAGGGCTGACTCTTTCTTTGCGCAAAGAATCAGCATTGACATTCAACGTCGCAATGCTGCCCGCCTTCTGGGCACGTTCCCGGATGACAGTGATGTGGAGGAGTACTTCGACGCCTAAGTGTACCTTTCTTTTGTATATAGTGTAAGTAGTTAGGATTAGTATAAGTTTGTATAGTTTACTTTTTGATTAGTGTATAAATATGTAATTATTTAAAAATAAAAACTCTAAATATATAAAATGTTTGCAGATGTTTACATTTCTTGACATATCTCATGTTCAGTAAGTAGGTTCTTATTACCTCCAAATGGGGCTTGTAGGTGAGGTATAATTAGCGCTCTAGGGTAATAATGTAGCTAGAAAAGCCCTAGGGCGGTAAGTAATTTAAAAAAAACACTTCTTTCTTTCAAAAAGTTCGTGTACATCTACATCATCTCGCTGCGCTCGTGCGCCTAAATATCTCGGGCTGCAATTGATGCCTTACAGCCCTTGGCTACTAATCTACTATTATTTATAACTTGACAGATGGTACAAAGTATAATGTTTCTGCTACGGTTCACCCAAAGTTTCTTCTCACCGTTTCTTTTCATAATAATGATCGTTGTATGTAAGTAATTACGTAGCAATTAACTAGTCGATGCAAGTCTTTCCCACCACTCACAGTTGCTTGAGTATTTAAAATCGGTCAAGTACAAGTAACAAAGCATCGCAAATCTTTAAATTCTTAGTCACAGCCATTGTGAATCAATTGAGGTCTTATAAATTTACTAAGAAAAACCTATTAATAAGTTAATGAATGAAGTCGGTTAAAACAAAGAATATTGATAAAAATTCATATAAATATCAAGATAGGTAGGTAATTGCCTGCCTAGCCTTTTCCCAACTATATTGGGGTCGGCTACCACCTTCCAGTCTTACCGAATTCAGCTGAGTACCAGTGTTTTACATGGAGCGACTGCCTATCTGACCTCCACAACCCAGTAACTGGGTAACACGGTACCCCTTGGCAAGACTGGTGTCAGTTCTCAAGCTTCTGACTACCGGTAATAACGACCAGATATATTATAAATTAATAACTTTTATACTGGCCATAACTTGGGGAAGAAAAAAAAGGAAAACCCTCACTTCTAGAGAGTGTAGGTACCTATTTTAGGAGCCAGTAACACCAGTGGAATAATTTATAATTAGGTACCTACAGTTATTTATTCATCTGTTGTAATTAGCGAAACAATAGTAAAACAATTAGACAGACGCCTTATAAAGGATCTAGTAATTTGAGGGCACACAAGCAAAAAATTACTAATTGAATACTTTGTTAATTACGTCAAACATGAATTCATGTTAGTCTGATGAGAGATGAAAAATATGAAAGAATTTATGCTGTACCAGCCACAAATAAATTGAATATAATATAATAATAATATGTATAAAGTAAATCTGACTGTTAACACGAACAATAGGTTGGCACAGTCCGCAGTTGTATAAACCCTATTTTAAAGTAACCTCACAGCTGAACACTGTCTCTTAAAATACAGGTTATCCTAGTTTGAGAGGCAGGGCTCACAATATCTGTATACAGACTTATGCAGCGTAGTTAGAATTTTGTTAATCAGTGTATACTAATGTATGTTTCTTTGTGACAATAAACTATTTATTATTATTTATTATTATTTATAAATTAATGAGTACGGGCAGGATTGAGGAGGATGATGACCATATAGATATAATAAACAAGTACTGTATTTTATATTTCTATGATGATGACGGATGAGGACGACTGAGGTAGAGTTGAAGTCATTTTGAATGTTTTACAGCTTTCATGCTGGAGTGCCCATAAGTGCCCAAGGACCAAATAAACGTCACTGACGCTGTGCTGTGGCCACCTGCTAAGCTCAAAATATAAACAGAGTTTTCCATCGACTTAAAATAAGAAGAAGTTTCGTGTATTTGTTTTCACTGTGTATCTCGTCCCCACTGGCATGCCAAGTCATGCGAGAACTGTGCATGGCGGATATAATATCTGACATATTCTTCCGGGGTCAAGCGTGACCATTATTTAATTAATTATATGTAAATTTGATTAAAAAAAATATATATGTACATATACACACTTGAATCTAACAATAACACATCGTATATTCAATTTCGTGAAGGCACGTGATATTTTGTTGTCTGTAGGTACATATAAATTAAAGGACACAGATGAAAAAACAAAATATAAATCCTATTTTTGAATATTATTGAAATCGCAGACACGATACCTCATAAGGGGCCTGTGTATGGGCAATCTGCTTTAGTTCTAACTAGAATTCCAATAACAATAACTGTAATTATATTGTTAGGTACTGAATAAAATGTCAACATTCAAAATTAGGCAAATTAAACATGTCAAAATCTAAAATCAGACTTATTAAATATGTCAACACTTAAACAATACTCAAATTATACATTATACAACATTTAAAACGGGAAATTATATGTGCGGCAACAAAAGTTTTCTTTAGCACCTGCAACCTAGCGTCTTTTTTTATATGTGGGCGACGAGTTAATAGAACAGCTTCAATTATATTAATTCATCATCTTTACTACTCCAACAGAATATCAAAAAACCAGCGTCAATTTACGAGCGTAAATTAATATGACTCCGAGCTACCGATAAATATATTTACTTCTGATTTGATAACTCAGCGACTAATGTTGTAAGTGAGCTACTTTATATATTTTAGAGATTCAACATCTGTCTGCTAATAAAATCAAATTCCAGCCTCAAAATTAGCAATCAAAGTTTTTCATTCAACAACTAAATTAATAAATCATATTCTTTTTTCGTGAAAGTTTGCAACACAAGCGCGGGAGTGTAGGTACCTGACGCTCGTTGGGAATCAGAGGGGCGCGACCGGCCATTTGCACCAATGAGCGAGCTCTATTCGGTGCGTGTAGCAACGAGTTCACGTGTATTTGTTTACATTAATGACACGATTAAGGAGTGCTCGTATTCTTATTTGAAAAATGTTTGTGATAGTGGTTATGATATGTATCAAAGTATTTATTAAGCATGTTGTCTAATAATGAAGTCCGGGAGCTTAGGGCACCCCGACACGGATAGGTTAGGTTCGAAGGAGATGACGGGAGCTGAAGTGAGCGAGCAAAGCGAGCGAACTCAGCTCCCGTCATCTCCTTCATGTTAGGTTACTTTAGACCCTGCAGACAGAAATAGGAGCCCTGCGCAGCGGGGCTCCGTCGACTTTGTTTCGTTTCCCCCCCTCCCTTAAAACTTAAATATTTTGTTGCACTCGAAGAATTATTAGATTTACTTTTAGTTAACAGATAGTTATTCAGTAAAACAGTTAAGCTTTAAAGATCTAGCAGTATAGTATAATTCATTTATTTGATGAGCAAATTTAGTGTGCAATTCAGTATTTTTGGTAGTAATTTCGAATATTTTGATTGAAAAAAGGGGAATTACAGTTAAAGTATTAAATACCACCCTATTTTTTGTATGTTCATTTGGGTAGGTATAATAGTCAATTACTTATGGTAACATTATAAATAGATAGGCGAATACATGAAATTATAGCTTTTATTGACCATTATTTGATGACAATAATAAGGAAATTTTATGTTCAAATATAGTAGATTCACTCATCAATTACTTATGCTAAAGTATAAAAATAAAGGTGACTCTATGAAATTAGAGTACGTTGATATTATTTTATAGATGAAGTTGATACACTTATTAGAAGCTAGCAATGAGTAGACATATCACAAATTTAGTTGCTTAAGAATTATCACCATGTTGCGTCATATTAACAGTAGCTGGTTTTACAATATATGGTCGCTTATAAACCATTTATTAGACGCTAAAAGTTTGTCGCTGACCTATTAATTAATTAGACAACTAAATATATTTGCAGACGAGAATGACATTTTAAAGAAGCTGCCTTAATTAGCACCCATTTAAAACTACTGAACTTAAATTAAAACACTTTGAATTAGTCAAATTGAACCTGTCAAAATTATATAATCAGTCAAATTGCACATGTCAACACTTATAACTAATCGAATTAAATATG
This sequence comes from Orthosia gothica, assembly GCA_949775005.1. NCBI lineage: Eukaryota > Metazoa > Arthropoda > Insecta > Lepidoptera > Noctuidae > Orthosia > Orthosia gothica. The sequence goes on from OX459044.1 coordinate 18,624,941, forward strand.
TCAACACTTAAAACTAGTCAAATTAAACATGTCAACATCCAAAAACAATCGTATTATAAATGTCAACATTTAAAAAAGAATATAATAGGGTTGAGATAAAATTAAAACCGAAATTATGCATAAAATGCATAGATTCAATCATAAGAAATAAGAATTAAAATTAAAATGAACTACGTACCTACGTAGAAACTTATCATAATCCCCAAATCGATTAGCAGTACTATGATAACAAAGTAGCACACTAAAACAAAACAAACACAAAACTTTGCAAATTATACCCTGCCCTCATTCTCATTGTCCGAATTTAATTATTTCCGTTTATTATCTAAGGCTGCCTACACAAATACTATCAGTCTAGTGAAAACTTGCTACAAAACTGTTTTACTTACTTATTATTGGTAAGGCATAAATAAAAAAAACTTTTTGCAAAAATATAATACCGACTTTCAAATAAAAAACTACCAAGTGAAAAATAATTTTATTTTTGGAAGTCGTTGTCTTTCTTTTTCCCATTTTTTTGCGATATGGACACCGACTACCAAAAAATAAAGTTATTTTTCACTTGGTAGTTTTTTATTTGAAAGTCGGTATTATATTTTTGCAAAAATAACTTTATTTTTGGTAGTCAGTGTCCATATCGAAAAAAAATGGGAAAAAGAAAGACAACGACTTCCAAAAATAAAATTATTTTTCACTTTGTAGTTTTTTATTTGGAAGTCGGTAGTATTTTTTTGGAAAAAAGTTTTTATTATTTTTCCCTTTTTAGTTGTACCAACCCAAAATAGGCAAGTTGTTTAGTAAGGTAGCTATAACGCCAGAATAGATTACCCGAATAACATGAAACTTGAACATAACCGGTGAAATGAGAGATCTGCATACCCCTTTAGAGCGTACTGGCGTGATTTTATGTTATGAAATTGTATAAACAATAAACAGACATGCGATTGCAGCAATCCCGAATGATTTGCCGTTATTTATTGAAGAATTCTGTTGTTTATCTCCGAAGTTCTTCATCAGATCTTTATCAAATTAAAATGAGACCAGTTGGACATACTCTTTCAAACAAATAATCATTTTAAAAATCGGTCTACAATTGACGGAGATATCGTTGAACATACATAAAAATTAAAATAAAATAAAATAAACATATATTAGTATTATATTATCTGTGCATATATGAAGTCGAAAATAGAACCTCCTCCTTTTTGGTAATTCGGTTAAAAATGTTTCAAACACGAAATCCGTTTTGACTATTGTGTGCACTGTAATGCTTTAGTTTATAAACATCGAATACGTCAACAAATCCATTACTTGCAATAAAACAATTTAATTGATCATAAATATGTAGAATTAAAATTATTACCACCTACCTATTCTTTTGTCTGTCGCGGGGTTTAAAACCTGATAGTGAATATTTTTATTGCTTGCAATCTTGGAACTAAGTTAGTTTTGAATGAAAATATTTTTTTTTATAAATTGTCCATTGGTTCTGTTAAGTTAATATTAAACAGCATTAAATTGTTATAATTTCGTGAAAAAATTAATTAATGAGAGGTTGAGTACCAAGTTTTAAGCAATGAAGGTCGCAAGTCACAACTCGGTAGTTTTGGTTTTGACCCAAATTTTGACGTCATTGTTTCATTAAAAGGTTAAATATCCCAGTATCTACGTATAATTATATTAATATCCGCAAATTATTGACAAAGAAAACGTTATCATCAATAATTACAGACAATCATGTTGCAATCTGTCATAATGTTGTTTCTCAGAGGCATTTTCCTCGAGATTCGGTACTTGTGGATTTGGTGTTTGCGGTTACCTAACGCCGTTAACCCTAATAAACAACAATGCACGATCTGCAACACAATACCTTTTCATCTTCAATCCAATAACCAATATAATAATGCTGCAAAGCGCAAAGATTGCCAAATATATGCCTACTAAATCTAACTCCTTTCCTATTTACTAGCGCAGAAAAATTGCAGACTTGGCGTTTTTATTCACAATAATTAACGGATGGGCGGATATACCAGAGTTAGCGAATAAGATATGACTGCATGTACCTGGTGCATATTTACGCAGACCTCACCTACTGGAGACACCTATGGTGATAACTGAGAACTTCTTACAGACAAAATACGTTTCTGGTTAGAGCGAGTCGTGCCGGGCCAGTTGACATCGACCTCTTTAATACTAGTATTAGTAAATTAAAAATTAGTAGTCTGGTATTTGTAAAAAATATGCGAAAAGTTTTTCGAAAGTATTTGGATCTTATGGATCAATAATATATTATTGTAGGAATATGTATTTTATTGTGACCCATTTTTGTTGTTAATAGCTATGCTTACCTATGATAAAAATTCTTAGTTTGTAGTACCGTTTGCCACAAGTTTTTTTTTTTTCCTATAAGTGAAAACTAGTAATTGGCCTTATTTTTATTGTAAAGACTAAACATTTTTGTTAGATGTTAGGCTAAAAAAAATGCTGTAAAGTAAAATAACCTGTAAGTTTTCCAAATAAAATAATACACAACGGAATGTAATAATTATGGTGAAGTGTTGAAGACCAGAGAACCTGAAATGCGAAATACCATCAAAGCGAAAAAGAACAACGAAAACTTAGTCCTTCCTAACCCAGAGTTAAGTCAAACTTTGACAGACGGATAATAATACCGTACCGTACCTGTCTACGTCCAAAACAATGTGGCAATTCCAACACTGTCGGCTTTAGGGGTTTTTCAAGTAACCAATTACTAGGGACTTTCTTGCCACATAGTAGATCTAACATAGTTATAAATTTTGTTAGTAAAGTAAGCTACAAAACTTGAAGCCCTTGTTCTATCTTCTGATATTTGCAGAGCAAGGCTGATAATTTAAAACAGTGTTAAGAAAGTTGACTTTTTAAACATAGTCGCGGCGGCGCGTGGCGGTCATCAGCGAGCGGTATTCGTCGCCGGCTTATTACGAAACAGAGGCTTTACGCAATAATGACCCGCGAAGCCACGGGCCTCGCGAACCGTACCCTACTTGCCACAAGGATCTATTAACATAGTTTATTTCTGCTAATCTAAGCAGATTATTATAGAGTTCTCTATATTTAGATACTAGTAATTTTAAATAATGAACGAAGGTCTTCCTGTTTACATTTAAATCTGGCCCAAAATGTTGCCACTACCACGGCATCGTCAATGGCAGCGCAGATCACTTTGGCTGCATATTTTTGAGTAGGAACAGGATAGGCTCCACCTGAGCATAATTTGCAACTCGGCTCCAAATCCACATGCTGCTGCCATTCCGTAAAGGCAGCCCCACTTTGCGATGATGGTGTTACATCTTCCTAATTGTGCTCTGAAGCGGTTCAGGGACTTATATGTGAACCACGGCAGGTTAGACCCCGCGGGCAGATTGTAACTTGCTGATAAATAGGGAGTGGATGAGGGAAAAGTGTCCTGCCGTAGCCTGTAGCGGGCATTTTCGGACCCCTTGTCCGAAAACTCCCTAGACGCCCGCTGCTGCCGATTTTAGAAAGATAGAATCAATGGAACGTTTGGTAGGGCAATGGATGGAAACATCAAAGCATTCGCTCTATAACACGCTGGTCGAATTTCGTCTGAATCAAGAGGAGACGGATAAACCATTCAGACAACCCACTCTTCCAAGGGCGAACGAAGTAAGAAACTTAAGAACAAAGTAATAATATTAAGAATAAAAAAACTTTGTAACTTTAGGCACGGACTTAATAAGTAAATAAGGAAATTGGAACTTTGTTTCCATGAATAACGCCAAGTAATTATTATATTGTCTGTGAACAAGGATACTATACTAACTTATTTTTATTACCTAGTCTTAACTATTTGCTTTAGTATACCTGTAAATAAAAGTTAAACCTTAAAACGTATTATGTAAATAAACAATCAGGATTTATGATTACAACACAAGTAGAGTACGTTGTCGTAGGGACGAGTATATGAGTATTTTATTATGACTTTACCATATAAATCATCATCAATATATCGGGCCTGTAGTATTTATATGATGTATGGCCGGGCCTTGACTCTGTTGAGGTTGGCTTCCTTGAAGACTGTAGCTAAATTCCAGTATTTTACATGAAGCGATAACCTATCTGTCCCCCACAACCCTGTAGCTGGGTAACACGGAACCCCTTGGCAAGACTGGTGTCGGATATTCTGACTTCTGGTTCCCCGTCATGATCGTTCAAGATTTAGAATTTACAGCCGGGACCAACGGTTTATCATGCTTTCTGGGGCACGGAGAAGTCTCGATACGTTATGCATGGTCACCCATCCACGGACCGCTGTCGACAAGCGCTGCTTAACTTACCACGGCCTACATACCAGTTTAATGAATTATATTTCCCACTCACTAAAGGTAACAAACGCAGTTCCTTCAGTTTATCGGCAATGGGAAAATTTCTAACGTAACCTCAAAAGCCTCAATTTCCAAATTAGTTAAATATTAATTAATTATTAATTTCCTCGTTGGGAGGGACCTCGTTATTTACTAAATTAATACAGAATCTGTCTTCACAATCGAAACAACTGCAAGTTCACTTTTTACCGGTCAAGTACACTATATTTATTGTTATGGCAAGGTTAAGGATTACGTAAATCAAAGGATATTTATCATCTGATTTGCGAAACAATTACTCTAATCAATTACTTTATTTCAAAGGTATTGGCTTGTTTTTCTCTGCTATTGTTGGAAAACGAAAAACGGGAAGGAAAACATCGTGAGGAAACCGCCATGTCCTAGAACCAAACATCCAAAGGCATGTGGCTGCCATCCATCCACCCACAATAAACCCGCTTCTCTCATAGAGAAGAGGCATGTGTTCCAACCGTGTGAATGTTTAAAAGCTATACTATACTGGTCTGTATAGATAACTACATACACATAGGTACACTGAACTTCAATCTATCAGGTCAGGGGCGAATGGCGATGGTGTTCTTATTTTTATCTAGGTTTTTGTGTCAAAATCAAAGACTTTTGGAGTACCTACCTACCCACTTCAAGAAATTCCAAGAGTCCAGAGTTTGAAGATGAGACAAATCCATTTAAAGTACGCCGTTTTATTTTGCTTGTATGATCATTTACATGAAGTTATAGGTAAAGATGGAGGCCACACTTGGAACAAAATCTTGAGGCAAATACCTACGTCTTTCTGTGGGCCGACCTCTCTTTCTAGTGTGGACTATAGTACCCTACTTAGACAGAGAGGGTCTGCCCACAGAGAGCTATATAGTGATACATAGGTTTTGCTTCAAGTAGGTATTCGAAGTGTGGTCTCCATCTTTATCTATACCTTCATGATCATTTATTGCAGTCGCATTTAGGAACTTCCAATATGTAAACGTACAAGTATAGTTCTCGCCAAACTTCGTGGCTGACCTGATGTCGGCTTTCCGATGCGCAAGGCACGGATCGGTGCTGTTTTTGTATGAGATTTACTATTGCGCAGCTATTGTAGTCAACTTCAGGGTGGGCAAGAAGTTTCGAGAGAACTGTACTTAGATTATTGTGGAATACCTGGGAGTTTCTTCCCCCATGCAGAATACTTTCTACAAACAAAATCATGCACAAGCCATGTTATCTCTCCATCAGTAAGGCATTAAGATCAGTGGTGTCCCAGTAGGTCTTGGGGGGGGCGAACCAAGGCAATCTTTACTTGGTTACAGTTACAGCACACCTTTTTGATCGTATTTTTCCTGTAGCCTTTAGCACCGAAAGCGCACAAATTGATATGTTTGCTGAGTGAGCTCGATCCAATGACGGTTGATTGAGGGCTCGGTCATAAAAGCTTGCAAGTTTGACGTTAACAAAGTGACAACTCATTACGGAGAGTGGTCGAAGTAATTCAATATCTCTTAGACACTCTTCAGAAATGCCATCAGGAGGGTAAATAATAAAATGACGATGACACCCAAAGTAGAAGCTTTTTTAATAGAAATCATTTCTGTGATAAGCACCGGCATTGTTAGGCAGACATCTGAATCATTGAATCTACAAATATTTCTAAAGTTGTCAGAATCTAAGAAGTCAGTTGACGTTTCCCATTTTACATGCCGCGATAACTTTCTACTTAAGAAATTGAAAAATCAAATTCATAATCCTAATTAATTACTATGTTACCCATAGACTTAACAACTAGTATCAATCCCACCGCACTATTCCCAAACCACTGCAACTCCTGAAAGCCAGAATCAACAGTGGCGACCACCAGAAAAGCGCCGAGGCAATGAAGCTCGACGAAGTCCCGGAGAATGAATTTAACTGTCTTGGATCCCGCAACGAAATTAATCAGAAATGAATAACGGAGGAGTAGGAAAAATGAAAATTTCCACAACAACTACAACAACTAGTATCATTCGCAAGCATCAAGTTTAATTATTATTAAGTATTTAAATAGCTGTCAAAACGGGCCTTTTATTTTTTTGACAACTTTGGTCTGTGCCTGTTGCCGTGTTGCATGCCTTTTTGGCTGTTGAATGGATTTGTATTGACTTCTTAGCTAGTGGTATATGTAGTTTTTAGGGTTTCGTACCCAAAGGGTAAAAACGGGACCCTATTACTAAGACTCCGCGGTCCGTCTGTCTGTCTGTCTGTCTGTCTGTCACCAGGCTGTATCTCATGAACCGTGATAGCTAGACAGGTGAAATTTTCACAGATGATGTATTTCTGTTGCCGCTATAACAACAAATACATAAAAACAGCCGCTATAAAAACAGTATAATATTAATATTTAAGGGGGGCTCCCATACAAAAAACGTGATTCTTTTGCCGTTTTTTGCGATAATGGTACGGAACCCTTCGTGTGCGAGTCCGACTCGCACTTATTTTTTTTTTATATGTATGTATGAGCGCTTTACAATCAACCGATTTTGATACGGTTTTCAATAATATCATTTGGATAAATTCTTTCAGAAGTTTATTAAATACCTACATATGCTTAGTAGGTTTACTCATGACTACTTGTGAGTAAAGTCGCGATAAAAAGCTAATATTGGAATATCAGTAGCAGTTGATGGAAGTTGCGGTAATCTGACACGTATTGTAACCACGAATGGCTTACCTTTTGAACCATTAGTCATAGTTGGCTACTTACATCTACAGCAAACACGGAACAAATTACGTTGCCTAAAACCTTCCATTGGTAAATTAGTTTAAAAATTGATAGCAATGACTTGCCCGAATTTTTCAATCACTACCGCGTCATACCGATAGTTTGATTGAATATTGCCCTGTTAGACACATAGATAGATAAAACATTTATTTAGTGCACACAAAAGACAAAAAATGACAATTATAATATTTAAATTTTCATGGAAACAGCTGCCAACATGCAAAAAAAATAAAAAAGGAAAACATACTTAGTACAAATAAAAATGACACAAGTAACATACCTATTTCAAATAGTAAGTATAGCGATTAAAACACAGTGCGGTGTGCGTCTCAAGGTTGCAACAAATGGGAGTCCAGCTCAGCACGTGTCAGGGAAATATACCTGACGCTGATATTCTGCTGGATCCCTGCAGTGACATACGGTCGCTGAGCAGTCGTGATATGTTGGTGCTAGGAGGTAGCGCCAGCTGCCTTTAGGCTGTTGCATCTGGGCATGAGGGGCAAGAATCTCACCAGCCCACACTCTCTTATCCTGGACCGGGCGATTGAGTACCAACCCCTCATCACCGCCCCATGTGATAGAACACTAAATCAAAACTTTATCATACGAACTGTAGAGGAAGATAGGGATCAGTCTGAAGCCAATGAATTACGCATATGGCTCTAAAACAGATAGCGGTTCAGTTACTGGCGTACATTCCCTTGACCTCAACATCCACTTTCACTTACTGCTAGGCACACACAGTTCAATCTTTAAATATGATTGTGTCACCCTAACACAGGCCGCTACTGATATAAAGCGCTTAGGTATCCATAACTATAGATTTAGATTCCTATCTGATAGTCTGGCTGTGTTCAAAGCCCTTGAAAACAAACAAACCAACAGCAAACTAATCTTAGAATGCCGCCTTGCCCTGGAAAGTAAAGAATCCAATCGAATCATCCTCCAGTAGATCAAGCGACATAGTGGATACTTAGGCAATGATACCGCGGATGATAGTGCTAGGCTCGTACCCACTTCTCCCCCTGCCTTTCTCACAAATTATTGCGTGGATCCGCCAAAGATCAACCAAACTGCATAATAACACAGATGGTCACAGGCTACAGACTGTAGGCAGTCAAAAACGGCCTTACCGAATTTAAACCCGCGATTAACCAAAAATCACAGCCTAAGCAGAAATAACCTCAGATTAATCATACGGACAATTACGGGTACACCCCTCTTAACAAACATATTTTCAACATAGGCGCCATAGACAGCCCACTTTACAGTGGCTGCTTTAACCTCGAGGATTTAGCCACCCACGTCATCCTGGACTGCGAGGCCGTGGCTTGCCAACGTGAAGAAATCCTCGGAACAGTGATGTCTGTGAAGCCCCCAGGAAGATTCTTGCTTTTAGACAGAGTAAGGCTAAGTTAGCAAGTGCCACCCCCCACAACGGACCAAATGGGAGTCTAAGTTACTTGCAATCCGTCTATTTCGCTCAGCTGCTCATGGCATAATGGTTCATACCAAATTATTATACATACCTATATATCGTTTATAACACACTAACATATATCTTTTTACCTGAATATTTAACACCGTAAAAAATGATTCACATCCGTACACTTCAACATAAGGTTCAGTTGAAAACCAGCGTCAGGCAACTCCCAGTTGTCTGGCATTTTGCTGAACTGGACGTTTTTGGCGCAGCCGCGGGGCACACTATGTATGTAATTTTTTTAAATAAAGTTCCCTTTTATTTGTACCTACATTGTTCAAATAAAAGACCTACATCTATCATCTACATCTGTGTGTGCCAAATAAACTAGTTATCTTTCTTTCTTTCTTTGAGTGCGGAAAATAGAGACCCTATTATATTCTATTGCCCTGCTAAAGCAAAGAAACTCTTACATGCAGAAATATATAGACAAATAATTAGGATACGTTTTATTCTACGCCATAACTTTAATATGTATAGCTCGCATATACGATCTTCATTGTGATGTATTGCTGTCGGTTCGCTAATGCTCATTAATATTTCATAACTGCCTAGAGCCTACTAAAACTTGGGCAGTTTTTTATAAAGGACCAAAAATAACAAAGTTCGTACAAGGTCAGGGTGTAAACCCTCCCACTTATTCAACCCTGGATTGGTCCCCACAAGTGACCACCCCACAAGTTAATTTACGTTAGGGTGAATACAATATTAGCTTTTCGTGCGGAAAAACTTCCCCCTGGTCATAAAATTAATGATTAACTTCCTTTTTGTTGCCCCTTCAACTTTTTCCCCGTAAAATAGTTTTGGTCTACGGTCCAATTTCTAGAACGAAAGTAATCGCCAAATTTCATAAAGTAACAAATTGACAATCGCGCGTTGGTTGCTATGATTGGTTGAATTAATTTTCAACAGTCATTGTTTCAGTTCAATTGCATTTAACTTACGCGTAATGTGAACCTAGGGTAAGCCTTATAACTACTTATGTATATCTAAATAGATACTAGATCAGATACTGAATGTTCGGCCCGATACTAGCCAGACCAGAGTATTGCCAGTCATCGTCTGATTCGGTTATAAATGAGAATATTTGTGACAATGGAAAGCAATTTTATGACCAATCCTTCCAATTACTTTTTGTCCACGACGTTACCAACAGAAAAATCAAGGAGTTTAGTCACGTTCAAGATTCGAAGATAATATACTCATGGTGTGCCAAGGTCCACTTATACACTATTGCATAAACTGAGGGAGCAAATCATTCATTCGTACAGCTAAGGAGTAAAATGCCCTGCCAGAGTCAGTTTTTCCTGATATACATCCTGGCGGTCTTTAAATCAAGAGGGATAGCGTGCTCTATCATCACTTACCATCAAGTGAGAGTTTGGTCAAACGCAATCAAATTAGTATTACAAAAGATACTTACAGGATAAATACTTAAGACGACGGCAACATGGCTGATATTGTCTCGCCAGTGCTTCAGCGCAGACCGAAGGGTGATGACGTATAGCGAGCATATTATCAGCAGCACTGCCAGCCCGCAGACCCAGATGATCCAGGCGTAGGAGTGGAGGGCTGTGGAAACATGAAAAATAAAGTTAATTGGTCTGATAGCAAGGGGGTTACAGAATGTATCGAAGAATTATCAGATAGGGAGCATCCAACTGGAACTAGCACCGTTGCGCGAAAATCGTTCTGGGATTGTGAAAATGAGGGCTTTATGAAAGGCGAACTATCAGGATTTCAGGAGTATTGTCGGCAACGTCCCCTTTTGCAGCATGAGCAACTGTCTTTTCTGTTCTTTATCAGTTAAAATTGTTATCACCTCGTAGATACCTTTACTTAGCATTTACAGGTACTAAGATCTCTGCCAGATAACAAAAAAAATAAAGTCATTGGTCCGGCTTGTACCTAAAAGTAACTTAACTTGAAAACTTGATCATTTTGGTCTCAAATGAAAGGTATAGGCGTAGAACGCGTTTATTTGATATTAACTCATTACTGAATGCCAAGTGAAAGGGTCAAGGACGACCCTTACCGTGATACGTTTGTTTTGTTCGTTTTAACGACACTGCCTTTACATTTTTTTCATTTTGACCGACTTTAAAAAACCGGCCAAGTGCGAGTCGGACTCGCGCACGAAGGGTTCCGTACTTGGTAAATTGCGGTTTACGATTTAAGACGTATTAAAAAAAACTACTTACTAGATCTCGTTCAAACCAATTTTCGTTGGTAGTTTACATAGTAATACACATCATATATTTTTTTTTACTTTTATCATTCTCTTATTTTAGAAGTTACAGCGGGGGGGACACACATTTTACCACTTTGGCAGAGTCTCTCGCGCAAACTAATCAGTTTAGAAAAAAATTATTTTATTAGAAACCTCAATATCATTTTTGAAGACCTATTCATAGATACCCCACACGTGTGGGTCTGATGAAAAAAAAAATTTTTAGTTTTAGTTTCAAGTATGGGAACCCCCAAAATTTATTGTTTTATTTTTATTTTTGTGTGAAAATCTTAATGCGGTTCACAGAATACATCTACTTACCAAGTTTCAACAGCATAGGTCTTATAGTTTCGGAATAAAGTGGTTGTGACATACGGACGGACAGACAGACAGACAGACAGACATGACGAATCTATAAGGGTTCCGTTTTTTGCCATTCGGCTACGGAACCCTAAAAATGAGGAGGCAATTCGTCAGTATCTTTTTTTTTATGCTTGTTCCCCGATTACTCAAAGACGCCTGGACCGATTTGGGAAATTCTTCTTTTGTTTGACAGTGTACACTTCCCAGTTGGTCCCATATTCATCAGGTCAAGATCTGATGGTGGGATCTTGGAGAAATCGAGGGAACTCCTCAAATATGATAGGCATATATAAAGCAATTTTGGTATTTTCATCAACAATGCAATCAGAAAGTATCATTTGGTGATGTGGAACTGGTGAAAAAGACCACAGATGGCCAATGGAATTCCTTAATGCTTAATATGTCATGGTTATAAGATATCTCGAATAGTTAAACGACTATGATGAAGCAAATACTTATAAATAAATAGTACTGATGAAAATGGTACCATCGAACTGATCTGATGATGAAGCCAGCAGGTAAGGACTGGAACGCCGTAATAAAACAATGTATCCTAGTCGTGTTTGGGCTTATTGGAATCGTCATGAGATATACTTTGGCTACAGATTTTTATGGCAATTGGAGGTAGCTATCAAAATTTTATATATCTTTTTAACAAAAAAACAAACAGACTTTCAAAAAAAACTCGGCAAAGCGAAAAATAACTTTATTTTCAGAAGTCGGTGTCAAAACACGGAAAACAATAGGTACCAAAGACACCGACTTCTGAAAAGAAAGTTATTTTTCGCTTGGCAGTGTTTTTTTTTGGAAGTCGGTTTTTTTTTTGCGTATCGTTTTGCAATATTATTTTTTGGTATATCTGGCGGTGACTTTATCTACAATCAATAAAAGTCGTCTAAAAACTTGACAAGTTTGAGCCCTTATTTAAGCCCGCATTAGGCATGCAATGTTTTCATACCTTATGTAAGTAAATTAAGTAAATAACAATAAGCCACCTTGAGCTTGACCTTTTAAGTCCTCGATGAAATAACGTTAATAATAATAGAAATTGAAAACTTTTAGAACTTGTGTTCTAGTTCTGATTGATTTCTACATGGTATTGATAGCTGTGAAGTCAGAAAGAACGTAGCAAGCAAGTCATTGGCGGATCTAGCCTATTTTAGCCTAATAGACCTAACGGACCATAAAATGATTTTTATACCTATCAACCATAGATGAATTCGTTCACTATTTTTAACCCCCGACATAAAAAAGAGGGGTGTTATAAGTTTGACGTGTGTACCTGTGTGTTTGTGTATCTATCTGTGGCATCATAGCTCCTAAACGGACGAACCGATTTCGATATCAGTTTAATTTGAAAGATTACTTTATCGAGTGTTCTTAGCTATGTTTAATGAAAATCGGTTCTACCGTTCTAGTTGTGTTACTGTTTGAATGGGGGTGTTTTCGCAAGATATCGTGTCATAATTACATGTTATATATATATAGATTGTCGATCGAAGCGTGTCTACTACTAGATAAATTATGTAGCATGAAAATGTGCCAGAGGTTTTTGAATTTTTCTTTTGCTATTTCTTAACCTAGAGCATAAGCTTATTCTAGTTTACCCTTTTCGCTCGTAGATCAATCTCGATACTCTCGAATAATCAAACCAATGCCATAGGCTCAGAAATCGTGACTACTTCAGATACAAAAACTATTTATAACAAGACTAGTTGCAGTTCCAAGTTCCCACATAACAAATAAACTAAAAAAGACAAAAAAGCCACAACTTAACTGAATAAAACTCGGCTACAATGCTATCCGTACAAAATGAGCCTGTTATGCGGGGGATATTTTTATTTTTACATTAAGTTTTTTAGGCCGAGTTTTTTGATCCGTAGTTTACTTAACGAATAGTTAAATATAAATATGTTACCCAATCGTTGCTAATTTCGATAAATCACCATTTTTTTTCAATTGTTGGTACTTGGTAGCCTTAAAAATGGTCAAATAAGTTCGAGAGTTAATTATTTGACAGTTTGTTAGACTAAGGCCGAGTTTATCACCTCTTAATTATCACACATACATTCTGTGCTAATTTATAGGTGAGAAACTCGGCCTAACAATAACCTACCTGCCTATACCTACCTATCGGCCTACTTATAATATTATAAAGCTAAAGAGTTTATTTGTTTGTTTAAACGCGCTAATCTCAGGCACTACTGGTTGGAAGTTGGAATTGAAAAATTCTTTTTGTGTTGGATAGTTCATTTATCGAGGAAGGTTATAAAATCACGCTACGACCAATAAGAGCGGAGTATAAATGAAAAGTGTTGCAAAAACGGAAAATTTATTCCTTTTTGAAAGCTTCCGTTGCGTGCGCTGCGTAAACGGTTTAAGTGACGCAACATTCATGTATGTAGGGTAGGTAAGGTAGGAAGGTGGGCAGTTGACGGGAGCGAAGCCACGTGGGACAGCTAGTTGACGAATAAACGCGTTTTACAGAATTTTGAAACAATTGGTTAGCATATTTAACCATTGGTTGAGTTAACTACGGATCAATAAACTGGGCCTTAGTAAAGCAACTAGTACTTGCGTAGCTTGTTTCATTTGTTCTTGTTATTTTTTGCTTTGACATCGAAAGATATTTTGAGAAAAAAATTAATCAATAAAGCTCTTTTTTTAAAACAAGCCTTTTCCGTATTCTTCTCAGCAAATTCTTTCATTTGATACCCATATCATAACAGTGCACAAAAAATAACTAGTCCGCCAACTTGAACCGTCCGCCATATTGGATTTAGAATGACGTGACTTAGCTAATCATGCATTGCCATCCAAACTAAACGAGTATGCAAAATTGCAACTTAATAGGTGGAGGATAACTTCTTTAAAAGTCAGTTGCAAGATTTGACCCGAACACACTTATCTACATACATACATACATACATTGCAAGTTAAATAAAAGCTTGTAAAAATATTTTTATCACACCTATTCGAAAAACGACAATTGTCTATAGTGGATAGCGGGAGCCAAATCCAATTTTGCGCCCGTAGGAGTTTGAGCTTTCTCTCTTCTGATTGGTCCACTTCGTGCTTCTGATAGATTTGCGTTGTCGGGTTGGAGGCGCTCGCGTGAAGGTTTAACTTAATAAAAATATCACTAAATCACATTCAATTCTCTATATACTAGTTCCGAGTAGGTAGGTACTCGAAGCTTTTTATTTTTCTCTTAGGAGTGATGAAAAATAGTGTGTATCACTCGGGGACAAAATATTTTGTTCTCGGGCGGCGTATATTGAATTCCTCGCTAAGCTCAGGATTCTACTAGAATCCTTCGCTTAGCTCTGAATTAAAAATAACGCCCTGGAACAACAAAATAATACTCTGTCCCCTTGTAACACAAATAACTATTGTCACATGACGCTCGGATTTGCCATTGATATAAGTTCAAGCCTGCTTACTTCCTGAAAAAAAACCGGCCAAGTGCGAGTCGGAAAAAAAGAAAACGGCAAAGAAAACACGTTTGTTGTATGGGAGCCCCCCTTTAATATTAATTTTATTGTGTTTTTAGTATTTGTTGTTATAGCGGCAACAGCAATACATCATCTGTGAAATTTGAAATTTCAACTGTCTAGCTTTGACGGGTCATGAGATACAGCCTGGTGACAGACAGACAGACAGACAGACGGACCGCGGAGTCTTAGTAATAGGGTCCCGTTTTTACCCTTTGGGTACGGAACCCTAAAAAGGCGCTATCAACGCCGCCATCACCTACGAGGTAATGACATGACGTCACACAAAATCTGCATCGCGCTTGCAGTTTTCGGCGCGATTTGAACACATCCAACAGTCCGACAATAACCTTAAGGCAGTTGCCTGGACCAGAAACAACACTGGTTGGAGGATTCTATCTTTTCTATGGAGATTTGTCGGACTTTACACCCTGTTCCGCCTACCTCCAAACTAGTGGCACAAATTTGGCATTACCTGCCAATATTTATCCATATTATTTTTCCTTTGTTTCACATCCGCTACACAATGCGTACAAGCACTCTAAATGGAAATTAACTTGACGCACATTACAAAAAGTATTTTTTTTTTAAACAGTTTAAAATTTGCGGCTCTTTGTAAATATTGACGTAAGTAAACATGTTCCAAACAACTTTCGCTTTTCTTTACTCAATACCTATTGGTACCAAATACTTGCATTGTAATAAATCAACTAACTTATTCGACTTCATTGAACATTACCTCGTAGTAGGTATTTGAAAGAACAGGTAGTCAGTGATAGCATGACGGGGACAGGACTGTATGGAAGAAGAAAACGTGTTGCGCCGGCTCGAAGTGACACGAGATAAGGGCATGAAGAAGAAGAGGAATTGGACAGATCTGGAAAATTAAACTATCTATGTACTTACGTACATCTTGGTAAAATAAAATGCTAAGTGGTGTCTTCCCATACAAAAAAGCCGGGCCGAATGAACTGATTTTTTTGTACATCGATCGCGTTCGGTTCCGTTCCACGGATATAGATGGTGATCTATCTATCGTCGTCGAACGGAACCGAACGCGATAGATTTACAAAAAATAATCGGTATAATCAGATGAAAAACGCTAGTTACGTCGGCACGGTTTCTTTATATGGGATCAGGCATCTGTATGTTAGTATTATATTATCTGTGCCCAAGTAATTTCTGCTAAATTAAAAAAAAACATCGTGTATTGTATTTCCAAATGACTAAAACCTAAACGAACCATTTCATTCTATTTGTTTTATTCATTTTGAGTTATTTAAATGTTAAACCAATTGGTATATAAAAGCACTAGGCATTTCTCCTTTTAAATATTTGGGTAACTATTTGATAAAATGTGCATTTGCTACTAATACTAAATTGCTGATATACACTTACATACCTTCTTTAAACACATTTAAACTTAAGGAGGTCATGAAATAGATAAGTGTTAATAACCCTCCTCATTTATTTGTAGTTGAATAACCCTGTCTGTGAACACAAAATTGTTTAAAAAAACCAGCCAAGTGCGAGTTGGACTCGCGCACGAAGGTACCATTATCGCAAAAAAACGACAAAGTAATCACGTTTGTTGTATGGGAGCCCTACTTAAATATTTATTTTATTCTGTTTTTAGTATTTGTTGTTATTGCGGCAACAGAAATACCTACATCATCAGTGAAAATTTTAAATGTCTATAATAGCTATCACGGTTCATGAGATACAGCCTGGTGGCAGACGGACGGACAGGCAGACAGACAGACGGATCGCGGAGTCTGAGTAATAGAAGCCCGTTTTTACCCTTTGGTACGGAACCCTAAAAAAATATATTTCCGTCGTTCCCCGTAGTTTTACTTTCAATGTTATCAACCCATAAAAGTCAGAAACAATAAATTTGCACTCCTCTGAAAATGTCATGGTTTCGTAATTTATTATGTGAAAAATGATATAAGTGCCTTACCCAAAAAAACTCACAAGGGTTAACCGCGAATCGATGTTGAAACCGGAAAACATGGAAAATAATGTTCTTTTCGCATGAACAGGTGGTAACTCTGTGGTTGGCGTAAAATTCATAATGCGTAAGAAAATTATACCTACTTTCGTTACGTTAAACACGAATATGTTGAAGGATTGAGTAATGTTTACGGCGGCGTAATGAGTGTCATGAATTCATTGTATAATAGAGGTAAATTTACTGTTTGTTTGTGTTTCTAAGAGGTCACCCCTGGAAGTACAGAACCTGTAGCCAAGTTGACAATCTACAATCGATAACGCAAGTAGAAAACGAATCAATATAAGTGAATGACACTTCTGAACGTAAAGTCACGTGGTCAGACCATACAAATAGAAGGCGTTAACGATTGTAGAAAGAGATTCGATACGAATCGTTTGTAACTTGGCTAGGGGGGCTGATCCGTTTACGAAAACTGTATACCTGAAAAATAGCTATAGGTACTAACGCTGTGAACAAGCATTTAAATCCCGGTAAAATGTTCGGTTCCACTGGAATTGGTTAGGAAAGAAGCCAAGGGAAAAAAGTAGAGAGTTATACCTAACATGTTTTGTACCAAAAGTTTTGTTTGTTCGAGAGATGTATACAAATCTGAGTATCTATTAAATATGTTATTTATTTTTTTCATTTTATAGCCTCGCGCTTGACCACTACCTCAGCTGTTGGTAAGCGATGATGTGGTCGACGGTGAAACACGCTTGCCTAGAAATAACCTATTCACTCTTGAATTATAGACTCCTAGATTGTAGCTGTCGGGAAACACAGACTCCGGCAGGGAATTCCAATTTTCGATCGACTCTAGCGCGTCAAGCTGGTATTTGACAGTCATCATCTATCATACATATATCATATCTAAACTTGAAAACAATAAAATTGACTTAGTCTACCTACATAATTATTTCAAGCTGGCATGCAAATTACAACACACGAAACAAGGCCCCAGGGACACATTTTTACCTTCCTAGTTAAATATTTAAAATTAAATTGTTTTAGCCGGTCAATCATCAACATTTTTTCATTTTGGTTATTGTACTTCCGCGATGTTCATTTATTTGTGTATTAATAAATTCCAATTAACTTTGATGCAAATAGCTCGATGCAAAACGATTTCGATTATACTAGAATTAACATCAGTCCTGCTTTATTATAATGACATCAATAGCAAGGCTAGTCACTACTTCGGTTTGCAGACCTTCCCATTTCGCTTTTAAAGCGAATAAATTCCCCAATGTTAAAGCGTATATTCCTCAATGTTTACACTGGCCGGTGCGCCCGCTTGGAGTCAGAATATCAATATTGAACCTCATTTTGGACAGTTTTGTTTGCAAAATATTCTTTGATTTCCATTATGCTTTTTCAGTTGTGAAGAAATTCTAGCCATAAATTTTTCAATGTAAAATATTTTTAAACATCCAAGTCATTTTGGAGGTGTACATTTTAATCTAGCCGTTATTAAGGAGTATGCTTTAGAAAGTAACCATTTTGCGACACTAAAGCGGTAGTGGAAGGCCCTTAATAATATTTCAAGTTATTTTGATTTCATTACCTACTACTGTTTTTATTTTTTTAAACTCAAGTAAACTTGGCCATATAAAAGACATTAAAATAATTTAGAAATAATGAAAATAAAGCCTACCTATATGCTTGATAAGCCGGTCTTGTGGAAAATACCGATGCATAAAAATAAGTAGTTGCCCTTCCGATGCCAAAAAAGGTAACAAAGGTTAACCATTCTATCTGTCCAAAATCCCTTTCTGAAACGAATCGAATTTAATTGAAATAAAAATATTATGGTTCTCAACAAAACTTTTCAACACTTTGTACAGAACGGCATGATGGAGAAGAAAATGAAAATGTTACCGCAAAAAATGGGCTTATGCAATGACTAATTAGAGCCTTCTGCTGCCGTGGCGACAATCTACCTATACGGCAATAGTACATTTTGATACAAGTGCGGAAAGTTTGTTATTGCGTACGAGGCCGAGAAACGCAATAACAAATTCCCACGTGTATCAAACGACGTTTTTCAATACACTTTCGAAGAAATAAAAAATACTTGCTCCGAAAATGACGACGCCTTTTTAGTAACTTTCCACTGAAGAAAACTTTGCAAAACTGGCATATATTTCACCTTAGATTTAGATGGCAACAGGCAAGCATTTTGTGCCTCAATCACAATATCCGGCGGAGTACCATCTAAAGAATTCTCTTCAAAACTTAAATTCGACATTTTTCACAAATAACTCAAATTATTAAGACTTACTTTTTTTTTCCCGCGCTTTATGTTCGCAGGGAGTTTTGGCGGATTTTTTTCGAGTGAAGTTAGTTAGTTAATATTATTTGCAAATTGATTCCTAGTGGATATTGTGATATAAAATTGGTGTAGTTTTGTGTCTCAACTGTCCACGCAACTGGACAATATGTGAAATCATTGACAGAAGCGATCTCAGGATAGTGGAGCGGAGAATTTTATTGTAGTATTGACTACCTCCGCAAAGCTTACTGGGAAGGCTGACTCGATACAATTTGCTGCCAATTACTCCAAAAACCATTAGAATCTGTCACACCCGTATTCTAATGCATACTAAAGAATGTTAAAATTGCACTGAAGACGAGGCGGTATGGTCCAAGACCTTAGCCTGCCCGAGAAGGGCGAACAAAATGAAAAAAAAAATATGTTCGCAGGTTAAAGGAGAAGCAAAGGTATGAAGCCGTTAAACAGCCTCACATGAAAAATATAAAATTCAAAAATATTTTAATTGAGAACACAAATAAAATGTTAACTTGTTCATAAAAGTAATATTTGTTTAAAATAATCATGTTTATTAGTAGTATTCTTTTTATAAACACAATTTAAATATTCAAAAAATAAGGTTTCTAAGTCAGTGCTGTAAAGCCGCAAATCAAAATGACGAGATTAAAAAAAAAGCACGCCTGCTCTATAATAGTCAGTGGTGTTTTTTTTTTAATTTCTTATGTTTTTATCGAATCACCGCACGCGTGCTGTAATCTTATTACCGCACGCGTGCGAAATATGTTGCATGTCGAACCTAATCGTAGTGCAATAATAATAATAATAATAATAATAATAATTTATTTCAGAACATAATTCCATATAAAATGATTAGTACGGCTTAAAAACTATGTTAGTACCTTAAAACTACTTATTATCGAACATTAAATAAGACAGCACCAGAACTATGCACCTTATTCCAGTGCCGCACAATAGGACACTCTACCCTATCTGTAATAGTGTTTAGAAGGCCGTTGGGGCTGCCCCTCACACGACACATCAGGGAGGCCACTCTCTTGCGCACAATAGCCCTAAAGCAGTCGGTGTTAGCCTCCGCAAACATCCCCGATGCACTACAGTAACGTGGCAACCCCATCAACATCCTAAACCCATTATTGTAAAGGACCCGCAGGGCATTGAAAGCCTTCTGCGTATAGCGGACCCACAGGCTGCAGGTGTACATTGTTTGGCAGTACGCCTTAAACAGAGTAATTTTAACGTCTTTTGTGCACCTCGCAAACCTGCGCGCCAGCATATTACATCTTACTGCCAATGCCCTGCGTTCCCTTTCAATATCCAAGTCATCTGAGAGGTCCTCAGTGACCCAATGCCCCAGGTATTTGAACTTGGTGACTCTACTTACCGGAATTCCTCCAAGTCTGACCGGTGGAATGGTCGTGGGAGTTTTATTACCCGCCTTAAACACAAGTAGTTCACTTTTTTTGTTATTGTACCTGAGGCCATGTGACACTGCGTACCTCTCACATATGCCTATAAGCATGTTGAGGGCTTTAACAGAAGGGCTCAGCAGCGCCATATCATCGGCGTAGCTAATGTTATTCATACAATTGCCATCTATTGAACAGCCGACACCAGCCCTGCTGAGCTCATCTATCAGTCCATTAACGTACAGGTTGAAGAGACGTGGTGACGTCAGGCCTCCCTGCCTCACTCCACACTCCAACCTGTACTCTGTGGAAAATGAGCCCGCCCACTTAACATTATTGGATTGGTTGCCGTACCAATATCTCAGTATGCTGATCATGTCCTTGGGCGTACTGGTTTCTTTCCGGAGCTTATCCCACAGCACATTATAAGCTACAAGGTCAAATGCCTTCGACAGGTCCAAAAAACAGCCAAAAACAGCCGTTTTTCTTGTCACGTAGTACTGGATAGTATGCTTTAGTCGCAGTATTGCAGCTTCTGTCGAAAGCCCAGCTCTGAATCCGAACTGGGCATCGTGCAGATGAATATGCTTACTAAGTTGACAATCAAGCAAACCATCCAGCACCTTGGCGATCACTGTAGCCAATGAGATGGGCCTGTAGTTGTTCCCGTCGGAGGCATCACCTGTCTTATTTTTTATAATAGGAATCACTGTGGTCTTCATAAGCTCCTGAGGCAAATACGAATGTCCTAAACACAAATTGTAGAACATGACCAACACCCTGGGCAAGTGAGTACCCGCGTGCTGCAGGTGCTCGATGCTGAGGTCATCGTGCCCTGGAGACTTACCTCGAGTCATACTCTTGATGACCTGAGCTACTTCTTTTATTTGAAACCTAAACCGCACTCCATCATCAACCTCAGCATCAAGCCCCTGCCTCACGCCTGGTAAGGGAGACTCAACCTTAAAACGTTCCCTAAACAACTCGGCAATTTGTTGGGGCTCATTTTTACCCTCAACACATGCAGGCACACACAAGCCAGTTTCCAGTTTCCTGGTATGCTTCCAAAATCGCTTGAAGTCCTTATCCTTGTGGTGTGTGGCTAAGATATCCATTTTAATATGCTCGACATTGTCTTGACACCACTTGAGCTTAGACTTAAAGCGCTTCCTGGATTCACACATGGTATTATAAATATCACCAGATTTGGGTTTACCATACAGCAACCAGGTCTGAAAGCTGCTTCGTGCTACCCGATGAGCCTTCTGCACATGTGTATTCCATCCGATAACATGTTTCTGCTTCTGATGCTTTTTCAGTCTATTACTGCAACGCGCAGCCAAAGTCAAAGCACTAACAATACTATTATATAGATCATCAATTATTGCATAATGACTCTCGTTACTACAAACATTATCAGCACAAGAACTAAGTTCCAGTGGAAAGTCAATGTCCCTTAGTTCATTGTTACAGAGTTCGCTATATAACCTTATTTGATCAGCGTTTCTCTCACCCCATCTCACTTCATTATTTAGGTTCCCATTACAATATGTTTTACTCGGTAATACTCCCATGTTACAATACACTTCCAGCGGCAAATGATCCGACCAGTACACATCATAAAAAACCTTAATACTAGTTACACATTGCCAAGCTGCCTCCGTAGTCAGACAGTGGTCAAGCCACCGCTTGCAATCTTTATGACTTTCACTAACGAAAGTGTACGTATCAGCAAACGTATTTAACTTGATCACATCCGCACAGAGCCAGCTCCGCTCCATACAAAAGTTGCTTAACTCCCTAAAGAATAGCTCATTTGGATGAGCGTTAAAGTCACCAAGCATAATAGCAGATTCAATGTCACAACTCTCAATTACTGCATTTATTTCACTTAATACTTCCGTGAACTCCAACAGATTATCCGCACTATCTGTTGGCATGTACACCGAAAACACTAATGAACTACGTTCACCCACACATACCTTAATAGCTGCTAGCCGCACACTACTACACGGCAGCACCGTAACGGAAGAAAACACACCCTTTCTCCACATCAGCGCCACCCCTCCATACGGGCGACCGCGCAGTACGCCGGCCGAGGTATCTACCGCTGACTTACTGGTATAATCGAAGTTCTTGTCAATCGATCCAATGTAGGCAATGTCATGAGGCAATAGCCACGTTTCCTGCAGTGCAATAACATGAGCAGTTTTACAGATTTCCCGTATTCCCTCCACAGACCTAGCGGCTGATTTACAATTAAAGCTAACCATTTTAACAGTCTGATTTGTAATGCTAGCCATAATTAATCGCTTTTTCTAGTTGCCTCAGTCTCCGCTTTATTCAACCCTACTGTAGAAGGACTGACCTGCAAGCTTCGCTCCTTAAAATTTATATAACGACGAAAGGAAATACCTTCTGGCCACAGCTGCTCGTCTAGAAATATTTCCAACTTATGTCTAGGAACAAAAACTTTGAAAGCCTTATAATCTCTTTTTCGTTTCATTTTTATCTCAGTTAATTGCACTACAACATTCGTCTTACTAAATATGTAGTCCGCAACGTCCTTGACGGATGACTCACTATCCACATTGTTTACAAATAGCGGTATTTTACTCTCTGCGGCCTTAAATTTACCCGAGGGACCCTTCGCCGTACCCTGAGTTCCTATAAAACGATTTTTAAGTCGTCTACTATGCACAATGTTCCACTCGTCATCCTTATAGGTTTTAAAATCGCCACCGTCCTGCGCTATTTGCGAGTAAGTACGCCGCTCACTATGATTCATCGGCTCCGCGCTGTCCGCTACACCGGTTACACGTGTCGCTGAGGCCATCGAGTGCGCGCACGCAGGCGGTTTGAACGTTGTCACCGGAGACGAAACCGCAGTAGGGGCCTCCACGCGCTTGCTTTTATTCTCATGGCCCGATGTCGAGTCATGCGCGACAAGGACAGAAGGCGACTGAGGCTTTGCGTGCGATAAGGACATGCTTCTATTGATGTCGCCTTGACCTTGCGCTAGTGTCTCGGCCAATGACTTTTTGTAAACAGCTGTTTTTGTATTTAACCGTTCCGGCGTATTCATGCTTTCTTTTGACAAATTCATAATACCAATGGGGCCACTATTTAAATCAAAATTATCAAACCGTAACAGGTTTCGGGTACCTCTATTAATGTTCACATAGTGATTTTCTTGCTGATAACCATCCACCAACGATGCTTGTTTCAGGTTAAGCAATTCCAAACTCAGCTTCCTCACTTGCTCAACGGTCGCGTACTCCTCCCTTATTACTTCAACTTGGTCTTTTAGTATTATGATGTCTTTTAGTAGTCTTGTGACATCAATATGGTCAAAGGTGACCGGTGGTAATTTTCTTAGCTCCCGAGCAACAAAAATAGGAATGCACTCAGCTTCAGTACATTTTATGAACGTTATTATATCCTCAAGGTCCCGCTGTACTTTACCCTCTGCTTTGCCTTTTCTTTTCACCTTCTTCTTCTTTGTTTGTACTGACTGATATAACAAATCCTTTGCTGTCACTATTTCATCAGACGAGAACGCTGTTGCGCACAGTCTAACAATGTTTTCTTCATTCATCACATCCACTTGGTTCTGTATAAACGCCAGAACTTCACTTATAACTATATTACAACTATTACATTTCACTATACCCGCCGACATTTCGCCACGATAGCGCACGACATGCGCTCTGCACGGTGTCAGAATGGAGACTGAGCAATAAGAGCTAGTTTTCGAGGAAGTGTATTGAAAAATCTATTGTCATTATAAATGTCGTTATTAAGGAAACAAGATGTAATAAACAAATACTCCATTGAAATCAATTGAATTGAAAAATTATTCCGATATCACACATCCTCAAAGGTTTTGCCATTAATCAGCCACATTCCAAAATAGCTGCTACCGAGTAACTCATATTTTAATTAGCAATACTAGGATTTCAAGCACGACATACCAGCCCTAATTTGAACATGCGTGCAAGTTTTAATTCGGTCTTAACGACATTGATGCTGTCTCAATTAACACCACAATTGGTCTAATTTGTCTTTCAGCAAAGCACGTGCTTCTGGTGTAGGAAATTGATATGACAGTGAAACCTAATTAGCGATAGGAATCTCTATAAATAATAACAAGGTTTCTGTGCTTTTTCTATTAATATTTCACGCACTTCATCTTCTTCGTGTCAATAATTCGTTGTTCCTAATTTAAAATTCATAATTTTGCCTTCATGCGCTTTTGGTGCGAGACTTCCAGGAGTCTTGCGAAGGATTGTGAACGAAATAAAACTATGAAAAGATTGGGACTTGTCGAGTGTGGAAACTATTATTATTATTACTATGAGCAACCGCATTTAGACCTTTCAATGCTGAGTCACCGCTCTAAGACAATATTTGTAAAAGGATTGCACCAAGTACGAAATATGAACCGGATGGAAGTTAGCAAAAAACGGTTTTCTTCGAAAAACAAATAAACCATCGCCGAAATGGGCAATAGGTAAATAACAAACACATATTTGTCGATCTTATAATTATGTAACTCAGACTAGTCGAGATTGAAAATTGCCCATCCTGAAAGAAACTCGATATCCGAAACAATTTTGGAAACCTATCTGCTATGAAGGAATTTGTTTTACAAGGGCCGCAGACGCCATCTTCTTTCTTATATCTATAGAAGAAATAGAAACACTACAGTTTTCTATACCACCTTGCATTAGGAGAAAGGCTTAAATCTATATGTGAATATTATACTTTTATCTTTGATACACACCTACTAGATGTGTTGCCAACACATGCTATTAAGAACACATTACCTAGATGTGCAATTTATGCATGTTGCCACTGTTGCCAGACCACAGAACTTAGGCAACCACTTCCTATAAGCACCTCTCACAACTCGCATAGAAACGTACTAAAAATAAGACAAGTATGCTATGACTGTACTTTAAGTGTTTTACTATGCCTAATTAATTTCACTTCCGTTAAGACTGTGACCAAACAAAGTTTGCTAAGTTCTGTAGATATAGGTAAGTATGGTATATTGACCTTGGGAATCAAATTTACTTGCCGGTCTATTCTGTAAAAACCCCAACGTAAAAACTTAGGTGAAGTCAACATGAAGAGAGCTGTCAATTCATTCAATCAAGTTGGAATGGCAGTTCACTAGGATAGGAAATGTATCCAATTACTTCTCCCGCTCTGGGTGAAGCGGGAGGGTAGACTTTTACTGGCTAAACACACCCGTGTTCCTTCAGTTGCTTGAGCCAGGGCCGCGGTAACTCTTTATAAAATTTGCGGCTAGATAGACCTACAGAACCATTTCAGGAAGTAATAAGATAGAGACGAATTTCCGCAATCATCTGTAGGAATGGAAAGATAGTATTACGTAATGAGAATGTGACTTGATGTAGCATGTATTACGAGTAGAGGAAGATATTAAATGGGCTTAGAATGGCTTAGAAGATTATTGGGAGAGCAATCAATGTAATGATGAGTCATTTCTTTATAGCTTTTTATTGATGACTATAATAAGGTCTAAAATGTCATCTCATCGTCGATTGATTGAATCAAATTCATTGAACAGTTGATTTGATCTGTATTCCTAAGTTTTATTAGGTTATAAAAGTTGAACACCATTGGAGATTCTTTGCGACGCAACCTCACTATATAGCTTATCTAGGTAGGTAATATTTTTTTTATTCTTAATTAATTACAAGGGATTTATTTACGAGGAGCTCGTGGTTAAATAATAACAGCCGCACGGGTCGAACTTCAAGGTTAAGCACCGCTTGACGAGGTCAGTCCGTGGATGGGTGACCATTTCAACATACCGAGTTTCCTTCGTGCCTCGGAATGCACGTTAAGCCGTTGGTCCCGGCTGTCATTTGAAGATCTTTGACAGTCGCTACGAGTAGTCAGAAGCTTGAGATCTGACACCTGTCTTGCCAAGGGGTACCGTTTTTCCCAGTTACTGGGTTGTGGAGGTCAGATAGGCAGTCGCTGCATGTAAAACACTAGTATTCAGCTGAAACTAACCGGATTCAGCTGAATACCAGTGTTTGACTGGGAGTCGTTCCCAATATAGTTGGGAAAAGGCTAGGCAGATTGATTGAATTGCAAGGGATGTATGTTCATGAAATGACGATGAGAATCCCATCGTACCTTATCCTAAAACTCTAATCCTAATTATAAAATACTTAATCGCATACTTAATCTTAGCTCTATGAAAATGTTTTGCAAACAATACCTGAAGATAACGAATATCTATGCATGCAGAAATATGCAATTAGATTTTCCGAATTCTATAGGTAGGTATCTATAGTCTGAAAAGGTATATATATAGTTCTTTGTGGTCTGTCTTATGTAGGTAGGTACTTTTAATACAACGCACATTTATTAGGTATTCATATATTAATTAAAACGTATGCTTTTAGCATCAAAATTCGAATTTTTATCATATTTAACAATAAAAATTAACCCAGATGCATTATCTTTGACGGACCTTTGGTGAACATGCCTCGCTAAGAAAAGTGATCCGTTTGGATAAACACAAATACAATTAATAACAAAAACAATAGATAATTTAAAACAAGTTAAAACAGAAACATAATCGTTCTGCTGAAAACATCTGTGTAAATTAAGAACCAGATTAATACAACAATGGAAAATAATTAGTTTAAAGAGCAATGACTTTTTTTAAGGCCAATAAAATCTATGATGATGGTGAATATTCATTTAACTAATACGTGTGAACGTGTCTGAATAGATATATTTAATATACCACAGTTAGGTAGATACATTAATTAAGGAAATTGTAATTAAAAGGAACGTCTTGTTGACTGTAAATAAATATAACACCATTATAGTTTACACTCGAATGAACTTTTTACTTAGGTAATCTGAAAACCTTTGCCGACTGCCGGATAATTGTTCCAAAGACGAGAAAAGCTACTTTTTTGTGTATATAAATTTTTATTTAACATATATATAGGTACAATTGAATTCTAAAAACAAAAACAAAGCTATATACAATTACAAAAGGGAGACGGAAAAGAGCTATTTGTGCATCAGAAAATTCGTCCACATCGATGTCAATGGGACATAAAAGCTACTTAAACTTTTAATATAGTCAAGTGCCTTTAGCTGTTCGCAGTTTGTTAACTGAATAGCAACTAAGGAATTCGAATGCATATAAAATACAAAGCCTATACGCAAGTACCTATGTTTCATTGTAAGGACTGTCACCGACAGAGCTTAATCACGTTTGGACTTAATGGACTTTACCTGCACAACTTTACGCCACTCTAAAGGCAACTTAACGTGAAACACAAGTTGCATTTTCAAGGACTTTTGAGTCTTGGCTTATTTTTCTTTATACTCTAGCACTATATGTGTTGCAATTGCAGAAAAGAACGCTTATTGGATAAAAAGAGCAAGATAAAATGTTTGTGATGACAACTCGTCACACTAGCTATCTCGTCGCTATTTCTAATAGGTATCTTTCACTAATACGTCACTTTGTACATCAGTTTCCCAACTCGTCTCAAAGTCTCAAGCCGTATTTCGTCTCAAGCCGTATTTCGTCTATTCCCAACTCGTCCGATGCTTTTGTACAATTAAGCACAAAATATGTAAATAAAATATTAAAGAAAATTCAGAGACAGCCTTCAAGGACAGGTTCAAGCGCTCAACCATGGCCTTCCCTATCTGAGGCACAGTAGCTCGTGGTTCGGACACGTATTTCTTAGCTACAGTGCTGTCGTCTGCATACCCAAAGGGTATTAGCAGAACTTTTATGTGGATCAAGAACAATGTTGCTGAGAGTACTGACCCCTGAAGGACCGCGGCATTAATATCCAGTTGATCTGACCTCGTATTGCATTGCATCGGGGACCTATTTTCACTTATATTTTTGTACGTTACTGTACATTGAAAATATGCGTCAGGCGAGTTAGGAATGAGACGAAATACGGCTTGAGACGAGTTGAGAAACTGACTACATGTACTAAGTGACGTATTAGTGTAAGAGACCTATTAGAAAAAGCGACGAGATAGCTTAAAGTGTGGCATGTTGTCATCACAACCGATAAAATACCTAGTCGAATTTATATTAAACTCGAGCTATCTATCTCATAAATGTCACGCGACATTTCCCTTGAACTTTTTTACCTCAAGTAACCCTTTACAAGTCAGGAAGCACTATCTTTTTATTATTATTTTTTGCTGACGTTAATGAGAGGTTTCTGACTCATACTTATTTATGAAGAATAAGGTACATAGTTACTATAGGAACTAAAGTATACAATTATATGTAACGTCATCATTATCATCAGCCTATAGCAGTCCATGGACATAGGCATAGGCGTATCCAGCCTCTGCTTAAAGGACGGGGCAAAAGAGGACCCAGGGTGGCAAAACTAACCAAGGATCCTCGAACCAGCACGCAAATGAAGGCTGAAATGGAAAAGCAAGAGAATGTGAACTGACGGGGCGAGCGACGTGACCTCGAAAATGTTTGAAACCATCTAATAGTTTTTCTCTAGAAACAGTAGATTTTTAGGTTCAAGTCAGGGTGAAGGGTGGGGCAGGTTGCCCCAGCTGCCCCTCCGTGGATACGCCCATGGGCATAAGCCTCTCCAGCGACACGCTATTTGTCTCAATTTTCGGCAGCTCTCATCCAGCTGCAACTAGCCACCCTACAAAGATGGTCGCTCCAGCTAGCCTGAAGACGTCGCACCTTACGTTTATAAATTATATATGTTTGTATGTAGTGTATCTTACATATTGTGTACCTATAACAGTAACTGCTATGCTAAGTTTAAAGTTAATCTATTTATAGAATCTAGGTAACCTTATATTCGCTGACTCCAAGATAATATATTGGTAATAGGTAATATGTACCTTTAGATAAACCGAAGCATTTAAATTATTTTAGATAGTAGATTTCACCCACCCATTTATAAACCTTAGATTGGAGATAAGCTACATTATCAATACCAAACAAAGGATAATCGGATAGAAAAAATGTTTTTACGTAGGAAGTATTTAAAAAAACAATGATAACAAAATAGATATGACTTTTTTTGTACAGTAAAGACAATGAAGCTAACCGATGAGCTTGCCTAAGATAGTGGGTATGCCTATTTGACCAATAGAGATTGAAGATCCAACAGGAAAAAGAAATACTATGACAAAATAAATTTCAATAGTGCAGTTGACCAAAAGAGATTGACGTTCCAATAGGAAAAAGAAAGTCTATGACAAAACAAATTGAAATAGTCCAGTTGGCCCAAAGAGGTTACCGTTCCAATAGGAAAGGACAATTCTATGACAAAATAAATTTCAATAGTGCAGTTGACCCAAAGAGGTTGACGTTCCAATAGGAAAAGGAAAATCTATGACAAAACAAATTGAAATAGTCCAGTTGGCCCAAAGAGGTTACCGTTCCAATAGGAAAGGACAATTCTATGACAAAATAAATTTCAATAGTGCAGTTGACCCAAAGAGGTTGACGTTCCAATAGGAAAAGGAAAATCTATGACAAAACAAATTGAAATAGTCCAGTTGGCCCAAAGAGGTTACCGTTCCAATAGGAAAGGACAATTCTATGACAAAATAAATTTCAATAGTGCAGTTGACCCAAAGAGGTTGACGTTCCAATAGGAAAAGGAAAATCTATGACAAAACAAATTGAAATAGTCCAGTTGGCCCAAAGAGGTTACCGTTCCTATAGGAAAAGGACATTTTAGAAAAAAAAAAAATAGTACAGTTGACCCATAGAAACCTCTATGGATCAACTGCACATTTTTTTTTTTTCGTCGTTCCAATAGGAAAAGGAAATTCTAAGCCAAAAAAAAATCAAGGATGCAGTTGGCCTAAAGAGATTGTCTTTTCCAAAAAAGGAAATTCTATGACAAAACATTCTCTAACTTTTTCTGGTTAAATATATTATAATTTTTCATATAGAAATTTACATTTGATTTAAGTGAGAACAACGAAAGTAGGTACCAAACTTCAATATACTATCTAAAAAATAATGCAAAACTGGTAGATCCCAGGAATTTTAAGAATCCATGAAAACAACTTCTTTGATTGCAAATTACAATTGGAGTCAAAGTTTTTCAAATAAATATTTTAATAAGCGAATTATGGCATTACCTGAAAAGTAGGACGCAAAGTCGGGATTCTGGCTGTAGCTATGGCACAGGAGTGTTGAATTTATTTCTATGTTCGTCTCGGGAAGCGATTTGTCTGCACTTATGTGACGAGCAGTAAGAATGCGCGTCCCACCACTAGCTTCGCCTGACAAATCCATTTTAACTAAATCACTCAACCTAGTCAGTAATTGTCACTTAATGTTTGTTATTTATTATTGTCCAGCCCCACTTTTATTCATAACATATTTGAAATTTCGGTTGTTATTGTATTTCACTGGTTTTAAATATCGAATTTCGCGCGTCATCCGCTCCCGACGGTTGGTGCGGGCGCCGAGGCAAAGGCATCTGAGCATACTGCCAGAAACAAACAGCCAGCTAGCGCTCGCTGCCGCTGCTATTGCGTTCACTTTCTTTCGACATTTTAGTGGCCTGTCTGCGCAACGCCTTCACTAGTGATGTTCGATACACCAAATTTCTTCTTAATAATTACTTAGGAACATATTTTGACGCCGTATTCCAAATATTAACCCGATCACGGTTTAAATTCGCAGTTATGACTACACAGGTTAACGATTTGTAAAAGTGATAACTTATCCAAATATACGATAAGATTAGACAACCTATTTGTTTTAGTGGGAATACTTGGATCGTCGATAAATATTGTATATACTGTTTTTTTGTTGTGTATAAAAGAGATAACTATATCGCTAATACATTGACAGTGTGAATCATATTTTATATCCTTATTTACTATCATTAAACACCTTTATCTCGAGTTGCATATCTTCAAAAAAGAGACCACTCATCGTGATTCGCGTTATATTTAAAGAAAACACGCGTTATTCGCGTTATATTTAAATTCAAATGACGTGACCAGAGGGCTGGCCTTTTCTTCGGCCAGAGAATCAGCATTGCCATCCAACGTGGCAATGCTGCCAGCGTTCTGGGCACGTTTCCCATTGACATCGATGTGGACGAATTTTTTGATGCACAA
Organism: Orthosia gothica; assembly: GCA_949775005.1. Classification (NCBI taxonomy): domain Eukaryota; kingdom Metazoa; phylum Arthropoda; class Insecta; order Lepidoptera; family Noctuidae; genus Orthosia; species Orthosia gothica. The sequence continues at coordinate 18,656,509 of OX459044.1, forward strand.
TGAGGTCTTTTCCGTCTCCCTTTTCTATTTGTATATAGGTTTGTTTTTGTTTTTAGAATTTTCAATTGTATATATGTTATGGTACCAATAAAATAGTATCAACTTAATTCAAATTAAATCATCACAGAACACCACTTTCATTTTATCGATATTCAAACTATCGACTTGGCACAGCACCGCCTCACTATGAGGTAATACTCGTAGTAACATTAAAAACCGCTGGGTAATATCCAGCAGGCCAACTTCATGCTCTGCTTGTAGCAAAGATTGCAAACACATCATTGGCGTTATAAACAATAACAGGTACATGAGTACCGTATGATATCTTAGCGATTATTGAAACAATTGCGTCATAAAAATGTTATTGGATAGAGATAAAAGTGTAATTCAATTATTCTCCTGCAAAGTTCCGTACATAGGGCTAAACAATAACTATCTACAAGCTACAACATTCCATACGTATACCATAGAATTTAAGGAGCGTACAAACCCACATCTAGTGCGGGAAGAGTAACAAACTTTCTCTTTTTAGGGTTCCGTACCCGAAGTGTCCAAACAGAGACCTATTAATTGCGGTTACCCACGTGTCTGTCTGTCTCTCCGTCTGTGTATCTGTCCGTCATCTACTGACACACAGGTTTTACGGCCAAACGGTTGGAGCTACAGTCTTCAAATTTTCACAGTTAGCAAGTTGTTGAACGAAAGCCAAAAAAATATACATAAAATATTTTTTTTGGACATTTCTTTTTCTTTAAAAAAAATATTGGAAAACAAAGGAATGAGAAGCCGCAAAGCGAGTTTTTGGTACAAAATTTTGGTGCCGAAGAATTTTATTACTTGCCATTGACAAACTTGAAATTTGGTGATAATGTTTATTATTACGTTTATTTCACCAACAAATAAAAAAAAGTTGTTTTGTTTCTCATACAAATGTCCTACAGCACAAAATTGAGGCAGTCCCGGTAAGTTTTAAGGACACTTGTAATGGGGTTACCTCGAAACTTCCCGTGGGTTACTATCTCTAATGTTGAGACATAATTAAAAAGGAAAAGCCAATATATTGATAAATTCATATTCATATTCTTTATTGTACACAAAATAAACATTTAAAAATACAAAAGGAAAACTTATGTACAAAGGCGAGCTTAACCCATAATTGGGTTCTCTGACAGCAAACCTCAGTGCTAAAGAGAAATTTACAAAATTAGGACAGTTAACAAAAGTGCACAACAAATACTAAAAAACATTTGAATTCTTACTAACTAAATACACTACACAAATACGTGTACAGCACATAATATATAAACATAATACATACATAAATCTAAAATACATACATATTTATGCGTCATGTTGACAGGAAATGTTCCTTAATTCTTCTCCTGAATATGTACAGTGAAGGGCTATCCCGTATGGAATGAGGAAGATTATTCCAGAGGCGGACAGCACGAACAGTAAATGATCCACCGTAACGACTTGATGAGTGGGGAGGAAAACGAAGGAGAAGAGATGATGAGGAGCGGCAAGGCTTTCCTCTCGGAATAAGATACTCAAAGCGCTCTTTAAGATACGAAGGAGAGGTAGGATTGTGAAGAACAGAAAAGAGTAGAGAAAGAGTGTGGGTATCTCGGCGCTGCCGAATAGGCAGCCACTTCAACCGCTTCCGAAATTCCGACACATGGTCGTACTTTCGGAGGCCAAAAATGAAGCGGATGCACAAATTCTGCAAACGCTCGAGCTTATCAAGAAGTTCCTCAGTCGCATCAAGAAAGCAAACATCAGCATAGTCAAGAAGAGGAAGAAGAAGAGACTGAGCAAGAGTAACTTTAGTTGAGAAAGGCAGGAACTTCTGGAGCCGTTTTAGAGACCGAAACGACCAAAACACCCTCCTGCTTACTTCAGCAATGTGAACATTCCAAGATAGGTTGCAGTCCAAGAAAACACCTAAGCTTTTGACTTTTATGGAGTAGGCTATAGCGACGGCATCATATAAAACAGGTGGGCGAGACTGGTTGCTCAATAAATTGATGTAATGTCTGCCACCAATAATGATAGCTTGTGATTTTGTTGGGTTTACTAAAAGTCCAAAACTTTTAGCCCACTGATAGATATTTTGAAGATCATTATTGATGGCATCGATAGATCCAGTGATAAATCAGATTTTTGCTTTGAAATTCCCTTAATTTTTTCTATTACAACCAACTCTATTATGCGGTTTGGTACGAAACCCTCGTATCTTATGTATTTAGTAAAAAGATGATATTAAGACATTACAAACAGACACTTCAATTTGAATATTTGTATACCTAGATGTAAAGACTAATTATGCCCGCGATTTCATTCGCGTGGATGTTGGAAAAATAACTGAATTTAAGAGAAGGTATTCAGTTGTGTTCACCATTAAATGCCCACCACCTCTTAGAATTTAGAAAATAGGAAGTAGAAAAAAATCTACATAAAAAAAATTCAAGCCCTGTATTAAAAAAACCGGCCAAGTGCGAGTCGGACTCGCGCACGAAGGGTTCCGTACTTGGTAAATTGCGGTTTACGATTTATGACGTATTAAAAAAAACTACTTAATAGATCTCGTTCAAACCAATTTTCGCTGGTAGTTTACATAGTAATGTACATGATATATTTTTTTTAGTTTTATCATTCTCTTATTTTAGAAGTTACAGGGGGGGGGGACACACATTTTACCACTTTGGCAGAGTCTCTCGCGCAAACTATTCAGTTTAGAAATAAATGATATTAGAAACCTCAATATCATTTTTAAAGACCTATCCATAGATACCCCACACGTATGGGTCTGATGAAAAAAAATATTTTTAGTTTTTGTTTCAAGTATGGGAACCCCCAAAATTTATTGTTTTATTTTTATTTTTGTGTAAAAATCTTAATGCAGTTCACAGACTCCATCTACTTACCAAGTTTCAACAGCATAGTTCTTATAGTTTCGGAATAAAGTGGCTGTGACATACGGACGGACAGACAGACAGACAGACAGACAGACAGACAGACAGACAGACAGACATGACGAATCTATAAGGGTTCCGTATTTTGCCATTTGGCTACGGAACCCTAAAAACATTGTTGTAATAATATCTTCGCATTTTATTCACTTAGCGGTCTGAATTTACTTAAAACAAAATCGGTCCATACGTTTGGGAGCTATGATGCCACAAACAGACAAAGATAGATAATCGTAAACACGTCAAACTTATAACACCCTTCATTTTGGGTCGAGCGGAGCAAAAGGGGTGAGAATAATGCAATAAAGTTTTTAACAAAACCATTAAACCGAATTCCAAAACCAACCAGAGTTCACCTACTTTAAAATGACGATATAGCTGAAAGTCGTCGAAGTTGGGACCTTAGTGATAGCATTTATAAAAATTGAGAAGAGAAGAGGAGAGAGGACGCCACCCTGAGGAACGCCCGCAGTCAAGTCACACCATTCAGAGGAACACTCTCGGGATTAAACAGACTGCAAACGACCCCGAATATAAGTTTTGAACCATCGGAGCAGAGACATTAAGGAAGGCAATGATTCCTAAAAGGATGTCAAAGTCAACTGAGTTAAATGCACTGCTGAAGTCCAGTAAAACCAATATAGTTAGAGATTTATTCTTCATAGCCAGTTGTACACGGGCGTAGCCAGGGGTAGGGTTTTGGGGGTTCAAACCCGGGGGGAGACGAAAGGTTAAGATTTTAACATTATTAATATTAAAATAAGGAGGCATAACTTATATTACTAATTATTACACTAATATATATTTTGGATTCCCTCTCTACCACCGGCTATCACCTCCCTTTACTCCAAAATCTGCTTTGGAATGCTTAGATAAGTGTAATCAAAAACTATTGTCAAATATTTTCACATTGTTACAAATATTAGCTAAACACCATACCTGTTTCACTGCTACCCCAGAAAAAACTTTTTCAAGCCTAAGGAGACATAAATACCGCTAAGGGAACATAACGAGAGAAGACAGACTGTATGGCTTGGCTCTCATGAATATTCACTATGGGATAGAAATTGATGTGAATTAAGTATTGGTTACAAGAAAAACGGAAGATAAATTATGTAATGCGTATGTAATCTAATGTACCTATTCATTTTTTTTGGATCGGTCCAATATAATATATTCCGCTTTCCACTCTAACTAGATTGTATTTGAATACTTTTTCACTCTGTTTTAAAATACATTCAAGTATCTATTAGATGGTCATAATTTTACAAACATATCATAATCACCCCTTTACTCCTCGAAGGGGTAGGCAGACATTAGCATAAGAATATCCACACTTCACCAAACCTCAACGTGGTCATAATAATATATGTCCAGATCCAGAGAGCGAAACAATTGCATTTTGCTGCAATAGAGAGACGCGACTTCGTTATCCTAATTAAAGATCTATTAGATGTTGAGGTACGAAATTTCAAAATTATTAAACATAAATAAAAACGCTACTTACATAATAATCGTCCTTTTTATCTGACTGCCGAAGGAGGGTAATGTTTTTATCAGTCTATGTATGTATGTATGTATATATGTATGTATGTATGTTTGTTCCTATATGGCATTCCAGAGACCAAACGCTTTGGCCAATTTTGATGATTCATACGTCAATCATCACATCTGGTTTAGGTCAGCCAGCTCGCGCGTATGCATCCTCCGACTGCACAGCATATTTTTTTCCTTGTTTACGACTTTTTAGTTCACTTTTGAAGCAGTCGGGTTTTTAGATTTAACTTTTTTTCACTTGTAGCTATAGTAACGTAATAAAATATAGGTAATAGTACCATTCAAAAAACGGCACTTCTTTAAACATTTTACTGGTACCAATTCCTAAAAACTGCCTCAAGCAGTAGAACCTACATAAGTAACGACAAATTTCTAAGAGGGTGAAGACTTATTTCTTTCTTTTCTTCTTTTGCGTCTGAGGTTGTGGCCACCTCGGGTGCGTTTCACATCGTATAAAGTTATTTGGTATATTTTCATTTCAATAACGTTCAGAAGATATAATAAACGTGAGTTATACCAACTGTTGATATAATTTCTTTAGATATAACATTTATATACTCTAAAACTTCTTTCGTATAACGTTATTGGATATGTATTTTTTTTTCAACGAGATAATGTAACCAAATACCTGTAAAACACATTTTTTTTTAAAGAGCAAGTGTGGAGTTTCTTGTCCATTCTTCTCCACAACAAGCTACATTTCCGAATGGACGGTAGAATCAATTATTATTAGTTTTAATTTTTTTTTGACGTTCGAAAGTGCCGCTTAATGGCCTAATTGAATAAATAAATTTTGATTTTGAAAGTTTATTTAAACGAAAATCATTAGGCCTTTCGTTTAAAATATATGATATTGATTCCATCTTTATGGTTAACACCCCGATTCAAAGCAATCCGACTCGGATGGGTTATGTGGAGTGCCAGGTCCCCTCTATGTTGGTGAATAATTTGTGTTAGGTTTGGTTAGAACAGTGACCATTAACGCTTGACGGCGAACGAGTAAAGCGAGCGTGCTGCGGAAGCGGCGTGACAGAAACGAATCGCTACAAAACCGACTCCACGTAGTCTTGTCTACCCCTAGAGTGTTTTTTTTAATTTGCGTAGTCGCGGACGGGTGAGGCGGCCCGCGAGCTGAGGAGCAGGTGGTGGGTTTAACACTCGCCGCCGGGGCTGAGTCGCGTAAGCCGAAGCCGCGGTGGTGTGTATATCATATATTACTTACCCGGCCACGGCTGCACTGTTGTCAGAGTAAATTAAACCGCCTTTGGGAACCCCAAAGGCCTCTGACTTGCCTACTTCAGACTTACATTAGATAACTATATAAGTCCAGGTTTCCTCACGATGTTTTCCTTCACCGTAGCCTGTGATGACCACGATAAACTTAGAGGGAAAAGAAAGAAAGAAAGAAAACACAGTTATTTGACACAAGCCAGAGCACACAACACAAACATAAAAAACCTGCCAAGTGCGAGTCGGAACACGAAGGGTTCCGTACTTGGTAAATTGCGGTTTACGATTTATGACGTATTAAAAAAAAAACTACTTTCTAGATCTCGTTCAAACCAATTTTCGGTGGAAGTATACATGGTAATGTACATCATATATTTTTTTTTAGGTTTTATTATTCTCTTATTTTAGAAGTTACAGGGGGAGGGACACACATTTTACCACTTTGGCAGTGTCTCTCGCGCAAACTGCTCAGTTTAGAAAAAAATGATATTAGAAACCTCAACATCATTTTTGAAGACCTATCCATAGATACCCCACACGTATGGGTTCAATGAAAAAAAAATATTTATTCTCATTTTCAAATATGGGAACACCCAATTTTTTTTTTTTCTATTTTTTTGTGAATATCTAAATGCGGTTCACAGAATATATCTACTTACCAAGTCTCAACAGCATAGTTCTAATAGTTTCGGAAAAAAGTGGCTGTGACATACGGACGGACAGATAGACATGACGAACCTTTATGGGTTCCGTTTTTTGCCATTTGGCTACGGATCCCTAAAAAGTAAACTTAGACTAAACAACAATAATATAAAAAAGAAAACAATATATTCGTAACATTGTGTGTCCCACGGCTGCGCACGGTTCAGCAAAATGTCGGGCAACTAGAAAGAACTAGGGAACTTAAAATTAATTTCCTGGCAGTTTTCGCGTGGAAAAGCGGAATAATTATCGAAAATAAATAGGTACCATTTATCCAACTGCTCTTCTTTATGCCGTAGAGTCAAGAGTGGCAAACAAGCAGGTTTCCCACCTGATGGTTACTGTTTACCACCTCCTAAGGACAGCTACCATATCAAAGGGGTAGACACCACTGGTAACTGGTGCGTTGCTTACGCTTTTCAAGGAGGACTCTCTTCAAATTTTGTTTGAAACTGCTCTGGATGGATTTTGGGCCATGCGCTATACACACAAGGATTATTTTATGGGGTGCATAGGATAACAGATTATTTCAATGAGTACTTAACTAATATATAACTCAGCCTACCCTTTCCGCCTTATAAGTATATAAATGTACACCACGGATGCTCGGCTCCCGTACTCGGTTGCATGGCCCCTGACGGTACGCGAAGAGGCGGTCGACGATGGTTTTAAAGCTCTGCGTAAATTATCAGGCGTTATATTTTTTTACGATTTTCGGTTCTACTCGTAGCTAGGTAGCTAGGTACATAGGTAGATGGCTGATTAGAGCTGTCAAGACTAATGACCTTAATGATAAATTATCCCATTTGCCCAGTGCTATGTCAAAACTAGGACAGGTTGGCTCAACAGCCTCAACGGCTCAACTCTACATCAAATTGTTCCTACCGACGTGTAGTCGACTGTACTTATGTAAGCTGGTTAACAAATTATCTGTGTCATTAGTCCAAGCTAAAGAGTTTTATGAATTACTAGCTTTTCCCCGCCGTTTCGCTCCCGTGGCACATCCATAGTGACAGGACCCTCTTTGGGGCAAAAATATCGCCTATGTCACTCAGGAATAATGTAGCTTTCCATTGGTGAAAGAATTTCCAAAATCAGTTAAGTAGTTTTTGAGTTTATCCATTACAAAAAAACTTACAAACAATAAAATCTTTTCTCTTTCATTTTAAACTAGCGGACGTCTCGCGGTTTTACCCGCTTGTTCCCATGGGAATACATGGATACAAGTAGCATATGTCACCCGGGGATACCCGGGGATTTAGCTTCCCAACGGTGAAAGAATTTTTGAAATCGGTTTAGTAGTTTTTAAGTTTATTCGTTACATACAAAAATACAAATCTTTCCTCTTTTTAATATTAGTATATATAGTATAGTTATAGGTATGTATTTATATAATATTATTATTCATTTCTTTTCATTTAGGTACTACAAAATTAAAATTAAATTGGTCAGTGATTTTGTCCCTGACTATCCGGCGCGCCGACGTACTTTGTTTGTGTCTGTACCTAGGTTACCTACTCTTGAGCTCTCCAGCGTGTTAAGACGGTTGTATTCACAGCTACGTTCATATTTGAGAGAAAGTTGTTATTGTGATATGTAGTCTGTAGCAAATCTTAAATCATTCTTTTCATTCATTACATTGTTCCAATATGAAAACATAACAATTGAACCCATGAGCATTTATTATTATTCTCACAGCACCTCTCAGGTACCATTTTTTAAACTACTTTCGAAAAAGGAGGAGGTTCTTTATTTGTTTTATGTTTTTTTTTTTAGTTTAACAATTTCTCCGTCAATCGTAGACCGATTTTGAATTTTATTTTGTTTGGAATAGTATATTAGTCCCCTTTTAATCTGTTGAAGATCTGATGAAGAATTCGGAGATATACAACAGAACTCTTCAATAAATGATGGCAAATCTCTAGCTAGGGATTGCTGCAATCGCATGTCTGTTTATTTTTTACGCCATTTCATCATAACATCACGCCAGTTAGGTACTGGCGTGATGATAAGCTCTAAACCTAACCTAAAGTGTAGGTACAGTTCCCCTTGGTACACTCTCATTTCACCGGTTTTGTTAAAATTTCATGATATTCGGGTAATTTATTCTGGCATTATAGGTACCTTACTAATAAAGAACTTGGCAATTAGGTACCACAATTACTAAAAAGTGAAAAATAAAAATCTTTTTTACCAATACAACTTATAGTTACTTCCAAATGAAAACACAAAAAGATAAAAATAACTTCTTTTTCGGCAGTCGGTGTCAAAAAACGAAGAAAAATAAACAGGAACACCGACTTCCGAAAAAGAAGTTATTTTTCACTTTGTAGTATTTTTATTTGGAAGTCGATTGTATTTTTTTGTAAAAATGATTTTGTCACCAATATATCCATACAGGTTTTGACTTTGGGTTTTGACCTTTCATATAAAGTAAAGGAATATCAGATAGCTGGCTCATCATGAATTAAAAAGTTGCAGGGTACATAAATATAGGTACCTGAAACCTTGACCTACTTAGGTCAATACCCATTAAGCCGAATGGAAATATTCCTGGCCCACAAGCCGACAACACAGATAAAACAATGCAACATTGCAACCGATTGCAACCGATCTATTGAACAGCATCATTAACTTCTTGTCAGATCCACTAATAAACGACTTGTAGCTATGTTTGAACAATTGAATTGCAAGTTCAAAATCAAAGATACAATTAATTATTACTTAGAGCACTATTCTAGAATAACTAGGTACCAGTTGTTACGTAAATAGGTACAGCACCATCTGTTGTAATTCACGAAGCGTATTAATGCAATAAAGTTCAGCTACTTGACACTAGATGGCGTATTCTCACAAAATGGTTTCGGACTTTTTCAATTATATTGTCTATGGTTAGTTGAAACCGTAACAAACAAACCTGTATTAAAAAGAATAATATTATTAATATTAACATGAAATAGGAGTTATGCGTATCTACCTGAATCAAGAAATATAAATAAGTGGAGAAGTTTAGATACCTAATATCTAAGACCAAGAACTAGTTTTTACAACGTGTTGATACGAATAAATAATTAGGTTTGCTTACTGAATACATAGGTAGGATTTTATAGTATTATTATTTACTAAGTATATTTAGCTTGTTTAACATACATTTATAAACTGTAGGTATTGTTCTACATTGTGTTGTTTATTTCCTCAAAATATATAACATGTAGGCTACTATGTCCGTGCGTGTTTACATTATTTACTTATGTAATCAGAAATAAAACGAGGACATACTTACCTAATTGAACGGAGATATTTCGAAATGTAAAGAATTGAGAGAATGGTGTAAGTAGGTAGGTGAATTTTGCTGTACGTAGAGGAAAACACGTATTTTAATAAATTTTCAGCAATTGCCGAGTTTTAGCAAACCAATATTATATTATCACAAATACTTCTTCTTTTCGTGTCGCAGTAAATTAACAATCAATATGTTTGGACCCAGGAGGTGGCCACATGGCATTTATTGAACTAGGGTGCGCTCTAGTTGAATAAAGTCTTGTGTTTTTTTTTTTACCTGCAGGTAAACAAACAGTTAGGGAACGCCACCAATGACATAAAAAATTGTTTGTATGACTGTTTTAAACAATAAACAAAATGGCCCGATGAATGAGACTTTTAAAACACTGGTATTAGCTTATCTGACTGTAAATGCGATTAGATTTATCGAGATCAAGACAAAATATAGATACCTATATAACTGTACCTAAAAAAGAAAACGTCCATGTGTAAAATACCCGTGTAAATAATGAATACAAATGTATGAATGTGTAGGTTTGTAGATTGTCATGATACCTATTCTTTTCGTAACCTTTGATGAGTCAAAATTCTTGTTATTGTAAAATGATTCATTAAATATTATGGAAAGTAAGATAGCAGATAAGAAATTCATTTAGTAACCTCATGATACATTACAAATGTTTTATTTAAATGTTATATTTTGGATTAAATCGAAAATATCCCATAAATTAGGTCCCGTGGCCGTAACAGGTGACTATATAATAAAATGCGTAGTCGCGTGTTATCTTTATTCGAAGGTCAAATTAGAGGCAGTCGTCGCCCGATACATTAAAATACAGTAGGTAGGTAAACAATTTTTATTTAATACGTTGTTACAATAAGCTAATAATAAAATGATTTGTGATATATTGTTTGAAAAGGTGTACGTTCAGATACAATAACATTTATATTTGTAAACAACTCATTTAATTTCCCTACAAAAGACTACAATTTGCAACAACAGAGCTCTAAAATCAACGTGGTCAACAAAAAGATACCTAGTAAATTTTAAGAGGAAGCGTGTAAAAATATTATTGTATAGGTACCTACTTATTTATATCCTCGAGGCAAATACTAAATTAGTTATTTTGTAGTATTTTAGTAGGAATCATAACACATATTACTATTTTTAAATCTAAAAGTAAGTAGGTAAGTAGCTACCTAAATTGTATTAGTAAAATGACACCAAACAGTGGTATAAAAACGTGGTTACAGAAAGCAACGGTCGCACTATTTAGGAGTCAATGACTTCATGTGGCAGACGTTTTAATGCTGCTGGTAATTACTTCCATGGCTCACAAATATGCTAGCGTCCTCAAATACTTACCTTGTTTCTAAGTAATACACTAAGAAACAAATACCACGGTTAAATGTTCAAAAGTTGTAAGGCATTCATAATCCTCTAAACAATAACAAAGTTTTATAGTCATGAAGATGTTTACCTGAGTTGGAAACGGTCGCAATACATACCTATCATAAAAAAGAATCTACGAGATCGCTGTCTGGAAAAAACCGAGGGCATTGTCCGTTTTTAATTTTGTTTCGCCCATACATGAGACTCGCAGATAGTTATACAAATAAACATGCTTTAACGACTCTGGCTATTGATATTTTAACGTTATACCTAATTAGCGATAAACGCAATATGTCATTTCGTCGTACGCGCGATCGTGATGTTTTATTAACTAAAACTGTAAAGTATCACAAAATTAAGATAAGAAGTCAAACTCTATCATTATGATTATCATTATCTTATAGGTGGTCTAAACTTTAACATTATAGTAACCACATTAGTAAAAAATGTTTACTCATATGATTGTAGTTACTGTAATGATCCAGTAATCATCGCCAAATCATACAGAATTCATTCAGATCAAACACGTACACAATTATCGAGCGGTGAACCTACCAATATTCTCTTTATTGAAACCTTTTCATGATTCAGCAAGCCAGTCGGCCGACTAGCTAAAACCACTAACACAAAGATAACACCGTTCACTGTTCAGGCATATCGAGTCTGTCTCGTGTTTATTTACGTCCATCGTATTGTTTGTATACAGCCCGGCACGACTGCGCATCGGACTACGTCATCCCTCCCCTCTCGCCTGTAGCCCCGCGGAGGCCTGTCTTTCCTACGCTGGGGTCGAGCTGGCTCACTCGCTCATTCATTCGGCATTCGCAAACGTTGGTTGTTGCTCGCCGCCCACCGTGCCGGTGAGATCTCTAGTCCTTTACTTAATCAATCTTCAAATTCTAATCGCTCTATCTTTCACTATGTTGAGAGAGAAGTCCAGATACGACAATCGCCATTCCTCCGAAGAACAGAATCGTCCGCTAACCTCCAGTAGATTACCAGCTATTGAGGAACTCACCCTTGGCCTGAAACAAAAGCTTCACCTGCAGGCTCGCGCCCGTGCTGCACCTTATTACATTAGAAAACAAGAACCTGTCGATCTTGTGGAAAGGTTGCTGGAGCAAAATGCCCTTGTCGCCGAGGCTGTTCGGAGATTACAAGAAAAGAAACAAGTGTGTCATGAAATTTCTGTGGATTCATAATTTATAAACAAAACATTTTAGTTGTGAAAGTGTCGAACGTGTTGTGAAATCGCTTGTGTGTAAGAAACGTGTCGGGTTACAATGGTGCTATATGCGGAGAGCGTGCAAGAAAGAGATAGCCACCAATGACGTGTCCCGGACGACACGAGTCACGAGAACGATCCAAAATGGCCGCGCTACAATCATAATATTTATTCTTCGTTTAATAGTGACCTTAACTGATCCAAAGTACTGAATGACGTAACTAGCCTTTAGTATTGTAATGCATTCTAAAGTACTTATTTCTATAATAATTACAACTTTGTGACTGAATGTTGCGTTAAGACATTTCCATCTAATTAAATTAGTTATTGTGAAGTATAATTCAAGAGCTTTAACTATTGTTTATGTAATTATTTAAATATTCGATAGCAAATGTCCGTTGTCTTTCATACCCACTTCATGTTTGTACACTTATGTGAACTGCTTTATTAGTTTTAATAATACCTCATTGTAATGAGTGACATATTTCTTAACTCAACAACATTACATCAGATATTTTGCTATACTACGTTATACAAATATAAGTAGGTATATTAACGAAAAATCTAATGTAAACATACTCAATTGGGTCATTTTTTGTGTTATAAAAACTTTCAAAAGTGATTGTAGAGATAACAGTACACTTTTACATTGTAGTAAGTACCGTACAGTTACTTCCTCGCATGTGGTAGTATAGGGAAAATTATTTTTTGTCGCACTGTACGATTTCAGAATGAGTCTTATTGAAATGGTCGCAGTGCGACCTAGACAATTTGTAGGGTTTTAGTTTTATAAAAATTCCTATCTAGCTAATACTTTATTTCAACAATGTAGTAACTATGTACAATGTACCAAAACATGGTATAAAAATGATTGTAATATTACATGTGTGCATGTTTTAGTGCATTTTGTGATTTTTAGGTAGTTTAATTTATCGTCGATCTTGTGATTTAAATAAGAATAAGTAATAAAAGGAATTAATTTCAAAGAATAAATTTTTTGAATTAAGTTCTTGAATTTAGCTGTACAAAATATTTAATTAAAAATAGCTATCTACAGAAACTTTCAGTGTTAGATCTATTTTTCGTCTATTAAATATTTGATGATTATAATGACTATCTTTTATTTTATGTAACCTGAATGCGGAACCCTATAATCATTAGCCTATTTATCTAATATATATTGGTCTCCCACGACCACGAATCCCACGGGCCCACCACGTGTTCCATTAGGCTTCTTTAAATCTTTAGATTATGGTCATAGAATTTTAGATGCCTCTATCAGTATTGTTATGTTTGCTATTTTTGTTGCAAGCACGCTAAAATGGAGTTTAATAAGGTCATGTATAGTCAGCATACACTTAGCGGAAAAAGAACGATACCATCAAAATATTAATCACCTTGATTGGCTTGGTGTTTACAATAACACAGCAGAAATATCTGATAACTCATTGTTTATTTTCATAATCGTCTATGATATCAGCTGATTATTAATACTACTAGTACCGCCATCTAGTATCGACTAGCAAAAAAAAAGTTCATTTAGTTTTTCTGTAGCAAAAAGCCTCATGTTTTTTTTTCAACATCGTCTGACATTGACAATCAATACCTATTGTCATTTGTCAAAGTAGACAACAAGACACAAGACGAGTAGAAGTACTGTCAAAGTCACTGTTTGAAATTGTTGATGTTTTGGAATACAAAATAATCGAGAGTTCCGCATAAATTAATAGTACATTACAGCAGAATCCAGTAAGTAAGCCTTCCTGGCCGAGTATGAGTTAACCGGACCGAACCGCAGGTGAGGTCCGGTTATATACGAGGCCAGGATGGCTTTCTTACTGGTTGAGGTTTGTATAATGCTTTTCTCAAAAATGAAAGAAAGTTTAACAACAAATTCGTTTAATTAATATTGAAGGTTACATTCATATTAGGGCAATTACTGATAGATATTGTGATCGATTTACCGGGGGCATTTATATTTGTTTGTTGTACATCTTGATTAACGGACTCTTTAATCCAACATGATTTATAAACTGAAATGACTAAATACAAACATAAAATCCCACACTATACTTCTACAACATTACTAAGTACAAAACGCAACGTGCATACTTTTTCTGCGTCGCGTTATGTGTCACAGACCCATAAAAAAAAATAAAAAAAAAGTGTCACAGACAATAAAATGGATGTTTAAGGCTCCAAAATATATTATGTATCTCATAAAATGTCATACCAAAAAGAGATAGATATATATTTGGAGCCTCCCTCTAACCATGTTATAATGGCTAAACTCTAATCTGTGTCTGGTACTATGTTTTTTTTTTCTAAGCAGATCTAAAGAGGATGACCTAAACCGTGCGAAGCCATAAAAAAAAAAAGGGATGAAGGATGACCAAGTGTCCAGTAAGTAAATTACATACTTACTTACTGGACAGTAGGAGATTCCAAATTTAAAATCTCGCTTCTTACCGGACAGTTGTGAATAGTCTCCGGTAGAGTTCACTTTCTGGATACTTTTTAGAGATGTTATGTCAACATTACATACCATTTTTGAGAAAAAGTATTTTTTATTATTGTTTACACTGGTAAGTCAAGTGACTGTATCTTTATTTCGATACTTTACAGTTTTTAGAATATTTTCTTACCTGAAAAATCACGTAACGACCTTAGAGAATGTATGAACTGCCCGACGCATTTGCTTATTTGGCTTCGATCATAAATTTACTGTACCCTAAAAGCCGACTGTATGTCAAATTGCCAACTCAAAATAGTATATAATAGTAATCTTTCTTTGCTCTAAATGTATTAAGTAAATATTTGGTTGAAATGCTACTTGACTACTTGTTATAAATCTTTTTTATTTCAGTTTCTTCCAACCAATATAAATGTTAAGAAATAGGTGTTTAATCAATTTAATAAGTAAAAAATGTTTACCAGTGAAGTTGCATCATAACAAGTGTAATTTTGTTATAGTGCGTCGTAATCTATATCAACTATACAGTTTGCGCTTATCGTCAGTATTATACCGGCTGGCAACAAATCCTAAGTTCAGTATTGCTTTGTCAGCGAAGATGGCAACGACGTGGTCAATGGGTCCGGGAACTTTGGACGTCCCTCTATCCTTGTTCGCCAAAAACCGAAACCGTCTGGCTGATAAATTAAAGAGTGGCCAGGTTGTTGTTCTGCAAGGCGGTGAAGACATAAACCACTACGATACCGACATTGAATATGTGTTTAGACAGGCAAGTTTATTTTTTATACAATTTTCCTTCTATGCATAATACAAAATCAAGTCATGTGTGTGTGAGAGAATTACAAAATTAGTCGCTAGATTTTATTGTCTTACTTGAGTATTGTATTATTACAAACATCTTATTATTAAATCAAGAATTCAGTACATTCTGTACTTTCTTTCTTCCCACTATTATGAATGGTATTTATTCAGTTCAGGGTGAAATAAGCACAGGTAATAGCTAAAAAAAAGAAACTCTTGTCGTATGTCCATTAAGGAATTACCCTGGCTTTAAAATTTGTTTTAAAAATTTAAATTTATCTTTATCAGGAAGCGTATTTCACCTGGGTGTGTGGTGTCCGCGAGCCAGGCTGTTACTTCGCCCTGGATGTGGCCACCCGGAAGTCATACTTGTTTGTGCGCCGTCTTCCAGAAGACTATGAAATCTGGATGGGTAAACTCCTGAGCTGTGATGACTTCAAGAATATTTATGCAGTTGATGAAGTACATTATGTAGATGAGGTAAAAGACAGAAAGAAAAACATAAGGAATACTTACTGAAAATTATAATTGATTTGATAATTTATTTCTGGATTTCTAAATAATAATTTAAGTTCTCGAAATATGTAATAGCTATGGGAATAGTAAGTTTCTAGAAATAATACAGTAAAACAAAACCAATCCCTGATATATTAAAAAGACCAGGTAAATTTCTTTAAATTTTATTGCAGCTTCAAGATGTTCTCAAAAGCCTGAACCCAGAGAAACTATTGACCCTGGTAATTATAAATATAGTAATTAAAACTAAATAATGAATACATTGTTCAACCACATAATAATTTTCAGTATTACTATTACAGAGTGGGCCAAACACAGACAGTGGCTTGACCGCCAAAGAAGCAGTATTTGAGGGAGTTGATGAGTAAGTAACACCTTTTATAAAACTGAAAACTACAGATTTATTTTTATTTTTTGTGAAGTAAAATCTAGCAAAAAAGACATGCTTTCAAAAGTTTGCCCAAATTGTCATCTTTATGAATATAAAGGATGCTATGGATGTAAAACATCCATAGCATGTTTGTTCAACTCTAAATTCTGATGGTACAACATGTTAAATATGTTATACCTAACAATTTATTGAGGATGCATGCCATGCCATCTGTTTATAATATTTCTATTAATTTAAACAATCAATTATACTGATAAAGGGGGTGATGTGTAATTCTAGTTACACTCATATTAGTACTCATGAATGACTTAATTTTTGTTTGTACTGAGATGAAGGCTATAAGAGATTTAAGGCTGCTTGCCCACTTAACCTTGTGTTAGCAACTAAACTCAGATTAAGTTTTTAGTATAAATGGGCCTTAACAATCATGAAATAAGGGGTACCGCACCAACTTCAAATAAATTGTCATAAAGGCAAGGGAGGAATTCAAAGTCTTCAAATGAATATTCGAGAATGGAGATTCAGAGGTCAATATGTGTACCCCCAAAAATAATTTAAAGTACCTACAAAACCCGCAAAAAAAAAAGGTCTTGCCATGTTCAATAATAAAATTAATAAGGTTTTCATCATCATCTGCCTAGCCTTTTCCTAAATATGTTTGGGTCGGCTTCCAGTCTTACCCGATTCAGCTGAGTACCAGTGTTTTACTTGGAGCAACTGCCTCTCTGATCTCCACAACCCAGTAACTCGGTAACCCGATACCCTTTGGCAAGACTGGTGTCAGATCTCAGGCTTCTGACTACCCGTAACGACTGACATCTTCAAATGACAGCCGGGACCAACGGCTTAACGTGCTTTCCGAGGCACGGAGGAAACTCGCTATGTTGAAATGGTCACCTATCCACGGACCGACCTCGTCAAGCGTTGTTTATCCTTGAAGATCGACCCGTGCGGCAGTTATTATTTAGTAAGGTTTTCTTCCTTCCAATTGTAAGAGATTTTATTCTTTTTCCAGATTCAAAGTTGACAACGAAACATTATTCCCTATCATCGCAGAGCTGTGAGTATCTCATAATTAATCTGTAATAATAAGTATTATGTGATATAGATTAATATGTAATATCTATGTATTGAAAGAATTTTATCTTTCAACTCTGCTTATGTAAATGCAGTTATCACTGTTATCAGTCTTATCAGGTGATTGCTTTTTATTCCAATGCTACATGTGTAATATGATTCCATATCAATGTAATTTATAGAACAATTGTTGATTTAATTGTCTATTGTATTTGTTTAACAATGTGGAAAAGAGTAGGTAGGTACCTAACCTTGGCAATTAAACGCTAAATATTATTTAATGTCTCATAGATCTTTTTAAAATTGTTTATATGCATTTACGATATAATTTTATAGGCTTTCTTATGTCATAAAACAAGTCAGCAGGTACCCACCTACATGTATATTTTTATTACAAATTACAATTGAATATAACTAGGTACTTATATTATTATGGGCTAATAAATAATTTAACTGTACATATGTTAAAGTGGGACTGGTATTATAATCCATTTCACATTTAGAAAGCAATAACGGTTTTCATTTCCTCCAAATATGTACAGTCATTTCTTCAAGATTTTGAGACATTGCCAAAAATTATGGTAGTGGTAAAGCCCACGCTTTGGCATCGCTACGTCTCGCATTTCCACATAAACAGAATAATTAAAACATTAAGTTCATTGACCAAGGATAGTTCTTCGAATTCTGGTCATTGCCTCTTTTTTTTAGTCGCCCGATATTGTCTTACTAACGATTCGATTTTGATCAAATAACTGACAAAAAGCTAGTTTGTATTATACATGATACCAGGTGCGGATACAGGGGGAGTGCAACGGGGGCAATTGCACCCCCCGGGGCCTCGACCAAACTAGTAGTATGAATGGGCAATAGAAAATTTATCTCCGATGCAGGGCGCTAAAATTTTCGAGCTCTACATTCTTTTACTTTTGAAGAATGGTCAAAACATGAGCTATATCAATCAATGAAGTCCTAAAATTTTCAGGCTCGCTTCGCTTCTCTTAACCACAATGGTTTTCAAGTTTGCATTTCATTAAAAATCCTACTTTAAAACAAAACCAAGGAAGTTATTAATACGATCCTAAAAGAAGGAACAGCTTTTTTTTTCAAAGACACCTCTCCCTAGAGAGTCATTGGCCCCCCCTGAGCAAAATTCTGGATCCGCGCCTGCATGATTCTACTGCGAATACCTGCTTACTACTTATATTTTTATAGAATAAGAAATTCGCTATAAAGCAATAGCTTTACACTACATTTGTTGTATATTAATAGAAAACTGTACTGTATCGTTATCTGGAAACTATACCTATCTACCTTATATAACATCTATGTACCTATTCAGATAGCCACGCAAACATTTGTTTGTGAAGTAATTAAGTGTTTGTACTTTGTGCAGCCGCGTTATCAAGACCCCGGAGGAGATTGAAGTTCTGCGATATGTGTGCAAGATATCTTCAGATGCTCATAAACAGGTCATTATGCTTTTAATTACTTCTCGTAATAACTCCCTAGTAGGAACTAGTGTTATCCATTGCCTTTCCCAAACAAGTACCTAATGTTTGGTTCTGAGTCTTATTTTCCAAAATTGCAGGTTGCTATTTAGAAATTTCCCACTCTGAAAGGCCAATTAACAGAAAGCTTTTTTTTTTAAATAAATAATATTTAATTCTCCATAAAAAAATACAATTTGAACATTGAAATGTCCAATACAAACCTTTATGGTTTTAGTATTAAGCTATGCTCGGAGTTTTCTTGCGTGTTCGAATCAGAAGAGAAGACATCCGCAAGATAACCAAGGTTACCATAAATAAATAAATATAGCTCGAAGAATTGCCTAACTTAAGTGGCAGTGGGTAGGGCACATTGCTCGCAGAACGGATGTCCTTTGGGGCCGAACATTTCTGTCATTCATGAACATGTCAGTCATTTCTAACTCCCTCTAGTTATAGTGAAGACCTGGTCAAGGCTGCGGGAGTCCGGTGGATGCGAAACGCACAGGACCGCTCAATGCGGCGACGCTTGGGGGAGGCCTATGTCCAACAGTGGACGTCTTTCGGTTGAAATTATGAAAGATACAGTTGAAAGTGGCTGTAATAAAGGTGCTCTGCCTAACCCTTCGGTGAGGACAGGCGCGATGTTTTTTACAAGCTTTTAATTAACTTTCAATGTATGTAAGTGTGTTCGGGTCAAATCTTGCAACCGAATTTTAAAGCAGTTATCCTCCACCGATTAAGATTAAATTTTGCATACACGTTTAGTTTAGATGACAATGCATCGTTAGATAAGTGACGTCATCCTATCCCAAATCTAATATGGCGGACGGCCCAAGATGGTGGACTAGTTATTTTTGTGCACTGCCATGATATGGGTATCAAATGAAAGGGTTTGCTGAGAAGAATACAAAAAAAGTTTATATAAAAAAAAAAAAAAAAAATATGTTCAATTCCAAGAAAAAAAAATCCACCAGGTGATGCTCTACGCCCAGCCCGGCAGAAAAGAGTACCAATGCGAGTCAGTGTTCCTAGACCACTGTTACCGCGTGGGCGGGTGTCGCCACGTGTCGTACACATGTATCTGTGGCTCGGGCGACACGGGCGCTACGCTGCACTACGGACACGCCTCCGCGCCCAACTCTAAGTTGATCAGCGATGGTGATATGTGGTGAGTATTGAGGAGTTACTCAATTCATAATCTATACATAATAAATCTGTAGAAAATTCATTTTTGTACATCGAAAATATTGCCAAAAAATAGCCAGGGTGTTCAAGGATAAACACCAGCAGCCTAATTGTGTAAGTAAATTCGCCAAAGGAAACAATCTGTTTCTTTCCCAAAAAAACACACATACACAAAAAAGTTGAATAAAGATACAACTTTTTTGTGTATGTGTGTGTTTTTGGCCAAGAAACAGATTGTTTCCTTTGCCGAATTTACTTACACAATTAGGCTGCAGAACTGTTTGTCTGTTTAGTTGTGCACGCATCACATAAAATGTACGTAACCAATGTAGATATCTTTTATACATAAAAATTGTGCGTAACTTGAAGTATTACTAAGTTTTTATTTCATCGCGATCGCTTCACTCTATCAAAAGTTAGATGAATTTAAAGTGTTTAAGAAGTAAAATATCACAACACGCAAATCAGATCACGATCAGAAGTACTCGGACAGTTGAACTCCATATTCGATAGATGACGTTGTGCATTAATTAACGTCATATTCTGAATGGAGCTGTTAAGATTCACCGCGAAAGAATGACCCTAGAAAAAATATTGGTAGGTTGGTATGGTAGGTGATAAATAAGGCAAGTAGAGTAGGGTGGACGGTAAGTAGGATACGTAGGAAGGTATACGACAGATATGACTTTTCATAAAACTTTTGCCGGCCGCTGCTCGTAATTGGCCAGTACAGCAATTTCGATCTCGAAGAAGGTTGTCAAAATAATGCTCATATTTTCAAGCATGTTTAAGAAAAATAATATTAATGATTGCAGCCTGTTCGACATGGGCGGCAACTACGCGGGCTATGCCGCGGACATTACTTGCTCGTTCCCGGCCAACGGCAAGTTCACGGAAGACCAGAAACTCATCTACGAAGCGGTGCTGGCTGGAAGAGATGCCGTTATCAGGTAATCGAAACAATTAAAAACAAAATCTTTGATAACAGTTTTTAGAGTAGGTATATACACAGAATTCAAAACCTTAGACAATTTACATGATTGATTTTGGCGTGATGTAGTCCAAGTTCATTTTTTACCCGACTGCCGAAGGAGGGTAATGTGTTTATCAGTCTATGTATGTATGTATGTTTGTTCCTATATGGCGTTCCAGAGACCAAACGCGTTGCCGCTTTTGATGATTCATACGTCAATCGATTCGTCTTAACCCTGCGAGTGTCATAGGCTACATTAAAATTGGACAATAGAAAAAAACTTAATTAAAAAAATCAAGAAACCCGACTGCTTCAAAAGCGAACTAAAAAGTCTTAAACAACGAAAAAATCATGCTGTGTGGCGGAGGATACACCAGATTTTGGTCAGCCAGCCCGCGAATATGTATCCTCCGACTGCACAGCATGATTTTTCATGCATGATTTTTTTTAATTAAGTTTTTTTATTTAAAACTTTTTAGTTTTTGATACCCCACACGATGGGTTTGGAAGAAAAAAAAATTGGGCCCCCACAATTTGGCACCCAAACATACATACATACATAGACTGTTAAACACATTACCCTCCTGCGGCAGTCGGGTAAAAATGGCGGCTATTGGGTGCCATATTGTGGGGGCCCAAATTTTTTTCTTCTTCCAAACCCATCGTGTGGGCGGAGGATACACCAGATTTTGGTCAGCCAGCCCGCGAATATGTATCCTCCGACTGCACAGCATGATTTTTTCCTTGTTTACGACTTTTTAGTTCGCTTTTGAAGCAGTCGGGTTTTTTGATTTTTGAATAAGTTTTTTTTGTGATATAAAAAACTTTTTAACAAAACAATTTACCAACTTCCAAAAGAAACCACTATAGCGAAAAATAACTTTATTAATTTCCTATTTGACAGCGACTGCCGCAAGGAAAGTTATTTTACGCTTTGTAGTGGTGTGTTTTAGAAGTCTGCTATTTTTTTTTGTTAATTTATTTTTCTCCTTTTACTTTTGCTACTTTTTATTACCACAAAAATCATTTATAGCCAGAGGGCTTCTCATGACAATTCATAAACACGACTGGCTTAAATAGTTTTATTACGGAGTACCGGTGCCTACCTGCCGGCTTCATCACCACAGTCATATACATACATACATAAACTCACGCCTTTTTCCCATGGGGGTAGGCAGAAACTACAGAACGCCACCTGCTACGATCCTTACATACTTCTACTTCACAGTCATATATTTATTCAATATCTTATACCCAAAGCATATTTATCATTGAGAGTTCCAGTAGCCATCAGTCGTCTTCTTCATCAGTTCCACTTCACCAAATGATACTTGCCGAGTGAAAATGCTTGCCATGTTGGTGAAAATACTAAAATCGCTATATATACCTATGCTTATAAAATTTGAAGAGTTCGATTTCCATGGGATCGGCTCATCAGATCCTGACTTAGTTACAATGGGACCACCTCGAGAGTATAATCTATCAAACATAAAAAGAATTTTCAAACTCAGTCAATAATTCACGGAGTAATCGATAAACGCATTAAAAAAATACATACAGTCGAACATAGAACCTCCTCCTTTTTGGAAAGTCGGTTAAAAAGGGTCTACAAGTCTACCTACGACCCGAAAAGTGCAATGAAATTTGAACTTAAGTATATGTGACATTGAGTATGTATATTGTATGTATTGTATTTTTTTTTTTTATTAGTTTGGTATTTTGTGTTTCCGTAAGTGTGTCCGTGGCATCAACAGTGGGTCCTATCAGAATATCAGCGCAGCGTTATTTTCTTTTTTGGATATCGCTGTACATACTGAGATAGGAGCCTTTTTGGTCTCGCACGGGGTTTTAATTTTGTATTATTGTTTTATTTTATGCATATTTCTCGTGTCTCCTGTGCGGGTCACAAATAAATATTTTTTCTTTCTTTAGTATGTTTTTGCAAAACTTTACAGTCATCAGTATCATTCAAAGATATTAATTTTATCAGGGAAGCTAAGCCCGGAGTACTGTGGACGGACATGCACCTCGCGGCCAATAGAGCGATGCTCGACCACTTGAAGAAAGGGGGCCTCCTTAACGGTAGCGTTGAAGACATGATCGCGGTAAGTAGCAAGTTTATTTACCCTTGAACCTTAGTTGATTATATTTGCATGGTTAAAAAATAATAATGCCTTTTTCTGCTGCAAATCAATTTTTGTTTTAACTATGCCATCTTGGCTTGCATTATTATTGCTGCTCTAGATGGGCGTTGTGTGGATGACCGAACAAACCCTCGGAAAAAAGGTCTACATGGCACTTCTTACTAGAGATGGGGAATGAACCCGGATATCGGGTTTAAATCTATATCTTGCCTATCTATGCTGATGGATAAACAACTAAGGGTCGATTTCACCAATGAAACTACAACTAAACTTAGTTTATGCAAATACAGCATTCTGTTTGGTTGTGACCGCTGACAAAACTACCAATAAAAACGCTGTATTTGCATAAACCGAGTTTACCTGAACTAATCACGATTAGTTTCATTGGTGAAATCGGCCCTTAGTTTAAACCAGGCTTATTGGGTATAATAAATCAATATTTTGCTTATCTCTACTCCTTTCTGCCAGCAAAAAATCAAATTTCTGCCACTTTTTTTGGAATTGTCAAATTTTCAAGTAATATCATCAATACTACAGCGCTGTTTCTCCACAGAATGGCATCAACGGCATACTCCAACCGCACGGTTTAGGACACCTTTTGGGTTTGGACGTGCACGACGTAGGAGGGTACCTCCCGCACTGCCCGCCGCGCCCCACGGGACCCCTCGCCAGGCTGCGCACTGCACGACCTCTGCTCGCCAACATGACGCTCACTATAGAGCCTGGCTGCTACTTTATACCGAGGGTAAGTGTACATGGAACTTCTTAGGCCCACTTGTATGAACAACTTAACTCAGAGTTAGTTTCTAACACGAGTTTAAATTCATGTATCGTCGTTGGTAGTCCAATTCCGCGTAACTAACATTGTAAAATACTGCGTATGTACAAAAAAAGCAACAATGAGATTTCGCGGTTTTAGGCAACTGATTGTGATTGGCGTCGACCTGTATGACAATTTTTAGAATCGACCAATAGGAAGACGAGTAGGTATATCAAAAATAACAATACCGCGGATCTTTCGACGAACAAGTAACTTAAGTAAATTTGTATTAGTGTGTGCAGTGTCTATGTGACGCTCCGGGCAAAAAAATATTTTGTATGTAATTACTGAATTATTTTTAGTGTAAGTATGACACACGTATTGTACACTTTATTCTAAATAAGTTTATGATGTTTTTTATTCTGAAATTTTGTGATATTGAGTATAGTAGGTACATTAGATTAAGGAGAACGAAACGGTCCTATACTCAAGTTCGTCCAAAGTTCAACCGATTAGTTTATTTGTCCTCCTGTAAAATCAGCGAGAGTGTACATACGCTGTATTTAACAATGTTAGTTACGCGGAATTGGACTATCAACTACGATATGTCACACATAAATTTCATAAATAACAAAGGGTTAGCTACTAACTTGGGAGGTAGGAAGATAACCCAGGATAGCGCAAGCAGACCCTTATAGTGACTGAAAAATAGAGGGTAAAAGTTCTAGAGAGGCCTCTAGGACTTTTACCCTCTATTTTTTCAGTGATCGGATCAAACAAAAACGGTGGTCGGATCAAATATCGGAACATCTGGATGAATCTATCAGTGCCGCACTGCACCAAGGTGATGATCGTAATAGGTGGAGAAAAACCGCTGACAAGTTGAAATGGAGTCACAATTCTCAGCAGTCTTACGGCTCAGAATCGTGACTCGAACTCATCATCTTCATCAGATCAGCCTATTTATTAATGTTCCCACTGCTGGGACACAGGTCTCCTTTCTGGGAGAGGGAATGGACCGTAATCCACCACGCGGGGCTAGTTGCGGGTTGGTGAATGTCACATGTCTTCGAATTTTTGGTTCTAACACATGTGACGGTTTCTTTCACTGACGATGTTTTCCTTCACCGTTTTGAAAACAGTGGTGATGAAATAATTTACACAAAGTAAAGCGCCTGACTGGGTCCAAACCCACGACCCACAACTTGTAAGTCGCGGCCTTCACCACTGGGCCACCACTGCTCTTAGACTGTTTGACTTGAACTATTATTACTTTAATCAGAAATCGAAAAACAGAAACGAGGGCTTTTATACCCTATATGTGGTACAGGTGTGGTGTGGGTGGTGTGTGTGGTAGGTGTGGTGTGTGTGGTTGTGTGTACAGTGGGCTATTCTGATGATTTATTTGTTTTCATTTATCAAATATCGATTTATTATGATATTGATGGATTAAACAAGTGGTCTAATCTATCAAAAATTGAAACTGTGCTGCCGCAATAATGAAAATAATGAATTCTTCTTTTATTGACAGCTCTTAAACAATGCTAAGAACAACCCCGCGCAAGCCAAGTTCTTCAACTGGGACAAAGTGGACAACTTCCGCGGCTTCGGCGGCGTGCGCATTGAAGATGACGTTCTTATTACCGACGCTGGAGTTGAGAACCTCACCTTTGTGCCCCGGACGTGAGTTACTATTGTGTATTGTACTTCGGGTTACCAGGTCGAAAGGAAAATAATTAATCGGGCGACTATTATCTAGTAGATAAGTAGACATACAGGCTTTCTCATCTACACTAATGGTTTATTATTGTTATTGATCCAATTTAAAAAAAATCTGAAAAAAGGCTACTTTTTACACTGATTTCTGTGGTATAAACCAAGGAAATGAAGAAATAAACTATTTTAGCAAGTGGATTCCACTTTCATGACCCCAGCTAAGTTCTCACCCCAAGTTCAACCAACACCTAGGCTAATTTATTCTAATCAAGAAAACAATCAAAATTCAACTAACTGAGATTTTTTGTCTACAGTGTTGCCGAAATCGAAGAACACATGGCGAACGGAGCTAATTTTAAATAAGTTATTATCGTTACCAAAAATATGCTAAAATCGTCACCAGTTGTAACCACTAAATGGGAAATATTGTAAATTATGTAAAATAATAACTATGAACATATTTATGTAAGTACAAATACATTTTATTTGAATAAATCGTTTTATTAATCACATAAATGAGTAAAGCTTTACAAGCTGATTTATTTAAGTAAACTAATATCTTTGATGAATATCAAAAAACGTGTGAATTTTAATCTTCACATATATCTTAAATAATTTTTCATTATTTTGGGTAAAGGTAAACTATTTACAATAGATAAAAACTCTTGTGTGGATTTGACACTGCCACGTCTTTTTCTTATTAAACTTCTAATTTTGTATCTGCAAATATGCTTCAACGATAATACATGATATGGAAGAGACTCTGCAGTTATACTGTTGTCATTGCAGTCTAACATAAGTAAGAGATCACGCTGTACCTGAAAATTTACATGAAATCATTACTTAAGGTTGAACTAGTCGACGGCACGAACTATTTTGTGCGCGGGGTTAAAATGCATGCTATCTTATCCGACAACATTATTTGCTTTACTAATCTATCCCTGTATGGAGGCTGTTTTGCAATTTTCCTTCTTCTTATGGTATTTATTTTCAAGCCGCCTCAAAGATGCGTTAAAATTTGTGTTGAAATATGTAACTTTCGACGCTCATAACTTTCAAATATATTATTATTTTACATTTTTGTTTCCATACAGGACTAGATAATGATGAGACAATGTTAGACAATTGATATAATTTTTTATTTTGTACGTACATCGACAAACAGTGGAGTAATCTCTAGACTATGTTTGTATAGAAGAATTTTCGACTAGTGTAACCTTAACTCCTATTGAACTATCAATTCAACGTTAGCATAATTATTCTATTTTCTATAGTAGTTCTAATGTTCTGTAATAAGGTTTCCAACTGCTAATTAATCAATATAGCCTTGAAAAAATTCTAGCTAAGCATAATAATAACTTACTTTTTGAGGTATTATGCCCAGAAGGCCACTCTCATGGGCTTTTTCTAGGTGATCGCCCGGCTCAATGGAAATGCTATATGGCACCATAATTGGCAGTGAAGGAGGATACCAATGCGTTGAAGCATAGAATGCATCAGCAACATGCGCCTCATTGGCTAACTCAGCTGTGCTGCAGTAATCAACATTGCAGCCATGCTCTATGAGTATTTTGAATACCTAAAATTGAGAAGCATCATTAATCAATAATATTTCCACTAGAAGAGTGATTGATGTTGGCAATAATTCGAAACATCAGACTAACCAAAATCCAAGATAAAAATAAATAAGTATTTTTGTTTAAACAATCTGATTTCAAATTTTTGCCTCAACTTTATAATGAACTTACTTCATGAAAGCATGATGTATTTACATAATGTGCATACACTAGTGGTGGACATACATTAGCTTCAAAAGGATTCACCTCCACACCTCTCATCAGAAACAAATAAAAGAACTCTCTAAACTTTTCTGGTGACTTATTGTAGATATAACCACATATATTTAAATATGAATTCAATGGTGCATGTAAGTCATACTTAGGACTATTGTCCCGAAATGTATGGTGGTCTATATAAAATGTTTCAGAAAAACTGAAAAACTCTGGTCCCAGATCACTGCTTAGTAAAACTTCCAAAATCTCAAACTTAAAATAATGAGGCTTGCAAGCATTGAAAATTATATTTCTGTTTAGCTTGCCTCTATCTGTTACAGACAATAAAGTTTGGAATACTTCCGTACTGCAGTCAAGACTCAAGGCTATGTCTATAGCCATTTCCCCACCGTTATTCTTAATATGAGGATCAGCTCCATTCTTTAATAAGAAATATACAATATCATCATTTAGTCCCTGAAGAGCTAGATTCAGTGGTGAATCTCCAAGTGTTGTCACTTGGTTAATATTAGTTATAAACGGATAAAGGGTTTCTACATTAGGGTAGTATCCTTTACAGCAAGCTAAATGGAATGGTGTAAAACGTCCAGGGTCATTTTTAATCTCAGGGTCAGCTCCAGAATACAGCAGAGTTACCAAAGCTTCATGCTGGGTGGCTAGAACTGCGTCATGCAAGGGTGTATCTCCATCAGCATCCTGCACGTCAATAATCGCTCCATAGTCTATTAATAATTCCATTAACTCTGTGCTGCCTTGATTACTGGCAATGTGTAGAGGTGTCACTCCCTCTGTGCTACCATAGTTCGCAATATCATCTGCAGAATTAAGCAAGGCAGTCACAGTTCTTAGTGAACACTTGTTTTTACATGCTAAGTACAATGCAGTGTGACCTTCATGAGTCTCGGCTAGTGCTCTACATCGTCGGCATTTCAATATTAACAAAACGCAATCATAGTTATCGTTGTATGCGGCTTCGTGCAGACATGTCCACCCCCTGTTATCAACCAAGTTAGGATTTATCTTTTGAAGTAAACGCTCCACGTTAGTAACGTCATTGTTTCTAGCAGCAAGATTTAGTGCATTCGATGTAGCCGGATTTCGCGAACTAAAATCCATGTTCTAAAACATAGAAAAACACTAAATTTCAAAATGTTCTAAGAACCGATTACACTTGGATAAAAATATCAGTCTAGGAAGAGAATATTATTAGTAATTTATTGAAGGTATGATAAATAATTCCATCTTATTTAGGTAAAAAGGAAGGTACTCTGTTAAATGTAATCATACAACAACAATGAAATTAAACTAACAATAAAGAACCTGCAACCTTTTGATACAATCATAATTTTTTCATAGCACTCATGGAATAACACCGTTCTGACAGTGACACCTTTGTGACAGTTATGATAACTGAGTGACAAGACTGACAAGTGACTTATATAGGTGTTGCTATTATATAATTTCCCCGTATCGTCTTCAACTATACTGTCTGTTATAGTTCTCGCCAAACTTCTGGGCCGCCATGTAGTTTAATTCAGGTTTCCAAATTACGCATGGAAACCTTTTAATTGCCTTTGTAGCGGCACCGACGCCGCCACTTACGAACTAATGACATGACGTCACACAAATCCTGCATCGCGCAAGTAAAGTTTTCGGCGCGATTAGAACACATACAACATTCCGACAACAACCGTTGGGCAGTTGCCCGGACCAGACACAACACCCGTCTGGTCGGAGGATCCTCCCTTTTCTATGGAGGTTTGTGGGACTTAATGTTCCGTTTAAAAATTACATAGCATGCGCAGTCGCTCATGAATTCAGGGGACCATGGGTCCATGGAGGGTTACCATGGGTCCATGGAGGGTTACCATGGACGTCAGCGGGATTATTTAACACCACATAACTTAGCGCTCCACATAACTTACCTATGTCCTTCAGGAGCCTTAAGCTTGTACATGGGTGCGGCAGCAGACAATTTAGAGTGCTGACTCGTAGTCACACCAGATTATCACACCAGTATGACAAACAGGAATGTTTTTCTCGTTTGTCACACCACTGATTTTTCCACACCATGTATACGATAATTGCTAGTGCAGTACCTATATATTCTAATAAAGTCGATCTACTGATCGGCGTTTTTCATTTAGATTTTCTACTTTTAGTTATATTTCTGCCAACTTTTTCATATAAGGTACAAACTGTTTTCATTTCTTTGGAAAAACCAAATAAAACTAATACAAATGGAATTATATATCATATTTTGTGGTAAGTAATAATAATAAAAAAATGTTTATTCATCTCCACAAATTACATCTTTAGCATACCTATTTACGTTGACAGATATTTTTAAAAAAGTTGGAATTTGTGGGATCTGGAGTCTAAACTAAGCCTAGGCCTGTATTTCAGAACTCTAGGCACCCCATTACATCGATTTAAATAGAGATTATACGAATGAGTACACAGAACCAACTAATACGAATGAGTGATGTTGTGTGTGGATGGTGCGTATGTGTGTGTGCATGTATGTGTGTATGCGTGTGTGTGAGTGGTGTATGTATAATATTTTTATTTTTTTTAGTACTTGAATATTATTCAATCAAATGGAAATTTAAATCGAAAAACCAAGAAGGTACGACCAAAATGATAAAGATAATTTTATCATTTCCTGTCAATTAAAAACTTTTAAATGGTAAAATATCATTGGAACATTTCCTTGAAACATTGCGTTAAAAACGAAATTTAAAGGTTTTTCATTCGCCCGCGCCCCCCAAAAATCTATCCGCGCCATTTGAAAAACCAAACCAAAAACCATTTTTTAAAACTAAGTAAAGGGTTTTTCAATTGGCGCGGGTAGATTTTTGGGGGACGTGGGCGAATTAAAAAACTTGGTCAACCCTTCTTGTTTTCGATATCAATTTCCTTTTGATTGAATAATACTATTAATAATTTATTATTCAGTTACTAATGCCAAATCACCATGGCAAGTTACACGATCAAATGATAAAAATCTGCATGAGCGATTTGAGCGTGTGGTAATCTCTCGCAGGGCTGCCCGGCGAGCATGGCCTACTGTGACATCGCATAAGTCACACTTTTAATCACAGTTTGGGCGATAAACTTATTTGTCTTAAATGCTAACACGGCGGCGTGAGATATTTTCTTGACTTGTGGCATAACTTCTTGACGTTTATTTTTTTCTTTTTCGGAAATTTTCCAATTTTATTGCAGTTTCGGTTTAACCTTGGCCATAAAAACCATTTATATTCTGAGAAACATAGCCCTACGATGCATTGTTTCCGAATTATGGGCCTCCGTATCTTATTTTATATTTAAATTTCCAAAATGATATCTCGAAAACGGTATGTCCTAGGCAAAAAATAACCAAAATTTTGCCCCCCCCATGTTAGCAGCATCCCAACATGAATTATCAGTTTTTTTTTTATTGCTTGGTTTTCGACTTGAACTACGGTCATGGCAAGTTATGATAAAATATGTCATGTCTTACAATTTGTCTTAAATGCTAGCACGGGACAACCATGTGACATAGTTTACAGGCGTGACATGTTTTTCTTGTTGTTGACTTCATAGTACGACATAATTTGAATAGGCGACCAAATAAAATAATACGTGAAAAAGTATGCCGTTCATACAGCTAAACAACTTTTTAATTTTGTTGGGAACAAATTAATATTTGACCCACGACCATAGACTTATGCACACTTTATTTTTCTTTGTTTGTTTGATAACATAATAAGTGTTTGTTAGAAAGATATAATTATTGTGAAAATTTTAATAGTTACTAAGAAAATATAATAGCTTGGACCAATACCGGTGGGCCCCTATTTTTTATATTTTAAATGTTTTTTGGGGATTTTATTTAAGAAACATTTAAAAATGTAGAAAGTAAGAAGAATATGGTATAAAAGAAAAGAAATATAAAAAAAAAAATATCAAAATAAAAAAAAATCACAATTATGAAAAAGTAATCACCATACACACAAAATGAATTTATTGCCATTTGGTGCAGTAATTAGAAGGAAAATATATATTTTTACAACTATAAAATTTTATCACCACCTCCGAACGAAAGTGATACATTTTTCTAAATCATCTGTCAAAATGTGAAATTTGTGACAAAATGGGTGCGCCCGTATTAGCAATTAGGACCCGATGAGTCCCAAATAAACGTCAGGAAATTTTCTCACGCCGCCGGTGCTATTATTTAGGACAAAATGGCGTTATCGCCCAAACTGCGATGAAATGTGTGACTCAAGCCAAGTCACAGTAGGCCGTGCTCGCCGGGCAGCAACAAGAAAGGCATGTTGCGCCTTTAAAATATGTCACATGTTTGACCCGTGCTAGCTTTTAAGACAATTTGTAAGACATGACATAATTTATCATGTCTTGTCACAAATGTCTTGGGTACGCCCATGCTCGCTAGGCTGATGTGAATTGGCCACCAAGGTCATGCGATTTGACATCGCTAGACCTTTTCTTTTAGGGTTTTTTGAAGTCGCAGGTCTATGCAAACAAACCACAATCGACCGATGCCATGGTCATTGCTCAAATTCAGCCGGATCTATGCAGAAGAGTCATTGAACATTGGTCCACTCGGATCCGTGCCCCTGTAAATAGCCGAGGCGGGCATTTGAACGATGTCATATCATATTCCACACTTAATGGCACAAGTAAGCCTTTCAAATAAAAAAGAATTTTGTTAATACCTTACACACAGCTTATTTTATTTCATTTCAACATCTAACCGCCCGCAGGTATTGAAAAAAAACGAAACAAGAAAAAAAAACCTGTGTGTTATACTGTTGTGATAATCGGTAAGGTTGAAAAACCCTTTAGTATAACTAGGACAGCACTAGTTAGGAATAAATGGTGTGGAAAAATCAGTGGTGTGACAAACGAGAAAAATATTCCTGTTTGTCATACTGGTGTGATAATCTGGTGTGACTACGAGTCAGCAACGACAATTTAGCGCAAGAATCACAGATAACTATATATTAGTCAGAGACAGATAGGACAGTGGTATGGTTAACGATTAGTTCCAAAAATATGCGCCTAAGCGCTAGTGTGTTTCATCGCCTAGTGATGCCCACAGCGTACTACAAAAGTATCCGTCGTAAAATATCGATAGCATAGTGATGTGCCACTAAAAATTCTGTTAGGGGGTACTTTTAATTTATTTGCAAGGTTCAGAAATTTTCAAATAAAACGACTTTTAGAGTTTACTTTTTATTTATTTTTCCTCTTAACCTATGGGCTTTATATTTCTCAAAGGCAATTTGTTGAGGTGCACACATCTGTTTAACAAGTTTTTCTTGAATACCTCCTTTAACAGTTTGGCTGCCAGAGAACGAGACACAATAGAAAATGTATTGTTTGTCGGGCATCTGGCGGTTAAGGTGTTAAGAATCTTATTTATACCATTCCCCCTCTAAAAAGCTTATTTTATTCACTGAAAACAGTGAATAAAAAGCACTTTTAATCACTGTTTTGGAGTTTGAATTTGGAACACACCAATGTATTAGACGTCCATCTCAATGCTATGCAACCTCCTTGCGCAAAAAATACTCGATACAAAGTTCTTGTGCAGAGAATATTCGACTTTCAAACTCCTTCTTCGATTTTAATTTTGAGTTTTTTT
The DNA here is from genome assembly GCA_949775005.1 of Orthosia gothica. Classification (NCBI taxonomy): domain Eukaryota; kingdom Metazoa; phylum Arthropoda; class Insecta; order Lepidoptera; family Noctuidae; genus Orthosia; species Orthosia gothica. The sequence continues at coordinate 18,689,845 of OX459044.1, forward strand.
ATATTTAGGATTTTAATAATGATTTTGATTTTAGTCTAGGATATTTATTGAATACTTATTTGGATTGTAATTCTAATATTAATTGCAATGGTGTTTAATTAACTATAATTATTTAAAGTAACGGAGGTGGTCACTGGCCCCTGAAACACATGTAACAGCACCTAGCTCAGGGGTCAGGGTTGACCATTTTTTGAAAAAAATTAAGGAAATAAACCATTTATTTATTACTCGTAATATTCCTTGTGCTTTTCGCTTAGATATTGCTTTTTCTCGGAGTCATGGTATAAAATATAGTATGCAACTCTTGAATAAAACTGATTTATATCGAGGGCCATGAATCACTCGCGTCGTTCATGATTCTAACACTTGAATCACTCGCTATGCTCGTGATTCAATCATCATGAATCACCCCCTGCGGTCGTGATTCAGTCGTTAGAATCCTTCACTTGCTCGTGATTCATCTATGACCCTCGCTTTAAATCCGTCTTTTATTCACTAGTTGCATAATATACTATTATTATGTTGCACCAATTATGTACATGGGTGCGTATCATGAGATTAAGTAACCATTCTAGGACTTCGTTTTTATGATGTGCACACCCCAACCAATTTACCTCACATTTTTTCATAATTTTGCTTTTCAAATGTATTTTTACGTGTTTCTTGTACGAATATTTATTTAAATAATCATGTATAAGGCCCGAGATATCCCTGTAGAGCACTAAAAACCTCTTTGAAGGGTAGGTTAAATTACTGTGTTTTAGAAGGGTGTATTCTCGTTGTTCGATCCATTTATGAAACACATCTCTTTTTCTTTGGGTATAAGTCTCAGAGCACTGTTTACAATTAAATTTTTTTGTCACTCTCCTGCACATATACCCGGCTGTATATGCAGAAGAATGCACGCGCAACCTTTCATTGCCTGGATTTAGCGATTGGTCGCTGCTAATGTTTTGGGTCACTGTTATGGGTCCACTACACATTGAATTTTCTTTATCCTCATCAAATGTTGATGAGGATAAAGAACTCTCATCAACTTTGGATGAAGATATGAATTTTAAAAAATCAACAACTGTCTCCCCTTTATCTTCCTCACAGTTCGCGTATATTGAATGTGGACCCATAACATTGGACATTAGCAGCGATTTGAATGCGTTAATGAAAGTATTGGCATCAGGATTGACGTTCCTATAGTTTATGGCTCTGATTCTACCAAAAAAATTCTCTAGAGGATCCTGATTTATATTTCTAGGATAAAAATACTGTATTTCATAGTTGTCGAACAACAGTTTAGACAACCTTTCAAAACTTTCTATAGTTGTAACCCATCCATCAAGAGAAGGAACTCGAACCTTATAGGTTTTCTTATTTTTTTGTGCTTTCTTGCTACTAGCATCAATAAATTCAATATTTTTCAATATCCGTTTGGCTTCTGACCAAAATTTGAAAATTTGATGAGAGTTCGGCTTTACTGGTCCACGCAGTTTACCCTGCACAGTGCTCCCTCGAGATCCATTTACACTGTCAAACAGCTTATCCATGAAGTCCACAGCTTCGCTTGTTGTGGCCATTGTCTCACTAACATTTTCACCCGTGGCTGTAGTTTCTGAAATATTACATAATTATAAGTATAACACAAACTATCAACAACAAAGTGTTTCTACCCTATCATACTATAAGATATTGCAACAAATATTATCCTTAGTACATTATTTAAAGATTAGATTGTATCTCAATTATTAAGAACCTTATTTTTTTCCCCAAAATATGAATCAATCTGCCTAGCCTTTTCCTATATTGGGGTCAGCTTCCAGTCTAACCGGCTTCAGCTGTTTTACATGGAGCGACTGTCTATCTGACCTCTACAACCAAGTAACTGGGTAACACGGTACCCCTTGGCAAGACTGGAGTCAGATCTCAAGATTCTACCCGTAACGACTGACAAAGATTTTCAAATGACAGCCGGGACCAACAGCTTAACGTGCTTTCCAAGGCACGGAGGAAACTCGGTATGTTGAAAATGGTCACCCCCATCCACGGACCGACCTCGTCAAGCGGTGCTTAACCTTGAGAATCGACCCGTGCGGCTGTTATTATTTAGCATGAGCTACAAAATATGAATAAATAGTGTAAATTCATTCTTCAATAGATAAACAAAAATGTAATGAGTGAGTGATTAAGAAGATGGTTATTTAAGTAGCATTATTAGATTACATTGACAAAATACTTACTGAATAATGCAGTGTATTTAAGCAATCCACTGGTGGTTGCGCTCAGAGTTTGGGCAGCTACACTAACTTTCATTTTCTTTATTTTCTCTGCATAAACATGGTGCTCTGTTAATTTTTTATGCATTCTTGTATGACCTAGTTGGCAATCAGAGTCAAATACTGTTAGAATATCTTTCCATGACGCTACTTTGCCTTTGAAAATCATGTCTTTGGTAAGTAGGTTATTTCGTAGGCCCTTAAGTAAGTGTGGAGGATCATAGACCACACTTAACTTTGTGCTTGATATGTCAATAGTTCCATCTGCAAACAAAAAATAAAATTAGTTCAAGTTAATTTGATTGATTAATGAATTGTGAGTTAAGAGCTACACATTTAATTGAAATTTGGCAGAAAGAGCATAACCTGGACATAATATGCAAAAGTATATATTTATATAAGTAATGATGATGAATATGTTTTGTCCCAGATAATTTCCAACTGCAGAAATACCATAACCTGGACATAAAACGCAAAAGTATATATTCAAATAAGTAATGATGATGAATACATTTTATCCCAGCTAATTTCCAACTGCTACTTATACAATGTGCATACAAAGGCTATTAGTTAAGGATATTAATCTACTCACCATTATATTCCTTATTCAAAGTTCTTTTACGTTCAGTGTCCCTTTTCATGGTATTTATTGCTGTTCTAAATGTAGAGCCCTGGTCACATACAATTGCAATTGGTACCAAATCTGACTCTAGTACTTTTGTGACCACTTCCTTCAAGATCCTTATTACAGTAGCTGCTGCAGTTGTTCCCTCACAAAAATAGAAGGCAATTGGCTGTCTCCAGTTTGAGCACACTCCTTTTAACATAAAAACTAGAGCATGGTCGGCGAACCTTAAATCTCTTGCATATCCGAAATCTTTAAAGCCTCTTATCTCATCTTGGGACTCCACATATGTGAGATGAGGTGTTAACGCAACTTCATCAAATAAAATAGAGCATAGTTTCTTCTTAGAGTCCCATTTTTTTGCTTTATGCTTTAATACTTTAAAAATATTGTCATTAAGTCCAACATTAAATTTTATATCTTCAGCAAGACGATTTAATGTTCTTTTACTGGGTAAATTAAATAGTTTTTGCAACAACCTATACCCTTTCGGGCTTTCCTTCATGAGGGTCAACGCCAAATGCTTTTCACTGGTAGTGTATCTCATTGCTTTCTTCTTTCTGTTTGCCATTTTTAGCTGCATGAGTAGGAAGTCTTGGGCTGGTTGTGACATTTGATCAAACTTTTTATTGAACAGTTGGGTACAATTTAGAGCCTTAGCAGCATCTAATCTTTGCGTATTTGTCTTCGGAGTCTTGTCTTCCTCAACCGCAATCGTTCTCATTTTTTTTATAAAGCACCTGCAGTTTTCACCGAATCTACGAGCTGCAAAAGAATAATTTCATTATTCAACTAAATAATGCACCAAATAACAGTATTAATATAAACTTTGACAAAATACTTTTATAGATTTTATTCAGGAAGCGAAACAAGTATAAAGAATTTTATCATGTCTTTTAGTGTAGAATGTTTTACATTGTATTTTAAGGACTTTACTTTTCTTCGACTAAGACTACTTAGCTATTACTGTGAATTTTTGTAAAAAGCTCATTTAAGTTTATAAAATATTAGCTGACCCCCGCGGCTTCGCTCCCGTCAATATTATAGCCTATGTTACTCGGGAATAATGTAGCTTTCCACAGATGAAAGAATTTTTAAAATCGATCCAGTAGTTTCGGAGCCTATTCGGTACAAACAAACAAAAAAATCTTTCCTCTTTATAATATTGGTTTAAACAATCAAAAATATACCTCCGCTCCTAGGAAGATTTTTTTTCAGTGCTTTCTGTTTTATTTGGATTTTCTCCACACTGCGTATCAAATCTGTAAAGAAAAACATTCAATTTTTAGCTAGAGCGATTCAGGAATATCAGGTAGGTGCTCAGGTATTACTAACTTTAAATGACGGTGGTTATCTATTATTTATGTATTGTATGTTATATTGTTGGAATTGCACAATATTCACATAAACTGTATGTGGGCTTGTAAACAGATGTGCAAAATGTCATAAGTGTATGTATTTTTAATTTAGGATGGATTATGCATTCAACTTAAGGAACAGTGCAGTAAGTTTCATCAAAATCGGTTCAGCATTTTTCAAGATATGAAACACACATGATGATGATTTTAATGAAAATATATATATACCTGTTGATTCTGCTTCCAACATTGATATTGAGTGGTTTGGGTCAATTTCCACGAGTTCTGACATTTGCAAGGCAGATGAAGAAGTGTGTCCTGAAACATAAAATTTAGGTTTGAGTAAAGAAACCAATTTTTATTCAGTTGTGTCTAGTTATACGTCAAAAAATTTACATAGTGTCAAATAGTATTGAGACAGATTGTAAACAAAGAAGAGACAGAGAGTAGTAAGTACTTGATTTTGTATAAAAAAAGTTAATCTATTGTGAACCGTACTAAAGCATTATGAATTATAAATCAAATTCAATACTATTATATATTCAATAATCTCAATTAAAATTTACATAGTATAAAATACTTAATTAACAATAACTACCTATATATACACTTAAATAAAAATAAAATATATCTACGAACGCGTATAAAGGGGTCAGAGGGCGTCATAAAATTCGTCCACATCGCTGTCAACGTGAAAAGTGTCCAGAATGCTGATTCTCTGGCCAAGGAAAAGCCCATCCCTCTGGTCACGTGAAGAGTCTACTAAACGTTTGCTTACATCTCGAAATACTCGCACCCCATGGACCTAATGTTTCAACCCAAAACGGCTCAAATATATAACTTCCAATAAGGTTGGAAGATGGGATGTCGCAAGGGTGTCGGGTGACAAGGGTGTCGTATCCCACTCCAAAGCATTATGGTCATCCCGTCTGGTCTCTTCCCATCGTCGCGTGCCAAGCCATTAGTTTCTAAAACAATTGGCACCCCGGCGGTGACAAGAGCTCGACGTATGATGTCATTAATGCTGGCGTGCCGTGCTAACCGACCAGCGCTTCTACTGCAGGATAGGCCATGGTGTCTTATTGTGTTAAAGTCAATAAGTATATAAATAATTCATACCTTGGGATTCCAAGGAGTCTATCGGTTTGTAATGTAAACACTTGCTTGTTGATGGTATTTCACTTGATTCAAAAACTGTAGGACCGGAATCTGCAATTAAACATATTTTTTTTAAATAATGTTTTTTCACACATTTGAACTGATTATTTTCAATTGAGGTTCTACACGAATTGATAAATATTAAAGTAAAAAACTGAAATAAAAAAATTATAATCAATCTGTCTAACCATTTCTCAACTATGTTGGGGTCGGCTTCCATTCCAACTGGATGCAGCTGACTACCAGTTTTTACGTAAAGCAACTGTCTATCTGACCCCTAGAACCCAGTAACTGGGTAACATGGTACTCCTTGACAAAACAGGTATCAGATTTTCTGGTTTCTGACAACCATAACAACTGTCGTAGATATTCAAATGACAGCAGAGATCAACAGCTGAACATGCTTTCCGAGGCATTGAGCCATTTCGCTATGTAAAGATGGTCACCCATCTTCGGATCAGCCTCAGCATGCGTTGCTCAACATTAAAAATCTACCCGTGCGGCTATAATGATTTACCCACGAGCATATAAAATAGTTACAACAAACAAAATACTTAAAAGTGGTTAAAATTAGTACCTGTATTAAGAAATGAAGATTCAGGTGGATTTGTGGCTGGTCTTGAATATAAATGATCAACTGGATACTCTAAAATCAGAAAAGGGGTGTATGAGACAATAGAACATAAGTTTCACCAAAGTATGACTAAGACCGGTAAATTAGTACCTCGGGAAACAACAAGATCTTCAGCTATTGCTTCTATGTCTTCCTGTTTACTGTAGTTATGATCTGATGATGAATAATCACCTGAAAATAAACAAAATAAATTAAATGCTTGTATAAAAAACTAATAATAATGTATAAGAGATGTAAATGGGAAACGTGTCCGGAATGCTGGAAAAGTTGCCAATGCCAATTCTTTGGCCTAAGAAAAGGTCAGCCCTCTTGTCACGCGAAGAGTCCACATGCTTCCTGCTATACCAAGACTCCATGAGAACTCAGACCCTATGGGCCTAAACCAACTAAAAATGGATCAAACATATACAACTCCCAATGCCGCAGCAGCAGCCTTCCCAGATACAATTATTAACCAGAACCTATTTACTTTACAATAATAATAACTGAGCTTCGAGAAGTATTTTAATACACTAATTTGAATGAAAAATTAAAACAGCTCAGCAACGATTTACAAGTAATTTAATATGCAGAGCTAATGCACTTACCGGATAAAGGCATGCCATGCTCGATTTCTTCAGTAGTAAATAGACATGGATAACCATCTTTGACACGATTACCCTTGTAATCCAGTTGGTATTTGTCGAAGTGTTTTTGGCACACACGTTTATTCAATAACTGATCCTTTGATAGACCAAGAAGTCCGGAATTCACAGGCACCAAAAACGACAGCCACAAAGCCCTAAGTTTATCGTCCTTTGGTAAATTATAAAGGCGATGAGTTATGTTGGTTGAAGTACAACCTACAACACAGCACTTGATAGGAGCCATGGCCGCGGACCAAAGCACCCGAGCACTAGAGTTCGTATCGAGCAAGGAACTTGGAATTATTTAACTCAACTCAAGCAATAAAGCGAGGAGAAAATAATTCAGGAGGTACACTAGTTTCGACACGATTGACGGTAGGTAGGTACTCAAGGATCAAAATGGCTGCCACAGATAACTATATACTAATCAGAGATGGCTGCCATTAACATGAAGTCAGCAACATACCACAGTGCCATGAAGTTACTGATGAGTTACTGCGACAGTAGCGCTCAACAACATTTTTGGAACTAAGCTGTCGCGGGCCTGGCAAGAATGCAGAATGCAAGAGCGAGGGAAACTAGTTCGGAAATTTTTAACTAGATTTTCTTTCAAATGCAAGAGCTGGTAAAATTAACTCAATCAGAGAATGTTTATTGGTTTATATTGATCATCTCAGAAATACTTTAACATAAACAAAAGAACTCATTTTAACCTCAGTGCTTATATGGTCCTTACCTCAGTCACATAATCATTAGAAATGGTTAAATGCTAGCATTACTCACACAATAGGTACTCTTTACTTTGTGGCTCAGTATTCTGAAATGTGTGGGTTTTTGTTTGTTATTTTATTTTTATTTAATTTTTTTTTGTGTACGTCCAGGCTCTTGAAAGCTTGAAGAATTGTGTGGCACGGTCCCAAAATCCTTCAAGCTGCTGGCTGAGTGTTGATAGTTCCTTAAAGGTCGCGGCTGACTTATACGACACCGCTCCCACCCGGCAAAATAATGTTCATTGAAATGTGAGCTTCTCCTCTGTATACATACATACATACTTTACATTGACAACACAAATTAGCAGACAGCTCGCTGTAAGCGAGCTTACCGCCATCATTTGTACTTTGTACCACTCGATAGTTGTCGTCTCGCATCACTGTCTAGTGGGTTTTTTTTATAAAAAAATATTTAAACAATAGGTAACTATTTAGATGTTGGAACATATATTTTTATTCAAAGCATTTATACTTCCGATTCATACAAAATTGTACAATAGCAAATAACAATTTTATTTAGATAGCACGTTACAATTAGGTATATTATTTTAGTATCCGGCTACAGCTTATCAAAATGTGAAAAATCCCGGGTGCCATTCTAGCCATGGCCAAACTTATCTAAGTTAAAGCGCAAGTTTAAAATAAAATAAATAAATCACTCAAAAAGTATGGAGTAAGTATTTTCTAGTTACATAACTAAAAACCATAAAAAATTAACCTAACAAAGGCAACTTGTGGTATTTTTATCTGTAAAATTATTATATCCAATATGACGATGTTAATGTAGGGATAGTTGGTATTTGATCCACAAAATAATATGGATAAGTTCGGTTTTACAATAGATCAGACAGCGAGTTATCAAATCTTAATCAAAATTAACTAAATTAGTTAAATCTTTCAAATAAATTCAAGTAAAAGTGGAATACGCCAGCGATCCATAATTCACTCGCAAAATAACAAGTTGACACTAAACTCAAAACAGTGTCGAAATCACGTCAAAAACAAGGCAGTCAATGTTAGGTTTAATGTACAAAACTTTACCACCTTTATTAATTGAGGTAAAGTTTTACCATCAACTCGCTTAGTCTTTCGCCAAAACCTAGTCTTTTCTCCAAGCAATATCTAGCCTAATATTAACAATTATTTATTTAATTTATTACTATTGGGCGCAGTGCCGTTGGGGAATTTGAGAGGTGACATCGCTGGTTTAACTCGTGGTAGAGAGTTGGCTCGGGGTGACCGGGGAGAAAGAGGCGAACGGGAACATCGCGCCGCCGGGTACGGTCGCGGTCTCAACTCTTCTGCACTGCGGAATGTATTTCGGGCTACTCGTCGCCGATACAGTGACGTCACCGTCGATTCTTGCAACAGGCAACTGAAGACACAACAAAACAAATATTTCAAGATGTTGCTGTAGGTAATAGTGAATTCGGCCAATTAAAAAAACACCTGTATCTACCTGAATCTTGGTAGAGCATGCAAATATATCACTTCGGATTGAGGACCGCGAGTCTGGGTCTTCGGCAATAAAGAAAACGACTGAGAAGGAGGAGGAAATAAGATCAGGGTATAAATTGGTAAAAATTAGGTATATGGTACAGAAGACTGGAGAAAGAGCGACTAGAGAGAAGGTGGTGTTATGAAAATAGTAGATTTACCACACCTTACAGGGTTTTTGCATTTAAGACTCACTTTTCTAAATCAGTAAGTTGTTGCTTAGGGGTTGACGCGGCGACGGGGCGGGCGCGTCCTAATTTAGCTCTTGTGTTCTGTAGCATCTGCTGTGTCACTAAAGGCTGCTGTGTTGGTTTTGAGCGGACTGGGTTGTCCTGGAATATTATTATAAAATTAATACCATGAATAATATTCATCTGTCGTTCAGTTAACCTTAACAAAAATTTACAAAATCTGCGCAGTGCTGTGTAGCGGAACATACAGTATCTACTCGCCAAACTTCTTGGCCGCCCTGAAGTTAGCTTTCCGATGCGCTAGACACGGCGCGGTGCTGTTTTTGTATGAGATTTACTAGGTACAGCAGCCACTGTAAACAACTTCCGGGCGGCCAAGAAGTTTGGCAGGTACTTACTGTAAGTACACAGTCAAATATAAATAAACAAAATAAAGTCAATCTATTACTAGGATCGTCCAATATTGAACGGGATCAAGAAGAACGCAGAGCAGTCGTGGCCCAGTGGTAGCGGCCGTGACTAACAAGTTGTAGGTCGTGAGTTCGAACCCAGGCAGGCGCTTTACTTTGTGTAAATTATTTCATCACCACTGCTCTAAAAACGGTGAAGGAAAACATCGTGAGGAAACCGACAGACATCCACCAACCCGCACTGGGTCCGCGTGGTGGATTACGACCCTTTCCCTCTCACAGAGACGAAGCCTGTGTCCTAGCAGTGCGAACATTAAAAGGCTGATGATGAATCAAGAAGAAGTCATTCGAGCTTTTGGGGTTCTTCAAAAAGTAGCTGACCGCGTCGGTACTGGGGTAACTTTTAACTTCATCAAAAAAAGAGACATATAAGTTATAGTGAAGTCGGTACCCTTGTCTTCCTCAATTTAACATTTGCTATGTCTTGTGGCGTGATTGTCAGGTGGGGGCCAGGAGCTCCTGGCGGAGCAGATCCACATCTCGGTAAAGTGTGAGCTCGCACGGGTAGCTTCGTCACGGGGGGGTGTACGGGTGGCGGGGGAGGGGGCGGCGGAGGTGGCGGTGGTGGAGGTGGAGCTTGTGACTTCGATTTAGCCGGACTCTCGCGCTTCCTGAAAAAAAAACAGCCGTAAGTTCATAAACGGTTTGACACAAGGAATAACTGACCAATACTCAAATCGTAACGTCATTCATATCAATAGCACCAATAATGGGAAGTTTTACCTGAGCTTACCCTCGAGTTGTTCAATTTTCTCCATCATCTTTTTCATTCCTTCTTTCAAGCTCTCATTCTCCTGTGACAGCCGCTCTTGCTTCTTATCTACTTCTTCTAAGAATTTCCTTAGCTCCCGCAACTCTTCCGCATTGTTATTGTTTTCTTGGTGAACTAATGGCTCGCGAAGTATGTCGGAGTACAGGCCGGTGATTGATTGGTAGCTCTGAAAAAGAAAGAAAACCTGTGAGGCAATGAAAGTGGCATTGGAAACCTTAATTTAGCACTATAGCGTGCGAGTAAGGCGACGGAATCACGTCTGATCTAAAGCTGCGCTTGAAACGTCATGCGCCATGGTGTCTCGTCATGCCACGGCGCGGGCGGCGTGTTGCCTTAATTTTAGCCGTTTTTCGGCTTATTACCACATCTCATGCTAATTCCGCACAAAACGTTCATCATTATCATCATCAGGCTTTTTAATTTTCCCACTACTGAGACACGGGCCTCCTCTCTGTGAGGCCGTAATCTAACACGTGGGCCCAGTGCGGGTTGGTGGGTGTCACATGTCTTCTTTTTACCCGACTGCCGAAGGAGGGTAATGTGTTTATCAGTCTATGTATGTATGTTTGTTCCTATTATAAGGCGTTCCAGAGACCAAACGCGTTGGCCGATTTTAATAATTCATACGTCAATCGATTCGTCTTATCCCTGCGAGTGTCATAGGCTAAATTAAAATTGGACAATATAAAAACGGCGGATTTTGGGCGCCATATTGTGGGGGCCCAATTTTATTTTCTTCCTAACCCATCGTTTGGGGTATCGAAATAAAGGGTTTTAAGAGGTGATTTCAAAAATATATAACACTTATATGTTTAAATGTATCTAATTCGAAAAAAAAGTAACTAAAAAAAGTTATAAATAAAAATTGTTAAATCAAAAAACCCGACTGCTTCAAAAGCGAACAAAAAAGTCATAAACAAGGAAAAAATCATGCTGTGCAGGCGAAGGATACACCAGATTTTGGTCAGCCAGCCCGCGAATATGTATCCTCTGACTGCACAGCATGATTTTTTCCTTGTTTATGACTTTTTAGTTCGCGTTTGAAGCAGTCGGGTTTTTTTTTGTTCTAGGACATGCCGGTTCCCTCACGATGTTTTCCTTCACCGTTTTGAGAGCAGTGGTGATGAAATAATTTATACAAAGTAAAGTGCCTACCTGGGTTCGAACACACGACCTACGATACGTAAGTCGCGGCCCGTTACCACTAGGCCACCACTGCTCTTACGGCACAAAACGTTATGTTCAAGCAACTGCACAATCTTTAAGTCAAGAGTGAATAGGTTTTTCTAGGCAAGCGTGCTTCACCGTCGACCACATCATCGCTTATCATCAGGCGAGATAGTGGTCAAGCGCGAGCCTATAGACTATCCAAAAAAAAACTGCTAACTCCAACAAACTCCGCTTCAGAAATAGTTCCAGAGAACTTAAGGAGAACCCGGAAAGTAAAATTGTTTAAGTCAGACATTCTCTAATTCATTCATTAACTGTTCATACAGCCAGTTGTTCTCACGTTATAATTAATTAAGAATTACAACAATGAAGTTAAGTTTAATGACCTCAGAATGCGGGACACAATAAAAAGAATATAGTGTTGTTGTTTTATTTTTGTTTGTTTTGTTTTTAAAGTAAGGATAATCGCATCTCCGTTAGTACCTAAAGGTCATTTTATTTATAACTTACATTATCGCAATCGATTTAATTACGTAAATACTGACATAATTTCAAACTGTGCTCCCTAATGCACCGAGATGCACTTGTCAAATTAATGCTGCTTAGAATCGTACTTACACATTGCAGAATAATACTAAGTTCGAGCTGTTGTTATATTATATCGATGAATTAATGCAGCTATTGTTATGTTTACTAAATAACTATTCTGATAAAAGCTTTAAATAAAAAAGTAAAAAAGTTAAGCGCTACTAACTACCTTTCTGCCGATCCACGCACACAGATCCACAAACTTCCAAGCTTTGGGCTTGCTGTTCCGGCGATGGCTTCTCTCCTTCCGCGGTGTTCCACCTGACAACATGAACCACTCCATATCACTCAACTGTCCCGTATCTAGAGCACACTCTATTTCTAATTCAACCTTTATGCTGTTCTGTGTGAGAGCACCCATTACTAAACTAGTTTTCAAGCAAACGAGGTCCTACTCAAGTTGCCACTTGACTGTAAATACACACGACTGATCCAACGTTGTTTTTAAAATACGATTGGATTGTCCTGTTGTCTCGTCTCGACCGTTAAAGCATAACTTGAAACACTGAGATGCGCGCGCGACGATGATGTCACAACTATATTAGCAGCTGACTGAGCCAAGATGTTTGTAATAAAAATAGTTATCAATTTAGATAACAAGTTCAAGTTATTAATCTAACCTCTGGTTAAGTTGTATACAACAGATGACGAGGGCGACGTCATAGTAATAGCAGTAACGTGGATATATTTGTCTGTACTGTACGCGAGTGTACCTAACTATACCTAAAAATAATTACTATAGGTACCTACCTAATAAATTGATACTCAGTATTATTAAGGGATACCTTTCTTATTCTTTGTCATGCTGTAATCAGCGCATACTTAAGTGTAGCCCACAATATATAGGCAAGTATGTAGTAATAGGTACTCTCAAAAACTACACACAGGGGGAGCAAAAAATTACAAAACTTATAGTAAGTAGTTAGATACATAATGAAATCATATTAACTTTTACGTATCCATAGATTTTTAAGTATGAATATGTATGTATTGGAGGCACGACTGGATTACGTCACGCGTACAAATTAACTCTCGATATGCAAATATTTATTTTTTGCAAGTGACGTACTGACAGTATACAAGTAGTAAGGACAGCGTCCTTTAAATTCAATGAAATGATGAATGAATGAGTCCTCTGAATGACAGCCCATCATTCGGTAGGTACTATTCTTTATTGTGAAAAGACAACTGAAATTAAGTACCTAAAGAAGTAAAATAATTAAAAGTACCTATGCCTATTTCCCTACTTTTACTCATTTAAGAGTTAATACGATACGACATTCAAACAATTATTTTTTTTGTTTTATATATAAAACGTATGTTACCTGGCGTTGTATTTTCATGAAATTTACTGAAACTAGTGCTCTTCCGTGACCTCTGAAGCGCGTCTTTAAATAGGTTTGAATCCGATTTCATACGTCTTTTTCTAACTTTGATTGAATGGTTGCTGATAACTGACTTGAACGATATATCCGAATTACTGGAAAGACAGGAACGAGTTCTATGCTCTAGTTGAGCGTCTGTCAAATCAGATGTGCTGGATGAACACGAATCTGAACACTGCTTTTTGCAAGGTCGCATTTCCTTGTGCTCTCCATCACTGGAGTTCCGTCTGCAACGTTTCAATCCTAAACATTGTTCAGAATTTTCATTGGATTTTGTGTCTGATAAATTATAGTCCTTGCTGAAGGAAAGGCTCACGTCAACAACGCTGCTGTTAACTGGCAGAGTCACAAATGGTTCCGTTTGAGTGGAACTGTCGGTTGAATTCCCCAGCATAGAACTGGGATCGTCACTGGCCATAATGCTCACAAATGGAGGCGTCTTATTGTAATCGTTTTCTTTGTTTTCATGAGGTGAAATGAAACTACGATCCCATGACATATTTATTGTGTCCTGTTGAGAGCATTTCCTTATTAATTCTACCGAGTTATCACAAAATTCTCTGTCTTCAGACGCTTTGGCTTCTGACATAACAGTGTCAACAATTATATTTTTATTGCCTTCTTCCAACGGCATCTTGATGATTTGTTAATACTCCTGTAAAAACTTTTTACTGAGGTAAATCTTTCACTTGTTTAAGTTTTATTGAATGAGTACAAAATCCAGCAACTTAAAATAGGTATCGTCAGAAAATATGTCTTCAAATCCAAAGATTACTATTATATGTTCAAATCTACGGAATCTACCCTCACAAGCAATTATAACTACCCACCAGTGAAATAAAATCTTGTCCATGTTCAGCATTATTAATCGATGATATCTGCCAAATACTCCAAAAACCATTAGAATCTGTTACACCCGTATTCTAATGCATAAAGAATGTTAAAATTGCACTGAAGACGAGGCGGTATGGTCCAAGACCTTAGCCTGCCCGAAAGGGCGAACAAAAAGAAAAAAAAAAATTAATCGATGATATAGCAATAGTTATTGTTTCATCTGTGTTTTCACATGTTAGTTAAATGAAAAAAATCTAATGATAATAAATAGTTAATTTGTTTGAATATTTCTACAATGCTGAATACTTCCTTCCATGCACCCCATATGCATGTTTCCGAACGTTCCTAATCAGCTGTTCGCTGACTGAAAAAAATGGTTTAAGTCATTTGTCAAAATGAAATTGACGCAACGCGATCGATCAAACGTAAACAAGGCATTACTTTTTTATTAATTAATTTTGTTTGTTATTTCAATGCTTTTAGGCCGTTAATTGTTTTAATAACCGAGTACAGTTGCGGGCAAAAAAATATTTAATTTATAAAAATGCGGCATGCTTATAAAAAGAAGATTATTTACTGTGGTGTAATTGTTATTACATTGATAATTTTGCTGCATCCCGATATGAATGCCCGGTGCTCTTACGAGTATATTGAGAAAGATGATATAATTCATAGCCTACATGAAGCTACCACTGACAATTTTAGTAGTACCGCTATACTTGACTGTGATTATTCTAACATTGTACACGATGAAACTACTCTGTCCATTAGTTTAGTTGACGGAGACTTGATAGAAGGCCATAGGATAAAGGAAGGTGGAGAATACGCTCCTTCTGATTGTAAGCCCAAGTATAGCACAGCCATTATTGTTCCGTACAGGTAAATATCCTCCAACTCTTAAGATAACTGGTAATTTTCACCGTGGCGCCATTCTTAATTAAAATTAATTCTTATTCTCATAGGGATAGAGCTGAACAACTACGAGGGTTCCTAGTATACATGCACACATACTTCCATCGCCAACATATCCACTATCGCATCTTTGTTGTTGAACAAGTGGACTCTCGCCCTTTCAACCGAGCCAAGCTCATGAACATTGGGGCAGTTGCTGCGATGAAAGCAGGATACCCTTGTCTTATACTTCATGATGTGGACCTCTTACCGTTAAGACCTGCTAACTTGTATGCTTGTACTGAAAGGCCCAGGCATATGTCCTCTAGCATTAATAAGTTCAGGTAAGATTTTTAATTAAGTATTAGTTTTTTATCACCTTAACTGCCAGGCAACTGACAAACCAGGGCCGAATCTAGGGGGTTGATACGGGAAAATGCCCAGAGGGGCGACCAAACTGAACTAACGGCCTTCTTCATTACTTCAAAAAAACCTAAGTTATTTGTGGGTTCTTGTTGTAAACCCACAGTTAAATAACTTAACATTCATAATGTTGCGAAAATTCTTAGGTGAAATTTTTGAGCTCACTTCCCTAAAAGTTGGATTTGCATTTGCATTGGATAAAGCCAATGTGACGGTTAAAAACCGCATTACTTTTCAAGTGACTAGCTTACCCCCGCGGATTCGCTCCCGTCAAAATTATAGCCTATGTTACTCGGGAATAATGTAGCTTTCCATAGGTGAAAGAATTTTTTAAATCGGTTCAGTAGTTTCGGAGCCTATTCGGTACAAACAAAAAAACTTTTCTCTTTATAATATTGGTATAGATAAGGCGTTTTTTTTCTTATATGTTGATCAAAAGTATTTTTTTTTTAGTTAAGCACATTGCAGCAATGGTTTCGGTTGAAAACTTGGAAGAAATGTTTCACACTGATCATTTCAAAGCACTTCACTGTTATTTTATAACTATTGGATGTTTTTGTTTAGTAGATTTTGAATAGAGGTATTTTTCACTGCAAAAATTCTGCTTTACTTTTACTACAAATTGCTGTACTTTTATTTTAATAACCCAACCCTTTTTTACAGTGCATTCAACCGATTTTGAGTTCTATCCCATAAATATAAGGATAGCATAAAAAGCATAAACCTGTTACCAAACTAACTGTTAACTACAGCTGCCATTTGTCATAACACTAATGCAATAGAAGGCAAAATCGGTTGAACGGGCTGTAAAATGGGCTTATTTAAATGTCTAATGTTATCTCAAATTGAGTATAGCATACCAATTATTTGTTCCTACCTCAACTTGCTAAATTTTCAGATTCGTCCTGCCATACTTAAACCTGTTTGGTGGAGCAATAGCGATTGTATCAAAGCAATTTAAAACTATAAATGGAATGAGCAATGAATTTTATGGCATGGGTGGCGAAGATGATGACTTGTACTCCCGGTTAGAAGCAAATGACTTAAAGCTCTGTAGGTTTCAACCAGATACCAGTCGTTATCATATGGTCTCTTCCAAGGCTGAGAGAAAGACGTAAGTAATTTTTTTAAACAAAGTGTAGACCATGTTTGCCCTGAAAGATGACCCTGCGACAGACTCCTAGATGCAGGATTGTTCTAGAGTTTAGTTGTTAGTGTGGACCAATCACCTTAGAAACAATATACAAATTGTTTGTAAGGGACATTATAAATATAATTTTATGAAAAGCCTGGATTTATATTTAAATCGACAATTTCTGAATCGATCGAGATTTCGGTATCAAGAATGTTTCTCATCAAGAATAACCTACTTTAATTGCAAAGCTTGACAGGTTTGTAAAATTTGAGTTTGGGAAATACTCGACTTCAAATTCAAATACTTAATTCTGAAATCAGATTTAATTCTTTAATAACTTGTGCATGCGTGAAGTAATCACATCCAATTCATTATTACAAACAAGACCTGATGTTTGAAGATACAGAATTTATAGCCGTAACGGATTTGGTACTTGCAAACCACGAATATGGTACGCTGCCGTACCATATCCGACCGTGGGTGGTGAGATCCGCTGGATATTATTATTATTAATTGAGTCCGTCTCGGTCCGCTTGTTTGCACATCGGATATGGTCTGCTTCGTACCAACTACGATCTTGATTGAAAAAGTCCCCGATCTATGGGAGAATTTTTGGTTATTGTCGCCCAAAATCCCGATAATTTTTACATTCAACTAATAGTCATAAATAAAAATTGAAAATAATATTCTAAATACGAAAACACTAGCATTTGGTAGGCGGAGTTGGTCCACGGAACCAGGTCCGGTCGTGTATAAGCAACGGATTTATGGGCGGACTTAGCCCACCCGTACCATATCCGAGCGTGTGTTACGGCTTTTATCTTATGCATGGAGCATCACCTGAACACAGACAACCTCACCTAGATCGCTCCTAACCCCGTCCAACATTAACACATACACCATAATTATACACACTCTTCACCCTACCACTTGATTAAAGCAAGTATATATTGTATATATATATATAGTATAATTTGGCTACAATTTGACTGAAAGAAATATCTGAATTTCAACTTAGTTTTGGCATATACTTTTAATTTAAAATAATATAATATAAAATAAAAACAAATTCTTAATATTGAATATAAATTTTGACTGTGATCTGAATTGTGAAGTTGATTTATTTTTATATATTACTTATTTATAATTTTTAATGCAATTTTTATTTTCCGTTTTGTTTTCAGGGACCAAAGAAAAAAGGTGATAAGTTTCACCAAGGAAAGGATGGCTAAAGATGGCCTAAGCTCTTTACAGTACACAGAGGTCGCCACCGTCCTTCATCCACTCTTTACCCATATCATGGTTGACTTGTAGCATATCATATAATAATACCCACTTCTTTTGGTATTTAACAAAATGCAAACTAAAACTACCCACTTTGCAATTCTCACAGAGGATATAATCAGCCTATAATGTCAATAATTCCGATTCCATTCCGATTCTGGAATGCGAGACTGGTTTCCCAACGCGCACAAATTCGCTGAACTGTGAGGTCGCTCCGACGAGCCTGTGAAGCCTCCAGAAGGCATATCTGCTTCTGGGCTGAGCTAGGCTGGCTATGTTTGCCTCCACACTCATCGGACCAAATGGGAGTCTAAGTGCGAAAAATAGAGCCCACATATCCCTATGCTGGGACTCAGCTCAGCGGGGCGAGCACGGCCTACTACTACAGGCTTGAGTCACACATTTTTATTACAGTTTAGGAGCAAAAACCGTGACTCAAGCCTATCACAGAGGCCGTGCTCGCCCGTCAGGTCTCCTCTCTGTAAGAAGGAACGGGCCGTACACAACATACCTACACAAGTACATGGACTCAGATTAGATTAGTGCATGTCAAGTCACGAATATTACGGCGTCTTTCCATAAAATATCGGATAAAAGCTGATTAAGTTTACATTTAGTTATGTACCAAATCGAATGGACTTATAGAATTACTCATATCACTTGTTCAATTTCGCTTTAATTACCTGAACTTTTAAGACCACTTTAGAAATAAGTAGTGAGTTAGTTAAGCTAGGATATTAGGATTTAATTCTTAATACAATAAAGTTTAGACTCAATTTCGACTATAGCTTAACTTGAATAGATTCTGAAGCCATAGAGATTAATAGAACTATCGAAGATAAAGATTATTATTAGTACCATAGATGCAAACAAGGGCAGATATGGAAAGGAGGTTTCTTTTCGGTGGAGGAAATTATCTTTGGTACCGTTCGTTCATGGGAAACGATGGTTTATTTAACCTCTGTTTTAATCTACCATAAAATCAAGCTTTTATTCCTGTCTTTGAGTCCCATGTAAAACTTAGGTATGCCGATTTTGGGCTTATGGAGATATTCGCTATGGAAAGTACAGTAGCACTTTGTCTGATCTGGAGCTCTAAGTTAGGACCCCACGTTTAACAATAACTTATGCTATGCGACACCAATATTTTGTGCAAGTACTACTCTCACCTCCGGGATGGATCTGCCAAATACCCGCTTGATGCACTTGACAGACGGGCCAAAAGGCTTATTGGCAACGATGTACTGGTCGCGTTAAAGCTGCAGAGCTTCGAACATCGACGCCGAGTTGCCAGCCTGTCGGTTTTTTATTGTTACATTTCGGGGAGTGTGAATCAAATTGTGCGACGGAACTGCACAATTTGATTCCGTCTAGCCCTTTCCATCATCGGACTACAAGACATAGGTACGGCCATGCGCCATCGTTACTTATGGTAGACATCCCTCCCATACGCACAAAGCGTTTTGCTAATACTTTCATTGTGGGCACAGCTAAGGCACGGGCTAAGGAGTGGAACTCCCTTCCGGAGTCTTTGTTCCCTGATAGCTACAACCTTGGGGTCTTTAAGTCAAGAGTGAGTAGGTTTCTTCTAGGCAAGCGTGCTTCACCGTAGACCACATCATCGCTTAACATCAGGCGAGATAGTAGTCAAACGAGAGCACAATGATTTAAAAATAAATGCCCACTTTCCATATCTGCCTTGATCGCTAAACTAGCCATAAGGAGACCAAAACTTTAACTCAGCCATACCTACTACTAACGTTCCTATTGTTCTGTTAATTTCAATCTAGTTAAAGCAATAATATTAAAATAAACAACATTGTGATATTCTTGTTGAGGGATTGAACGATTTCTGTCCATAGAATTCCTGTAGATAATTATTCTAGTACAATTAAATCTACATAAAACTTAGCATGTTAATATGGGAATTGATTGTTTAAAACTTTAACTTTTAAAGTTGTTGACTTGTATTTAAATTGTTTTTTTTTTAAATTAGTTATTGTTTAATTATAAATCCTGCAAGAAGGCACAGTTAGCGAAGAAGGTTGATTAACATATCAATATTTAAAATCGTAATTTATTATTAAAATAAATATTAAACATCGTCTTAAAAAAAGGCTTTAAGCAACATTTAGTTAACATCATGATGTAAACAAGTATGGCAGGCATAACGCTTTTTAGTTATGTGACGATTTCTACCAGGAAACTCGGACTGAAAAGCGATGTGTCAAACAATTTTATTTCAATTTACAAGAATGTAATGGTAGTTAATCTTCTTTTGTTGCTGACCGTACCTATTAAGTTGTGATGGCCGATATGATTGTGATCGCAGAGGCGACTTTGGGCATCAGTCAAGTCCTAAGGGCGTTTGTTACTGTGCCATACGTAAGAGTACTTTATTTTAATGGAAATAAAGTTTAAAATGTAATGTCGAATTGTCGCTGTAGACGTCGTACGACCGCGACCATAAACGTTATTAATTTATTAGTGAGATATAACTATACACTGATGGAGATCAATTATAACAAATGAATAATTAGTAAAATAGTAACAATGATAATAAATTGTGGTAAAAGAAATATCATATCACTGCTAAACAAAGGAACTTGATAGAAATTGAATAGAGTAGAATTAGCATCGGTTTTTACTTGTTAGGTAGTGCGGTATAAAAATAAGATTTAAAGAAAAAGGTGATGTGTGTGTTTTTTAATGATGATCTGCTTACTGCTATATATTCTCGGTAACACGATTGTAAACAGACAGATTTTTCAACTGGTACAGTTCAATTCAAACTTAATGACGGCTCGGAACCCTCTGCGGGTCGCTCTGCAGCGCAGTAACTAATTTATGTGACAGCATGACGTATTACGCAGCGAGCAGTGCAATACAGTCGCTATAAAGTTTGAATCGACCCATACTACATGTTTATTTGTAGTGTGTGTACTACCCACGATCAGTAGGTAGCCATAAAGTTTTTTGAAACTCATTCAATTTCACATAGCTCAATGAATTAAATATGTCTGTCATTTTTCTTTTAGGAATAAGTTTTTACTGAGCATTTTCTCATAAGCAAGAAAACCTGTCCGTCCGACACTCAAATTGGTTGTCATATATACAGGACAAGCTGATTATAAATTCTTCAATCCAACAGTGTTCCATACTTAAAGTCCGGAAAGGCCATTCCGTCCAAAGTGTTAGTTATTAGTTTTTTGACAGATAGAACCAATGATTGCAGCACCTTACCGTTTCGATTATCGCCACATTAATTGTAAGTAGATCGATTATAATTTTTTGCTGAACACTTTAATCCGAGATATTTTGTGTAGAAAAATCCAGAAACGTCTAGGGGCCCTGGGATTTTGGACTACTGTCATAAAACCAATAACAAGTTGGACAGAATTTAAATGAAATGAGACCTAGCTCAGGAATTGGTAGAGTGATTGCGAGGTATTAGCTTAGGTAGCAAAAAACTATAGGCCTATAGTTACTTTGATCCCCTGAAAGGTGACCAATGAATGAAAATCAGCCTGTTTATCTTATCAATCGGCCGGTTCAGTAAAGTTGAACGAACGAACTAACCGGCAGCCTAATTGTGTAAGTAAATTCGGCAAAGGAAACAATCTGTTTATTTCCCAAAAACACACACATACACTCTGAAAACGAAAGAAGTTGAATAAAGATTCAACTTCTTTGTGTATGTGTGTGTTTTTGGGAAAGAAACAGATTGTTTCCTTTGCCGAATTTACTTACACAATTAGGCTCCGGGACATATATAGGCAAAAAATTATTAACTGGGAATTGCCGCGGTACCTACAACAAACTTACATTTTAACCGATACAATTTATCATAACAGATGTAACGTGTTTTTAAATAATAGTCCTAGTATATTTTTCATGTACACTTATTAGCCTAAGATCCCATTGCAAAATTCTGCAGTTTTTTTTTTTCGAACTCCTATTTTCAGGTATGATACTTGTTATTATAATTTATTTATATAAAGATTACCGCAGGGTTACCTGGAAGTATCTATTCGCAATTATCTTAATAAATTGAAGTTTATGTTTTATAATTAACGCCAAATATTTAAGAAAGTGGTGTAGAAAATAGGAAAAAATAAGGTTACTAGCTCGCAGTTAGTGGGTTTCCAGCTTACTTGCTAAACCTGCAGCCTAATTGTGTAAGTAAATTCGGCTATATATTATAAATAAATACCTAATTCTACCTACTATCAAGAATCATCCATTAAAATGTGTCTCCTGGGACAGTATCACACTTATGTTTGACGTGGGTTCCCTACGTGTCTGAGTCTTGCGACTCTGCTGGTGGCACACGTCACCATGCACCCCTGAATGCGTATGTAGGGTAGTACGAGGACAACCCAAGGACCCACGTTTTTGAATGACCAACAAGTTTCATCAAAACAAAATACCTGTAGATTAATTTTGCAGTGGGATCTCATACTATTAGAAATAGCAGCATAAATAGCCAGCTAGCGCATTTGCTCAATTCACGCAAGGATTTTATTTGTAATCACTATGAACTCTGGTAGCGAATAAACGGTTACAAAAACATGTTGTTTTATTATCTATACCATTTACTATTTTATTACTATAAAGAGGAAAGATTTTTTTGTTTGTTTGTATGGTCATAATGTACTAAACAAAAACATCCAATAGTTATAAAATAACAGTGAAGTGCTTTGAAATGATCAGTGTGAAACATTTCTTCCAAGTTTTCAACCGAAACCATTGCTGCAATGTGCTTAGCTAAAAAAAAAATACTTTTGATCAACATATAAGAAAAAAAAACGCCTTAGCTATACCAATATTATAAAGACAAAAGTTTTTTTGTTTGTACCGAATAGGCTCCGAAACTACTGGACCGATTAAAAAAATTCTTTTGCCTATGGAAAGCTTTATTATTCCCGAGTAACATCTATAATATAAAAATGAATCGCAAAATGTGTTGGTAAGCGCATAACTCAACAACGCCTGGACCAATTTGGCCAATACTTTTTTTTAAATGTTCTTTGAAGTTCAAAGATGGTTTTTACGGGGAGAAAAATTCTAATAATTGCCGGAAAAAAAATAAAAACAGCCTTTTTCTTTTTCCAATACAAAAGTTTTCTAACTAAAACGTAGAGTCAATTTGAGATTTATTGCTATTGTTTAAGCTATTTTTGCTTTGTGTAGGGTAGGGTAGTGTAGGGTAGGGTTGGGTAGTGTAGGGTAGGGTTGGGTAGTGTAGGGTAGGGTAGGGTAGTGTAGCGTAGGGTAGGGTAGGGAAGTGTAGGGTAGGGTAGTGTAGGATAGCGTAGTGTAGCGTAGGGTAGGGAAGGTAGTGTAGGATAGTGTAGGGTAGGGTAGTGTAGGGTAGGGTAGTGTAGGGTCGGGTAGGGTAGGTAGTGTAAGGTAGGGTAGGTAGGGTAGATAAATGTTTGGTATTTTTATGGCAAAACAAAGTTTGCCGGGTCAGCTAGTAGGCTATAATTTTGACGGGAGCGAAACCGCAAGGGTCAGCTAGTTACCAATAATATCGCTCTATACGGGCATAGCATCGGCAGGACTATTTTCAGGGGATGCCTCTTTAGTACCCCACCTCCAATAGATAGTTCTTCTTTTGTCCATTACCATAGGATTACTACTAACTTTGTTGGCTTATTTAAACAAGCTTGAGAAGTAAAGCAGAAGGTTGCAAGAGTTAGTTCGAAAATTTTAGGACTTCGCGTCGATTATGCTAGTACCTATTATGCTATTATTTTAGGAGGCTATTTATACATAGTTTTTATGATGTTTTTGTATATTTTATTGAAAGCCATGGGCATGCACGATTATTCCCGATGTCCACCACTGGGGGACAGTGACACGGATTTTTAAATTAATCTCGTTGTCCTCCACTGGAGTCAGTGACACGGATTTTTCATTCCCTATGGCCAACGCTGGGAGACAATTCGGGTTTTTGTTATGTCGGTCGTAATTTTTGGGTTTCACTTAAATATTTAAAAAATCATCATCCTATTGCTTATTAAAAGTGTGTTTGCTTATTTTTTATTAAATTGAGTAATTAACCGACATAATATTTGCACAGCGATAACAGACTTCTACAGACTGTACTTTGGTGAGTGTGCTCAAGAGCTCCACGGCCTTATCCCACCACCTCCCTTCTGCCATCGAACATCTATACGTTCTTAAAGTTACTATCCTTATTTACTTATTTATTATATATTTTATTGTACACCGCTTAAATAATTACAGGACAAAACATTTATAAAGATAAGTGTACAATGGGCGGTCTCCTTACATGGTTGCTATAATGCCACCAATTCGCACCAAGCAATTCCAAACATCCGTCATCATGCGCACTGCGAATGAATGGTACTCACTACCTGCGTCTGTGTTTCCAAACGCATTCAACCCGAATCTCTTGAAAGTAAGAGTGATCAGGCTTCTTCTGGATAAGCTCACCCCATCGTCGACTCTATCTCTGTCACCTCTGACGATTAGAGTTAAGAGCAAAACCATGTAAAAAAAAACATTATACTTCTATCATAATTCCTAGAAATTGACCCACAGATATTTGGCCGTTTACAAGTTCCAATTGGGTTTCTTGTATAAAGTGATCGCTGTAAACGTACTTTTTTTGCGTTTTTTGTAATTTTCTTTGTTTTGAGTTAGTTGCATTTTTACAAAAAAAAAAGAAAAAAGTAGAAAAAGCAAATAAACAAACAAAATGAAACAGAATTGTTTATAGTCGTAGAGTTGCCAGCCTGTCGGTTTTTTATCGGTTACATTTCGGGGAGTGTGCGATGGAATTGCACGATATAATTCCACCTAGCCCGTTCCATCATCGGACTACCAGACGTACGGCGATGCGCCATCGATACATGGTAGACATCCCACCCATACGCACAAAACGTTTTGGGAACACTTTTATTATGCGTACAGCTAAGGAGTGGAATTCCCTGCCGGAGTCTGTGTTTCCCGATAGCTACAATCTAGGGGTCTTTAAGTCAAGAGTGAATAGGTTATTTCTAGGCAAGCGTGTTTCACCGTCGACCACATCATCGCTTACCATCAGGTGAGATTGTGGTCAAGCGCGAGCCTATAGGTTATAAAAAAAAAAAAAAAAAAAAAAAATAGTCTCCCAGCGGTGGCCATAGGGAATTTTTTAAAATCCGTGTCACAGACCCCAGTGGAGGACAACGAGAATAATTTAAAAACCCATGTCTCTGTCCCCCAGTGGTGGACAGCGAGAATATTTTTTTAAAGTTTTCCCGCTGTCCCCCAGTGGTGGCCAACCAAGTGGTGGTCATCGGGAATAATCGGGCATGCACGTGAAGGCCCTTGCGTCCCCTCCCGGCGCGTAACTTTCATTAAAAGTCCAACTTTATCTGTCGGCAGTGGCGTACCTAGTCCTGGTTCAGGGTAGAGCGAGATTGTCTTGCAGCGCCCTTTGGTTGAAACTTTCACTTCCCTTCAATAATAATTCCAAAAAATCTACGGTTAAATGCTCTAAGTTTTAATGAGATTAAATAAAATAAAATAAAAATAAAAAAGCCTTTATTTCTTGTAGAAATTATAGTATCTATCTATAAACATATTCCAAGTTAACTATATTCTAATATATCTAATTACTATAAGTTATATTCTATTTTGTTTCTGTACCCTTTATATAAAACAGTTTCTTAATTCTAATATTAGTATTCTTATTTTAGTTTTATTAGTATTTTTTTTAATAATAATATATGCTTAATTATTTATTTCTTGCAACAAATACTTAAACTACTCAATTTTAGGTGTTTATGCTTTTTTTTTGAGATTATCAAGACAAAAATCTGATCTGGCGACAATGCTTCCACGCCATTTTATTGCCTGTAAATTGTTTTTGGCATTTGGCACCCCTTGTCATCTGGCGCCTTGAGCGACCGACCTACCGTTCCTCTAGGGTACGTACCCTAAGGCCGGTGCCATCAAAAATATTTCAATGTACTCTGTGGCCAGTGCTGACCGTCGGTAAATACCTATGTATAAAAATAAAGTGCCCATTTAAGGCGCAGATACCCTTCAGTTAGTTATCTTATCTTATGGAGGGGCCGAGAAGCAACTCGGACACTTCGACCCATTGGGATCTATTGTGGTAAGTTAGTTAGTTAGTAGTTAGTACCAGATTTTGGTCAGCCAGCCCGCGAAAATGTATCCTCCGACTGCACAGCATGATTTTTTCCTTGTTTACGACTTTTTAGTTCGCTTTTGAAGCAGTCGGGTTTTTTGATTTTCAATTAAGTTTTTTTATTTATAACTTTTTAGTTCGTTTTTTTTTCGAATTATATACATTTAAACATATGTGTTTTATATTTTTGAAATCACCTCTTAAAACCCTTTATTTTGATAACCCACACGATGGGTTTGGAAGAAAAAAAAAATTCGGGCCCCCACAATATGGCACCCAAAATCCGCCATTTTTCTATTGTCCAATTTTAATGTAGCCTATGACACTCGCAGGGTTAAGACGAATCGATTGACGTATGAATCATCAAAATCGGCCAACGCGTTTGGTCTCTGGAACGCCATATAGGAACAAACATACCTACATACATACTTACATACATAGACTGATAAACACATTACCCTTCTTCGGCAGTCGGGTAAAAAGAATATGCAAGAAATATTCACAGAACACGGAATGGTCGTACCTGCCGTGCTGAATAAAATAAAATAATAAAATTCTCCATACCGTGAATCTTTGATAGTCATTACGGAGCCTAATTGCGTAAGTAAATTCGGCAACGGAAACAACCTGGGTTCTTTCCCAAAAACAAACACATACACAAAAAAGTTGAATAAAGATTCAACTTTTTTGTGTATGTGTGTGTTTTTGGGAAAGAACCAGATTGTTTCCTTTGCCGAATTCACTTACACAATTAGGCTGCGGGTCATCAGAAACCTGAAAGTCTACGGCCACCCTAACAAAAGGTTACCGTCTTATCCAGTAGGATTACCGTATAATCTGGGTTGGTAGGCAGTCACTTCATATAACACACTGGTGTTCGGTGCATATGGTTCGACTTCGACTGAAAACAGTGGAAGACAACTGCAACATATGAGGGTAAAGTCTAAGCAATTGCCTTTTCCAAACAGATGTGACTGTATAAATATACACATCTGTGGCCCAGTGGTATCAGCCGCGACTTACCAGTTGTAGGTTGTGTGTTCGAGCCCAGGCAGGCGCTTTACTTTGTGTAATTTATTTCATCACCACTCCTCTCAAAACGGTGAAGAAAAACATCTTGAGGAAACCGGCATGCCCTAGAACCAAAAATTCGAAGACATGTGACATCCACCAACCCGAACTGGGCCCATTGAATTATCAAAATTTTTTGGAGCATTACTGAGCAGCAGCTAATGACATACTACCCAAAAACCATGAAAATGACACCCATGACGAAAAGATTTCATTTTTTGTCGGCGCCATCTTGTATTTTGATTTTGACGCCGTATTCGATAAAAGTGACCCCAAAATCCATGAAAATGACATCCTTATAACGAAAAGGTGTCATTTTTTAATCGGCGGCATCTTGGGTTTTGGTTATGACCCCATATTCATTACTATAAACCCTAAAAATCGTGCAAATTACACCCATGATGAATTTTTTTTAATTTTTTTCGGCCCCTATCTTGTATTTTGGTTTTGACCCCATATTCGATATACGCGACCCCAAAAACCATGAAAATGACACCCATGGCGAAAAGCGGCTAAATTTTCGTCGGCGCCATCTTGTATTTTAGTTTTGACCCCATATTCGCAATGACGAAAAGATGTCAAATTTTCGACGGCGCCATCTTGGGTTTTGGCCCCATATTCGCCATACATACATACATACAAACCGGTTAAAATCATAAATCTCCTCCCACCCATCCACTTCTTAACTTCACCGCCGACAGCTTAACCTTACCCATCCAAATCCTAACCTCACTAAGAGCTGCTTAAACCCACCCATCCATTTCTCAACCTTGTCAACAACTGCACTATCCAAATCCCAATCTTACCCAACATAATTTCTAAATCACATTCTAATAATGTTCTCTAATAATAATCTCAAATAATCTAGAGAATATCCCATAACAATCTAGATCTAGATCTAGAGAACTGGGACCTACTCGTATTCGCACCCTACTTTAATTTTTTTTTGCGATTATTGTGATGGGAAAAACGTATTTGTGCGAAAATTTTGTATGATGTCATACAATTTTTCTGATGCCAATCTGGAACTGAATATATTATGTTTAAATTTAGACCATGATATCTTCACATCGGTGATTGCATATACATTAAAATGGTACCTTAAAAGTACTGTTATTTGTAGAAAAATGTAATAGCGTCCATAATAGGTTTGACTGATTAATTAACTTGTTTATTTGAATGTGCTAATCGTTTTTTTTTGTTCGTAGGTTCAGGGATTTTCAAGAAAAAACAATATTTTGATATTTGTAGATATATTTGGCATGAAAATGTTCACAGCAGGTGGTCCCAAATCACAGGGGGATCTAATAAAAAGGTACATTAATCTGCATAAAGTATTGGTAAAATAAGTTATTATTTACAAAAAATATTATAATTTATTGATAGTTACATAATAAGCATATTTCGTCCAGCCATTAATTTTACATTTTACAGCTCAAAAGCTTATCATTTAGTGATGTCCTAATGCGTTACCGATTCAGCTCATTAGTATTTTAGTTTTGGTCATTATATTGTACGTATTATTTTATAAACATTACCAGGTGTTTAAATGACTTAGTTTTATGTATTAAATGTACTTCAGTACTTATACAGTACAGTATATAAATTTTTTTTTGAATAATTAGCCTTATAACTTACTTAACTTATTTATAATTCGATTATTTTGAGATTTTAATTCATCAGAATATCGGCACATATCGGGGCTAAAGAGTAAGTCACTTCACTATTTTAAGCGTCAGGGGCGTAGCTATCAGAGGGCTGGACGGTGCCGTGCACCCGGGCCCCCAAGCTCAGGGGGCCCTCGGACGGATCGTTTAACTACCTAGCTACGCCTATGTTAAGCTTCCATGACGAATTGCATTTTATTGTCTATGATTGCATTTCAAAAATTAAGGAACTTCGTATTGCGAGTTTATGTCCAATGTCAAGTTAATAGGGATGTCGGTAGTGAAAAAAAATATCGATATATCGAGAAAAAAATATCGATATGTCGGTCCAGTTTTTGGTTTTAAAATAATAATGTATTTAGTTCAGTCTGGCTGAATAATAGGTAATAGTAATTTTTATACAAAATGTATATTATTTAAATGTATGAGAATCTTAATAAAAACAAAGGTATTTTAATCGTTATTTCTTTATGATAGGAAAAATTTGTTAGTTATACATATATAGTTTATCAAAAACTAAATAGCAATCTGCTAAGAATATTAAAAGATGACACAACCACACACACACAGCGCAAAAGAACTCACATTTGAATGCGAGTGACGAGTGAAGGCGGAACCACACTTACGTGTCGTGGCGCCTTTTGACGCAGTTGAATGCTACAAAACTCGTTGTGTTATGATGTAGGCTGGAACAGAGTAGTTTGATTGGTGGATCTTGCGCCACGACACGTAAGTGTGTTTGCGTCTTGACGGATGATGGCCACCGCGGCCTGCGGGGCCGCAACACAAACACACACACGCAACACAAACAAAACATACAAGGCATAGACAATACCGTATTTTTCCGTTCGTTCCTATCTTTTACGGCTTTGGATTCTGTTTTTTTTTGTATGCTAATACATTAAATTAAAAAAAATCGTTTTTGATACGTTTTTCGATATTGAATATTTTGTATCGATATATCGATGTATCGAATGAAAATATATCGGCTAAAATATGGATTTAACGAATCAAAAATATCGATTTATCGATATTTTTTCGACAAGCTTACAAGTTAATGGCTGGGCGGAATCTATGTAAATATTTTGTATAATATACATTGTTGCTGTACATATGCATATTACATTAATATAGTAGAAACTATATGAACTATTCACACGAGAACAAAGCTAGCATGTCTATGAAACGACAGTACAAGAAATCACACAATTTGAACATATTATTTGTTAAACCGTAACAATACATTGAGAAAACCTTTACAAGAATTGAGTTTAAATTATTTAACTTCTCTTGTGTATAAAAGCAAGGTACGACTGTGTTATTACCTACAATTTTAAACTAAAACACCAAACCATATATAAATTAAAAATGTTAGCACCTATATAAAATTTAAATTTTGGGTTGATTCCCGGGTAAAACTTTAACTCTATTTATGCCGTCAGTTAAATTAATAAAACAAATATTGAACATGATTTTTTTACTATAGGAAATAGAAAATAAAGCGCGTTAACCGTTTCGTTGCGGATGGTACGCCAGGCCAACGATTTATTTTCTGTGTGGCGTATGACACGCGAGTCGTGTCATTTTTAGGGTTCCGTACCCAAAGAGTAAAAACGGGACCCTATTACTAAGACTCCGCGGTCCGTCTGTCTGTCTGTCTGTCACCAGGCTGTATCTCATGAACCGTGATAGCTAGACAGTTGAAATTTTCACAGATGATGTATTTCTGTTGCCGCTATAACAACAAATACTAAAAACGGAATAAAATTAATATTTAAGAGGGGCTCCCATACAACAAATTTGATTTTTGTGCCTTTTTTTACGAAAATGGTACGGAACCCTTCGTGCGCGAGTCTGACCCGCACTTGGCCGGTTTTTATTTTTAATCGTTCTCTGTCGGTGGTAAGCGATCATGTGGTTGACAGTAAAGCACGCTTGCCTAGAAGTAACCTGTTTACTATTGACTTAAAATTGTAGCTATCAGGAATAATAAATAATATCAATCAACGCGATCGCTCACGGACTCAAGTTCTAAACAAGTTTCTGGAACGTCTCCTGTTAAAAAATACATAATGGTTTAAATTTGTTTAAAATGGTGAAACTGCCGTCTTTGAGATTCTCGAGTTCCGCAGCCTAATTGTGTAAGTGAATTCGGCAAAGGAAACAATCTTTTTCTTTCCCAAAAACGACTTTTTGTATTGCGAAAAGTCGTTTTTGGGAAAGAAACAGATTGTTTCCTTTGCCGAATTCACTTACACAATTAGGCTGCCGGACTTAAGAAAGACGTACCAGGGGCCGAAATCAACTCACAGAGGCATTGTTAGACATGTAGGATGATATAAAAAAAAAAAAACAAGAAAAAACAAAAAAAAATATAACCTCCGCATAAATAAGTCATATATTTTCTATTTCCAGGAAAACACGTAGTTAGTCACTCAAAACAACGTATTCTTCCGATTACAACTTATGTTTGATGTGTCTAACAAGTAAAATTTATAAAACCCGCGACACATTTTTATTTCATGACACGATTTCTTGCGAAAACACCCAGATTGAAATAGTAAAACGCCCATAACTTTTGAACGACAGAACCGATTTTCTTCAAACATAGCTCTCGATAGTACCATTCAAACAAAAAAAACTAAATTAAAATCGGTTCATCAGTTTAGGAGCTATGATGCCACAGACAGATACACAAACACACAGGTACACAAGTCAAACTTATAACACCCATATTTTCCGTCGGGAGTTAAAAAATACATTTATTTTTAGCTAATGGCACAATAGGTGTGTCATCAACTACTAGGGCGCTTGACACGACAGGCGTGTCACAAAATATTTGTTCGCCGCCACAGCTAGAAGTTTTCGAAAGCAGGCGTCGCAACGAATCGGTTAAATTTCGGGGCTGACGTCACTTAAGTAAAAAGTGTACCAAGGTGTTTCATCATGTGAAAATTCAACGCACTGTATCATCGTCATATTTAAAATAAAAGACAAAAGAAAAAAATACGTTTCAAATATTTTTTATTAATCTATCTGACGGACCAAATCCCAAAAAATATATTTTTAGTCGCCATCTCTATTTTCGCCAGTGAACGAAAATAAACTTTACTTTCGTTTACTGATTTTCGCACCATACACCAATCACAAAATAAAGACTGAAAATTGAAATTAGCCTAGATTTAAACCGTAAGTAAATAGCATTCAACCATGCTAAAAAATACATTATGTAAATATGACTACTTATGTACCTACTAGTTAGGTACTAACAGGTGTAGGTAGGTACTAAACTCTTGTGAGTGAACTTTGCACCTGCTTACGTCAATAAGTAAAAGCCTATCCGATAGAATAAACATGACAAACAAAATTGATAGAGCCGGTTTCTAAATGGAGTATTTTGGCCCGATTTCACCAATGAAACTTATCGCGATAAGTTCAACTAAACTCAGTTTATAAAAATACGATTAGTTTCATTGGTGAAATCGGCCCTTAGAGTGAAGAACGGGTCAAAGCCTACTTTAAATTCAAAGTTTGACAGTTTAACAGGTTACAGTAGTTTAAAGAATACCCAACTTCAAACTCTTAACTCAGCAATCGAGGGTATTGGTTCTAAGTTTATTAAAAGGAATTTATACATCTAATTAGCAAAGATCTTAAAACAACCTTATTTATAAAAATCTCTGAACTGTTTAGCACCTGTTAAGCAACTGATTATATTATTAAAATTCACTTCATAGAATTTGAATTAACTACTTAAGGTTGCACTAGTCGATCATTCTTCCATACAAACGTAGTCTGGCGATTACTCCACGGTATGACAATGTACGTTCAAAATAAAAAAATATATCAATTTGTCTGATCATTATCTAGCCCTGTATGGAAACAAAAAAGTTAATAAAAAAAATATTTTAAAGTTATGAGCGTCGAAAGTGCCTTAATTCAAGATTAATTTTAACGCATCTTTGGGCAGAAATATATACCATAAGAACAAGGAAAATTGCAAAACAGCCACTATATGTATAGGGATAGATTAGTAGTTCAACAATGCAAATAATTTTATTTTGAAAATATTCATTTAGTAGTTTTTTCATGATATCCATGCTCCCAAGGTCGGTTTACAAAATTTCGCCCTCTCGTTTTCGTCCTAAATCATCATCCATTTCGCTACAAATTTGCAAAAGTACTAATCCATACGCGAACTAGCTTCTTACTGCTCATCACAGCATCTATCTCTTTCGCACGTGTTATCGAATGGGACAGCATGCATTTTAACCCCGCGCACAAAATAGTTCATGCCGTCGACTAGGGCAACCTTAACAGAACAAGTGCTGAACAGTTGAAAGTATAACAAAGCAATCTGGTACTATCTTCAATACTTAATGTACCGATACTAACTGCAGCTGCACACAAAATAATATTGATATTCCAGCCTAAATGAATTGCGCAAGGCAAAGGATGCTAGTATTACATTATGTATTATCTGTGGCAAAGGTATTGCTAAAAAATATTGGACGCTTTCATTGGTGTAGATATTCTTTTCGAAAGAGTCCAACATATTTTGGCAATACTTAATTATACAGAGCAGTGGTGGTCCAGTGGTAGCGGCCGCGACTTTGTAGGTCGTGAGTTCGAATCCAGGCAGGCGCTTTACTTTGTGTAAATTATTTCATCACCACTGCTCTAACAACGGTGAAGGAAAATATCGTGAGGAAACCGGCATGTCCTAGAACCAAAAATTCGAAGACATGTGACATGCACCAACCGGCATTGGGCCCGCTTGGTGGATTACGGCCTGTGTCCCAGCAGTGGGAATTTTAATAGGCTGATGATGACCTAATTATTTAAAGAGCCATACTCTTAAATGGGGCCTAACCCTTTGCCTTACCGACTTCTTTAACGCAATTAGGCTGATATATACATTCTAAAGTCATAATAAAATTCAAAGATTCAAGTCAGGTATATAAAAACATATTATGAAATCAGATGTAGAAATATTTAAGTGGTCATGGTATATAAAATTAGTCTAATAAATTTTCTATAGTAGTTTCGAACTATAAAATTTTATTGCCATTCTTTAATAGAAAGTAGTGAGAGGCCATGTTGGGAATATTAATATCTGTCAATATTTTTAAAGCCTTATTGGCGTATATATCAAAAATCAAAAGCATGTTTATTTTGTTTTTTGTTTAAATGAACAAATAATAGTTATTAGTAGAACATTATGATTTTACCTTTTCTATGTTAATTTTTTTATTACTAACAGCTTTAGTACACATACACCAGCTGAAAATTACCCTTGCATAATTCTAATTTGGGCATTTTCCATACCCTACCCTTTTGCCCCATATGACATAACCATGATCTATTTTAGCTGCACATAAATATTTTTCCCGCCAGTAATAATCAAACCTATTTTTTTTTTCGTAGATACAGTTTGTATCTCGAATTTTAAATTTTTAATACTGGCTGAACCATTTTCAACCATGTCAAGGCAATAAAATTTTATAGTAAAAACAACTTTACAGCACAAACTCTATGGTCTTAAAACAAGCATACAAACAAGACCAAGCACGAAGGAAAAAACCAGTTTCAGGTTGGCGCTAATGTGGAGCCAATCAGGCCATTGAGACTCCATGACTTGTTCAGGTTGGGTTGGCATCAGAAGCGCGGCGATGCAGCTTATGCTCACTAACACTGCTACTACGTTTACTGGTTGTGGTTCCCTGTAATAAGAATTTTGCTGGTTTTAGTACTTACAAAAACAAAGTGGAACTGCCTAGCTTTTTTATAGATACTATGTAAATCTAAGGCAAAGATACTTGTCATTGAGTAAAGATAGTAACATTCTCTTTAGTTAAGTCACAGATAATATAATACTAGCATATAGATGCCTCATCCCATACAAAGAAACCGCGTCGTCGTAACTATCGTTTTTCATCTGTTTAATCTTGTTATTTTTGTAAGTACATCAATCGCGTTCGATCACATTTCACGGCAATAGATGGTGTTAGCAGCGGCTTGCAAGTAAAAGGGTTTACTAGGTTCGTGAACATATTTTTATTTAAATTCAGTGGTAATTGCACGTTTTTACAGTCTTTTTGCACCAAAATGTGTTACAATGCAAATTTTAACAATCGAGTGGAATGCCTCAGAAATTTAAAAATGCGCCATCTACTTTCATCAATTTTAAATGATCCGTTCAAATAATCTTTGAAATATGAATTAAGAACCCAATATTCCATAATTTTGTACTTAGGAGAGTTGATTAAACAAGAACATACAATTTAAATGTTCAATTCCAGAAAATGTTAATATTAAACAAAATTCTATTGAATTGTTGTTGTTGTGTGTACGCCATCATGGTGATGTCGCGCCATCTAGTGAGATTTATTTGAACCAAATTTTCTTTCTTAGCAATGAGACCCCGTGGTTAAGTATACAGTTATAAAAAAATAAATTCGGTTCATTCGTTTAGAAGCTATGGGTTAGTCACACAAAGCTATAATGTCAAACTCACAACACAACATCCTTCTTTTTTGCATCGGAGGTTAAAAAAGCAAGCACACAAACTAACTTCTTTTTCTTTGTTGTATGAATGATTCCAAATGATTTGAACGAAGTTCCTTAACGCAGTGGTAGTTCCCTAGTAAAAATCATCAGGTAATCAAAACACTTTAGCCTCTTGAGATGTTTGGTTTGGTTCGGTGTAGTTCAGGTAGTATCGTCAAGCGATAGCCGCGATAATTTTTATATTTGGGAATTTATTAACCTGGCTACTGAAGCCTTTAAGTCAACTCTTCTTTTGATGTAACACATTCTGTATTAAAAGGTACAGAGTTTTGGTTAACTTCAGTCCTGACGGGGACCCCTGACTACACACAATTTTTTATTTGGAATCACACAGTAATAGCTGATCACTACCAGAGCTATAAAATAATTCAGATGGTTCGAGGCCACTGTTATTTAAATAACTTTTAAATAAGCCATTGTCTTTGTAATCAATTTGAAAGTCATTACACTCATATCAGATAATGTTTTTAAACATTAGTAGAGGTGATTAAATATTTATTTTATCAATAAGAATTATTTTTAATGAGTATGTACCATTATTTATTTTATCATAACAACAACAACTGTTTTCAAAACAAAAGTTGAGCTATAATAGGAGATAATCACAAAAAAATTCACTTCATTTCCAAAATTCTTATCGCTTTTTACATTCTTATCAAACAAGTCATGAATTACTTCTTAAATTATGTATTGTGACATCATGACCTAGTTTCATAATATTATTACTTTTTTTAAAGTTTATCCCATTTTATTATTATCTATCTAGGTAAACATTGAAATACATTTGGCTTGAATGAATTATATTGAATGTGTAGGTATGTACTCTATTTAGAGCACAATACAATGATAAAATAATTGCTGGTGGTATTTCGTCATATGTAAAGATAACATTTTTTATGAGGGAGTTTGTTGAGCCACTTCTTCCCAGCTAAAACACTAGGAAGAGGTGTTGGGCGGGCATTTGGGCGACCATCTTTTTATGAATTGTGATTTTCATAATAATTTGAGTAAATTACTTTTGATTCTGATTTTGAAATACCTACTGCTCATCCAACATCAACTGACCTGTGAGGGTGTGGACATGGTGCGAGTCTAGACTGTAATTCAGTACTAGTGGGTCTCACAGGAGATTCCCTTCCAACTAGTGGATGGAAATTGTCCCCTGAGTTCTCCTGGCTTGTTTTAGGAGGCTCTCCTTCAATTATTTTTGTAAGAATATCCCTTTTGCCCAGATCCTGCAAAAAACGCATTTTTTTGTGTTCTTCATTGAAATAATAATTCACACGTGTCAGACTCATTAATTTAAATAAAACCCAACACCTGTGTTGATTTACTTAAACACAATATGTCCTATTCAACACACTTCAAATTCAAGGAAACATGGTATCTAACTTTAGGCAAAAAGGCTATTTAAGTATTCATACCTGCTGCTGGTTGTTATTTATTACAATTCGGAACTTCTCGTGGTCGTTGCAGTGTGATATAGATGGTTGTGAATAACGGACTACAATATCAATGTAGTTCCGCGGAGCAATCACACCCTCGGGGTCGATCACAGTGAACTTCTTAGGTGATGTACATAGAACTGAAAAAAAACTATGTGCGTCAACACAATAACTTTAGGAGAAAAATACCACACGTTTGAGATTCATACAATACCTCGAAAATTAATAGTAAAAGCGTAAGGATTATATAAAGTTAATAGTTGTTTGTGAGTGTGACGAGCATTTAAATAAAATTCTAAGGAATTCGGGGACACGAAAACGAAATTTTCCATTTTGTCCATATTTCGCAAACAACACAACACAATAGATAGAAAAACAATAACAATTTCACGATTGCACGTATAGAAGTGACAATGACGTTACGTTGACAGTTGACTTGACAGTCTCTGGAATGATTGCCATATTGAGAAAAATAAAGGGTTTTTATTTACCTGGCTACTTCGGTCAAGTTAGGTTTTTTATAGTCAGTCTTAATACGGATGTAACATCACATCTTACCGTAAATTATTTATCTGAGCATCTTACTACGAAACTTTGTATGATGGATGGATTAATAGACAGATGTTTTGTTACTCAATCACGATTCACGCCAGAACGGATCTAGATGAACGAAGACTCGTCACAGCCCATACAAAATTTACACAGCCCCGGCGCAAAAGATAGTATCAGTCCAGTAGTTTTGAAGTTTATTCGTTACATACAAAAATACAAATCTTTCCTCTTTATATTATTAGTGTAGATTTTAGGGACAATTAAGTGAGAGTTATATTTTTAATAATTTAATTTGTTATGTGCCAGGATTTAAAAAAAAAAAGTCAGTAAAAAATGACCAACTTTTACAAAATCTACATAATTTACGTATACATCAGAATAACACAGCTATAATTATAAAGATTTGTCGCAGTATTGGTCGCAGTGGATTGACTAATCAACTATTTGAAGCCATCTTGTACTTTAGAACACAAAAAACACTGAAAAAACGATAACAGTCAAAAGAGTACAAAATACTCTATTGCATTGAATGTGTTGTCTATAGGTAATAAACTGTGTGTTCATCATTTCAGCCGAAAGACGTCCACTGCTGGACATAGGCCTCCCCCAGGCGTCGCCACATTGACCGATCCCGTGCGTCTCGCATCCAGCGCCTTCCCGCAACCTTAACCAGGTCATCGGTCCACCTAGTGGGAGGCCTTCCAACGTATCGTCTTCCAGTTTGCGGTCGCCATTCCAGAACTTTTCGGCCCCATCGGCCATCCGTTCTGCGAGCAATGTGCCCTGCCCACTGCCACTTAAGTTTGGCAATTCTTCGGGCTATGTCGGTAACTTTGGTTCTCCTGCGGATATCATCATTTCTGACGTGATCACGCAAGGAAATTCCGAGCATAGCCCTCTCCATTGCCCTTTGGGTGACTTTAAGCTTTCTGATAAGGCCCATTGTGAGCGACCACGTCTCGGTAAAAAGAAACCTGCTCTATTCAAATCCGGTAACCTGCTCTATTTCCGAGAGGGTGACCGGCAGTCCCAGGGTGGTGTCGGGTTTATCGTCCACAGGTCCCTTGTGAACAACGTGGTGAAGATCGAGAGTGTGTCGACCAGGGTGGCGTACCTTATACTCAGAATATCCTCTAGATATTCGCTGAAGGTCATACAGGTCTACGCCCCAACCTCGGCACACCCCGACGACGAGGTAGAGACCATGTATGAGGATATCTCCAGAGCCATGCATGGTTTCAAAACTCACTTCACCGTTGTCATGGGGGACTTCAACGCGAAACTGGGCAAACGAGACGAGGATGAGCTGCAAGTGGGGCAATTTGGAGTTGGACGTCGGAACCACCGGGGTCACCTACTGGCCAGTTTTATGGAGAAGGAGGGCCTCTATATGATGAACTCCTTCTTCAAAAAGCGTGAACACAGGAAGTGGACCTGGCAGAGCCCCGATGGTGCAACAAAAAATGAGATCGACTTCATCATGTCAACCAAGAAGCAAATGTTCAATGATGTCTCTGTGATCAATTCGGTAAAAACCGGGAGCGATCACCGCATGGTAAGAGGCACATTGAACATTAATATTAAGCTTGAAAGGTCTCGACTGATGAAGTCCACGCTCCGTCCAGCACAGGTTCAGGTCCAAAACCCCGAGAGCTATCAGCTCGAACTCCAGAATCGTTTCGAGTGCCTGGGGAGCTCCGTGGACGAATACAGCGACGGGTTCGTGGAAGCTGTCCATACGGTCGGGTCTAAGTTTTTCAAGACCCGTCGTACAGATAGAAACAAAAAGCTCTCTGAGCATACCCTCAAGCTTATGAAGGAGAGGCGTGAGATGATCCTGCAGTCTTCAGATGAGGCGTGCAAATACCGGCAGATCAATAGACAGATCTCTAAATCCTTGAAAAGAGACCTCCGCCGCTTTAATACCGAGCGTATTAAAGACGCGATTGAGCGAAATAAAGGCTCCAAGGTTTTTTCAAGGGATCTGGCTATTGGACAGAGCCAGCTCACGAAACTGAAGACCGATGATGGCAGGATTGTATCCGCCAAACCGGAGCTTCTGAGGGAGATCGAGAGTTTCTATGGGCAGTTGTATACGTCAACCAGTAAACCCGTTGCGAATCTAGCAAACGACCCAAGAGCTAGATTGACCCGACACTATACCGAAGATATCCCGGACGTCAGCCTGTACGAGATTAGGATGGCTCTGAAACAGCTTAAAAACAACAAGGCGCCGGGTGATGACGGAATCACGGCTGAACTTCTGAAGGCGGGTGGAAAACCGGTCCTCAAGGCCCTTCAGAAGCTTTTTGATTCCGTCATACTCGAGGGCAAAACGCCACAGGCATGGTGCAGGGGTGTGGTGGTACTCTTCTTCAAGAAGGGCGACAATGCCCGGCTGAAGAACTATAGGCCCATCTCGCTTCTTAGCCATGTTTACAAGTTGTTTTCAAGAGTCATCACGAATCGTCTCGCGCGCAGGTTTGACGATTTCCAGCCTCCCGAACAAGCCGGATTCCGAAAAGGCTTTAGCACCGTAGACCACATACATACGCTGCGGCAGGTTATACAGAAGACCGAAGAGTATAACCTGCCTCTCTGTTTAGCGTTTGTGGACTACGAGAAAGCCTTCGATTCGATCGAGACTTGGGCTGTACTGCAGTCTCTCCAACGGTGCCAGATCGACTACCGGTACATTGAGGTGTTGAAGTGTCTGTACAAAAACGCCACCATGTCAGTCCGTCTTCAGGATCAGACCTCGAAACCAATCCTACTCCAGCGCGGCGTAAGACAGGGAGACGTCATTTCTCCGAAACTGTTCACTGCTGCGCTGGAGGACGTCTTCAAGGTTCTGGACTGGAAGGGGCTTGGCATCAACATTAATGGCGAGTACATAACTCACCTTCGGTTTGCCGACGACATAGTGATCATGGCTGAGACCATGGAGAGCCTCAGTAAAATGCTCGATGACCTTAGTAGAGCTTCCGAAAGAGTGGGTCTTAAAATGAACATGGACAAAACCAAGGTCATGGTTAACGCCCATGTAACACCCACTCCTATCAAGATCGGAGACTCTACACTCGAAGTTGTAGACGATTATGTTTACTTGGGACAAACGGTCCAGTTGGGTAGGTCCAACTTCGAGAAAGAGGTCAACCGTCGAATCCGACTCGGCTGGGCGGCGTTCGGGAGGTTGCGTGGTATCTTCTCGTCCAACTTACCGCAGTGTCTCAAGACAAAAGTCTATGACCAGTGTGTGTTGCCAGTGATCACCTATGGGAACTGTGTGTTCATTAATTATTAAATAAATAAATTAATTAGCAATAAAAGTCCAGTGGATTATGATTATTGATTACTCATAGATACGTAAAGCGCAGGCAACCGTCGTCTTCGGACGCACGAAAACAAAACTGCAATATTTGTGCGGAGTCCTAGGGACCTAATTGATCCTCCTCCGGTCTCCTTGCAGCCTGGAGGCGAGGTCCACATCTCTGCTTGTGTATGTATGTTTCTGTCCATCTCCGTAGCTGATTGAAGGGGATTGGCTTGAATTGGCACAATATGTTCAGATCCGAAGATAATTTGTGCCAGATCTTTAGGCTCCTGGGTCAACTCGGCTGACCGTATCATTGCCTAGAGTGATCCGATGTGTTCCGCGACGTGTTACGTGTTACAACGCATTGTGGCATTCTCGAGGTACAAATTTATATTTAACAAAAGCGATATTTTAATTTTAAACAGTAACACAAACAACGAGGTCCGGTTTAAATATTTTATTTAATCAATACAAAATCGTCCAATTTGTGTTTATTAGGTATGTACATTCAGTAATTAAGATAAACAAGAATAGTGAAACATTGTAAGTATGGATGTAACAATTTTGGAAAGAACTAGACAATGTACTTGTATGTACGGAATAAGAGACAAAATAGGAAAATAGCATAAGTGACTCGCCAGACACATTTAACAGTAGTTAAAAATTCTAGCACGGCTAGCACCAGCTAAAATAAACCATATACTTAGGTACTTTATTGTTTAAGGTATAAAA
This sequence comes from Orthosia gothica, assembly GCA_949775005.1. Classification (NCBI taxonomy): domain Eukaryota; kingdom Metazoa; phylum Arthropoda; class Insecta; order Lepidoptera; family Noctuidae; genus Orthosia; species Orthosia gothica. The sequence goes on from OX459044.1 coordinate 18,731,446, forward strand.
GTAATTTTTAATTTAACTTAAAATAATTTAAAATTAATAAATAAGTAAGTATACAAGGATCTTTTGGCGCGTGACCAGAACAGGCCAGGAACTTAATGTCGCCATCTTGTTTTTCTAATACAAGGTGGCCAACTCGGAACTTTAAATTGAGAATTCTTTTAATAAAAAAATAATTAGGTACCGATATTTTTTATAGTTAAATAACTCGGCTTTGCGATTTTGTATGGATAACAACATTCACCAAATCTTCAACCGAGTCTTGGCAGCTTTCTGTCGTATTTTTTTAAATCAATTTTTCGCTTACTTTAATAGGTATCCTACATTCCCATCATTAAAGTATCAAATATTCTGTTTTTTGTCGTCGTTTTTCAATTCACGCTGGACCTTTGATTTGCTAGTCTGGGCCGACCTTTCAAATTTGCATATTTTCAAAGTACATAGGTACTAACACATTTCGTATAGAAAGCTCTAAGTAACGTCTGGGGTGGTCATCTGTCTTGAAAGCTATCCAAAACAAAATCGCAACTCTTTAACTAAATAATAGATATGAAACAACCACCAATAATTTGCCTGTAATCGACATTGTCGCAAAAAAAGTTGTATACATCGGACTTGGCCACTCTATTTCATAGATATTTCCATAGATATTCATCAATTTCCATAGATATTTATACAAATGTTTGCTAACAACGCTCCCTTGACTTTATTTAAGCGCCAAACGATTCTTGTTGCACTGTAGGTACCAACCTAGGTATATTTTTTTAGGAACAGACAACCAATTGAGTTTTGAAGATGCCAATTTCACCCAGGATAACAATTTTATAAGAAATAGTTCCATTCATTTAATTTTATGCCTTACTAGAGAGCATATTCGTGATGAAATACTATCATTTATAATGCAATATAATAAGCAGACCTATAAAAAATGCAGTTAGCAGTATATCTTCTTCAATGGAAACTCAGAACCTTTCAATGTCATTAAAAACTTGAATTATTGTTTTCATTTTAATTAGTATTTGATCTGAGTTGTCCCGATTGGCAGTATCATTAATTTTGTTTCATTCAATCGAACATAAATATTTAAAAAAAAAAAAACATTGTGATGGTGAATAGAAAATGCAAAATTAGAAAGCATTCTATTTGATTCAATATTTATTGACTTTGGTTCATGGAAACTTCAAAAGTAAGTCACAAAGACTGTGGAACGCAGGACTGTGGAACCTATTATGACAGTATGTCCTAGCACTAAACCCACGTTTTGCCGTGGTTTTCAGAAGCTTTTATTTAACTTGCCGTGTTGTTTGGGTCAAATCTTGCAACTGAATTTTAAAACAGTTGTCCCCATCCAACTGAACTAAAATTTTTCTTACACGTTTGGTTTGGATGACAATGCACGTTATGCTAAAAAGCTTGTGTAAAAAAGTTTTATTTTATTTGACTTGTTTTGGGTATTTCTACAAGGATTTTTTGGGTTGTTGTCAAAATCTGAAAATATTCTGCCATCTTGTTCTTTCCACAGATAATTTCACAAACGTTTACTATACTTCATATAAGAAAACTTGATCTCTGCAACAGCTGTCAGTAACAATAGCGCTTGACAGGCTAACATTAACGTATACGTCAGTTTGACATATGTCGCAGTTATCAAGCTATATTTTATGAAGTATAACAGCTACTATGCCAAAGTCATTCAAACGCTAAAAATCCTTGTGAAACTGTAGGTACAGTGCGCATAGTATATTTTTGAATTAACAAGTACCTCGCGGTTTTAACTTGATATATTTTATTGGTAAGGGTATAACATGGCGACGGCAGGGTCCTCCGTTTCGAAGGTAATGAGGACATCTTTGAACTTGTCTAACAGCTGCATCAGCTGTGATCGGCTCACGTTCTCCATGAACATTATCTCTTCTAAATGCTGCTCGCCACGGAAGTAACCTGGAAAGTATTTCAAATCAAATCAGTTGCTGTGTTTGTCTTGGCACACGCCAATATGTTGGAGATGTTAAATAAAACTAACTACGCTTGTAAAAGATTTGAATATGGAAGTATTAAGTACTTTTTAGTAAAAAGTACTTAATACTTCCATGGGTTCAAATCTATGGTTCAAATGCTTTTCGTTGTAATAAAAAGCACTGTGAGGGCATTGTAACAAGTAGAGGTGGGCAATCAACCTCGTTGAAAGCCGATAGTTGGTTTTATGTTTAACCCCATTTCTAGCCGCGAGATGCAATGAACTCGCAACGAACAGATTGAAACGCATTTTTTATTGTGGGTTTTTACTGCTTTTATTACCAGTCAATATTAGAATAGACCAGGGTCGATAATTTTTAAAAAGAAAAAAATTATAGTAGGATGAAACCCATTGGAAAAGGAAGAGAATATACCAAAAATTAAAGGAAAAATAATTTACGGGCGATCTGAGGTCGGGAAGGGGAAGGGGGTGAGTTTTTAAGGGTGAAAACGGTTTATCTCGATTTCCGGCAAAACTACAAGTCCTATGGAAAAAAGTGAAATGACAAAGTTGTAATAATAAAAAGATCTACAATTTTGTATTGAAACTTTTTTCACATAACCTCAAAATGTATGTGAAAAATTCAAATAACCGAGTTTTTAGTTTTAAATTTTTATCTTTTACAATTTTCTTTTTTTTCACATAGTTTGGTAAAAACTTAGGTACCTTTTTATGTCCAAAACACAATGTTATTTTTTTTATTCGAAATATTTATTTTTCTCCTTATTTTGACCTAATATCGAAAAAACTACCCCAATTTTCAATCGAAAATTCTCCCGTCAAAATATCTGCTTTTTTAAAAAAGTCGGTGGGCTCTTTGTTCGTTGAAATCTCTTCTTTTTGATGGTGTAAAAAAATATACATTACTATGGTAAATTTTCTCAGAAAATGCAAAAAATAAAGTTAATGTTTAATAAGACATCTACAATATTTTGAGTAACTTCTTATCAAACTATGTGAAAAACAATAAAAAATTGTAAAAGATAAAAATTAAAAACCAAAAACTTGGTTATTTGAATTTTTCACATACATTTTGAGGTTATGTGAAAAAAGTGTCAATTCAAAAGTAGTAGATCTTTTTATTATCTACAACTTTGCTATTTAACTTTTTCCATAGGACTTGTAGTTTTGCCGGAAAACGAGATAAACCGTTTTCACCCTTAAAAACTCACCCCCTTACCCTTCCCGACCTCAGATCGCCCGTAAATTTTCTTTCCCAATGGGTTTCAACCTACTATTATTTTTTTCACTTTTTATTATTTTTAAAGGCTTCTACCCTGGTCTAGAAGTTTGAACTCATCTTCATTACCATTAAAAAATTTCTGTCCGTACGCATATAAAAAAAAAAAACGGCTCAAAATTATGTTTGTTGTATGGGAGCCCACTTAAATATTTATTTTATTCTGTTTTTAGTATTTGTTGTTATAGCGGCAACAGAAATACATCATCTGTGAAAGTTTCAACTGTCTAGCTATCACGGTTCATGAGATACAGCCTGGTGACAGACAGACAGACAGACAGACGGACAGACAGACAGACAGACAGACGGACCGCGGAGTCTCAGTAATAGGGTCCCGTTTTTACCCTTTGGGTACGGAACCCTAAAAAAACGTTGCCCCACACTAGGAGTTCTCCTGTATAGTGGATGTGTACAAACATTTAAACTCACATACACAAACACTCCGATCCGGAACAACTATCTTTAACTATAGGCCATACGAATTTGTACCGTGCGGGCATTAATCCCGCGCAACAGTGACGTCAACCTTCCTTATTCAAAGCTACTATCATACCTTTCTTATGCAACTGCGCCAGTAACAGCAGATCATCTGTGTTCTTGGAAGCGGGAACAGTGGCAAGCGCGGCTCGTTCCTCGGAAGTGAAGGTGTCGAGTAAAGACTCAGTCGTTGGCGGGTCGTTCGGGATGCGACATGCGTCAACCACGTCGCAGCTCGCTGGGACGTTCCAGACTGTCGGTGGTTGGAAACTGGAATAAATGGGATTTTTGTTATTAGTTGAAGAACTTCCACAATATGAAAGAAAGAAAAAATATTTATTTGTGACCCGCACAGGAGACACAGGAAATATGCATAAAAATAGACAATAATAAAAAATTAAAACACCGTCCGAGACCAAAAAAAAAAAAGGCTCCTATCTCAGCATGTGCAGCGATATCCAAAAAAGAAAATAAAGCTGCGCTGATATACTAATAGGACCCACTGTTGATGCCCCGGAGTAACAAGTAAAATTTCAAAATTTTTAAAACCCCCGACACATTTATCTTGCGAAAACACCCCGATTCAAACAGTAAAACGCCCATAACTTTTGAACGGCTGAACCGATTTATTTCAAACATAGCTAAGAACACTCTCGACAAAATCACCTTTCAAACAAAAAAAACTTAATTAAAATTGGTTCATCCGTTTAGGCGCTATGATGCCACAGACAGACACACAGATACACAGCAACACACGTAAACCTTTAAACACCCCTCTTTTTCCGGCGGGGGTTAAAAACAGAACGGAATATAGCGCTTGGATGTGGAGTTGCAGGCATCACATACAACTGTAGACGATTTGTTGTAAAAAAACATTTTCAAGCTTATTACGGTTATAGGTCAGCTCTTTACTTCATCATCATTTCAGCCGAAAGATGTCCACTGCTAGACATAGGCCTCTCCCAAGCGTCGCCACACTGATCGGCCCTGTGCGTTTCGCACCCACCGGACGCCCGAACCCTTGACCAGGTCGTTTCTCCACCTAGAGGGAGGCTTTCCAACGCTGCGTTAGAGTATAAGTGAGCTGGAATCTCTGAACATGCTGACGCAGTCATAAAACGTAGCGAACTGAGGTGACACGAGACTCAGTGCGGAATTGTACAAATCTCGCCATCTCATTCGCACTTGTTATGACCGCAACTATTACAAGACTTTGCTTTTAGTATAGCTAGCTCAATAATTCTGGGCCAGTGAATAGTGATCGTTTACTATGATCTGCTTACACTAATGCTCTTCTAAGAGCTTTCAAGAAACTGAGTAACAATTTAAAATTAAGTTGTACATACCTCATCTCACTCTGCAACTTCAAATTCAAAGACACGCCATTCTTTTTCTCATTCCCATTCAACATTCCATTAATTTTCAGTCGCGGCGATATTTCCTGATCGCTCTCAAACCTATCCTCATCACTGCTCGTATCTTTATTTAAAGTCGCCTCACTATCCTTCAAAGAAAGATCCGATAACCGTGAAGGCAAGCTCTTTCTATCCGATTCTGGCTTTTCAATAGATAAGTTCGATATTAATTCTGTCTTCGGTTCATCTGTGTGTCCGTTCTCTAATATTTCACCGTTGCCATTAACACCATTGATGGTAGTACCATTCATATTGCTAGATATGCCACTGTCGACGGAGTTCCCTTGTATTTTCTTCTGTACTGTTTCTTTGGGATCGTAATCACCGTTTGTGTTTTGTTTGATTCCGTCCACAACATCTATGCCGTCGTCGAATGAATGGTTCGCGGAGTCGGTTTCTCTGAACTTGTCGTATTTAGTATGTTCTGATTCTATGACTATTGGTTGGGTGTGTGAGAAGTCTGTTTGGTTGAGATTGTTCTCTGTAGGGTATTCTTCGTCGGAGTCCGGGAAAGTGTTGGTGGTTTCTCTCGGTTCGACGGGTTCCGGCACGTTGAGTTGCATTTGGTTGAGAGAGGAGAATGATACGCTGCAGGATTGGTTGAATACGTCGTGTTTTTCGCAGTAGTATTCTTTTCCATCTGTAAAGTGTAGAATGCTCATTTTAATTTGTAAATAAAAACTTACTCTACTTTTGGGATTTCCTATACTCCATTTGTGATAACATTAGACTTTTAAATAAGCCCATTTTGCAGTCCGTTCAACCGATTTTGACTTCTATTGCGTTGGTGATACGACAAATGGTAGCTGTAGTAAACAGTTGGTTTTGGTAACAGGTTTATGCTTTTTATGTCATCCTTATGTTTACGGGATAGAACTCAAAATCAGTTGGACGGACTGTAAAAAGATTTGGAAACATGTCTAATGTTCAAATGGAGTTTACAGTCGAGCAAAATGTTTGATAGCTTATATACGACCTACAATGTCAATAAGTTATGTTTAGTGTGTTTCTTTTACACAAGTTCATTATATTAATCAGGTTGTTCAAATAAAGTTTTGTGACCATTGTTCATAAAATAACATAGATTCGAACTTCAAAAACTGCCCAATTATAGCACAATGTTTCAAAAACTCGGCACCCTATCTCAAAACAAGAAACCGAATAGTCTATACCCTAACCCCTTCCCCAATGCGGCAAGTTAAACTACACATAGGCCTTCTCCGAGATCGAGATCCGCCACTTAGATAATGCATAGTATAGTGCTCGCCAAACTTCTGGGCCGCCCTGAAGTTGGCTTTCCTGATGCGTATGTAACGGAGCTGTTTTTGTATGAGATTGCAGCTGCAGCAACAGTCTCCTCCGCAGCAGCCACGCGACGCATCGCGCTAGCCGTGCGCCTCCGTTACGTGATACTATTAGCTGACTAATAATACCATACCCGGATCCCTGCCCCAATGCGGCGAGTTGAACTGCACATATGTATGCAGCTGCAGCAACAGTCTCCTCCGCAGCAGCCACGCGACGCATCGCGCTAGCCGTGCGCCTCCGTTACGTGATACTATTAGCTGACTAATAATACCATACCCGGATCCCTGCCCCAATGCGGCGAGTTGAACTGCACATATGTATGCAGCTGCAGCAACAGTCTCCTCCGCAGCAGCCACGCGACGCATCGTGCTAGCCGTGCGCCTCCGTTACGTGATACTATTAGCTGACTTATAATACCATACCCGGATCCCTGCCCCAATGCGGCGAGTTGAACTGCACATATGTATGCAGCTGCAGCAACAGTCTCCTCCGCAGCAGCCACGCGACGCATCGCGCTAGCCGTGCGCCTCCGTTACGTGATACTATTAGCTGACTTATAATACCATACCCGGATCCCTGCCCCAATGCGGCGAGTTGAACTGCACATATGTATGCAGCTGCAGCAACAGTCTCCTCCGCAGCAGCCACGCGACGCATCGCGCTAGCCGTGCGCCTCCGTTACGTGATACTATTAGCTGACTAATAATACCATACCCGGATCCCTGCCCCAATGCGGCGAGTTGAACTGCACATAGGTATTCAGCTGCAGCAACAGTCTCCTCCGCAGCAGCCACGCGACGCATTGCGCTAGCCGTGCGCCTCCGTTACGTGATACTATTAGCTGACTAATAATACCATACCCGGATCCCTGCCCCAATGCGGCGAGTTGAACTGCACATATGTATGCAGCTGCAGCAACAGTCTCCTCCGCAGCAGCCACGCGACGCATCGCGCTAGCCGTGCGCCTCCGTTACGTGATACTATTAGCTGACTTATAATACCATACCTGGATCCCTGCCCCAATGCGGCGAGTTGAACTGCACATATGTATGCAGCTGCAGCAACAGTCTCCTCCGCAGCAGCCACGCGACGCATCGTGCTAGCCGTGCGCCTCCGTTACGTGATACTATTAGCTGACTTATAATACCATACCCGGATCCCTGCCCCAATGCGGCGAGTTGAACTGCACATATGTATGCAGCTGCAGCAACAGTCTCCTCCGCAGCAGCCACGCGACGCATCGCGCTAGCCGTGCGCCTCCGTTACGTGATACTATTAGCTGACTTATAATACCATACCCGGATCCCTGCCCCAATGCGGCGAGTTGAACTGCACATATGTATGCAGCTGCAGCAACAGTCTCCTCCGCAGCAGCCACGCGACGCATCGCGCTAGCCGTGCGCCTCCGTTACGTGATACTATTAGCTGACTTATAATACCATACCCGGATCCCTGCCCCAATGCGGCGAGTTGAACTGCACATATGTATGCAGCTGCAGCAACAGTCTCCTCCGCAGCAGCCACGCGACGCAATGCGCTAGCCGTGCGCCTCCGTTACGTGATGCTATTTGCTGACTTATAATACCATACCCGGATCCCTGCCCCAATGCGGCGAGTTGAACTGCACATATGTATGCAGCTGCAGCAACAGTCTCCTCCGCAGCAGCCACGCGACGCATCGCGCTAGCCGTGCGCCTCCGTTACGTGATACTATTAGCTGACTAATAATACCATACCCGGATCCCTGCCCCAATGCGGCGAGTTGAACTGCACATATGTATGCAGCTGCAGCAACAGTCTCCTCCGCAGCAGCCACGCGACGCAATGCGCTAGCCGTGCGCCTCCGTTACGTGATGCTATTTGCTGACTTATAATACCATACCCGGATCCCTGCCCCAATGCGGCGAGTTGAACTGCACATATGTATGCAGCTGCAGCAACAGTCTCCTCCGCAGCAGCCACGCGACGCATCGTGCTAGCCGTGCGCCTCCGTTACGTGATACTATTAGCTGACTTATAATACCATACCCGGATCCCTGCCCCAATGCGGCGAGTTGAACTGCACATATGTATGCAGCTGCAGCAACAGTCTCCTCCGCAGCAGCCACGCGACGCATCGCGCTAGCCGTGCGCCTCCGTTACGTGATACTATTAGCTGACTTATAATACCATACCCGGATCCCTGCCCCAATGCGGCGAGTTGAACTGCACATATGTATGCAGCTGCAGCAACAGTCTCCTCCGCAGCAGCCACGCGACGCATCGCGCTAGCCGTGCGCCTCCGTTACGTGATACTATTAGCTGACTTATAATACCATACCCGGATCCCTGCCCCAATGCGGCGAGTTGAACTGCACATATGTATGCAGCTGCAGCAACAGTCTCCTCCGCAGCAGCCACGCGACGCAATGCGCTAGCCGTGCGCCTCCGTTACGTGATGCTATTTGCTGACTTATAATACCATACCCGGATCCCTGCCCCAATGCGGCGAGTTGAACTGCACATATGTATGCAGCTGCAGCAACAGTCTCCTCCGCAGCAGCCACGCGACGCATCGCGCTAGCCGTGCGCCTCCGTTACGTGATACTATTAGCTGACTAATAATACCATACCCGGATCCCTGCCCCAATGCGGCGAGTTGAACTGCACATATGTATGCAGCTGCAGCAACAGTCTCCTCCGCAGCAGCCACGCGACGCATCGTGCTAGCCGTGCGCCTCCGTTACGTGATACTATTAGCTGACTTATAATACCATACCTGGATCCCTGCCCCAATGCGGCGAGTTGAACTGCACATATGTATGCAGCTGCAGCAACAGTCTCCTCCGCAGCAGCCACGCGACGCATCGTGCTAGCCGTGCGCCTCCGTTACGTGATACTATTAGCTGACTTATAATACCATACCCGGATCCCTGCCCCAATGCGGCGAGTTGAACTGCACATATGTATGCAGCTGCAGCAACAGTCTCCTCCGCAGCAGCCACGCGACGCATCGCGCTAGCCGTGCGCCTCCGTTACGTGATACTATTAGCTGACTTATAATACCATACCCGGATCCCTGCCCCAATGCGGCGAGTTGAACTGCACATATGTATGCAGCTGCAGCAACAGTCTCCTCCGCAGCAGCCACGCGACGCAATGCGCTAGCCGTGCGCCTCCGTTACGTGATGCTATTTGCTGACTTATAATACCATACCCGGATCCCTGCCCCAATGCGGCGAGTTGAACTGCACATATGTATGCAGCTGCAGCAACAGTCTCCTCCGCAGCAGCCACGCGACGCATCGTGTAGCCGTGCGCCTCCGTTACGTGATGCTATTTGCTGACTTATAATACCATACCCGGATCCCTGCCCCAATGCGGCGAGTTGAACTGCACATATGTATGCAGCTGCAGCAACAGTCTCCTCCGCAGCAGCCGCGCGACGCATCGCGCTAGCCGTGCGCCTCCGTTACGTGATGCTATTTGCTGACTTATAATACCATACCCGGATCCCTGCCCCAATGCGGCGAGTTGAACTGCACATAGGTATGCAGCTGCAGCAACAGTCTCCTCCGCAGCAGCCACGCGACGCATCGCGCTAGCCGTGCGCCTCCGTTACATGATACTATTAGCTGACTTATAATACCATACCCGGATCCCTGCCCCAATGCGGCGAGTTGAACTGCACATAGGTATGCAGCTGCAGCAACAGTCTCCTCCGCAGCAGCCACGCGACGCATCGCGCTAGCCGTGCGCCTCCGTTACATGATACTATTAGCTGACTTATAATACCATACCCGGATCCCTGCCCCAATGCGGCGAGTTGAACTGCACATAGGTATGCAGCTGCAGCAACAGTCTCCTCCGCAGCAGCCACGCGACGCATCGCGCTAGCCGTGCGCCTCCGCCGCCACCGCCGCATCCGTTACGTGAGACGTACCATAAGGGTGCGGGGAGCGAGAACTCGCTTAGCATCTGGAGATAAAGTATGAGACGTTCAGAAACTCGACCTCCAACAAGTACTTTTTTTACTGTTTATAATAAAATTGCACTATCACGAGAAACAAACGTGTATGCAAAATTTCATCTCAATCGAAAACCGGGAAGTGCATCAAAATTAACTTGCAAGTTTTGGTGAGCATATTTAACCATTGATTGAATCAACTACGGACCAAAAAACTGGGCCTAACAATAAAAACTCGTTCTAAGGCCATAGACTACACGGTGACTCTAATTTCCGTCTTTATGCACTGGTAACTAAGGTTGAATTCCAATTGATAAAGACGCTTAAAAACAATTTAAAGTAACATACCTGTAATAAGCACAGTGCAGGGAACTCCTTGGCGAACTCTTCAACTAAAGGCGAGTGTATGTGCACGTTAGCGCCCGGAGCTACCACATACACATTGCTCTCACATAACGGATAGATCACTGTCGCCTTCGCCCAGTAGACGAGGTGGCCTGTTAGTTGAGATACCTAGAAGGAAAAGCGATAAGCATTTAAAAAAAAAAGTTGAATAAGAAGAATGTTGTTGATGTAACCTCGCGTTTCACAAAATGTTAATGACGAATTTGGATTCTAATTACTACAGATAATATAATACTAGCATATAGTACTAAATGAGAACATTCAAGCTCCTTGGAAACATGCAACCGCGCGGCGGCCGTGCCTTCGTGCCCTGTACATAGGCCTGAGACAATACGATGATCTGCGACGTGCTTCGATGAAGAATACACCTAGATTCCCGGTCAGCGCTTCAAAAACGGGCCACAAATACGGTTGTTCATAAAGTAAAAACTGAATTAAATAGAAAATATGAATCAATTACCAAATATTATGATTGTTTGACCAACGTTTACGTCGGAATAGCGAACGCGCCAACTATTGTAACAAACATTGACTGTTCTGGAACAGAGAATGCATGGAGTAGTTTGTAAAGCTTGTTTTTTAGTCATCCGTGTTTATCGACGTCTAATAGAAATCTCGTAAATTACTAAAGAATAAATTAATTCATTTTCCTTTTGATTCTTTTGAATTTCAAAGCACACAACGACTAGTTAGTAAAACCAGGCTGTGATCTATACTAACATACGATTTGCGTAATGTTCTTCTTACATGTGGAAAAACTTTATTGAAACATTTTCTGGCATAATTGTACGCGGCAGGAAAGTGACAACGGAAAAAAAGAAAGTAACGGCATTAAGATTTTCAAACAAAAATAGAAAAAAAAAACAATAAATTTTGGGGGTGCCCATACTTGAAACTGAAACTAAAAATATTTTTTTTGTCATACCCTTACGTGTGGGGTATCTATGGATAGGTCTTCAAAAATGATATTGAGGTTTCTGATATCATTTTTTTTTAACTGAAAAGTTTGACACTTCCAAAGTGGTAAAATGTGTCCCTCCCCCCCCCACTAAAAAAAAATATGTGTTGTACATTACCATGTAAACTTCCACCGAAAATTGGTTTGAACGAGATCTAGTAAGTAGTTGTTTTTAATAGGTCATAAATCGTTAACCGCGATTTACCAATAACGGAACCCTTCGTGCGCGAGTCCGACTCGCACTTGGCCGGTTTTATAATATAGAAAGATAGGTAGATAAGTGTGTGTGGCCATTTGAGCGACTTATTTTCGTTCCTGATTCTTAATTTAGTATTTAAAAACACTTAATGATTTAAACCGAAAAAAATATATTCCTTCCAAAATCAAGGTGTTACGGTGGTTATTTGCACAGTTTATGAACGCACATTGCGGCATTTTTAAGGTATTAATGTTGGCTATGATTGGACCATACTAATTTTGAAATAGGGCCACAACCGTATTTGTGGCCATATTTTTGGGCCCGTTTCTGAAGCGCTGACCGGGAATCTAGGTGTATTCTTCATCGAAGATTGAGCTCATAATTTTTTTATTGCTTTTTGTACATCGTTTTGTGAATGCAACTTTAAACATTGCATTCAAGGTTGAATTTGCATTAATGTATATTTATGCCAAGTAGAATTCTTAGAATTACCTAAACACAATTGGCGTCTGTTTTAAAGATAAGTTTTGTATGGGATCCTTTATCTAGGTGTATTCTTCATCGAAGGCGACGTGCATTTGTTTCTTGTGTGTTGTTTCTTTACTTTATATAATTTGAATCTTAGCCTTCAAGTAAATAGAGCATATTTTGCTGTAACAACGTGGTTGCGAGTCAGTTATTGGGTGTTGACCGTGCGGATATAATTCTTCTTGTATATATATACACGCCCTTAAAATTGCTAGTCTAATGGAGGTTTGAGATCTCAAGTACGAGAGAGTCTGAACAGTCTGATATTGAGTATTTTAATAAATAAAGTAATATTTAATAAAATACGTAATTTCAGATAATGGCAATCCACCCCTTTATTTTACTTTAGCGAAATAGGCTTTCTAACTGAATCAATCACTGGTCTATTACGTGCAAAACGACTCTTTAATACAGCTAATTGTTATGATTTTGAAATTATTTCGAAGATTAGCGCGGCTATGGCCAAAGAATATTGGTATAAAAAATAACTATACTTAAGTATGATTGTTTATATATTCTATTTTAAGTTTTTTTTTCAATAAATAAACGAATTTGATTGAATATTGTATTTTTTTGTCAAATACCGATTTTGGGTACAAATATACCGATTTTAGCTGACAACTCTACCGATCTCGGTCTATGACGAGACCACTCACCCGGCAGCCCGGCGATCATGGCCTCGGCTTGAGTCATTTATCACGGTTTTTGCTCCCATACTTGTCACAGTAGGCCGTGCTCGCCCGGCTGCTACGATCCATAAATACTCCTTTTGCTTCATTTACGTGTATACATCTAGTCATACACCCACACCGGTTATGAGTACTGCGCACCTGACCTTTATGAAGAACATCGCCAATAAGACCCGTGAATGCCCTTTTAGGGCGTCCTCGCCCGGCGATCAACATCGACAACACAAGAGTCACTCACGTTTCCAATGTAAATACCTTCGTATTCGTACTATACTATTATAATGTTACCAATGATAAGTAGGCCCGTGCTTGTATAGAACTATTGAAAACTGTCAATATTGCATACCTGTTTCAACGTCAGATCAGCTTCAATGGCGAGTGTCTGCAGACTCTTCAGCGGGCTATATAGTTTTATCAGTCTTAGGAGTGCTGAGCTGCTGTCCAGCGGAATTGAAGATAGCAAGTCGTTTGGGTTTACCTGAAATATAATTAATAGTCTTCTTATACAAAGAAAGATATAAATAAACTAGTGGACGCCTCGCGGTTTCACCCGCGTAGTTCCCGTCCTCGTGGGAACACAGGGATAGAAAGTAGCCTATGTCACCCGGGGATAGTGTAGCTTCCCAACGATGAAAGATTTTTTTAAATTGGTCCAGTAGTTACATACGAAAATACAAATATTTCCTCCTTATAATATGATTATAAATTAGAGGAAGTTTGAAAGTGGCGCCAGTGACATAAAAGTAATAAAAAGGGAATAGTTTTTATGGGCATGTGATGAGGAGGGATGAAACACATGTTACTAAAATTGTAATGAATATGCATGGAGAGGAAGAAAAAGACGGGAGAATGGAGGCAGAATGTGAATGTGAACGTGTTGCACCGAGTCACTGACCCCTACCAACATGGGGTGAGCTGGAAGATAACGAAAAAAACGGGCCAAGAGGCTCATCGGCAAAAAGGGCCTGGTCAAGTCAAAGCTCCAGAGCCTTGAATATCGTCGACAGCTTGTCTGCTTTTTATCGGTTGCATTTCGGGGAATGTGTGATTGAATTGCATGATCTAATTCCGCCTTGCCCGTTTCATCGTCAGACTACAAGACGTACGCGATGTGCCATCTGTACATGGTGGACATGCCACCCATACGCACTAAACGTTTTGGAAATACTTTCATTATGCATGCATCTTAAGTAGTGTCATTCCCTGCCAGTCTGTTTTGCCCGATAGCTACAACCTCGGGCTCTTTAAGTCAAGAGTGACCATCAACCACATCATCGCTTACCATCAGGTGAGCTAGTGGCAAAGCGCGAGACTACCAATAATTAAAAAAAAAGTCCACAAACGATGATACAAATATTCTTACTTACCATAAGCAATATTCCATGGTAAGGTCGTAGTTTTTGTAAGCATTTGTCTATGGTTTCTGGCTCTATGATCAATCCTCTGTTGTGTATTTGGTGAGCTTTATGTGGCAAACAGAAGGACAGTAACACCCATTTGTTTATGCGTACTTGAACTATACCTGTAATTAAGAAAAGGGTCTATCAAGTGCAAGTTTAATATTAGTTTAATTTGTCCTTTGACCTGGTTCTTAAGTCAGAGTTTTCAAAGCATGTCTGTATAGAGCAGGGTTGTTGCTGATGCACATTATTTTCACATCCACTGATGAAAATTTTGATATTTTGTCATTGACATTAGTCAATCTCAACCTCTTGTTGTTTTTAATTTTTACTGGTTATATGGTATACTAGCTGACCCTCGGGGCTTCTCTCCCGTAAACTAGCTACCTACCTACCTACCCTGCTTACCCTATCTACCATCTAATTTTTATCAATCATCAATAGTTTTCACAGCGCACGCCAAATAATGAATTTTATAGGCAACATTTTGCTATAATTCTCGCCAAACTTGTGGGCCGCCCTGAAGTTGGCTTTCCGATGCGCAAGGCACGGATCGGTGCTGATTTTGTATGAGATTTACTACTGCGCAGCCATTGTAGCCAACTTCAGGGCGGCCAAGAAGTTTGGCAAGAACAATACCTTGGGTTACTTTATTGCAATTTTCATAAGGATGTCTATTTTTTTCGAAAATATATTATAGCCTATGACACTCAGGAATAATGTAGCTTTCTAATGGTGACAGAATTTTCAAAATCGGTTCATTAGATCCAGAGATTACCCCTTACAACGTCACAAACTCACAAACTTTACCTCTTTATAATATTAGTATAGATGAGGTATGCTGAACTGGGTGGAAAGTCTCGCAACCTCATTTGAAAAGGGAGGATCCTCCGACAATTAGTTTGCTGGATCTCAAGACCGATTGTCCGAGATTTCAAAGCGTGCCTCTATAGAGATATGCGGAACTGAATGGAAACTTCCTTTGAAAAGGGAGGATCCTCCCGACCGAGTGTTGTAACTGGTCCGGCCAACTGACCGACGGTTGTTGTTGGATTGTTGTATGTGTACAAATGGCGCCGAAACCTCTGTCTATGCAATGCAGGATTTGTGTGACGTCCGTCAATCATTGGAAGATCTTTGAGCGCACCACGGAACAGAAAAAACAGTGGAAATGCAAAGTAGGCGTGGCACGCGTGTCACTAATAGGCGCTTCCACGCCTAATTGATTCCAGTCGTGTTCTAACATCGCGTCGAGTTGCTAGTCTCGCGACAAATTTATATTTCCGTAACTATGCCGTTTCGTTCCATTTTGGAGTGCAAAAATGATAGTAGGAGAAATAAACTTAAAAACGGAGGTGTTTCGAAACATCGGTTAGAACGATTTTATTTGTTTTCTATAAAAATATTAGTAAATTTCAATTTACTAATAATTTAATAGAATGTTAGTTAAAATCAACCTTACACGATTAACATATAGTTTATTTTGGATTGAACGTATTCACTATTTCGTTCAAGTTCTTCGCTACTCAATTAGGGATGTAGTCGTGTCGGGTATTGATTTTATAGATAGATATCGATAAAAGAAAATAGGAACCTATATTTTCTTTTATATATGGTGGATTAAATATTGCCAAAATTATGAAAAGTATTTGTAGTAAGAATGTTGGAAGTTGTAGGAAGTATGTTGTATTGCATACATAATTATAATTCCAATGATTATACCGGCTGCTTACCTACCATATCTACTCTACTACCTACCTACCCACTATGGTAGGCGAACAGTAATTCATTTTTATACATATATTATTTTATTTTTAAATAATACTACGTCATTCATCCTACAGTTATACTGATCTAAAATAGTTGAATTTTTTCGTATTAAGATATCGGGTATCTATCGATATCGATAATGTAATTAAAAATGCAATGTTACTTCCTTGATTGAGTAGCAGTTGATATCGATCTATCACACGAAAGTCAAGCTTACTAACAATTAAATAAAGTTTATAATGGCAATTACTGAGAATACCGCCATCTATGGGTGGGTAGCGGAATTTACTTGGCAATCGAATCTAGTTTGACTTTAGATTACAAAACGTCGTAAATACTTTCTACACTCACGCAAAGTAAATCCTATTTAAAGAGTGTGAAGATTGTTTTCCAGATGTAGGATCTTTGACTTATGCTAGTTTTAACTAAAATTATAACGACAAATCAAACGATCGGCTTATTTGTAGTGCATTTTCTGTAACTTATATGGTGTACATAATAAAGAGTATTCTATTCTATTCTATATGATTATCAGTTTATATGTGTGAGTTTGGCGACAACGGTTCCCATAGTAATTTTGCTGCATTGCACATCCACTGTTATCCGGTTTTGGCCGTAAAACGATGAGAAAAATTTTGGCCATGAGCACTCGTACTATCAAGATCAGTTTTTAATAAGATCGTAACTACTTTACCTCACTTGTAAAAAATCAGGCCCCGTCACGTAAAAAGAACGCTGACTGTCAGTGGAGGGGATGTGTATGCGCACAGAACAGAGAAGACAGTAGAAGTCGCTTAGCGCTTCATTAGTATTGGAACCAGCGTACCCAAACTCTCACATATACAGGGTAATTGTATTTCGTAACACTAAGAAATCTTTGGTGTGATTGGTTTTTCAAAAATATTTGAAAGTATCATCTGCCCAGTAATAACAAGTCATACCAAATCCCTGATAAGAGTGGAGCAGCACGGCTTTCAGGAAGGCAAATCGGTTTTGACTAACCTTGTCGCTTACATCACGCCTATCATGGACGGAATTGATGGAAACCAGCAGATTGACTCGGTCTACACTGATTTTGCTAGCGCCTTCGATTGCGTAGATCACAAACTACTTATTAGTAAGCTGCAAAATCAGTGTGATATTTGTGGTTCGATGCTGAGTTGGTTTGAATCATACCTCGAAAATCGTGAGCAGGTGGTGATTTTGGCCGGACACGAGTCTAACAAATACATTGCCACATCCGGAGTACCACAAGGGTCCCATTTGGGCCCAATACTGTTCTTACTCTTTGTCAACGATATCGTGACTCAAATCCACCATTGCCGTTGCTCCCTTTTTGCCGATGACATGAAAATCTCACGTCGCATCAGCTCAGTATCTGACGCCAATATGATACAGGCAGACCTGGACCGGGTTTATGAGTGGTGTTGCGTCAACAAAATGAAGCTTAATGCGTCAAAATGCCAACATATTCGCTTTACACGAAAAAGAAAGGTGATTGAGACGGGCTTTCGCATAAATAACGAGGAAATCGCTGTTGTACCAGAAGTTAGGGACTTAGGCGTGATTCTGGACTCTAAATTAAGTTTTATTCCTCATTACAGCAGCATGGTAAAGAAGGGTGCAAAAATGTTGGGTTTCATAAAACGCAACACCAAAGACTTCAAGCATACTGCCTCTAGGATAACATTATTTAATACTTTGGTGCGTAGTGTGCTTGAATTCGGCAGTGTTGTCTGGAACCCACACTATGCTGTACACTCTGATCGTATCGAGTCGCTCCAAAGGTCTTTCACAAGGCATCTTGCATTTGTTACCCCTGGTGTCAGCATGCGATGTTCATACGAAGAAAGACTGTCTCGTTTCGGGCTGTGCACCCTTCAGCATCGCAGACGCATGTTGGACTTGCTGTTCCTCCAGAAAATTGTGCGGAGTCCCACATCGTGTGATGGACTTTTGGAGCGTATCGGGATATGCGTTCCTAAATTAAATGCCCGGCGAAAATGTAGGAACTTGTTTAATACCCCCCAACAAAAATCGAATCTTGGGATGAATTCCCCTATGACAAGGCTTCCTTCAACGTACAATGCTTGGTGTGAGCTACTTGATCTAGACATATTTCATGACCGCCCCACTCAGCTCAGACGAAAGATCTTAGGGAAGGAAAAGAAAGATGTGGTCTGTGTGAAATGATAATTTGATTTTAATACAATTATTTTACAATTATTTTTATTGTCATTGTTTAAATTTAATTGATTTGTAATTTTTGACTCACGATTCTTATTTTTTATTTATAATTTTTACTGTATTTTTGCTTATTTTATAACTACTTTTTTTTTTCTTTGGTAGATTTGATTTTTGACATGTGATTTATTTTTGAAAGTGCTGTGCACATCTGTTATTGACATAGACACTAGAATAAGACCCCAGAAAATGTAATATGTCCATGTTTGTGTTTGTGTTGTTGATGTGCCTTGAATAAATAAATAAATAAATAAATAAATTGGTAGTTTAATTTTAGTTGAAAGTAGGAAATATGTCAGTCGTCACGAGTTTTAAAAATAAACCACAGTTTTATGACCATAGAGTTGGTTTATTGTCTACTCTTTTTGAGTATTTTAACTTTTTCCGTTTAAAGCGCACATGAAATAGTTTAATGAGCAAGTTACGCTACTCGCCGCTAGATGTCACTATAATAAATGCATTCAATTTAAAACAGTATTTCGTTAATAATAAGATTTATATTTGCGAAATGAGGTCATTACTATTCGTCATCCTGTAGGGATGTACCTCTGTCGTTGAATTATTTATCGAGATTCCGTTTTATTTTCAAACAAAATACAGTCAACAACTAGAGTCGATAAATAATATTATGTTTGAAATCAAGTGTTTACATACATTTATTCTAATACTTACGATTTCTAGAAAGTATGATAAAGATTTTTTATGTTAAACTACTGATCTAATTTTGAAAATTATTCTATTGATACAAAGATACGCCCTGTGGTGTTTTTACCCGACTGCCGAAGGAGGGTAATGTGTTTATCAGTCTATGTATGTATGTATGTATATATGTATTTATGTATGTATGTTTGTTCCTATACGGCGTTCCAAAGACTAAACGTGTTGGCCGATTTTGATGATTCGTACGTCAATCGATTTGTCTTAACCCTGCGAGTGTCACTGGCTACATTAAAATTGGACAATAGAAAAATGGCGGCTTTTGGGCGCCATATTGTGGGGACCCATTTTTTTTTTTTAAACCAAACCCGTCGTGTGGGGTATCAAAATAAAGGGTTTTAAGAGGTGATTTCAAAAATGTATGATACTTGTATGTTTAAATGTACCTAATTAAAAAAAAAACTAACCAAAAAGTTATAAATAAAAAAAAAAAAAAAAAAACCCGACTGTTTCAAAAGCGACCTTAAAAGACGTTAACAAGGAGCAAAACATGCTGTGCAGGTGGAGGATACACCAGATTTTGGTAAGCCAGCCCGCGAATATGTATCCTCCGACTGCACAGCATGATTTTCTCCTTGTTTACGTCTTTTTGGGTCACTTTTGAAGCAGTCGGGTTTTTTTATTTAACTTTTTTATTCTATTAATAGATCTATGCGATAGACTACACTACAGGTATGCTATTATATGGGAAGCTTGCCCTTTCGCCTGCGGCTACACTCGTATTATGTTTAGCTTGATTAACAACGTAAAGGACTTTGAAAAAAATTTTTGGTCTATACAGCAGTAGATCTTAAATGTAAGACTAAAATATAAGCCACTTTTTCACTGTCTTCAAAAAAGAAGGTTCTATGTTCATCTGTTTTTATTTTTCACTACGTCAAAACTAAAGGTATTCATACATTTTGTAGATTTTGAAAAATGATCAAAGCTTAAATGAGATTTAAATAATACAAATTAAAATGAAACAATGGTTTAATTAATAACATAAGTAAAATCAGCTAAAGACAAAAATACACAGATTATTGGCCTTGAAATAATACATATTTGTTAAGAAGTTGCCTTTATGTTTGTTTTATATTAATTTTAAGTAGATGGTGTATCCGCACATTAATGTAGCGTTCTGTAATAGCTTTTATCAAGTCAGTTACATGGTTTGATGTGGGAAATTCTCCAAATTGATGAAAATTAATATCATCGAACAATTTTTCTCCAATAAACTTTCTTAATATTTTGGCCATTATTTCTTCTTTTTTAAATAGTTTGCCATCCATAGTTCGAATGACAACTTCAGCCACTTTACAAATTTTTATCATGTCGCTTGATGGATATACAAGCCCACCTTTATCTTTGGCTACCATAAACTTATGTAAAGAAATGCTTTGATTTGAAATGAGAGCGCCAACGCAGATGTCGCAATTAATTTTCTTTATTAAGATTCGGGCAATGTAACCTGCAATATGTGATATTGCTTGAGAACTAAATTCAGAAATGTTTCTTAAAAGTTCGCCGATTTCTTGCTCTTCTGTGTTGTCTTCTGTCCAATCGTCCTGTACTAAACCTGTATCAGTAGATGTTTTATTTATGCGATCTACTGCAGATGAACAGTTCAGTATAGACAATTGTTCCAACGCAGTACAATTTCCTGATCCGAAATCTTTCAACTCCACATGAACCAGAAGGTTTTTTATATGCTGCCACAAACTGTCTTGCTGTCGGATTATTATTTGATCCACCGTGTGCCCTAATATTACCGAATAGTAGTTCCAAGTGATCTTGACTTAATTTGTAAAATGGCAGGTATATGATCATTCTTTTTTGGATGAGGCTTGAGTAAAGATATATTTTCTGTTCTGTGTGTATGCGTATGAGTACAGTCGCGTTCTAAAGTACTAGGCTATTGTTTTATAATATAAGAGAAATTGTTTTATTGTAGAATCATAATAGGCTTACTAGCTACTTAGTACTTTGAAACAGGCTGGATTTAAATTAGTTAATGTTTACTTGAACATTATTTTTTTATTTCGATTTTATTTTTATAAATTTAGAAATATCTTATCATTATAAATTATCTCCTCCTTTCTCAACTTCTTTGTTCATAAAACAATAAATAGTATAAATCATTTTTCTTTCCTTCATTTTTAAAACCGTTCGTCGTGCAAAGAAAGTTGATCTCAGCGCGGGAAGCATGGCTCAACTAACGAACCAATAGCGTGCGCGCACAGAAACACTGGCGTAGCATTCCCCCGTCGCGCTCCCTTCATACCACCAGTTAGATCGATAAATCGCTCAGTGCGCAGATTCAAGGCCAGCGTTCTTTTTACGTGACTGGAGCTGTACCAGTGGGAATGCACAAATGCACTTGCATTATATTCAATTGTATGCCAAGTGATTCATTTTGTTAGTTAAACATGTAAACATATTTATAAATATTGTTACATAGCTAGTATATTATAATTCATATACTTAATTAAAAGTTCATTGTATATTTTTACTTCTGCAAGTTTTATTTTATGTTTAATTTTAACGTTTTCTTTTGTTTTTTCTCTTTAAATATATTATATTTTAATATATAGATATTATGCTTTGTTTTGTGTGTAAGCTTGTACGTTGCGTTTTAGTATTTTTTTAATTTCGCCGTGACAATGTGTCTAACTACCCTGTAAAGTTATACATGTAACCTTTAATAAATAAATATATTTTAAGTATTGCTAGAACATAGACTTGCATGGAAGTGTATTATCTACGGAAGGAATTCCCCAAACATATTTTCATAGGTCTTCTTACTTTAGATCTATACCTTTCTCTCTACCAATAAAGAAAGAAAAAAAAAAATGTGCCAGATGACACAGGGCGGACGGCGCGATGAAGTTACTGTAGAATTTCCGTCTTTCTTGTAATGATAGTAGTACAGTCTCCATTCAGCATAGATATTATGTTTTGAGAAATGTAATTAAAACACCTGTCCTGCTTTTCAATGAAAAAACTACTTACCAGTACTACTAAGTTCTTCAAACACAGACTTCATGGACCTCGCCAGCGAACTCCGCTGAAGTATGAGGTGGAACGCCGACTTAGGTGCGGTATCTGTACCATTCTCACTGCTGTAAGTGGTTGAACTGACCGAGTGACGGAGATTGTCGTCCTCATCGTCATTCTCACCATTTTCTTCACTGTCTAAGGCCGATACTTCATCGTGAGCTGCCAACTGTAAAAGTAAGATTATGTTAGTTATTAAAAGCTTATACTCGTATGTCTGTGAGGATGTTTTACTTATTTTGAATACTGAAACCCAAAATCAGTCAACTAGAATTCACCAGATGCAAACCTTAGCAAAAGTACAGTTCTTTATTGGAGTACCTACATGACATGAATAATTTTTTTTGGGCGATGAATTTTTGGGTTTTTTATGTCCATTGCATCCTTCGCTAGTTAGACCTCTTAATGTGGCCGCAACTAGCGGATAGGATCGTTTTGATATGTGGAAACGCGGGCGCGGGCTGTGACGCTCGGTGCTGCCTCTCGTCGCGTCCGCTACTACGGACGTATGCGGCGGTTTCGTCAAGCGCCGCGTTAGCTCCTCACTCTGTTTGAGGCCATATAGAGAAAGAAGTTGTAGCTTTTTTTGGCAACTGTTATAACATAGTATTTAAGTAGATTTCGTGCTGGGAAGGAAGTCTTAAAAATAATTAGTAGTTGTAGGTACAGATAACTTTTAAACAAGTCAACCTTCTAGAAGTTCAAGTCAGTCCTTAGCTACAACATGTTAATCTGCTTACCATTATTTTCATTTCTTCAGTCAAATATGAACATCTCTTTTCTTCATGTCTTAGAGCTTTTCCCAGTCTTTTGCTCAAATCATAATAGCACTTAACTGGAAATAAGAAGGTCAAGATGAAGAGGAAAACTAAAACTAATATGTAAATGGAGGGGCTCCTTTTCTCAAGAGCAGGACAGGCAATGCAAGCAAAGGATAAAATAAATTAATATTCTTCTAGTTTATAAAAATTTTATCCATTTTTTTGTATCCATTTTACTATTCAGTTTTCATTTTTTTTAATAGTTGTTGACTTCCTAATAAAACAGTAAAACATAGTTATAAAGAGGTTAAGTTTGTGAGGTTGTAGGAGGTAATCTCTGGAACTACTGAACCGATTTAAATGAAATTTGGCATGGAGATAGTTTGAGACCCTGGGAAGGACATAGGATAGTTTTTGTTCCCTTGGGATGATAAAAAACTGTTTTACACGGGCGAAGCCGCGGGCAGAATCTAATTGGGAAAATTTCTCTTAAAAAATTAACAGCAAAGAAATTGAGTAAACTTACCAACAGAGTGACTTGCGGAAGCCTGCAGAGCAAACACGATATTGATAAGGATCATAGTGGCTGTATCATCCTTGTTGGTCCTGTACGGCAACAAGGTAGGGTGTCCGACGAACCTGACGTCGTTCACTTTGAGTTCAAACTTCCTGTTGCAAAGCTCTGCTTTTACTGCAAACAGGGTTGAGAGCATCTCATCTGTGAAGCCACTTAGCTGACCTGAAATTTTTAATAAATATTTGTAAGTAAGAATTAGGTATTGCACAACATCTAGACTGGCGTTTCCCAAAGTATGGGTCGTGACCCACTGGTGGGTCCAAGCATATTGGGTGGGCCCTGAAAAAAGTTGATGCTAAAGCTATAACTACAATACATAGACACATTAAGGAAAAAAGGAAACAAATGCATCCTTCTCATAAGATTATTGCAATTAGTCCAGCTAATAAGAAACAAATTGATAACTAATCAGAATGATTTTGATTTATCTGATTCCAATGTTTCTTACAGAACTGATATCTAGTTTAGTTAGTTAGTTTAGTTTCGACGTGCTGTTTCCGCAAACTCCACGACCAAGCGCGTATTTTGCGTACGGGTGGCATTCAGTCAGTGTCGATCCACCCCAGAACTGATATCTAATAAGAATAATATTCCCTTGAAGCCCGTGTCCTTATGAGTGCAAATAGTTGTCACAAACTTACCAATCTGCTCATTATTGACCTACACAAAGTTAGCTAGTGTACAGAAACTACTAGGCTCCATATCTACTATGAACTGCATTACTGCATACATATGCAAAGCGCATATTTCAAGATAAGTACATATAAACATTGATTTATGTCCATTGATCTGACTCAGGAGTAGGTATGTACCTTATCTATAAATAATATTGACATACATTTTGATATACAATTTGTTTTCTAGTATTTAGCAGGATGCAATGGAATTCAGAATGCACTTAAGCCGTCCAAGTAGACATGACCTATATAGGAACTAACCTTTACAAATATTTGACGTCTGCGACTGAGTATTCTGCAATAAGTCCTCTGTAGAATTAATGGCGTAAGAATTGTGTCGACCATATTTTTTCTGTTCACTTTCATCCTTGTTGTCAGTTGTGTAAGGATATCTGAACAGTAATCTGTCACCTTTACTATCAGATTTTACGAAAAATATGTTTAAAGGATTCACTTCCATGTTCACAAATGGAAAGTAACTACAAAATTACGAACAGTTACAGTGTGGAGTAAACAAGGTGATTGAAAACGGATTTTGCAACAACGTATTCAAATGATATTTGATGAAATATAATTTTTCACACATTTTTCAGTTATATGTTCACACACAGTACACTTTTTTTCCAGGAATATTGCAGAACTGTATATAACATTGACTATTTTTATTCTTCTATGAATTGAGACAAAACACACTTTGCGACGTATCTCAATGTCATTTCTCAATAAACTGTCAGTACAGTACTCAGTTGTCACGTTGTCTTTCAGCTTGACATAAAGAAGTTGTCATTTGGAACGTTCCAACCAACGCAGTTTTAGGACTTCTCTAGCCTGTTTGTTAATTTGTTCTCGCTCTCGTTGTCTTCTCAAATAGCCGTCTTTATTCAATTTGATTCAAAATCCAATGCTTTATTGTAAACAACTCATTTAAATTCATAGACAACTACTGGGATTGTTATTATTATTGCTATTCGGCACGAGATGGCAGGGTTATATCTTCCCCAGTAATGCTGTTTTTTGTTATAACTAAAAATCAAATCGCCGTAGAATCATTTATTTAAATAATACACAATTATTTTACATGCTTAAGCATATAACTAATATTTATCTTTTCTATACATGATTACAAAACTAAATAATCTCAAAAGCCCAGATTCAGTCTTCATTCATTAAAAATAAACAGAGACAAATCATTTGTCAAATATTAGTAGAATAGATACCTACGAAACAATTCGTATTTTGTTTCGCGAAAATCTATAAATTAATAGCAAAAAAAATGGCTAACAAAGTGGAAAATAACTACAAAGTCAACCCCGAAAAAGTTCGCCTCGAAACCGATCAGGGAATCGTAGAGAGTGAAGAAAGAAAATGGGGCATGCCTTTGAAAGATGTGTACAAACATGGACTCGCTTTTTACAAAGGTAATTTTCCCTGTTATTGAAACCATTTCAGTGTTTGCGATTTTATACTTTATTTTCATGTTAAAATATTGAAGAAGGCTATAAATATTACCCGGGCCTCCATTATCTCCGTCGTGAAAAACTTGCGACCTATCTGATGGTACAACAGTACTTACTACGTCGATCTAAGTGCTCATTAATTTATCGATATGAAGCAACATTACTCACACTTCCAAGTAATTGCACCGATTGTTTTTAACACTAACAGATAAGGAAGGCAAGGCTATCCACTTGAGCTATGAAGATAGACTGAAATTGGTTGCATACACTCAGCAAACATCCCACGGTCCTTTGGACGTGAATTCTGCGCCACCTCTGGGTGTTCTGGACATGATTGGACGCGACAGAAGGGCAGCATGGCAGGCTTTGGGTGAGATCTCTCAAATCCAAGCAATGGCCGGATTTGTCCATACATTAGACAGGTAATAAATATTTTTTTCCTAGTTTCTCCCTTTTTCTAAGGTGTCCTAGAGCTTCAGGATTTAATCAGGCTGTATGTAATTGTTTCGTGGTGGTCCAGTGGCTAAGACCGCCTCTCGTGCTTGGGGCTTTGTGTTCAAATCCTGGCAAGTACCAATGTAACTTTTCAAATTCATAATGTACTTTCAAAGTTTATCTTGGACAACACTGAGGATAAAATTTCCATTATGGGCCGTTGAATTTTGCCGCGGGGATGGTAGGGGGTGGAAGAGGGGAGGTTTGGCAACCCCCCTGTACCATACCCACCACTCGGAGCCCTATGGTTATGGAGATATCCATGGTTAAAGTGCTCAGGTTAGTGTAAAAATTTCTGAAAATGTTCATTGTTTAAGGGACAGGGAGGGAGGGAAGGGAAGGGTGTAGGGGGACTACCCCACTGTACCATCCCCACCCCACGGAAACCCATGGTTATGGAGATATTAGATATATTTTATACTTAAATAAAATTGGTGAGATAAAAAAATAAAAAAATTGTGAATTAGTCCAAGAGCAATCGAAGCGAGCTCGGGAGCTTAGGGCACCCCGACACGGATAGGTTAGGTTCGAAGGAGATGACGGGAGCTGAAGTGAGCAAGCAAAGCGAGCAAACTTAGCTCCCGTCATCTCCTTCATGTTAGGTTACTTTAGACCCTGCAGACAGAAATAGGAGCCCCGATTGACATTTACGAAGAAAATTATTCTAACCTGAAAACTTTGACCATGGATATCTCCATAACCATGGGGCTCCGAGTGGTGGGGATGGCACAGGGGGGTAACCAAAGCTCCCCCCCTCTCCCCCCCACCCTCCCCGAGCCAAAAATCGACGGCCCATCAAGGAAATTTTAACCCAACACTGACAATGGTGAAGTAAATATTCTAAAGGAAACCTGTACATAATATAAGTTTAAAATCAACCCATCTTGAGCAAGCATGGTGATCAATGGTCATGCCTGATCTGTATGAGAAAAGGCCTTTGCACTGCAGTGGGACAGTTACAGGCTGATAATTTATTGTATTATCTCATATCTTTAAACAAGCAATTCTTGTATATATATAATCTGAATCTCAGAAGCAGCTTCAACGATTTTCATGAAATTTAGTATGCAGGAGGTTTTGGGGGCGATTAATCGATCTAAGTGGGTTTAATTTTTAGAATATGTTGTTATCTTTATTTTCACCCGAGCAGAGCTTGGTTGCCCAGTTACTTTATTATATATGAGCAACTACACTGACTATGCCATGGTAATTTACTCCAAGCTAATTTCAAGCAGATAATGATATTCAGTTCTTAAAAATGGATTAATTGTTTCTATTTCAGACTTTGTCCACTATTCAAACCGTTTTTGGAAGCAATACAAAAGGATATGGAAGACAAAAAGCAGCAAGAGTAAGTTCTATTTTGAAATAGGTAAGTCTATGCTTTTTAATTGTGCCAGACTTATTGAAATTTGCCATTTTTTTTTTCTAATAGGCTTAAGAAAGAAGAGGATGAGAGGTCAAACTTGGAGCTGCAGAAAAGGATACAACTGGAAAAACAGAAACAACAGAGTAACAAACTGACAGAGGAACAACAAGTGTAAGTTAATTCCAACCTAATCAATATTTGAAGATAAAGGCTGACTTATATGACACCACTCCCACCAGGCAAAATAATGTTCATTAAAATGTTAGCTTCAGTTCGTCCTCTGTAGACATACTTTACATTGACAACACAAATTAGCAGAAACCAAGCTTACCTCCATCATACCAGTAGACAGCTGACATCTCGCTTTCTGAATGATTACCACGCGCTTGAAGTGGGCGACCCGAGCGGTGTACGCACGCAGACTGCTGACTTGAAGCACGTTGCTAGCTTAAGCGAATGTGGTCGGCGCGTGGACAGTGTAGTTGTCTGCTAGCTGTAGCGCATGGAGAGCGAGCAGTCAGCTCCGTTTGAGGCGGTGTTGTGAGAGAATGGTGTTGGAGCGTGGTATTATAAGTGAGCGACTATGACCTTAATACTGTTCTTATTAAATTAGACAAACTTATTGCAAATATAAAACTGTATGCCACTTTTCTGGAGATTCTCATACATGATAGTTTGTGCAAAATCAGAAACACAAATATGAGCATCATCATAATTATATCTTGATAAATTCAGGTCGGCAATTATCTTGGACAAATTCAATAAACTTAGCTCCTTAACTTTAAGGACGCTATTACATTTTTCTTCAAATAACAGTACTTTTGAGGTACCATTTTAATGTATAAGCAATCACCGATGTGAAGATATCATGGTCTTAATTTAAAGATAATATATTCAGCTCCAGTTATGCATCAGAACAATTGTATGACATCATACAAAATTTTCGCTCAAATACGTTTTGCCCATCACAATAATCGCAAAAAAATTAAAAAAGTAGGGTCCGAATAGGTTCCAGTTTAGGTAAATTTACAGCATATTTTATCTTCAAAATTATAAAAAATTGCGGTATATATAGTCGTTTACAGGTACAGCTAATTATTTTTCACCTAAATAATTATATTTTTTAATTATTAGCTAAAATAAAATCACTTGCCGACGTCTTCATACATTTTGTACCCGCCGCTCATCATTCCGCGCTCAGAAGCGCTCGTGGAAGGACGGGCGTATCGCTTTCTCGCAGGAAATAAATACGATAAAAGTAATAGAAAGATTGTAGTGTGCATGCGTGTGAGTACCGTCCTCGTCGTGATCGAAAGGAGTTGATATTTTATCGGACGTATGCCGTATTTTTGAGTTTCCTATTATTATTAGAATATGATTTAGAAATTATTTTGGGTAAGTTCGGGATTTGAATAGTTGGTGTTAAGCAGTTGTTGACAAGGTTGAGACATAGATGGGTGGGTTTAAACAGCTCTGAGTAAGTTTAGGATTTGGATGGGTAACGTTAAGCTGCCGACGGGGAAGTTTAGAAGTGAATGGGTGGGAGGAGATTTATGATTTTAACCGGTTTGTATGTATGTATGTATGACAAATACGGGGCCAAAACCAAAATACAAAATGGCGCCGACGAAAATTTGGCCGCTTTTCGACATGGGTGTCATTTTCATGGTTATTGGGGTCGCTTTTATCGAATATGGGGTCAAAACCAAAATACAAGATGGCGCCGACTAAAATTTGCCTGCTTTTCGACATGGGTGTCATTTTCATGGTTTTTGGGGTCGCGTATATCGAATACGGGGTCAAAACCAAAATACAAGTTGGCGCCGACGAAAATTTGACATGTTTTCGTCATGGGGGTCATTGTTATGGTTTTTGGGTAGAATGTCATTAGCTTGACTTACAAGTTGTAGATCGTGGGTTCGAGCCCAGGCAGGCGCTTTACTTTGTGTAAATTATTTCTTCACCACTGCACTGCTGGTGTAGGAAAACATCGTGAGGAAACCGGCATGTCCTAGAACCAAATATTCGAAGATATGTGCATCCACCAACCCGCACTGGGCCCGCGTTGTTGGTTACAGCCCATTTCCCTCTCACAGAGAGGAGGCCTGTGTCTCAGCAGTGGGAACATTAATAGTGACTGATGATGTGATAGTAATATTTAATATATTTCATATAATGAAAAATGTTCAAGTCATTTTTAAATCCTTGTGACCGGAAATTAATTCGTTTTAGGTATCTACTTATTTCACGTAGCGTTTTTTTTTTAAATACCTACTTACTACAACAAAGTGAAAAATAAAATTCTTTCCGGAAGTCGGTGTCGGTACCTATTGTTTTTCGTCACAGTAAAGCTATTATTTTTCTCTTTAAAATTTTTGTAGGTACCTCATATTGGGTATACTAAATACATCTGTTTACCCCCTAAAACCGTACAAGCGTGATGATATATTATGGTATGGTTAAAACAAAAAATAAACATACGATCACAGTAATCGCAGGTCATTTGCTGTTTGTTATTAAAGAGTTCCATTGTGTATCTCCGAAGATCTTTATCAGATCCTAAAATATTATACAATAAAACCTTCCCTGAAAATACCACCACATACATTTATCGATGTAAACCCGATAAGTATCGGATAAGTAGTTTGGCCGAATAGATAGAGCATCTCCTTTTTTTGAAGTCGGTTGAAAATAATAACCTACTTTTTACGACGACGGTTTGTAACAGTTATCAAATGCATTTTCAAAGTGCCAACTAACCTTCCTGAATCAACTTCAATAAAATTAAAAAATAATATCAAGGACCAAGATTATTTCCGTGATGTATAAAATCGAGCGCTCAGTAGTTTCAATGTGTGCGTACGCGTAATGTTGCTGTGTGCGACTAGATACCTAAATTTGAGTTCGTCGAAAATGTAACAGCGTCCTTAAACAATAGACCAAGACAGTTACGTGATCTGGATTACTTGCCAACATATAAACTACCAACATTTGTGTATGGCACGAGAATGTGGGAATATATTTTACCTGATACTCTGAATAGAATTCCTAAAACTGTCAAATATTATCACTTGCACATATAAAAAATGTAGATTTACCTTAAAAAAATATTATATTACTGGTGGAAATAAGTATATGTTTACCTATTTTAGTAATATGCGGTGCGAGTTTGATTCCTAAGGTTTTAGACAAGGCTGTACAATAAGTGTAATTTAATGTATTGAAAAATAAACGAAAAAAAACTGTACTAGCTTCTGCGAGCGGCTTCGCCCGCGTTTAAGTCGGATGCTGTGTCACATACATTTTTCCAGGACAAAAGTTACCTATGTGCTATTCCAGACTATATTTAATAATAAGAATCAATAATATTAATATAAAAAGAATTAATATTGGGAGTAAATGTTTTTCTTATTGAAGCTGTCAAGTCTTGACTTCACTACCTTTTGTTATGATAATCCACCAACCTTTCCATTTCGCCAGAACTGGAAAGATGAAGTGTGGGTACTTAAAAACCGGCCAAGTGTGATTCGGACTTGCGCACGAAGGGTGCCGTACCATTATCACAAAAAACAGCAAAAAATCACGTTTTTGTATGGGAGCCCCACTATTAATATTATTTTATTCTGTTTTTAGTATTTGTTGTTATAGCACAGCGGCAACAGAATTACATCATCTGTGAAAATTGCAACTGTCTAGCTATCGTGGTTCATGAGATACAGCCTGGTGGTGACAGACAGACAGAAGGACTGCAGAGTCTTAGTAATAGGGCCCCGTTTTTACCCTTTGGGTATGGAACCCTAAAAAATTGAAGGATTGCAGGAGGGCTTTTGCTCAGGACTGGGACAGACCAGGCAATCAAAAAAATATGTATTTATACTCAAGAAATGACTGAATAGATTAAATCCAAGTGGCTGGTGTAGGTGTTCCAAGCTGCACGAAATACTCGCATCAATCGGCTTATAAGCTGCTAGTGTGTCTTATCAAATTCTCATAATTATCAAATTTTCCAGGCAAAGAATAAAGGATGCCCTCAATGCACAGACTTACGAACAGTTCCTGGCGTACGCTCAACAGCAGTATCCAGGTAACTTCGACCAGCAAGCTATTCTCATCCGCCAACTCCAAGACAAACATTACCAGCAGTACATACAGCAGCTTGCTGTAGACCAGAGGCTCGCTAACTCGAATATTAAGGACACAGCAGAAGACAAAGAGAATGAAAATGTGAATAGTGTCAACGAAAAGGGACAGAAAGACGAACCTGTTACTGATTGCAATTTAAATGAAACTGGGGATGCTCCTACATTGGATAACAAGTGAGTTCTTCTAATATTGCAAATGTATTTGTATGTTTGTTCGTCAATTATTCCTCAATAGCTAAACAGACTAGGATGATATTAAGAACAAAAGTAGACCATGGCCTGAATTATGACATAGGATTAACTAATTGATTTATATATACTTTATTGTACAACAGAATATACAGGAACAAAAGAAACTACAAAATATACAATTTACCTGATAGTATTTTCTTTGACCTTCAAGCTTGTGAAGCCACTGTCAAAAGCTTATTAGCTTTATATGGAATATAATATTTATTTATATGGAAGTATTTGCTTATTAATTGTAAATATTCAAAGATTTGTTATATTTGGGCACTTTATCATTGACCGAGGGAGCATGAAGCGTCTCCGTTTCAGCTTGGGCAAAAAGTCGTTTATATATCCGGCTGTTCTCCTCTACAGGTTGCATTTCTCTTGTGAGCAGTTTTTATAATTATATGGATCTTTTTTATCGATTAAGTTTAATTCAACTTGCGAGGTCTACAGCTCATAGAGCCTGACTACTTGGTTCAACTTAGAATAGCAATGCAGGCTATTACGAGATGTGCTAGTGTGCCCAGAACTGACATTATAATGGCCTTTTGGATATAAGTAGATAATTGTTGCTTTTGAAAAAAAAAAAACTCAATGCCGACTTTTTAACAAAATGTTTCAGGGGTATGCAGACTTTAGAGAAAACTGACCCTGATGAATACATCGAAGAGACCAGGGTGGATGACAACACAGATGATGAAGGTAATATTTAACTATACTTTCATAATATTTTCATGCTTTTATAACAATTTTACTTAGTATTCCTGACTTTTAATATTTACACTGCAAATTTCAGTTGTTCCTATAGAAATGGCTTATACTCCATTTGATATAACATAGACATTTAAATAATCCCATTTTACAGCCCGTTCAACCGATTTTGACTTCTATTGCGTTGGTGATATGACAAATGGCAGCTGTATTAAACAGTTAGTTTTGGTAACAGGTTTATGCTTTTTATGCCCTCCTTATAGTTACGGGATAGAACTCAAAATCGGTTGAACGGTCTGTAAAGAGGGTTTGTAAAAATTTCTAATGTTATTTCAAATGGAGTATAGGTGATATCTGATCATTTAAACTCATTCAATGCCAGTATTTAACTAGCTATTGCGGTGACCGCGTCATCGCATACCATTGAGGCAATGCCTAGATTGGTTTCATATATTAGTCACATAGTAATAAATATAATCACACAAAACTTACGGATAAGAGTCTTTTTCTATGATTATTGTGTAAACTATGAGTTGTGTAGTATTTATTTACACTAGTTTCTGCCAGCGACATCGCCCGCGTGATACTTGAAATTATACCGATAGAACATATTCCCGGGCAATAAAGTATCCTATGTTGTATTCCTGATTATAATCTATCTCCGTGCCAAATTGCATCCATATTCGTCAAGTCGTTCTGGCGTGATTGAATAACAAACGTACACACATCGAAACTATCGCATTTATAATATTAGTGTGCCAGTAAGATTTGAGACCAGAATCTGATATGATTATCAATATTAAAACAGGAAAAAGTGTGAAGGTAAAGCAAAGGTTGTTGAGGTCCGATTGGTGGATGGGTGACCATACATTATATACCGATACTTCTCCGTGGCTCAGTGCCAGCTGTCATTTGTAGTTCTCTGATAGTAGTTACACAGATATTGTGACACCAGTCTTGTGAAGGGGTATCATGTTACTCAGTTACTGGGTTGTGGAGGTCAAATAGGCACTCCATGTAGTATTTTGTTACTCAGCTGCATCTAGTTGGACTGGAAGTCAACCCCAATTTATTTGAAAAGGCTGAGGTGAAAAAAAAAATCGTTAACACCTGTCTACTAATGTATTCCAATATAACAAAACGATACGAAAAAATGTAAAGGCAGTGTCGCTAACACGATCAAAACATATGTTTCGTGGTAAGGGGCGTCCTTGAACCTTTCACTTGGATGAAAGTAAAGACATACTAATATAATGGAACTCATATAACATTATAACCTTTATTTGACAATTATTTTCAGTAATGAGTTAATATCTCAAAACACGTGGACCGATTTACATTATTTAAACGTCATAAAATGGTTCAACGACTATACCTTTTATTTGATATGTAAATTATCATAAACAAAAAATATGTTTTCAAGTTACGTAGTTATACTATATCATTTTATTTTAATTATTGTGAATGTGAAGACTATGTGGATCATTATTTTGTTTTTAATTTATCTTAGTTTTTAATCATGGTCTAGCAGTTTGAGTAGTTTATGCGGCCTACCCAAATGTCCTTTCTTTGGTATTGTTCGTCGAATCGTTGAGCTCCTTAAATTCTGAGTTGAGCTGCTCGGTTATTGACAAATGCGTGCACTAACTGGACAGGTCCACTCAATCTGGCTGGTTCTTTCCTCTAAAGACCATTTCAGACATCAGTCTACATGGTCTTCATGATCGAACCAAGATTTTGTCAGGACTTTAAAAGAGACTGTGACCTCTGAGTTTGTTTCGGCCTTTCTTCTCAGAGTAGTCAGATAGGAAACGCCGACCTCATCTAGTTTAAAAAAAAAATATGTTAGACATGTAAAAGCGTTTGTACAAACCAACTTACAGAAATAAAATCATTTATCATTATCATTTACTTTTTGGTATAAGTCGAATCAATGACCTTTATTATTTTGTTATTTGGCGGAGACTTTAGGCAGATTAATGACATTATTGCCAACCACATTTGTTTTTTTAAATAAATTGTTTACTACCAGATGGTTTCCTAAACGTGGAGGCAAGTCGCATGTGGACCCGCGGCGACATAGTCAAGTTCAA
The DNA here is from genome assembly GCA_949775005.1 of Orthosia gothica. NCBI lineage: Eukaryota > Metazoa > Arthropoda > Insecta > Lepidoptera > Noctuidae > Orthosia > Orthosia gothica. The sequence goes on from OX459044.1 coordinate 18,766,308, forward strand.
GGATTCAGCCCAGGCGGGCGGTGGCAAGCTGTTGGTGGGACACGGCGAGACTATCACGGTGAGGGTGCCTACCCACCCGAAAGCTAGGTGCCTCTGCTGGGAGTTTGCTACTGATAACTATGATATAGGTGAGTAGTTCAATAAACACATAATCCGTCTGCACAAATGTATTCAACGAAGAGTTGGGTTGGTTTGATCCACCGGGCTCAAACCCAGCCGTAGTCTGGCTGCTACTGAGAAATCCAGATGAAAAACGCTAACAATGCTTCCTGATCAGGAAATAGAACCTATACTATATTATACCGTTACATTTTGATCGTTTTAATCTCGTAGAGGGTCGATCCGGTGTATGCAGCAGTATCGATAGAATTAAAATGTTTTTATATTTTAATAATAAAAAAAATATTCATCAACTCGTAAACGTAAACATAAGTACCAATAGTAATACGTACCAATAGTATTGAGTGAACCGCCCGCGCCGGGGGCAATGACCGCTCGCGCTGTCATTGGTTCGCTGGTTAACTATCGCGGGTTATAATACTCACAACGGATCTTTGTGGTTCTGAATTAGCTGCAAGAGGCTGCGCACTAGCTATTTTTGTGTCAATATTGAAAGTGAAAATAGCATTGTATAACTGTCTCTTTCACTCGCATACGTTTGTCGCATCGTCCTCTCTCGTTTACTCTATGCAGTTAATCTGTTTCGTGCGCAATAGTTGACAGATCCAACTTCAGAGCCACAAAGATCCGTTGTGAGTATTATACTATTTGTTCAACGTCGCTTTTAAGTTTTGTTTGCCATTTCTTGATTCTAATGTTAACTTATTTCATAAATCGATTGTATTACCAAGACAATCATTTCGCTGCGAGATTAAAACGATACAAATATGTAGCCGTGTATAGACTTGACTTAGAAATGACTTGGCTTATAAACCTATACATGGAGAATGGACTGAGCATACCCAGGTAAAAAGTTAATACGGCCAGAAAAGTGTGAGAGCGATCGTAGAATAACTACTGGCCACACGACCGCTTTTTCTAGAATCCAGATAGGGTTACGCCACTGTCTTGCAGCTGATGAGTTCTGCAAGTAGACATTGAGAATATGAAACTGAAAAACCACAGGGGCAGCACAGTCGTTTTGTCTAGAGTGGCAAAGTGAGGGTATTGCTCAATCAGAATCAGAATTTTATTTGCTAAAAATGTAGGTACAGTTTAAGATGAATAACATAAAAAATGAAATCAGCTACATGAGTTGAACATAGGCTTGTTGAGTTGACCGATGTGCATGGCATGGCGCGCTGCTGTTTTAGTATGAGATTTACTACTGCGCCAGCCATTTGTAGCCAACTTGTATGCTCATGTCATGAATTATGTTTCAGGATTCGGCCTATACTTCGAATGGAGCAAGTCTGCGACCACCGAGGTCACTGTGCACGTGGCTGAGAGTGATGAGGAAGACGACGATGACGTGGAGGAGGAAGAATACACGACTGATGGTAACTTATCCCTTCCATAATATTTTTATGGCCATAAAATACGCGTCGCTAGACTCCATTTGAAATAACATTAGACATGTTTCCTAATCTTTTTACAGTCCGTTCAACCGATTTTGAGTTCTATCCCGTAAACATAAGGATGATATAAAAAGCATAAACCTGTTACCAAAAACAACTGTTTACTACAGCTACCATTTGTCATATCACCAACGCAATAGAAGTCAAAATCGGTTGAACGGCCCGTGGTATATAACTGTAAAGTTTCGACAAAATCAGTTCAGTAGCTTTTGCGTGAAAGAATAAAAGACAGTCTCACAAACTTTCATATTTATCATATTAGTATCTAAGCTACATCACGGTAGATCAAGATGAAGATGGATGGACAAACTTGACTCCTATCAGAAAGACGACATGCAATGGCAGAAGATAGACGTGTAGAAAAGGGAGAGAAGAAAAGAAAGAAAGAAAAATATTTATTTGTGAACTGCACAGGCAGCACGATATAAGCAAAACACAAACAATAATAAAAAAATAAATTAAATAACCCCGTGCGAGACTAAGAAGGCTCCTATCTCAGCATGTTCAACAATATTAAAAAGAAAATAACTCTGCTCTGATATTCGACAACGACGACGCTCAGCTGTGCTATTAGATATTTATTATATATATTAGAGTTTATAGGGTTCCTTACCCAAAGGGTGAAAACGGGATCCTATCTCATGAACCTTGATAGCTAGGCAGTTGCAATTTTCACAGATGATGTATTTCTGTCGCCGCTATGACAACAAGTACTAAAAACAGAATAAAATAAATATTTAAGTGATCCCATACAACAAACGTGATTTTGCTGCTTTTTGCGATAATGGTACGGAACCCTTCGTGCGCTAGTCCGACTCGAACTTGGCCGGTTTTAGTGTCTATTTTTAATCAACAAAACATTCATTTCATTTGCAGGTCGGTTCCCGCAGTACACGATCCAGGGAGCTCCGGCAGACCTAGAGCAAGGCTCAGAGAATCGCTCGGAAAAGCTCGCTGTTAGCACCGCCCGGCCACTGGTTAGCCTCGTAGTGCCCATCTTCCGCCGAGACTGTCACACTGAGGTACTTGTTAATAAGAATATTCAAACTAACTTTAGTTGTAAAGAACAATGGCAGGTCCCCATACATTGTTTTAGCTGAGATTAAATTCCTACGTCTTTAAATAAAAAATATCTGGTTTAACTCAGGGTGATGTTCTGAATTATATTGTGCAAGAATTTTTGTTCGAGAATGTTGCGAATAATAGATATTCAGTCATAAACTTGACGTGTATCAAAAGGTCAACAACCAAGCTATTTTTTTTTTTACTTGGATTCTTGTCTTTTTGCCAATCATTAATTGAAAGTAATTCATTTATTCTACCGCACTACAATATTCTTACCTGCAAGGAACATCTACATTTAGACATAAACTGTATTGTTAACTCATTTACTGCAATACAATAATGATACTATAACTTAATATAGTTACTATTTGTCACTTAGCAGATAAAATTTAGAATGGCAACACTAAGCTAAATAAATTAACTAAACAGTCAAATAACGTTTTATTTATTATGATTTTTTTTATCCGTTTTGAACCAGCCCGATTTATACTTTAAAAAATGTAGACAATTAATAGAATGTCTTTCGTAAATAACTCACTTTCAGACGCTCAAATTTAAATCAGCTAAGATTTCGCCATTGTTCTTTATCTGCAAAAAACACTCTTACTGCTGATAGCGATAAGGTGGCTGTCAAGAATACTGTTGAATTGTTAAAATGAAACAGTAGTTTGCAATCGATTCAATGAATTTGTATGTTATACAATATTTGCTAAACGAAATACTTACTAAATATAGTAACCAAATATGAAAGATTTTTTTAAATAAGTATTATCAGAGACGAAGTTGTAAAGCGTCAAAGTTGAGAATTAGAAAGGGAAGTCCGACGTGCCATCTGACGTCAGATAGCACAAAACCTGTACAACTGTTAAAGAAAACGGCGTTTTCGTTGAGAGGAACGGATATATTTCTTTATATTGTTATTTCCGTTCGTGTTTCAGTCAATTTTCATTCTGGTATCACTATCATCCTCGATTTCTCAACACTCGATTATCGGGCTGTAAACGAAATCGACAAATAATCTCCGGTTATCTGCTGTTGAAAATTAATTTAACTAATCACAGCAGATAACGCGTGCTTGAAAATTTGTCACATTAATTCTACAAAATTTTTGCAGTGAGAAACCCGGCCTTAGTTTTCTATTTTAGTATGTTCGTCCTTAAATTGACTGCTGGACTAATAACTAGTAATCTAGACGTGTATAAATTATAATAAAAAAATAGTGGAATTCATAATTTAACCAAAAAATTAGCTGCTAAACTTCACGTAATAATTTAAGAAATAATATTTCCAGGTTTACGCCGGATCCCACACATACCCCGGCGAAGGAGTATACTTACTCAAGTTCGACAACACCTACAGCTTATGGCGATCCAAAACACTTTACTACAAAGTGTACTACACACAGTAAACATCATTTAACCTTATATTAGAGCCATGACAAAGAAATTATATGGAAAGTAATATAATATATTAAATTATTTGATACTTTAACACCCTATATTGTACTGCCAGTATTTTAGTTCCTGGAAACATTATTTATGTTAAGGATATAGATTTCGTAGTTGCGGGCAAATATTGCGAGGAATTTATTATGTCCATACAAGACCATTTTTTTCTTCGCCCTTCTCGGGCAGGCTAAGGTTTTGGACCATACCGCCTCGTCTTCAGTGCAATTTTAACATTATTTAGTATGCATTAGAATACGGATGTAACAGATTCTAATGGTTTTTGGAGTATTTGGCAGCAAATTGTATCGAGTCAGCCTTCCCAGTAAGCTTTGTGGAGGTAGTCAATACTACAATAAAATTCTCCGCTCCACTATCCTGAGATCGCTTCTGTCAAAGATTTCACATATTGTCCAGTTGCGTAGACAGTTGAGACACAAAACTTCACCAATATTATATTACAATATCCACTAGGAATCAATTTGCAAATAATATTAACAGCCGCTGAACTTCACTCGAAATAATCCCGCCAAAAACTCCCACAATTTACCTTTAGGTTCTGGATGACGTGTCAGGTTTTTTTTCCTCTTTGGCAACTGAGCCGATGTCAACTATTCTATTCTGCCAGTGACATGTGAGGGCAGTGCGATGAGGTGAGCCTTTGTGATAGATATGTTGTATGGGGGATTGATAGGTAAACACTATTTAATTTGGAATAAAGATTTACCTACTATTAGGTATTCAAACACCTCGCAATATCTGTCCGCATCTTATAGTTATCACTTTAATTACAGTGCAATATTATGTATGAGCTTGTTTAGCTAATTTAACAATAATTATATATTACACATGATAACGCTTTTAGTTCAATTAGTTTGAAGGCAGTTTCATTTAGTTTTTCTGGTGTAACACTACTATCGTCTAGTTATTTCGTCTATGGTGTGTATGTATAAGATAGATACCACAAATATCTTGTAAGTAGGTTGCAATTGTCCTTATGTAGTATATGTTCAATTGTGCAAGGTGCACGTTTATTTTAACCCGACTGAGCGACAGCAAAGGCAGGGTTATGTTTTTTGCATTTCATTTGAGTGTTTGTTGAATGAGTTGATTTATTATTTATTTTTAGCTCTTATATAAATGACGATATATCAGTAGATATGAGTAAAAAGCGATATTTATGAGTTATAAACTGTTTGTTGCAAACTTTGATATTTTATTCCCTGAGATCCAAGCCTGTATATTTTCTGTGCCATTAGAAGAAGTAAGAATGTTTGTTTATGGTTTAAGTTAATAGTTTCGTACTTAAACTAATAGAAATGTGTTTGATGTCTATTACTCGTGATCCCAGTTTATTTTATTGAAATATAATACTTTTGTTAATTATGTTTTCTAATGATGCGTGCAAGTGATATTGGCGCAGTATTTCTGATTATGGACTATTCATCGAAAGTCGAGATAGTGTGTAAAAAAAACTAGGGCCGAGTTTCTCACCTTTAAATTTTCGAAGAATTAATGTGACAATTTGTCGAAAATTCATTCAACCAATCACAGCAGATAACGCGTGCTTGACAATTTGTCACATTAATTCTGCGATAATTTGAAAGTGAGAAACTCTTTCATTCAACCAATAACAGCAGATAACGCGTGCTTGACAATTTGTCACATTCATTCTGCGATAATTATATATGAGAAACTCGGCCTAGGTACATGCACGACACCACTGTAAAGTCTCCGACAGATAACAAAAAAATAAAAGTCATTGACCCGAATTGTACCAAAAACTATAATTACGTAACTTGAAAACATGTTTTTTTTTTATTGAGATATTTTGATAATGTTGGTCTCAAATGAAAGGTATATGCGTAGAACCAATTTATCCGTTTAAAGCAAGTAAATCGGTCCACGCGTGTTTATGAGATATTAACTCTTTACTGAATGCCAAGTGAAAGGGTCAAGGACGCCCCTTACCGCGATACGTTTGGTTTGATCGTTTTAGCGACACTGCCTTTACATATTTTTTCGTATCGTTTTGAAATATTGGTAGACAGGTATGACCTTTATTTTTTTGTTATCTGCCGGCGACTTTAGTAGGAACTCCACCATAGCTAATTCACAATTGTAGAGTATTTTATTATGTAGGCACATATTCCATGTTTGTTTTGTCTTGCATAATTATTTGAATGTTTATTATATTTATTATAGTTTATTTAGATCTGTGTAGCCCAGTATTACCTCGACGATGCCTAACTTGGAACGAATGTTTTTGTCTACTTTATTTTAGCTTGCTATTTAGCAAGCTAAAATTCAATAAATATTTTGCAAAATGATGTATTTAACAATAACAAAATAAATCATGGAAACAGTTTTAAAGTAACTATAGGGATGTTTCCTGGGTAGAAAAACGATAATTCCATTTAGTCCGTCAGTGAAATCATTTAATAATATTGGATACGTATTTTTTGCATTACCAAATCGATAAAAAATTACAAAGATAAAGCGTATCTTGTGACGTCACGAAGTCAGTATAAAGTAACGCAGTGACGTCACACGTTATTTCAACGCATTATATCGTCGTCACTTTATGTTTACGTGTCAAAAGAAAAACACGTGTCCAATATTTTTTATTAAATCTACCTCACGGACGAAAAACTAATATAAATTACGATACTAATTCAGATTTCAATTTATAGCTCAAGTTTGCTGGCTTATACCCTCGGCCAGTCTGCTTCTCTGCATGAAATATGTGTAACCGGTAAATTAACGACGAATGATGACATAGTTGTATAAGACATTATGGTACCCTACAAGTGATACAGCTCTGTTCTGAATAAAGCCCACTTACAGTACTCCCAGGGAATTTCGACACCGGAAAGCCAACTTCAAACCGACCTAGATTATTGGGCGGTACAGTATTAGTTGGGAATCAAATTTGCAGAATATTGTTTCAGTTTTGTCTTTCCTATGTCGCTGAAAAATTATAGTCCAATCCCTTTAAGAAAATAGTGAGTCATGGTTGTCAGGCGGCCTCTTGATCAATCGGGTCGCAATAAATTTGAAAGCTTGCGACCCAATTGGTCAGGGGGCCGGCTGACAGCGATGACTTACTATTTTTTTAACACCGGATGGACTATAATTTTTTATACTATTCGTTATGAAAGAAAGTCGTTATTTTTAACATAATGTTGCGCGTTTAATAATCAACTATGTTGCCTATAAATACTGAGCTTAACTGTTCTTTAATGCCGAAAAATTGCAACCCAAGAAACCGAAATCCTTATGTTTATGTATTTCGTGGCTCAAGTCATGTTCAGCATTTACTGGATTGTATAAAATTATTTTATGTACGTTATTTTCATGCATCAAGTCAGTAATTATTATTTATGTCAAAATTAAGGAATATAATTCTATTGATTTGTTTTTACCTCATTTTAGCGTCACCAAGAAAAGTATGACAGATTTTATAAATGTTTGTAGTTATTTGTTTGCTGTGAATTTCATGTAATTTTATTTTATTCTTCAAAAAGTCAATCGTTAAATTCTATGTACAATACTGGATATAAAATATTATATTAAACATGTATGAATAAAGTAAAATTGTTTTACTTTCATCCCCTGTTTTATCGTAGTCGTAATCTACCAGTACAATTGGGCCTTATATTGTGGATATGTCGGAAAAAAAAAATACAAGCTTGATAGTAAAATATTACATTGAGATATGTTGCCAACAATCCAATATCTTATATTTACGTCTAGTGACTGTGGGTGGAGTTCGCTATTTAATGTAATGTACTAGCCTTCGACTGTACCTGTTCAGACTGAAACCCGACCCTTATAATTATATGTTGTGACCCCAATAGAGTAATAAAGGGCTAGACAGATCATGACTAAATGACCGTGAGTGGAGACAGTATTGCACTCTACTCCAGCCAGATAATGTCGAAAATCGTCATCTAAGTGCAATAGATAATTAGATATACAGCTTCTGTAATTAGTAAGCAGACTTTTAAATTTGGTAAGCTGATAGTTTTATAATTATTTGATAAAAACAGTTCCGGCTGGAGTAACGTTACCGCAGCCAGATCTTTTGTTTTCTAACGGGTATGTTGAAATAAATGTTATCTAAATAATTAGATATCAATTTAAAATAAATGGTACCACATATTTTATATTTGTATTTGCTATAGTATAGTTACTTTACTCTTTGCAGGAGACCGCTAGTCGGCAAGTAATAGGTGCTTAGGACAACTTATCAGGACCAAAGAGTAATATAATAATACGGAAGATCTGGTGATCCCGAGAAGGCGGCGCATAGTGTTCTACGCGCATTTCATATGTAAGTGCTCGTTCACACAAGAGGTCCGTTTTATCCATAGACATACTATATATTTACTATCTCAATGGTTTTATCTTATACATTTTTATTCGGCGCTGACCTATGTTAGTTATATGAGTGAATTCACACAGAATACTGATCAGTTTTGTAAGTAAAGTTGGCCGTACACTGACTAAATGTGGTGTGAACATTACCCCCAGGTAGCGACGGATCCGTTAAAACGGTACTGTAAATACGGTGTGAATATCACCTCCCGTAGCAACGGATACGTTAAAAACGATCCTGGAAATACGCATGTTCTGTGTGAACGTACCTTAGAGAGGAAAGTAACACCTCATTACTCCGGAGATACTCATTATTCACTAGTACGGAGCAGCGGGAGTCACACCTGCACCTGCAACCCCTGACCCAAGTGTGCGAGGGAACATCGAGATGGTTTTAGTTAGTAAGAATTCTGACACATCCCTCCGCCCTTCCAGAGTGTAGGAAATCCTACACAAAAAAGAAAATTGTAGCCTCCAGGGGGGTGACCACAAGCTCTTAGAGTAAGGTTATTTTGAGTGTGTGTAAGGGACAGATGTATATGACGTGTATACATCTGTCACTTACTCGATCTCAAAATAACCTTACTCTAAGAGCTTGTGGTCACCCCCCTGGGCTAAATGAAGTAACAGGCACCGGGCTGGTATATAGCGAAGAGATGAGTACCCAGTATAATAATAGTAATCTTTGGAGATGAGAGTTGCCGACTTGCCGAAGACCGAGTTGAACGGCGAACGATTAGAGACGTCTATGATTAACGATGGACTAGCATAGCTATGCATTGGTTATAGGTTACTGTTGATGCTCCAACAATGCTAATTAAGAATAGGCATTCCCGAACAAACATCAAACTAACGTGCTGCAGTGTGCATGCTTCGTGAATCAGTGATCATCGTGAATACAGTCTCTTTTTATTTAATTTTCCATAGAGTAAAACTTCTACATATTTTTTTACTCCACGACACGAAATAAAACGTCAAATTTGACAGTTATCATGTTTACGGGAAGATGAGGTGTTGTTTTTCCGTCTGATATTTAGTTAGAAACTTCAAAAAAAGAAATTAAAATGTTACAGCGATTAGTTTACAGTAGTTTTGAATTGAAAATATCTCGGAAATGTTCACGGTTATTATTTAATATCCCGAACAGAGCTTCTTTGTGTCACCAGTGTGGATCCAGGGTATACTCTCATTATAAGGTGCCAGTTACACGAAATGTATATGAAAGGACCTTCTCTAACAAATATGGTATATTCAATTATAAATTTCGGTGCTACACAACCCAAGTGGACGCTCAGAAGAAGACCGAACAATTCGAAAGTTTTAAAGAAAAAAATCCAATAGAAACTACGAAAAAGATCAATGTCAAATTAAAGACATCAGAACTGAAACGATTATTTACATTAGCTGAACCGGAGAAATGGAATCTGGCTGGTATGTACCTCAACTTATTAGTTTGGGTATGTGTTAAAATTTTGCCAAATTTTGAGATTTTTCTTTGCAGGTGCTATTGGCTTCCTAGTTGTGTCTTCTAGTGTAACTATGGCTATACCATTTTCACTGGGTAAGGTGCTAGACATAATTTATAGCACCACAAGTGACCTGGGTGCTGCCCGAGAGAAGCTGGATACTCTATGTCTCATGCTGTGTGGAGTATTCCTTATTGGAGGTCTCTGTAACTTTGGCAGAGTGTATTTAATGTCCATATCAGGTATCTATAATCCTAAATAAAAAAAGCTAAATACTAGTTTCTATAATCCCAACTAAGAAAACTTCTTATTAGATTCTTAATTGAATTGGAAAAATACAACAATTATTTGTTTTTGATTGCAAAATATTTTGCATACAAAGATAAAGTTTGTAAAAAAAACATGATAAGCTTTTGATCAGCCTTTTGTTGACCCAATGGTATTGATAAGACTTTAAAATGGTGCAAATAAATTATTTTTATCCTACTAATATTATAACGGCGAAAGTTTGTGAGTGTGTTTATATGTTTGTTACTCTTTCACACGAAAACTACTGAACGGATCTGAATGAAATTTGGCACAGAGATAGATTATAGTCTGGAATAGCACATATGATACTTTTTAGACATTCATGCGGGCAAAGCCGCTGCCTAAAGCTAGTATAATAATAAAAAGGCCTCTTATCTTTCTTAATATGTATATGTTTGTTAGATACTTTTATAGGAAAAGGGAAAAAGAACTCAATTAATAAACTTCCATATATTTTAGGCCAAAGAATGACACAGTCACTTCGCAAACAGGTATATGGAGCAATAATGCGACAAGAACCTGCATGGTTCGGTAAAACTTCAACTGGAGAGCTAGTCAACAGGTTATCAGCAGACACACAGCTTGTTGGACGTAACCTCAGTCAGAATGTCAGTGATGGTCTACGTTCATTGTTTATGGTAGGAGCTGGGACAGGAATGATGGTAAGATACTTTTGCATTCATTTAAAACCTTTTTTTTATTCAAACGCAACATTTTTGTCTATCCTGCTTGACGTAAAAACTTCTTTTATTGGAGAGTTCAGAATAAGCAGTATTATTTTTTATTACCTTTCATTTAAATGACAAGTTTCTGCCCATTTACTTTTTGAAGTGGCCAGTGATTTGGAGATTCACACATCACTTGGTACCCTATCATTTTATCAGTGTAAAATTCAGGTCAGATTGCATCATCTAACTTTCACAGTGGCCAAATGTGTGGTACTAGATAGTGTCCAAGCAATTTATGTAGTAGGTACATAGATGTCCAATTGTTTGATGATAATTCAGATTTCTCTTTTTACATAATTCATTTATATTTCTTTGATAATGTAGTATCTTTTTACATACCACCATGATTCCTTATCATTGTGTGTTAGAATCTAGAATAAGAGTTTTATCTCAATTTTTTTCTCTAATTTATTTCATAATAATAATGCAGATTATAAACTTCTTGAAATAAATCAGAAACCTTGATCAATATTAACTAGCTTTTCCGCTAGTTTCACTCGCGCGGATGTCGATATTTAAAGTGCCGTTCGTGCCAAACTTTAATTTCACTGTGGGCCAGATGCGTAGTTAGAGTGAGGCAGCTAGGGCACGTGTCCTGGCCGCCGATTGAAGGGGAGTTCGCAAACTAGGCAAGGATTTAATTTAAAAAAAACCTTTTCTGTTGATTTATTTACTTCGTGATATTGGACTGGCTAAATGGCCACAGCGGATTGCTGGGTTATGACGCGGCTGACGAGCTTGCTAGATGAGGATCTAGCTCGGCGGTGTGTCGATCCTGTCGTACCCATCTCCTCCAACTAGATACGCAGGTGGCTACAGGAATTCACCCAGACACAGGCGGAGAACTGGTGGACCTCGACACCGGGTTGGAGGCAGTCCAAAGAAACTATGCCATCCTTGGATATTAGGCTAATCAGGCGTTTATTACGCCTGGACAGGAACGGCCTGCGCCTGGTGACGGGGACCATCACGGGACACTGCTCGCTAAACAAACACTTCCACACAATAAGCATAACGGACAGCATTCAGTGCAGGGTGTCAATGGAGACTGAGGATACCGTCGCGCACGTGCTCTTTGAATGCACAGGTGTCAACAAGATTAAAACACAAACCTTCGGGTTACCCAGATCTTACAGAGATGTTCTGAGCAAACCAGGAGCTTTAATTAACTTCTGGAGGGAGGAGGGCTGGTTGGAATAACCACCAAACGACCACCCTGTATATTGAAACTCAATTGTTGGTTTACAAACTTCCACCACCCTTTCCGCCCCCTTAAGTATGATTTTCGGGTTAAAAACTATCCTATGTCGTTCCCACGACCTTAAACTATATCCATCACCAAATTTAATCCAAAATCGGTTCAGCTGTTTAAACGTGAAAAGGCAACAGACAGACAGAGTTACTTAAGCATTTATAATATTATGCGTGCAACTATGCGTGCCCTGGGCGCCATTTTCTCTTACTACTTCCCCTGCTGTGGGCCGCTAATGCTATTGCAATTACCGGCCCCAATAGTCAATGCTAACACCTTAGATTCGTTTACTTATCGTCTGTCTGACCTTACGCCCCTGATGTTTAGAAAATGATGTAAATACTGCATTAATTTGTTATGACTTGCCTGTTTCTATGTATAATATTATTTATATAGATATAGATATGCAACATAGTATACACAATTTTGCTGTTATTGTAACATTGCTTATCATATGATAGGCAATTAGCAATATTACAATAATAGCTTGCATAATACTAATTTCGATTTTAATCATGATTACTTACGCCTTTTAGTTCAGGCAGCCTTTTCCTAAATAGCCGATTAAATGCGTTTCTCAAGCATCTTATGACATACTGACTCAGTGTGCTGTATGGTATCTAATTGAGTTCTGAACAATCACCGTCAATTGGTTAGATATCTGGATAAGGATATTGATAATTGGTGTGCAACTTATCAAACCTTTTTGTTTCCAACCATGTAATCAAATATCCGTATCAATATCGATAGATCACAGATCGTTGGCCTAACAACTATCAGACAAAATCAACATGCCTTTATACAAACTAGGCTGAGAGCCAGCACTTTGGAACCTCAAAGATCTACATAAATACAGTTCGCCAAATTGCTCGCCTCTCACCACATCCTAGAGTTTTAGCTGGGAAGAAGTGGCACAATAAACTCCCCAGGTTCTCATCTGTCAGTTAAGTTTGAAGACAAGTCTGCCATCGATCTTCCATTAGTCGCTACAGTCGTCAATATCGACAAACCGCCATCAAGTTGCGACTTTATACGACTAACAAAAATTCATAATATTATGTCGAGGAATCGCTCAAAGATGTGCCAATAATGTCAATATTTTCTTGCAGTTCTACATGTCTCCATCGCTGGCACTTATTGGGCTGTGCGTCGTGCCACCTGTGTCAATGTTGGCTGTCATATACGGAAGATTCGTGCGCGGCATAACGAGACAACTGCAGGATTCACTGGCTGAAGCTAGTGAGGTAAGATTATTTGAAAATTGGAGATGAATTATTTTGTCCCCTCTTCCCAGGCCATCTTGAAAGATTTACGGTTGGTAGGGGGTCGCATGCTAGAACGCCGCTTAGTAACAACGTACATCCTAGGAGTTTAGGTAGATATTGAGACAGTATATTTAACAATATAGTAAGCTTATAATCTACCCACAGCTGCGAGTAAGGCTGCCTCTCTGTGAGAGGGAATGGTCGTAATTCAGTGCGAGTTGGTAAGCTGAAATCGACGCATTGAACAATTGCCATAAAAATATGTTCCAGATCCTTATATGAATATCGTTTTCACATAACGATTATATTGTGTTCATAAATAGCTATTATCCTTATCTTGGACATCATCTAGTAATAATAAAATCAATATTATGTAGATAAGACACCGAAATGAACACATGGTGTGTGCTAAAATATTCACACACACATACACCCACGCCTATTTCCCATGGCAGAAACTACAGAACGCCACCTGCTATGATCCTAACATACTTCATTTGCTTCACTCACATTCATACATCTAGTCATACACAACTGCCGGTTATGAGTACTGCGCACCTGGCCTTTCTGAAGAACATCACCAATAAGGTCTATGTATGTCTTTCTAGGGCGTCCCCTCCCGGAGTTTCCATACACGTCTGCCTTGTAAATACCTTTCGTTAGTCGCTTTACATTTATCCTCTCAACATGGCCAAACCATGTTAACATACTCTTTTCAATTTTAGTCACTCGTATCTTCTTTTAAACCACAACGTTGTCTTATTACATCATTCCTTAATCTATCATTTAAAGTTACACCTCACATTCTTCGCAAGGAACGCATTTATACTGAATTAATCCTACTTTCATGTCTTTTTGCCATACCCAACCTTTACTTCCATACATAAGTGTGGGCACCAGCAAGCTGTTGTGAACGGCGAGTCGAGCCGAGCCACACAATATGTGAATATAATATAATATTTATATATTGAGTGGATCTACTAGTGCACCTCTCTGCCCTACGGTAACCCGGGGAAAACAGTCATGATGGTATGTTAAATTGTGTGATATAAGTAGAAGTACCTGGGCGACCGAGCCCTGCTTGGGTGAAAATAGAGAAAACGACGTTTTCTAAAAATTAAACCTAGCTAGATCGTTTTATCGCCCCCGAAACCCACTGCATACTAAATTTCATGAAAATCGTTATAGCCTTTTCCGAGATTCAGATTATATATATACATATCTATATGGTAATGGCAGTGATAGCCCAGTGGTCACGGCTCCGACTTACGTGTCGAAGGTCGTGGGTTCAAACTCATGCAGGCGCATTACTTTGTGTAAATTATTTAATCACCACTGCTCTAAAAACGGTAAAGGAAAACATCGAGAGGAAACCGGCATGTCTTAGAACCAAAAATTTGAAGACTTGACATTCACCAACCTGCACTGGGCCCGCGTGGTGGATTAGGGCCCATTACCTTCCTCACAGAGAGGAGGCCTGTGTCCCAGCAGTGGGAACATTATAAGGCTGATGATGTTGATATTATAAGTGTAACTATAAGTGCATCTCTGCCCTAAGATAACCCTTCGGGAAAAACAGTCGTAATTGTATACATAGTAGAATATACACAAGTAATCCATTTCACGCATAGTGCGTGTGCTTAATGAATAAA
Source organism: Orthosia gothica (assembly GCA_949775005.1). Taxonomy (NCBI): domain Eukaryota; kingdom Metazoa; phylum Arthropoda; class Insecta; order Lepidoptera; family Noctuidae; genus Orthosia; species Orthosia gothica. The sequence continues at coordinate 18,781,447 of OX459044.1, forward strand.
AACACGATTATTAATTAACTTATGTTTATTAATAGACCAGTCTTTTATTTACAAGTGACTGCCGCCTTGGCATAGTTTTCGATAGCGCGATTGCTCAGTGCGGGATCTTGGCTTCGATTCCCAGGATGCGCTAAGTGTTATTTGCTTCTTCAGTAGTATTCAGGGGGTTAACCATATGCTCTTAGAGCAAGGTTATTTCAAGTGTGCGTAAGGGGGTAATATGTATATGACTTTTTTACAGTCGCGGCTTAAATCTGTATTTATTCCCGCTTAAATTGACGAAAGGCTCGCATCTTACACGCCATCCCCTGCCTGCTTCTAGGAATACAATTTTATTGATTTTGTGTGTAATTGGTAATCCTGCCATTCTTTTAGAAGATGTTTAAAATTGTGGCCTCATACTTTTTTTACTTTATGCAGAAATGATAATGATATTATTATACGATTATTGCGCAATAATTGCTCTTCAATCGCAGCAGCGATAGACAATTTATCAAAAGTGCTGCCTCTATGGAACAATTAGTTAACTAAAGTGTGCATTTGATCGCAGGGTGATCGCGATTATGACGAGCAAATTTTGCTGTGAAATTGTTATAAGTTTTTCTCTTATTGTTGGTCGATTGCTAACCGCTCCCAAACTTCTAAGTACAGAAGTTTTATAGATAGGCTTTTTTTTTCGAAATAATTATCTTTGGCAAACAGCGAGCAATTAGCAAATAATTAGTTACGTAATCCCGATGTTTATGACATAATATAGCGATTGATCGCGCGACGACTGTGCGATCGCTGCGCAATTATTCCTGATTGCTTTTTCATACGTAATAAGCCTGCTGAACTGGAGTTATCTATTGTTAAAGGTGTGCCCGAATTATTTTGCTAACACTGGCACGCGTATCGCTGGTTCGCCATCCATGGCCTAGAATATCCCAATGGGCAAGGGAATCCCCTATATTTTAGCAGACCCCCATTGTTTTCGCCACCTCGAACATTCGTAATTAATTAACAAAATATTCCATTTACAGCTGGCTGAAGAAAAGATATCAAACATAAAGACTGTGAAGGCATTTAGTAAAGAGGAGGCAGAATGTCAGACTTATGGACACCGAATAGAGAATTTATTGAAACTCGCTTACAAAGAGTCGTTGGCCGTCGGCAGTTTCTATGGATTGGTAAGTTAAGTTAATGGTATAATATTTATTTTAAGATTACTATGGGCCCTATTTACATTAAAAAAAAACCTGTTTAGCAACTAATAAGCAGATTCTAACTGCAGACAGAACTCTGCATTCTCAATTCCAACAGAGGCTTTTCTTTCTTAATGTTGATTAAATTTGAGCTTTACACTTTCATCAACACTCTTTTTATTTTAATTTTGCGGTCTTCCTTTATTATTTTTCTTCCCCTTACTTAGAGACTGAAAAATCGCCTGGCAAAGATACCATCGGGAGAAAAACGATGATAAAAAAATACCGAAAGTTATGGCTTTCCCAAACACATTACACATTTCTCCATTTACAGTTCATACATTTTCTTAATGTCCCTCGGCAAACTTCGTGTTTCGTCAGTCGTCGGATTTCTATCAGTTGCCCTTTGCACTTGGTGCAGACCGAACGCTCTCAATCGACTTGGAAGTTTATAGAGTTGTTAATACTCTTTTAACAAAATGTTTTTTTTTAATGAGTAGATATCTGCTATTTTAACAGCTCTATGTATTTCACACGGAAATCAAAACAAAACAACAATAAAGTACTTAGTTCTGAATTCAAATTATCATACACGTTAAATCTAATTATTGCATTATTATTATTATTTCGTTTGTGTTCGGAAATACGATGATTGCCGAGGGACATTATAGTTTTTTGTGTTACAAGGGGACAAAGTAATATTTTGTTCTTCCAGGGCGTTATTTTGAATTCAGAGCTAAGCGAAGGATTCTATAGTAGAATCACGAGCGTAGCGAGGGGTTCCAACGTAGAATCATGAGCTTAGCGAGGAATTCAATATACGCCGCCCGAGAACAAAATATTTTGTCTCTGAGTGATACACACTATTTTTCATCACTACCTAAGAGAAAAATAAAAAGCTACGAGTACCTACCTACTCGAAACTAGTATATATGGCGAAGCCTAGTGTGAAATATTTCCGAGAAAAATAAATTTAAAGAAAGAACTACAGTTTTTTTAAAGCACATTGCGGCCATAACTTAGAACCAGCCAGTAACTTATTCAAACATGCGTTCGACCTATTTGGTTAACTTCACATACTTATCAACAAAAAGTAAGTATAACACTAACTCCTTACTAACCAATCACAAAAATGAGTTTATCACCATAGAGAATTGAATGTTAGTTAGTTTTTTGTATTTTTATTAAACCTTCACGCAAGCGCCTCCAACCCAACTACGCAAATCTATCAGAAGCACGAAGCGGACCAATCAGAAGAGAGAAAGCTCAAACTCCTACGGGCGCAAAATTGGATTTGGCTCCCGCTATCCTCTATAGACAATTGTCGTTTTTCGAATAGGTGTGATGAAAAAAAATGTTGTATTGTATCTTATTTTATCTTTGATCAAACATTATCAACTTGTAATCACAGACGGGCCTCGCAGGGAACACGATAATAATCCTGGTGCTATACTACGGAGGAGGTATGGTGGCCACAGAACAGCTGACGGTCGGCAATCTGACGTCATTCCTATTATATGCAGCGTATGTGGGGATCAGTATTGGCGGGTTGAGCACCTTTTATACGGAGTTGAACAAAGGAATCGGGGCAGCTACGAGGCTGTGGGATATTATTGATAGGGTTCCTGCTATTCCTGTGTCAGGTAATAACCATTTTATTATTAGAATAAATGCTGTATGTTGGCGTTTAAAGGTGAACGCGCACCGCAGGAGCCGCACGGGCCGCAGTCATCGCATTTTATAAATCTTTATATGAAATCGTATGCAGCCAGCGCACTTAGACGACTAAGTGCGCGACCACCTTAAACGCCATGAAAGTGTGAGAGAGAGATGGAGCTATATTGTACCGATATGACCATCCCTTTTTCAGACCGAAATCATGCTGGCATTAGTATTTCATAGTGTACAGCCCCTAAATGCCTCGTAAATGGACGACGAGTTTTCAAGTATTTGTGTGCACTAAATGTGCTTTATCGATTTCGTGTAAAACCTTTACCTGGTATGTGCTATCGTGAAAGTTCTCGGTTGACCACTTTTCGCTTTTATGGCCTTAGCAATATCAATCTGCCTAGCCTTTTCCCAACTATATTGGGGTCGGCTCCCAGTCAGTCAATAAGGGCCTTAATGTCCTTAGCAATAAGGTCGAAATTTAGTCGACCAGATGTTTTCGCTGAGATACTTCTGACCAATTGAATAAAACAGTAATCAGACAGTATAATATGCGTAATCTCTAAGCTCAGTGTCTCGTGCCAAGGAATGATCGAGATATTGTCGATTCTAATATTTGAAATAATTAACATTCTATTTATTTTAATTTGCTCTCATTTTACAATATGATATCTCAATAAAAAATGAATTTTGACCTCCTAAAACTATTTTCAAATTCCAATTCGATAACAACCACATTATCTGCTACGCAACTAAAACTTAAAAACATTCCATTCAAACAATTCTTTCTATTTCAGGAGGCTTGAAACCATCAATTAAGCCTAGAGGAGAGCTAATATTAGAAAACGTATTCTATTCCTACATCGGTTCACCGTTGATCAAGGGTGTGAACCTCCACCTTCACCCTGGGAAGTCGATAGCCCTGGTAGGAAGGTCAGGGTGTGGCAAAAGTACCATAGCCTCGTTGATAATGAGGCTGTATGACCCTGAAAAGGGCAGGATACTTCTGGACGGTGTCGATATTAAGGACCTGGATCCGAAATGGCTGAGGAGTCACATTGGTTTTGTTAGTCAGGTATGTATTTTGTAGTTTTTGCTATATTTGGTAAACATAATAAGCAATTTTTTGTCATTAGCAGTTGTGGCAGTAAAAAATTATCTTTGCAATTTAGTGTTGCATGCATAAACTGCTTTCGCCGCTATAGCATGTTGCGCGGGCTCGAATTTAGGGTTGCCAGATCGGCAGACGAAAATATCTTGAGAAAATTTGAAAATGTCGGGATTTTGAGGTTGTTGTAAGAAAATAGTTATATTTATAGGCTAAAAAAGACTTAAATATTATGAAACATAACTAATTTAAGTACACTAAATTTTTAAGTTGCCACATGTATTTGGTATTGGGCTTTACTGAGTCCACCAATTTAGATCCTTTAGGAGTATTAGGATAAGATTATAAATTCAAACGATTGACTTCAAAGGTCTAATTACTAACTCGGCTTTTATTTATATCATAGACCATACAATTTCTCTCTTTGGTAGGTATATACATTATTTAGCAAATTTATCATGTTTTCACAGTAAGCATTGCTTACAGGAATTAAAAACAAAGAACTCTCTCTTAAAGAAAGAACTCTCCGAGAACTTGTTGAATTTTGTCGGGCGTCTGGCTATCCATTTAAATGTGGGGCGAATCCAGACGAATCCCGACCGTCTGGTCTGGCAACCCTATTCGAATCGGATATGGGCCCAAATCGATGCATAAACAAGCAGAGTCTGAGGGTTTTGATCTTGGATCGAACACAGTGGCTTGTAATCGGAGTGGTCTCATAATGTCCAGTAGAAAACTAAGCAATACTGAAGCGTGTGAGTTTGGGGGTATGCTCAAAGAGGATATACTTACAAACAGTCGGGTAAAGACTGCGCTTAAAGCATTGTAAAGCACTGCAAAGCATCATTCTAATTTAACACATTGACTGCCATGTAGGGCACCGGTGACCTGAGACGGTCTTGTATTAAGGCGCCCCGTAGGACACCGGTGACCTCACGGTAAACCTGTTTTCAGAGTTGATTTACGCCCCGTAGGACGCGTTTTCTATAGATTTCTTATTAGTAAGTGACCGGAATGGCGCTCAGGAGTAATACTTTCGCATGGTTTCTATGTAACATAAAAATATTTTGAATTATTGAAGATCATAACAGAACTAAGATCATAACAGAACAGAACATATTTTTTTTTTAAATACAAACGTATTTATAAATGGTTTGGGAAGAATAATAAAACGAGTAAGTAAGTAGTAAAATTAAACTTTTTTGCTTTTTAGTATAAAATTGTCCACTAATCTGAAAAAATGAACAAAAAAAGAAAGGAAACAATATTATCTGAAAATGAAGTTCACATTCTTACAATTACAAATACCGATGGCATTTATTTGAAGACAATAGTGGGGTAGTCCAGGACATTCAGGACAATAGGTTGCCACTTTTTTGCTTTGTTTTTGGTGCCCGGAGAGATGACCACACGGCGCCTTGGTAACAGAAATCAACATAATTACTTCTGTGCGCCATGTAGGGTACCGGTGACCTCGTAAAGTTTTTTTCAATTTTCTACGGAACCCTGCCTCCGATTGACCCCAAAATTTGATACTATGTATATCTAGACCCATAACATCAATTGGCACAATTATTATTTTATATGATTTTTGTCATTATTACTCTGGCAGTTAATGTGTTAATCAATGATCAGTTTTCTTGTTTTGTTATACTCTCCTTGAAGCTACATTTTAACCCTAATAATAAGTTCATCGTTTGATAGGCACGTGTATAATTTCCTTAAACCAACACTTATCTCTTGACATAAAGGTTATCACTTATCGTTCAAAAAGTGTATTGTAAAACAGCACCGTACACGTGATAGAAGTGTTACTTCTTAAAAAAGAATAAAAATAAAGAAGAGAGATTTAGTACGAGTTAAAACGTGACGCGCCTTTAAAATTTCAGTCAATTCTCCTCCAATTATCGAATCGATGCCTGAAGTTTCAAATAAAAAAATAATTGTTATATTTTTATGTTCCAGGAACCAGTATTATTTAGCGGGACAATAAAGGACAATATACTGTATGGTGCTTTAGATGAATATCTTGATGATCCAGAACTGTTGGAGAAGAAAGACAAAGTAAGAGAAGTTCGTCTGCAGCTGATCCCGGCAGCTGATTTGGTAGCCAGCTTTTCACTTAACTAACGGTATCGGTATCCAAATCTGCTGCCTAAACTGGTATAATGAAATTATATAAATAATGTGTATTATTTGTGCTTCACATAACATAACACAACGCCTAAATTCACATAATATTCAATATTATTCACTAATTCGGCAGTGGTGTAGCCACATTTCACCAGTTATGTTCTTGTATTATATATGTTAGGCTCAAAGATATAAAACGCCCGTAATATGGTCAATATATTATCAGGAATCTTCGGCAAAATATTATGTGTGCGCATATATGGCGCCAACTTCAAAGAACAATTAAGACACCAATTTCGAGCCTTAGCCATGTCGGAAATCACAAATATAAAGTCCTGTCTTATTAAGCACTATTTTCACAAACACATGGCGGTGTTGCATTGATAGGATAAGTATTTAGAAACGGGGAAACGAAAAACTCAACTCGACGCAATAAAACATACAAACAAATCAAATAAAAAGACGACTACCCTCACTGTCAAATGAAATGACTGACAGTTATAGGCATGTTACCAGATCGGTAATCGATTTCTAAAAACATGATTCATTTGTTATCTTGGTTTGCAATTAACTAGTAAACCACACTAATTTCAAAATCAATACGTTCTTAACATTAAAGAGGTGAATTGGTTCGATACAGGAGATCCTTGGATCGATTCATTGTTTCAGGTAGACTATAAGCAAAAAACGATTCGTTGATTAATCGATATCAGATCATGTCAACATGCCTCAAGCCTAACATTAATGGCGGAATATGTTTGAGCTGTGAAACGGAAGTAAAAATACTTATTAATTCAATTAAATGAACCGCACTAGAAATCTTTTAGAAAAGAAGTTAAAATACTATCCAGAAATGGTTGTGACACATTTTTTTTTAAAGTACTGTCCATGGGCGTTCTCGTTTCTCATTCAAAAAAAAACTTTTCGTTATAGGTGTCGTTTTCGTGGTTTTCGGAGTCGGTAATTACGATTATGGGGTCAAAACTAAAATCCAAGATGATGCCGACGAAAATTTGCTCCATCGATTCCGGTCCAAAGTTGCTATCACCGACCCAACGACGACACCGACCGAAATCGTCATTAGTTACCAAGGTCAAACACTGATCCATCCAGAAACCGACCTTAGTAAGTGTTGCTTAACCTGTCGCCTTCACAACCCCGGCCGATTAAGGAAAAAACTTAGAACCATCCAAAAACCGACCTTGGCAAGTGTTGCTTCACAACAATACCACCTGTCCGTCGCGAATTCAGGTCGCAAAATATATTGGCGCTCAGAACGCGTTTTGGCTTTACTTTTCTGCCAGGCCATATTGCGAAATCCACAACACGAATTCGCGTTGTGGCCTGTTTCAATTAACCAGAACGAGTTGTGTCCTGTTTAAATTTACCAGAACGAATTGTGGCCAGTTTTCATGGTGCCATAACACGAAATTCACGTTGTGGCCATGTGTAAGAAGCCACAAGGCGTTCTGAGCAATTTTTTCGCTCAATGAGCGTTTTCAATCTTTGAGCCTAACTAGTGCTTCAGTGAAAGATAAAAAAAAAACAAAGTTCAATCATGTATGACTACCATAAAAATTGTAGCTAACGTGTGCTACACACTTCTGCAGCCTAATTGTGTAAGTAAATTCGGTAAAGGAAACAAACTGTTTCTTGCCCAAAAACGACTTTTCGCAATACGAAAAGTCTTTTTTGGGAAAGAAACAGATTGTTTCCTTTGCCGAATTCACTTACACAATTAGGCTGCTGGTTGGCACATTCGATTCGGCAGTGCCGACCCTGCCTAAACAGCATTATTGATTGACCAACCAAGCCGACCTGAAGCAATTACTACATGTATTTTGCCGCCCGGCTGTGCTGATTAATGCCGAACCGAACATGCGTATCGCACGCCTTACTTTGTGTAGTGAGGAAGCCCATCTGGCCCGGCCTATGCGGCGCTGTCAGTGAAAAAATTACAGAGATACATACATAAACTCAAACCTTTTTCCCAAAGGGGTAGGCAGAAACTACAGAACGCCACCTGCTACGATCCTTACATACTTCTTTTGCTTCACTCACATTCATACATCTAGTCATACACACACTACGCCGGTTATGACTACTGCACACCTGGCCCTTCTGAAGAACATCACCTTTTTCAGAGATAGCTCCAATAAAGTCACCGGGCCAGATAAGTTCGCATAGTGACAGAAAAAAGTGCGAGAATGCAGTTCGATGTGCACTCACTTAAAAATCATGTTTTACTAAAACAAAATACCAGTACAAGTATTGGCACTAAACTTTTAGAGAAAGACCGCTGTTGCTAACACTATAGAAACCGAACCGAAATTATTAAATTGCGTCCAGCCGTGATATTGTTCCATTTTCGATCTACTTCGATTTTCGATCAATCATGATATGACACTATTTTTATGTTACGATAGAGTGGCAACCCCATTCTATTCTATAGAATAGAATATACTTTATTGTACACCATAAAAGTTACACATCTATTTTATAAGAAAAACTTAATTATTCGGGTCCAAAGGCGGTCTTATCGCTGACAGCGATATCTACCAGACAACCTTTGGATGGTCTGAATCAGAGTATAGTAGTGCTATTACCTACCATACTTATTTCGGCCACCAATAAGCTTTTGTCACATTTCGGTTTGAACGATATGGGTTCTAGCGTTAAAACAGTCATAATATACGAGTCATAAAAAAAAACTATGCTCATAACATTAGGTTAGTTACTTGATCTGGCTTTTTTATAATAAATCAGATTTTGTTGTTTTGCTTGAGCTATTTACCCCGATTCGAAACCTCGAAGAAAGAACAGAACACAACAAAAGAAGGAACTACAAAACTGTAGTTTTACCAGTGAAAGAACTTTTGTTACTTGATCAGCACTTATAGAGATTACCGCTTACACACAATCAAATCTTTCGTTCTTTACATAATAGTTTAAAAAATTTATTGTAACTATTTCAAAATCCAGTTCCTATTCCAGTATCAGAATGTTGGGCTGTGAAAAGGTGGATGAAAACAGATTGCATGTAGAAGAGATGAGAAAGTTGAGATGGATGTGAGGAGTGACGAGAATGGATAAAGTGAGAAATGGGTATATTAGAGGCAGTTTGAAAGTGGCGCCAGTGACAGAAAAGTTGAAATGAAACCGTTTGTCCTGGTATAGTCATGTTATGAGGAGGGATAAATGTTAATGTGGATGGACTGTGTGGGAATCAGTGATAGCTTGACCCCCGTCAAGCTATCACTGATTCCCTTTTTTTCAGGACGGAATGGAATAAAGAAACGTGTTGCGCCGATCCCAAGTAACATGGGACAAAGGCAGGAAGATGATAATAAACATTACGTGGCATTTTATGAATGGCTAGCATCGCTAACCCTGTTGTCGTTTTTGTTCGCAGGAAGACACACCCTGGATGAGAGCAGCTAAGACGGCGCACTTGCACGAACTGGTATTAGCTACTAAAGAGGGCTGGGACCGGCAAGTGGGTGCGCGAGGCGGCCAGCTCAGTGGAGGACAGAAGCAGAGGGTCGCCATAGCTAGGGCTATTGTTAAGGTACGTATTTCACTTGGTCAACTCTTACCTAATGTGGCGCCATCTATGCCACCACATACGAACTCACACAAAAGTCCTGCATCGCGCAAGCAGAGTTTTCTGCGCGATTTGAACATATACAGCCACAGATATAAATTTAACTAGATGACACGATTGTATGTACTTCGCGTGCCAAAAAACGGAGTAAAGTTACGATTAATGATCGCAATCTGAGCTTTTCATTTAGCATTATCGGCACCGGAAATCCACCGAAATCTAGAAAAATGCCTTTTAATGCCATATTGAGCTGTAAAGAATGTATAGAAAAAGTTGGCCGAGGCATAAGAAATGTTTTCTTTCATTGGTAAGTAAATTTGTTTTTAAATTGTTTGTGAGAAAGTGGCACGCTTGGTTTTCATACAGATGGAGGGACTTATGCGTTATCTAGTTAGATTTATGTCTGTGTATACAACAGTCCGACAACAACCGTTGGGCAGTTGCCCGAACCTGACACAACACCCGTCTGGTTGGGGGATTCTGCCTTTTCAATGGCGGATCCAGGACTTTACACCCCGTTCCGCAAACTTCCAAAATACTCTGGCTCTACACGTTGGCTCCAATGCCACTCGCCCATCGAGAAAAAGCATTGGCCCAACGTTGGCCACTCCTATTTTCACGATCTAATACTTTAATTGAATTTGCGCTGGGAGCCAAAGATCGACTTCGATTATTCATGCCAGACATGCCAGTGCTGTACATAGCAATCTTCTGACGTCAACTGATTTCATTCAGCGTTAGTTGATGATGTGGAATTCACCAGTAACGACAGTCCATCTCGATCGGTGATTGGTTTTTCATCTAAAAATATAGAATATCCACCAATATTGACTTCGATGGAAATCTGTTTGGAATTTGACGCCACATTTGTCGTTTTCATCTTCACCATCGTCTCCGCCGAAATACGCCACACTATTGAACACAGGCCTTCCCCAAGCACTCTTATAATGACTGTTTCTCCACAGCAGATTATCACGACCTTCACTAAGTCACTGGTCCACCTTGTATGTATTTATATCAAGAACGTTATTTACGTAACACAAGTCATTGTGAATAATGTCCTATTGTTGTCAAATTCACAAAAAGTAAGTCAACAACAGAAACAAACAAAATAACTTGACTTTGAATAATATTTATGAACATTTACGTAATTTAAACAAAAAAAACGTATTGTTTCCCTTTTTAATTAAACTCTAGACACGTTTATCATAATTAAGAGGCTACTTTTTATGTGTAATTTAACAATGGAATGAATTAAGCTTGTATTCTAGAGTGATACACAACATACAAACTAGAATAAATTAAGAAAAGAACCCGAATTTTGGCAATTATCAGTTAAAGATAATAAAAAGTTAAGATAATTTGAACAAACAGGCCTCAAGTATTTGTTTAACTGATTGAATACGGCAACAATTAATAATAAAAAAAATCAAAAAACCCTACTGCTTATAAAGCGAACTAAAAAGACGTAAACAAGAAGAAAATCATGCTGTGCAGCCGGAGGATACAACACACATAACCAGATATATCCTCCGACTGCACAGCATGATTTTCTTCTTGTTTACGTCTTTTTAAGCAGTCGGGTTTTTTAATTTTTTTTTAGATTTTTTTATTTACAATTTTTTGGTTATTTTTTTTTAGAATTTGGTTTATTTAAACATATAAGTGTTATATATTTTTCTAATCAAATCTTAAAACCCTTTATTTTTAATACCCCACACTATGGGTTTGGAAACCCCCCCCCCCTCCCAAAATAGCGCCCAAAATCCGCCATTTTTTTCTTTTCCAATTTTAATGTAGCCAGTGACACTCGCACGGTTAAGACGAATTGATTGACGTAAGAATCATCAAAATTGGCCAACGCGTTTGGTCTCTAGAACGCCATATAGGAACAAACATACATACATACATAGACTGAAGGAGGGTAATGTGTTTACATTACCCTCCTTCGGCAGTCGGATAAAAAGCCATTGTGTGTCACGTGGATCCACGTTTCGGGCATTCAAAGGGTCTTTCTATTTCTGTCTATTAAAGTATAGCCGACTGAAGATTGTGTCAAGATGACTGACAGCAATGTTCATCTTTTGTCATTGTTTTGCTAGCCTGTTGAGAATAGCATGTCATAAAATTTATCAAGCTATAATGCTATAATGTTCTCTCTGCTGAACCACCTCTCTGTGGAGAATAGGTCACCAAAATCCACCCTGGGTAAAGGCTTTCCTGATTTTTTCTATCTTTTGCAATCGCAATTTTATTCCTACCAGTTTCTGCGGAATCAATCCAGTAGGTACTTTCTGCTATATCTTATGTGACATGTTACGATCTCGTCTCACTGTTTTTGATCTCCTAGCGTATGCCATTCACGTCTGGAGTGAGGCCGTCGAGAGGCACGGGGAAACGCTTGCCGTCCCCCTCGACATCTCGAAGGCTTTTGACAAGGTCTCGCACGCAAGCCTTATTGGTAAGCTTTCTTCATTCGGTGTCTTCGGTGGTCTGTGTGATTGGTTTGCAGACTGCCTCAGATATTGGTCCATCCGAGTGGTCATTTCATGATGGCTGCTTGTCTGACCAACTGGATATTAATGCTGGGTTCCCTCGAGGGTCGGTGCTCTCAGCAACTTTGTTCTTACTGCATATAAACGATCTGCTCAAGCTTTGGGTAGTACTGAGAGGTATTTGTCCAACGCACAGGCCTTTGGGCCTCAGAGCTGGCCTCTCGGTGAGGCCATGGTGTCGGGTTTGAACTTGTCCTTGCAGGCAGTCTCCGAATGAGGCGATGCCAATCTGGTCAAGTTTAATGCCACTAAAACACGGAGTATCTTCTCTCCGCAAAAAAAAGGCAATTTCACCCGGCTCCATCTTGTCAAGGTGTGACCGTGCCGATAACGGACCATCTTGAGCTTCATGGAGTAACGTTGACATCGATATTGGTCCATACCTTGAGGCAAAGGCTCAACTTGCTGCCAAGTTGGGGATCCTTGCGAAGGTGAGACGGTGCTTAACGCCAGAACAGCTGCTTAAGTTGTAACAAGCGCAAGTTCGATCATGCATAGAGTACTGTTCTCATCACTGGGATGGATACACACGATCGAAAAACGGGCCAAGAGGCTCATCGACAATGAGACACTGCTTGAATCAATGCTCCAGATCCATGAACATCCTCGCCGAGTTGCCAGCGTGTCGGTTTTTTATCGGTTACATTTCGGGGAATTTGCGATGGAATTGCATGAACTAATTCCTCCTAGCCCGTTAGTTACATCATAGTACTACAAGACGTACGGCGATGCGTCATCGGTATATGGTTGAGATCCCCCCCGTACGCACTAAACGGTTTGGGAATACTTTTATTGTGCGTACAGCTGAGTGAAATTCCCTGCCGGAGTTTGTATTTCCTGATAGCTACAACCAGGGTGTCTTCAAGTCAAGAGTGAATAGGTTACTTCGAGGCATCATCGTCTACCACATCATCGCTTACTATTAGGTGAGATAGTGGTCAAACGCGAGCCTATCAATAATACAAAATAATAAAAAAGGCACATAACATCATGTCGGTGACGAATGCAAAGTAATTATGAATGGCTGAACCAATTTTCATCAAACATAGCTAAGAACGCTCTCGATGAAGTCAACTTTTAAACAAAAAAAAAAACGAAATCAAAATCGGTTCATCCTTTTAGGAGCTATGATACCATAGACAGATACACAAATACACATAGACAAATACACACGTACACATGTCACACTTATAACACCCTTCTTCTTCCGACGGGGGTTAAACGCACTGGCACTCTGCTGTATCACGGTTAAACTGGAAGCAATCGTTGAGAAAAGGCGATGTCGAAACGATAACGATACCCATGACCTCGCCGGAGTCGCGCTAGATAAGTTAATTTGACCCTGTACATTTAGAAGTATTTACTATTTGCTCATGTGCGTGGTTGACTTGATGAAGATGATAGGGTCTCCCTTTTCTGCACTTAGACGTGGTTGACTCACAAGTTGAACTAGACCGGAGGTACGAGGCGTGTCCAGAAAGTATGACTAGATTTTTGTAGCTATCAAAAATGATTTACTTAATTACTTCAGGAATGATTTACATTAACTTTATAAGTTCAGGTTTTCTCACGATGTTTTCCTTCACCGTTGCCACAGTTTTAGTCGTACTGAGGCGTTTTTTTGGCTCGATGGTAATGAGGAGCTAACCAACCCGGCAGTCTGAGCAAAATTGTAAAAAGCAATTTTCTCTGCTCGTGGCCAAATACCTACACTTACTTTCTGGGCATGCCTTATATTTGGTGGTCACGCGTCAAGTGGTGATAATTCGCGATCTGAACCGACCAAAACTAGTAAGCCTCTCACGATAAAAGAAATTAACTCATGCATTATCAATTTCACGAAAGATAAGATGTGCAATCAATCAAAGATACCGTCAATTTAAAACGTATCTCTCAAGTTAAAAAAGTTGGGGATTCTTGCAAAGGTGAGACGGTACTTCACACCTGAACAGCTGCTCAACTTGTATAAACTTGATGCACTTGAGTCGATTGATAGACAGGCCAAGAGGCTTATTGGCAACGATGCACTGGTCGCGTCAAAGCTTCAGAGTCTCGAACATCGACGCCGAGTTGCCAGCCTGTCGGTTTTTTATCGTTTACATTTCGGGGAGTGTGCGACGGAACTGCACAATTTGATTCCGCCTAGCCCTTTCCATCATCGGACTACAAGACGTACGGCCATGCGCCATCGGTACATGGTGGACATGGTGGACCCATACGCATAAAGCTTTTTGCTAATACTTTCATTGTGCGCACAGCTAAGTAGTGGAATTCCCTTCCGGAGTCTTTGTTCCCTGATAGCTACAACCTTGGGGTCTTTAAGTCAAGAGTGAATAGGTTCCTTTTAGGCAAGCGTGTTTCACCGTAGGCCTCATCATCGCTTACCATCAGGCGAGGTAGTGGTCAAACGCGAGCCTATCGATAATAAAAAAAAAAAAACCGGCCAAGTGCGAGTCGGACTCGCGCACGAAGGGTTCCGTACTTGGTAAATTGCGGTTTACAATATATGACGTATTAAAAAAAAACTACTGACTAGATCTCGTTCAAACCAATTTTCGCTGGTAGTTTACATAGTAATGTACATCATAAATATTTTTTTCAGTTTTATCATTCTCTTATTTTAGAAGTTACAGGGGGGGGGACACACATTTTACCACTTTGGAAGAGTCTCTCGCGCAAGCTATTCAGTTTAGAAAAAAATTATATTAGAAACCTCTATATCATTTTTGAAAACCTATCCATAGATACCCCACACGTATGGGTTTGATGAAAAAAAATATTTTTGGTTTTAGTTTTAAGTATGGGAACCCCCAAAATTTATTGTTTTATTTTTATTTTTGTGTGAAAATCTTAATGCGGTTCACAGAATACATCTTCATACCAAGTTTCAACAGCATAGTTCTTATAGTTTCGGAAAAAAGTGGCTGTGACATACGGACGGACAGACAGACAGACAGACAGACAGACATGACGAATCTATAAGGGTTCCGTTTTTTGCCATTTGGCTACGGAACCCTAAAAAGATCGTGTGATTATGACGGATGTTACAAACATAATTTTTTGCTTGTTTCAGAATCCCAGAATCCTAATCTTAGATGAAGCTACCTCAGCGCTTGATGCGTACTCCGAGTATTTAGTCGACAAAGCATTGAAGGAGATCAGCAAAGACAGAACCGTTCTCACCATAGCCCACAGACTCAGTACCATACAGTCAGCTGACGAAGTGGCGGTTATGGAGAACGGAATCATAGTAGAAAAGGGACCATATCAAGAACTCATCAGTAAACCAGGCGGATTCTTCAAGGAACTCATGACCCATCAAACATTCGCTAAGAAAACCAGAGACCAACAACATGATGTTCAGAACTAATAATATTACCGACTTCGACGGTGTGAAATTTAAGTTTTGTTAATAGAAAAGGGAAGTAGTATAATTTATTTTTAATTTTTTTTTTTTCAATACTTCAGTGAGTGATCTTTCAGATCGATGTGTACTGAGTATTTATATCTGTGCGTTATCTACTGTTATTAGTTTATTGATGTTTAAAGTTAATAGAAAAAATATTTTGTAAATTAACGTGTGCTATGTACCAGTGGCGAAGGTAGCAAGATTTCATGAGCGAAGCCGGTCGAATATGTCAGCAGTAAAATTAGAGGTATGTACTTTTAATAATAATTGCAATGTTTTGTAAAGGCAGCTGCCAGGGATCGTGCAGTAAAGAGTTAAAGACCCATCGCCACTGATTGTTAGCCTGATCAAGTTTGTGATAACTTTAAAGGTGATAGTCTTCTTTATTTTATGATGTAGCATGGAATAAAATGCAATAACATGGGCGTCATGTGTTCAAAACAATGGGCTATCGAATTGTTATACATAATTTATTAAATTTTATCTCGGAATGGTGCTCCTACACCGCTGTTAAACAAACATTTTTGATCACAATGTTAAGGTGCTCTCACATCGCTGGTTTTTTTTTCATGTTATATAATGTTAGTAAACATTGTGTAACATTTAACATTAGGAAGTATTTTTAACAGCAGTGTGGGAGTACCATTAGGTCTAAATCATAGAGTGACAAACGGGTAAAGGAATATTTTTGTCTGCCACAAATAAAATGGTTGTTGTTATTTTAATACTGCATTTTATTTATCGCCTTACTCATTCATATCATAATCACTGGTTTATCAGTAGACTGATGGGCACAACCGCAGGGCTTCAACGGCACGTAGCGAATGGTATCGTGGCTCATTCATTACTAAAGTGATAACAAACTGCTGTCGTAACGCGTAAACTTCTGTTTACTATGGGTTTTTCGTAGCAGCCACAACAAACAGGTTAAATACGTAAATGGACCTTGCCCTCGACGAACGCAGCGAACGCGCCAAAACCCGCCAGTGGAAGCGGTGGGTAACATTTACGCGCTAACGCTTCGCGGGAAAACATTGCTAGCGGAAACATGTCCAATTTGAAAGTTTTACGCGGGAGTTTAGCGCGGCAAATTCTTAACTCGTTCGTTAGTGCCAAACAAGGGAAAAAAGTTAACAAAGAAGTGTTATCGTACAGCCGTCTTTTGAGTAGAAGTTTAGCTACTCGAGCTGCGACAGCAGTGGACAATAATTGTTTAAACTCTCCATGGGGTGAAATACAAGTCGGAAAGGAAACCTTGACTGATTTTGTGTTTACGGATGTTGAAGAATGGGCAGATGCGCCGTCTGTGGTAAGTACCCTCATTTTTTTCTGAAACATTTTAACTGTTGAAGGTAGTTTATAAAAATTGAGGCTATTTCTCGATATTGTTACTGAAACCAAATCCTACTGAGTTTACCGAATAAGAGTTATAAAACGGACCAATCCTTGTTGGATATTAAAGAACAACGTTGAAAAACATATCGACCTTTGGAACGCACCTTGTAGGCAAGTCACAAGTAGTTTTTGTTCTTAGCTCTTTGACGACGAATCTAATTATTTATGTTCTATTAAATACTATTAAATCCGAGTGCATTGCATGGAATATTGTTCCTAGTACAAAGTCCGCTGTTATGTAGCAACGGATGCTATACGAGAGTGATAGATAGGGACTTTATTAATAGTTTGCATTTGAAGGTTAGGGCTAAATGTCTGTGCTGTGCCAAACATGCATCTCACAAAATCGGAAAATATGTCAACTCAACAAGAGTATTGTCGCGGGTTTTCTTAATCATTTTCAGACTGTAATTAATTGGCTTTCATGGTTTAAAATAGTATGTAGGTACGCAAATGTGTTACTATTTTTGAATCTATTGATTGCAGCCGATAACGGATAACGTCAACTATTAAAACCGATGTGCCGGTCGGTTTCGGTCATAGACTACTAATATAAACTAGTTTCGGTGCAAAGTGCATGGCAACCGGCTTTAGAACGATCGTCAACTGTTTTTATCCGACTGCTTTATAAAAAGGGTAATGTTTTTTATATTGACAAGTCGGAATTAAACCTACAATCGCAATTGATGGCAAATGTTAATGTTTCTGTCACAACCGCAACTGCATTTTAATTAACCCATCAGACCGACCGAGACAGTTAGAAGTAGATCGTCTGAAGTTAATATACAATATGTCATGACATGTATATAATATGTGTCAGTTAAAACGTGTAGCATGGTAAATGCTCCAGCCATTTTGAAGATACAATGTTTATTATCAAAGTAAAACACCATTTGTTTTTTAGAGCTACCCTCTTCTCAACAACAAAAATAAAATTCGATATAGAATGTTGTATCTGTTGTACGTGGATTTAATTGAGTTACTTATACATATAAAAGACAGTTTGTCAACATAAAATAGGGTCATAGGACTAGAAGATTTGATTAGAGCGAACTGAAAATGTTCACAGATAATCGATTTTCATCATAGATTTTTATCTGATTATACCGATTATTTTTTGTTAATCGATCGCGTTCGGGCCCGTTCCACGGCGATAGATATATCCGTGGAACGGAACCGAACGCGATCGATGTACAAAAAATAATCAGTACCTACAGTATGTCGGGACAGTTTCTTTGTATTGGATGAGACACCTCTACCCCTACTGTCAGCTGATTGAGCTGTTAGTGCTTTGTTAGTAAATATTGTACCTTCATCTTGACCAGAGTATATAAACTAATTATTCAGGCTCGTAAGTAAAATGTTAACAACCACAGAAGCTACTAATACCATTGAAATATATAAATTGGTAATTATTTATTAATCACGGTTCGCTGAAATTAGGAAATTAATTAATTTCATTTCATGAATTAAAATTGAATCAGGTTGGATTACCTGGAAGTTATTTGCCTACCTACCTATTGAAACATAACAACATTAAAAGACTCAGTTATATTTCTAATGTCATGCTTCGACCAAAATCTAGGTATTTCAATAAAATAAACAACGTCTCTCGTAGTTAGTCACGAAAACATATAATATGAATTTACTACGTATTCATTAATTTTTACAGCATATAACAAGCTTTTATTTATTATTAAATATAAAATAATTCCCATCAAATGAGTCATTATGAGGATATATCTGTTATGGGATTCATGATGACTCTGAGTTTATGTTTCATTCATTACTAGCGGACGCCTCGCGGTTTCACCCGCGTAGTTCCCGTTCCTGTGGGAATACAGGGATAAAAAGTAGCCCATGTCATCCGGGGATAGTGTAGCTTCCCAACGGTGTAAGAATTTTTTAAATCGTTCCAGTAGTTTTTAAGTTTATTCGTTACATACTTACAAAAATACAAATCTTTCCTCTTTATAATAATACTATAGACATATCACATAATAATGTAGTTACCTAGTTAGATACCCAGCTATACTGTTATATGTTGTTGATCTAATGCCCTTCATTTAAGATGAAATTGTTTAGAAAATTACTTACAGTAAATTTTCAAGTTACTAGGAAATCATATGAATGAAGAGCAGAAAAGTTGATAACAAATTACGTTACACGTGCTCTAAGAACGTGCATGTCTTTGTAGTTTAATATAGTTTATAAAACAAAACCTCACGTATATAGTAGGTAAGGTAAGCTACCTGCCTACCCATTCATTCTAATGACGTCTGAAATGCGGAATGTTGTGTTGTTATTCCAAACTTCATCAAGATTTTTTGTCATTGAATATAAAGATGTAGGGGCTCCAACTACGAGATCTCGTGCCAAATATTCTTGTACCAGATTATACGTTATTTCAATATCAAACACTGGACTTTGGAACAGATTCTTGTACATATATAAATGTTACATAATAAAACATCTGTCTTTAAATACAGGGTAAAGTCCAATGACCTACTTTTCGGACCACGTGTCTAATCTATTTACCCACCTAAATATTTACGGTTAGCTGATGTATCATCATGACGTTACTTTATCCACTGCACTTTGCACTACCGGGTTCCTAATTTAATTATCTATGTAGGCACATACAAATAAGAATGTTACAGACCAGAGTAGGTCAAGAACTTTTGGTATCCTATACAGCTCGTAAACGAAGTTTGTAGTGGCCCTATGGAGGAAAAGTTCAAGGTCTCGTAAAATGCCATATTAAATCTATGTTGGTAACAAGATGATTGTCTACTTGGTGCGTTTAACAAAAGAGCAAGTTCATATCCTAGGCAAATATGCCAACACAGCCAGGTTTTGGTTATGGATCGCGGATAAATTTGAGAAAGAGTTACCGCGGTCCTGGCCCTAGCAAGTTTTGGAACACTTGGGTTTTATTCAGTAAAAGTCTGGCACGCCCTACCGCCTCACCCAGAGCGGGAGAAGACATTAATTGACAGCAATAAAAAAACAGGTTTTGTATGTATTCAGAGTTTACAGAGGAAGGATTCGTGTTATAGATAATATCTTCCTAAATAAGCACAAAGTCTATATTTAAACATAAAAACTAAATAAAAAATCCTAAAATAACTCAGTATTTTCTACCTGTCCTTAGACATGCGGTGCATCAGGTCGTGGCTACGACTATGGCATGATGAGGATGATGATCGAGAGATGCGCGGGCGCACTCGCGGGACATCTGAAGCTTGCCCCCGGAGAGAGGCTCGGCCTTATCCTGCCCAATCTGCCCGAGTTCGTCGTGTTAATCCATGGAGCTATGAAGGCAGGGCTGGTTGTAACATTCGCCAATCCACTATATACGGCAGGTAAGATTTTCCGAAAATAAATTTCTGTAAGATCGACCAATGTCCTAGGAATAATTCCTGGGTAAAAAAAAAATATTTAAACCATAAGTTATATTATAATTATCAAAATATATTGGACTCTTATTTGTTGCTTTATCAAACTAATAAGAATATACAAAGATAAAACGCATCAAAGTTCACTTCTAAGTAAAAAGTGTAGGTACCAAGGCGTGATGTCACTCACGCGATTTTTCAACGGACTTTTTGGTTTACTTGACAAAAGAAAATACGTGTGGATAAATACAATATTTTTTGGTAATTTCTTATTGACGGACTAAGTAAATAGTTTTTTTTTTGTCATCATTCCTATTGCCTGGTGGAATTTAAGATGGCTGTCAATAGCTTTAGTTCTCATGGTCCACGGCGACGCAACATCCTAAGTCTCAGGGTGAACCCAAATCCGTCCCTTGATGACTAAGGCACTCAAGCACTTTAGCAGTGAAGTTTAGGGTATGTCGTTCAATAACCCATTACCGCTTTGGTAACACTCAAAAGTTCTATTATGTTAATGTGTCTGAGAGAGACAGAAGTGTTACAAACAATATAAATGAACTATGTCTCAGCCTATTTCATGCATTGCATGGATACGCATACAATCTAGGTTTATAAGATCAAAGTAACAAAGTCCAAAAATTTAAGACCGATAAGGTCGACTTTGGGTATATAGTTTTCGTGGACTTTGCTCACTGTTATAAATAGATAATATAAAATATCAGACAAACTTATCAGCTAACGACTGGATCTCTATAAAAGACTAACCGGAAAGTCGTATAAAAGTTATCAAATTAATCCTTATTCCTAAAATCCGATGAGTTTTAGACGTGCAAATTATAGATATCTGTAAGTACCTAGATTAGGTATGGGTTAAAGTACGAGTATAAGTAGTATAACTCGAGTTTGGAAATACTCTTTCTAATAAGTAACTATTTAACTGGTTTTATTAGGGTTCCGTACTCAAAGGGTAAAAACGGGACCCTATAATACTAAGACTCCGCGGTCCGTCTGTCTGTCTGTCTGACTGTCACCA
Organism: Orthosia gothica; assembly: GCA_949775005.1. Lineage (NCBI taxonomy): Eukaryota > Metazoa > Arthropoda > Insecta > Lepidoptera > Noctuidae > Orthosia > Orthosia gothica. The sequence goes on from OX459044.1 coordinate 18,802,934, forward strand.
GCAGTGAACGGAAATAAACATGGAAGCATTACTTCAAAGGAATTAAACGCGCATCTTGACACAAAATCCTAAACAAACGCACACATCGAAACTCAGCCACTGATTCGCCAAACTAGCCAAGGCACACAAACAATAATTATTACAACTCATGATGCACAATTAAAAATAGACCTTATAAACTGTTAGTTTGGGTTTAAATTACCATCTAACGTATAGGCCGCCAACGACATTTCTACGACTGCGTCATGCATCACTGCGTCCACCATTCGCGTCGCCCGGGATGTTTTATGCAATATGGTGCAACGCAATTATTATTTATGATAGTGATGGTATTGAAATAATCTGATAGAAAATATAGAAGCATAAAAAATCGTTTGTGGTCAGGGGACCTTAGTCAGGAAAGAAGTTCCTTCTCACATATGATTTAAACAAAAACATTTATTTTTATTTTATGTCGTCTTGGATTATTTTAACCTCACAATGGACTTTAACAACCTCGAAAACTAAACCCATAATGTAAAATGAAAGTTTTCGCAGCCACCATCTTGGATTTATATTTTGTCCAAAAATGAAAGAAAAAATCGCATAGAAGTATGAACGCTTTTTCGCGTGATGATTTCTACTAGTCAACTTCTACCGCAATTCGTGTTAAAGAACCATCTTTTATAGTGTGAAAAAAAAATTTGGAACGACCAAAAATATATTAGAAAAGATAAAGACACAGCAACGATATCTATTTTCTCCGTGCTATTAAGGATCCTTTATGTACCTACAATAACTTAGTATATTTTGCATAGTGCCGCCCCATAGAAAAAAACGGCGTGAATTTTCGATTAAAATCTAAGATATATAATCTATTATATACCTATATCTTAGATTGTAATCGAAATTATATTTGTCATTATTGTCAGGTAGAAAAGTAAATTGTTTGGTTGGCATAACATCATCCCCATAGATTTCGTGGTGTACTACATTTTTAATAGAAATATAATGAATAGCGATGTATTTACACGGGAAAAATATTTCCAACATTCTTGTTATGCAAATGTGATTTATTTATGCAACACTTCACTGCACAAGAAGCCATTTTTAAATATTTAACAAGCGAAAAACGGTAAATATTAGTCGACCACCGCTGTTGCCTACTGGGGACGAACTAAAAGCGCGAGTGGCACGATCGGTAAGCCCCGCCCAACGGGGCACAATGTGCGTTGGGTCATTTTTTAAAGCAAGGAATGCTTCCATGTTTATTTCCGTTCACTGGTCACCAGGCTGTATCTCATGAACCGTAATAGCTAGACAGTTGAAATTTTCACTGATGATGTATTTCTGTTGCCGCTATAACAACAAATACTAAAAACAGAATAAAATAAATATTTAAGGAGGGCTGCCGTACAACAACTTGATTTTTTGCCGAGTGGGTACTCAGGCGCATTACCACTTGGCAAATAAAATGTCTTCCATAGTATGAGCTGTTCTTATCATAAGTAGTCATTGCCGATAAAAGAGAAGAATAAATGCATTATCACTACCGTCATCCATCCTACTGTCTTAATCCCAATTTATTTGGGTAAGTAAGTCTTCTTCTTCGATACATATTTATCTACCTACTACTACTACTATCCTTCGTGCTTTACATCCATCGTTTTTTAGGGTTCCGTACCCAAAGGTTAAAAACGGGCCCATATTACTAAGACTCCACTGTCCGTCTGCCTGTCTGTCACCAGGCTGTATCTCGTGAACCGTGATAGCTAGACAGTTGAAATTTTCACAGATGATGTATTTCTGTTGCCGCTATAACAAAAAATACTAAACACAAAATAGCGTTCCAGCGCTTCGTGCGCGAATCCGACTCGCACTTGGCCGGTTTTTGGTCTTACCCTACTCACAAAACTTATTGACATTATGTCGCTGGCAGGCGAGCATTTAATTCAGTTTTGTTGGCCCAAAAATTCGCCACTTCGTCACTTGCAGAGGTCACTTCTTGCTGCATGTGGCTCAAAAGGCATAGAGGTCAGGATAGAAGGCTCCACATGACACACTGCTGTCAATAATTACTATTTATATTCATTCTATAAAAGAAGTAATAACAAGACTAGTAAATGGGCCAAATGTTTTTGAGACATTTGTAATCTTGACACGATTTCTTCATAGATCTTTTTACAGCTAGGAATATATTTGATAGGATATATATTTGTTTGTGACTTCAGTTATATTTTAAGATAAGATAACGTTTATTTAAAACCTCGTGCCGTCTAGTTAACATGTGTTCGTGTGGGTAATAACTACTTAGATAAAAATGAGGCAGAGAATAGGTCTGACTTCTCAAGATAATGACAATAGAATGATATACAATGAATGGAAATATTTCAATGTCATCATCCGCCTGAATGTTGATTTCTGACATAAAATTAAAAACGGATAGGTAAAAAACAACGCCTGCCAAAATTGAGGTTATTTTTCACTTTTTAGTGTTTTTATTTGGAAGTCGGTTGTATGTTTTAAACCACCGCCGGAAAAAGAGGGGTGTTATAAGTTTCACGTGTGTTGCTGTGTATCTGTGTGTCTGTCTGTGGCATCATAGCGCCTAAACGGATGAACCAATTTCGATTTAGTTTTTTTTGTTTGAAAGGTGATTTTGTCGAGAGTGTTCTTAGCTATGTTTGAATAAAATCGGTTCAGCCTTTCAAAAGTTATAAGCGTTTTACTGTTTGAATCGGGGTGTGGTTAAAAAGACAGAAACACTTAGACTAGTTTTAATACGAACTACTTTTGAGCAAAAATACACTCGGTATCAAAGTCCAGATCGTCAAAGGAGAAAAGATCAAACATTCATGTTTTATCTATCAGTTTTTTATAACACCTAAAGCTTCAGCTGATAAGTCATAGATAATAAACTAATTTTATACAATATTTGAGTCAAAGTATAAAGTCCATTGTGGGCCGGTTATTATTACGTTAGGTACAACACAAAGTCCAAAACTTAATTGGTCCATGCTAGATTGGGTCCATAATCTTTGCCCTTTTGTTATCAATATTAATAACACAGACACCTAGGTATGTAGATATTAAAAAACCGGGCAAGTGCGAGTCGGACTCGCGCACGAAGGGTTCCATTATCGCAAAAAACGGCAAACAAATCACGTTTGTTGTATGGGAGCCCCACTTAAATATTTATTTTATTCTGTTTTTAGTATTTGTTGTTATAGCGGCAACAGAAATACATCATCTGTGAAAATTTCAACTGTCTAGCTATCACGGTTCATGAGATACAGGCTGGTGACAGACAGACGGACCGCGGAGTCTTAGTAATAGGTTCCCGTTTTTACCCTTCGGTTACGAAACCCTAAAAATCGCTACTTTAACAAACATTTCAATTCTGCATAAACAGCCTATCCTCCAAAACGGTCAAATAGCAATCAAGCACGCGATATACAGGAATAGAAAATATTGTAGTACACGATATTATCAATAGACAAGTTCATTACATCTAACAAGCAATAAATGATTGCTAATTACTCAACTGCATTCAAGGTTGAGGAAATCAGTCGGCTGCTTACCTAATTGCAGCGTGGACTATGTTATCACTCTATTTGTAGTTCATTGCAATAATTATCTTTAAATGCCTAGATTGTTGGTACGTGCTATCTATTGTGTTGTGTGTCATGATACGGGTTGAGTAGGTGCAAAGTTCACGGCAGTAGAGATTGTAAAATGGTGAAATTGATTATACTAAATATAGGTTTTAGATTGTAGTGATATGAGTAGATACTTCTTAGCTGTTTAGATAAAATAGTTTGCAAAAAAAAAGTTAATTTAAAAATAAAAAACCCGACTTCTTAAGAAGCGAACTACAAAGCTGTAACCAAGAAAAAATCATGCTGTGCAGTCGGAGGATCAGGTGGTCAGCCAGTTCGCGAATATGTTTCCTCCGACTACACAGCATGATTTTTCTTATTTACAGCTTTTTTATTTTATTTACAGCTTTTTTATTTTATTTACAACTTTTTAGTTATTTTTTTTTTTCGAATTGCCTTTAAACATATATGTGGTATATATTTTTGTAATCATTTCTTAAAATCCTTTATTTTGATACCCCACTTGAGGGGTTTAGAAGAAAAAAAATGGGGCCCGCACAATCTGGGGCCCAAAATCCGCCATGTTTGTTTTTTTAGAACTTCACCTGTCTAAAAACACTTGGACTATCAAGACTTATATATTATCGATGTCTTAATTATATAAATCGGTCTAGCTGTTTAAAAGATATGAGGTAATAAAGAATATTACATACATACATACATACAAGATACGCGCGAAACACATAACCCTTTCCTTGCAGTCGGGTAAAAAGACACCTCGTCAATCTTTAAAATGCCGACTAACCCATCATCCCATCATAGAAACAGACAAATACGAACATAATATCAAAAGATTGATTCTATTTAAAACGTGAGTTTCAATATCGTTGCTTCGTTAGTAAATAAAAAAGAAAGTCTGTCATTGACTAACGGATATTTTCAGTCAGGCTACAAGGTCTACCTGCAAATACTAAGGTGCAACCACCACTCTCTCTAGATAAACTTGGTCGTTCTGATTTGTAATCATAACTGTTGGCTCACATATGCAATGTGAGCAAACTTAAAAAAAATGTGACTAGATAGATCACTTGCCGATGTTGCAAAAAGCCACAACTTAGGTTCAGATTTTTTTGGTTTAGTATTCTAATTTGTGAACACAGCTAAGCAAAAGCTACTCCTAGTTCTGCTTCAAAATTACTAATTTATAAGCGATTTATAAAAGAGATATTCCCTGCAAAAATATCGCTGATAAGTCTCCATCTGCGATGTTCGTTAGGCTTTCACTGGAGAATCTTCTGCCATTTATTTAACACGAGCTGACCTCGCGGCTTCGCTCCCGTCAATTTGTTTGTACCCTACAAACAAACAAACAAACAAACCCTTCAGCTTTATAATATGTACGTATGGATGTTGATAAAACTCCTTCGCAAATGAACAAATTTGATTACCATACAAAAGGTAAGTTATAGTGAGTCAATCTTAAAAGATAGAAATATGCTGTCGCTGACTTTTTTTTAGAACTTTTAAAGAGGAACAATGCCATCATACATGATATTTGCGTAACTTAAACCGTTTACGCAGCGCACGCAACGGAGCTCTTAAAAAGGAATATTTTTTCCCGTTTTTGCAAGATTTTTCATTTATGCTCCGCTCCTATTAGTCGTAGCGTGATGTTATATAGCCTATAACTTTCCTCGATAAATGGACTATCCACCACAAAAATAATGTTTCAATTCCAACCGAAGAATACCAAAGTAGTTCCTGAGATAAGCGCGTTCAAACAAACAAAAATCTCTTTATCATCATCTTATCAGCCGAAAGACGTCCACTGCTGGAAATAGGCGTCCCCCAAGCGTCGCCACATTGACCGGTCCCGTGCATCTCGTAACCAGCGGATCCCCGCAACCTTCACCAGGTCATCGGCCCACCTGGTGGGAGGCCTTCCAACTCCAACGCAACGTCTTCCGGTTCGCGGTCGCCATTCCAGAACCTTCAGCAACAAACTTTTCAGCTTTATATTATTAGTATAGATTCGAGCAACAGAGTCAGCCACCAGTCACTTCAGTCTGGCTCCAAAATTTGCCCCTCCAGTCGATTTACACAGTACCCAAATTTTTGCTTCTCTTTGCAGATGAAGTGAAACGTCAGTTCGGAGACTGCAATGTGAAAGCCATCGCTACAATCGAGCTGTTCATGCCAGTGGCACAGGAGGTGGCTAAGTCACTGAAGGGCTACAAAGGCACTATATGGGTTGGAGGAGAAGACGACAAGGCCCAAGGTAAGGTTCCTTTTCTCTTGAATTTTCTTTTAAGTAAGTATTTGGCCTAGTTCTTTTAGCACGTCAGACAGCTAGACTCTAGCAAGTTTGCTAACTTCTTTCTTCCATCACAGTTTAAACTTTTCTAGAAAAGCACCTGTTAATTAGGTTTTGCTGGTAGCATTCATTCAGGAAAATATATTTGAAGGACAAAACTCACATTAGGGGCAGCCAAAAATCAGGTCAAAATGAGGGCGACTGACTGCTTTCAAATTCAGAGATTTGTTTTTTGGTCTGTGAGTATGGGTATCTAATATAAAATTTATTAGTTACTAATAAATTATTTTGATTTAAAAGGGTCAGAGTCACAGACATACATCTAACTAGATGACGCGATTGTATGTACTTAAAAAAAATACATATAGTACGTAAAAATGTAAACAACAAATTAAAAATAGCCGAAAGAATATAAATAATTTAATTAATAAAATATCAATATTAAAAACACAAAATAAAAAACTTATTGATGAACTGGAAATCATACAAGATGAAAATGAGCCATATGATGATATAAACACTAATATGGATGAGATCTCCAGAACATTCACTAAAGATAATACGTCGCTCACAGATGAAACTATGTTAAACGAAAGTATTGACCAACCAATAATAAGAAAAAGTGAGTGTAAAATGGAATCCACAGCCTTAACTGGTCCAAATAAAACTAGATCCAAAGTGATTGTTCTTGCAGATCAACAAGGTCGCGGTGTCCAGAAAGTCCTTAGCCTACTCCTGGGTGATAGATATGACGTATTTTGCTTCGTGAAACCTTTTAGCAAACTTTCTGACATATTAAACTCATGTATGACTGAAATACCCAACCTTACAATGAATGATTTTGTGATTGTGATTGGTTTTACAGAAGATGATAGTATATCAACTCTTCGTAATCAACTTGTACTATGGATTGAATCTGCTCAAAATACTAACATAATTATTTGTGAGCCCTTATTTAATAGATTTATTAAGGAAGAAAAATTAAATAATGTATTATCTAAAATATGTGATGCATATTTAAACACCTCATTCGTTGTCATGGATTTTTATAAATTTAATCACACTAAGCCGAAACGTATTCATCTTCCGACTTACATAAGTCGGTACATATTAAGGGACATATTGCGATTGTACTATAATTCAAAATATAAATTATTCTTGATTAATTCTAATAATAATGATCATACTGACATGAATTGTAATATTAATAATGACATGAATTGTAATAATAATAATAATGAAAATAATCAATCAATATTGCCATGCTCTGTCTATTATAATTGTGATGTTACATTATCTACTAAAACTACTCAAACGGACATTAAAATTGCTACATGTTGTGACTCCACTTCTGAAAATATAGATTCTGCTAAATCTGTGTCAAACTGCAGTGATTTTTTTCGTCTATAACCACATAAATATAATTCACCAAAACATTTGTGGCCTTATTGCAAAGTCAGATTTGTTTACTGTCTGCCTTGATGACTTAGCTGATACAGGTAAAACTATTGACGTTTTATGTTTTTCAGAACACAATATGACAAATGATGATATTGAACTCCTTCGAATTCCAAATTTCACCATGGCTGCTCATTTTTCGCGAAACAAACGACGAGGGGGTACATGCATTCTAGTGAAAAACTGTATTAAATTTGTCGTACTTGAAGCTGCTCAAAAGTATAGTATAGCTAATGTTGTTGAATGCTCTGCAATTAAGTTAACTGACCACAATATGATAATTTTATGTCTTTATAGAGTACCAAAGAGTAAAAACCATATTCAATATATTAATACGTTTTTTAATAATTTTAATGACATTTTGTGTCTCTTTACAAAATATGGAAAAAACAAAATCGTTGTTTGTGGTGATTTTAATATTAATATGTTGGAAAAGAATAAGTACACATTAGAATTGGAACAACTAACTATGGGCTTAAATCTAACACAGGCAATTAATGAGCCTACAAGACCAAGTAGTGGTTCCTGCATTGACAATATTTTCCATAATATTCGTGGTGCCAAATCAACTGTCTTGGAACTGAGCTTATCTGATCATAAGGCGCAATATATATCATGTCCAGTCAAGAAGACCTGTACATTTGACCATTGGTTTTCGTTTAAACGTGATTATTCTAAAGATAATTTAGAAAAATTTAAAGACTGTATTAAAGAGCTCAAGTTTTCCGAAGTGTTTGAATCAAAAGATGCAAATGAGGCTTTCAACTCATTTTACGATACATTCAGGCTATTTTACGAATTATGCTTTCCAATACGTAAAATTAAAAATAAAACAACAGTTCGACCAAAATGGGTGTCAAGTGGTATTAAGAAATGTAGTAAACGTAAACGTTCTCTTCTCTGGAAATATAGACTAACAAAAAATAACGCAGATAAATCCAACTTTAAAACATATTCTTTGAGATAATTATGGCAAAATCATTAAATTAACTCAAAAATCGCAAAATAATTATTACATTCTAAATTCTAAAAACAAATCGAAAGCCACCTGGAACATAATTAACGGCAGAAAACAGAATTTTCCTCCTGAGACTGTAAGTGAATTGGTAATAGATAAACATAAAATCAGAGACTCTCAACGTATTGCTGAATTGTTTAATGACTACTTTGTAGATATGGTTAAACCTCAGACTAGAACTTCGGGTAATAATATGCCAAAAACATGCACGTATGATTCACCAAAATCGTTTTTTCTGAATCCCACTAGTCCTTTTGACATCTATACTATTATACAACAATTAAATAACACTAAGAGCACTGGTTTTGATGACATATGCGTGTTGGTAATAAAATCCGTATCTCACATTATTGCACCTATACTGAGCCATGTTATAAACATGTGCTTCGAACAAGGAATCTTTCCATCTGTGTTAAAAACTACTATAATTAAACCACTCCATAAAAAGGATGCTAAATCGGATATAAAAAATTACAGGCCTATAGCCCTTACTCCAACATTATCTAAAATAATTGAAAAAGCCATATCCAATAACTTGTACGACTACTTTGAAAGGAATAATATCTTCACACCTGATCAGAAAGGCTTTCGTAAAAATATGTCCATAAATTTGGCAATTTATGATTTCCTAAGTTTAATATATCCTCGAGTTGATAAAAGACAGCCGGTCTATGCTTTGTATATGGATATGTCAAAGGCCTTTGACTGCGTGGATCATGGTATACTACTGAGTAAGCTGGAAACGTACGGTGTTAGGGGCAACACTTTAGACTTACTAAAATCTTACATCAGTGATAGAACTCAGACTACGAGTATTGTCAAAATTTGTCCTAATACAAAATGCGAAATAAATTATATGTCCAAGAGTAAAAAAATAGAATGTGGAGTTCCACAGGGTAGTGTTTTGGGCCCACCACTTTTTATTATCTATATCAATGACCTGCCAAAGTCTACTACAGATCGTATGGTACTATTTGCTGATGACTGCACTGTTGTATACAATGATGAAAACATTATTAATAGTAGTTTAAATTCAATAATTCAATGGTTACAAAATAATAAGTTATTAATTAATATCGATAAAACTAAATTAATGCAATTTAAACAGAAAACAAAAAAAACTATACATACTCGAATTGAAGTTAACGGTGATAGTGTTGAATTGACGTCTACAACAAAATTTCTCGGCGTTCACATAGATGACAATTTGAAATGGCAAAGACATATAGAGTTTGTTTGCAAAAAAGTGTCACAGTCATCTTATAGCTTATACATGCTAGCGAAAAAGGTCAATCTTGACACATTGCTCGTAGCTTATCATAGTAATGTTGCTTCTAGACTCAGATATGCAATCATATTCTGGGGCAATACTACAAACTGGGATAAAGTTTTTAAATGTCAAAAAAGGTGCCTGCGGGCAATGTGTGGTCTCAACAGAACTGACAGCTGCAAGGAATACTTTAAAAAATTAAAAATACTTACCATGCCATCTTTATATATTTTTGAAATGGCCTTGTTTATTAGACGTCATCCATCACTATTTACATTAGAGCTCAGATCGCGAAATAGAAGTCGTTTGTATAATAACCTATCCAGTCAATATAGAACTACCCTCTTTGGGAAAAGTGTCTTTGCTATGGCCACGAAGATCTACGACCATATTCCTAATAACATAAAAGAAAGTAGCAATATTAATGTCTTTAAAAATAAATTGTTCCAATTTCTTATAGAAAAGTGTTTTTACTCCGTAGATAATTTTTTATCGACGAGAACTTTTTAAATGTTTAATTCCGCTTGACGATAATTTGTTTTTTTGATTGTTTTGTGTCTGTCATGTATAATCTTAATAATGTAATTTGTATTTAATCTGACATGGAATTAGAATTTTACAATCATATTTATTGTAATAATATCATTTGTATTTAATCTGACATGGAATTAGAATTTTACAATCATATTTTCATTATATTTTTATTTTTTAATAATTTGTATGCCTAAGTGGCTGATCATGGCATGAACATTATTAGTATGTAATTATGTAATGAACACCTGCATGTAACCCATGTATCACAAATAAACAATTTGATTTGATTTGATTTGATACTTCGCGTGCCAAAAAACGGAGTAAAGTTACGATCAATGATCGTAATCTGAGCTTTTCATTTAGCATTATCCGCACCGGAAATCCACCGAAATCTAGAAAAATTGCTGTTATGCCATATTGTGCTGTAAAGAATGTATAGAAAAAGTTGGGCGAGGCCTTGGAAATGTTTTCTTTCATTGGTATGTAAATTTGTTTTTAAATTGTTGTGTCGTATGGTTTTCATAAAGATGGAGGGACTTGCGTTATCTAGTTAGATTTATGTCTGTGGTCAGAGTATAGTGTATCTATGTAGTGATTAGAAAAGGTTATCTTACCCAATATATTATTATTGAGTAATAGATTAACTCGAATTATAATTGCTTGTCTACCCATTGAACATCTGTTTTGATTCGGGTTGTAAACAAAGTATCAGACTACAGACTACTTAGATTTCTATTTCTACAAAGCTAACTCATTACTTCTCGTAGACGGTTAGGTATTTAATAATGTACTTATAAATAATTATGTAACCTACTACACCGTATCTAATAAATGTCGTTATTATCAATGCCAGTTTCGAGACAACATTCCCTATTTAAGATTCTAGTTTCATATGTAGTGTGTACAAGACACTCGATTATGGCCTAAGGGCAAACATGTCGATGCAATTAATTCGTCAGTCTGGGTCTGAATAGGTAGTAGCAGTTTAGGTTTACTAATTACCTATTTAAGTTATGCCTAAGTACCAGCCGTAGTCATGTATAATTTGAATAAAATTCGCAATAGGTAACTGGATAATAAGCGTAAGGTAACAACTGGAAACTGGTTAATAAGGTAAGGTAACAACTAACTGTAAGATAGTGATTTTAAATTTAAGTGGGTAGTCTCTTTGAAAAGAAAAATGTAAGCTAAATACCAATATGTAGGTACTGGTAATATAAAATTAAAAAAAACCACCAAATTTCATTTTCATGCTTATTTCAGATGAAAATTACGAAATAATAATGATTAGTCTAGCATAGTATAAATGACATTTTAATATTGTACCTATTTGCTCAATTATAATTTTATATAGTAACCTATTCTTGCGTGACCGTCAAGCTTGTGATCTCGTGTAGGTTATCTATGTTGATGAAGAGAGGCCTGCGTGAAAGGGATTCGGAAAAGCCCTGTCACTATTTTTCTGGATTTTCCAGTTCTCGAATTTTCTTTGAGCACGTATTACTTTCCTAGGTGATCTGCATTGTCTGCTTCACACACTGGGTACATGGAGTATTATTTATTTATTTATCATGGAAGACTTACAGCTAAAGCAAACAGACCAGAAACAGTAGATTTGACAGTCAGCCTTTTAGTTCGCTTTTTAAGCAGTCGGGTTTTTTTGTTTTTTTTAATTACCTTTTTTTATTTATAATCTTTAGTTATTTTTTTTAGAATGAGGTTCATTTAAACATATAAGTATAATATATTTTTGAAATCACCTTTTAAAACCCTTTATTTTGATACCACATGATGGATTTACAAGAATAAAAAAATATTTTGCCCCACAATATGGCGCCCAAAAGCCGCCATCCAGTGACACTCGCAGGGTTAAGACGAAACGATTGACGTAAGAATAATCAAAATCGGCCAACGCGTTTGGTCTCTAGAACGCCACATAGGAACAAACATACATACATACATAGACTGATAAACACATTACCCTCCTTCGGCAGTGGGTAAAACAGATCACCAAGGGAAAAATCACTCAATAACTCATTCACCAGTGATACTGATATTTTGCTCGCACTGTATAACAATACACACGCTGCAATGAACTAGGTGAAGAAGTTTCGGCTTAAGCACTTCCTGGCTGATGATGGCACACTAGTTAGGAATGGGTCAATATCATGCTGCTTACACAACTCAGTAAAGTTCCTGCTTGTATGCTCAATGCATGAATTCTGCCTATAATTATTGGAGGCCAGGTGGAGCCTAATGACACCTTCAAAGGTGTATTCAACCTTTTTGATTTCCATGGGGTATTTAAATTTAAATTGGTCAAAATATCTGAGCAGTTTATACTATTGTTGAAGATTTTCAACAGACAAACGCAGTCGGTAATCTCGCCGCGATTATAATTATAACACATTTCCATTCCCGATATCGGCGCTTCAAATTTTGTGCCCTTGTGCCTAATCATATGCCAAGTCAAAAATTCTTTAGCTACCTATATAAACATATAGAGATATCACTAATGAATCGTAGGTTTATTCCGATGTATATACGTAGTTATACTGCCAAAATGTTTGGGCAATTTACTTACGATTGGGCATCAACCCATCTTTTGGCTTCGGATATTCTATTAAGGCGCTGATTCCCTTGAGTAGCTGATTTTAAAATGAGAATCAAGTCTAAACGGCTAGTCGTAATTTATTGGAAAAAATATATGTTATATTAGACCATTTTCTTAATAATTTCATCTGAGCAAATTTCGAGTTTTATTCGTATAACATAGTGTAATTAATTTGTAAAGGTATGTCTAAAACGGACAAAAACACGACAATCACAACAAAACCGCTGGGCGTATTTTAATGAAATCGACACCATATCAAAGACAATTTAATTATCTACATTTTGATCTGAAGCTTTTTTTTAAGGTCATAGAATAATAAGAAAAGTACAAAAAACTACTAAATTTCGGGTCGCGCGTGTGTGAAACGAGTGCGCGTTTTGTTCCCTCAAGGTCGTTGGCGTTAGTCGTCGTCTTAAATAAATAAACCTAAATCGCAACTTACATAGTTCGAGAAAGTCCATACAGATATACTCGTACCTTTATTGACATAACACTTTCTCCCTTTTATTTTGTAGGTGTACACGGCCTCCGATCCTTACTGATGGCCGACCACAAAGCTGACCTGCCAACTGTGGACTGCGACGAGGTCTGCCTGATCCCGTACTCCAGTGGAACCACTGGCATGCCTAAAGGTGTGATGCTGACTCATAAGAACCTCGTCAGCAACTTGAAGCAAACCCAGTGTCCTAAGATGATGAAGTATGGCGGAGAGAAAGGTAAATAGACCTTATTATAGTTTTTATAATTTCTTGAGCTTTGGTGTCATATCTCCGCTTAGGATAGAGGGAGTTCTGGAGTAATCTTTCAAAGCGGTGCCCCCTTCTCTACATTTTTTGATGGTGTCTACCGGATTCGTTTTAGTCAGGGGGCAGATTACCAAAAACCTGCCACTGTACTAGGTAACGGGGACCCAGAGCGCTAACAAAGAAAATTTGGTTCAAATAAATATCACTAGATGGCGTGGTATGCATAGATTTGTTATTGAATTGTGAAAAATTAACATTTTCTAGAATTTATAATTTATGTTCTTTTTTAACCAGCTCTTCTTAGCACAAAACTATGGATTTTTTAAGTTTGTATTGAAACACATTTTGGTACAATTAAAATGTAAAAACGTGTAAAAAATACTATAAAACAAATCGTCACTGTATTTAAAAAAATATTCACGAACCGAGAAAACTCTTATTTACAAGTCGCTGCTGACACCATCTATAGCCGTGGAACGTAACCGAACGCGATTGAAGTACTTATTAAAAAAAACTGGCCAAGTGCGAGTCGGACTCGCGCACGAAGGGTTCCGTACCATTATCGCAAAAAACCTCAATAAAATCACGTTTTTTGTATGGGAGCCCCACTTAAATATTTATTTTATTCTGTTTTTAGTATTTGTTGTTATAGCGGCAACAGAAATACATCATCTGTGAAAATTTCAACTGTCTAGCTATCACGGTTCATGAGATACAGCCTGGTGACAGACAGACATACAGACAGACGGACCGCGGAGTCTTAGTAATAGGGTCCCGTTTTTACCCTTTGGGTACGGAACCCTAAAAACATCTTAATCATACGAAAAACGCTAGTTACGTCGGTACGGTTTCTTTTTATGGAATCAGCCAAATCTGTATGCTAGTATTATATTATCTGTGACTAGGTATAATGGATCAATGTCATTACTGTCACATGATTCTGTTGTACCTAAGGGTTAGTTCTATTAGTCCTGTATAGCTCTATCTTTTTCCCACACTGAAACAATGATGGCTATTTAACATGTCATAGAACAGCCCCAGATGGAGGAAAGGATAGAAAAGTCTAACGAGGGCGGATATTCTATAACAACGAGTGTAAAGCTAACAATAGTGGTAGACCAATTCCATTATTTGCAGCATTTTTTTTAAAATAGGCTCGCGCTTGACCACTAGCTCACCTGATGGTAAGCAATGATGTGGTCGACGGTGACAGCACGCTTGCCTAGAAGTCTGTATGTTGGCTTGACTTAAAGACCCCTAGATTGTAGCTAACGGGAAATACAGACTCCGGTAGGGAATTCCACTCCTTAGCTGTACGCATAATAAAAGTAAAAACTAACAATAACAAATACTTTAGGATTGTTTTGTGTCTATTGTTCGATTTATGAAATAGATAACATCAAAACGTTATCACAAATCAGCTAATAACCGGATATGATATACCTCACGGAGACTATAATTATTTTCAAACACAAAGCAGTAGGTATTTAGTAGATATATGTGCCTACCATATTTTGCCAATTCATCTGTAACCATTTCAGCCGAAAGACGTCCACTGCTGGACATAGGCCTCCCCCAGGCGTCGCCACATTGACCGATCCCGTGCGTCTCGCATCCAGCGCCTTCCCGCAACCTTAACCAGGTCATCGGTCCACCTAGTGGGAGGCCTTCCAACGCATCGTCTTCCAGTTCGCGGTCGCCATTCCAGAACTTTTCGGCCCCATCGGCCATCCGTTCTGCGAGCAATGTGCCCTGCCCACTGCCACTTAAGTTTGGCAATTCTTCGGGCTATGTCGGTAACTTTGGTTCTCCTGCGGATATCATCATTTCTGACGTGATCACCGATTGAATTTCCTTTGTGTAAATTATTATATCACCCCTGCTCTCAAAACAAACTTGTCCTAGAACCAAAAATTCGAAGACATGTGATATCCACTAACTCGCAGTTGGCCCGCGTGGTGGATTACGGCCCATTCCCTCTCACAGAGAGGAGGCCTGAGTCCCAGCAGTGGGAACATTAATAGGCTGATGATGTGATAAGATTGCTAATTCATTAACGCTTCACAAACCAAACGATTCGATTGCCTGCTGATCATTAAACCAATCACAGCATTATAACACGAAACTGGACCTTAATAATTAAAATAATTGTGATATTGAAAAAGTTTGAACTAACAAAAACCATAAACTAACGATTATAAAAACTTATTCTAGGTAAAGGAGATGTGCTCCTCACAGTACCACCGTTCTTCCACATTTACGGCTTCAACGGAATCCTGAACTACAATCTCAGACTCGGTTACCACATTGTTACAATGCCAAGGTAAGTAACAATACCCCAATACACTGTACTCAAGAACATTAACTTTGTCGTGTTATTGTGGGTAGTTTGCAAACTGTACGCGAGACCATGGACGCGGACTTTCTAACGCAGAGTGACCATGTTAAAATCTCTTGATTATTTAAACCTGACGGTCATTCCGATAAAAGTTCCTACCAGAGGAACTTTTATCCGAATGACCTTTAATATTAGTGATAATTTTTATCCATGCACCATGGTGCTAGGCAACTGGGCTAATCCTAGTTGTAAACGACCCTTTGTACCTATTGGCCTTGTTTGTTCTGTCTCCTGCTTGATATGGAGGGCAGTGGAAATTATTTGTTTTTCCTACTCCTCCGTTATTCATTTCTGATTAATTTCGTTGCGGGATCCAAGACTATTAAATTCATTCTCCGGGACTTCGTCAAGCTTTATTGCCTCGGCTCTTTTCTGGTGGTTGCCACTGTTGAATCTGGGTGTCAGGAGTTGCGGTGGTTTGGAATAGTGTGATGGGATTGCACAATAAAAAAAAAAACTGTACGTTAGTGACTTTGAAGCTTCGGTTAATTGCGTCTTCGATTAGTGCTTACAAAAACATTGATAGTGCAATGCAGTTGAACTTCAATAAACTTTGCAGCTAGATGTCTACAAAAAGCACCTAAGTTTTTAGAGGTGACACTCGATTTAATAATAATTTATTTACTGGCACTAAAAATTACACAAAAACAAAGGTTGTTAAACGCTGGTGCCTGTGTTAGGATTAAACCGATTTCCACCCCATAAATTGAAACAAATATGTTTGATAATAATCAAAGTATATTATTTTGATGATGATGCAGACTTAAGCATCGGACATACTGATATACCTAGCCCGTCTAAACCTACCTACCTAAAAAAATACTTACATCATTCCAGGTTCACCCCAGACGACTATATCAAATGCCTGGTAGAATACCAGCCGACGACGTTGTTCGTCGTGCCTTCACTCCTGGCCTTCTTGGCAACCCATCCTTTAGTAAAGAAGGAACATCTGCAATGGGTGGAGACTATCATGGTCGGAGCTGCACCCACTACTGACAGCATGCTGGAGAAATTCTTGCTAAAATGCGAGAAGGATAAGGATCAGATTAAGTTGTTGCAAGGTTTGTTTCTGGTTCACATTAGGTTCTGCTAACAGCTGGTAGCCCTCTCCCAAATAGGGTAAACCACCCTATCGCCGACACCCCTCCAGTTATTGGCACTTCTGAGTATATAGGCTAAAAATAAGAATACCATAAATTACGCAATGTTGGCATTTCTATGCCAGTAATAGATTTTAAATGGCTTACTTTATTTTCTTTCACCTGTCCCGCAGCCGTATTGCGTAAGTGCGCAAAGAGTTTAAACTCCATGGAAATCCACATCGCGTCATTCATCTCGCGTGCGATTGGTCGATTTGGTCGGTTGGTTAGAGTTTTAGACTCTTTACGCACTTACGCAATACGGCTCCCGGTGTCTGTTGGCCAATTTGTTTGTTGGGTGATAAGTAATTGCTCAAATTATTCTGTTGATTAAGCATTCACTGACGTACAGTTATGAAACGTTCGTGGATGAAAAGTCCATTAGATGAAAAGTTAATGGTTTAAAGATAATGTTGACCAACGGTTCATGGAACAATCGATTGTTGGTAAACCGTTACAGTTTCGGATGAAATAACTCTTAATATAAAGATTAGAATATTTTCTTTCGATGTCATTATAATTCTTGTATGCTATGGATTTTTAATATGATTTTCTGGGTCTGATTGCGAAGCTAGAGGAGTCTCATTTAAAGTGCCAATAACTGGTTATCTTTCCCCCACATCAACAACCCGTTTATTAATCATCAAAGTGGCATTGAATTGATTGCTTGACTGCCAGTCTATTGGACGGCTACCCATACTCTCATTTCTAGTTTTAAGTCCAATAGAAGTTAATTGGCCCCGACCACTAAAAGCAGCAAGCAGACAATACTTCAGGGGGTGAAAAGGACTCAAGAATATGATTAATTTTAGCTCGGGGACAAACCTTGAAATGAGTAAAACAAGCAACTGTTCCTTACATTTTACCAAGTAAAGGGTACGTAAATGTGCTGGCTGTTTTTAGGGTTCCTTACCGGCAGGGTAAAAACGGGATCCTATTACTAAGACCCCATTGTCTGTCTGTCTTTCTGTCACCAGGCTTTATCTTATGAACCGTGATAGCTAGACAGTTGAAATTTTCACAGATGACGTATTTCTGTTGCCGCTTTAACAACAAATACTAAAAACAGATTAAAATAAATATTTAAGTGGGGCTCCCATACAAAAAACGCATTTTTTTCCCCTTTTTGCGATAAAGGTACGGAACCCTTCGTGCGCGAGGTCGACTCGCTCTTGGCTTTTTTTTCCGTCATAACAGACATGATTCCATAATAGAAAGTGGTTTATATTCATGAGCAGATAGATACTAAACCACTAATATAATACTGCTTTTATCCCCAGGTTACGGCATGACGGAGAGCTCTCCCGTGACCCTGATGACACCCTACACGTACCCATACAGCAAGGTGGGCTCAGTGGGACAACTGGTGCCCAGCACACAGGCTCGTATAGTCTCCATCACCACGGGAGAGATGCTGGGACCACACAAATCTGGCGAGCTGTGGTTGAGAGGACCACAAGTGAGTAGCCTATAAAATTTCTTGATCGCGTCCAGTTGATTAAGAGGCGAGTCCTTAAGAAACACCTAAAAAGGCACTTACAGTTTTCGTTATTTCTAAAGATTCACCGCGCTGAATTACACAAAAAAAAATATGAAGAACCTTAACAGATGTGCCAACAGTTTCACCGCGAGATATTTGTAAAACCATGCTAAATTTCTAAAAAAAAAATTGTTGAAATCTCTCAAAAACATCTAAATCGACCTTTTCTATTTGCACTATTGTCATAATTCTAGAAGATTTTTTATAAATCTCTTTAGATATATCGTGACACGAAAGTATGAATATGACGTTCACCGTTTTATTTATCTAATAAGTCACACCAAATGATAGTAATCCACGTTTCAACATTGTTATTTTTTCTACACAAATTGTTTTCTATTCCCCATACATTTTAGTATGGAGCGTTACGCTCCAGTAATTTGTTTTATAATCGACCACGCGCGCGAAAAATTTTCAGTGCCGTCTTAGACTCCAAGGTGAGAGCACGTCGGTTTTTTTTCCGAGCCGAGTTCGCAAAACGTCTACGCACACATACACAATAGGCATAAGGGTGGGTCGCGAGTGTCGTGACATGACTGTAGCACTATTCAAGCAATAAGATAAAATGGACCAAATCATGTTTTTGGTAATCATGTGTCTTGTAAGCCATACTATTGCAAGCAACTGAATTCAACAAATATAAATGGTGAAATTGGCACTGATAAAAAAATTTGCCGGTAATGAAAGCTTACACCTTTTTTATTGCCGTAATGAAACATGTCTCAAGATTAGTCAACAATGCTAAAAGCTTATAAGTATAGATAAGTCAATAGTAATATAGCAGAGGTTTGTAAAAGTGTTGTTGCAAAGTTCGTAGGAGGAAAACTAATTAATTTCTCAACTAGACAATCTTACGCAGCTCGTTGTGCAACGTGCGTTGTGGCATTTAACATTAAGCAGCCACAAACCTACTTGTACAATAAAATCATACACAAAATACCTAACATATTTATAAGCCATCATGAGTTGAAAAAACCGGCCAAGTGCGAGTCGGACTCGCGCACGAAGGGTTCCGTACTTGGTAAATTGCGGTTTACGATTTATGACGTATTAAAAAAAAACAACTTACTAGATCTCGTTCAAACCAATTTTCAGTGGAAGTTTACTTGGTAATTAATGTGCATCATATGTTTTTTTTAGTTTTATCATTTTGTTATTTTAGAAGTTACAGGGGGGGGGGGACACATTTTACCACTTTGGAAGTGTCTCTTGCGCAAACTATTCAGTTTAGAAAAAAATATAATAGAAACCAATCCATAGATATGGGTTTGATGAAAAAAAAACAATTTTTGTTTCAGTTTCAAGTATGGGCACCCCCAAAATTTATTGTTTTTTTTTCTATTTTTGTGTGAAAATCTTTATGCGGTTCGCAGAATACATCTACTTATCAAGTTTCAACAGCATAGTTCTTATAGTTTCGGGAAAAAGTGGCTGTGACATACGGACGGACAGACAGACAGACATGACGAATATATAAAGGTTCCGTTTTTTGTTTGCCATTTGGCCACGGAACCCTAAAAAAGGTTCTAGATCTAAGCAATAAAATAAATAAATTAGAGAACATCATTCAATCTTATTATTATATATATTTTTGTACTTATCATAATAATAATTTAAATGTTGTATTACATATAGTAATTATTTTTTCTAACAATCACACTACACAACCAATTACACTGTGACCCCACCCTTTATTCACGACTATATTACTATGGGCACGCGTGCCGTGCGGAGCGGTTAATCAATAGCTAATACATTGCGCGTTTTTGAGACAAGCTTACAAATCCTTCAGAAGCGAACGCGCATTGAAGCTATATCATGCCCGTCGCGCCGCATAATTTTTCACTTGTTCTTGGGTGCGTGTACACTACAATGTGTGATGCAAATGTGTTAGTGAAAATGTCGATGTGTGGGTTCTAAAATAAGTTCTCACGCTCGCAAACCTGCCTCTTAAGTTCTAATGGGGTCATTACTAAAGTGGTCACATAAATAACCTACTATGTCGATTTTTTTATATTTGAAGTGGCCAGTGTTGAAGATCTGCTATGGCATACAACAAGAGCCACTATAGGTCGCATCAAGGGTGGCTGATAGATGCTTACCATCGGGAAGTCAGGATGTATTCCCTTAGGTTATGACATCGTTTGTGGGCAGGTCGCTGGGTACAATCGTGAAAATTAAATCACACAAATTATTTGATACACTGGGTTTATTCAAATAGCCCCAAGTCACAGTTACAATCTTGCTTACTAATATTACGGATCGATAGTGATTCTACGACGTCTTAGCTCTAAGGCGGTCAATACTTAAATACAACAAGAGCCCCTATAGTGGCTCTTGTTGTTCGGATTAAGATTAAAACCGGTAGATTATGAAAAGTATTATAAACGCTGGCTGGTTTTCAAGATAGAGATACCAGCTTGATGCACTTGAGTCGGTTGACAGACGGGCCAAAAGGCTTATTGGCAACGAAGCGCTGGTCGCGTCAAAGCTCCAGAGCCTTGAACATCGACGCCTAGTAGCCAGCCTGTCGTTTTTGTATCGGTTAAATTTCGGGGAGTTTGCGATGGAACTGCACAATTTGATTCCGCCTAGTCCTTTCCATCATCGGAATACAAGACGTACGCCGTCGGTACATGGTAGACATCCCTCCCATACGCACAAACCGTTTTGCTAATACTTTAATTGTGCGCACAGCTAAGGAGTGAAACGCCCTTCCGGTGTCTTTGTTCCCTGATAGCTACAACCTTGGGGTCTTTAAGTCAAGAGTAAATAGGTTTCTTCTAGGCAAGCGTGCTTTATCATAGACCACATCATCGCTTAACATCAGGCGAGATAATGGTCGAACGCGAGCCTATAGATTATAAAAAAACCGGCCAAGTGCGAGTCGGACTCGCGCACGAAGGGTTCCTACTTGGTAAATTGCGGTTTACGATTTATGACGTATTAAAAAAAAACTACTAACTAGATCTCGTTCAAACCAATTTTCGCTGGTAGTTTACATAGTAATGTACATCATATATTTTTTTTAGTTTTATCATTCTCTTATTTTAGAAGTTACAGGGGGGGGGACACACATTTTACCACTTTGGCAGAGTCTCTCGCGCAAACTATTCAGTTTAGAAAAAAATGATATTAGAAACCTCAATATCATTTTTGAAGACCTATCTATAGATACCCCACACGTATGGGTCTGATGAAAAAAAAAATTTTTAGTTTTAGTTTCAAGTATGGGAACCCCCAAAATTTATTGTTTTACTTTTATTTTTGTGTGAAAATCTTAATGCGGTTCACAGAATACATCTACTTACCAAGTTTCAACAGCATAGTTCTTATAGTTTCGGAATAAAGTGGCTGTGACATACGGACGGACAGACAGACAGACAGACAGACAGACAGACAGACAGACATGACGAATCTATAAGGGTTCCGTTTTTTGCCATTTGGCTACGGAACCCTAAAAAAGGAAAAGGTAGTAGGCTTCACGCGTACTGTTTTTTTGACAGATAGCAAAAAATTTGCCATAGACCAAAAAAATGTAGATGTAAGTCCTCTGTATAATATAACAATCGAAATTTAAATTCCCAGGTAATGAAAGGCTATTGGAAGAACGAGAAAGCTACAAGAGAGACCGTAGACAGTGAGGGCTGGCTGCATACAGGCGACGTAGCGTACTACGACGAAGAGTTCTATTTCTACATAGTTGACCGCACCAAAGAGCTCATTAAGGTTAAGGGCAATCAGGTACGTAGACATCTGTGCTACTAAACTAAATATATCTCTTTGCAAAATTACAGGGACTTTGCACTTATATCTGATGCCGTTAATTGGGCCAACATTGTGGTTTGTCATAGTTGTATGTGCATTTTGAAGTTCTAGAGATTGCTTGCTTGGTTGTGTATGTGATGAAGAGGTTTATTTTTAAAGAATCCTAAAATATAGACCGACAATTTTGAGCGTGGGAATTGTGCCAAGTTCGTCATAAATGGCAGGGCAGCGACCTTCCCATTAAAAGAAGATAATGAACATGACATTAATATCAAGCTTAACTTTTCTTTGAAGAGGTTAGGCAGAGGTATGTTTCCATGTTTTTTTAGTCCTATGTAAAGGCGCAAATAGTACATTTCGTGTCGAGCATAAAAAGTCGAGATTTTAACATGAGCGATGTAGCCAATGACGTGAGCCGAAGGCGAACATCGAAAGTTACACGCGGGCGATAAAATACAGCCTTTTTATGCGAGACACGAACGATTCTTTTTCTACTACCCGACGAGCTTACTTAATTAAATGCAAATAAGTTCCAACAACAATTTATTAGAAACATTCAGACTAAAAACCACAGACTATATACACACAATCAACGCGCGCTTTTTCGAGAGGTAATAGGTTCAGTACCATTCTGCCAGTTACATAATGATCCATACAAAAGTCATTTCGTAACTGTTATTAAGAACATTTGTTTTTTTTTATAATCTTTTGTCTAAATGTTTATATTTCGAAACGAATTTCTTAGGCAATGTGTTACATAATAGACAAGGTTGTAGAAAAATACCTTTTTGCCATAAACCCACAAAAATAATTGATAGATACTTATAAATAATATATTTTCACAGGTGTCGCCAACAGAACTAGAAAACGTAATCATGGAGCTTCCAGAAGTGGCAGATGTCGCTGTGGTCGGAGTCCCGGACCCCTTGGCCGGCGAGGTCCCCAAAGCGTTCGTAGTACTCAAGCCCAAACAGAAGCTCACAGAGAAAGACGTTACCGACTTGGTCGCTAAGAAACTCACAAGATACAAGCACCTTGATGGTGGCGTCGTATTTTTAGACTCAATCCCTAGGAACGCGGCCGGTAAAATAATGAGAAATGAACTCAAAGTACTAGGAATGAAACGTTGACGAAACCTGTCTTGAGCTTAGATGAGTATTATGTACCTAGTATTTTTTTAAATTATAGTTGTAAGTGAGGTTTATTTTTACGTAGATTTATAGGACTGAATTGTTATTACTTATGTAATTAGTATAATTAAGATTTATTCCAACACCTACTGTATGTACCTATGTAAATAGATATTTTTTGTTCAAAAATAAATCTTTATTTTTATAAGAGTGGTCTTGTTTTATTTTTATAAAGTACTAGCTGTCCCGGCAAACTTTGTTTTGCCATAAAAAGACCAAACATTTATCTACCCTACCCTACCCTACCCTACACTACCCTACCCTACCCTACGTACCCTACCCTACCTACCCTACCCTACCTACCATACCCTACCCTACCCATTAAAAAAAAAAAAAAAATATAAAAAAAATAAAAAAAAAAAAAAAAAAAAAAAATATATTAAAAAAAAAAAAAAAATATATCCTATCTCTCAAGTTGGATCGAACTGCACATGGTGTGCGAATTTTATTATAATCGGTTAAGTGGTTTAGGAGTCCATTGAGGACAAACATTGTGACACGAGATTTATATATATTAAGATTTCTCACCCCTCATGATTATAATCTCCTGAACATGGGACCGCCAATCGCACTGGGTCTGCGAGGTGGTTTAAGGACAGCCAACCCCGTTTCAAAAAGAGGCCTTTGTCCCAGCAGTGGAAATATTGACTAGGTCCTGACCCGAAAAACACCAAACATTCATCTACCCTATGTACCCTACATAACCTAGCTATCGTACCCTCCCTACCCTAACTACCCTACCCTATACTGAATCTAAAACATCCGGGGCGCCACCCAAACGCATACAAAAAATTTCATTCAAATCGGTCCAGCTGTTTAGGAGGAGTTCAGTGACATAACTCGTACAGTAGAATTATTTAAATAAAAAGATAGAATACTAGCTTTTCCCCGCGGCTTCGCTCCCGTGGCGCCCCACAGGACCCGTTTTCGGGATAAAATAAAGCCTATGTTATTCAGGAAGAATGTAGCTCTCTACTGGTAAAAGAATTTTCGAAATCGGTTATTAAGTAATTTTTGAATTTATCAATTACAAACAAACAAGCTTAGGAACAAATCTTTCATATCTTCAAGCATTATATATTAATAGGTACTAAAGAGCAGATTAGTTATGCTATGTAAAATTCCACCACGCCACGTTTCTAGCCACTTAGTATCATCTAGGTTCCTACTTTGTGAAAATATACCGTTACCTTTTTTTAGGGTTCCGTACCCAAAATTTTCACAATAAAAGCATCCTGTTGACCCAAAGCCATACATAGTTATTTTTACCCGACTGCCGAAGGAGGGTAATGTGTTTATCAGTCTATGTATGTATGTATGTATGTATGTATGTATGTATGTATGTTTGTTCCTATGTGGCGTTCCAGAGACCAAACGCGTTGGCCGATTTTGATGATTCATACGTCAATCGATTCGTCTTAACCCTGCGAGTGTCATAGGCTACGTTAAAATTGGACAATAGAAAAATGGCGGATTTTGGGCGCCATATTGTGGGGTCCCAATTTTTTTTTTCTTCCAAACCCAGTGTGTGGGGTATCAAAATAAAGGGTTTTAAGAGGTGATTTCAAAAATATATAACACTTATATGTTTAAATGTATCTAATTCGAAAAAAACTTAACTAAAAACTTATAAATAAAAAAAGTTAAATCAAAAAATCAAAAAACCCGACTGCTTCAAAAGCGAACTAAAAAGACGTAAACAAGGAAAAAATCATGCTGTGCAGGCGGAGGATACCCCAGATTTTGGTCAGCCAGCCCGCGACTATGTATCCTCCGCCTGCACAGCATGATTTTTTCCTTGTTTACGTCTTTTTAGTTCGCTTTTGAAGCAGTCGGGTTTTTTGATTTAACTTTTTTTTATTCATTTTTCTATAAAGCGAAAGGGGGGCGCAAAAAATAAATGTTGAACCGCCCCATTGAGCACAGAGAAACTTATTGCCATTGAGTGGGGTACCTATAGTCAGCTCGATGGGTAAATAAATACAGTATTTTTTGTTTTATAAAATATTGAAAAACAAAGGAATGCTTTTCCACCAGTCAGCTTTTTTATAAAATTTTGTTCTGAAGAATTTTGTAACTTTCCATTGATCAAATTTGGTGGTAATGTTTAATATTACCTACGTATATTTTACTAACAAATACCAACATATTGATAAATCACATTTTTCTTTGAAATTTCCTCATTTTTAGGGGTACCTCGAATGGTAAAAAAAGGAACCCTTTTATGAGAACTTTCTTGTCCGTCTGTCACCACCGATTTTCTCATGAACGGGTGGACCTAGCAAGTTGAAAAAATCAGGTCCTGTGAGTCAACACGAAAAATATGGTCAAATCATGAGGGGTCAAATTTAGATTTTCGCGAAAATTTGTAAGTATAAATTTACCTTAATTTTCAACATACCTATTAATTTTTTTGAATTTTTCCTTTATTTTTGCTGTAAGACGTTACTTTTTTGTACTTACAAGTTTTCGCGAAAATCAAAATTTGCCCATATATTTAAAACAGCCACTAATAAAAATTATACCAATTTTATTATGGTGGTATAATGGGTAGGTACGAAACCCTCGGCGCACGAGTTCGACTCGCACTTTTTTTTTTCCTATTACCACCAACTGCCACTAGTTGGACACGTACGTGTACCTGGCCGGTTTTTTTGCCTCCAACTGCTGTCCGGGCCAAGTTACCTCTCTTTCAGTTGTTTTTCGACTGTATAAGTAAACTCGCAGTCACTTGCCAATAAACCACTCGCCGTTAAGGAACCTACTTGAAGAGGAACTGAGAGAACGCTCACTGCAAACAAAATCATCAACAGCTACTGTTAGTTATCAATACCATCTCGTCCAAAACGTTAAGGTAATAAGGGGCGAGCCTACTACAATATTCCAGATGGAAAAATCATGTCCGTGACTGCCGCAGGACCCCGACAGCAACCGCTTCCATATTTGGTAAATAATTTCTACTCAATTGGTACCAATTAGTACCCGAACAACAAAATTGGTACCTTAGTAGTTTTCGAGAAAATCGACTAAAAATTATAGATTGTGAACTGTTGTTTTTACTAAAACGACATCCATAAACTTTTTTGCACGAGTGTACTGCTCAATATCATTGACAACTTAATATGGTCGGGTTATACGCGAAGATTTAGTATGGAAAAGTAATGAAAGCTAATTTCTCATAAAATACAACACTGAGGTATCTGAATTTTTGGTCGCTTTATCTTCTGTAGGAGTAGTAATTTGTGTATACATTTGGGCAGAATTCACTAAGTTTTTAATAGGGAAATCTTGAAATGAAAATTTAACACCGTGACTACCGCCACCCCACCAATGGCATGGTATATCTCGTAAACTACTGGAGTACTAGTTGTGAATTCTGGGTATCAATTTTATCTTGCAGGGTAGTAATTTTCTATGTAGGTTTGAGGAATGTCGCAGGCTCCTCCAACTTGGAATCAACATTCAAAGTCGTGGTCCTGCTGAACGAGCGAGCGAAAGTTATCATCGTTGATTTCTCGATAAATAAAAATGATCCAGTTCTGTTTTTTTTACGAAATGGATCTTATTTATGGGTAGTAATTATTTGTATACTTAGAATATCTGTAGCATGCCCCCGTTTTCGGCGCTCATGGTGGTCCTGCTGGATGGAGCGTGATTACCGCAGGACCACCTTCAAAGTCGATTTTCTCGAAAACTACTAAGGTACCAATTTTGTTGTTCGGGTACTAATTGGTACCAATTGAGTAGTAATTATTTACCAAATATGGAAGCGGTTGCTGTCGGGGTCCTGCGGTAGTCACGGACATGGAAAAATCAATAACCCTGGTTCCTGCCCAACTCGGGAATCAAACCCATGACCTCATGCGCAGGCAGTGGAGCTTGTAGTAATAAACCAACGAGATAGTCTCTGGCGGTTGGGGCAGTTTGAAAACAAATTAATAAAAAAAAAACAGATATTACAAATTGATTCATTATTTATTTGTTTCATATTACATTAAATTGGTACAAAATAATACTAAGTTACAATCATTCATTACCATAAAGCACTGCAGTGGATTTTACATGGACAGCTAATAAACTCTTCAAGATGCTAATTGGATGTGGTTTATATATTTCCCCTTTCCGTGCTCATTTGAGAACCCCATTGTCAGTAGCATAGCTAGTCCCATAGGGGCTCTGTTAACCTGACTGTAGCAATGACTTAAAGGAAGATAATGTTTCTTAGAAAATAAATAAATAAAAAAGGAGCCTGTGTTCTTGAATAACTTAATCCCAGGAACGATGATGAAGAATGAGCAAAACAAGTTTAAAAATGAGAGAATCCTGACCTTGTAGGTTATGTTATCATTGTTAAGAGTGAAAAATCACACCTCTCATCAAAAAGAAATTGACATTGTGTCACAATGCTTTAATAGTGCATCACTTAAGCACTAAGCACAGAAAAGGAAATACACATTAGGGTTGCAAGTAATATAAATTTCTAAAAGTATATTAATTGGGGAACTAAACACAGATGAGATTGTATAGTGCCTAAGAAAATTCATTTACTTTTCTACTTATTAACTAACAGTCACAGAATAAAAAAGTATTTGAAACGGTTGAGTCAAATTAATTAAGACTCTTTGTTCTGCTCTGTCTCAGTTGGCTCAGTATTATCAGACTTAATTTCTTCGTTAATCTTTTCTGGTTCTTTATTTTCTTCAGGCACCTCTTCAGCCTTTGAACCTTCTACAGGTGGCTGGGGTAGTTCAGAATTAACATCAGATATTGAGTAGTTATCAGATTGCATTTCAACTTTAGGAGAAACTTCCTCCGTAGGTCGTTCAGGAGTAGTTTCAGGTGTTGGTTCAGACTCCTTTACACTGCTCTCTTCTGAAGCTGTGTCTGAAGGAGTATCTGATTGATTGGACTCTTCGTGCACATCTATTTGTCTCTCATCTGTCTTCGGTGAATTGCTATTTCCATCAGTATTATCACTTGAAGATGAACTTTCCTCACTTGATGTAGACACTTCAGAAATAAGTTTAGGTTCATTGTCTTCTTTTGTTGTGGAATCTGAGCTATTTTCATCCATAGCTACAGGTTGTGGTTCTATCACAGGTTTTGGCTCTGTGCTTGGTGGTGTTTCCTTTTCACTCACAGGCTCACTTGTGTCCTCTACTTTATCTACTGATGCTTGAGCAGTAAGCCTTTGCTCCGTCATTTCAGCATCATCAACTTTGATTTCTGGAATGATTAATGTAGGAGTAGGAACTTCAGGTTTCATTTCAACGTCAACCTTTGGTTCTTCATTTGGACTTGATGAGGTGGTTGCTTCGACTTTAGGCTCCTCAGTGGATACCGTTGCTTGGGTACTGGGTTCAGCAGTAGGCTTAATTTCTTCTGACGGTTCATCTGCATTTACGTTAGGTTCAGGAGGTGTAACAGATTCATATTGGGTAGCAATTTTATCTTGAGTATCCATTGGGGTCTCTTGCTTAGCTTTAAGCCGAGCCTCTATGTCATCTACAGAAATTTGGGCATCAGATGAGCCTGGCTGAGGCTCTGAGATCTGTGGTTGTTCAGCATTTTCCTTCCAAGACATATCTTCCATTTCTACATCAACATTGTACTCGGAATTATTATCGGAGCCATTTACAATAGGTTCAACTGCTTCACCATTTTCTGGTTCAGCGTGGCGTTGTATACCCGGTTCTCTGGTGCTTACAACTAAAATGTTCTTTTCTATCGCCCTCATAAACTTATCAATGCGGTTGTACTGTTTACGTGGAAATGTGAGTAATTCACAAATTCTTTGAACTGTGAAGGGGGCAGATGTGAATGAGTCTAAGCGTTCTATTAGGCTGTTTTTCATGATATCATAATTGAATGGATCCACGTTTGGATAAGGTGGAATGTCGACTCCTGGAGTTGTTTCGTAGAAATCAGTAATCACAGCTAGTAATTTCTCTTTAAATAATCCTTTAACAAGTGACCATTGGTAGACAGGATCACCGGTCCGTGCTACGTATGCCAAGTATTCATTGAGTTCCTGTGGGATTGTTTTAGGTTTGCGTTTGGAGAAATCTTCAAGAAAGTGGAAAATTTCTTCAGCATTCTCCATTTTAAGAGTTAGTAATTGAAAAATTATTAATAATTCACTTCACACACAACAAACCACTCATACCCACAAAGCTATCTTTTTTTTTTTGAGTTTTCCATAGAGTATAGTAACAAACAGCTAGTATATAATCGTAGTATATGATTCACAGGCTAACTAAAGACGGAACCACACTTACGTGTCGTGGCGTGGCGTGGCGCCTTCTGACGCAGTTGATTGGCTACAAAATTATGTGTGTTATATACGTAGGCTGAAACGCGGGATCCACCAATCAAACGACTCGTTTGATTGGTGGATCCCGCGCCTTGCCACGCCACGACACGTAAGTGCGGTCCCGCCTTATGCTCTAAATATCACTATTCTACTCATCATGGCATGGCTTCTATGCCAAAAAAAAATGTGAGAGCTAGATATAATATTTTACACAAGATAAAATGTTTAATTTACATAATCTAACTATATTTGACGTATTTCTGGTTTTCTTTAAATTATTTTCCATAGAACAAGCAAGCACCAGGCGCGACGGCGTGCTAAGTCAGTGCGGCGTGACATGATCATGATGTGATTTTGACATTGACAGTTGAAGTTGACGTAGGTACAGCATCACACACATCTGCTGAAGCAAAAGGTCTTTGTGCTGAAGTGCTGAGTGCTGCCTGAAAGTGACAAGTGACATTGTCACTGAAACTATTTAGCTGGAGTGAATTCATAAAAAACAAAAGAAATCTTTATAATCGTGTAAAGTACGTAGAATTATTCAATAAAAATGAATAGCCTGCTACGTAGGAGTATATTTCCAATTTATAGCAATGCTTTGAAGATATCTTGTCGTTCATTCGCCGATGCTCCAATAAAAGAACAAATCGACAAAATAGTTAAAAATAATAAAGTGGTGGTATTTATGAAGGGTGTGCCAGATGCCCCACG
This sequence comes from Orthosia gothica, assembly GCA_949775005.1. Classification (NCBI taxonomy): domain Eukaryota; kingdom Metazoa; phylum Arthropoda; class Insecta; order Lepidoptera; family Noctuidae; genus Orthosia; species Orthosia gothica. The sequence continues at coordinate 18,833,531 of OX459044.1, forward strand.
ATGTGGATTCAGTAATGCAGTTGTTCAGATAATGAGGATGCACGCAGTTTCATACGATAGTCACGATGTCCTGTCGAACGAAGATCTTAGACAAGGTTAGTTTTAACCTGAATTCTACACATTGATACATTGTAGTGTCGAGTTTATAATAATACTGTTATCGTTGAAGAGGCTACAACTATGATAAGATTTTTTTGTCAGCTGCTTTATCATAATAAAAAAAATATTAAAAAAAATTAATTATAAATTAATTAATTAATTATTATTATTAATTAATTATTATTTAATTATTAAAATTTTTTATTTTTTTATTTTTATCATAATGGGGTCAAGTGATCCTCCAGATTCATCACCAAACAATGTTTATGATATTTTTTAAATCATTAGTCTAATGATCCAAATAGTAGCCCAGATAATTTTTAAATATGAAGCTAAAAATGAAACATGACAAACATAATGTAGCTTGAATAATGAATAAATGAATGATTAATTTTGGAAACAACTGTGTTCAATATATTAAACTGAATAAGAAAAAACTTATTTTACTGGTTGTGTGCTGTAATAACCGAAAACTATTAAAAAGCTGTTGTGTCTTGTGTGGATCCATGTTTTAGGCACTCTAGGGGTTAACCTATCACCATGAATTGCTTGGTGTCAGCAAAGATAAAAATTAAGAGTCACTCATGAACCTAACATCACAATATTACTACATTTAAAAGTGATGCAATTTTTATTTATCTTGTTGCAGTCAAAGAAAAACATCTTTTCCCTCTCTGCTTTTACTGTTTCTTTTTTATTAATTTTTACTTATAGACAGAGAATAAGGAGGATCCCTCTATTCTGTCTACATTTTGTACTCAATTCTTAAATTTTTATGGTTCCGTACCCAAAGGGTCAAAACAATACCCCATTACTAAGACTCCACGGTCCGTCTGTCTGTCTGTCACCAGTCTGTATCTCATAAACCTTGTTAGCTAGACAGTTGAAATTTTCACAGATGATGTATTTCTGTTGCCGCTATAACAAAAAATACTAAAAAACAGAATAAAATAAACTTTAAGTGGGGCTCCCATAAAACAAATGTGTTTTTTTTTTTTGCAGTTTTTTGTTTTAATGGTACAGAACCCTTCGTGCGCGAGTCCAACTCGCACTTGGCTTGGTTTTTTTTTTAGTAATTCAAACAATTTTAATACACATGTTTGTAATTATGTCTTCTTATTCCAGGTATCAAAGATTACTCAAACTGGCCGACAATCCCACAAGTTTTTATCAATGGAGAATTTGTTGGAGGTTGTGACATAATGCTGCAAATGCACCAATCAGGTGAGCTTATTGAAGAACTCAAGAAGGTTGGTATTAAGAGCGCACTCTTAACAGCAGAAGAATCTAAAAAGGAGGCAGAGAAATAATACAAAATGGTTTTTAGATTTTAATATTTTAATAGATATGCATAGGATATTATAATTTATTGAAACCTTTCTCATGTGGCTACGTAGTGGAATATTAAAACTTTTTCTGATTTTATATGTATTATATTATTTAATATACATATTAGTATAACATAGTGTATTGCTAATGTATCTTATACTAGCAAGCTGATCTGTATTCTAGTTGATTTTTTCAAATATATGAGCACTGTTGACTCTGTTTTATTTGTTGTTTGTTATTCTTAAAGTAGACTTAAGACACTATAATGATAATATAGGTAAAATTACAAAATAAAAAAAATAAAATTGTTTAAGAGCTCTTTATTAAAGTAGCTGTACATTCGAGTTAGTATACTTTTGGGCACATAAGTCATTCTT